>CM064064.1:6581666-7890000 GCA_032594955.1 Panicum miliaceum
CTACAATAACAAAGCAGCAGTTTACATGCGGATCGAAGGGTTGTTGGGTTGGTTTTTCTGCGATTCGTGGTCTGAACATTGTTTTTGGTTGATTACAGAAGCGGTAGAACACCAGTAGTCCAGTACTGTCTCTGAGCCGGGTCGTTGTTAATAACTGAATACTGATGACTGATGAGGGCTCATAAGGGTTGTTGACTCTTTCACGACTCGAAAGCAAAAAGTCTTTTACCCTCCCGTTTGCCAACTGCCAAGAGTAGGAGCAGCAGTACTGCAGCAGACTACCTTTGCTCTCCATCTATAACTGTGCAGCTTTTTTTCAATTAAGAAAAATTCCAACCTTGAACATTCTGAACGAATGTCTACAACAAAATATTATAAAAATTCTTAGACTTTCAACCTCAAATGAGGAAATTCACAAAAACAAGAAAGAAAGCTTTAAAATAAAGAAAGAAAACTAGAAGATCGAGCTTCAATCTTCTTCTTCATTCCCGCTTCCATCTTGCAATGTCTTCACGCAGCACCAATCAATCACATCTCTCATCTGCTTAGAAACTTGATGTTCAGATTGTCTATTGCTTATTGTATCTTTTCATATAAATCTCCGTCTAGCGTATGGATGTGAGGAGATATTGACATTGCCTTCAGAAAGGGGTGGCACCATGAGGTATCAACAATGTCAACATTAATTGTGGGATCAAGGTGTCACATAACAAGATGTATGCAGTTTCAGAGACCATTCACCTTTGGCGGTGGAGTCCATCTCTCTTTAAAAAAAAGGAGTCCGTTTTTCTACAATTGTACCCACAACGACGGGTTACTTTGCTTTCCCTGGGCGCTACCATTCCATTAGCCCGGTGTCGCGCCGCGCCGCGCCCTGGGCTCACCTCACCAGCTCGCAGCGACACGCGCTACTCTGCTGCCCTGTTGCGCAACTTCTCACCGGCCGTGCGCACGAGCCGCTGAAGTGCATCTAGACCGATAGATGCTAATGGTAAGTTTCGGTGATTAATAACAACCGTACGTGACTAACGTGTGTTTTGAAGGAATTATCGATTAATGATTATATCACATATAAAATATGAAAGAAGACCCCTCAATTCTCGATGAAATGCGCGTCAAGTACTCGAACATGAAGATCAAGGACCTTTCCAGTGTCGAGTGTCACAAGGAGATGAAGGACACTTGATTTAGTTTAGATTTTATAGCTTTTAGTAGTTGACCATACTATTAAGGGGGGTCTCGAGTTAGTAGCTTGACCTATGAGAGTTGGCCTAGAAAATATGCACACTTGCTCAAGCTATGTCAGAGACAGCTCAAAGAAGTCATAGAAACACTTGGAAGCGAATGAAACTCAAAGCAACGATCAACTCCAAGTATTTTGATCAAGTTAGAAAAGATATCATCAGGCCGGTTAAACCGACAAGACCAAAAATCAGCGGGTCGGTGCAATTGGACTTAGCATGGTGTTACAGTGAAGAATTGTCCCTCAGGGTCGGTTGAACCGACGATCCTGAATCAATGGCGTCGGTGCTTTATCTGTAGCATCATAGAGATGGAAGAATTCACTCAAAAAGGTTCTTAACACTCGGTTAAACCGACACTAAGTGCGTCGTGCATCAACCATGTCATCACAGAGCATGTTGAGTTCACTCGGAAAAGTTGTTCACGGTCGGTTAAACCGACAATAAGGGTGTCGGTGCATTAAGCGTATCATCAGAGAGCATGTAAAGTTCACTCAGAAAAGTCCTTCACGGTCGGTTAAACTGACACTGCATATGTCTGTGTATTAACTGTATCATCAGAGAGCACTGCAACCTGGCTCAGATTTTCTCCTCACAATCAGTTGAACCGATGGCTTTAACAATTGAGTCGGTGCATTAGTCGGTTTAATGACGTAAACCAATAGTACAGTGTCAGAACAGCAACGGCTACTATTGGGGTTTAGAGAGGTCGGTTGAACCGACGCATGGTGTCGGTTAAACCGATGCTATGTACCTTTTTCTTGAAAAGTACAAGTAACGGCTACCTCTTGTGCTCTAGCCTATATATACCCCTTCCCCGGGTCATTTGGATGGCCTTTGAAACCTTGAAGACCTGAGGCCACCCTAGAGCTGATGAGAAACACTTGAAGCCATGAGAAGAAAAGTTTGAGGTTGAAATTTGATCCAAACACAAAGAAGCTTTCATCCTTTGAGGAGCAAGTGTGCTTGAGCTCAGGGCCAACTTAGTGTTAGGTCAAGTGAAGTCTTGAGAGCTTGTTACTCTTGGTGTTTGACGGCACCTAGACGGTCTTCGTGATCGGTTGCTCTTGGTGAGCTCTTGGAGTTTGTGGGAGCACCAAGAAGAGAAGTTGTACACGGTGTGAAGCTCGCCGTTCCGGAGATGGAGAAGGAGCATTCTTAGTGAAGCACTTGCGTTCTTGGTGATGCAAGGGAGCCATACCCTTTGTGGGTGCTCCAACGTGGATTATGGGGGAGCGTCAACTCCTCATTACCACGGGAAAAAATTAGGTTGTCTCGTGTCTCATTTTTACATACAAGCATTTACTTTACTCCTCTTATTGCTATCCTTGCATGTTTGCTTGTTTGTACAATTAGAATGATCATATGCTAGTATGCTCTCTTGACTAGATTAATTCTTGCTAGTGTGATCTTGCAACTAGGAATCATGAGCATGCTAGTGTGTTATCCTACCTAAGGCCGTTTAATTTAGTGTGCTCTAGTTGTTAGGTTCGAAACTTGTAAATTAAGCAATACTGGTATAGATTAAGGATTCAATAGAATTCGAAAAGATCCTAATTCAATCCCTCTTTTTGGACCTAGATCCTTTCAGCCGTCGTACTGACTCACACTCCTTTTTCCGAGGACACGTGAAGTCGTGAACTGTGAACTGGAGTTCATACGGTGTGCTATATGCAAACAGATGCTGTCACTAAACAAACAACCTCTTGTGTCGCTAGTGCATTGTTAGGTCGATGGGCACTTAGCCATCTGATATATTCATGATATATATATAAGCTTTTGTTTAGCTAAAACATCACGAGAGAGAAAATGGTATCACAGCTCTCTTGTCGGATACTCTTCCGTTTCAAATTATTACTCGTTTTGGCTTTTCTAGATACATTAATTTTCCTATACATCTAGACATAATTTATATCTCGATGCAAGCTATGCACTTAAAAAAGCCAAAACGACTAGTAATTTTGGACGGATGGAGTACATGAGTTGTACCGTATTCTGTCTCTGCTCGTGGTTTTGCTTAATGTTTTGTTTGCCGCTGTCAATTGACGTAGTAGCAGCGTCGCAACAAAGTTTGGATATCTCCGACAATGCAGATCAGATATGCTTACAGAGCAAAAATGATGAGATATAAAAGCTGGTTATAACACATTTTGTTTTATGTGTAACCACTTAACACTCTATTTGCTTGGGGATCCAAATTAGTTTTCGGAATAGCATGTTGCGCGCGGCTAGACCGTTAAAATAAATATAATATCTATTATGCAATCTATGGTGACATGGAAATCTTGTTGCAAACAAACTATCTTTATACCGTTAGAGAAAGCTGTTAATTGAGTCAAAATGTGACATATGAACTGCACAGAATCGTCCCTTTTGGTATTATAAAAAACCCTTACCAGACATTAATTAATAAATCACAACATCCACGTGAGGTTTGCTTCGTATTAAAACGTTCTTTGACTTCAAACCCGCGTGCTACGTATTTCAAGCTTCGATGGAACCAGTGTACTAAGCTTCGTGCATATATAGATCTAGATCCACATTTCCACTACTAAACATTTTTTGTAAAAATACATATATTTTCTCTTTGGTATATCCATGGTCAACAATACTGATCAAATTATTAAATATTGCTCTTTCCGTTCTAAATTATAAATTATAGTTTACATTAACTTGATCCTAACTAAATAAAACTTATCTAATTTCAACTAAATTTATTAGAAAGAAAATATTAATATAATTTTTGTGTCATTAAATCCACCATAAAATATATTTTGATACTGCATTTATTTTGTACGTAGATATTATTATATTCTTCTATAAACTTAATTAAAATTAGATAAATTTAAACTTAAATAAATTAAAGCGAGTATAACGGAAAGAGGATACATCCAAATTTACATGTTAGGTTTCTTAGGCCCTGTTTGATTTGGTAGCATAGGGTACTGACTATTAATTAGGGATATTAAATAAAAGCAATTTACAAAACAAACTCCACAACTCCTTCGCTACTTCGCGAGACGGCGAGACGAATCTAGTAAAGTTTTTGACCGTATGATTAGAGAATGATTACTGGCATTACTGTAGTCAATCATGGATTAATTAGGCTCATCAGATTTGGCGTGCAAAATTGCACCCATTTGTGAAAATATTTTGCAAACAAATTTTATTTAATACTTTATGCATGTAAGATTTTTTTAACGCTAGGTGTAATGGGGAGAACCAAATCGGACTCTCCTTCTCGCTTCTCACCTACCAAAGCGCACATTGCAACCTCCAGCCTCATGCTCGGCTTTTCCCTCAATTTCTTTGACCGGACACTCTTGTCCCCTGCTGACACTGCTTGGACCACAGCATGGCAACACAGACGTCACTGGTTCTGACTTCTGAGCAAGCCTAGCTGCAGCCTGCAGGTCATGATACAACGCTTTGACGAAATTGACTACGCGTATTTAAGATTCAGACTCTTGGTCGTTTCCTTGTCGGCTGTTGTCGCTCCTTGCTGATGCCAATGTGAACCCATGCTTCCACTGAATCAGTCTGTTAGAACGTCGGCAAAATCTGTGTGCACCGGAAACGTCAGCAGGCACACGTCGTCACGCTGTTTTAGTCATTCCTGATTTTTTTAACGCAATTAGTCATTCTTGGTTCAGCATCATTGATTTTTGAAAAAGAAAAGATTCAACAGAGTCATCGAGTCAACCCGCCCCTTGGACTGGACTGGACTGGCCGACGGCTGGTACGAGTCGGCAAGCCTTTTTTTTAGCCACCTGAGCTGCCAAGTTCAGAACAGCAGCAGGACCATCTTTGCCTTGCTCGCAGCCCAGGAGCTTGATAGCAGGCAGTTCAGCACGATCACGGAAGGCTTTCATTTGTTCCCGTACCTGTACATTCTTCTGTTCCACCTGACTTCTTTGTAACTTGAAAGATTCAAAAAAAATGAAAGATCTTTAAAATATTGAAAGAGACTTCTTTGTAACTTTATCCACTGCCATCTACGAAGGGCTTTAACCCCTTTGAAGTCGCTAGTTTTTGCATGCTACGATTACACGCACAGAGGATAATTGTGACGCTGATGCCATCCTTATTAGTTTCAACAACAGGTCAACAACCTCTTGCGCCGGTAAAGGAGTTGTTAGGTCGGTTGGCACTTAGCATCTGAACTACCGATACAGCTTTGCGTTTAGCTAAGCAAACCACGAGGGCAAATGCTATCGATTTTCCCTCCTCGCGGCGCATATACAAAATAGTCTCGTTTTCTATGACCCTGCTTCTGCCCTGTGGGGGACTTTGTTTAGTGCTTATTGTCGCTGTCAGATGATGCAAGTATATGCAAAAAAAAGTTGGTTACATACGAATAGAGACAAAGTTGTTTGCACACAGAATTGTCGCTATTGGAATAATTAATGATCTCTCACAGATGCTGCTGTCGTCGATTAGTTCATTAACAATCCATTAAACAACACTTAGGGTTAGCTTAGGTTTGGTTGTTAAAACATGGTTTGAGTTTGACTTCAACCTACTAGCTACGTGCTGGCAGCTAGAACCGGCATATTTACTCACTGGTACGTTTGAAAATTTCAAGGCATACTAGATTCATACTCCCTTCATCCTTAAAAAATGCAACCTCGCTTTCCGAGAAGTTAAATAATTTTAAATTTCTAAATTTATATAAAAATATTAATATATTTTGTCGTCAAATAGATTTAGTATAAAAATATATTACATGATTAGCCTGTATAAAAAATATATTGCATAATTAGTTTAACAATACTTATTTTGTAATATAAATACTAATACTATTTTGTATAAATTTGGATAAATTTAAAATTATTAGACTCCTCATGAAACGGGAATTGTATTCTTTTAGGAACGGAGGGATTACTTATTTATACTATGATACGTATATGTGCGAGGTCGGTGACCTAGAAAAACATTGAAATAAAAGATGACCGGAAAATTCTAACTTCAAGGACCGAATCAAAATTCAAAATAGAATACCGTGTATCCATGCCCAAAATCCACGATTATAATTCGAGTAATAATCCCAAATATAAAGCAAGATTCGCAGCTCGCGTCCCGCGTCAACCTGCCTGCAACCCATGGTTTCTTTTCTTTTTTCTTTTTTTTGGGGGAACATGGTTTCTTTTCTGACCTCTGAATCTGATGAGAGCCGCGCTTTCGTCAAAAGGTCTGAACTCGCCTCCCGTGTGAACCTCCCTCCGCCAGAGCGCGTCCCATACGAACCCGGCACTCATGGTTACGGCAACTGGCAACTGCGACCTGCAACCACCGCCGCTGTCCGCACTCGCCCAGAAAAGCAGCCGGCTCTGCCCTCCCCACTCTAGAACGGCCACCCCGAACCCCAAACTCCAGCTCTCTCTCTCTCTCTCTCTCTCTCTCTTCCGCCATGGATGCTGCTGCTGCGGATTAGCGCGGCACCGTCTCCCGGCCCCCCGTTCGTTCCCCGGGACGGGAGCTTCGTCCGCGGGCACCGAGTCACTCCGGTACGCGCTGCTCTCTCTCTCTCTCTCTCTCTCTCTCGCGCGCGCGCGCGCGCCCTCCCCATGTGCTCGCGTGCGCGGTCACAGCTTGTGTTTCCTGGGTGTTTTGGTTGTTCTTGAAGCGGAGAGCAGCCGCTCCTCAGGTGTCCTCCTTCTGGCGCCTGGAGCAGTGCCTCTTGCGTTTGCACGCGCCATTGCCGGCCAGCATTGGCCTCGATTCCTGGGCTCTTGGCTGCACGGGCTCTCCCAATTCGACGCTTATCTGCTAGGTTTCAGAGAACTGTTCCAGGGCGAAGCGGATTCGGTGGTGGTGGTGGTGGTGATTTCCTTTGTAGCTGGCTGATATAAGCTTCCTGGGGTGTCAATTTGACCCGAGAAATGCATCTGCGGGTTAGGGACGAAGCTTCTGGTTCTTGGGGGTGTAGGTGGAGCGCGACAAATCAAGGTGCCCATGTGGTGGCGTTTGCACGTGTCACGTGTGTTCGTTTATCTTCGAATTAGAAAAGGAGAATGCTTCCTCGTTCCACCTCCGATCCCATCTCGCGAATTAGTGTGGCATTGTTCGAGCAGAGGATCAGCTTTGTCGTATCTTCCCTGTTAGTCCGTCACAGTTTCAGGCCCCCTTTTAGCTAAGGCCGAATTGACTGTGTTGCACTTTTGGTTACTACTTCGCAGTGGCTTCAGGAAATTATCTCTGCTTTCTGATCAAAATTGTTCGTTCTACCCCTTCTCTAGTGAGAGGGGGGAAATGAGATTGGGCTTTGTTTCTGCCATCCTGCATTTTGCCTCCCTACTAGTTCGATTATCTGAACCGCCAGTAGGTTTGCTTCATGGTGGATGTGTGCAGTTTTGTTCACTGAAATCCTACCGATTTGTGAGTAAATTTCACTTCTTTTGACAGAAATTTGTGAGGGGGTTCCCCACAGTGAGATCATTTTCTGTTTAAAAGTGAACGGTCTGTTTGATTTGTGCGTCTGCCTATTTGTATATAGGAAACTGACCTGTATGCAAACCTTTTCAGGGACAAAATGAGGCTGGTTTTATGGCATTGGTTTTTTCTATTCTGTGTCTTGGTTTCGTCATCATGGAGTTTGAGTTCGGATGGCCTAGCTCTTCTCGCTCTGTCCAAAAACCTCATACTACCAAGTAACATAACCTCCAGCTGGAATGCTTCTAATGCAACTCCCTGTAAATGGTATGTAGTTGGTTGCAATAAAAGGAATAGAGTGGTTTCCCTTGACCTATCGTCATCGGGAGTTTCAGGTTCGATAGGATCTGAAATCGGGCTTCTAAAATACCTGCATGTCCTCAACTTATCTGCTAACAATATATCTGGTTTGATCCCTCCTGAATTGGGCAACTGCAGTATGCTTGAACAATTGGATCTGTCCCAAAACTTCCTTTCCGGAAAGATACCAGCATCAATGGGCAACCTCAAGAAATTGGTATCACTCTCACTACACTACAACTCTCTGGCTGGAACTATACCAGAGGGATTGTTCAAGAACCAGGTTATGCAGCACGTGTACCTCCATTACAATCAGCTCAGTGGTTCGATCCTCGTCTCGGTTGGTGAAATGACAAGCCTCAGGGCCTTATGGCTGTATGGGAATATGTTGTCTGGAGTTTTGCCCGCTTCAATTGGCAACTGCACCAAGTTAGAGGACCTCTATCTATACGAGAATCAACTGAGCGGCAATCTTCCAGAAACCTTGAGCAGGATCAAAGGCCTCAGGAATTTTGATGCCACAACCAATGGCTTCACAGGAGAGATCACTTTCAGATTCGAGAGCTGCAAGTTAGAAATATTCAGCTTGTCATTCAACTATATAAAGGGTGAAATTCCATCATGGCTGGGGAATTGCAGGAGCTTGACACAACTTGGATTTGTCAATAATAGTATGTCTGGCAAAATTCCGAGTTCTCTCGGCTTATTGAGCAACCTCACATATCTTCTACTTTCTCAGAACTCCCTCTCTGGACCAATTCCTCCTGAGATCGGTAACTGTCGGTTGCTGGAGTGGCTAGAGTTAGATGCAAACCAGCTGGAGGGCACTGTTCCTAAAGAGTTTGCAAATTTACGGATCTTGTCAAAACTCTTTCTGTTCGAGAATCGCCTCATAGGAGAGTTCCCTGAGAATATTTGGAGTATCCCAACCCTACAGAGTGTCCTTATTTACAGTAACAGTCTCACGGGGAAGCTACCTGCAGTATTAGCTGAGCTGAAATCCCTCCAGAACATTACACTATTTGATAATCTCTTCACTGGGGTCATACCACCAAAGCTGGGTCTTAATAGCCGTTTGGTCCAGATAGATTTCACAAATAACAGTTTCGTTGGTGGGATACCACCAAATATTTGTTCAGGAAAAAGACTGAGAATTTTGGACTTGGGGTTGAATCATCTTAATGGCAGCATCCCATCCAGTGTTGTGGACTGCCCAAGTTTGGAGCGAGTCATTCTCCAAAACAATAATTTTGATGGAACTATTCCACAATTTGGAAACTGTGCGAATCTGAGCTATATGGATCTGAGTCACAATTCCTTGAGTGGTAGCATTCCAGCAAGCTTCAGCAGATGTGTAAATATTACTGACATTAACTGGTCAGAAAACAAGCTTTCAGGCAGAATACCACCTGAAATTGGATACTTAATGAATCTGGGAAGACTTAACATGTCACACAACATTCTACATGGTTCACTCCCTGCGCAAATTGCCAACTGCTCCAAGTTGAATTCACTTGATTTGAGTTCTAACTCTTTGAATGGTTCGGCACTTAGTACAGTAAGCAACCTGAAGTCTCTGTTGCAGCTACAGTTGCAGGAGAATAAATTCAGTGGAGGCTTGCCTGATTCTCTCTCGGACTTGGGTATGCTTATTGAGCTGCAACTTGGTGGCAATATTCTTGGGGGTAGTATCCCTTCAGCATTAGGAAGGTTGCTAAAACTGGGTGCCTTGAATCTTAGTGGCAATGGTCTAGTGGGTGATATTCCACCACAACTGGGTAATTTGGTGGCGCTGGAAAGTTTAGATTTGTCATTTAATAATCTCACAGGAGGCCTTGCAACATTTGGAAGTCTACATATTTTGCATGCCTTGAATGTTTCTTATAACCAATTTAGTGGACCAGTCCCAGATAATCTTCTAGTGTTTCTGAATTCCACACCGAGTTCCTTTAATGGAAATCCAGGCCTTTGTATCTCTTGCAGTACCAATAATTCTTATTGTAAGGGAACTAATGTCTTGAAACCCTGTGGAGGATCTAAGAAAAGAGGAGTACACGGCTGATTCAGGGTTGCTCTCATAGTTCTTGGTTCATTGTTTGTGGGAGCACTTTTGGTACTTGTACTCGCTTGCATCCTTCTGAAGTCTCGAGATCAGAAGAAGAAAAGTGAGGAATCAGTGAGTACTATGTTTGAAGGTTCCTCCTCTAAATTAAATGAGGTTATAGAGGCGACTGAAAATTTTGATGACAATTATATAATCAGCACAGGTGCTCATGGAACTGTTTACAAGGCTACACTGAGGTCAGGAGATGTGTATGCTATAAAGAAGCTTGTGATTTCTGCACACAAAGGTTCATACAAAAGCATGATGAGAGAACTGAAGACAATATATAAAATTAAGCATAGGAACCTGGTAAAGCTAAAAGAGTTTTGGTTGAGAAGCGATAATGGGTTCATACTATATGATTTTATGGACAAAGGCAGCCTTCATGATGTTTTGCATGTAATTCAGCCAGCACCAGTTTTAGACTGGTGCATGCGGTATGAAATAGCACTGGGTACCGCCCATGGTTTAGCGTATCTTCATGATGACTGCCGCCCTGCAATAATTCATCGTGATATCAAGCCAAGTAATATATTGCTAAACAAGGACATGGTGCCACACATATCAGATTTTGGCATTGCAAAGCTCATGGATCAGCCTTCTGCTCCACAGACCACTGGAATCGTTGGCACTGTTGGATATATGGCACCAGGTATGGTTGAAACTTGAAACAAAGCATGACGCATAACTGTACCTTTTTCCTCGTTACTTTGTTAGCATGTATGGTTAATTGGAAATTTAGGATTGTAAAATATTTCATGTAGTCTGAAGCATTTTGTTGAAATGTACTGTACATAATAGCTCTATGTTTACCCAACATGTACTGTACATTTCGTTAGCTCTATGTTTACCCAACATCTCAGTGCAAATGTACATATTACCAACTGCGTATCAAAGTTTTAGTAGCACATAAAGTGTCATGGATAAGCTTACAAACAATTAATCCCTTTGAACATGGAAATTTCTAGAACTTTTGTATTTAGTCGATGGGAGTGTGAAATAAGCTAATCTTGAAGGATTTTTTGTCATCTTGCATTCACAGATTTGCTCTAGAGCAACAAATCTGTATAATTAGTGGTTATTCAGTATTCGAATTCTGGAAATTCAATTTGTCAGATACTGTCATGTCATCATTTATATATGTTATAAGATTCACTGGTGAACTTGCCATCTTGCTGCTATGAAGTTGCGAACGTGCCCGTGGCGCAGTGGCATGGCTGCCGATGAAGCAGCCAGCCGGTCGGGGGTTCGAACCCCAGCCTCGCACTGGAGTGCGCATATTGCGCGGTGGTAAAAAAACTCCCTCGCCCACCCCATGGCCAAAGCACAGTTGGGTCCCGCCCTGGTCGCTGATCCCCCATGTGCGTGGGTCGCCCATTCTCACGGGTTGTGGACACTGTGTATAGATAGGGTGGGGGTTCGGGGGTTTTCTCGTCCTGTGTGAGAAAGGTCTTCTTTCTTTCCCGTCGTACCGTAGGGGTGGTCTTTCCCCTACAGGTCGAGTTTGTTTTTTTTTGCTGCTATGAACTTTAATCTTCAGATTACACACTAGTACATACCTAATGGCCATGTGCTGCCTTTCAGAACTGGCGTTTTCCACCAAGAGCAGCATGGAGTCCGACGTGTACAGCTACGGCGTGGTGCTACTGGAGCTGCTCACCAGGAAGACAGCCGTGGACACCTCGTTCCCCGACAACACGGACATAGTTGGCTGGGTGTCCTCCGCGCTGAACGGCACCGACAAGATCGAGGCCGTCTTCGACCCGGCCCTCATGGAGGAGGTCTACGGCACGGTGGAGATGGATGAGGTGCGCAAGGTCCTGTCGCTCGCGCTCCGGTGCGCGGCCAGGGAGCCGAACCAGAGGCCGTCCATGGCCGCCGTCGTGAAGGAGCTGACGGACGTGAGGCCTGCCGGCGGCGGCGCCGGCGGTCGTTGTCCAAGAAGCAGGGGAAGCCGGGGCCGGGGTCCCAGTCCCACAGCAGCTCGTATTGACAGTAGGATTTTTCTGATTCAGCCAAGCTGTAGCTTGTAGTTGTAGTCTCTGCTCTCTAGTGAAGTGTTTGTATGTGCCCTCGCTTGGTTTTGTTCTTGTGTATGCAATGCATCCATGATTGATCAAGGTGGAGGAAGAGGCTGACAACGGCAAATTTTGATTGAAACGGATGCGGCTTCATTCCCAGAAAGCGAGATGCTTGTGTGTGGTGGTGGTGGTGGTGTGTGGATGTGCTGGGCTCGTGTGTGAAGCTGCTTGTTCTTCTGAAACCTGTCGCTTGATCGTGGCCTCCCATTCTTCGCCGGCGCGCTGTGTTCTTGTGCTGAATCTTCACCGATAACACTCTTGTGTCGGACGAGATTGGGAGGTCTGGGCGTCTGGCGGCTGGGGGAATCGGGGGGCGTCTATCTATCTCTTTATGTGATTTCCCGAGATTCAATCGCAGAACGATTTCTGATTTCGCTAATTGCCGGCAGGCGCGCGCCAACGCGCGGGACGTTGGCGGAAGTGGAAGATAACGGGCTAGAACTGTAGGCCCATTAAGACCCCACCCCCCAAAGCTGACGGGCCGGAGCTATTATCTAACGACATTCCCTTTCCTTTTCAGAAATTTCAGAATGTTCCAACATTTGAAAATATTCCCATGATCAAAAAATTTCAGAATGTTCCGATGAACAAAAAATTTCAGAAATGTTCCAGACATTTCAGAATGTTCCAACTTTCATGAAAATATTTTAGAATGTTGCAACATTTCAGAATGTTCCGATGAAAAAAAATCAGAATGTTCCGACATTTCAGAATGTTCTAGTGAACAAAAAATTTCAGAAATGTTCCGACATTTTAGAATGTTCCAACTTTCCTGGAAAAATTTCAGAATGTTCCGATGAACAAAAAATTTCAGAATGTTCCAACATTTCAGAATGTTTCGATGAACAAAAAATTTCAGAAATGTTCTAAGATAACTTCCTCTGCCAATTGGTTAGCGCGAGTTGATGGTGACCTCCTCTGCTTTTTTTGAGTCATGGTGACCTCCTCTGCTGCTGACGACGAGTCAGTGGACCCCGAAATCCAGTTTTAGCACCGCTATCTCAGCATAGACAGGCAGGCAGGCAGACAGAGGGGCTGGGCCTAGGCATGCCCATCCGGAAATGTTTGAAACTATTCAGAATGTTTTGAAAAAATATTCAAACTTATCAGGAAACATTTATAAATGTTCAGAAACCTATCGAAATCATTGGAACATTTCGTAATGTTCCGATTTATGGAAAGAAGTTCCATATCATTTCAGAGTGTTTGAAACATTTTTAAATGTTCCAAAATAATTCAAAAAGTTCTGCATCATTCGGAAATGTTTGAAACTATTCAGAATATTCCAAAAAATATTCAAACTATCATGAAACATTTTATGCAAAATGTAAAACCCTAAACCCTAAGCGTTGTAAAATGAGGAACATTTACAAATGTTTATAACATTATGGAACATTGTTACTTATAATGAACCATTCTGAAGAACTTTCAATTCCATAAAGCAGCAAAGTGGACATTCACGAAATTGGGAGGTCAGCGTGGGTTTCAGGCTTTCAGCCGGCGGCGGCGGCTGCTGCACAGCGACACGAGGCCGTGGGGTGTTGGGCTGGTTCTTAGGTTGCGGTAGTTTGGGCCCTGGGAAGGCCTGGCGTAAAAGTGCGACGAGGACCGCGTGCACCGGCCTGCAGGAAAAAAAATGGTGACAATTCAGGAGCGTTAGCCCACACTTGGCCTGTTGGCCCACACGTCTGGGGAGAAAGCGGACAGCGGTTGTAGGCCCATTGTTACGCATGGGCCGAGCGGATCAGATGCCTTTGGGCGAAGGAGTGTGTCGCGGCTCGCGGGTGCTCGGCCAGCCCACTAGGGTATCAACTAGGCTGGGCTCCCGCGGGAATGCGGGCCTCTATATGCTGGACCTCTCAATCCACCACACACACAAATGGACTGACAAGTCGGAAGCACCACCACTCCTGCGCAGCATACCTCTCTTCCTCCTCTCTCATGGCAATGGCAGCGAGAGTCAGCGGCAAATCAACATGAGACTCTAGCAGACTAGCACCGCGTGCTTTTTTTTTTCCTGACACGCGTGACCGACCAAATCCATGCATCCATGGTCCGTTCTCCGTTGCCGACGTCGTGCGTGCTGCTCGGCGGTCGATCGGCAGCCGACGCGACGCCGGCGGCCGGAAAAGGAGAAAGAAATGACGCGCCCCGCAAGAGCAGGCAGGCAGGCAGACAGGCAACCGGTCCTACCTGCCGGCAGCACGCCGTGGCCTCCCGTCTCCTCACAGCAGCGATGGTACCGCGGCGGGCGGCTTGTAGGGACGGGCCCCAACATTCCGCGTCGCCGTTGCTGCATTTTTTGGTCGCCCGGCGAAGATCTCGGCGGGCCCGTATGATCCCCACCTTTTTCTGAATTCCGGTCGCCTTTGCCCCGGGGTTGCTCCGGACTCCGCTGCTGCATGCCCCGAGCCGGCCCTCTTGTCGTGTGTCCCCTCCCTGGCCGACTGGTTGGGTGGGTCTGCCAGGAGTTGCAGGGGATTCAGGGACCTGGGGGTCCCGTTCGGATCAGTGCAGGTCTGCAGGAGCATCCATTCCCGCGGCCGTCGCGTGCGCCCTGGTCCGCACTTGGCGCAGCAAACCTGTCCAATTATAGACGACGACGACGACGATGTCAGGTTTCACCGATCACTGAATAGCTTGAACTTATCCACAACGGATAAGAAAGCGCGCACCCCCCTCCGCCTGCCGGACTGCAAGTCTGCAACCCCGAGTAGCTGTTGTCGGAGGCACAGGAGGCCTATGGGGTCTAGAGGTTGGTGCCTCGGGTGGTACGGTTCGGGCCTTTGAGAGCAGAGAGGTCCGCGTACGGGGAACAGTCCGAACAGCACGTGCTACGTACCTGCTGGTACTGGAATTGTTGACCTCCCGACGCATGTGTGTCAAGTCTTCTTGCGAATCTACAACGGCGGTCTAACAAACAGGCCAGCTCCTGGCCTCCACGTAGTCTTTTTTTTTTATGATCAATCACGTACGCATGAATAATTGGAGTGGTCTCTAACTTGGATTGGTTTGTATTTGTCAGAGTTAGCTCCCCCCTTTAATTTCTTGAAACGGGAAAAGTAATTCAATCCCGAACACCAGAAATCACCTATAAATTTTCTGAAGAACATTTTCGTTGAGCCAGTGCTGCATGTTCCTTTGCTCCCAGACCACGCAACGTCTTTCCTCATTCTCAGTTCGTACTTGCTGACATTTTATAGTGGAAAATAAATGGGTCCCCTTGCGGTCTCATAAAAAATGGTACGCGTCCCTTTCTTATTGGGGATACACTTCTATTTAAAAACAGAAAACGGATCGTTTCAAGCATGGGAAGTCGTGGAGATACGAATCATACAAGCCCACAACACTGAAAGCGATGCTCGTTCAGATTTCTATTTTCTTTAAAAAAAAGTACACAGAAATCGCCTAATAGAAAGCTTATTACGAGAGGTAACCCCATGACAGTCAAATGTTCTCATGTTGCGGCTTAATTGCATGGCAAGTTAGCCAGCGACAGTTCATACGCAAACAGACAAAGCAGCAGCAGCAAAGGTTATCGGTTATCCACTCCATCAGCAATTCAGCATAGACGTCTCGTCGTAGCTCGCTTTTGGTGTCATCGCTTTCGATCGAAAAGAGAAGATCTGCACCCGGAAAGCGACCCTCGTCCGGCCTCGTAGGGCGCGTTTGGATCCTAGGCAAGGATGACCCTGGCCTCGCTAGGCTAGGCTGAGCGTTTGCATTCCCCTAAAAAATCTCGCTTTTGGGGCTACCTTGGCTAGGAAAAGCTCGCTTCCGAGGGAGAGCCGAATTCGCTCGCCTCCGACGGCAAAGTCGGCGATGCGCGGAAAAAATGAGCGCGAATCCAGATCCGTTCCCAACGAACTCCATCTCTTTCGCGCCTCTCTTCTTCGTCGCGCTCCACGCCGCCCAATTCCATCGCTTTCTCCTGCGATTTTTACTCCCGCACAGGTATCTCCTCTTTTAATCTAGCAGATCCGTTTTCCCCCTTCAATCAAACCACTGTGAACCCAGCGAACCGTTTTCTGCGGCGATTCTTCAGCAGTTCGCGGACTGCTGCAGCAGTCAGACTTCTGACGGCAGGCAAGAGCGAATCGATTCCTGTGGCTGTTCTTCGGCTGCTGGCAGACGGCAGCAGGCAGACATCTGACGGCAGGCCAGTGCCCCATCCCCCGGTTCCAAGGTCTGTAGTTGTCCTTCAATCCTAAGCACACCCAATACTTGTGATTTATCATGCGGTCAGATTCCTTTTTGCATCGTGTGTTACCTGTTTGCCTGAAATTATCATGCACGCAATTGTTGTTTTGCTAGTGAGCAGCTCCTTGAATGAATAAATAATCCATTCTAGGAACAGATGTGCTTTGACTGCAAGCCATTGCTCTTCAAATTTAGTGTGGTTTCTTATCTGATTCGATCCCATTGCCTTAGATAACCCTATAGATATTGCATTTGATTTCACTGTAATGGTACATCATTACTTCAATTTAACATTTGATCCTATTGTTAATTTATTCTAGATGGACGACAGTGCATTAGTTAATAGAAAGATTGCATTCTTCAGAGCATTTATATTGGCATACTGGATATTGGTGATATATCGAGAAAATAGCAGAGATCCTATAAGATATTCTTTGTTAGAGAGGAACAAAGAAAGGATGAAATATCTGCAGAAACTCTATTGTGGTGAGGAGAAACACTGCATCGCGGAATTACAGATGGGAAAGTCAGTGTTCTTCAAGTTGTGTGAAAAACTACGTATTGTGGGAACACTTAGAGATACTTGGCATTGTACCGTAGAGGAACAAATTGCCATGTTTCTCACTACTGTTGGCCATCATAAGAAAAACAGTGATATTAGTTTTCATTTCACAAGGTCTGGTGAAACTGTCAGTCGATACTTCAATGAAGTGTTGTATGCAATTGGACAACTTGGTCCAGAAATGCTTAGGCATCGCTCGCTTGACATTCCATCAAAAATTTTAGGCAACCCAAGGTTTGATCCATATTTTAAGGTATTGTCATTGCCTTTGTTCATATAATGAAATACTCTAATAACATATTAGTAAGTGCTTATATTTTCTTTAATAACTGAATGGTTAGGACTGTATTGGCGCCATTGATGGTACCCACATTCCCTGCAATGGTCCATCTCGAATTGTAGACAGATTTCGCGGTAGGAAAGGTTATCCTACCCAAAATGTACTTGCAGCCGTCGATTTTGATTTGATGTTCACATACGTATGCGCTGGTTGGGAGGGATCGGCACATGATTCCATGGTTCTAAGACATTCTCTTGAGCATCCAAATGGCCTTCGAGTCCCTGAAGGTTAGCAGTAAAACTTATTGATACAACATAGGATATTCATTGTTATTCAAATTTCCTGCCAGATAACATTAGCATACAACATAGGTATATTAATTGTTTTTTCAATTTGCTACTAGGTAAGTACTATCTTGCAGATGCTGGTTATGATGCTAGGAGAGGATTTCTACCTCCTTTTCGTCAAACACGGTACCATTTGCATGAATGGAGGGGTAATAGAGCCCGGGCACAAAATGAGTTATTCAACCTTAGACACTCTTCACTCCATACTACTGTTGAGAGAGCATTTGGGACCTTAAAAAATCGTTTCAAAGTTTTGACAACAAGACCATATTACCCCTTCCCTTCTCAAGTTCGAGTTGTCATAGCATGTTGCATTCTTCACAATTGGATCCTACAAAATGGCGGACCTAATGAACTAGTATACAGTGAACAAAATTGGACTCAGAACTATCCAAGATCAGCTGGGCGTGTTCAACGAGATTTGTGTGAGGAACAGAGGGGGGTTCTTCGAGATAGGGATGCCATAGCCTCTAGGATGTGTAGAAATAGGAATAATGTTAGGGATGTGTGATATGTGTAGTTCAGACCTCTTCGAATGTATCTGCTATTTTTATGCTACTGAACTCTTATCGTGTTAATTGCAATCATGGTTTTCTAGTATTTAAGCTGGACTATTAGACACGAGATATATGATTTTCTTATCTAAAATCCCCTGACCATTGTCACGTATAGGATATGGCAGGGAACAATGTTGTGTGGCAGCCCCCGGTTGTGGAGGACTTGCTGCGATATTTCAAAGAGAAGATACAGGCTGAGGGAAGACACATGATTTTTCGGGAGGTGCATCATGAAGAGTGTGCAAAACAAATCAATGCAAAATATGGTACAAATTTCACTCATCGGCAAGTTTACCATAAGTTCCACAAGCTAAAATCTCAATGGAAGACTATAATGCAAGCAAAGAATTTAAGCGGAGCAAACTTTGACGAAGTGGAGAAAAAGATATTGTATGACCATACAGAGATCGTGAGGATGTCTAATGTAAGTATTATTCCCTTATATATGTGGTTTCGTTATCATTCAGTATGATATATTATTGTGTAGGTCAATATAATATAAATTTTTAATTGAACATGTATAGGACAAAGATCCAAGGACGAAGTTTATTAACGTCCCCATCCCGTTCTATGATGAGATGGAATTCATCTTTCAAGACAAGCATGCAACTGGGGAATTCACGATTCTTCAGACACCATATGATTATCCATCCATTCAAGATGCAGATTTAGTGGGTGATAAGCACCCAGATCATGATGACGCCGATCCTAGTTTGCAGTATGATTGAGATTGTATTCCTGAACCAGAGGGAAATAATGGAGGAAGCTCATCTGCCAAACGAACTGCTGCTGGCAAGGCTGATAAACGGAAGAGGGTTAAGCATGATGATGGTGTAATTAAAGAGGTAACTCATGTTCTGCGTGATATGACTGACACCATGCGCTTCACTCATGTGAGTCATCCACATGAAGAATTATTCAAGACAATTGATGGCATGGAGGAATACCCATTATTTGTTCGATTGGAGTTGCAAGAGTATCTGGCAAACAATGAGAAGATTGCTGGTATGCTGAAGGGAAGGCCATTAGAGGCTATCAAGGAGTATGTTCAGAGATGGTTTATGCGTACCTATCCATCTCCGATCTGATTTTATTTTTGATCAAATTTGTGCTTGCCTTCATCCCTTCGGTAGAAGGAAAAATAATGCATGTACGATGCACTTCATTAGCTTTTGAGCAATAGGCCTGCAGCTTCAGATTAGCTAATGCTTTGTAATAAATGTATTTCAATATTATTTTTAATTGCAATCATCTCGTGTGCTCTCTGCAAATTACATGAGGCAGAGAACTCATTCAAAGTTTCTAGATAAGAATGCTAATTGTGTTTTTAATTTGCTGGCAAAGGGAGCAGTCGGCAAACAATAATCAATACCAAACGGTGGTGCTAGCCGGGCAAAACTACCGAACACGCTAGCTGGGCAAGGTGGGCGTAGCTGGAATTGGCTAGCTTGCCCAGCTGAGCTAGCGCTCAGCTCAGCAAGACTACCAAACGCACCCGTACTCTCTCTCTCGATTGCATTTCGCCTTGCGATGGAGTCATGGAGAGAGACACTGCAGTCGCATGCCAAAAGGGTTGCTGCTCATTTCTTCCTCCCAAACGGCCAAACCCAAACATATTACGTGGCGGCCTGTGCCTTGTTGTCCTTGCAAAGCTAACGCAGCAAGGAACCTTCCCCTTGCGACGATCTGGTCTCCCACGGTTCTCCTGGCATCTCGGTCCTACGATCCTATCCACACACGCTCCCATCGCTTAATTAGCTGCTCTTTCGACCCCAAACGGGTCAAGAAAATGTCGGGATGCATTGTATGGCACCAGCGATACAAGTCCGAGTGGATGACTGGAACGTCCGATCCCAAACGGGTCAAGAATTCGGCAGCCCGGAAGGCTCGAAAGCGCATGCCGATGAAGGAACCGAAGAATCTTGGGGGGATCGGCGACCTTTCGTTTCGTCCGTCCGGCACGTGACGGGGAAGGAGCAAGCGCCGCAGGGCACGGCACGGCAGCGGGGGAGCAAGCTCCCCGGTGGGAGTCACCGACGGCGATCGACGGACAACGACCGCGACCGACCGAGAGCGCGCGGGTACGGCCGTCGTCGCCGGGCTCCGCCGACCTCGCGGTAGGGGCGGGCGAGCGGGGACGCGGGCCACGGACGACCGCGCACACGCGCCGCGGGGAGCCGTGGCTTTCGGTCGAGAGGGCCCGCGGGCTGTACGTCCCGCGGTGGACGCGCCCGTCAACTGCGCCACAGATCGTCGCGGATTCGCCGTGTCCTTGGAAGAAACTGGCCCCTGTCAAGGACGGGGCGAGCGCCGGGCGGGCCGCACTCCGGACACGATGACCGGCTGCCAGCAGCAAAGCAAGTCGTCACACGCGCGTTCCTGATCGACGTTTCGGCATCCATGGAGTGAGTTATTGAGTTGTACGCCGAAAACTTGGGGTGGGTGGGTCCGGGCCCACACGTCCCGGGCCGTGGTGGTCAAGAAGCGGAATCAAGCTACTCTGGCGCGACGGTGTGGCGACTGCGCTGCGCAAAGCAGCCGGGGCTGGTTTAAATGAACTGGAAGCTCTGCACGCCGTGAGCGGGGGGGGGTGGGGGGGGGGGGGGGGGTGCTCCAAGTGGAAAGATTGGGGGAATCAATTGAAATCAAAGCACAGCAAATCTCCCCTGCAGGAGATGCAACAGTTGTACTGCTAGCTTGCCACTGCTGCTAGTGCTATGTACAGTAAAATCCGAACTCAAGGAGCAAAAAGAGGGAAACTGTTGGTATCCAGAGTAAAGAACAATCAGCACCAGAGAGACGGTTCAACGAACCATGATTGATTGATTTACTTTTACTTCGTTTTCCTTGCGATCTAGGAGCAAACTTCCGCCGAGTCTACAAAAACTACTATAGCCAGGCAAACATGACCAAGAAAGACGATGTCATCTACGTTAACGACCGATGGATCGGTCACCTGTCAGTCTACTGGATTTTGCCTCTGCCCCAACCATCCAACCATCTCCGCCGGGCCACCCTTGCTTGGCTCACTCGAAGGGGTCCTCGAACACCTGAGTTTGCAACGCTCCTCCGGGACGCGACGAGTCCATCAGGCCCTTTAGCATCTTCAGGACATCATCGGAGTCTTCCAGGTAGTACTTGGCCAGGCTTGGCTTGTTGCCGAGGGTGCAAGCAAAGATCTCAGCAGACTCCGGGAACGCAAAGTTGCTCGAAGGCTTGGTGATTGCCGCAAACATGTCTTCGTCAGACCTGTCGTCGCCGACACATAGGATGAAATCTGGCAAGCCTCCGCGAGCGCCCATGGTTGCAATCAGATTCCGCACTGCGATTCCTTTGCCCACATCCTTCAGAACAATATAATTACTCGTTAGGCAAAAAGGAGTAAAGTGGCAGTGCAAAAAGAAATATTATTCATGAAGGTAACTTGACCGGATGTAAATGCAGATAACTTGGCAGTAGTAAAACATAGCCAGCAATAGAGGCAATCTAAGCAGGCATGACCCACGAAAATGTTATCAGCCAACACAGATTAATGTTAAACTATGTGCAAAAGAGATATGGTAGCTGAACATGAGCTGGATAAATCTTCTTAGAGTCAGTCTAATCTAAATGTGTTTTAGTCTGAAAGCTACACTTGATTGATCATGACAGCTACCGGTGGAATTTTGAGACTTGTTCTTTTCGTCTTGGCCTGTGCATACCGGAAAGTGAAATGGCTACCCACAGAGAGGGATAGGATTGTGAACCCTTTTCCCGAATGGTGAAGAGTGGCATAGCAGTAGCTATCTAAAAAGCTAGCACGTGAGATCATTAGATGCTTCCGTACCTGAGGATTAACCTCCACAATCTTATGGCCGCTTTTCACACACACGGGCTCCTTGGCGAGCACACTGAGCAGGTGGTCCTGGAGGTCTTTAGCCTGACATGATCCGAAATCCGGATCGGCTTCCTCGTAGTGCCAGACTAGTGCTGTTTCTTTAGCCTCAATGTATGACCCGTCGGTTACATCAGTGTAATGCTTCATTAAAGGCTCAACAAGGTTTTTCCAATCCAAGCCTATCACCAAGTTGGGTGACTCCCATGGAGAATCCCTGCTCCACCTGATAAACAAAACAGAGTTACTTCAAGAAGCAGCCAATCCTATTCCTTAATCTCCTCACAGTCACATGCACGTAATCATTAAGTAGTAGTAGAATACAGAGAAAAGAAATGCAAGTATCATCGTATAGGAAGCACTCCGTCATACTATATTAGCACTACTGTATAGAAGTTTGGACATATATAAAACTCTGTGCAACTATACTACTAGGCAGAGCAACCCCGGTGGGGGCAGTGGCCCAGGCAACATCAACTCATTAACAACCTTTCTGGTATACTAGAAAAGGAAACTTCTGTTTGTGTATAATCAGATTTTATTTCTTTTCAAGAACTGTTGTACTCTCAAACACTCATGGCAGAGATACATTGGATGAGCTAATTCAACACCATCAACAACACAATTGAAGTCTGCAGTTAGTCAAACAGAACAGTATATTTGCCTGATACCAAAAGAATCAGCAATCCCATTGCACTACAAGCTATTTGTATGGATCCAAACATCAAGCACCAAAAAATCCCCATAACTAGGCAATCTTATCCACTTATCAAATCCCAAGAGCAATGCAGCAAGTTTAATTTCACAGAGCAAACAAGGACATGCCATGAGAAAGAAACAGTATTGTTTACCTTGTGAAGTAGCCGTGCTCTGCAGAGATCCCCAGTCTTTCACAGGGCGCAAGCCATCCAGCCAGTTCATCCTTCCCCCGCCCGCTGACTACGAAGACTGTATTCTTTGGATCTGAGCACAGTTCGTTCAGGACGCGAATCAATTCCTGGCTAGGATATCTGGCGATCAACCCCTCCGGCATCACTGTGCCATCATAGTCCAGTAAGATGAGCCTGTTGCCGGTCCGGTGGTAAGATGGATTGATGTCCCCAGGCGAGAGCTTATGGAAGTTGGGCCCAAGCACGACGATGCGGAAGTTCATGGCGAACCCAACGCTCAAGATGTTCATCGACGCGTGGTGCTCGCTCGCCCTCTGCAGGTCCTGGTCGAGCGACTGCCCCCAGTAGGCAATATCGTGCGTGATCACATACTTGTAGTGCTTCTCTTGCCGCATCTGCCGGTCGCGCTCATCCAGCATCAGCGCCAAGTTCATCCCATCGGCCACGTCGTCCACGTTCCACGGGTTGACGCGAACCGCGCCGCTCAGGGACGGCGAGCACCCGACGAACTCGGACAGGACGATGGCGCTCTCCCTCGGCGCGCCCGCCACGCCGCTGGCGAGCGGACCCTCCTGCCGGCACGCGGTGTAGATGTACGGTATCCTGTTGAGGCCGTCGCGCACGGCGGTGACGATGCAGATGTCCGCCGAGGTGTAGAACGCCAGCTTCTCGTGCATCGTCAAGGGGTCATCGATCATCACGATCGGGTCATACCCCGGCAAGCTGAAGCGCCCATTGATCCGGTCCCGCATCGCCTTCACCTCCGCGCGAACTGTATCGATGTCGCGCCCAGGGCTCCTCGCCGGGTTGTTGATCTGCAAGAGCACCACCCGGCCGCGCAGCTCCTTCTGCGACTCCAGCAGTTTCTCCATGGCCGAGAGCTTGAGGTCAATCCCCTTGAACAGATCAATATCGTCCACGCCGAGCAACACCTTACGGCCAGCGAACTTCGTGGCGATCTCCTTGGACTTTGCGGCTGTCTCCGGCGACGACAACACCCCTCGGAGCTGGCTCATGTCGACGCCAACGGAGAGGATCTTCACGACAACCACGCGGCCGAAGTAGTCGATGCCGATGTAGCCGTGGCGGGTGTGGCTGTTGACGCCGAGCAGCCTGCAGCAGGCGGAGAGGAAGTGGCGGGCGTAGTCGTAGGTGTGGAAGCCCACGAGGTCGGCGTTGAGGAGCGCGCGGAGGAACTCCTTGCGGACGGGGATGGCGCGGAAGAGCTCCGAGGAGGGGAAGGGCGAGTGGAGGAAGAAGCCTATCCGGGCGCGCGGCGACTTGTGGCGAAGGATGGTGGGGAGCGCCCAGAGATGGTAGTCGTGGATGAAGACGAGATCCTCGTCGGGGTTGAGGAGCTCGTAGACGCGGTCGGCGTACTGCGTGTTGGCGGTGAGGTAGGCGCGGTAGAGCTCCGCCTTGAAGTTGAGGCCGCCGCCGCCGCCGCCGCTGAAGGGCCCGAGCGGGAGGAGGTAGTGGAGCATCGGCCACAGGTAGTGCTTGCAGAATCCGTCGTAGAAGTCCTTGTGGAGGCCGGCACCCAGGAACACCGGGCTGCAGGAGAAGCGCTCGAGGAGATCGGCCGCGAGCTCCTCAGACGCCGGGATCGACACGGCGGCAGAGGGGAGCGCGCCGACGAAGACCACGGGGCGCGGGAGGCCGCGGGAGAGCTGGAGCGGGAGCGCGTCGGTGTCGAGGGAGAAATCGAAGCCGTGCGGCGCGTCGGGATTGGGCTCGGCGCGGAGGGGGAGGCGGTGGGTGACGACGATGCGGCGCGCCTCCACCGGAGACGGCGGGCGCTCGCCGTCGGAGGAGGAGGGGGAGGACATTGCTGCGGCGGCGTGGCCTGCGCAGCAAATGGGTGCGGCCGCTTGGTTTGGGTTCTCGTCGGAATTTGGAGAGGATGGGGCCGGCCGCCGGGGTATTTGACAGCCGGGCAGCCACGCCTCGACCTGGAGGGAGGACGCGCTGGATGGCAAGCTGGCAACAGAATTTTCCAGCCTGGCCCTCCAGTTTGTTGGTTTTTCAAAAATCAAACGAGTGCTGCGTGGGTGCTAATATGAAGCGGTGGGAGCAGTCGTTTCTTTTTTTTTTTCTAGAAACAATCTTTGAAAATGAATCAAGCAAATACGATAGATATGTGTCTTGTTTAGCGTACTAAAGTTCATAAGTAAAGAAGGTCCTAATAGAGCAAATGTTTACTTAACTTTTATGCATCTAATACATCATTTACGAATCTTTTGCGCTGGTGCAACATGGTTAATGATGCACAATCAATATAGACAATTTTTTCTGATAAGGCTTGTTTGAAAGTGATGTGCTAACATCAATAGAGTATGATGGATCAGGATTCATAGTTGGCACGAAACTGGTATTGCGTTGTCTTATGCCGTTATGTGTCTTCAATAGTTGCTAACAAAATGCTTAGAATGGATTGAGCATGCTTGTTACGGGTTATGTTCGTGTATATAAGTTTTTATTAATAGAATCACAACTTCCTAGCATATCAGCACACACTTTGATCTTGTCTATGGTTCATAGTGTACGATAGATATAGAATTTTCACTTATCTCTCAATGTTATCTATAAACGCTCCATTAATATTGACAACTATAAAGAGACTTGTACTTTTACATGCTTGGATAAAAATAGTATATGAATTTTAGGAGTGTGTATAACTAGCAACAAAAACCTGTAATTCGCATAGGTACCACATAACAAAGACTTCACCAAATAGAAGGGGCGTGATCTGTGATGCCTCACGTGAAACAAGTTAACATAAAGTGATATTGCTTCTAGATAATTCATAAAAATCATAGTGCGCATTATCATGACTCCCTACCTCGTGACTCACACAGCGTGCAATATGGTACCTCATATATTTTTCAGGCTTCTTATTGTCATCAAAAACTAGTAAAATAATCAATTATGTGGCTAGTATGTGTGAAAACCAATGGCTCTTATGCGTTCATTAGAAAAAGCGGTTTACAAATTCATGTTTATACACATTCACAGCTAACAAGAGCCACTTAAGAGATTAATAGATGATAGAAATTTATTCACAGCAAACAAGTGTTCCATGTATTTTTTCCCCATGTGGTAAACTGGTAATTTGAAGGATTTCCCTGCAAGAAACTAGTAATATACTTTATTTCAAGTGCCTCTCTATGTGACAATGTCTTTAGGCAAATAAAAGAGAAACAAATCAAATGCACCATTATCAACTCAGATTTTAACCTAGACCACACATAATTTAGCAAATCATTTAAGTAACCATCTGTTTTCTTGGTACGTGGAATGGGGTCACGACCTTTCCCAAGCTTTAAAATGGTTGTTCGCAAGATTATTTTGAGAAAGTTCAAACGGAGCAAAGTGCTACACAAAAATAATGTAAGAACTGATTTCAAATTTCGCAATAGTTGCAGGGGTGGCCGTGTAACCATCTCCGGAGGGTGCACTGGCTTATCCACAACAGAAAATGGATTTACGTAACTGCCCTCCAACCCCGCAACGTGTTCAGCAGCGCATACTGCTACCCTGTTTTTCTTTTCCATAAATCGTGCTTTCTGATTCTTTTTGTTTCCTTTTGCAACTATATGCTCCACGGTGATTCAGTTCACACGCAAGAGAGCTGCTTCCCTTCCTCCGTCATAAAAAAAGTAAAGTGCAGTAAAGATATATAAGAGGTAAATCTCGGTGCGTACTTGGGGAGAGTTAAAGATCGCGCGATGATCGATCGTTGTACGGCGGTTTATCCGGTAATGAAGGATCTCAGTAAACTGGGTAGGTTATCGATCCGAGTCTTAAGGGGGCGCTGCGTGTCTCACCCGGAAGGAGGAGAAGATACTCTTCCGTACGGTTATAGAAGGAGATGTGGTAATTCTCTTCGGGTGATCTGCATCTTCTGCGAATAATGGCTCGTGTTTTCTACTGCATCAAAAGTGCCAGTGCCACCGGGACAGAAAGCCGCCGCTCGCGTCCTGCGCGCGTGTCTGGGCATATTTGCAAACGTCAGAGGTAAAAGGGACGAGCGCGCCGTTGGTGGGGTGCCTACACGAGCGGTCGTTCTAGCTGCTGGCCTACTGTCCCCTCAAGAGGGAAATTTCTTTGTGGTGCCATTTCGCCTGTCATGGATGGGAATGATTGATCTGATCTTGCCCCATCTATTTTTGGGCAGGCACACGAGCAGCGCTGGGCTGTCTGTCATGGTGCCAACGTTGTTCTCTCATCTAAAAAAAAACGTTGTTATTATCTGAATTTTCTGAAACGGCAAATCGGCAGGCAGATAGGAAGCGGATAATGCGATGGGGATGGGGATCGGGGAAGGGGAGGAAAGGCACCGGTTGATTTGACGCATGCAGCAGTGCCCAGAAAACGTGCAGGATAGGAACGGATCCTCCTCGGTTGATAAGTTCTAGGAAAACGGCACGGTAAGAGGAGGCAGTTAACACTCACGGCGTGATGAACCAACGGGTGATAGGAGGAGATAATACGAACGCACGACTCCGGAGCGGTACACGAGTACACGACTTGTACAAGTTCGCATGCTCATCCAAGCCCCTACGTGATCAAGAAATGTGTTGCGAAACGCCAAGGAACCTACTCCTACTACTAGCAGTGACGACCGTTCCGCGTTGGATTTCTTGTCAAAGCAAACAATGTACGAAGCCAATAGTTCTGGAAAAACAAACGCATGCATCTGACAAGCAAGTAAACAACCGAAGAAACATCTCGCCCAACGTGCTGGCTTCCAAGAAACAGCAGGGCTCAGAACGAGCCGCGTGTAGGCAGGCGTCAACGGGACGTGGAGCGCCGCGGCCGCGCTTGGGCGTGCAGCGCGGCGCCGGCGCGCGCGCGAATCGCGGCGGCGAAAAGTGCCCGTGTTTTTGCTTGCCTCCGCTCTGAGTTCGAGGCGTCGACGATCGGGCCGCCAACCACAACCAGACCACGCCTGCGCCGCCGCCGTCCGCCGAGCGGAGCGGCAAAAAGGTTGCGCTGGGATCTGCCGAAAGCCCGAGGCCGACCGACCGGTGGGTGCGCGGGTCGCAGAGCCGCCAGCCGCGTCTGGGAACTCCCAGCTCCCGTGCGGGTGTCGGCCTGCGCCCTGGCCCCGGCTGGGTTGGGTCCAGTCCAACACCAAGTCTCCAGCAGGATAATGGTTTGACTCCTGCGCGGTCGGGCGGGGCTTGGCCTGGCCGGATTCGGGGTGGGGGCCGGGTTGATTGGGCCGCGTCGTCGCAGGTTGCGGGTGTGACGACCCAGCCGAAACGTTGCCGTTGACGCGAACTAAGATATTATATATCTATCTATATATACTCCCTCCGTATAGAAAACAGAAGTGGTTTTGAACTTCTACTCAAATTGCACAAAGCAAATCGCTTTGGCTCCCAACAAGTCATTTTAGACGTGTTTGACCCTCATTAACCGCGCCGCCAGTTAATACGTTGCCTCGGTTCCCATTCGGCAAAAATACGAAGCCAGCAGCGCCCAACAGGAATCGATCCTAAGGACCTCTGGTCTCGAGAATCGCTGAGCTAACCAATGAACCTACGTGCATTTGATGTCTAGAAGTACACCTGCAACCTTATTTAATAGGGTAGACAGGAAAAAATACCCCTAATTAATCACTCCTTGGTATGCTAAACACTGTCCTAAACGTCATTTTTCACCAGTATGGAGGGAGTATACTATAAAAGTTGAAAGAATTGAAACCCTTTCTCACCAAGATTAGGCCCACCGTACTCCTCACGGAGGTCCCACTTGCCAGCCCAAAGGTTTGACGAAAGAAGGTGTAGACCCATGAAATTGATATTGATAGAAAGAAAGTGTTTCTGCCAAAATTCTAATACTTTTTACACCAAAAACTTTCATCTACCCACCATTTACCCACTTTATTACTTTCTATTGTTCGTATATCTGGCAACCATGATTTTTGGTAAGATTTTTTTTGACATCCTCAAATCTCTCTTTTTTCCCCTTGTGCATGGTCATTGACATGCATCGATTAACTTTCCAAATTTTATCAATCAAGTAACCCGTCAAAATAGAATTGTATTTATTTATTTCCATTGGTCATGCTGGCTATATATAGCAACACAGCTGCGCATATTTCATTTCCATTGGGCATGACGCCAATAGAGCAACACACAAATGTATACTTGCACAATTTCTGCGTCGCCTTCCTCCGGGCTATTCCCTTTGCCTTCCTTTTGTTTTTGCTTGGTCATTTGTCTTGGAGATCGGAGCTATTTTCTTCCTGCAAGACCCTCGTCTGGATCTCGAAGGCACAATTGCGTGCACATGGCCGAACAGCGGCAAGACCGTCGCACGCCACGTACGTTGGGCATCTTCCCTGGTGAGGATCAGCACAATTACAGTATCCACTAAATCTTTGTAATTTTACTATTCAGCTTGATCTCTGTAGTTGGCACCTTGGTGATTTAGAGCACAAGTACAAGATCGTCAAGAAACTATAGGAAAGGAAGTATATCTGCGGGATGACCGGGGATGGCGTGAACGACACGCCTGCGCTGAAGAAGGTTGCCGTCGTCGACGCCACCGATGCGGTTAGGAGCGCTTCTGGCATTGTGCTTACCGAGCCTGGGCTCAGCGTCATCATCAGCGTCGTGCTCACCAGCCGAGCCATCTTCCAGAGGATGAAGAACTACATTCTAAGCAGCTCATCTACCTGACAGTTTATTGTTAGACTGATGTTTCTTCTCTTGTCACTTCTTTCCAGATTTATGCGATCTCGATAACAATTCATATCGTGGTAAGCTAACTTTTCTCCGAGGCTAAAAGGATGGCTCTGTCGATCTCTGTTCTTGTGCACACTTGTCTGAATGTTTGTTTGATTTATCTTGATGGCAATCTGCAGCTCGCATTCAAGCTCATAGCGCTGATCTGGAAGTTTGACTTCTCACCGTTTATGATCCTTGTCATTGCCATACTCGACGACGGTGAGCTCTCACCTAGCACAACTTGATGTGTGCTAAATCTCACCATTGACATCTAACTGAACTTGTTTGTTGAATGAAAATGGATGGATGCAGGAACGATCATGACGATCTCCAAGGACAAGGTGAAGCCGTCCCCGCACCTAGATAGCTGGAAGCTGAACGAGATCTTCATCACCGCAGCATCGCGTACGGGCCCTGCCTCGCCCTCATAATATCTTCATTTGGGCCATGCGCGACACCGACTTCTTTACGGTAAGCTCTCTAGATATCTGTCTAGCAGTGTGGCCATCATCATTTTCTCAAAATTCTTTCCGTGCAAGACGCTGACGAATTAATAATGTAAACCTTGTTTGCTCTTCGGCGTGAGGTCGCTTAACGACAGTCAGGATGAGATGATGTCAGCATTGTACCTGCAGGTGAGCATCATCAGCCAGGCGCTCATCTTCGTGATGCGCTCCCGTGGCTGGTGCTTCATCGAGATGCCTGTGCGGCTCCTCTGCGCCGCTTTCATCGTCGCCCATATATTGTAAGCCAACCATCTCTTTTCCCTGCTGCCAAGCCATCCAGCATTCATGATCCATTCCTGACCTCTGACGACATCCATCCATGGCTGCTGGCAGGTGGCCACTCTGGTGGCGGTGTACCCCCACGATCCGGTTTGCGCACATCCACGACGTCAGGTGGGGCTGGGCGGGCGCGATCTCGTCCTATAGCGCCGTTGCCGCTCAACATGTTTAAGTTCGACATCCGGTATGCGCTGAGAGCACAGGACTTGCATCAGGTAACTAATTAATGATCATTTCAACTGTGCCTCATAGCTGAAGGACTACTGAGTCTGTGTGAGTGTGTGACTGAAAAATAGAATTCACTTTCGCACGTTTTGCTTTTCATATACTGTAGGCTTTGAACATGCTTTACCCTCCATATGTGAGTCAAATGACTTTCTTGCATTTTATTTTGCTATATTGACTTCTTTGAACTATCTAATAACATGGACTTCAACTCTTATTTGAGTAATCTGTCTCTTACCAAGAAGAATTTGCTTTAGTTGGTTGCTCTCAAATTTTGTGGCCAAGTGGTAGTTAGTCTGTTCTGCTTTTTTTTTGCGTTGTGACGTGTGCTCAATATATTCTGATTAGGTGATCAACTTGAATGGCATGTAAGCATGGTAATTTCAGACATAGATGTATGTCCAGAGATAGCATGGGTTTCGATATGATAAGTCTTATCTAAATTCATATATTTTTTTCCATGCTCATAGAGTACAAAAGAGAGAAATCAATTTTAGGAGTCCAAAGCATCTTCATTAATTCTCTTTAATTTGGCTTCTTAGCTGTCAGTAAAATTTGGCCGTGGTCCGAGAAACACTACTCTAAATGGCTTCCACTTGAAAACTAAGAGCCAGATTTTCCTTGTTAATACATTGGATATATGTTTGATTTTAGGAATATATTTGCTAATAGCTAGACATAGATACCGTAGTCTCATCAATTTTTTGTCTTTCCACTGCAACCCCCTGGGTAAACTTAGTTATTTAGCAATAATATGATATGGAACAATGATAGTGCTATGTGACTAAATTTGCGTACCAATATTTTTTTCTTGTTCTTATGTTAAGTAAATAAATAATACTTTGATATTTATTAACCTCTCCTAAGTTTTATCATTGCTCAAAATGGCTCACTTGTTCTCTATCTGGAATTTTATCACGTGCTTCACCCAGCTATAATATGATGTTCTAATTTCAGCTACCATTGCAGCGCATGGGCGGAGGTCGTTGGGCTCCGCGTGGCCACTCTATGTTCTAGGCTAAAAAGATTGGATTATCAAAGGAGTAGCTGCCGAAAATTCTACCAAGCGTGGACCATATCATCAAATTCAGGTAGGAAGCTTGATGTCTCAATGTTATGAGATGTTCAGTTAGACTTGGCAAATATACATTACTTATCCTTTGGAAACTAAATTAGATAAAATATGTGGATTGTAAGCGTTTCGGATAATGTTCCTGGAAAAACGATTGCATGGTCAACCTTCTCAGTAAATCAAAGGGATTATTATGGTGGCTAATGAGGTTTTTGGCACACAAGTCCTTTTTTTATTCACAATGATGCTCATCCTCTAATATATCGACTATTTTTTTTTTCTCAATTTAGCATATATTTTATTAGGGGTGCCTGGTTTAAAATACATGCATCATGGATTGATGTGTTCTATTTGAGAAAGATGGAAGCTTTAACTATGGATGGATATGTCCTTCAACATTCCAGCTATTTGGTTTTGATCTATTTATTGGGCTGGGGACATTAGTCAACCTGTGCAGATAAGAAAATCTCTTGTGTATTTCATTTTGCTACCTAAATACATTGTACAAAATTCTGATTATAAGATTTCTAAGTTTAGTTTCACTAGCTGAATATGTTATTATGATTTATTGAATTCAGATTAATGTGTTCCGCAAGAATTTCATTTGTTGCCTATTAATATGGGTCTCCTATACGCGTAAATTGTCTGGGATGATGATACTTACTAATTTGTCTGTAGAATGTACTATTATATAGTTTTGTTGGAAGTTTTATCTTCTTTATTCTTGGCTGGGTTTTTTGAAAATACTGTTGAGCTGACCCATGCATGTGGTTCCTCTTTTTTAGAAATATAGTACATACGCACACGCTCACAAACACGCACGCATATTCACCTCCATGAATACACGCAGTCAACCCTACCTCTATAAGCATCTCCGAGAGACTGAGCTATCAAATTCTCGAGATTGACAAAGTCACCATAGATATCTCACTGTTGATGGGAACGTCGCCTACCACTAAAACTATAAATGTCGTTAAATCTTAGAAAATCCGCTCCCTTGGAGAGTCGAACTAGGGACCTCAGTCCTACTGAGGCTCGTGTAACCATTAGGCTACAGGCTCTTTTCGCTATGTATGTGGTTCCTCGTATAAGGATTCATATGAAAATATAATTTCTTTGTCATATTTTTTGTATGAGTATAATAGTTTTATCTATATATTCTATGTATATAAAATTTCGGTTTACCAAGTTTTTACAACCAAGTTTTTAAAATATGTACTCGTGGTACGTGCATCTCCACTAGTTATACTATAAATTATACTATAAAGGATGAAAGAATTGAGAATATTTGTCACCAAGATTAACTCCACCCACACTTCTCACAAAACATATTTTAATGGTCTACAGGTAAGTTCGGATGCTTGATAGGAGCAGGATGAACGGAAAAATTAAGAGAAGAAAAATGATTCCACCGGAACTAAAATTATTTTGTCACCGCGGTCTGCTTTACCCGCCCGACGTACCAACCCTCGCCTTCCGCACCTCTCGCCCCGTCGTTCACGGACTGCATTCCATTTTCTCACCGCGTCGCCTTCCTTTCTTTACGATGACCGATCTCCATAAGCCTCGCCTCCCCCGGTCCCCCGCTGTTGCTCTCCCCGCGTCCCTGCTCCTCCGCCCCCTGCGCCCCCCACCGCCGCACCACCTCCGCCCCCACGCCACTCCTCCGCCACCGCGCCACTCCTCCTCCGCCGTTCCCCTTCCCTCCCCATCCATCCGCACCGCCGCTCCCTGCCTAGCCCAACGAGGCGACGACCCCCTCCCTCCCTTTCCATGGCAGATGCAGCGGCGGCAACAGACCCGTCTCGATGCCTTGCTTCCATCCACGACGTCCTACCTGGCCGGCTCAGCGCGCGGCCTCGCGACGCCGGACGCCGCGGCGGCGCCCAAGTCCCCCGTGCCGATGGCCATCTCGGTGAGCTCGAGCGCAAATTCCTCTATTGCTGCGATTCGTTTGTTCTAGGGTCTGGTCTGATCGAGTGCGTACCGATCGTGAATTCGTGAAGGGGCTGGGGTTCCAGGCGGAGGGGCTCAAAGTGTCCTGATCTGAGGAGCGGAGGCGACGCCCGCAGCCGGCGGTAGCGTGGTGTGCCGGAGGTGTATGCGCCCGCGGCCCACGGCACGACGGGATGCGCTGCCCCGAGGAGGGGCAGTGGCTCCGACTCCTGGGAGCCCGTTCGTTGCCGCTGCCGGAGAGGGCTGCTAGGCCATGGCCGCCTCGCTCCTTACGGCTGGACAAAGTCTGCAAGCTGCCATGCACATCGAAGCCAGCCTGCAAATTGAAGGTACCTGGATATGCCTTTCATCCTGCCCTCTCGCGGTTCAGCTAATCCGATTGTTTTGCTACAAATTTTCAATCTTCTTTTCTTGATTGGTTCATGGGAGGAAGAGGTGACCCAATGAGATTAGAAGGAGCAGCCGAGAAGTCAGGGAGGACAACCATGACAGATACAACACGAGAAGGGGAAGCACAGCACCAGGGACAAAGGTGAAGGAAATTTTTTAGTTCTTTGATTTTGTGATATGAGACTATGCATGTTAATGAATGCTGCAAGCTCCTTATATACTACATTATGTCAAATAAATCTTTGCTAAGTTTTGATTTTCTGTGTTTTTGTGTTGATAGAGAAGGATTCAAAGGGGAGACATTTCAAAGAGAAGGACAAGAGCAAGATAAAAATACCAGATGCAGTAAGTTCATTAGAGTGATATATTCTGTTTCTATGGACATCACTGAGTAAATGGTTTACTTGGGATTAATTTTGAGTCCGTAGTGGACATTGATATGAAATAGAACCAAATTATGGAAGACTGTTGGTTTACCTTGTAAGTTCAAGCATAGATATTGGACATCACTGAGTAAATAGTCTCCTATATTACAAGGTAATATCAGTTGCTCATTTAGGAGCAGGAAAGCAGCTATGTTTCTATCCTTTCACTTTTCGGAGGATGTTCCAAGTTCCAATCATTTATTATACTTTTACTCCTGGCATTGGCAAATCTACTTCTGAAAGATTAACCTGGCACCTAGTGATGTGTGATAGGAGGCTGTTTTGCACAATGGTTTTAGCCAAAGTGCTGGAGTTTGGTTCATATCACTTGAAAAGAAGAATGAATCATCAGGATTCAATATATGCTTCAATATATTCTCCTCTGTCCAGGTTAATTGACATCGCTTGCAGGAAGGGTCAGCCAATGGTTCCTCAAACACATGTATGTAGAAAATTAGTAGTTGCTATGTTGATCAACACTAACTTCCAATTTTTACATAACAAATATTTGGTGCTATTTTTTCCCAAGAGGCTTAATCTTTTCCATGCTTGCTTCATATTTCTTACCCTAGCTCATTCGAGACTGCTTAGATACGCTATATGCTAAAGTAAGAAATTTGACACTAAATTTAACTTGCTTCATTTAGAGTTAATTTATTGTTCTGCAAAATTTTTGAAAGGTGGAGAAGAGATAAGGTGGAAAGGAGAGCAGGAGATTGCCGCAACAACTGAGCTCAAAAAGTGACCCACTAAATTTATTCTTTTATCATTGATTGCTGCTTTGCCTTTTGCTATGATATGAACCAAAGGACCAATAGAGTCATTCAGAGATATTTTTGGTTAGGGGCTACCAAATTCCTGATTCATTGTTTGAGGATTGATTTATTTGTTCTCCCGCTTGTTAATTCAAAGTTTGGTATTCTACTAAATTCCAGATATTTCATATTGAATATTTCATTAGGGAATCAAGAATGTCAGGAAAATGTTAAAGTTTCCATTTCATAATTTCATACCTATAGAGTTTGTTTTTTTGTTTTCTGTAATCCCATCAAAATCCAAAAGGTATATTGCTTAATTATTTGATGTATGCATTGGCATTATATTGTTGTAGCTGTTCCAGAGCCTCCTCTTTTCCTACAGTGTTTGTAGGTTGTGCGGATGATGTATTCTTTAGTATTAATTGTTTGGAATTATAACACATCTTTTTTTAGGGCGGGTACTGAACCAATATGGCAAAGTTAACCAATTCCTGTGATCTTTAATGTGTAGGCAAGGTAAGGCACATCTTTGTGTATGAGGTTCTTACTTGATACCATACTTTTGTCAGCAACATTGACATCAATTTTGAAGTTAAAAAAAATACACTCCTTGTATTGTAGAAGCTTTCTTGGACTACATCATGTCACCACTTCCTTACAATGTAAACCAGAAGATGTCAAGGTATGCTATCTGTTTGTTAGAACTTAATATTGCACTTAAAGAATAGATTTCTACTTTCCATCAGAGTTCACATGTCGTTGTCAAGCTAATGATATTTCCTCATGGTATTTCTTTCCATTGCCTATACGGTTTGGCATGAAAAACCTGATAATGGCGAGAGCAGCTTGTGAAAAATAGTACTTCTGAGGAACTGCTTTGGAAGAATATAAAGAGTCCTGGTGGCTTGTGCTTTAACATCCATGCAAATCTAAGGTTAGTGAATAAATGCCATTGGCTTCTCGATCTGAAAGTTTGAGACTGAAGACTGAACTGGTATTTCTTTTCACGAAGACTTTTGGCGGCTAGATTTGGCCCATCCTGTTCTAAAAGGTTAACCTTGCACTTAATTGTAAACTTACTTCCGTAAAATTGGGTCATAATTCTTCTGTTTGTAATACATGCTGAAAAATTGGTGTATTATGCAGATAATATCTTGGCTTTCTTGGTTCAGGATGTAGGCTCTTTTCCTTTTTTAAGGTGTGGTCTCTTACAATACACTAAGTAACTACTATTCACCTGTTTGCAGATGTGCATGGCTATTTCCTCAGAAGGTATAAAGTAACAATCAGAGTCATCTTTTGATGTTGAAGGCAAGTTTCTAGCTCATAATTACTTCTTTTGCAGACTGAAATGCAGAAATCAGTGGTAAAAATGGTCCAAAGGAGTCATCAGAGAATAAGAACACGAAGCACCATTGTTACTATTGCAGATATCTTCCTTTGGACAATTATTTGGAAAGTAGGTTCCTTTGCTTCTCTTTCCACAATCTTTCTTAAAATTATTGGTAATTTTTTTGTACAATTATTTCACTTTCTTTCAAGCAAACCAAGTTAGACCATTATTGGCCAGTTTTCTTTTTCAGAGCATCAGATGAAAAATGCAAACTAATTGTTTATTTGTGGATTAGTTAAATAAGGAACACATATGGAGCATCTACAAAGTAATGCTTACCTGGATAGAGGATCTGATGTTAGGATGAATTAGTTTGTATTAGCTCAGTTTGTTAGCGCATCAACATTTTCTGGCTATATAATTCTATGGATCCATCCTGCATTCCTGCTATAAGAACCTAAGCTTACATGGATCATACTTCCCTGCATGCTGAATTAGAAATGCTCCCAGTATTTACTTTGTTCTTTGTTCTTTGTTCTCTACCTCAATAAGTGAAATGGATGAGTATTTACTTTCTTTGATGCAGTCAACAACTATATTGGGAGGAGGAACTATATACACAACATTTATTCTACTCCTATTTGCTGAACATTTATTATACTTCCCAAAGCTTCTTGAGTTTGGCAGGTGCTAATTTGTTGTTGCTGACGTGCATTGGATGCTGGTTATAGAGGGGAGGTGATGACCACCATGGCGATGAGAAGAAGATTATTGTATTCCAGGAGATGATCTGAAGTGCCTAAAGAACATCTAATGATAGAGTAGTCTTTGGGTTTTTAGAAATACAAAGGAAATATCAATTGCTTGTGGTTACATTTCTTTGGAAAAATGCAGTAGTGCTTCGTTACTGTTTGTTGAATAATTGATACATAAGGTTTACGTATATTCTGGAATATTTGAACATTGTCTTAATTTAATTTTGTATAATATAAAACATCCATTGCATTCCTAAGCAACGAGTTGGACGAGAGTTGTTTCTCGATACTCTCCTTGGTGATTAGTAATTTAGTTTTTTTAGGGAAGATTAGTAATTTAGTTGGTATTCTTGATTTCATAGACCACAACACCAAGTTCCACGGTCCATGGTGCACTATCAAAATAGAACTATCAAAAGAACTATCCAAATAGAACTATCAAATTTTGAGATTGATGATGGACTGTTGAAAAATAGATTGTGTTAGAGGTAGATTATTATGGTGTATTTGTATGCGTTGCTTGGCTGGTAGAATAAAATAGAGAGATGGAGAGGGAAGGAGAGGGACAGAGAAAAAGCTAGACTGGGATGTAGTATTCTGAGATTAAGTTTGGTTATTCCTAATTTAAGTTGGAAGGTTCAATATCAAAGGATGCGAATATATCTTTTTCCTTACTGTAAAGAGCAGGGCCCCAAAATAATAAGGATACATAATCAATGTTGCTTTTCTATGGTTGCCGAATTGACTTTTTGCTCTGAGCAAGTATAGACTCAACTTATAAACCCTCTGCGCATGTATGGAATATCTATTGCTTATTACTCTTTCAGCAAGTATAGAATCAACTTATAAATCCTTTGCGCGTGTATGGAATATCTATTGCTTCTTACTCTTTTAGTGGCTGAAGATGATCAGTGAAATCCTCACATGGACTACAATAGGTGCTATGTACAGTGATATATATGATATTTATTTGTGAAATCTTTTTAATTTTTGATAAATAAATCCTTCAATTATTGATATTACTTTTAAACACGTGACTCGGTACGTGCATCCCAACTAGTACACCATGAAAGCATGGTAGGTGTTATCTGGACCGTCCATCTGATCCCAAGGATGGAATCTGTCCTCCTACATGCTCTGAATTATGTTCCATCAATGTACGCTACTTCTTACTACCGGATGCATACGTATTTTCGGGTCCCGTTCAGTACAACAGTACATGATATGGGTGGATAGGAGTCAGGACGGCTGCATTTCAAAATGATTTGAACCGTCTGTCTATCCTCTCCCGTTCATCCTCCCTCTCTCCTTTCTCGCCGGCGACTCAGATCCAGATGTTGCGGCGAGTTAACCACCAGATCTTGCGACGTCGTGGCTAGATCCGGCGGCGGTGGTACCGGATCAGTGTCGCCGAGGTCCTGCATGGCCGATGGCAACACTAGGCTCCTATGGACCACGGCGGAGCTGCCGCCGATGATGGGAGCGACGACGTCCTCGGTGGAGCTCGGGCGGCTCCCCTGCTCCAACAGGAGTACCTCGGCGTTCCGCGCGCTCGGCGGTACTTCGACGAAGCTCACCCGCAGGGCTTCCGCACGCGACCGGGAGCTCCGGGCTCCTGCACGGGGCGCCCATGGAGCTCGGGAGGCACGCGGTGCGGCGGCGCCCATGGAGCTTGGGCCCGAACGCGACCTGGCGCTCGGGCTCCCGCAGGGCGCGGCGGAGCTCCGGGCTCCCGCACGCGGCGCCCATGGAGCTCGGGGAGGCACGCGGTGCGGCGGCGCCCATGGATCTTGGGCATGCACGGCACACGACCTGGCGCTCGGGCTCCCGCACGCGACGGCCATGGAGCTCGAGGGAGGCACGCGGCCCGGCGGCGCCCGTGGAGCTTGGGCCCACACGCGGTGGCGGCGGAGCTCCGGGCTACCGCACGCGACCTGGAGCTCGGTATCCCGCAGTCCGCGGCTTAGCTCCGAGCTCCCGCACGCGGCCCCCGTGGAGCTTGGGCCCGCACGCGGCGCACATGGAGCTGGGGGAGGCACGCGGCGCGGCGGCGCCCATCGAGCTTGGCCCGCACGCGGCGGCGGCGGCGGAGCTCCGGCTCCCTCGCGCGACCTGGAGCTCGGGTTCCCACAGGCCGCGACGGAGTTCCGGGCTCCCGCACGCGGCGCCCGTGGAGCTCGGGGAGGCACGCCGCCGCAGCTTGGGCCCGCACGCGGTGCCAGTGCAGCTCGAGACCGCACGCGGCAGCTTGGTGGTTTCATTAGTTGTAAATTTCGATGATTTGTGATTCCATCCGAGCAGCTTGGTGGTTTCTGTTGCTTCTTTTCTGAGTCCGCTCTAGTTCTCAAGGATCCTCCACGGCACATAGGGTGTTCGAGAGAATGCCTGCGAGGTTGGTGGGTCGGGCTCCAGCGACTGCATGAACTTCTTCTGTTTTTTTAGTACGTTGATCATGAGTCAGTAGGTAAGTGAGGTCATGTCTTCTAGCTAGCTTTATTGTTAGAATTAGATGTGTACCATTTGCTATCGGACTGTGTATATACATGTTCTAGGAGAAATGTACAAGACTCATGTAAATTAAGTGATGTATGTTTTGATACATGTTGTGATACCAGCGAACTATTTTGATGGTGTATATTGTTTAAGGTACCACGGTGTACCAGCATGTTCAAATAATACGGTCTGTTATTAATGGTGTATATTGTTTAAGGTACCACGGTGTACATTCAGAAACACTGAACACTGTGGTAGTAAGTCAGAAAGCTGGTGCTCAGGGTGGCGTCGTCGTCTCCACCCTGAGCCCCCCAGGCCACCCCGCCGCCGTTCACCCCACCCACCTCGCCGGTTGCCACCTCCCCCACCCAACCAGCCACGGCGGCGACAACTCCTACCCCCGGCCACCAACCTTTGCCACTTTCATCGGCACTCAACACCCTCCAGTCTCATTTCCCCCCTCTCTCTCCCATCCCCCCGCCCCAAACCACCACTTTCAATTCCCATCCACCGGCCACCTTCTCTCCGACGACGGCTCCTGCCAGGAGTAAATCCCCTTTCAACCCTGTGGCTGTGCAACCGTCCCCGCACAGTTCACCCTCTATCCTGAGCCCTTCACCAAAAAATGGCGTAGATCTGCGCAGGTCCCCGCCTGTGTGCCACCATTTCCTCGAGCAGATGGAAGAGGAGGTCCAGCTGCTGGATTACAGCTCCAGCCCGGAGAGGGCTTCCCCAGCTCGCGTGGCACCAGTCAGTGAGATTGATCCCCGGATGGAATCAGGTGAAAGTGACAAGACGGAGCCCGTGAAGTTGTCCTCCGAAAGCAGGGCAACGGTGGAGCAGGGTGGTGCTTCGCGGAGCAAGGATGCCATGCCTATACTGCGGCACACTTCTTACAAGGATGCAGTGAAGAGCCACACAACAAGATTCTGGAGGAGGAAGGATGCTGTGGAGGAAGGCTAGACGGAAGTGACAACTCATCGGAGTAAAGATGCCAAGGATCGACATGGCCGCTCGGAGAGAGGGCAGGTCCAGCAACCTGACTTGCTTCAACTGCTCTGGAAAAAGGCATCAGGAAGACGCTTCAATTGCTTTGCAAGAGACCACTGTATTACACAGTGTAGGGATCCCCCACGCTGTGTTCTTTGCTCCAGGTCTGGGCACAAGGCAATGTTCTGCCCCTCACACCCTTGCTCGTTGCACAGCTCACCTGCTCAACCCCATTCCAACCCAGCTCTCGCCGCTCGCCTCTCACAGCCGCATCACAAACCTCCCACTAGCACGACGCTGCATTCCCCCCACCAGCCGCTGCACTCCAATCCCGCCATTGCCGCCCACCTTTCCAACAAGCACCTCACCCATCCACTGCATTCTAACCCTGAGCTTGCTGCAAGGCTGTGCGACGAGGCCTGGCCACCGTTGCGTTCTACTGAAAGAAAGATGATGGAGGACATGATCCCTGGTGCCTCCCAACGGAGGCCAGAGCAGATTGAGGCTTGTGTTGGTTGTTCGGCGGAGATCGCCTAGGCAGAGAGAGAGGTGTCCATGTACTCATTGGTGGCATATGCAGTGGACTCGCGGGCACCACTAGGAAGAAGAGTTGTCAAGGAAGCTGCCATCGTCACCTATGGACTGCAGTCTGAGGATCTGGAGGTGGATCTCATCTCCCGATCGGAATACCTTCTCAGATTCGTGAATCCTGCTGTGAAAAACAGGGTTCTTGCTTCGCATCGGCCTTTTATTATGGGAAGAATTTGTATGGGGATCATGCCTTGGACAAGGCAAAGGTATGCGCTACTGGGAAGATGATTTACCGTGCTTGCATCTGCATTAAAGGTGTACCCAGGCATGCTTGGCAGATCAATACTGTACGGTCGCTGTTTGACCCAGCTACTATGATTGAAGGAATTGATGAGGGAAAGAAAAAAGAGGAAGAGAAATCTGCATGTTTTTGTTTGTGGGTGTGGTCGCTCAATCCGGATGCCTTAGCCAAAACAGGAGTTCTGCGGCTGGAGGAGCCACTACTGCCGCCGGAGTCGGAGCCACACTACCCTGAGCTGGGCGTCTTTGCGCAGCCTGTGCTATGTACAGGACCTGCGGAGCAATTGTTGTACGATGTCATCATCCACCTTGATGAGGTTTGGGATTACTCCGAACCTACTAGAGGGCAGCCATCCTATGGCAGCTATGACAGTAATGACCCGATGGAGGAGCAGGAAGAGGAATGGCCTGCGCGTCATCAGTTTGCTTGGCATCTTGGAGTGCCCGATGGATGCCTACCCGCTTCGCAACGTAGAGCCTCCGCTCTGGATAGGTTGGGGGGAAGAAGCCGCAGGGATAGATCCCCACCACCACGGGGTGGCAGATCAAGAAACTTCGCAGATGGTTTTGAGTATGGAGGCTATAGCCAGAATTTTGGCTACAATCAAGATGGTTTTCGACAACAGGGAGGTTTCAGAAGGCAAGCTGATGCTGGAATTGGACGTCAGAGGAGGTTGTCTTGTCCGCAGATACTCCACTGCTGGGCGGGCAATACTCTCGTGAAGAAGAAGGTGGGCGTTGTGCCCCGGGGTACTTTTCTTGCTTTGGAGCCAGAGGAGAGTTTTTTTCTTCTTGATAGGGATTTGGCTCAATCTGGCATGATTGCTGGTGCAGACCCAATGCTTGTCGAAGCAGAAGCTGCTGCATTTTTGCAGGATTGTGGCAAGGGACCTTCGCTGGCAGCTGTATTCCTAAAGCAGTTGCAGGGAGAGGAGGTTCAGTTCGGGTAGGGAGAGGAGTTTAGTTCTGAAATGGAAAAAAAAGGGACCAGAATTAGTTGAGGAGGGTCAAGTGGAAGCAGTTTCAGAACCAGTTGAGGAGGGCCACGAGAGCTTTGAGCCTGCTACTGCGGAAGCTGATGGGTTGGCACAAGATGTTGCTGCTGACGAAGTTCTGGTGGAAAATATTGTTGCTGATGGGTCGACCCAGCAGACAGTTTTTGCTGGCTTGGTGCATTTGGTGGCTGCTGAGGAGGACATCCTGTCTGCCCCTGTTGAGGATCGGGAAGTGCTAAAAGAGGCCCTGCCAATTACTACGGAAATCCCAAAACCGATCATGCCGACACTGCAAGAGAGTCTCACCCAAGCTGAAGTCAAAACTGCAAGACAAAAGGGAAGGAGAATGCAGAAGCCGGAAAAAAATGTGTTGTCTGAAAGTCAGAGGAAGAGCCTTCAGTTGGCAAATAAGCCTAAAACCAATCTGACCATGGAAGAGCAGGCCACACAATTACTAATGAAGAAATGTTGTGTGCTGGAACCTGGGCAGCTTGCAGAAGAGAAACATCATGCCAAGTTCAGAGCTGAATTCGTTGACCCAATGAAAAATAATACAGTTGGAGGAATGAGGGTGCTGTTTGGACTTAACACTGAAGGTGACGATGGGCCTGATCATTTGGGACCAGTGGCTTTGGAGGCGGAGGAGTGAGAGGCCTCTTTCGGTCTCAATGTGTGTGCGTGTGTCTTTTTTTTAATGTATTCTCTCTTTGAGTGTGTTGCTCTGAAGAGGCCTCGGTGGGGCACTTGTCAGAGTTGTATCTGTGTCTAGGGTGCTGTAGGTTTCGGTGGTGTTTGCTGCTGTCAGTACAAGGTGGAGGTTGTTTGGGGGTGTTGTCTTGTGTTTTGCTTTGCCTCTCTTTAGGGCGCCTGGGGAGTTTCTTCTGGTTCAGATGAATTAACAAAAATGTGTCCTGCTGAACTGGAATGTTCGAGGGTTAAATAATTCTGCACGAAGAAAGGTGGTGAAAGATCTGGTTGGGGACCTAAGAAGCACTGTAGTGTGTTTGCAGGAAACAAAGTTATCCCACGTGGAGGGGTCTAATGTTAGGGAAACTGTAGGAGCTGAGTTTGAAAGACACTATGCTTATTTGCCGGCACAGGAGACCAGAGGTGGAGTTTTAGTGGCAGTGCATGAAGATTATTACTTAGTGGACTCATCTTTCATCACAAGCAATGCAGTAATCGTCAAGGTGCAAGCTACAACTAGTGGTGCAAGCTACAACTAGTAGTGTTTCCTGGTGGTTAACTGTGGTCTATGGGCCACAAGATGATTCTGCAAAGCTAGCTTTCCTAAATAAATTGAGACAAATCAGCTGATTCACTTCTGATCTTTGGTCAATCATTGGGGATTTCAATATGATTTTGCAGGCTAGTGATAAGAGCAATGACAATATTAACAGAAGGCTAATGGGTGCTTTTCGCAAAACCATAGATGACCTGGAACTAAAGGAACTGCGATTGAAGGGGAGAAAGTTCACTTGGACTAATAATATTACGCATACAAGAATTGATAGAGCCTTTTGTAGTGGGGATTGGGAGCAAATGGTCCCAAATTGCATGATGCAAGCTGTCTCTTCTATGGTGTCTGACCATTGTCCCCTGCTACTCATTGGTGATACTGCTGTGAAGAAATATAGAGGATTTCGCTTCGAATCCTTCTGGCCACGCATTCAAGGATTTTCAGATCAGGTTGCTGAAGCTTGGAACCGGCCTGTGTCTCTGCATAACCCTTTTCTGCGCATTCACACAAAGCTGGAGCGCACGGCAAAGAAATTAAGAGGTTGGGCAAAATCTAGTATCGGCAAAAACAAATTGTTACTGCTAGCTGCTAGACAACTTATTTGGATTTTGGATGTGGTACAAGAGTACAGGAAGTTGAGCCCCGAGGAATTACTGTTGAAAAGAGATCTCAAAAATAGGTATTTTGCCATGACGACAATTGAGAAATTGAGAGCCAGGCAGCAATCAAGGTTAACTTACATCAAAGCAGGTGATGCCAACTCAAAGCTTTTCTTTTTGAGGGTCAGTGGCAGAAGAAGGAGAAATTTTATACAAAGTCTGCACACAAGCCAAGGAGTAGTCCACTTACAAGAAGATAAAGAAAGGGCTGTAGTAGACCACTTCACTGGTCTGCTAGGTTCGGTTGGCAGCAGGGAGGAAATACTTAACTGGGATCGGGTGAACCTGCAAAGACACGATCTCAGTCATTTAGAGGAGCCTTTTACAGAAAAGGAAGTTCATGATGTGATAATAGAAATGCACTCTGAAAAGGCACCTGGACCTGTTGGAATATAATCAAGGGGAATCTCATGTCGGCAGTACACTTTTTCTATGAGCTTCATGGTCAGCACTTCAACTTACTGAACTCTGCACATATTGTTCTTATACCAAAATCAGTGGATGCAACTACACTATCAGAGTACAGGCCTATAAGCTTAACAAGTAGCATTGCAAAAATATTTTCCAAACTTTTGGCTACCAGGCTGTCCAGTTGTCTTGATTCTTTAGTATTTAGAATTCAGAGTGCTTTTATAAAGCGAAGAAGCATCCATGATAATTTTTTATATACACAAATCTCATCAAAGCTCTACACAAAGCCAATAGGCCCTCACTCTTTCTGAAATTAGACATTGCAAAGGCCTTCGATACAGTAAGATGGGATTATCTGATGGAAGTTCTAGAAAAAATGTGTTTTGGGCCGAGATGGGAGGATGGATATCTATCTTACTTTCTACAGCCACCTCTTCGGTACTTATAAATGGTGCGTAGAGCAGGAAGTTCAAGCATATGACAGGCCTAAGGCAAGGTGATCCATTATCACTGATGCTCTTCATTTTGGGTTTAGAGCCACTACAACATTTGTTAGCTTTGGAGGAAGAAGTCTCACATCTGTCGCCGATCCATACAAGTATGACAAAAATCAGGATTAATCTATATGCTGATGATGCAGCAAATTTTGTGAATCTGGTGAAAGGAGAAATTGTTGTTATCAAGGAGGTCTTTCAAGCTTTTGGTAATGCCTCAATACTCAAAGTCAACCTCAGCAATAGTGCAGCCTATCCCATAAAATGTGATAACGTCGATTTACAGGAGGTACTGCAAAATTTTTCTTGTGCAATCCATTCCTTCCCTTGCAAATATCTTGGTTTGCCTCTGAGTACTAGAATTGAAGTGCAACCGTTGATTGATAAGATTGCTGCAAGGCTTCCAGCTTGGAAAGGAAAACTTCTGAAGAAGGCAGGCAGGCTGACTTTAGTTAGATCGGTTCTAACTGCAATACCTATCTACTTTCTAACAGTTTTTGCACTTAAGAAATGGGCCCTGAAGAGAATCGATCGCCTGTGAAGAGCTTTTCTATGGAGAGGCACGGAGAAGGTAAAAGGTGGGCACTGTCTGGTGAAGTGGAAGCAAGTAATTTTACCAAAACAGCTGGGAGGTTTGGGTGTGTTGGATTTGAATTGCTTTGGAAGGGCACTAAGACTACGGTGGCTGTGGTTTGCCTGGACCGAGCCTGACAGACCTTGGGTTGGGTCGGCTACGCCATGTGATGAGGTGGACAGACAGCTATTTAGAGCCAGCACAATAGTACATCTGAGGGATGAAAATCGGGCAACTTTCTGGAACTACAATTGGCTGAATGGGAGAGCACCAAGGGACATAGCATCTAGACTTTATCAGCTGGCATGGAGGAAAAATAGAACTGTAAAAGAGGATATTGCAGACCATCAATGGACAAGGGGGCTCTGGAGAATGGGCTCTGTTGAACAAATGGCCGAGTTTGTGATGCTATGGGATGCTGTGCAGCAAAATACAGCTGGTCGACAGACCGGATGAGATAATTTGGAGATGGACTGCAAATGGCCACTACACCTTAAAGTCAGCTTACCATGCGCAATTGGAAGGAACTTATTGTACCTTTGATGCCAAAGCTGTTTGGAGCGCGCATGCGGAGGGGAAACATAGATTTTTTGGCTGGCTTCTAGTTCAAAGCAAGATTTTAACAGCTGACAAGTTGATGGCTAGGCATTGACCGTGTAATCCTGTTTGTGCTTTATGTGATCAGGAACCCGAAATAGGGGCTTTTGCATTGCAGCTACGCCAAACAAGTTTGGCTACCGGTAAGTAATTGGACGTCGGGCATAATTCATGTACCTGCTGACCAAGATGAAGGGATTGAGAATTGGTGGAAGAGAAGCTTGGGGATGCTACCACTAGTTCAAAAACGCTCTGTCGCTGCGATTCAACTCTATAGTGCCTGGAATATTTGGAAAGAGAGAAATCGAAGGGTGTTTGATAAGAAGGCGTTGGAGCCAACTCAAGTTTTTCAAATGATCAGAGAAGAAGTTAATCTTAGGAGGGTAGCTTGTGGCACTCCAGTGGTGTCTTAGTTATTTTCTTAATGAGTCGAGGAGTTTTATCTGTTTCATGTAATCGTAACTTCGTAAGTGTTAACTCTTGCTTCCCTTCTTAAATGCATCGGCAGTGCTCCTGCCTAGATTTAAAAAAAAACACTGTGATACCGGTACCTTATCTTATATTCGTGTACCGTAATATTCTTGTACTAATAGTCAGCGTAACACCGTAATAAAAGTTTGTGAAAAAAAATGTACAGAGGTATGCAACGGTTATTTTTCAAATTTGGAAAGGACTACACGCAGATAGAGCTGTAAGAGTTCGGCTGCAAGACATATCCATAGGACAGCTTTTCACGGGAACCACTCTCTTTATATAAAATCAATATGTCAAGATTCTTTGCTTGTACATGTACAGTATAAAGAAAAATACAAATACAATTGAAATACGAGCACTAGAGACAAGATGGCACATGGATCGAAATGAAATGAACGGCCAGGATAACTTCCATCACAGCTCCATAGTGTACTGATCAATTTTCGCACGTCCACGCCGATTCCAGTTCCAGCGAACCGGGCCAGCCAACCGGTGGCCACAGCAGCATCTCGTGGCGATCGGCCTGCCGGCCGCCGGCGGGCCGGGGCTTCCTCGCCTCCTCGCCTCCGACCTGTCTCGTGACTCACGGCGGCCGCACCGGCCCGTGGGGCGCCGCGTACCCGGCGGCGCTTCGCGTTGAAGTGGCGTTCGAGGACGGCAGGGAAACGAGGATCCGGAGCGCGCCGCGCCACGTCTGTTTCGAGATTCCTCCCGCGCCCGTGCCCCGTACGTACGTGTCTGGACAGGGGACGATAGCACGACACGATTCTCCTCCTGCGCACAGAGGCCGCATGGATTTTGTTGCTGGCAAGACCGCAAGATCTGCGAGACTGCGATGGCCAGTCAGGACTCAGGAGCCCCCGATCGGAACTCAAGTTCATTTGACCAGTTGATCTTAGAGGATTCGTCAGCGGCCGTCGGCTTCGCGCGTCCTGCAAGTCGGCAAGGGTGATGACTTGGCCACTCGGGACACCACCGGCTCTAGGCTCTAGCTGAAAGAGGAGGGAAAGGCGAACGAGGCCGGAAGGCTCGGTCCACGTGGACCACGTCCCGGGTTTTAATTGTCAGACGTCGCGCGGTCGCCGCGTCGCTTATTTTAGTGTTTGATTTGACTTGTGACTCGGCGGTTCGTGTTAGATAAACCGCTCGTCAGAAATTGAAAAAAAAAAGGCGCTAGCTACGATCCCAAAGCGTCGGTAGCTAGAAGCTTGTCGTCGTGTACAATACCAGATCATTCTGCCTGTCTAACGGTATTGTTTTAATGCAGGAACGACAACTTATCGAGAGAATATGCGGGTTTGAAAATTCGTCGACGTCAACTGCAGCGTGGCAGTACTCCGTCCACAATTTAGCACTAACTCTCTCTCTCTCTCTCTCTCTCTGTGGTGATTTGCAAGCCAGAAATGACAGGATAATTCTGACGAAAAACGGATTCAGAGCGCTTCAGCAGGAGGGAAGGCCGCCGTATCTCCGGTCGGGCCGCCTCCCTAATTGTGGCGGTGCGGCTCGAACGCGAATTGCAGCAGCTCCGCGATCTGTACCAGGCTCAAATAAAGCCCAACCGTTCGTGCAGCGCCAGCCAATTACACGAGTACAGCCCACTGCACTACAGGCCTGCCACCGGCCGGGCAGGAGGGAGGGGCTGGCCCACCTCCGCGCTTGGCAGGCCTCCGCACGAACACACTACGCCGCCTCGGTCGGTGCGCTGGGCACGGCCCGGGGGCGCGAGAGCACGCAGCAGAGAAGATTGTGCGTGGGATCCGTCCGAATCCGATCCTCTGCAGCGACGCGGAGGAGCTGCTGCGGGGGACTGGTATTTGCTATGAACCCAAGTATTTTTTTTTTTGGAGATTTTTGAGCTTTGTCTCATGAGAGAGGAGAAACCATGGGGTTGGGAGAACATTTGGGTGACCCATCAACCGTCAATCGTCATGGATCACTTGGCTATTTTCATTGCCGCTGCCACGTGTGCGTGATAAATATGCATCAAATGCATCTTTGAGATACGTTTTATCCCATTGTCTAATGGTGCATGCATGGCAGACACACCGGTATAATGCATATTTATAATTTATCACGCACACGTGGCAGCAGAAATGGAAATAGCGAAGGGATCCATGCGACGCGGGCGGAGGGAGTACCGTGGCGTGTCCGTTCGTTTGTTCGGCTGAGGTTCCATGCGGTTTTGACGCTACGGCGGCCGGCGTGGACGCGACGGCCAGTGCATGCGTACCACGAGCGAGCGGCCCGGCCCGGCCCGGCCCGGCCGGCCTGCTGGCCGCAGCCGGTGTCGTCGCACGCTGGGCTCCGTGCTCCTCGCGCCGTGTGCGCCAGACCACCGCGTCGCCACGCTGCATTTGACAGAGAGGAGGAGAGGATCGATCGTGTGCAGGATCTCGGATCCTACGCAGACGGGGCGTGTATATATGGTCGATCGTTCTGCGCTCTGGGGACGGAGACCGTACTGGCCGTTAACGATGGATTTTGGGGATTTTTGGTTCTATATTAGTTGGAGAGGAGAAACTATGGATCATCGAGTTGGGAGAATACATCTGCTGATCGCTCACCCGATCCATTCTCTATTCTCTTCTTGGTTTTTTTTTGGCGTGTTTTTGCCAAGCATTGTACAACAACAGCACTCTTTTTTTTTTCTTGGAACAATAACATGCGCGCGCGCGCACACACTCTCTCTCGGTTTGGGATAGAGAGAAATATCTGGGAGGCTTTTTACATCTGGTCCTTCACATCATCTATGTGAAGGACTTTATATTTGCCTAGAAATAAAATTGCTTAATTTTTTACTCCTCCGCATAAGGGACCCCACTTGCATTGGGGGCTTGGGCCTATCCTTGGCCATCATCGGCATTTAACCTGGACGGAACTATGAATGAATTGTGCTAAAATTATATGCCTCTGTTTCGAATATAATGTTAATACACTCTTTCTGTTTATTGAACAGGGAGGAAACTGCAAGTTCCATTGAGAGTGTATTAGTGGGCATACCTTACTAAAGCTTGTCTCACTCTTTGAGCTAGGCGAAACTGGCGATTGCAGGGCGACTCCGCGGCGACTACGCCTCCTCCCCGCCGGCGTGATCCCCTGGGTCTCTGTCGGGGGAAGGGAGGGAGGACCTCGCATCGCTCGCGGGTGGCCGTCCTGGTGTGAAGAGCTGTGTGGGTAGGCTTCTCGTGAGAGATTAAACTTCTGATGGAAAGTATCTCCGTTGCCTCCGATTTGAACACGGGATCAATGATTTATCTCTTGGTTCACCCAAGGAATATATATCGAGTGCCTGGACCGCGTTTCTCCTTGTGGATATTCGCGATGCTGTCCTCGGCTAGGTTTTGGGCCTGGTGGCTGGGGTTCTCGGGATCCAGGAACCGATCTTGCTATTTCGTCTTTTGTGGGGGTGAACAAGGGGAACCCGGTGAGGGATCTACCCACCCGAAGCATTGCGCGAAACTAGCTATGGTAACTGACCGGAGTCCCTGTGTCATGGTGACGAAACCAACTGATAAACCAGCGGAGGATGAGATGGTGAAGAAGGTCGAAGGTATGGATGCTGATGCACACGCCTCAGATGGGGATGCTTTGGCCCCGGTGGCGGATGCTGATGGAAGTGCGGCGGCAGTGGAGAATCAGGAAGCCCAGGAGGAGGAAGAGGAGGTCTTTGATTTTGATCCAGATGAGGAACGGGCGACGGGAGAGCGTCGCTGGTACGCAATGGCAAGGTTCTACTCTGCTCAGCGCTCTAGGGGTTTGTTTGATGAGATAGGAACAACTTGGCGCTCGGAGAAACCGATCCCTGTCCGGCCCCTGGATGGTAACAGATTCATTCTAGAATTTGAGGAGGAGGATGTGTACAAGTTTGTTCTCAACGGAGGTCCATGGAGACACAAGGGAGATGCTTTGATCGTAGTGCCATATGATGGATTCACCCGACCATCAGAGATTATAATTGATTCCATAGATCTGTGGGTGAGATTTTATGATGTGCCAATTTCTATGATGACAAGTGCTTTTGCTGGTGTCCTTGCTCGGAAGGTGAGCACCAAGGTGCTAAAGGTTGAGGGGCCTGTCCAAGATTTCCTACGTGCTAAAGTGACATATCCACTTGAGGAATCTTTGAAGCCGACGGTTGAAGTAAAGCTTAAGGGCAAGGGCTCCATATTTTTTGATGTCATGTATGAGAATGTGCCTTTCTTTTGTTTCCGCTGTGGGAGGATGGGGCATGCCAAGAAGTATTGCCCGGAGGAAGAAGATGTGCAATATGTCTTGAAAGATGGCCAGCTGGTGGAAAAGTACGGAGAGTGGATGCGCAGCTCTCCTCTTAAAAAAGGAACAACGAAGCAGACCCAAGTTCCGGCCGCGCCACCTAGAGCGGCTTGCGCGCTCAATTTCAGCGGTTCACGGCTTCTCAAGGTGCAGGCTGCCTCCAGCGCTACCAATCAAGGGAGTAAGAGGAAGGAACGGGAGACATTTGAAGACGTCTTGCTGTTGACCGGCGGCGATGCTGCAAGCACGCCAAAGAAATTGCTGCCGAACGTGAGTAACGCGCTGGCCGAGAGTGTTTAGAAGCTTGGGATGGAAGAGGCAGGAGCAGAGTGTTCTATGCAGCTGGAGGCTGGGAAGCAGGATAGGGTCTCTGGGCAGAATTCCTACGCTGGTTCCAGCGAATTCACAGCACAGGACCCATCTGAAGCTCAGGATGGTGATACAAGGGAGTGGAGCGTGCAGGCCAAACTGCAGGCGAGCAAACAAGCAAAGGTGCAGAAGAAACAAGAGAAGAAAGTTGGGCTTAGAGGTACAAGCCCGATAAGAGATATTGGGAAACCGAGGAAGGCAAGCAAAGGATTGAAAGACAACATCCTGGAGGCTGTGTGGGATCTGCAGTAGGACGGACGCCAGGCCGGCGTCCTTGCAGGAACAAGCGCGGACAGAAGGATGGATGGCGAGGATGTGAAGGACAATGGGGTGGCTACTGATGCTATTCGACCGGATGGAGGGGTGGCAAATGTGGCACTCCTGGCGGAGGCGAAGGAGCAAGACAACCTGACGGGCGCTCGTGTCGAGACCCGTCAGACGCAATGAATTGCTTAGCTTGGAACTGTCGCAGGGTGGGGAATCCCCGGACAGTTCAAGAACTTTGCGGCTTTGTGAAGTCGCATCACCCCAGTATCGTTTTTCTTTCTGAAACTAGAGTTAGTGATAGTAGGGTCCGTAATCTCAAATGGAGGTTAGGTTTGCGTAATTGTGTTGCAGTCAGTGGTGTTGGTTTGAGTGGTGACTTAGCTTTATTTTGGGATGAGTCTCTTGATGTTTCTCTGCTGTCCCAGGGAGAACATCACTTTGATGTCTTAATAATAGAAAATTCTGAGTCGGCTTCTTGGAGAGCCACGTTTGTTTATGGTGAGTCTCGTGTAGAAAATAGATACAAGATGTGGGATTTAATTCGCTCTTTGTGTGGTGAATGGTCCGGGCCGTGGATGCTAATGGGGGATTTTAATGAGGCGTTGTAGCAACACGAACACTTTTTCTGAAACCGCGTGTGCTAGGAAGTCTTTAGTCACTGTGACCTTCATGATCTTGGCTTATCTAGTTTGTCTTGGACCTATAACAATAATCAAGGAGGGAGACGGAATATGCGTGTCCGTCTAGATCGTGGGGTTGCTAATTTAGATTGGTCACTGATGTTTCCAGATGCTAATATCCAACATTTATGCGCTACTAAATCAGACCACAAGGCTCTCTGTCTTTCTCTTTCAGGTACAGATGATTCGGCACGGAGAGGTTCAGGTTTCAGATATGAAATCATGTGGAAACGAGAAGAAAGTTTTGGAGCTGCACTAGAAAAAGCCTGGTTGCGGAGGAACCAGGGCAGCGATCTAGGCGTCCTGGCAGACAACCTGAAGGAGATGGCGTCCTCCCTGAAGCCATGGAGCAGGGAGAATTTTGGACCTGTCGTGAGGGAGATCGATTGCCTCAAGTCTGTGCTCGACCAGCTGGAAGGTGAGGATGTTGTAGGTAATAGAGCTGAAATTGTGCAGGTGAAAATGAACCTTAATGAGCTGCTGTATAGAGAAGAGATGATGTGGTTGCAGCGTTCAAGGATTAATTGGCTGAATGAAGGCGACAGAAATACTAGATATTTCCACCGCAAGGCAAGATGGCGCGCCAAAAAGAACAGAATCCGCAAGCTGAAACGAGAAGACGGCAAGCTGGTGCGACAACCAAAATGAAATGCAAGGTATGGCAACACAATACTTTTCTGGTTTATTTACTAAAGATCATGCCTTGAACCCGGATGAATTAGTTGATCTATTTATTCTCAAAATTTCTCCGAAAATAAATATGAACTTGTGCAAACTAGGGTTGAAAACGGGACGGAAAAATCCCGTCCTCGCCGGCACCGTCTACCGCATAAACCGACGGTAAACCGTTTCCTCGGGAACTTTGGGAAAACGGGAAAACCGGCGGGAACAGGAGTGAAATCGGTTGGAGTGTTTTCCCCGAGGTATTCTCGATTCCTGTTTTCAGCCGGGAAAATTCCCACGGGAATTCCCGTATTCATGGGCCTCAATCCACATTTTAGCCCATAGTATACTTCCTCGGCCCAGTCGCCCCCCGTCCCCTGTCGGCCCACCCACCGGCCTAGACTGGCTCTCGGCACAGCACCACACCACCACGGTCCACGGCCACCACCCTCAGTCCCTCACCCAAACCCTACCCGCCGGCCGCCGCACCCCTCTGCGGCTCTGCCCCTCTCCTCCCGCCGCAGCCCTCTGCCCTCTCCTCCCGCCGCCGGTCGCCGAAGACGCCCGCGCCCAGGCCCCTCCACTCCGCCGTACCGCACGCTCGCTGATCGCCGCCCCGTCCCGCCGTCCGGCCGTCCCCCGGCACCGGGCAGGTGGCCGCGCGCCACGCGTCCACGGCGCAGGCCCCTCCGCCGAGCCAGTCGCCCCAGGCGCGGCCAGGCCTCTCCACCGACGGCCGGTCGCCGCCATCCCCCACCCCAGGCCAGGTCCCTCCGCCGTCGACCGGTCACGCCTGGACGGTCTGATGAGTGTTGGCTACTGCTGCCCGATGTGGCATGCTTGTTTGTTTAATTTGGACTTGGTTGTGATCTGTTGGCCAATGTTGGTATGTTGCTACCTGAACTATTGATCACTGCCTGGAACTGGAACTATGAACTGGTACTGTTGGATGGTCTGTGTGTTGTTCATTTGTTTGCGTATGAATTAGAATTATGCATGGTTGTAATTATTAAGTTGAGGTAAACGTTTGGAGTGGTTGCATGTGTCGGTGTTTCCGATTTGAGCTACCGATTCCTGATCTTAATCGATACGTTTCCTTTCTCGATATCCCATAATATCTATTTCATTTTTCCATTCCCATTCCCGGCTAAAAAATTAGGAGTAGGAACGGTGAGGAGGTTTTCCCGACCGTTCCTGACCGCTTTCATCCCTAGTGCAAACCATATACCGAAGAGGATATTGGCAATGCCCTTTTTCAGATAGGACTTTTGAAAGCGCTGGGCCCAGATGGCTTCCCGGCACATTTCTTCCAAAGAAATTGGGGTCTAATGAAATCAGATATTATTACTGCTGTGCAGAAATTTTTCGAAACAGGTACTTTGCCGAAGGGTGTTAATGATACGAATCTTGTTCTCATCCCTAAGATATAGTTCCCTGAAACATTGAACTTGTTCTCATCCCTAAGATATAGTTCCCTGAAACATTGAACTTGTTCTCATCCCTAAGATATAGTTCCCTGAAACATTGAAGGACTTTAGACCGATTACTCTATGCAATGTCATTTACAAAGTTGTATCCAAGTGCTTGGTAAATCGGCTTAGGCCCCTGCTCGAGGACATCATCTCACCCAATCAAAGCGCCTTCATACCAGGGAGGATGATTACACATAATGCTCTTATTGTTTTTGAATGTATTCATGCCATTAACTCTAGTGCAGGTGACCGAGGAAATTATTGTGCGTGTAAGCTGGATCTGTCCAAGGCTTATGATCGAGTTGACTGGAAATTTTTGAACAAGGTTTTGTTGAAGCTGGGCTTTCATGGAGAATGGGTGCACCGTGTCATGACGTGCGTGTCGTTGGTGGCGATATTCAGTTCGCTTCAATGGGGGTGGTAGCGCCGCCCTTCTCCCCTTCACAACGGTCTGTCGCAGTTAATTCACAGGAAAATACAGGATGATACTCTGAAAGAGCTGCACATATGTGGAGGCGCCCCTGGTATCTCTCACCTGCTGTTTGTCGATGATACACTATTATTTTTCAAAGCCAACACTGATCAGGCCATAGTTGTAAAGGAGATTGTGGACACATACGCCAGATGTACAGGGCAGCTTATAAATCAAGCTAAATGCTCCATGCTGTTCAACAAAAACGGACCAGCTGACTCCCAGATGCAAGTTAAACAAGTCTTGGGTGTTGAGCTGGCATCGTTCGAACCAAATTATTTGGGGCTGCCAACACCATCAGGTCGGATGAAAAAGGACCACTTTCAATCCTTGAAGGAGAGGCTAGGAAAAAGGTTGAAGGACTATACAGAAAAGAATATGTCTTCTGAGCAAAAGAGGTGCTTACAAAATCAGTAGCGCAAGCATTGCCAACTTATATAATGAGTGTCTTTCCAACTCCCTCTAGCTCTGTGTGACAGCATGACCAATATTATCAGAGAGTTTTGGTGGGGTATAGAGAAAGGAAAAAGGAAAATAGCATGGGCAACTTGGGAGACGTTGGTGCAAAAGAAGTGCCACGGTGGGCTCGGCTTCAAGGATCTTCGCTTATTCAACCAGGCACTCCTTGCCAGGCAAGCATGGCGCATCATTGATAGCCCGGATAGTCTATGTGCCCGCCTTCTGAAAGCACGGTATTTCCCTAGAGGCTGCGCAGTGGACACGGCTTTCTGCTCGAACCCCTCGGGCACTTGGCAATCGATTCTGCACAGCCTTGAATTGCTGAAAAAGGGTGTGATCTGGCGCATAGACGATGGCTCTAAAGTAAAGATCTGGAGGGATCCGTGGATTCCCAGAGATGCTTCACTCAGGGTCTCCACACCAAAAGGCCAACACAGAATCAGGTGGGTTTCAGAACTCCTGGATGCAAATGGAAGGGAATGGGATTACAACAAGCTACTTGCAATTTTCAACCCTGCTGATGTGGACGCCGTCATCAAAATTAACCTCCCTTCTCGAAGCATGGAAGATGTCCTAGCGTGGCATGATGAAAAGACAGGGACTTTCACAATAAGGAGTGCCTACAATCTGGCTTTGAAGCTGAAGCAAAAAGAAGAGATGCAATCATCGAGTTCCTCACCGGATGGAGAGAGGAAGTTGTGGGCAAACATATGGGGTGCTGATATCCCATCCAAAATCAAAATATTTGCATGGAAGCTATGCAAAGTTATCCTGCCCACCAAGCAAAATAAGCTGAAACGTAGGCTGGTAGTGGAGGACATTTGTGATCTATGCGGCATGGAACCTGAAACAAGTTATCATGTTGTGATGTCCTGCCGGTACGCAGCAGACCTTCATCAAATGATACGTGCGCATTGGACCCTGCCGGATGAGTCTCGGTTCGCGTACACGGGACACGACTGGCTGCTGATTCTCCTAGATGGCTGCATGGCAGAGCACCTGCCGGATGAGTCTCGGTTCGCGTACACGGGACGCGACTGGCTGCTGATTCTCCTAGATGGCTGCATGGCAGAGCAGAAGGCCAATACTCTCCTGGTGCTATGGAGGTCGTGGACCGTACACAATTATATCACACATGACTCTGGACCATCTGGCCTCACGAAGTCTATACATGCTCCGCTCAGCTTTAAATCAAGTATGGAGGAATGTCGCAGCCATGTAAGACAGGACCGGCGGGAAGCAAGCAGACGGAGGATCGCGTTCAAGGAACATGGATCAGACCTCCCGATGGCTGGGTAAAAATAAACGCCGATGCTTCCTTTGTCCCTGCGACAGGCTGTGCGGCACGGGTGTAGTGGCTAGGGACAGTGCAGGAAGGGTTAAGCTGACGGCTTGGCGAGCTCTCTTCAATTGTGGAAGTGCGATGGAAGCTGAAGCGTTGGCATGCGTGGAAGGCATCGGACTAGCAACACAGTGGTCCTAAGGCCCGATCATTCTGGAATCGGATTGTGCCAGAGTAGTACAATCTCTCTCGAGCAAGAGCTTGGAAAGATCAGAGATCGGCTTCATTATAGCCGAGGGTAAGGAACTATCACAATTCTTGGTGGAGTTGAAGATAGTCAAGGTAAAGAAGGATTGTAACAAGGTAGCAAATGAATTAGCTGCATTAGCTAGGCGAAACACTCATTCCGCGGTGTGGCAAGGTCCTGCTCCTGCGTGTGTCACTAACCTAATTGGCGCTGATTGTATCCAGGAAAAGTCTAGTCTAGTTAATAAAGTTAATAAAGCTCTCTCTTTACTCGGAAAAAAAAACACACACACAGGTACAGGTACACAGTACGTCTACACTTAGGCTTCGATACTTGCAACTTACTCTCTCTGTGCATCATTTGTGCAACTTCTTCATTCCGTTTCTATCCAAATTTACGCATGACCCTTAGTGCCATCGAGTATTTAAAAACAGAGAGTACTAATTCTTTTTTTTTTTTGAAACGAAAGAGAGAGTACTGATTCTAAGCAGGGGGTGCCATCCTAGTACAGTATCCTACAGTTGGGCGGTACTCCTTGTGCAGGATTCGGATTTGGGGCGGCCGTCCGCGTCCAGGACACGAGTCCATAGCTGCTCATGAGATCCGTCAACAGGCACAAAACCTCGCGCTTCGTATTCCTAGTTCTGGCCATTCCTGCCGGCTGCCGCGGGAACGGAAAAACGGGTGGTGACCAGCGCAGGCCGTCTCTGCTGCCTTTTCATGGATCTGTTGGTTCTGTGCCCGTGCCTGCAACCTGAAGAACTGGAGCAAGGATCAGAGGCTCTCACCACAATCTGCCCTACCAGAAATGCAAAGTTCAGGACAGGCCGGCCGAAGCATATCAAGAGGCAAGGCAAGGATCATCATATCCCCTGCGCGAAATCTTCGCTTCAGGTGGAGATCGATATCTTGGCAGGGTTCAGGCAGGGTACGCGATGGTCAGCCAGCCAGGATACTCGTCGGAGGGTACCTGGAAACCAACCGTTGGCTACCGGCCGATTGGTGAATCTCGCACGTGTCGTCCGCTTACGAGTTACGGAAGGGCCGGGGTGGCAGAAGCCAGAGCAGACCTGAGACCTACGTACGGCGTGCTACCTCCATGTCAGCACGTGCGCCGCAGGTCAGACACGGAGCGCGTTGGCATGGCACGCGCTACAGCCCGAAGGTGCTAGGTGCCCTTCAAGTTTGGTGCCGGTGTTCTAGAAACAAATATTCTTTTCTTTCTTTCTCCCTTCCCTGAAGGTGCTGCAGTTTTTATTTTTTATTTTTTCAAATCCGGCATGCTGCAAAAAGGCCGTGTTCCAATTCTTTCAAAATAAAAACGCATGTTCCAATTCTTCAGTGGAACATGCGTTGACTAAGCTGGGCCTCTCGCTTCGTCTTGTGTATAAGAAAAAAAGGCGCAACTGCTAAGGCAGCAGGCTCTATCCTACATAGCCCATCATGCAAATCGGGCCTGCAATTTTTCGGTACGTTAAGGCTTACAAGTCACAACATTTGTCCCTGCACCGTTGGTCATGAATGATTAGTTGAAAATATTTTGAGTCGGGGAACTCAAATATCGATAGAGGACAAAATTCTTTCTTTTTTAAAAAACAAAGGTCTGCTCGCAATTTTGAACCTCTCAGGCAGATACAAAGCCGAGCAACTGCACGCATCAGTTTGCATTGCACGTAATACGAGCATCGAAGGGTCCGATGACACCAAAGACTAACCGGCCGTGTTGATTTCTTCGACGAAGAATTCTCTATAATTTTCCTTTATTCCTTCGTCGCTTGTGCTTCCAAGTGGCCGCAGCGAGAAGCGCAGGCCAACACAGCTGTTTCGGCCGGCAGTTTCCCAGCGAATGCCGATGCTACCCGGCCGTTTGTTTGTTTTTGAGCTAGACCTAGACATGCTTGATGTGACCGCCGCTGTGTCGTTGTTCAGGTAGCGAGAGTGAATGAACCGAGGGGAATTTTCAGGGTGGAAAAATATAGCGGTGAAAAGCACAGGTCTCGCTTTGCAAGAACGGCTGGAAGTGGAACTGTGAAGGGCAGTGCCAAAGTGAACAAGACCGTCGCTGGGTCAACACTATCCTCTGTCCGCAGAATTACGTGTGGCAGATACTGAGACGAAAAACGAAGTTCAGTTGAAGCAGCACAACCGTAGCGCTTGAAGTTCATAGGCTGACGGAGAATGCAAGGGGAGGTGAGAATGAACTCATGCGTCAAAATGTAATTATACCGTCAGAAGCAGGGAGTTACATTTTCTGAAAATAGTTCAGCTAAACTGTGAAGCTTCATCTGAACCCTGAAAGTCCAGAGAGCCAGAGAACCTGCTGAATACTAATGTTTCCCTTTGTAACATAATCAATCGAATCCAAGTATCATAGAGCAGCATAATTGGCAGTTCATCTCACGTTAAAATTATTCTGAAATCTGAGCACTGAAACAGAAACGCCCGTAGCCTTCGGCGAATCGGGAGGTAAAGATCAAAGAAGAACACACAAAAAACAAAAAGTTATCTTAGAATCTTACTCAAACCTCAAACCACTCCCTCGCTGCTTGTGCCGTGATCATGTTCCGCCTTGGTGCGATGCGCCAGCTCCTGCGGCGCACCGTCGCCGTGGCTCCTCTTGCACTCGTGGTAGAACACGGTGTACACCATGGGGGAGAAGATCCCGAGCAGGATGCGCACGGCGCACGCGAGCGCGTCGCTCCACCCCCGGCCGCCGCGGCCGCTGCCAACGAAGGCGCTGGCGACGGCCAGCGCCAGCGCGATCAGGAACCCCTGCGCCCTCCGCGCCCTCACGGCCTCCCCGGCCCGGTGCAGCGCCTCCAGGCCGCGGCAGCCGTCCTCGACGACGGAGACCACCACCCCGACCGCCCACACCATGGCCAGGTAGATGTACAAGAACCGCGCCGCGGCGGCGCCGACGACGGCGAGCCGGGGCGACGGCCCGCCGGCGGCGGCCATGTTCAGGGCCGGGACGGCGATGAGGGAGACCGAGAGCGCGGTGTAGCCCACGGACAGGAGCGTGGTGTAGAGATAAGTCGCCAGGGGCCCCTTCCACGACGCGGCCAGCTTCGGGAGCAGGTCCTTCACCGCCAGGTGCCTGCCGGCGCAGGCCGCCGAGGCGGCGTGCACGATGACCACCGTGGACGCGAAGCGGCCGAGGTGGGAGGCGGCGACGAGGGCGACGTTGGCGTGCGAGAGGGAGTCCGCGTCGCCCTTGAGGCGGAGGAGCAGGTCGTAGAACCGCGGCGTGACGGGGTGCTCCCGGCCGAGGGCGTGCAGCCTGGCGATGACGCCCAGGAGAAGAGAGTACGCGGAGACGTGGCCGCCGACCAGCTGGAGGGAGCCCGGGATCAGGGCGAGCAGGAGGCAAGGGAGCATGTGCTTCTTGCTCCGGCGTGCAAGGCACAGGGCCTCGCTTAGAACCGCAACTGCACCCCGGGGCGCATCCATGGCTCTTGATCCTCGAGGGAAGATTCAGTCAGGCAGAGCTCCAAGCTTCTCTGTTTCTACTAGGGGCCCCTTTCTACTACTTCCCCTTTGAATTAAGGATACCTGTGAATGCGTTTTTCTACTACTTTCTTTGTTGTTCCTTGTGCGAGGCTTTCACAATGCTATTTTTTTTTTCTTCTAGAAGATTATAACCTAGTCCGAAAATCCTGCATTGAGATGCTGGCAATTCTGCTCCTTTGTGTGAGAATTTTCTTAGTTGGAAGCACCATTTGCACGGGAAAAGACAGGAATAAAAATGTCAAGCACTAGGAATTAGAAAATTGAGATCACGAGGAAGGTAAGCAGCCAAACAAACGGATGACTAGGAACAAGAAGGAATTGTTCTATCAAATTGCGTCTGAAGAAGCATATTTCAGCTCAATTTCTCTGGACACTACATGCATTGCACGTTATCGGGGAAAACGCTGCAGCACCCATTTGGTCTTTTTCTTTCATGTGATTTGATTGCCAATCTGACACCTCAACAACAGATATTCAGGTTCATACGCAGAGTCACAAAACTGTCGGAAACTCCAGCTGTTCACTCCATTGAGCCCTTGTTTAAATGCATTGGGTAAAAATTTTGAAATGAAATCTTTTCATATTTAAAATATTAAACATAAACTAATTAAAAAAATTAAAACTAATTGCTGATTCCGTAGACGAACCTAATGAGCCTAATTAATCCATCATTAGCACATATTTATTGTAGTATTACTGTAGCAATTTATTATCTAATCACGACCTAATTAGGCTTATTAGATTGGTCTCGTGATTTACGGACCATCTGTGTAATGCAATTTTTTTTCAACTAAATTTAATATGCTATGCATGTGTGCAAATATTTTTATTTTTTTTGGTGTAAAGTTTTTGCATCTAAACAAGGTGTGAGCGTGGCAGCCGCCAACAACTCGGCAGAAACTAACTGGTTCTTCCAATGAAATCAAATGTTAAATCACTGGTTCTTCAAGTAAGACGTCGGCGCGCGCTAGGGCAGAGCTGGCCGGGGCTACGGTGAGGTGAGCGCTGCTTTCGCTTCGGTTGGGGGCGGCGGCGTCCGGAGAGCTCGATTGGACCGCAGAACAAAAGGGCCGCATGGCAAGAGAGAGTCTCGGCCCAATGCGTGCTTACCTAAAAGCCTTCGACTCCCTTCTTGCCAATTTTACGCTGACGGCACACCATCTGCGTTCGGATTTGCCGAGTTGGCACTTAAATGAGGGCTTCCACGTGACGTGGCCCGTGGCCCATGAACAGTGACGCATACTCGCTGCCTTCCTGGCCTCGTGGCTGTGGGCTGCAGTAGCGCAGGCCCAGCTATCTCTAGGGCCTTTTTTAAGTCCTCCACAGGCCACAGCTCGTCCAGCCTGTAAAAAAGAGCATCACCGGTGAATTTGTGGCCCTTTCGCTTGAACCGATCGCGAGGCCCCTTTCAGAAAGTTGTTCGGATGTGAACGGATTAACAGTCGTTTAAACTCCGAGGGCGAACGCGCAACAAGGATGTGGTTGCGCCGTCTATCTCATTACCTGTACGATGGTTACAGGGTGTTAATGGTTTTCATCAATGTCAAGGAATTTGCATTCTTATCAGAATGACACAGTATACGTGGTTCCAAAAGGGAAAAATCGTCGTGGCGCAGTGTGCATGACGGACCTAGCAAATTACTGGACGGCAGCGGGGTGCTTAAGAGGTGACCAACTACGAGGAGCTCTAATGTGAGCTATCTGGCCTATGTATATCATAAATTCGAGGGGAATAAGGTGAAGACTTGTCTTCAATCGACCGCTATACCTCATTTCTCCCCTTTACGGCTCTACGCCCCTCACATGTAATGTAGGAGGTCTAAATCGAGCTCTCTGCAGACAAAGTGTTAGAAGCTCGCATATGGCCTCGGACACCTTCGTGCTTGTCCTCGTCCCCTTTCGCCGTACCGCCGCACATCTCGAATGCGTTGCGGTGCCTCGCCAGTGCGTTATCGCCCTTCTTGTGTATGTGGTACTACACTCGCTTCTAAATCGACTTTTTTTTTATCATTAGCCATAAACATATAAAATTTTATATAGTTTGGCAACACACAGTAACATTACTATATTGTTGAATACTAGATTTGAGTAAAATTTTAGGAACGAAGATAGTATTATTTTTAGAGTATTTATCGTGGGGGAGAGTTTCCACCGGGACTCCCCATGTTGACGCGAGAGTGAGGGACGACTTGGGGGCTAGACCGCAAGAGTAGAATCATCCAGACATCTTCGGTTGCCCAATCAGAAGATCCCGACTACCAACAAAATTAAAGAACACGACAACCAAACGGCTCCTTCGTCAAGTAAACGGCTCCAAAGTTAATTTATCCTATCCATGGTATCTAGGTCAACTATAATATTTTTCTTGTGATGCACGCATTGACCCTCGGTCTAATCATCTCAACCTGCACATGATCAAGGACTTAAGTACGAGGCGACTTGGTCCGGCAGCAACTTTTCATCGCCTCTTTCAGTACCATTTTTTATTAAAAAAATCTACACCATATTTTGAAATGGCCTGACGAACAGCGTCCGTGTTTACTCGTCGCAAGTCAAGACGCCATGGAGGCCGACGCGAAATAAAAGTGGCGCACCTACTAACTGGCTCCGGCATTCAAAGCTGCAATGATGGCGGCAGCGGGTCGCTCGATCAAACAAGGCAGGGAGTGAATGAGACGAGATGCGAGCGGCTCGACTTGTGGTTTTCAAATTTCCTGCGCCTATTTTCTTTCTTTCCCTGCGCCGTTGTACAGCCCAGATCCAGACTTCCAGAGAAGTAAATGCTAATCCAGTTCAGAGGAGATATACGGGCGAAGGGGGTGAATGAATGAAGTCGTGACTGGGAAATTGCTTGAATTGTTGTACTCTACTCGAGTTCACGTTTTGTGTTGACTTGTCTTGTATAAAAAGATTCTGTTTGCATCAAAAATTTGTTAGAATTTTCTATGCTTTTCTTGTTCAGGTCATGTTTCTTTCAAACCTATGACCCTGTCTTTCCAGCTAATTATGCAGTAGACTCCAGCCGTTTCAGATCTTCAGTTCAGAAATCACCCTGCCTACTGAAGCAATGTTGAATGTACAGTAAAAACCAAAGCAAGTACAGCTAATCTCTACTACACACAATTGTGACATGCCCTGTGGGAACATCTGGAAATCCCGAGCTGTAATCCTTTTGAACTCGAACTCATATCCACCATTTCTTCCAGTCGCGGAGCAAGGCAAATTTCCTGCGATCCAAAGTTGGAGAAGGAGATGCAGGCATGCATGCGTGCACAGTTACACGGGGAGCAGAGAAGGAAGAACCAGCTGGTGATGGAAGAAGCCGACGATCTCCGCTTCGCTTCGCTTCACAGCCTCACAGGTGGCCTCTGATCCAGAGCAGCGTCCGCCGCGCGAACGACGGCGCCTCGTCGGCCCTGGAGCTCAGGCCGTGGCCGCCACCGGCGGACTCGAGGTCCCAGTCCACGACGCTGCCGCTCGCGCTCTTGTCCCACGCCGACACGTTGTACTCCGACTCCGTCACGGGGCTCACCGCGTCCGCCCGGCGCTTCGGCACCGCCGCCCCGACGTCGCTCGCCGTGCGCTGGAGCGCCGAGGAGAGCCGGAACGAGGACGCGTGGCGCGAGGTGGAGCACGACCCGGCGGCGATTGCGGCGCCGGAGGACGCGTCCTTTCGCCTCGGGCCGCCGCCGCGCATCCATATCTTGGAGACCGAAAAGCTCTCCCGCTTGTCCACCGCGGCCTTCGACGGCGTCTGCTGCTTGAGCGGCGCGTCGAAGCCGCGGAAGCCTTCCCGCTTGGAGTGGCAGTCGCACTCGGACATGGCGACGCGGTGCCCCGGCATGCGCGTCGCGGGGCGCTTCTTCTCCGGCGGCTTCACGGCGACGCGGAGCAGGGAGCTGTCGTCCATGACGTACTCGTAGGTCCCCATGGAGAAGCACCGCCTCACGTCCTGGCTGCCATGGTGGGCGCTGCCGCCGGCTCCTTCGGTGGCCTGGCTTCTGAACTTGCCGAGCTTGACGGGGACGACCACCTCGTCCTTCTTCTCTGCTGCCTCTGCGGCGGCGTGCTTCCGGTCCTGCACGGACTCCTCCTGCTCCATGACGAAGCTGAGGCGCGCAGAGGACGCCGCGTCGAGGCGATCGGAGACGGAGCCCTCGGAGCCGGACTCGAGGACGAACATCAGTGGGCTGCAGCCGCCGCCGCAGGGGGAGAAGTCGGCGAGGAGGCTGCGGCGGCAGAGCGGGCAGGTGGAGTGCGACAGCAGCCACGTGTCGATGCAGTCGACGTGGAACGCGTGGCTGCACTTGGGGAGGAGGCGGAGGCGGTCGTCGTCCTCGAACTCGCAGAGGCAGACCGCGCAGTCGAAGGGGTCCTTCCCGCCGGCGCCGACCACGGCGCTGTAGAGGAACACCGGCAGCGCGTCGATGAAGGACTGATCGACGCCGGCGTCGTGGAGGTGGAACAGCTGCTGGAGCTGCCCCTGGAACGCGGTGGCGTTCGCGTCGCCCCCGTACGCGTCGCCGGCGTCCCGCGGCGCCGGGCGGAGAAGAAACCGGACGAGGAGGTGCAGCAGGCCGGAGACGAAGAAGATGACGGCCAAGATCAGGATGATGAGGAGGACGCTGGGGCTGATCCTGCTCTGAAAGCCAGCATTAATGGACGCCGCCGCCGGTGGTGGCGGCGGCGGCGACAGCAACGGCGGGAGCGATAACGGCGGCGGCGGTGGCGGCGGGAGGTACGGGAGGGGGAGCTCCAGCGGCGACGTGGGCGGCAGCGCGGCGTAGTTGATGGTTGCATGCATGGTGTAGTGGCTCATGGCGCCGGGTCTGGGGGTGGAGCGCCTGACCCGTGACTCGATCTGGAGAGCCAGCCAGGTAGCGGCGGAAAGAAGACAATTTGGAGGAGGTCAGCAGCAATGGTGGGAGTGCCGCCTGAATCGCGTGTCGTTTTCTTGTCTGTCGCCTCCTCTTGCGATGGAGACAGAAGCCAAGGAGGAAGAGGGGATCATCACTGGGAATCTTGGGTTCGATCTTTGTGTTGTGGACACAGCTTGAACAGGCGCGGGTCTGGAGAGAGAGAGAGAGAGGAGGGAGGGAGGGAGGGAGGGAGGTCAATGTATAGGAAAGAGATGGATCCCTAATGTAGGGAGAAAAATTTGGAGGGGGAGAAGGATGGTGGCGGTGAGAGTAGAAAAGGAAAACGAATTTCTTTGTCACCACTAATCTATCTATCTATTACTAAGGTCAATTTGGAACAAAGGGAAGGGAGTATATTAATAAGGGAGTGCTAAAAAAAACCACCACGTTCGCCGAGAGGGTTCAGAAATTCTCACGTTAATCTGAAAAAGAGAAGTATTTGCACCGTCAGATTTTATGAAGATCTGACGTTCCAAATTAACTCAAGAGTCCACATCAAATACTATTAATAAACAGCTAATTTCGGATTTAAAAAAATTAAGAAAAATTAGGGATAACCAAAGAGTCCATGCCGAATACGATTAGTAAATAGCTAACTTCGAAATTTAAAAAAATAAGAAAATTTGAATTTGACCAAGGAGTCCATGTTGAATACAATTAGTAAATAGATAAATTTAGAATTATAAAAATAAAAAATTAGTATTAGCACTTGATAAAAAATTTAATATTAGCAAAATAGCTAAATTCAAAATTAGAAAATAAGAAAATTATTAGTTGACCAAAGAGTTATCGTGGATACGATTAATAAATAGGTAAATTTAGAATTTAAAGTAGATATGGAAATCCATAGAAGATACATGTACTATTCAAGTCAAGACATATTGCGTTATATTTTTGGACAAAAGCCAATTAACAAAAGGAAAACGTAACGGCACCCTCCATGCAAACACAACTTGATACAATCATATTTGCCTATCCTGCATTGCATACAACACTGAACATGGACAGCACGTGATCGTTCAACTGATAATGTGAGCCCGGTGTGTTCATACTGCCGTTGTTAATCTCAGTTTGGTACGTAGGTGGGCTCGAGCTACAGTGAGACATTGATTTTGGGGGTGATTGATAAACAACTCAATTTCGACCTAATGACCTAGACGCTACACTTTGTGGCGAGAGAGAGAATTGACGAAAAACATAACATATAGAGAGAACAAGGTAGGAGAATCTTGCTTTCATAAAGGTCAAAAGGCAGTATGAGGGTGGTATATAGGGTGGTAAAGGATCTAAAAATTTAGCCTAGATATTTTAAGGATCAAGTTAGGATTGAACTCCTATTTTATATATTTTTGACCTAAAATGATTAGGAGTTGAGTTCGATTGGAGGAGGGTATTAGGACCATGATCCATTACCACACCTATATACAGGGAACAGAAAAGTGCCCATGCAAAATACAATTGATAAATAACTAAATATGAAATAAAAAGAAATATAAATACAATAGTTTTTCATTTCTATAGTATGGGAAGCAAATTCCTTAAATAAAGAACCATTTAGATTATAATTAGTTAGTAGCTAAATTCAAAATTAAAATAATAAAAATATTTAGAGTATAATTTTATTCTACACCCAGCAGTGAAATTATTCACCAAACCCACTAGAAATTACTTAACCGAGTTACCTCACATTCAGTAAAACATTGTCAATTGTATGCAATAGTTATTAATGAAATCTTTTTCAATAATTTTACATGTAGATACATCTAAGGTGTAGAATAATATATATAAGACGCGGTATATAAGCTCTGAATTATGTTCGTGAATCATCAAGGTGCAATGAGGACAATCGAGGAGATCCAATGCGTCCTAAATTTCTAGCGCCAGTTTAGCAAAAGATCAGTGGAGCAAATATGAGAAACGGAATAGAATAGATGATTCAACTTGCGGAAGGTAGAGAAGCTTCCTAGCTACGGGAGGACGCATGAGGCATTGGTACAAATAATTTTAGAAGTAAAGGTTTTTCATGAAACCATAGAAATATCAAATGAAATTAAAAAGTTATGAAATAGCTAAAACTAAATATGCATAGTGAGTCCAAGAAGACAATAGAATTAAGTAAAATTAGCATCCAAATTTTCATATGAGTTTATAATTAAAATAATCAAATAAGGGTGTATGCCAAATACACCTACATAGAATAACTCCTAGAGTTTTTTAAACTAGTTAAGCAAATCAATATATTTTCATACATATTATTAATGAGATTATTTTCATAAGTATCGGGAAGAAAAGGATGTAAACAAATGACTTCTATAAAATTTAATTCATAATAACTAAATGTTTAGATAAAAAATGAAAAAAAAGAATCAAATACAATATTAGGAAAAGGGATACTAGGGAGCAAAGGAGGATTGAAGGAATTATAACATACAATCCCTACTTTCAGTGTTTTGCTCTTAATTCCATAATTTGTCCAAATTAAAGTACGCTAATAAGGACTGATCAGCCAAGAGCCCAAAAGTACGTAGAAGTGCCATCAAAATAATGGTTATGAAACAACAAAATAAAATCACTTGAATACATTTAATTTCATGTTAATAGGATCATAAATATTATCATAAAAAAACTAGCTACCGGCGCTATTTACGCGGGCCACCTTGCTAGTTGAAAGAAAACTAAAAGATCTCAAATAAACTTTTGTTTTTGTATTTAAGATGTTCTTATCAAGATTTTAGAAAATTATGACATCTACTTATAATACCAAAGCGAAAGCACCTGTAGTCTAGTGGTTACAAGAGCCTCAGTAGCACTTGAGGTCCTGGGTTCGACTCCCCATGGGAGCGAATTTTCTAGGATTTAACGGCATTGTGCTTTCAGTGGTAGGCGACGTTACCGTCGACAGCGAGGCGCCTGTGGTGACTTCGTCATCTTGAGGATTTGTCGGCTCAGTCTCGAGATACTCATAGGGTAGGGTTGCGTGCGTGTATCCATAGGGGTGAGTGTGCGTGGGTGTTGTGAGTGTCTGCGTTTATAGTGTTTCTTAAAAAATACTTACAATACCAAATAAATGCAATATCAATATATATTTGATGGTGGATTTAATGAAATTGAATTGAAATTGTAGGATATGATCCATGTGTGCAGCAGTCAAGTCTTCTTTATCTAGAAAGATAATCTTGTTTGCTTGTACGTACAACTCCCTGGGTCACGACCCAACTCCTTGTTGCTACTCATTACGCATCATGAGCTTTGAAACACAAATACTCCGTCTTTCTCTCTTATCCATGGTGCTCTCCGTAGGTCCGTTTTGATTCTTATAGATTCATAGATTTTATTATGGATATACATATATTATATTTTAGGTACATAACAAACACTATGAATCTAGATGTCAGGGATAGATCCCCAAGTACCCGCAATAAAGGAATAAGTCGAACTCCTACTAGAGTTCCTCTGTAATCCTATTAGAACTCATATCTTGTAATCCTATTAGGACTCCTACCTTGTAACCGACTAAGAACCCCAACCCCTGGAGTATATAAAGGAGGGCGAGGGCACCCAGATCGGCAGACCCAACAGAGCGGCTAACAGGCAACTCAACAACCAAGCGTAGGGCGCAATATACAATACCACCACACACGATGTAGGGTATTACGCTACTCTAACGGCCCGAACCTGTCTAAATATGTGTCTTGTATCTTCACGTTTACCTTCAAATTCCAGATCCGGCGATCCCTCACCAAATAATCATCTACCTTAGGGTATCCCTAGATATGCTGGCAGTAAAAATAGCGATAGTTGGCGTCCATCATGGGGCAGATCGTCATGATCATTGGGGCAAATTTGAAGGATATCATGTATATCAGTTACGACAAATTTTTATGTTTACCTTACAGGGCACTCGTCGTATCTTTGACTACTCGCCTGGCTCCCTCGCTCGGGGGCTGGGCTGCAGGATACTCGGCGTGACATCGGCAGCTCGTTTGGCTCCTATGCTCGGGGGCTGGGCGCGTGAAGAGATTTTCCAGAACAAGATTTGATTTGAGCGGTATTCAAGAATATTTTTTCAAAGTTATTTGAACTAACCATCTTTTTAGGGATAGACTCCTGAAGATGGGTTATTCGAATTTCAAAACCAATTAACCTACAATTACCATCAATTCAAACTCTATACTTTTACACAACCCATGCCACGATTCTTTAGATTCTTTTTTCCAAACTATGATATTTGGATTAAAGACTTGGGGGCTGCGGGATACGTGTCATCAACGGCTTATTTTTCAAGTTTTTGAAAGATAAGTACAGAGAATTCAAGACTAATTTGGCCCTCAGCCTGATTCTTCGATTCAACCTAAGGCTCGGGTGCTACTCCATATGAAGTGCTAGTTCATCGCACCCCATATAAAAGAAGAATTGAAGACTACTCGGAGCTTGAGCACCTCACAGCCTTAATACAGCCAAATAAGTACTCAGAAGATATCTTCGAGACGAAGTTCGGAAGAACTCGAAGACACCTTCAGAAGTCTTCGGAGGCCTGCATTACTCGGCTATGAAGAGCTCAGGGGCTTGTCAGGGATACATCCCCAGGTACCCGTGTCGGTGTTTTACCGGCAAGCCTACCTAGGGATACTTTAAGATAGTAGACTTTTGGTTAGGCTGTCGCTGAGATCAGGAACTCGATGGTGCAAGGAACACAAGCGTTTAGACAGGTTCGGGCCGCAGTATGCGTAATACCCTACGTCCTGTATGGTTTGTATTGCCTTGGGGTTATGCGTTATGCGCAATGTGCTTTGGAGGGGTCCCTGCCCACCCTTATATATCCTGGGGAGACAGAGTTACATGGAAATCCTGATCTGGTACGAGCTTAGAAATCCTAACCGAGTACTTTTGCGTAGTTTCCTTCTGTACCGACTAGTTGTACTTATATACGAGTACTTTACAGTATGGATAAGGTATGGGATATGCCCCACTCCTTACTTTAGAATATTCTACACCACGCGTGCAGTCTCGTTGCCACGAGTCTGACAACCCGCAAGAAAGGAAGAAGTCGGACTCTGCTGCTCGGGTTTCTCCGTAGTAATCCTACTGGTACTCGTTTGGCAGCAAAGTTAAGAGGATAAGATTCCGATCATCACCACGATGCGCTCGTGGCTCGGTTTCCAAGCCAACGACACGGGGATGACACTCCCACTGAGCCCGGTCTTCGTTCATCCGGGATCGCCTGCTCCCCGCTCCGCCGCCATCCCAAACCTCCCCCGCTCGCTCGGCGCTCGCGCCTGGCTCCCGCGCTCGCGCGCCAAACCCCCGCCGCCGCTCCAGCGCCCGCGCCGCGGCCAAATCCCGGCGCCAATCTCCGGTCAGTCCGCACCAAATCTCACGCTCTCCGCTCCAAATCACCGGCCAAATCGCCCGTCTTCACACCGGCCAACGCGGCCATCGCAAAGTTGAACTGGACCCGCTCCTCCTCCGAGTCGGACGCGACGCTCTCGTCGCCGGGCACCGCGAACTCCAGGTCGAAGAAGGACGCGTCATCCTCGACGTTCCCGCCGCCGCAAGCTCCACCTCCTCTGTCGCCGCGGTCTTCGCACGCCGACGGGGCTATGGTCGTCGCGGCCACGGGCGCGCGCTGGGCGCCGGTGACCACACTGCCGCGCAGGTACTTGAGGAAGCTGAAGGAAATCCATGGTAATCTATCTCTGAAGCGGAGATATGCTTTGTTAGCTGTGCTCGCTAGCTGTTTGCGAAAATGCCTCTGCGCACTGGTGGAGCCACGTATCGGCAAATGTCCGCTAGCACCTAGTAGCAATTCTTAGCACGTGCAGGCAACATAGGAGAAGCATTATTTTAGCACTATCAAGAATCAGTAGCCCCTGTGACAAGTCAGCTTTGGATTGCAAGCCAAGAATTGACAGGAGTTGAGTTTAGTTATTAATTGGAAGCTAAGAATGTGTGTTGGTTTTGTTGGATTTCATGGTTTATTTTAATTATGTTTTGTAGATGAACATGATTAGATCATTGCATCTTATCAGAATACAGAGTTCCTCCTAGCAGTAGCACTTATCATTCTTTCTGAGTAGGAAAGATTTGACCATTGCATCTTGTAATGAGATCTGTTGAAAGTGCTAGTGGCTTGAGCATTTTTTGGAGGTGCTGGCGGCTTTAGCATGTTGATGTTTTGGCTTTCAGTGTTGAGCATTCCATATTGTATCTGTGTATGTTGTTTTACAAATGGTTACATAGTTGACATGGCACATTTGATCACACCACCATTGCACAATTTAATGCTGTAATTTATCTATAAAACTGTGCACTGAGAGAGGTGGTTTCATTCGAGTGTCAAGTTGACGTGGCAGCCTTTCTAACTGTGCGATGACACCTATCATTGAGACTGGCCTAACCTCAACTATGGAACGATGTGTGCCGAGGAACAACAAAATTCAAGGTTAGAACTCACTGGAATTAGTCATATCTTTTATTCTCACTGGAGTAAATCTTTTCTTTTATGGAAACTCATTGGAGTAATCTCAAAGACACTGTGTGACCATCTAAAACGGGACCAAAGCGGGTCCATCCCGTTTACATCCCAGATCATCATGGAGGGAAGGGAGTTCATTTCAAAACCTGTTGAGTTTAAATGAAGACGCATGGCCAAACAAGAGGGTAGGTTTGCGTAATTAGTGCGCCTGTACTATGCGTACGACTAGTAATGTCTGGGTTCAACAGAAGTTGCATCTCTACAAAAAAAAAAAATCACTCGTGTCTAGTGTAGATTTGCCCATCCTTTCCAAACAAAACCATTGCCTTGGGAACCATAAACTAGTGCAAGTGCGACTCCTAACTGAGATTGGTGTGTGGACTTTTTAACTGCCGACAAAAGAGAAGAGAGATTAGAAGCACTTAGCACCAACACCGAGTTAGGGGACGTCATGGTTGGTTGGATCTTTGTAACCTGATTTTGACTTTGCAAACACCTCCTCACGTTTTATATGGGTAGTCCCAACCCTCCACCTCAGCTTTTGTCTATATAATTAATTAGGCTGCCACGTAAGCAAAAATCTGATATGGCATAGGAATTAAAGGGGAAATAGAAGAAAAAACGAAGACACTGGGTCGCATGCACGAAACCGGGTCGGCGTTCCTACCAAGACGCAAGAAACGACGCATTTTAGCGTTGGGGCCGAGTCTTCGTTTCACCGCACGAGCTTTCCTCTTCCTCCCGATCTGCTGCGCCCGACCGGCGTTTCGGCCGCCTGTGCTCCAGTCGACGGGGCTGTATCCGTCGGTGCTTCAGACGGCGGCGGCGTTCCAGATGGCGGCGGCGCTCCTGGCGGCAGGGACCTTCCTGCTATCGGTGTTGTTGCATGATCCGGGGGTGTGCTCCGGTGAAGAACGGCAAAATCGACACTTCGCTGTCGAAATCGAGAGTCCTGTAGTGCAAAATCGACGCTCAATCAAAGGTTTTTCGGCCTGATGATGATACAAATCGAAGCTACCGGCCTGCCGCTGCTCCGCGCAAGCCTCACATGTCTCCGAATCGGTTGCCGCGGTGAGCGATATCGGCGAGCTTAGCGGTGGGGAAATGCCTCAGCGAGCTCTGCAACCTGCAGTTCGTACTCATGGCATCCGTGAGGTTGATTGGCTTCCTCAGATCAACCCTGATTGCATGCTTGTTCATTGGACTTCGACGGCTGTTTGCTTGTGTTTGGGGGAAGAGCAGAACAGGGAAGGGAATGGAAAATGACTTCAGTTCTGCTTTGTGCAATAATATACACGAGGAATATGAATTCAGTTTGATGTCCGGTGCCAACAATCTTCTACCCTGAATCCTGCGGTTTGTACTCAAGCATCCGCGAGGTTGCTTGGCTTGTTCAGCTCATATGACCCTGATTGCATTTACATGCTTTTGTTCAGTGAATTTTCATGGCTGCTTGCATGTGTGTGGGGAAGAGCAGAACATGGAAGGAAAAGAGGGAAAAGGCTTCAGTTCAGTTTGATCTCAATGCCCACGGAGGCACGGAGTGTAGTTGCGCGACTTATATCAGTCTGCTCAGCTAATTGCCATGATGCGCAGCTTGCCACAACTAATCCTACTCTATTTGCATCACATGAAAGAACAAATTAATTTTTTTTCTCCATAGAAACTGCTATAGACACTATGCATTGGAGAGGTAGTGTCTACATGCATATTTATTATACTCTCTCTACTCTAGACACCATTCATAGATATCATAGGTTTGGACTGCCCTAATCATGATAGGCCATAGTATTATATTACTCGTGAGACACCACTGCCAGTGGGCCCTGGTAATGGCCAGAAAAGAGATAGAGAGCGCTGTTGCACGGGCCTACACTGTGAGTGAATGCCACTAGGTTCATAGGTCAACTTGCTAGAGTCCGTAGCAGTGGAAGTGTAGAACCAGAATGGTTCGAAATCTTTAACATGTGGCCTGGGGGAGTAGTTCTGCATGCAAAAGAACAATGCGGTGGATATAGTTTATACAACCCTTTGTCGAGGTCAAAGCTGCCGGTCATTTTCAGCACAGGTTAAAACTAGACAGATCTCTTCAAACAATTTTTATTTTGTATCCCACTAATTTCAAATACCGAGTGATCTCTCGGAATAAACAAGATTAGTACTCCTTTCGTTCTAAATTATTAGTCATTTTAATTTTTCTACTAGTTGCGTAGTTTTACTTATACATCTAGATACATGTTACATCTATCTAAATACATAATAAAATTTACGTATCTAGAAAAAATCAAAACGACTTATAATTTAGGATGAACCGTGGAGCATATGATACATGAAAATGAAAATCATGGAATATGTGGACGTGTCAACCAGAAACGAGTTACGAACCCATGATAACGAGGAAGGGGGCCGGCCAGCTGATAGGAAAAAGGCGTTGATTAAGTGCCTTGGCTAGCCTAGTCTTGATCTAGTGAAACGTAGCGCGGCCGGAGATGGAGATGGCGGCACCTCTCGCGGCCGGAGTAGCTTGGGCCTCGTTGTCACCCATAAATGTGACCCCAACCCCCCGGATTCAATGGGGGATCCCGTGGCGGTGCGCGGGACAGCGTGTACCGGCAGCTGGACCGTCGGTGCGCGCCCCTGGCTGGATCGGTGTCGCTGCACTTCCGATCCAAGTCCACAGTGTTCCTCCCAAGAAATCGTATGGTCGTTGTGGAACACCAATAACTCACATCCGGCATCCAAACGCTCCCTCCCGATCGACCCCTCCTCCCTTTTTTATTCTTTCCCCTTGCGGCGAAGGGGGCGGCGAGTTGCTTAAAACTCGGCCAGGTTGACCGATTCGCGCCCCCTCCCCATCTTTCCACGAGCAGCGACGGACGCTCTCCGCTTTTGGTTCGTGTGTAGGGTGCTCGCGTTGCCTCGCCTGCCGCGGGGGTCTGTCTTCTTGTTCCTCGGATCGCTGCGCCGAGGCGCGGCGCGGTCGCCGTGGTGGCGCGCTCGGCATCCCCCCACTCCGTGCCGGCCGAGCGGGGAGCCGCGCGGCTTTCCGGGCGCGCGACGCGCGAGCGCGACGGGTCCTCATCAGGAAAGGCTGCGCGCTTTTCCCAATCCCCACCCAGTTTCCCACCCGCGCACTGCCACCCCACGGATAGACCCATACGCGACAGAGCGGCGGCTAGCAGTCTCTGTTCCTCGGCAGCCTTTCGCCTCGGTCATTCCGGTTTGCGCCCCTGGTAGTGGTAGTAGGTTGCTGTTCTGTTCTCCCGAGCCTTTCGGCCTCGTCGTCCGATGGTGGGGCGGCGGCTGATGGGGGCTTGGCCTACGAGCAGGGCACCATCCTCGGAGTCCGGTGCGGTCGATCTTTTGACTAGCGATGAGCGATGGCCGGTGGAGCCCTGCCCAAGTGCCCATGATCCCTTGCTCGTCGAGGACCAGCTGCATGCGCGATGGTGGTGGTGCGTGACTTCTGGTTCAAGCATCCAAGGATCCGCGCCCAGGTACCATCGCAGCCAGGCAGCCTGCTTCGGGCCACTGATCCAACAGGTCGGTCTCGGACCCAGCAGGCCCCAGTACGTCTCGCATGTACCGAGATGATGGGTGTGCTGCTGCCTGTTCCCAATCGAGCCCGCGTGGTCCTTCCCTGGACCCTGGCCGACGACCACGGGAAGCGAGGTGAGGAGCGGGCCGGTGGTTGCCGCGCTGGCAGCTGGGCTTCTTGGATCCGTCGCCAAATTGCCGCGACCGATTCACTATTCAATTCGGTTGGGCCTAAATCCGGTCTCCGCGACATCAACGCTCCTCGGTTAATTAGTGTTGGAACTTTTTCGGTGGTTAAAAAGGTCGAAAATGAAAGAGAAGAAACAGATAAGTCAAAACCGTTATGCGTCTTGATCGGAGGCCCAAGCCCACTGGTGGTTGTGGCCCCAGGTCGTTCAACGTCATATTAAATAGTGGGACCCGACGTTTTATGATTAATCTAATCATTAAGAAAAATCCTAGCCGTCCACTACAGCCATCCCGATCTACGGCTGCGCTGGAGCTACATGAAGGCCACCGCCTCCACCTGCCGTCCAACACCGGACAGTGCCGGTACAGGCCGGAAGGACGATGATACCCGGTGAGATCGACTACTTCATCTACGTCGGGAACATCTACGGGAACGACTACGGATGCGCCGTCTTCGTCCCCAACACCAACCACCGCTAAGATGTCGTCGTCACCTGCTCCTACGATGACTGGCGGTCGAGATCTAAACTCCTCTTTATTGTTTATCTTGTTCTATAGGTTGTGCTCATGTTTTAGGTGTTAGATCCTGTTAAGTTTAAGTTCTAAGCTATGTTATGTCTAACATTTGGTATCTTTCGCCTAAGCACCTAACCGTGAGCCTTAAGAGCCTATAGATCTAGTCAAGTTTTAGATCTTGGTTGGTTTTGTTCATATTTAGTTCTCGATTTAAGTGTTTCCTTCTCGGTTTCATGTTTTCGTTCATGATTAGTGTAGATCTATCGTTTCTAAGTATAGATCACACATGAAATAGATAGATCCGAGAAGAATAGAATAAGAACTAAGTAAGAATGCATTAGATCCGAAGCAATCCCACCCGAAAACCCCTCCAAACCCTCGGCATAAGCATTAGAAACCCCACGGCGGTGCCCGGTTTTCCGCTAGAATTCAACGTACTTCTCGGGCGCTCGCGTGGCGGCTTTTTGCATGAGGCCATGCGGGGTATGTCGCACCCGCGGCGATGAAATAAAAAAAACTAAGAGGCGCGGCGGTCGCGGACCGCGGAAGCGGGCCGCCTCCATGGCCACCGTGAAGGCGCCAGAGACGGCACGCCGCCGCAGCCCCCAAGGCGGCGCTCTGGCAAGAAGGTGGCCAGCGCCAGGGCCGGCGGCCGCCACGAGCCAGCAAGAAGGTGGCGGCGCCATGGGACGCGGCGGCCGCCACCGGCCGGCGAGGAGGCGGTGGCGCCATTTGGCGCGGCGGCGATAAGGCCGGCGGCCGCCATGAGGCTGCTTGAGTGAGGGGAGAGGAAAATGAATTAGGGTTAGGTTTTCAGGAGAAGCCGACCCTTTTATACCTCCAAAATGAACTCCCCACCGTACGATCTAGGTTTTATGAATCCAAAGGTCGAGATGAGAGAAGGGGAAAGAGGGGAGGTGGGGGGCGCCGGTTGGGCTAGATTGGCAGCCCAGCCATTGGCTGTTGGGCTGCCAGCCCACGCGGGTGGGAGAGTGGGGGGGCGCGGCTGGGCCGATTTTGCGGCCCGCCCGTTGGTTTATGGGCCAAGAGCCCATTAAGTTTTAAGCCCCTCACTTTCTTTTAGTTTTATTTATTTTCTGAGTTGATTTTCAGTATATTTTCCTCTTTAGCACTAAGAAATTTTATTTTGAGGATTATTACACTGAAAATTATGCGAAAATTATTAGTTGCTATTTTGAGTAGATGAAACCAACGTGAATTTTATTCAGAATTGTTTAGTTTATTTTGAGCCTTTAATTAATTTCTGACCAACGTTGATTTAATTATTTGCTATTAAGATGCTTAGTTTTATTTATATTATTTTGCTTCTGCCCAATGGTGATGCAAAATTAAGTTTTTCCGCTGCGTTAATTACACTAGGTCATTAAGTTTATTTTGTTTCTGCTCAACGGTGATACAAAATTAATTCATGAAATGATAAGTTTATTTGCTTCTGCCCAACGGTGATGCAAAATTATTTATTCAAGATTATTTAATGTTTTAATCTGGCCAACGCTAATTACATTCTTTATTTTGTTGTCGTTACTGATTCAATTTTATTTTATGAACAGAAGCCACCCCCTCCAGCATCATGACTTATATCAATGGTGTTTCTCAGTTGGGAGGGGACAACTTCGTCAAGTGGAAAACTGAGATTGGCTTCATTCTGCTGACGATGGATAAGGATCATTCCCTGAGGCTGCTCGCTCCTGTTGCACCAGTGTCGCAAGGGACTGAGGATACTACCCTTGCTGTACACACTGCTGCTTATGAGAAAGAAAAAGAGTGCTGGGAGCATTCTGACAGAGTGACCCTAAGTCTTATGAACATGACTATTAACCCTTCTATCAGGGGAGCTCTTGACAAAGAACCTAAGAATGCTAAGGACTTCATGAATAAGATTGAGAGTTACTTTAAGGGATCTGACAAGGCCAATGCTAGCACTCTCTTATCTCAGCTCGTGAAGGCTAAGTACAATGGGCAAGGCAGTGTTAGAGAGCACATTATGGGCATGGTCAATATGAGGGATAAGCTTCAAGACCTCGACTGTCCCCTTAATGACGCAACGCTGCTTCACCACGTCATGATGTCACTTCCATCAGCCTTTGAGCTATTTAAGATAAATTACAATGCAAGCGATCAGAAGTGGGACATCACCACGCTTGTGTCTAAGTGTGCTCAAGAGGAAGAACGGCTACGCTCTCAGAACCCCGACTTTGGCAACGTCGTAAGACATGAGGGGCATAGGGGAGGAAACAAGAGGGTATCCCGCCCCAATAAGCCAAAGAAGGGTAAGAAACCTTATGAAGCTCCTCAGCAGAATGATCCATCTGCTCCTAAGAAGCTTCTCTGCTACCACTGCAACAATGAGGGCCATGAGAGGAAAGACTGCCCGAAGTTTAAGGCGTGGTGTGAGAGAAAAGGTAATAACGACATTATTTCTATAGTCGATGAGTCCTTTTATGCATATTTCCCATTAAGTACTTGGTGGATTGATTCTGGTGCCACCATTCATGTTACAAATTCCTCACAGGGATTATCTGGCGTGCGGACTATAAGAAAGGGGACTCGAAGGTTAAGAGTCGCAAATGGCGTTGAAGCCGACGTGGAGGCCATTGGAGCTCTCCAATTAGACCTTCGTGGCGGCTTTATTCTTCACTTAGTTGATCTCCTTTATGTTTCGTCTATTGAGAGAAACTTGATTTCCGTGTCTAAATTAGATCTTGATGGTTATTCATGCACATTTGGTGACAACAAATGTGTAATAAGTTTGAATGGTGACATTATTTATCGGGCACCTTTACACAATGATTTTTACTTACTGTCCTATAATAATGTCTCTGTGATGAATGTAAGCGAAGCTAGTCACAAACGCAAGAGAGGAAATGAGACTTCATCGAAATTGTGGCATTCTCGTTTAGGCCACATTTCGAAGGGGAGAATGGAGCATCTCATTAGAGAAGAGATATTTCCAAGATTAGACTTCTCTGACTTAGACCAATGCATTGATTGTATTAAGGGAAAAATTTGCAAAACAAATTAAGAAGGATGGAGCTAAGTGCAGTTCAGGAATATTGGAATTAATTCACACTGACATCTGCAGTCCATTTAATGTTAAGTCGGTGGATGGTTTTAGTTAGTTTATAACATTCACTAATGATTACTCCCGTTATGGATACATTTACCCATAAGAGAAAAAACTGAGACACTTGATAAGTTCAAAATCTTTAAAGCTGAAGTAGAAAATCAGCATCAGCCAAACATTAAAGTGGTACGGTCAGATAGAGGCGGTGAATATTATGGAAGACATGCCACATATGGATAAATCCCAGGCCCTTTTGCTAGATTCCTTCAAGAAAATAGAATAGCAGTTCAGTACTCAACTCCTGGTGAACCTCAGCAAAATGGTGTAGCACAAAGAAGAAATCGCACTCTAATGAACATGGTGCGCAGTATGCTAAGCAACTCTACACTGCCAGTGAGTCTATGGATGGAAGCACTGAAAATTATCGCGCATATAAATAATCGCGTTCCTAGTAAGTCAGTCCCTAAGATGCCTTATGAGCTTTGGACTGGTAGGAAACCCAGCATTAATGATTTTCATGTCTGGGGTTGTGCAGCTGAGGTGAAGTTATTTAATCCGTCCTTTGGAAAATTAGATCCTAAGATAGAAAGCTGCTATTTCATTGGATACCCAGACAGATCAAAGGGATATCGATTTTATTGTCCTAAGCGTACTACTAAGTTTGTTGAGACGAGACATGCAATATTCTTAGAGAAAAATGGATGCACTAAGACTAGGCAAATCGATCTCGAGGAAATGCGGACATATGATACTACACCGCTGACTCGTGATTATTATGTGCCTATTTTACCTAATTTTCAGAATACAGCACCAGCTCAGACAATTGATTTCTCAGAAGTGAATGTGGGGCAAACGCCTGTTATAAGTGAGCGTGACATTGTGCCTAATGAGCATCAAACTGAAATTGCGGAAGAACCTGTTGAGGAAGCACAAGATCAGACCGCCGCTGGGGCGCCAGAAGCACAGCAAGAAGTTGCTTCTGAGCCTGTTCCAGTGGCGGAGCCACAACCTCTGAGAAGATCAACGCGAGAGAGGAAAACTACTATCTCCAATGATTACGTGTATATGAGTGGATAAGGACACGATATGGGGAAGGTTGATGATCCGAACTCGTTCAAGGAAGCTATGAATAGTGAGCACTCCCACAAGTGGATTGAGGCTATGGAAGAAGAGCTAAAATTATGAGTATAAATAATGTATGGGACTTAGTAGAGATTCCTGATAGAGCTAAAAAGGTGGGCTGTAAATGGGTCTACAAAACTAAGTATGACTCCAAAGGGAAGATTGAACGTTTCAAAGCAAGGCTTGTGGCTAAGCGCTTCACACAGCAAGAGGGAATTGATTATACTGAGACAATCTCGCCTGTCTCGAAGAAAGACTCGTTCAGAATCGTTATGGCTCTAGTAGCTCATTTCAATCTCGAGCTGCATCAGATGGACGTTAAGACTGCGTTCCTAAATGGTGATTTGCATGAGAATGTATACATGGCGCAACCAGAAGGTTTCATTGTGGAAGGCAAAGAACAGTTGGGATGCAGACTAAAGAAATCCATTTATTGGTTAAAACAGGCGTCCAGACAATGGTACCTTAAGTTTGATAAAGTAATTAAGAAATTGGGCTTCATTGAAAATATAGTGTCCAATTGTATATATATTAAGATCAAGGGGAGCTCTTTCATCATCCTAGTTTTATACGTGGATGACATCCTATTAGCAAGCAGCGATAAGAACTTGTTGCATGAGACAAAAGGTTTCTCTCATTGAATTTTGATATGAAAGATCTCGTTGATGCCTCTTATGTACTGGGCATTGAGATACACCGAAACAGATCCAAGGGTGCATTAGGACTCTCTCAAAAGGCTTATATAGAGAAGGTTCTTAAAAGATATAATATGCATCAGTGTTTAGGCACATCTGCTCCAGTGGTTAAGGGCGATAAGTTTGGGCAATTTCAAAGTCCCAGGAATCAATTAGAAATTGATCAAATGAGTTTGATTCCATATGCTTCAGTTGTTGGAAGCATTATGTACGCACAAGTATGTACACGTCCTGACTTAGCTTTCATTACCGGGATGCTTGGTAGATATCAGTCTAATCCAGGAATGGATTACTGGAAAGCGGTTAAGATGTTAAGAAGGTCTTGTGTTATTTGTAGGGCACTAAGGACTACATGCTCACATATAAGAAAACTGAGAATCTAGAAGTAGTTGGCTATTCAGACGCCGACTTTGCAGGCTGTGTTGACACTAAAAAGTCGATATCATGATATGTCTTCACACTTGCGAATGGAGCAATATCATGGAAAAACTCCAAACAATCACTTACTGCAGCATCAACCATGCAGGCTGAGTTTGTGGCATGTTATGAGGCCGTGGGGCAAGCTGTGTGGCTTAAAGGATTTATACCCAGATTAAGAGTGGTAGACAGCATAAGCAAACCACTAAAGCTATACTGCGATAATAAAGCCGCAGTTTTCTATGCTAGTAACAACAAGTCAAGTGGTGGTGCCAAGCACATTGACATTAAGTTTTATGTTGTGAAAGATAGAGTCCAAGATCGTACTGTTGAATTAGAGCATATAAGTACTAAGGAAATGCTCGCGGATCCATTAACGAAAGGCTTACCTCCCAATCAATTTCATGAGCTAATTGCTGGCATGGGACTATTGGATAGCTTGTGATCTTGGAATTAAAAGGGTCATAAGTCAACCACCTCCCATTACGATAAGTGGTTTAATGCATTGTGGATAATTGTGTCGCGATGGGATTATATATTGTTGTGATACATTGTTTCTTTACATAACTCCGCTTTAAGAATGGCATCAGTTTTAGGCCTTTAGACCAAAGGGAGAATGTTGGAAATTTTTCGGTGGTCAAAAAGGTCAAAAATGAAAGAGGAGAAACGGATAAGTCAAAGCCCGTTACGCGCCTTGATCGGAGGCCCAAGCCCACTGGTGGTTGTGGCCCCAGGTCGTTGAACGCCATATTAAATAGTGAGACCCGGCGTTTTATGATTAATCTAATCATTAAGAAAAACCTTAGCCGCCCACTACAGCTGTCTCGATCTACGGCGGCGCTGGAGCTACCTGAAGGCCACCGCCTCCACCTGTCGTCCAACACCGGACAGTGCCGGTACAAGCCGGAAGGACGACGGTACCCGGCGATATCGACTACTTCATCTACGTCGGGAACATCTATGTGAACGACTACGGACGCGCCGTCTTCGTCCCCAACACCAACCACCGCTAAGATGTCGTCGTCAGCTGCTCCTACGATGACTGGCGGTCGAGATCTAAACTCCTCTTTATTGTTCATCTTATTCTATAGGTCGTACTCATATTTTAGGTGTTACTCATATTTTAGGTGTTAGATCCTATTAAGTTTAAGTTCTAAGCTATATTATGTCTAACAATTAGTACTGCGGCTTGCATTGGTGAGAGTTGCTGGTATGGTCAGCCAGGAGAGATGAGTGTTCAGGCCGGTTAACAGACCGGACAGGACAGGCAGATGCCATTGCCATGTGCTGATCACCCAGGTCATCCATGTTGACACTACGAAGTCGGCCTCCCACAGCTTCACATTGAACTTTGAGATGGACAACGTGTTCAGACTAGCTAGGCCAGCCATGCCCAACTTTATACTTGCCTAGACAAAAGATGAGTAGTTGAGCACGTGCTGCGTAGTAGCCAGCAAAAACTGCTGCGAAGCAGTCAACCGGTAGCAGTGTAGCACGTGCCTAAAAGGCATGCGTGCAAAGAGAAATCTGGGACGCGCAGCGCCGCAGTGTACGAGTGGATCGATCAGCATCCAGCAACAACTAAAGAGCAGGAAGGGCTCGCACGTACCCCACTCCTTCCTGACAGGCCTGGCCAGGTCGTTCTGAGACGAACAGCAAAGTAGTTTCCACGGCATTGGCCGAGCGCGCGAGGTCGACCCGTCGTCGTCCTGCCCGGCGCCCAGCAAGTAGCGACCAGCCGCGAACCACCACCTTATCCAGGGCCGCCTCACTTATGACTGTCGGGTCACCACCGGCCACCACGCCTCGGTGCTGGACGGCGTGGTGTGCAGATTGCTGCAGCCGCGGTGGTGGCTGCGGCTGCATGCGATGCTCGCCTGCAATCTGGCATGGCCGGCACGTTACCTACTCCCCAACTTTCTGCAGCCTTGCAGGTGACCGAAGGTGCGGACGCCCAACCCATCGGGCGGTCGCGCCGGACGTACGTACACACACTGCACGCCGGTTCAGTACTACGCGCGTACGCTACGTACTGATCAGCAACCTCGCGTACAACAAAAGCCATGGGAGCTTCGGTTACGGGTACATATCGCAGAGCTGAGGTGCTGCTTTTGTACGCCGTGCTAGTATCTGCCTTTGCAGTTCGTCACTTCGATGAAGTTTGAATCGAAGCCCGACGTGTCGCTGGGTCGGATTCTTTATCTTATATATATCCCCCTGTTTGAATGGAACCTTTTGGGTTCGAAGGCCGTTAATTTTAGGCCAATAACGGCGGTCCCTGAGACGGCCCGTGGGCTGTGGTTTGAAACGGCGAATGCCTCAAAATGGATTTCTTTCTGTAGGCCCATATTGTATTTGGGCCTCGCGCAAAGAGAACTCAAACAAAATGGGCCTAAGTATATTCTGTCGAAATTGACAGACTCTTTCTTTTTCGAGCAAATTTTCCTCTCCTCTTTCAGCTGTCAGTGAACTACTGCGCCCCAACACTGCGAGACATACTTTGCCCTGCCTCCCTCAACTAAATAAAACGTAATTGAATTTTTTTTAATATGAATACCGCAGCTTATGCACTGGGAGAATACCAAACTGAAACAGAGGACACCTTTGCTACTTCGCAGTCCAAACTCGAAGATCGAATGAAACATGGGATCATTAAATTATCACACAAATACTCATGATAAACATCTCTATACGATGCATGGGAAAGCCAAAAAATTCACCTTTTACTGTAGTTGCAAGGCTGCTGAAAATTCTCAATGGCATTACCTGCTGCACCTGCGTCTGCATCGCACGTAGCCTGCATTGCTTGAGACTGCACTTTGCTTCTGCCTTACGGCAGAGCAGAGAGCTGCTGTATGGTCAGCTGTTTCTTCAGTCGCATGCATCATACATCCTCCTCATAATCAACCGGACCGTGCGATCTAACTTCTAATCAGCTGTCGCCCTGTTTGCGCGCTCGGTTAAATGGGATCAGTGCAGGTAACCGCTCTATGCTGAAGGCAGCCGACAGAGCAATGCTTTTGGTGTTTGATCAGGCGCTGAAAGTCTACGGCTATGATGGATAACTTCCGGCGCACATTACATGACCGCTCACTGGCCAATCATTGACGGAGCTGTTCGTGCAGAAAGGCTAAACGGATTGGCGAGTCAGCTGGAACAGCGCGAGGGGCAGCGTCGACAGGGCACCTAGCTAGGCAGCTAATAGGCATGCATGTTTTTGGTGCAAAAACTGTATGCTCTTCAGTATATTATCATCAGACCTCTTGCTACCAGGTTGCTCAACTAACCAGCGTGTAAGGATGTAACAAAGCTACTTCCTCACTGACAAAAAAAAAAGTTGCTCTCTGCTCGTGTATAACACTGAACTCCGATGTCTGAATTTTAGAGCTCATCCAAAGACTCACAATCCATCGAACAGGATCACCCTATGCTCCGTCCTCATCATCAATTGGAAAAGCCCGGTTCCGATCCCCCACCTGAAAATTCCAGTATGTTCTGGGGTGCTATCAGGAGCCCCCGCACAGTGCCGAGCAGGTGATCGAATGAATGTGCTCACGCCTTGCGCTTGCAAATAGGCAGCACACGAGCGCGCTGCGTGCTCAGCTTCACCGTCACTGTTGCCAGCCGTGGCGAGCAAAGCAAACAGCCCCCCTGCTGCCGCATTGCAGAACAGTGCGGCAGACGCTGATACCCGGATGCGATCGATGCACGCTGGCAGCCATCCGGATTCAGAGCGCGGATCAGGATCAGCGTGAAGAGCCTAGCAGCTGCTACCGCTAGCGTAGTATCGATCGGTCTGCAGCCGCTAGCTCGCCGGCCCGGGGTCCGAACAGCGACTTCCATTAACTCTGTCCCCGCTCCCCGCGCGTCGCTCTCGTCAACTGTTGCTCGATCTCCTCGCGATCGATCGAGGCTAACGGGCGTGTCATGTGTGCACACGGTTGCAGGGTTTCGATCCCTCGGCGCGTCACGTCGCCGGTGGATTTGGTCGCCATCGATCGCGCAGGTTCATTGCTCCCAGTCCCCCGCCACCGATCTTCTGCAGGCAGCCCCGTGGCCGTGTCACTGTGCGCATCCACTGTTTCCATGGTGTAAAGAAAAAAAAGAATGCATTTATCTCCGTCTCTGTCTCTCCATGAGCAGCTCTCCGTCCGTTGGGTTTCTGAGTCGTCGTCCCTGCGCTGAAAGCCTGGAACGCAGGCTTGAAATGAACTGGCATGGGTCAGAAGCTAGCTCCCAGTTTCCGATCGGGCAAAGCCGGTGGCGCCCGGTCCATGCATGGATCCCTACTGGGACTGGGACTGGGCTCTGCTTCCTCCCGGCACCGGCACAGTCGAGCGCGTGCGTACGCAGTCACGCGGAGGCACGTACAGTCAGTGATGGCCGCCGCACGTCTTGCCGGCGGCGAACACTACCTCCGTTTCTCAGCGCTGGCTAGGAGTAGAGGTGGATGATCTAGCCAGCTCTCATCCTCCGGTCACAACGCTGCTAACGTTCCATTCTTCAAAACATCATCATGACACCGTACCATTAGCATCTGTCTCCAGCTCGCGTGCGCGTGCGCGCAGGAGGGTCACTGGAGAGACGCACAGGGGGGTGTCAGCGTCGACGTCGCGACGACCGGGCTCCTCTCCGGACCGGCCGGCTCTCCGTCACCACCCGTCGCCCTCGCGCCGTCCCACTCGCGCGCCTCACATCACAGGCAGGGCGTGGGGAGGGACGGGACGGGGCTGGGGCGGGCTGGCCCCGCCCGATGAGTCCACGCTGCGGGGGTGCACGTGCATGGGGTTCAACGCTGTCCGCGCGCGCGCGCGAAGGCGACGCGCACATGCGCCCTGCCCCCCTGCCCCTGCCGCGCCACATGCCCTCGCGCCCGCCCGCGGCAGGCGCGCTGCACGCACACCGGCCACTGCCGTCCGGCCCCCCTCCACGGCTCCACCCCACACTCCGCCCCGCGCGCCACCTCCGTGGCTCGCCGTGCGTGACCCACGCACGAGCGCATGGCGCCAGAGAGCCAGCTTCACGGCACGAATCCATGGAAGATCACCAGCTCAGATGATCCGATCGGGCGCGTGCGTGGAGGGCATATATGGTGGGGCCCTGGAGAGCGCGAGATGACAGAACGGCGCCACGCAGCGAGCCAGGGGCGCGGCGCAGGTACCTGCGTCAGGACAAGCTGGCGAGCGACGGATCGGATGGCTCGCCAGCCCAGCCAGCCTGCTGCGTGCGTGCTTCCCAGCTGGCGGTTCACGGAGCCCCGTGCGCGCGCGGGCAGTGGCGGCACCTGCAGGCTGCCGCGCGCGCTAGGCTCGTCGACGCGCTCCCCCGGCCCGCCGCCGCCACCGTCGTCGTCGCATCCGCCGCGCGCCCACGTCGGCACGCGCGTGGCGCCTTGCGCGCGCGCCCTCCCGCGCAGTACTCCGCGACGTACGAACGCGCCCTGATGGGTCGAGCGAGCGAGCGAGCGATCGCCGGAATTATTTCACCCGGTTTGGTCGTATTCGCCCAATCATACGGTGCCATCACCTGGGGGGGCGTCTGGATACACCGCGTACCGTGTCGCCTGCCCTGGCGCACGTGAAGCTTACAGTGCAGCCACGCAAGCCGCCGGACGGCCGGGAAGAAACACGCCAGGATTAGGAATAGGGGTGCAAATGGTTCACCTCTAGATGTATCTCCAACTCTCTTTAGTTCAAATATTTATACTGGATCGTATTATAGTACACCTAAGAATAATCCATTTGCAGCTCTAATTAGAAACACACGTCAAAACACCAGCTCTAGAGGCCGTCCTCTAATAAGGACGGCCATGTCCCGACACTGTCCGGTGCCGGAGCAACCTGTTTTGTAGCAAGCACCAGCTTGATTCGCTAGCCCTGACGGTTGATTAGCAGCCGAGGTTTTCGCGTGCGCGACAGCGCGTGGTTAGCGGTGAACTGGTGATCTTCTCCCTGCGCGTAACGCTGCCGCGAGGCTTTGACAGCTTGGCGGGCCGGGGCTGCAGCTGCAGGCTACGCGCCGGGCGCGGCCAGCTAGCCCGGTGGCGGAATTCGAAAAGATTCGGCGTCGGCCTGCGGATGGCATCGTGGAGCTGTCTGGCCAAATTGCGAGCGAACGGCTGGAGTGACGGCACCACAGTGCCCCCGGCATGCCGCCATCGAGCAACTCGGATCGCCCCCACCTCTCTTAATATGTTCCCTGTGGCGGCGCCGGATGCCAGGGTGCCGACGACGGGGATCCAGATGCTCGCTTGAAACGAGCCGTGTTGTGTGATCCAAACACCCCGAGAGCCAAACTCAATTGAACCTCGCATGCACCCGTACGCCTTGCCGGTGCCCTGAACATTCCTCGCACCAGAAATCTCGTCGTCGAGACTCGAGAGCCGGCCCTGGAAACAGATCATCTCAGATGAAATACTTTAGACTCAAGACTATGGATCAAATCTAGGGCAAATATATAAAAGGCAGATGAAATAAGAGGCCAAGAGGGGCAGGGTTATGGATTGAATTTAGGGCAAAAGAAAAGGAAATGAAAGGAAAGGAGAGGGGGCGAGATGTATGAAGGGAGAAAAGGGAAACGCCTGTCGGCACGCGAGGGCCAAGGCAGGAGCGGAACAGTACGCGGTACAGGAAACCATCGTCGACTCCTAATAAAACGGGGGAAAAAATTCAGTGGGGACGGTCCTCAAAACCTCTCCCGTGCGGACCCATCGCCGATTGCCGCCGCGGGAGAGGTTTGCACGGGTGATGTTTAATCGTCATTATTATCGTCTTTGACTCGTCAAACTCCATGCATATCGTCAGGCACGGAAGAGAAATAAGACGGATCCGATAAGACAGCAGCCAAGGAACGAAACTCACTCGTGAGGCGGGTTGCAGAACATGCCATGGCCGCTACAGAACTTGCAGACGATGATATCTGAGAACCAGTGGTGGATGTGATCTCCCCGTTTATCCCCTTGTGCATGCCTGTAACTTCGGTTCCAGGAGAGTGGGGAGAACGACAACAGCGTCGGACTCGCTCCTGTTCGCCTCGTGCAAACAGCAAACCCACACATGTTCCCGGGCTCCCAGCTCCACTACTGCTCGAATGACTCCCTGTAAGCTGATCTGAATCCTGTTTTCCTACTAATTAAAACAGAAATGGAATTATCGCCTGAACAAATTGAGGCTTAGAAAAAAAAAAGAATCCTGATGAACATCTCTGTAAGGTAGATCACAAATGTAAATGTTGCTTTCTTCCTGAACACTCATCACTGACAACCAGCACGTGCAGTTTCATCTGAAGGGCCAAGGGGCAATACGAATCCCCTGGCCAGATCCATCTCCATGCTGGTTTTATTGATCGATTAATAAACTGGATCAGCTCAGGCGCTGAACTGTTTTTTTCCAGTCTTTCTATACCATTCTCTTTTAAGGATTACAAAATCAGAAAGTGAGCGTCCTCAAACCCAGTTCTTCTGCTGTCCTACAATTTAATTTGAATATTTTACTCCAGCACAAGTTGGCCATGTGTGTGCAGGCAGGCGGCTACTGCTGCTTGGGCACTTGCAGAGTAAAAACATTATGCTAGGGGAATGGGATGCCGTAGCTTCTGGCAACGTTTGTGCCACAACTTGACAAAGGTCACATGGAACCTCCCAATGATTGCAGGCACTGATAACCATCCAGTGATGATGATTTGGACAACAGTGTTTTGCACCAGTTAACCATTGCACCTAAGCTAGCCTATAAAGAATGGGTTGCTAATATTTGGCCACAGAATTTTGTTTCCACCCTAGAATGACATACATATCTACTCGGCGAGCTACATGAGCTGGTCCAGTAGTCCTTAATGACTCCACACAGTTAAGCCATCATATATGTCTACGAAGATTAGATATCGGATAATTACTGTGCACAAAATTATCTAAGTTATCCCAGAAACTGCTTTCAAAATCCACATAATCTGAAGCAGAGATGCAGCCAAATGTTGTTTTCTCCTGCAAGCGAAATGTTACTTAGTTGGCGCACGAGACGTGGAGACGTCAAGCAATTATTACCTAATTTCTCGAGCTGTACGTCCTCTAGCCTCAACAGCTGCATGCCCCCCCAGCCGGCCAAGCCACTGTTCACCCTTACAAAAGGCCAGCAGCTGCTTGCATGTTCTCATCCACAGCGATCGCAAGCGAGTTGAGTGATACGCTCTCATGGCCTGTTGGAACGCAGCAACATCAAAAGAGAATGCAAAACCATGATCAGCGCCTATTCAGAACATATAATAAATGTAATCAGTAACAGATACAGTCTCATCTCTCATGAACCTTCTGCTATTTGCACTTCGTGGTTGACCTAGTCACCACCCAAATCAGCTAAATATCTTAACCAGGTCAAAATGGCCCAACTCGCTGACATGACAATTGACCATACAGAAAACAAAAACAAGAGTAAATAACGTTGTCGACGAGGCGGAACCTATACCATGCTATATATGACTATGAGCTTTGCGAGGTTCTTATAGGTTTTCCTCTTTGGATTAAACTATAAGCAGGGAGCCACCCTACTCCTAGCCAATAATAGTTGCACACGGTCATAAGATATGGGCAAGCTCACAAAAACTGATGGTCTGTGATGGCTCCAAGTAAACCTCACAGCTCAGTCTACAGCTTAGAACCTAGTTCTCTCCCACATGGCCAAGTGAAATCTCTCACGCCTTGTCTCAGGTTCCTCACCTATAAATAAGCACCCCCTCTCACTACACCCCCACACCACATACTACAAGCTTAATACAACTCTTCACTTGCTACAACCACAGGGGGAGAGACAGAGAGAGAGCAAGGGGAGGGGAGAGAGAGAGAGTCCATGGTGACACAAGGAAAGACAACCAAAATTAGCAGCGGAATGGTGTCCCTGAGGAGGAGGCCGTTCCAGCTCATGGTGCTGAGGCGTCTCCGGGAGCTAAAGAAGATCGTGCCGGTGGGCACTCGTCGCAAGGCCGACGTCGGCGCGGTGCTCCGGCAAACCGCCGAGTACATCTGCGCGCTAGAGCTGAAGGTGGCCATCCTACGGAGGCTCTCCAACATCTACGGTGTGTAGCCAGCACTGGTGAAGACAGTCGATGATTTGCATGCCAGTCACCACAGCACATGTAAGAGGGAAGAGAGAACCTTAGCTACATTTCTTGCCATGGCCATCTCTGTTCAACTCCTCCCTACCACCAACCAAGTAGTAGCATATTGTGCCTTCCCTGTGCGATTGGTTGGTCGCATATGGAAGTGTGTCTATTAGTTAAATCTGGCTGGAAAAGCCAGCCCGTTTATCCAGCTGATTGCAAGAAAATGCTTTGACTGGTGGTTGTCGATAGGCTAGCTGGTCTGCATGCATGGTTCATGTTCATTTGTTTGTATGTGTCAGTGTGTGCCAACGGATTTTTGCCTAGCATTCCATTTACTGCCTCCAGTCATTGGCATGGCTTCTAACTTCTAAGACTATGCACAAACACATGCAACCACATCATCTAGCAAATAACTGAAAAAAATATAGTGTGATGATCCCTACAGGTACAGGATCATTTGTATGGCAGCATCTGTCATATTACGAATAATGGAATCGCCACTGAATACTAATTGGGCTACTCATTAGAAGGACGTGTACTTGTGCGTACCTACCAATGAAAAAATATTTGAGAAACAATCCTTCTTTCACTCCATACTAGTTGATCAATCATCAACTGATTACTGATCAAGCTCTGGATTATTAAACTATACTTACAGTGCTGGATCTTGTTAAGATTGTGAGACAATCCCAAGTAGCACAAGATATTCCCTATCCAGCCAGGACCATATAATGCAAGTCAAGATTCTTCAAACGATGCTGCATTAGCATGTCTCCCTGTGGATAAGAATTAAGACACAAGATGTAAATGTTATATTAAAACGTAATTAGTGTAGCTTTGGTTCCCAACCAAGACCGTCAAATGGGGTGTTGCCACTGAAAGGGAAGTTCTTTATGTCAAGTCCATTTCTTCAGGTAGATAGACAGACAGACGGTTGATATTGTGGGATTTGATCTTTTTTACCCAAGGAGAATATATGCTAACACGTCACATCAACTGGTGATCTACAATCATCCTACTTGAAAAGGATGCTATGATGAAGATAGAGCACATAGTACGTGCGGGGATTTAATTCATGCGTAAATGTACTGCTGACCAGATAGATAGCAGCTGGGCTACGAGAGGAAGCGTCCAAGAAGGGCATGTGCATGCAAGACTGCTCTCTGGCCTTTTGCTCCACATCATTGGAGAGCGCTGTCCCTTATCTCTTGCCACTCTATCACCAATTTATCCTTTTGTGTGAAAACAATCCCACAAAACAAGCCATAGTTTACCTAGCAGGGAGATGGTTTAGGGACATGCCAATTAACATCAAAGGAACATTCTAGTGTGCTTTACTCTTTGGTCCAGGCTTAAGAAATCTTAGATGTAAAACGTCCATGCAGATACTCCATGCTGCGATCAACTTCCTTAGCAGGCACTTTGATTCCTATACGGACGACCTGAACATAATGTTACCTTTCAACTTCAGGAAGCAGAGATACGCAGCCCTGAGGAAGAAGGTGGTCATTAATTTGAATCTAGCGAGTTGTCTCTCAGTGGGTGACATTAAATTCAACCGTGGGAGCTAAAGAGTAGTACACTCTACTGAGCCCAGGCTTCCTGTCGGGACACTGGAGAAAAAAAAAACACTGCAACATGGGCTAAGCTGAAGGCGACAGTAAGATTCCGTATTTTACAGCTAGCACAGCCATGTGGGATATTCCCCTTGGGATTATTGTTCACAGCCAGGCCAGCTATGCGCTACTGCCATAGCATTTCAGCTACAGCCTGCAGGTTGCCAACGCAGCTATGTCTACTTGGCGGTTTCCCTGGCGTGGCACCAGATTACTATGTCAGATTAGGTGGTCTGTGGATATCAAGATTTTATTAACATCCAACTTGATCCACTTAACATGTACTGTGCCACACGTCAGAAGAAAAAAACCTTGGGACCAGAATGTAAAACCTTCATAAATTAGGGTCCTTGGGCAGCAAATCAACTTGGCTCCAGATTAACCATCTAATTAGCAAGCATGTATCCTGGGGGACATCAAGCCGCACAGCTGCCTACAGATGCAGCCAAGCCGGATTAAAGGCACAGACGACAATCACACTGCCCCTAACTTTTGCGAGCTCAATAACCAATCTTGTTGAAAATTAAAAGTATCTCAGAAAGTAATCTGGTATCAACACACAACCTAGTGCGCGTACAATGATATGACCATCACAATAAAGTGGCATCAAGACACCTTTACCTTAATGATACAGCTCCGAGGGGTTGCGTGGCTTTATTGCAGCACCTGGAGCCCATCCATATGTGAGCATGTGTCTCTGCGATGCTATGATTTGGACTATCCACCATAGACAAGTCAGCAGCCCATGTAGCATGTGCTTGGCATTAGCCTGTAATGAGAGTACAATGGAAAGGCGTTGGATTAGGGTGATTGAAACAATGGTGGGTTAGCATATATGTAAGAGCCAGGGATGACAAGGCTGTATTCCACTGAGTCAGAGACAACAAAAAACTGTAACACATGTTGGATTACAAGAATAATAATAACACATGCTACAGCATCAACATATTAAACAGGAGAAGGCTGGAACTAGGACGCTGCATAAGTTGTCTTTGTGAAAAGTAGAATGGCACATGCAATACACTTCCAATGTCAAATAACAAATGGAACGCTCAAAGATTTCGAAGCAGCTGGATCATTACCTGGAACACCTATCATAATAAGCACAGCACAGAACACGATACCAATTAGGGGTACAATGCCAATTTTTTCTGTCAACCCTTGGACAAAGAAATATATATATGCTAAACAACAAGAACTAGTCGTTTCAAGAAAAGCATCCAAATCTTACTTAATCCAGTATGTAGCTAACTTGATGTGGCCTTGACAAGCATGAAGTCTTAACTGCTTCAATTATCACATCATTCACATTAAGAGGTTACATGATGCAAAATCAAATTGCAACAACCACAGATGGCATGAAGACAAGAAGTCGCCATACTGCGGATCTGTCCAATGTTGTTTAGTAGGACTTTTAAGAACCTAAGACAAATGATGTCTTCTCAAAGCAATAGGCAATCATCACACAAGAGATATGACGCATGGTGCATGTGCCTTGATAAGATGTTAAGAATGCCCCTCAGGAGATAAGAAAAACTGAAGATGATGCGTATGACTTCCCCATGTTTGATTTCCCTTATAGACAAAAAGGAGGCAAAGATTATGAGACTTATTTTATAGACTAATGAGGTGGGTCTTCATTGCATCTCGTTCACATCAAAAGGGCAGGGATTGCATTTTTCAAAAGCAATTTCATAATGTAAATTTTATCATCCAGACAGAATCTTGCAGAAATTTACCATGCAACTCCTCTAAAGGTTTTCATCAGATGTTGAGAATTAATTAAGATATACATCTAACATTTAAACCATTGGCAGGTAGAACACACCTGGAACCATCAACATATCCAGCGTCAGCACTTCCCTTCACATGATCAGCATCCTTTATCACAACCACAGGAGGCAGGCCTTTTCCACTGCTGAGGCTTCACTGGAAGAAAGCAAAAGTACACAATGATCAGGAGACTATTCCTGAGTCTTAAGCACTTAGACCAACCGGTACCTTCTCCATGTCAAGCAGATAGAAAAGGCTAATAGACCTATTTCAGAGCAATCAGTTCAAGTATCTCCTTTTATTCTCTCAATGAACTTCTGATGTGGGTGGGTGCCACACTGCCACTGCACAGGAAAGGTGGATTCAAATACTTCACAGCAAAGGTTAACACATAATGACTCAAAACAACAAATTCTGAAGTCTCTACCTCTAGCAATAAAAACCAGAACCAATAAAAACTAGATGCTCAAAATTCAAAATGCAGACACAGCACAGGAACTAGGTCTTCACCTATAGCGTCATTTCCTTTTCAGTGTACAGACAACCTTTCGATCAGATTTAACACTAGCAAATCAAGTTTCGTTTGCAGCTACATGCATATCCAAATCCAGTTGGAAGTCATGCAGATGTGGGTCTCTAAGCCATGTGCACGCATGTGGCTGGTCCTGTTCTTCTGTTCCAACTAATTCAGATAGGCTAGGCCACCTTCCTTCCTTCCGTATGGATTTCTCATGCTGTTCCAGACCACTGATTAAATATCATTTATCCCCACATTTAGCACCACAAAAATCTCAGGCATGGCCATGGAAATGTACTTCTCTGATAAGGCCCGACACAAGAAGTGGTCATATTCAACAATGCTTAAATCAGATGAGATCTCATGATTGTCCACGCTTGCCCTTGCCCTTGCCCCCACGGGGCCATCATTCCGCACGACTAACCTTATTAAACCCAAACAAAAGTTACGTCGGAGAGCAATAATGAAAGTGGCCCAAGAGCTAGAATGCATGTTTTTCTAATCCATTGCATCAACAACCGCTAGAAAGATGTTTCAAGCTCAGCTAAGGAAACATTAGTGGAAACACTACAGTCGATATTCATTATAAGGAGAGAACAAAAAATACAGCATGTGAAGGGGAAAGGGGTAAAATAAGAACAGCATGACAGATTACATTCCTCAAAAGGTGAGAACAAAAAAGACAGCATGGAGAAGGGGAAGGGAATAAAATAAGAACATAATGACAGATTAACACCTGTAATCTAAGACTCCCAGAAAAGAGAAGTATTGCATTCATTTTTCCTAAAAAAATGCTCATTCTCTATACCTGTTTTTTACGTTAGTAAAGGAAGAACAGCGGCTCAGATGCACAGCAAAACAATAAATGCCAACCATGACAACATCACAATTCAGCAGTGGAGAAAGAAAGGAGAGGCAGAATTAACGACAACAAGAAGAATAGGTAGGATAGTACTAACTATGTAATCCGTAATAAAATGGTGAGTGATCACATGAGAGCTCCAGAAGAAAGGTAGATTGTTAACCGACAGGGTCTTGACATTTAACATAACATAGTATGTAAACAACTATGCTAGAGCTTAAAGGTTATTCTTAAAGGACACAGCTCCATGAACAACTCCAACGACATGTCCACAAATGCTTCTAGTAGGCAGTAAAGGTAGCTTGCCAAGAGCGTCTGTATTTTTGCCCCAGTGTGACTTCTTTCTCTGCACAATTTCCATGGCAACGTATAGTAATGTGAACACTTCACATGACAAAGAGATAATCAACAATCAGTGGTGTAGTATAAATGAGCACCAGAAGAGATAATCCTGTAAGCTACAGATCCAATAAATAGACATTGCCTTCGAATTACTCCATTCAAGGCATTGAAGATTGCACAAAGATGTCCTGCCTACTAAAGATTAGATGACGGTGATATATAAATAATTGGATTAGTCCCAAAATTGCAAAGAACGTGTAGTTTTCTACAGCTATGACCAAGGGTATGTACACGTAATCTCCTGGGTTTGAATCCTTAAACAACACTCTTTATTCTGGTTCTGGAAATGCAGTGGATGTCTTCCCCCACAGTTCCATCCCTGGTATTGCACATTTGTGCGTTTCAGCTGAGCAACGTGCTCACCGGTAATTTCAACATAATCTAAAACTTCAGCATTTTACATCTTCCTTAATCATGTCTGTTCGTCTGTGACTATTCCAAGCACTGTCACGTAATTGCTGCATACACGCCGCTCAAATAACACTGTCAAGAATCATGCAGCTCCCCAAATAGCCTATTAATCACTTCCCTTCCCTAAAAATGCAGACTCTGGGAATAAATGGTTGAATTCAACCCCAGGATTTGCAGCGTTAACTGGGAATAAATGGTTGAATTCAACTAAGGGTACACCCCCAAAATTCCCCAGGATTAGCAGCTGCAATTTGCGCGGTACTCACTACATTTGATGGGAAATTGAGCGCACGCACAATTGAGGAGTTAAACGTACCTGGAGTGGAAACTGGAGGCGCCGCGGAGGGCGCCGCCGCGGCAGGCGGCTGCGGCTGCGGCGGTGGCGGCGGGGAAGGAGAAGCGGACACCAGCGGCGCGTACATGTAGGAGTCCGACGCGAGGTATGCCGCGATCGCCTTCGCGAGGCCCCCAGCGCCCCCGCCGCCGGCGGCCTTTGCGGGCGCCACCACCCTGCGCCGCCGCTTCGCCGCCGCCGGTGGTTGCGGCCTCTTACGGACGCCGAGCAGATCCCTCTTCTCCATGGTGTCGACCCGCCTTGGGGTTTCTTCTCCGCGAGTTTTGGGGGTTTGGTTTCGTCGGGGAGACGGGGACGCCGTGCTTCGGCTGATCGGGTCGGCCAGTCGGCGCGAGAGCGTCTCGAAGCGGAGGGGAGGTGGCGGAGGAGAAGCTCGACGTGGCACTTTCTGGAAGCTTCCTGCGGGCTGCGCGCCGACGCGTGGCGGCCGGCGCCTTTGGGAGGAAGCCGAGAAGGTCCAACGGTCGGGTTCGGAGTTTTTTTTTTTTTGAGAGGAAAGTCGGGTTCGGAGTTGGGCCTGCACTGTTGCATAGTAGGCCTTGTCCGGGATGGTTGGGCCGTAGTAGCAGCCTCTTTTGGCATCCGCTTGGGCCTTTCTTTTCCTATATTCAGATAGCGGCATAATCCCAGTTTAACAACTTCAGCTATTCACCTTTTGTTTCTCAAAAAAAAGCAATTCACCTTTTGAGTATGAAAAGCATTTTTACAGCCTTTTTTAGTTAGAGTTATCGCTGATGATTAATTAGAGGCACCATTTTAACGTTCTCTGCTCCCTCGCGAAAAGAAGAAGAACGGCGAAAAGGCTCAAGGTACGAAGCATCCAACAAATTCAAACCTTAGAAGAAGCAGCGGCGTGGCCGGCTGGCTCCCGATATGATCGAGCTCCCGGCGATGCCACCGACCGGCGGTCGATCAGGCGGGGCGCAGGCCGAGGCGCATCGCGGCCTCCCACACGACGTCGATGCGGTCGACGTCGATGGCGCCGACCTCGTGGCCCTCGTAGCCCTCCAGGAAGTGAACGACGCCGCCCGCGTGGCACGCGTGCACCACGCCGCGGCCCAGGGTGTACTGCGGCAAAAGGAATGAAGAGAAACCCATCGGTCAGCACGGCACGCGCGCAGCAGATGAGGCTCGCGGCGGCGGCGATGATCACGCGCTCGAGGGGGCAGGGGCAGGGCAGACGCCGAGGCCCTGGACGTCGTCGGGCAGGCGCATGGCGGCGAGCTTCCCGTAGGTGCAGTCCCGGCGGAAGCGGAGGATGGGCGGCACCACGAACTGGTGGAAGTGCGTGCCCGCCGGCGCCCACAGCTGGTCCCGCGGCGACAGCCACTTCCCCGCGATCCACGTCTGCGCGCATCCGCAATTATTTGGTTGGGCCGAAACCTCCAATCAATCTAGCAGACCAGAATTATTGGCCTGACCAAACTACTAGTGACATGGGCTCTATCACTCACCTTGCAGTGCTGGGCCGACTGGCACTCGGTGACACGGACCAGGTACTGCTGGGCCTCCGGTGGCGCCTCCTCCTGGATCTTCTGGAACCTCTCCTCCGACGCCGTCAGCATCTGCACCCACCACCATCAGAAATTCAGAACTGCACGCCGCCGGCACGAACGGACTTGCATCCGGCTGCTAACGCTGTAGGAGTAATAGGGACCGTACCATGACGCGGACCCTCTTCCGGCAGAGGTAGAGCGCGATGGCGCGGCCGAGCTTGGACGTGGCGCCGGTGAGGAACACCTCCGCCGTGCCCTCGGGGATCTCCCGCAGGATCACCGCCGCCGTGAGCGTGTTGCCGTGGACGACGCGCACCCGCAGGCCCGGGTGCTTCGCCACGAACAGCGTGCCCCCGCCGTTCAGCGCCTCGTTCTGCACAACACGTACGCCTCGACGACGAACATCGCTAACCTCTTGCTTGCTGCTGGCTCGATCGATCATGTCTCTCAATGCAAAGAAAGCGACCGAGGTCGGTCGAGGTGAGATCGACGACGACTGCACTGGCCTTGTTCAGCGCCGCGAGGCTGACCACCTTGACGCCCATCTTGTCGGCCCTCGGGATGGCCGCCTCGATCTGCTTGTTGATGCCATCTTTCGCTAATGGCAAGAAGTACTGCAAAGATCGAAGAAATTAGCAGGGCTGTTAAAAGAAATGCTGAGGATGGAAGAGCAGGCCGGCTAGCAGGGTAAATGTGAGAGTGGCAATACCTGGAAGCCGTACCTAGGGACGATCCAGGACTGGAACAGCCGCCCCCGGAGCCTGTAGAAGTAGGCGACGAAGGTCTTGGACCACGCCCACATCGCGAGCATGATCACGAACGCGATGGGCCAGTGCAGCAGGGCCACCGGCGTGGGGCGGTACGCCAGCGAGGCGTAGCTCCTGCTCACCATATTGTTGTGCAGGGACGACGTCACATCCACGACGTGGAGCAGGAACACGAAGTCGGGGATCTCGTCGGTCCCTGCGCGAGCGCCACCAAGAGACACCATGAGGTGTCTTACGATCAAGCACATCATAAAATCAACACCACGTGCATAATTTGCAACTGTGATGTGGCATAAGAGCATCTTCATCAGTTTGTTAATATCCTATTCCTCATCAAAAGCTAGACATCCCACCTACGGCCCATCTCTCTTCCCTCTAATTTCAACGAACAAGCACGGCAAGCCAACTCCATTATTTATTCTAATCCTTCCACTGCAAACGCTAAAACAATATAGTTTCTGGATCCGTCTAAATTGATTTCGCTTGGGAAGAGGTTGATTCCAGAAATAATGGTGTTGCGCGAGTGCGATGCGACGCGTCGCAAAGGAACGCTCACGGACAGGTGCCAGAGTTCGGGGCAGGGCTACCGGGGAATCCAACACCGCCGGACTTAGAAAGAAAGGTGGGGGCGCAGGGAAGCCAGGCGGTGGATCAGGGACTGGGTGGAGGTGCATCTTGACGGCGGTGGCGAGTTGCAGGATGGGTCTTCGGCGGCGGCCACCGCCGGAGACGAGGAAGGTTGATGGCGGCGGGGGCGTGGACCGTCGTGGGCCTTCTGCGATGTAGCTTTACGCAGTCGCGCGCGTTACTGCGAATAGCGCCCGTCGATTCTAGTGAGTAGGCTCTCGATCTCGTGTGTGGTGCAGCACCGGGAAGGAGTGAGGCAAGCAGCGGCACTGGGACGGAGTGGTGAGCAGCGGCGGCCGATGGAGCAAGCCGGCGCACAGCTAGGAAAAGTCCCCACGCCAAAAATCAACGGTTGATAGGGAAGAGGGGTGTCTCCCCTCTATTTGGGGTGGAGGGGTTGTGTTTTGGATGATTGCTAAAAAAATTTGGTATTAGATATGATATTGGTAGTCTGCTGGAGTAGTTTTTATCCCCTTAATGATAGTTTTTTGGTTCTAGGGAAGAGATGAGTAGATGCTTAACTTGTTCTAGCGTGCCGACCAGTCTTTCAATAGAACATATAGTTTTCAATATATACCGATAGCAATTTGGGCATCCAGACAGTGGTTGAAGGTGTTCACTGTCTTTTATTACGTAAGGCAACTGAGGGCAAAGTGCCCACGTGAACGAGGTGTTAAAAATATAAATTGATCATCACTGTTCTGCCAGGAAAAAAAACTTGCTATCACACTGAATTCTAACAATTTCGCTAGATCCATCATTACTGGCAGGGAACAAGGACCAGTCAAGGTTAAGCGGTAAATGAAGGCTACAAAACAGTGTCAACAGGAATCTATGTCCTTTCATAAACTGATCGAGTCAATCATTTTGGAAAATGAACTGATTTCAGTTACTGAAGTTCTTGCAGCTTACCTGCGCTGTTTCTTTTCTGCAGCTCCCAGGACTTGTCATTTAGTGTGCCTCCGAGCAGATCAAATAATGGCATAAACAGACAGAAGTTGCTCCCTGTCGGTGTGGTGGATAGTATGGTATCTGGACCAAGTAAGAATAAAACATACGGAGAAAAATCAGTAGCAAGTTCACAGAGTTTTTATTTTTTGATGAATAAAAAATAAAAACTATATAAGCTTATATATGCGCGCATGTGTGGGTTTGATTTTTTTTGCACAGAACTAATCCGAACTATATAAATAAATAAATACAGACTATAAACATGTGTTTTTCTATATCTGAACCCATATCTGAAACATGTGCTCAGAAGCATGCTGCGTCTTGTTGCTGTTGTTTTTTGCATGCTAACAAATACCCTCTCTAGTCGGATAGGCGTGCAGCCAATTGCTAACACGAGGAGCTCTCGGAAAGACTCGTTTACCCACTAGCTGATATCTGTCTACCCACTCAATCGTCCGTGATTTGTGTTGGTGCGTTAATTCACCTGAAGAATTCTAATCCAAATAATCCGCTCAGTTCGCATCATTAGCCAGACATGAACGCACAAGCCCTACAAAAAGTCAACAACCACGCAAGATTGAAGATCCGCCGCTATTTCATTTTTTTGGGAAAAATCCAGTTTACACCTCTGAACTGCCACATAAGTCCGATGTTCAACCTTCAGATAACAGAGACCATCAAACTATTAAAACCGGATAAATTTAACCCTTTGGCTAGTTTCAAATATGGTATTCCATTTTGTAAAATTTAAAAATATTGAAGTTTAAACTAACAAATTCATAAGTAATTTCTTTTAAATAAAAAATACGAAACGGGTGTAAGTATGTTTCTAAAAGTGTAACCTATCTATTGTCAGTCTACTTGTCAGTTATTCGGATCCAATTTTTTCATATCTCTAGTATTTATTTGCTTGTAGTTATATATATTATTTAAATAAATAAGACACAAATAGAGCAACAATATGTTATATTTTTAGAAATTTTTTTACTAGTTTCATATTTTTCTAATTTAAAATAAATTAATTTTGATTTTTATATCTAACTAGAATCTTTTATTTTTTTAAAGATATAAAATTATCTTTGAAACCATTTAAAGGGCTAAATTTATGACAGTCGCATGTCTTTTTATCCGATTTTTGTAGTTGCACATTGAAAATCGAACTTTGCAATAATTTAAGAGAGTAAACCGTACTTTTTCTTTTTTTTCACGGTCCTGAAAGCGACCAATATGATGACCAATATGATGGAGAGTGCTGTGAAATCTGACAGTTCGGAGGCGGAGTGCTCACGTCGGGCTGGCGATGACGTATCTGGCCGCCGGGACGGTCTGGAAAAGCCACCCGGGGAACACCTCAACGTTGCAGTGCCCCATGGCCCTGAGGAAGTCGAACGCCAGCGTGTAGCCGAAGATCAGCCAGGCGGAGCCGAGCCCCGCCGCGCAGGCGGCCGCGACGGGCACCGCCATGAGCCCGCTGATCGCCAGGATCTCAAGCGGCGTCGCGAACCCAGCTGCATCGAGCGATCGAGATCGTCAAGAGATTATAAGCATCGTTGAGCAGGATCCTGACATCCTGTTTGCAGAGAAGTAGAAGTTCTCATGCGAGAGGTCATCGATCAGTGGTTACCCGAGTAGGGCTGGAGGATTTTGCTGGAGTGGTGGAGGGAGTGGTAGTCCGCGAAGAGCCGGCCTCTGTGCAGGGCCCTGTGCAGCAGGTAGAAGAGGGGCTCCGTGCCCGCGACGTGGAGCAGGAGCGCCACGGCCGCGCCCCGCGCGTCCCAGGGCGGGAGGTGCCTCAGGGAAGGGAAGGCGTACAGGGCCGCGGCCGCCAGCCAGAGCTGCAGGATCAGGAAGTTGTCCCTGCAAGTACGCACTCATCCAGGCATCCAGAACCATGAGATCGAACCGGCAAGCAAGGGCTTTTCATCGTAGGTGTTCAGCGGTGGCGGAGTACTGGTGAGTCCACGGCGTTCTAGCTCTAGCTCAGCTCGACCCTTATTCCTTACCAGTGCCACTCCTTGTCGATCTGCTGGAAGTCGACGCCGTCCCGGACGATGACGCGGCGGCGGTTGAGGAAGAGCATGTTGGTGAAGACGCCCCAGAGGCGGTAGGTCGCCGCCCGGAGGAAGAAGAGGAGGAGGAGGAGGAAGCACCAGTGGTCCGGGCTCGCGCGCTCCCACGCCCTGCCGCCCACGGCCCTGGCGAACAGCGGCCCGCACAGCAGGTACTGCGGCGAGAGTCAACAACCAGACCAGAGACAAGCAGGTCAGAGAAAAATTAAACCCAACAAATTAATCAAGGACGACGGCGGCGATCGATCGAAGGTGCACGCGCGCGGATAATAAAGGCAAGAGATGCAGCAGCAGCCGCCATTCGTGTCGCCGTGCCTTGAAGGTGCCCAGGTTCTCCCATGGCCAGGAAGCCAGTGGAGCTCCCATGCTTGTCGATCGTCGAGCCTCCTCGGCTGCTGGCTATGGAGGTCGGATCGTAGGTTGTGGCTGCGTCTACTACTCGATCGGGCGCTCGTACCCCCTCCTCCCCGCCTATGCGCGTAGGCGTGTGTACATATAGGATCATCGATCAGGAGCTCGACCCGATCGATCGATGCAAAATCTAGGGATCGCGAGATGATGGAGACGCGACGCAACAGTCAGCTCTCCAACCAACGCCCGTACTACGCGTGTGCAAGTACTACCGATGGTCCGATGCCGATGCGTCTCGTCCCGCGTCATGATGCCACCAGAGCCCCCCGGGCAACGCAGTACTCCCTGCGAAACTTAAACGTGCGCTAGCTACAGTAGTGGCGTCGACGTACTTGTAGTTGTTTGTACAAGGGGGCGACGCGCGAGGCACATGAATATGTGGTGGCCGTATCAGTATGCAGGGAGCATGGATTCCATATGTGGCCGGTGGCCCCCGTAGGGGTTATCTCTGTTTTAGGAGCACTCGCTTCGTGAGGTTTGAAAAGTCCATGCTCTTGTTCATCCATTCATGGAGAGAAAACAGTTGGAGCTTTAATTTGAACCGTCGCACGGACTCGAGAGCGATTTCGATCAAAATTTGGTGTCGGGCATCTGCGGCAAACTGTACCAGGTGGGTGGAGGTTTATGGATTGTTGATGTCATCAACATCAGAACGGTCAGTGATGAGAAGGCTAATGAGATGGACGGATGAGGTCATGTGTAAAAAAGTGTTATGTAAGTCTACTTATAATAAATATATAGTTGGGTGAATTCAGAAAACCTACACTACTCAACATATATAATAAAATATTATATTCAAGCGTTAAAAGTATATAATAAAAACAGTATATTCTAAATGTCAATCAATATTTCAAAAATAATAAGAGTAAGTAGTTTCATCTTTTTTCTGTATTTAAATAATAGGCAGTTTTCCTGTGTGGAAAAAATAGCTTATATTTTGCTATATTTATTCTAAACAACTAGTGATTCATACATAATAAAGAAAAAGATTTGTTGTTAGAGAGAAAAATGCATTGTAAGTTCAAGATTCAAGCTAATCAATCACTCCCTCTGAAGTCATTTCATGTGTCGTACATATGGCTGGTTGATTTATTTCTACCATCTTAGTCTTCATTTTTGAAAGAATTAATAACCTCAAATACTGGAAGCGATGGACAAGAATTCTGATTATCACATTAGCCGCTCACCTTTCCGAGGGCCCAATGCCTCTGTTCAACTGTATCGACGAATGTCAGCAGGCCGGATCCATCAGCGAGTCGCGGCCCGTTGGCCCCCGAGCGCCGACGCGGAAACGGGCTCGCGCAACTCGCACGGGCACACAGTCGTGACTCGTGAGTCGCAGCAACTTGGCATCCTTCTCTTCCCCTTCCTCCAGCCTCCGCCAGACCGGCCATCAGCCCCCCGAAGTTCCCAAACCCTAGCTTGCTCCAGCCCTGCCTTCCGCCGGTCCGCCCATCTGCAGCGGACTGCCGCGGATCCCGCGCCGCCGGCTCGCTTTCACGTCCCGTCTCCCGCCATCCCACAGGTGAAGCCCCCGTTAAGCCCGCCCCTGCCATGGAATCCGTCCCGCCTCACCAACTTCCTTTTGTTTCCCCTTTCGCTTCTAGGTGCGCTCCTGATTCCGGAGTTCCCAGCTCTCGCGTGAGGTGCCGGACCAAAGCAATCGGCCACCATGCAGGTTGGTAGTCCCTGGCCTATCTCGCTCGATTGGTTGGTTGCCTGCATGTGGCTGATAGGCTCTTTTTTCTGCGGTTAGGACACCTTAAAACAACATACTGGTGCATCTGTATTCTACATGCTGTGATCCTTGCGGTTTTTATTTGGTTAAACGAGGGAACCTGTTCTTCCTGTCCTGTTCTGTAATTGCGAAGATAGAGGCCTGAACAGCTAACGCAATCCCTTTTTGCCTGATGAATTTAGGCTAGGATGAAATTGGAAGTGTGGTTCAGTGCTTAGTTGTGGAATTGCTATTCTTTTTAACCATAATAATCAATGCAGTAGGGCGTGTTCTACATGCTGCTTGTTATTTTACTGAACTTGCAGTAACGTTTTGAGGATGTTGATTTTGTATATATAAGATATAGTCTTGTTGGAGTTCATTCTTTTTTTCGAGGGGTGTAGTGGAGCACTTTGAGTGTATGGCTCATTTCACATAATGACATAACCCCTGGTCTAATAGGAATATGATATACCTGTTGCAAGTGCAGGAAGTTTGGTGTTATGTTATTTATTTGTTAAGTTTCACTTGCGATTGCGTGCTTTGAGTTTCAGCTATTGCAGTATTCATTCATGCTTGGATGATATTAAGTAACCGTTGTGGGTATTACCTGGTCTTGTGGAGCTTCTGATTTCTTTAAGCTTACTTTGTCTCAGTTGTATCTTAGTCTTTCGTTTTGCTGTTCCTATAGCCAGATTTTCTTTGACAATTTGACTGCAATATTTCTAACTCAATTTAATATTTCAAAGGCTAGCGATAGGTTCAACATAAACTCTCAGCTTGAGCATCTTCAAGCCAAATATGTGGGTACAGGACACGCCGACTTGACCAGATTGTAAGTACCACATTCTTTGTAACTAAAGATGTCACTGATTTCTAAGATGTTAAGCTTCATGTTTTCTTTATTTACAGTGAATGGGCTGTGAACATCCAGAGGGACAGCTATGCCTCTTATATTGGGCACTATCCAATGTTGGCGTACTTTGCCATTGCTGAGAATGAGTCGATCGGAAGAGAACGTTACAATTTCATGCAGGTATACATGGAAACTTGCATTCACTCACCTACTAAGCTATATCTGAAAAGTTCTGTAGACCAGGTCCGGGATATAAATATTGCAGTAAAATTTTGGTGTTATGGCTCAGTATCTAAGTGCAATGACTGAATTTATTGTCTATTTGTCTCTGCAAGTCTGAAAAGCCACCAGCTATGTGCTGGCCATTATTCCAATCTGTTTCAGATTTTTATATTGACAACTCAATGTGAATTTGTCAGAAACCAGCTGGAGCAGCATTATTATTTTCTCATGATGCTATCATAACTCCATAAGAATTAGGAGCTTCCTTCAAGAAAGATGGGATGATTTTGTATAAAGTAGAGTAGATAAAGGTCTACTGCTCTGCTATTTTGTTTCAGTTCTCACTACTAGTCATAAAGGCAGACACACTGACTAGAACTATGATTATTGACTAGCTTGGCCATCTACACGTATTTCCACATGCCTATAACAATACAATTGTCTATTAATTGAAATTCTTATGAATTGTTATTACAAAAATAAGGGATAAATTGCAGCTCAGCTGTCTTCACATAGACCAATCATTTACACGTGGTGAGAGGGCTGAAAGTAATTATGGAGATGATGCATATTAGTACTACATCTGATCCCAAATGTACTTATGTTTGGGATTGTCCTAAGTCAAACCTTTTCAACTTTGACCATCAATTTCTATAAAAGCATTTACTTGCATAATATCTTATATTCTACTCAAAGTCTTATATTCTAGACTGTGTTGATGCCCCAATATAAGGGAGTAAGTAGGCATAGCTTATAACTGAATAGACATAGTTTACAGTTATGCAAATGGTGCATAGTGATAATCTACGGTGCTATAGAAATAGCCGGTTTGAATCAGTTTGTTGAAGGGATGGGATATTGGGACGATGGATACTCGATGCTGGTCAAAGGACCCAGAGTAATAAAACAAATATCTCTAGTTAAGATAACCGTATCTACATACAATTGACTCTATTCAGCGAAATAGTTAATGATGCACTCAAATCAAAGTATTGGTTTTTTATAAGATAGTGGGAACTGTATGTGCTTTAATCTGTAGGTAGGATTTATTAGGGGTTCTGAAATAACTAATTACTCACACCCCAACACTAGATGATAACTGCAAGCCTGCAGGTAACAAAAACAGGTATTAGCCAATTAACTAATCGCTAAAGCCAGTTCCGTCAGTGATTGTACTCACGGATAATCTGTTAAAGCAAATGAGTTCAAAACCTTCCTCGGTCTCCCTTGGAACCGAATATGTATTGGGTAAATAAATGGAGACATTGATAGTGTGGTTCAGCTTAGTTGTGCTGTTACTACCTTGTCCCAAATTACAATTTGTTTTGGGTTTTCTAGATATATTTATTTTGCTATGTATCTAGATGTACACTATGTCTAGATACATAGCAAAATATATGTATCTAGAAAAGCCAAAACGAATTGTAATTTGGGACGGAGGGAGTACACATTAAACTGCATATGAAAAACAGAGCTGGAGTACAGATAATTTGATGATGAGTGCCAATACACAAGCATGAGCTTGTCATCTTACCTTCCATCAAGTTCATTTGATTGTTGTCCAATTTTGCAAGCCAAAAGTGTTAATAGGACCAGAAGATCGGGAGGTCTTTGTTTTGCTGCTTGTTGTCGCAACTAGTTATGTCCCTCGTGAGTGTGGCACGCACCTTTTTCTTTGTTTCAGAGTGGGGTGTGTCACTTGTTTTATTGTTTAACATATGTTTATTTTGATATTTAGCCATGGCTAGTGTACAGACTACAAACTGGCTTTGCATCTTTGACCATTTTATAACAAACAGTTCTATATGATGAGGAATTGCAATATGAAGTAACAATCCTCTGTTTCTGTATCACAGAAAATGCTGCTTCCTTGTGGCCTTCCTCCTGAGGGAGACGAAGACTGAGGAGCTGGTGATAATTTCAGTCTTACCAAGAGAGCAACCTATGCTTAGCTCCAGCATGCTTTGGAAGGAGACTTGATTAGCCACCGTGGTATTATGTGCAACTCATTTTAAAGCGTATGCTGTACGCTTAACTTGTCTTCTATCAATCTATTGCGATGTACAAATATTTCGAACTTGTATGAAGTGTTAAGAAAATTTTGCTGCGCCTGTGGTATATTTGTGGCGTGTTCAACCAGCGTGGAAGAAAATGTACTGGCCAGATTGAAGCCTGCAGTGCCTATGCAAATGTTACGAATGATTTGTTTAGGATATGCTAATCCCCTATGACATACAACGATCTGATGTCTGATGTCTTCCTCGCCACCGTTGCAAGACTCGTGCATATTCAGCTAACAGAGAAGTGATTCAGGGGGAGAATAGCATCAGAGTTGAACTATTGGCCAAATTGTTCCGCTCCCATCTAGTAGACGGCTACCATTCTGAAATTGGCGATTTCTAGCGTACTACACTGCTAATCTACTGTAAGCAAGACAGATTATATGCATGAACAAAGCGGAAAGGAAATTAAGAAATCCAGATCCTACCACTGAGACACTGATCATACAGACAGCAAGTGCTATATCACAACTATACAAGCTACAAATGCTAAGCTAAACTAACACCGATCATAGGTGACCCTGCAGCAGCAGCAACTGATGATTCTCCTACAGCTAGAGGTTAGCATTTTCAACTAGGCGTCTCCGGCGCGTTTCCATCCGCCGCGGCTGCTGTGGTAGGCGAAGTTGTCCCGGCGGCTGTTCCTGAAGGCGCAGCAGCTGAGGGCGCAGACGACGACGATGAAGGCGAGGAAGACGGCGTTGACGACGGCGGCGCGCTTCCAGTCCCGCCTGAGCGCGCCCTCCACGCCGGCCTTGCACGACCGGCACCCGTAGCAGAGCTTGTCGTCGTCGTTGTCCCACCTGGCGCAGTCCGGGTCGGCCGGCGGCGCGGGGCTCCTCCCGGCGGGCCTGGTCCACTCCCCGCCCCCCGCGTACGTGAAGTTGCAGGTCGCGGGCGGCCTGCAGCACCCGGACTCGACCGGCGACACGCCGCGGCCAGCGAGCCGTGCCAGCGACGTCGCCGCCGCCTTCTCGCTCTTGCCGCCGTCCTTCTCGAGGAGCTTGCACACGCCGGCGTCGGCGAGGCAGCTCCGGACCCGGCTCCAGCTCCTGCTGCCCTCGACGTGGCGCCGCAGCCAGGCGGAGTAGTCCCCGCTCCCGCCCCCCGCCCCGGCGCCGCCGCTGGTGACGGCGAAGGCGAAGGCGAAGGCGGTGAAGCAGAGCAGCGCGGCGACGAGCGCGAGCATGGCGAGGAGGTAGAGCCAGACCAGCCAGGTGGCGCGGCAGCAGGCGCCGGCGAGCCCCGCGAGGGCGACGGCCGCGAGCGCGGCGCCCAGCGCCACGGTCGGGGTGGAGAGGAAGTGGTCGCACCCGGTGCCGTCGGCGCGGGACCGCAGCCAGACGCCCGCGGCGAGCACGGGGACCGAGAGCAGCAGCGTCACCACGTTCAGCGCGACGATCACGTTGTTGCTCATCCGGATCGCCATGGGGGAGGCCGAGGGGAAGGTTTCGTGTGGTCTGCGGCGCGGTGTGGTCTGCCAGGTGGGCGGGCGCGTACGTATTTGTAGGGGGCGGCCTGGACTCTGGTGCCGTGGCGGGCGCGCGAGCTGCGGCGGGCTGCTGCTGCTGGAGTGGGGAGCTCAGCTGACTTGACTTCGCCGCGGCGGCGGCACGGGGAAGGTTCCCGCGCGCTAACCGTTTGGGGACTGCGGAAACCGTGTGGTCCGTGCGAGCGGCAGGGCCGCGGGGGGCCACGGCGGAACGCGCGATCCGGACGGGCTGCGGCGGGGCGCATCACTTGGATGGTCATGGTCCACCCCTGTGGGTGGGTGGGTGGTTTTTGGTTTGTCAGGACCAGCAGGCGCAGGAACGAGGGAGCTCGAGGAGGCCTCGCAACTTGGGCTTGCTCCACGGACGTGGACTAGTCGGTCGGAAGCAAATCCTCTGACGTACTCGTTGGATCACTGCGCGTGAGCCTTACCGCTTCTGGTAACGCGACGTGGGTTGGGTGGGACGCACGCGCACGTAGACGTCGCGACGCCCCCTCGTGAATGGGAGGGCGATGCGCGCGGGTGGACTGTTCGTCACGCGTCACGGTCCACACCGGAAGCGTGCTCGCAGCTCAGCGTGGGCATTCCGTCCTTCGGTTCGGTTCGATTTTTTGGTTTTTTGAAGAAATTTGGTTCCTAGAAAATAGAAACCGATCGGTTCCAAGAGATTTCAGGAACCGAGTACTTTGGTTCTCGGTTCTTTCGGTTCGGTTTCGGTTCTAGCTGAACTAACCGAACTTTTTTAGCAGAAGGTAAGATAATAGGAAAAACATATATGTTCTATAGCAAATTAAGACAATACTGATAATAATTGAGAAGGGAACAATAATAATAGAGTAAGAGAAATACATAGCAATTAAAATATGACACATCACATATAAACTAAATATACTCTTACAAAATGCAAGATTTACGTTATTCGGTTCTTTCGGTCAATTTGGTTACCCGAGAGTAGGAGCCGATTTTTTCGGTTCCATGCTTTCTGGAACCGAACAAGGAACCGATTTTTTCGGTTTCGGTTATTTCGCTTCAATTTTTGGTTAATTATGCCCACCTTGACCCCCAGCTGCTCGAGAAACGAGCGGCCACCACGCGCGGCTACGTGGTGGTGACTTCGAGTGGTGCTGCAGTACCGGCGGTTCTCCGCCTACTGCACAGTAAGGATGGCAATGGTTCGATTTCGGGTCAGATTTCCACGGATTTTGGGTCTAGCGGGTTTGGGTTCGGGGATGATTTCCCACCCACGATTTTCGGGTTCGGTTCCGGGTTTGGTTTTTCACTCGTGGATACCCAATGGATATCCGTCTGGAATAAAAATTCATATTTTATAGTGTACTAATAATAACTTTATTTACTTAGACTATTAAATTTATTCTAAGTTGACTTAGAAAATTATTTACTATTTATCGCTTCTTGTTTATACATGTGAATGTTATATATATCGTGTATATATTTATAGAAAATACTAATTGCTCTTACTATGTTACCATACAAAGTAGGTTTTGGGTATCCAATAGGATTTTAGGTATCCGCAGGTTTCGATTTTGGAGATGGATTTTCACCCGAATTCGTGTTCGGAGCGGGTTTGGATTTTAAGTTCAGGTTTTGATTTTGGGTGCCCAAACACTCCACCCGATCCGAATCCGCTCCGTTGCCATCCTTGCTCCACAGTGCCGACAGTTAGCAGCACCACCACACTGGTTCCGAACAGAGCCGCAGGCGGTAGCCGCTACCACTTGCAGAGAGACCAGGCACGCGACATGGGCCAATAGCAATAGTGGAGGCGTTCAATGCGGGATGGAATTTAGGTCCGGGATTGCGCGGCGTGGTTGACTTGTTCTAGCTCGTCGATGTTGTCAACCCCGATTGACATTTACTCCTAGCTTGGAGGCTTGGACTCGATCCTTAAAAAGAATAATTAGCGTAGATCTTCGTTGAAATTTTCGTTATGCATGCACGGCTGTCGGGCTACGGCGGATGCTAGCTTGTGTCAGCGGATGCGTCACGATTGCTGGGTTACCAACTGAAGTGATACATGACCTAAAAAAAAATTGAGACATTTTCAGTGGTATTCTTTTGGTGCAAGTCGTACAAACCGATTTTTGTTGAGTGAGTGGGTCTGACAGGAAATAGAACGAAAAATAGCAGAAATTATAACAACTTGAGGACTAAGAAGATCCCAATCTTCTTCACAAAACCAACATGCTTTGATGGCGGGACCATGGACATATAACATGGAAAGTGGAAATGATTCACAAACTCAAATTTTTTTTAAAAACACGGTACAGACGCAGACGCTCACAACACGTGCGCACATTCACCTCTATGAATACACGCAACCTTCAAAAAACTAAACCGGCGCTGTCGACGGGAACGTCGCCTACCACTGAAAGCACAACGCCGTTAAATCCTAGAAAATTCGCTCCCATGAAGAATCGAACCCAGGACTTTAGGTACTACTGAGACTCTTGTAACCACTAGGCTACGAGCCCTTTCGCTTCACAAACTCAAGTGCACGAGGAAAAACAGTCGTGGGATAGGAAACACGTGGACCTTTTCCACGTATTGATCATGGGCCTTTTCCAACTCTCCTACCCCTACCCAGTGCCTATTTCTCCTATGAAGGGTCCAACTGCCTGTAAGTCCTTCCACAATGGGCTGCTAGTGATAATAGGCCCAACTTTATATTTTTTTCCCTCAAAGATGTAGAGGCATGAAGATATATACTCCGATATGTCGAGGGTGTCATCAAGCAGGGAAGCGCACCACCCGGTTAAAGCTCATACGACGTCTCTCTCTCTCACACACACACGCAATCGAAACAGAAAAAAAGGAAGAAAAATAAGAAAAAAACAGCGTCTCTCTCGCACACCTCTCACACTCACACACGCAATCGAAACAGAAAAAGGGAAGAACAAAAAAAGAAAAGAAAACGGCGTCTCTCTCACACGCACACAAAAATCAGGCACGACCTCAAAGAAAAAAAACAATCAGGCACGCACAAAGTGCAGAGCCCGTACTGACACGAAGGCAGTGTAACCCGCACAGGATGCAGCAACGCGCCTCAAGGTGTGACAGCTCTCAAATTTCATGCGGCCGGAGCCCTCCGTACACGGCGGCGGACAGTGCAAGCAGCGACGTGACGGCGGCGGCGCTGGCCGTGGCCGCGGCGAGCCTCCGCGCCGCGACCAGGCCAGGGTTGGCGGCCACGGCGAGCTCGAGGTAGACCAAGGCCACGGTGAGGAAGTAGGTGGCGGACACGAGGAGGAGCAGGGGCGCGGTGGCGGCGGCGCCGGCATGGCTGTGGCCGCTCGGGGGTGTGGTGGTGGTGTGGGTGTGGCCCGAGGGCCCGCCCGCCCAGTAGAGCGCCGCGCCGAAGGCGCAGGCGAGGTGGACGGCGGCAGCTAGAGCACGGGACGCCATTGGAGCCGAGGAGGGGAAGATCAAGGTTTAGTTTACAGCCGGAGGTAATAGTCACTTAGGTGAGCGGCATTGGTATTTATACGGACGGGGCACCGCAATGTTAAAGAGATCCCAGGTGTAATGTATTGGCCTGGTATGTGACTACGCGAGTGTTGGCGCTCAAGGGAACGTAGTAATACGGTGCAAGTGTGGGCCAGCTTAGTTATTTCTTGATAAACTAATCAACTGTCCAAGACAAAAAAGGTAAAATAAAATTGTCCCGTACAATACGACATCTACATTGTATATCTTGAAAAAACAACTGCAGGTAAGACAAAAGGGACTACTGTGAACAACGTGTACGCACCTTGATATGGACGAATTATTTTTTTTCCGCTAACCTGCCTAAGCATGTATATTTTACTAACAGAAAAGCAATATGACCATTATAAATCTTAATAGGCAGTGACTATTAAGACGGATACAAGGCACCACCAAGTGACGGACGACCCGTACAACAAACATGAACAACAAGAAAAACGGGGATGACATAGACGAACCCACAAATCTAGGCACGACCACACTGAACCTGCTAAAAGATACTACAATGCTGACGGTGCGAAGGTCGACAACACGACAGAGGTGGCAAAATATATACCCGACCTACCAAGGCGGCAAACCATCCGCCTGAGGCGATCATCAACACGACGATGGCGGAAAAGCAACCGCCAGAGCAGAACGGTGGCAAAGTATCCACCAGCGAACATAAGGGCGGCAAAGCATCCGTCAGACGACGACCAAAGCAACCCGAACGATGCAGATGAAACGAGCGAAGGTAGGCACAAAAGCGGAGACTCTCCAAGGAGAGGAGACGACCACCACCGGCAACCACCATCAGCAGAGTTTCCAAGACGACGCCTCCAGGTAGAGGGAGCGACGCCACAGGGGTCGTCGTCATCTGACCAATAAGGTTAAGGCTTTCATTCGGAAGAGGAGGGAAGATGGGCAACGCATGACGCCTTCAGGAAGGTAAACAACGCACAAGGGCGTTGCCGTCATTGGCCCACAAGCAGACCTAGGCTCTGTTCCCTCCCCAAATCCCAACGCCGAAGGACACCGCAGCATAGAAGAGCCCGCCGGCCAGCACCACACCGCAGACGGCCACCGGAAAGCGGCAGCGGCTAGCGGAGGGCAGAAACCAACCGCCCACGGTAGTGGGGGGCGGCAGGAGGCCGGTGGCCTGCACCCGAGCCGAGGGAGCGCCTGCCCCAGCAACCCAAGGTGAAGCCGACAGCAGGCCCCACGAGGGACGTGTGGACGTCCAGGGCGGCGCGTACGAGACGATAGCTCACCCCGGGGCGGTGGTGGCGCGGCAATGCCCCTATCACCAAGACCGCCGGTGGGACAGCCCCCGCCCCCCGCCGAGCGGCGGCGGCGGCCACCGACCACTGAATGCGTAGCAAGCCCACGTCCCAGCCACCGAGGGCGCAGTAAGCCACACCCCAGGGCGAGCGGCGGCGAGCACCGGCCACCCGAGCCACCGGTGGGGCAGCACCCGCCTCGGGCCGAGCGGCGGTCAAGCAGGGCCGGCTGGAGGTGGGGTCTGACGAGGACCCGAGCGGGGTGGCGGCGCTCCTGCCCAACCGAGCACGTCGTAGGCCCAATCGGCGGTGACAGATCCGGCCCCGCGGCTGGCGGAGTAGCGTCAGAGTGGTGGTTTGGGGGCCGAGAGGAGGGAGGCGGGAAGAGAGAAGAGAGAAGTTGAACCGAGCTGATTTGGCTCAGTCGCGGGCCGCCGCCGCCACCTAGACACTGGCGGCGGCGGCAGCGGACAACGGGGGCGGCCTGGGTGGGGGACCGGGTCATCTAGGAGAACGACGCGGGCAGAAAGAAGGGGTCGGTTATGGACAAATTATTGCACTAAAGTAAGTAAATCAACCGAGTTGTTTCACTGTTGTTTGCATCTTTAGTTTCTAGTGCGCGTCTGCATTAAGGTACGTAGATCTGACTTTGGGCGCAAGCTTCGCCACGGGTGGTCCACGTTGCATGAAAGCGACCTACTATTTCTTCTATCCCCTTTTTTCCCTCTAAATTAAAACAAAACAGCTCTAAGAGTAGCGACAACCGGTACAAAGAGCTTTGGTCTTTCAATCACTCTTTTGTAAGTACTACCTAAGTAGGTTCCTTAGCTTTGTCACTTTGTCAGGTTCACCGGGCACCATTTCGACCGCCCAGGAGAGAGCGGATTCTATATGGAATCCCAATTTGGCACGGTGCGTTAGATCCAATTTCCATAGTCTAGGCCATGACACAGACTACAGCCAGCCAGCAAAGCTTCGCGTGTGGTGGTAAATTAGCTGGTAATTACCAGATGCTGCATGTTGCTTGTGGGAGAATATAACCGCCCATTCAAATAGCAAGGCTCCAAATGGGTACTTAGTAAAATATATGCATGTATGTTATATATACAAATTACACGTACCTCTAGCCTAGATTAAAAGTAAAGAGTCTGCCTTCATTTGTCGAGTACGTTAGTTTCAGGGTGGATGCGAGCTCGCCGCATATGCACGCGCAGACACATGCGAGTGTGGCCAACCACAGAACCGGCAGGCGAGTAGACGCAAGGTTTCCACCTGGAATAATTATGTGGACTCCTCCGTATCATATTGTAGTTTGTTTTATTTTTGTTATTAAGTCAAACTTGTATATACTACCCATCTATCTTTATCTTAATATAATAATATCAAAAGAAGCCACCACGTTCATCGAGAGGATCTAGAAATTTTCACGTTAATCTAAAAAATGAGAAAAATATACAATACTAGATTTTACGAAGATCTAACGTCGCAGATGAATCCAAAAAATATGTATACATTTTGAATATGGTTAATAGATATACAAATTCATAGCTATGTAAAGTGGTATGCGCTTCTTTACACCCAATTACCCATATTAAATCTACACGCTAGAAGCCAGGATGGAGCCGGCGACCACGCCGGAGCTGGTTTGACGACAAGGGTTCAAGAAACCTACACCGTCGACACCGCGTCCTCGGAGCTGTAAGAAAAATGATCCCATTAGACCATATTGTGATTTCAGTGATTGAGTGACAACATGAACAATGGAACTAATGAGTTTGTGAGCTCAAGATTGTAGGATTTCTAGATCTCATGGATGAAGTCCAAACCATCTCCAAGATGGTCCAAATCGCTGTCAAGACATATTGGACGCAGTGCTGGAGCTCGGGAGAAATCTTAGAAATATTGTAGAATACCTCCAAGCCACCCAAAAGCATATTGATCACATCCTTAGGTTTAGCACAAATTTTGTAAGAGGTAGTGCTAGAATTAGCTCTTGTAAAAGTTTGAGAAGCAATGTGTGAACCTTGTGTGCTGGTTGTAGAAGTGAACCACAAGTGTATCTCGGTGTACCGGCCCCTTCGAGCTTTGGTTGCTCGCCGGCGAGTCTTTGACGCTCTGGCTTGGTGTGAAGCGGCGACGACGGCTTTGTGCGGGGGACGTGGAGATCCCCTTCCTTGGTGGAGAAGTTCCTTAGTGGAAAACGGGATTAAGGTGACCGTGGTGACTTGACATAGCCTTGGTGGTGAGTCAAGAAGAGTCCCAGAAGAGACTTGGTTGCCGGGAAGCAATACTATTTGTGAGTGCTTCAACAACGTGGATGTAGGAGTGACTTTGTGCCTAACCGAACCACGGGATAAATCTTCGTGTCAAGAGGTTGCTTCCCTCATCCTTTACTCTTGAGCTTCCGCATTTCATATTGCAACTTGTGTACCTTTACATTCTTAGTGTAGTATCTTGCTATGATTGGCTATAGGTTGCAAAACTCTTTGGGATGAGGTTTTCACACTAGAAGAACCCTAGCTGCACATCTAGATAGCATATTTTAGTTTAAGTTTTGTGCAAACTAGATTGAACCATAGGTTAAGGTTTTAAGTTTGCCTAATTCAACCCCTTTTCCTCTTAGGCTACGAGCACCGATTCCTTTTAGAAACCCCATGAGTCGTCGAAGTCAACATCGAACCAGCTTCACATCTATCGTCACCAACTTCGCGGTCCACCATCGCTACCAGGCACGTATGCCATACCAGGAAGAAGGGAGTCAGCAGAGCACATCGAACAAGAAGGCATCATGCCCCCTATGTTTGTCTTTGGCGGTATAGGTTGACCGTCTATTCCCCTCCTATGTTTTTCAAAGATCACATACATGCATGGCCGTCCATGTTGTTGTGGTGCCGCGCACTTGGCCGGAGCTGCGTTGTCATGGTGCCTTGCGCTCGAGGAAGGAGATTGGAATTGCCCTGCGATGGCGGCATGTGAGCTGAAACTCAGATCGGCCCCGAGATCATCTCTACGCAAGTCGAATTGGAGTGGCACTACCACCATGGCCGCCCAGAGACTAACAATGAGGTCAGCGAGATCCTCAGAGTTGCCGGAGATAGCATGGAGATGAACTCAATACCATCGTCCAAGTTATTTAGCAAGGCCATCTACGGCAGACTAAGCCGACACGCCAACGGGGAGGACGCAGGAGACGATGCCAAGATCTGCGGGGGTGCCGCACGGTCATCTGCTTGGAGCTGGTGAGAATGGTTCTAGCAGAATGAGCATCGTCAAGGGTAATCCGCCGACGGCGCGTCCATGCACATCGTGTTGCACGGAGCTGCATGTATTCAGTGCATGTGCATTGTTAACAAGCAAGCAAGACCAGTACTTCAACTCGAAGACATTCACGAGTGCAGCATAACTTCCCACTCAACTTGTGATTCTGGTTTGTTACAATCTGCAGAAACGGTCCATCTTTCGTAGTAACTACCTCATGACCGAGCTACTATGTCTTTGACCCGGTCCGGCTCACGCTATCATGCATCTACAACTTACCTCTATAATGACTACACAACGCAGTTTGAGACCGACAAGTCCGGATGACATGGACGAGCGCTGCTGATGTTCCAGTTTGGCTAAACCGGCTTATGGACACCAACGAGGTCATCATCGACACCAGTGCCACACATCATGCATGGAGAAAGTGAAGCGAAGACTGAATATGACGACCACAACAGCAGAATTAGAGGTACTCCAGTAAACCAATCTTGATGAGGTATTTAATGGGGAGCTTTTCGTAGGCCCCAGAAACTAGAGGACCACATCACCCAAGTTAGATTTGGCCAATGGCACGCTGTGGAGCACACATACATATATAAGGGAACCAATATTTGTATTTCTAAAATATAAATAAATTTTATGATATCTATCTTTGTTTATTTCTTTTGTGTACTCCGTACACTAGTGTTGATGCTCGCAACGGACCAATTTCGAGCGTCAATTTGACCAGAAAATTGGAACGACTAGCATACTTAACTTGCATATTTATCTAGAATAATATTATTTCCATATTTCCCTTGGAGAATTTGCAATGTAGGGAAATTGAGCAGAATTTAAGTATTAAACAAGCACCTCAATCCTAAGGCAAGTGACGTCGACCAATCAGAGCACGTCATTTGGACCCCCATGAATTGAAGGGCCCACCAAATATGGCAACCGACTTAGGACAGCGGCCACTCACGCACAGGAGCAACCAGGGCCCACATGGCAGCCACCCAGAGCAACCTGGACCCGATCTAGGCCAGGCCCAGGTCGGCCGATCCCTTTAGGTCGGCCGACCGAGCAAGGGCGAACCGACTTACCTCCCTTGACGTGGCGCTTTCCCATTGGCTCTTAACGTCGGTTTGGCAAGGCTTCGGGCATTTGGACGCCAAGGAGGTGCTGCACACCACCTCACTCACCTCTATAAATATGAGAGAGGGTGCTACAATAGAAGACACACCACAAGTTGCAACCTCTCTCAAGTTCCTCTCTTTGTTTAGTCTTTAGGATAGTGGAGTTTAGGTGAAGTAGCTCTTTTTCGGTTCCTGAGTCTTACCTAGGAGTGTTCGGTATGGGTTTTACTCTTCCTCTCCTTTGTAATATTCGAAATTCCTTAATAGAGTTATCTTCTAGTTTAGTGTACTCGTATAGTATATGTTTTGTGTATTCAGATGTGTGTGCTATGCTTAGTTTATATCTAGAACTTATATCTTGCATAATTAAACGTGGCAAGACATCTAGGCTACGACATTGGTTCCAGTATTCGTATGTTTGCTCTAGTGTGATGTCTGTCCATCCGAAGGGTGGGGGCTCCGCGCGGGGCACTAGAGTATCGCTTATTAGCGTAGACATGGTGCTGTGCTAATCAGTGTTGCTGGATGCAGCTCTATACTATGGTTAGATGAGGTAGACGGCAGGTGGTGACAGCCCGGTCCGTCCAGCGTAACCCTCCCCATTCGTGTAGTAGCTGCTCTTGTGCGGTCTCCCGGTGATGCCTGGGAGGCTAGAGCCCAATCCTAATCATGTGTATGTGTATGAGTGCTTAGTATAGACTGTATGCTTAGTTAGAAGTACATAAGTTCTTAGATTAGTTTTCTTCTTTCTTTCTTTTTTCATGTAAGCTTTGCATAGAGATAGAGCTTGAGTAACTTGTGTGTCGCACTACCTCTTTACCATATATATTATCTTATCCCTGTTTATTTAATAGAATATCCATGCTAGAACTAATCAGCATACTAATCTATTCCAATAACCGCCGTCTTCTGCCGTCTTCACTCATTTCTTCCTTGTAGAGAAATCCTCGAGTGTGATTTTTCTCCCCAAACAGCGATGGATTGCGACAATAATTAGAAGATAGGAGGCACACATGGTGTGCTTGTAACACTAATTAGAAGACCGGAGAATATCAACGGAAGGCACATCATGACCATGGCAAAGCTGGATGTAACTTCGATATGGAAAGATCACATGTACGCAATTGACGACTTGATGTAGATGGAGGGTGCAACGACTGCCAGTAAAAAAGAGTCGACTCCGATCCAACAACGATGATGGTGATGAGCAACTAGCTGTCTCTAGCTTATAAGAAAATGACTTCTAATGGATGATAAAGTTGTGATCGATGCCGTGACCTTGGGTGGCACAATCAGGGTAGGGACAAATTTCAAGAAAGAATAGCGAGCGGTTGTTTTGATGCCTAGAAATATGAAAGATCATGTGAGCTGGTCATTCATCACAAATTAGTATCATTGCTTTGTGCTCCACTTTACTCGTTGCTAGCCTGGTTCTTGATGGCGGGCCTATCACTGTCTCTACAGCTCTCATATGTCCCCTCCTCTCTTCCAAGCCCTGCACCAATATTGTTGTACTGGTGGGCTTTCGATACTCGAGCTCGAGCTCTTCCACATTGGCGAGCACGCTGAAGTAGAGTGGCAGGTCACATATTGCATGTAGAATATGTTAATAGATGAATTTTAAAATAAAAAAAATTATACTCATACCTTTATGGTTAGTTGATAAATTTTGAAACAAAAGAATAAATCTCCATATTCATCTATAAGGACTAGAAACTCCAACATTAAATAACGAAAGAGGTGACAAATGATAATTATGGACAAAATTATTGTCATGAACAACAAAACAAAATTATTTGAATAATTTATTTTCAAGTAAAAAGAAGCTGAAATGCTAGCAGAAAAAGACTAGCGATCCGCGCGCTATTTGTGTGAGACACCTTGCTAGTTTTATGGACTGTACTTACGCATTCTGAAACACTAACTGCTGTCCTGCAAAACATGAGCTTTTCCATGCTATAGGCCTGGCTTCCTCCGCGCGGTGCTGCGGGACAGGGGACACGCTCGGCGAGGCCGTGGCGGGCCGTCAAGGGGATCGCTTCGCTGTGCAACTGCAACCATGGGCGCGAGGAGATTGCTGTGTCTGTCGATGAGCTCGGCTGGGCGCACAACGCCATGGCCGAGACCGGCGGCGACCTGAGGAGCTAGATGCGCCCGGCGGTCATGCCGCACGTAGCGACCACCGTTTCGGCACATAGGTTGATCACCCGCCCTTCTTGGTCCGGGCTGGGCTCCCGTTCGCGTCCATGTCCGTGTCCATGCAGGAGCTGCTCGCGTTGCGCATGCTTGTAGTGACCGGACCACAACAATAGCTCGTGTCGCGCGTGGTCGCGAGAGCCTGCCAGCCGGCGCGATACCGCGGTCCCTGACCTGCCCCGGTCAGTGGAAGACAGCTGGATCGCGCTCACGGCAGTCCCGGACTCCCAATCGTTACCACAATGCAATGCGAGTCCAACTCCCAATTGCTGTTATCCTAGAATCAACACTTGCACTTGCGGAAAAAAATAACTTAACAGCAGAATGAAGGGCTCTGCAAAAGCCAGGCACTGGAGAGTTTGGCTGCGGTATAATTCGGCAGCAGAGCGACGAGCTGTATATATAAGAGAAGATCCTAGATCAAAAACTCAAGTGCTACTGCAGAATGAAAGGGACGGAAAAGATTGGCGTAGCCTGAGCTATGATTAGCATAGCCCCGGCTGCAATATTTCTGTTGAATTATAAGTGAATTGTCTACCTTTCTCCATCAGATTAAACTTTTAGATTGAATTGGTTGGTGCATGCAATTCAATATGGTATCAGAGACAGAGGTCAGATCTTGAGTTAGAATCCTGGCGGATGCAGTTAAATAAAAATCATTATAGTTGACTCCTATTTCCATATTTGAGGCCTAGCGGAACCTACACGTTTGGGAGAGTGTTGAAGTATAAGTGAATTAACTACCTCTCCCCATCAGCTTAAGTTTTTGGGTTGAATTGGTTAATGCATGCAACTCAATAATTTCTACAATGGTTTTGGAATAGAAAAACTACGGTGGTTTGCATGTTCAAACTCCCAATCACTTGTGGTTGAAGTAATCAAAGATTCCATAGACACAGAGGACAAGCCAACTTTACTCCAGCTAAATGCCACACATTCCAAAACTGCAATTACAACAAGAAGAAAAATGTCAGTTATATAGTAGATAAGACGCTACCAGAAAAAAGGCAACTACCAGATCTGAACTGAAACAAAATGTGCACTTTACACGTCCAGAAGTCAATTGATAGAACATAAGTCCAAAGCAAGCACCTACTCCCACCGGTCAGATAAAGAAGACATTCCAACCAACATGATCAGTGTTATTTGAACTAGCCCGTGCAGTTGGGACAACTTATTTATCTGACTGGAGGGAGTAGTCCTGCCGGGTTTGGTAGGGCGGTCACCAGTTCTCCTCGCCGCCACCTATAGCTCCCGCAGCGTCGGCCACCTCGCCATGCCATCGGGCATGGGGTGGCGCCACCTCTGCTCCCCAGGCCTTCGGCTGCCGCCTCCAAGATGGGGGTCCCTCAAAGGCGCCACCTTGCCTGCTGGGTCAAGGAGGGCGCCCCTTTTCGGCGATGGAGACCTAGAGCCATCCGCCATGGATGCCAAGTCTGACATGCTTCTCCTCCAGGAGGTCAAAGCAATTTACGCCAAGCTCCAGAAGTTGTCTCGAGTTCTGAGTAAGTTACTTTACCACACCAGTTAATATTTGGATGATCAGTGGCCAAAAGCTGTTTAATTTTTGAATTGTTGTGGTCAAACATAGTCACCACATGACTAGATGGGTCCTCTATGGATTGTAGTGGCCAAATCTATCGTCTGATTGTGATTTAATTATAATAGTTGCACAATTGTGGTTTTTTATTTATTTTGGTTGTTTGACAGGTTGATGGCGAGCTTTAGATACTTGCTGAAGAAAGCTTTGTTACAGATCATAGTTACACTACTGCTCATTTCGATGACACTCTACTAGGTAATGGGGAATGCCAACATTAATTGATTACTTAAGGATGTGTTGATCACTTTCATTAGTGATAAAGATATCAAGGCAAAGTTCTAGGAAGCCATCAATAGCCATATAGACGCTACAATCAAGCACAACTCTTCTCTTTTGCTAAGAATAAAATGTTGTTTTAAAGTCGCAAGCACTCGGTCATTCCACCACTTATTTCGTCTACCCCTCTTAGAGGTAGCCTATGCACAAATGTTACTTCTGGAAGAAAGGATATACAACCAACAATTAACATCTGATGCTTATTCATGGTTATATATTTGGGGTAATGTACAGTTCCCCTCACAGAAAGCTTATAGTCATCTGTTGGGACATGCGGAGACTGACCCAACTTTCAAATGGTTTTGGTGCTCTTGCTGCCAAAACAAACACAAAGTCTTCTTTTGGCTCCTAATCAAAGATAGGTTAACTGCAAGGAATATTCTCAGAAGGAAAAATATGGCATTGCCTTCTTATGCTTATGCACCTCGCAATTCCAACAGTGAAGAAACACTGGAGCAACTTTTCTTCTAGTGCCCTTTGGCAATCTCATGTTGGGGTACAAATATTAGTTTCAACAACGATTTTTGAAGCTATAGATAGTCTCAAGACACAACTAAAAACACCAATCTTCATGAGCATCGTTATTCAGCTATGCTAGACAATGTGGACGACAAGAAATGAACACATTTTTCAGGGAGTATTAACAACTATCACAATTATTTCAAGAAGGAACTTGCTTTGCTTATGCATCGAGTACAAACGAAGCACAAATCTGCATTGGAATAATGGATAAACTCCTTTGGCTAATTTTTTTCTTTTGTTTGGATTTTTTCCTTTCCTTTGTTGTTTCTTGAGTTCCCTTTGTAAAGACTTTTACTTCTTTTTATTTAATATATAATCAGTAGGGGACGAGAGCCCCTCCTGTTGCATAAAAAACCCCTCGTCCCATGAAAAAATATCAAGGTCTGGTGGCACATGAAGGTGGGGTGGATTTTATCAAGGAACAAATGACGCTTATTGTTTGCAACTGCAGTTTTGTGGCTTAGAAGAAGGAATCGACCAAAAAAATCTAGGGATGCTCTTAACAATAAAATTAAATTTTTTTGAATTATAGTGTAGTAAGTTGGTGCTTGATGGCACTGAAATGTGATGAGATATTTACACCAAATGGAATCTCATAATTGAAACATGGGTAGAACCTAGTGTGTTTCTCTTTATTTGGAAGGCAGGCTTGCTGTTCAGAATTCTTGTTCGTGTTGCTACTTGCTAGAAAGGTCACAGTCTCACATATCCTTGCACCTTATAAATATGCATAGCCACAAGATAGAGTTAACATGATTAGTTGTCTTAAGAGATTCTTGAAAATTTTGTGCCTCCCCTTCGCTGGACCGTGGCCCCCTGAGGCAGGATCTGCTCACTGCCCCCCTCCCTCGGCAGGAATCGCGTGGGGGAGTGGTGCGCCATGCCACAATCCTATGGGGCGGGGCTGGCCGCGCCCTCTTCGGCTGCGACGGGCGGGCTTTGTTGTTGGCGCCTCGGCACCAGTCATCAGGGCTGCGGCTGCCCCCCTGCCCTTCCTCATGGTGCGGCTCGTGGGTTGCAGAGCACCGCAGCCGGGCGCCGCCCCCGGTCCCGATCTGCGCCTTTCTCATCGTCGGTGACGGTGGCAGCCAGTGCTCGGTGGTCTGACCCACCCGACTCAGATCGACATGAGACAGTCGAGGTCATTTGATGGCTTGCTTGCCCACGGTGGTGATGAATTGTCTTGCAAGAGCTTCGGGCGGAATCTTAGCCTAATTGTTGTGTTGGGTCAACATCGGCGACGCTATTTGGGCGTTGTTTTCCTCCCTTGAGATGCTGTTGTGATGCTTTCTGCAATGGCCAGTTGTCCTCCTAGTGAAAACCTAACTCCAGCTCGTCGGAAGGGCAGCGGCAGCATCTTCAACATCGTGTTCTCCTTGGAGGCGTCGCCCTGGATGTTCTGTGCACCTAAATTCATTGTCTAAGTGGAGTTTATTTATGTGGTTTCTATGTGGAAGGTTTTGGCAAGCAACGAACAATTCAGACATCAAGTTTCTAAGCAGACGAGAGATGTGATGGATTGATGTTGCGCAAAGATTTGTTGCAAGACTGAAACGTGAACGAAGAAGAATATTAAAGCGTAGTCTTCTAGTTTTCTTTCTTCGTTTTAGAGCTTTCTCTTGTGTTTGTAACCCTCATTTTGAGGTTTAGAATCTAAGTGCTCTTGTAATCTGTGGTGTATATACCACCATGTGGATATAAAAGGCCGGTTTTTAACCTTAATCTAAAAAGAAGTTGTCTTAAAAACTTCATAGTCATCAATTATTGAGTCCAGTGTCAGTAACAATAGTATCAGTTCTTATGCATGTTAATAAACAATCTGTGTGCCTTCCATTCCTAAGTATGGCGCATCTGAACGATCTCAGTTTGATAAGCTCTAGGGTACACTGCATTTTTAATGCTTTATCATTGATCCTATATGCAGCGAGCCCATTACTTGCTGTTTAAAAATATCAATGGAGCATTTTAATTTTTCCTCATGAAGTGATGCTTGATTTGCTTTGGCAGTTAAAGTAACTGCAGGAATTAATGGGCTTGGCCCATTGAAAATTTCAGGAATTCCTATATAAATCTCAAAGGCCCATGTGTGTAAGAGGAAATGGTGTAAACTTTAGTCCCACCTTGCTAGTGAAAGAGTGGGATGACCAACATAAATATGGAGGGTGTCTTCACCTCTCCGAGCTATGTGATAGGGAAGAGAAGAGAAACACCACACGCACGCCACGCCACGCCACACCTCACCGAGCCGGGATGGGGCAGGGCGAAGGGTGCAGGCACACGACGTACGAGGCGCGGTTTCCTTTTGGTTACTTGGGCTCTACCCTAAATATGACCCTCGGCCTCCTTGTGGGGCGCGGCTTCATTTTGCAGTTTTTATTTTTGGTTACTTGGGCTCTACCCTAAATATGACCCTCGGCCTCCACCGTTGCCTTCTCCATCCTGAGCTCCGGCGTGCACCGGCGAACGGGAGAGTCGATCTCTGGAACTCTTCGCCTTTGGGATCCTGCACCGGGAGAGGACGAATAAGGTTTTTGGGAAGCGCTTCACGTGACTGCTCAAAGGTCTTCACCACGGCGCGTCTTCCACCCAACTCCGCCGCCGCTCAGGCCAACCGTCTTCGTCGTCTCCAGCAGCGGCGGTTCATCTTTGTCAACCCTCCAGCCAAGACTCAGTACGTGTTTTGTGATATGTTCTTTAAGCATGTACCCTGAGATCCTAGCTTTGTTGTTTGTGATGTCTAGTATGTTAGATCTGTACATGCTACTTTCTATGTTCATCATGATTTATTTTATACGGAATTTAATACTGCGTTTGCCTATATTCTCAACAATCCAAAAACTTTATTATAGGCAATCTGTTAATTTTACAACGGCCGATTTTGTTGATGCACGCTTCCCATGCATACATTACATGCATTACTTGCCATCTTTTAAAGTGCACACCAGAAAACTTTTCCGGTCTGGCTGACTGTAATGCATGCATGGGAAGCGAGGCTTGGCATACCAGAAGGTGAAGATTCTCCTGATGAGAGGAAGAAGTTCATGGATGCCAACAATCTCTTCATGGGCTGCGTTATCAGTGTTCTTGCTGATTGTCTAGTTGATGTGTACATGCACATAACAGATGCAAAAGAGCTGTGGGATGCATTGGTTGCATAGTATGATGCGATTGATCCAGGCAGTGAATTGTACACCATGGAAAGCTTTCATGACTTGAGGATGGTGAACAACCGTTCTATGGTAGAGCAGGCTCATGAGATACATGTCATTGTAAAGGAACTCAAACTCCGGAAGTGTTATTTACCCGACAAGTTTGTGGCTGGGTGCATGATTGCAAAGTTACCCTCCTCATGGAGGAACTTCGCCACTGGTCTAAAACACAAGAGACAGGAAATATCAGTTGAAAACCTGATAGCATCTCTTGATGTTGAGGAGAATGCTCGGGCTAAGGACGCTTCTGAAAAAGGAGGTGAGGCTCGCTCCAGTGCCAACATGGTGCAGAAGAACAAAGGCAAGAACAAAGGGAAGGTTTCCAACAAGCCTGTCAAGACTACTAATGCTAAAGGAGCTTGCTTCACGTGCGGTGATGGGGGACACTTCTGTCACACCCCGTCCTCCAAAGCCGCACTGCCCAACCCCTCCCAGGGGCGGGCCCGCATGCACATAGCACCCTCTTACACTTTCGTTCTCACTTCGTGTAAAAGAGTTAACCCGATGGTGCTATGGCTGAAGGACAAAGGCTTATAAGTTGGCTCCACCCTTACTCAACTAGCAAGGTGGTACTGAACATGTGCACGCAGCACTCATGGGCCACTACTGGGCCACATCCAAATTGGGCCGGGTGTCACTACTTCGCAATGGACTGTCCAAACCATGCAGATCGCAAGGAGATGGCTAGCAATGGATCTGGATCCAAGACTGTCAACACGGTGACCGTGAGCAACACTGGAGACGGGTATGGTATACCTATTGTTTTTTCAATATTTCAATCTACTAGTTGGTGGCTTGATACATGTGCTAATGTTGATGTGTGTGCTGACATCTCTATGTATTCTTCTTACCAGGTTGCTCGGGGCTCTTCTGTCCTGATGGGAAATGGGTCACATGCTTCTGTTCATGATGTTGGCATGGTAGATCTGAAGTTTACTTCAGGAAAGATCATGCAACTGAAGAACATGCATGATGTTCCTTCTATCAACAAGAATCTCGTGAGCGACTCCCTTCTGTGTAGGGATGGTTTTAAGGTAGTGTTAGAGTCTAATAAATTAGTTGTGTCTAAGCATGGACAATTCGTTGGTAAAGGTTATGATAGCGGAGGCTTGTTTCACTTTTCCCATGCAGAATTTTGTAGTAAGTCAGTGAACCATATTCGTGGTGGCGTTAATGATGATGCGAGTGTTTGACATTCTCGTTTATGTCACGTTAATTTTGGATTAATGTCTCAGATTTCCAACATGTGTTTAATTTCGAGTTTCACCACTGCCAAAGGTTCTAAGTGCCATAGTTCTGTGCAATCAAAGCAACCTTGAAAACCTCACAAGTCGGCATAGGAGAGAAATTTGGCACCTATAGAACTCAAACATTCTGATATCTGCGAGATGATTGGTGTATTGACAAAAGGTGGAAAGAAATATTTCATGACGTTGATTGATGATGCGACTAGATTCTGCTATGTTTATTTGTTGCAAACTAAGGAGGAAGTGTTAGACTACTTTAAAGTCTACAAAGCCGAAGTTGAAAATCAACTAGAGAGAAAGATCAAACGTCTAAGGTCTGATCATGGTGGCAAATATTTCTCCAAAATTTTTGATGAATTCTGTGAGGAACATGGTGTTATTCATGAGAGGACGCCTCCCTATTCACCCGAATCAAACGGGGTTGCTGAGAGGAAAAATGTTACCTTGACTGACTTGGTTAATGCCATGTTGGACACTGATGGTTTATCTAAAGCATGGTGGGGGGAGGCCCTGTTGACTTCATGTCATGTCCTGAATAATGTTCCAAACAAGAATAAAGATCAAACACCATGGGATGTGGATTGGGAGAAAACCATCGCTTTCTTATTTGCGCACTTGGGGATGCTTTGCAAAGGTTAATGTGCTTATTCCAAAGAAACGCAAGTTGGGACCTAAGACAGTGGATGGCGTCTTTCTGGGATATGATTAGCGGAGCATTGCTTACAGATTTTTAGCAGTTAAATCTGAGGTAGCTGATATGCATGTTGATACTATTATGGAATCTCGTGATGTAACATTTTTTGAGAATATATTTCCTATAAAAAATATGCATAACATTTCTAGATTTTCTACTGAGATAACTCCTGAATCTACTGCACCTGTTGAGTCTTCTGAATAACCTGTTGAGAATGAGGAAATCCTTGAGAAGGATGATAGCGATGCTCCTAGGAGGAGTAAGACACAGAGGATTGCAAAATCTTTTGGTGATGATTTTACTGTGTACCTTGTGAATGATACTCCCACATCTATTGCAGAGGTATACACATCTCCCGATGCAGATGATTAGAAAGAAGTTGTTCATAATGAGATGGACTCGATTCTATCCAATGGAACTTGGGAATTAACTGAATGACCTTATGGTTGCAAACCAGTTGGTTGCAAATGAGTGTTCAAGAAGAAGGTTAGGCCTGATGGTACTATTGAGAAGTACAAGGCTCGACTTGTGGCCAAAGGTTACACACAAAAGGAAGGAGATGACTTCTTTAATAGTTACTCACTCATTGCTAGATTGACCACTATTCGAGCGCTACTTTTCCTGGCTGCCTCATATGGTCTTATCGTTCATCATATAGACGTAAAGATAGCTTTCCTAAATATAGAGTTGGATGAGGAGATTTACATGGATCAGCCAGATGGGTTTGTAGCTAAGGGTCAAGAAAGCAAGGTGTGTAAGTTGTTAAAATCCCTGTATGGTCTGAAACAAGCACCTAAGCAATGGCATGAGAAGTTCGACAGAACCTTGACCTCTGCAGGCTTTGTCATTAACGAGGCTGATAGATGTGTGGACTATCGCTATGGGGGGGGGGGGGGGGTCACGGAGTTATATTATGCCTGTATGTGGATGACATACTGATTTTTGGCACTAATATTGATGTGATTAATGATGTCAAATCTTTCTTGTCAAAGAGTTTCAATATGAAAGATCTGGGAGAAGCTGATATAATCCTCAACATCAAGCTTATTAAGGGTGAGAATGGGATTAGTCTTTCACAATCCCATTATGTGGAGAAGATCTTGAGCAGATTTGGCTACATGGATAGCAAGCCATCTCCAACACCTTATGATCCCAGTGTGATACTTTGCAAGAACAAGAATATTGCTAAGGATCGATTGAGGTACTCTCAGATTATTGGTTCACTCATGTACTTAGCTAGTGCAATGAGGCCCGACATATCTTTTGTTGTGAGCAAATTGAGCAGGTTCATGTCAAACCCGGGTTCATATCATTGGCATGCACTTGATCGGGTTATGCGCTATTTGATAGGTACTACGAGCTATGGGATTCACTATTCTGGGCACCCCGCTGTGCTAGAGGGATATAGTGATTCAAACTGTATTTTTGATGCAGATGAGCTATATGCCACGAGTGGGTACGTGTTTACCCTTGGAGGTGGTGCGATATCATGGAGGTCTTGCAAACAGACCATTTTGACGAGATCAACCTTGGAAGCAGAACTTACTTCTCTAGATACAACCATTGTTGAGGCAGAGTGGCTGCGTGAGCTCTCGATGTACTTGCCTGTGGTTGAGAAACCAGTGCCGGCTATGCTTATGAACTGTGACAATCAAACTCTGATAGTCAAAGTCAACAATGTTAAGGATAATACGAAGTCATCAAGACATGTCAAGAGACGACTGAAGTCTATCAGAAAATTGAGAAACTCTGGAGTGATAAGTGTGACTTATATTTCAACTGAGAAAAATCTGGCAGATCCCTTTACAAAAGGGCTTTCACGGAATGTGATTGAAAATGCATCGAGGGAGATGGGTATGAGACCCATATAAGTTGCCACAGTAGTAACACAACTTATGTGATCGGAGATCCCATGAGTTAGGACCTGGGAAGAACTGTTGGTTGACTGAGGAGAGTAACTTTTAGGGATGAAAGTGGAGCGGATAATTTTCGCATCCGATCCAATTCGAATCCAAATTTTGTGGATGTGGAGAAGGTTTTTTGATATCCACGTGGATATGGATAATCCGAATTCGATTGTATGCGGATGCGGAGTAGGATATGGTATTAACAAAATCCGGAGGATATGGATTATCCGATAATTGAACGCGAATAATCTGAGGTTTATAATAGGATATCCGACTACTTTCGTGAGCACAGTAGGCCAGCACTTTGTACAAATTAAGCGCAGTCCAAATACACACATAATATTTTTATAGTCCATTAACCAACAAGTATTTATATTATGTGTACATGCATCGGTAAATCCTAACGGCTGATTGATAATATTTTTATTTAGTTTTACATGTTTGCTTTATACACCTAAGTCTAAACTGAGAACCTGTAATGATTTTTGTTAGACGTCAAGTTTGAAGTGTCACCATCAACTTTGTATCGTAAACTATAAAGGTGAGTATTTTATTTCATGATGTTTTGCTGCTTTATAGCTTTGGTTTACGAATTATTAATCAACGTAAAAAACCACACATAAACATATATTATCCGACCATATTAATCCGTATTTGGTCCGACACAGACCCGACTCCGCACCGCATCCGATATCCTCATAGCTCCGTATGTGTAACCGTATCCGTGTAATATCCGTTCCGCTCCGCATCCGATAAAAAAATATGGATGAGGATATGGAACAGGTATTATCCGCTCCGATCCGATCCGCTTTCATCCCTAGTAAATTTTAACCTTCTCTAAGTGAAGATGCAATACTCTCAAATGCTGTAAGGAAAGTGTTGGCGCTAAAATCGGCCGGATAGGAATCGGCCGATGGGTCTTCAGCGTCGGACACACGACCCGGGAGAATCTGCTTAGCTCCTGTTCGGGTTATCGCCCTGGTGCGGTTCGCGCGGCATGCCAGTCAATCTGACCTGTTGATTGACAAGGAAAAAGAGTATTAAATTCCAGGCGCGTCGATCGGCTGGATTTCCGATCTGTCCTGAGGAGCGCGTCGGCGGCAAATCGGCCGGTTTGCTGTAGAGATGATCGGCTATAGGTCAGCCGATGATCGTATAGTAATTGTAAAGAGAACTGCTAGAGCAATCTAAACAATTACTATAGAAGCAACACTTGAAACAGATCTAATCGGCTGTATGATGATGAATCGAAGGAGAACAATGACGAAGCCGATTACTCTGATCTCAAGCTGGATAATTGGTGATAATACTAGAATAACAGGTAAAACTTGCAATTCTAGTAAATATCGATAACTGGTGAATAAATCCAAACGAAACCACAGCGATGCGCCCGTAGTTAAAGCTCAGATATTACTCGGTAAGCGGAACCTACCAATTGGCCGGAGATCAAGTTGATGCAGCCCTGCCAATCCGTACGAACTCGTGGAAGAAGAAAATATTGGCGAAGTCGCCGACTTGAAAGTAAAGTACTGGTAAAAAGTAGAAGTATTTTGTTGATTGATGTGTTGATATCCTGCAAAGCCCTAGCGACTCCTATTTATACCCTGAAACTAGGACTCCTGGTCGATTACGACTTGTTACAACCCTATTTAAAAAACAGGAAAACTACTATATCTATAATAACTTTTAAAAAGGAAACGGACTCCCGCAGAATCTTCCGCCGCCGTTCCCTAATCCAATCAGGACCTCTTCAATTGCTTCCCGACCGACTTAGCATGCCCTGTTGACCAGCTTTTGACTAGGATCTTCTGGAATAATCCCATCCTGTTGGCATAGGCTGCGCCACCAATCGGCCGATTTTCAACTGTTACCTCAATCGGCCGATTCCTCACTGTAGCTTTCAGATCTGCTGCATCGGACAATCTTCTCCTCCTGACGCCGATTCAACACGTGTCAAAATCTGGCGTCAACACATGCCCCCCAGTTTCGGAGTAAAATATAACTTTTTCTTCGAAACTCTTTCTTTAATCTTTCTCTCTAAGCTTCCCAATTGTGACAGGAGTAAACCTCAAATTCAATTGCGTTACCTTTTCCTCTGCATCTGATCCTTTCTCTAGAATCAGCTCCACGACATGGAATCCGGTAACAGGACAAACATCATGTTGGCGTGTAGACTCAAACTTTGACCATATCCCCTGGCAGCTTTACATATACTGATGCCTTTACTCCGACGGTACACATCTTGCCAACCCTTTGTCTCTTCCTTTCTATAAATACGACTCCTCGTACTATTTCCAAAAATGCTCATCTTGTTCGTCTTCTTTTCCTTCTGAATCCCGACCTTCGCCGTCTTTGGTTAAACATTAAAATGTCTTCTCAATCCTCCTCTTCTGTTAACCAGGTATTAATTTTCTCTCCATCCCTTCCTGAGATATCTTACTTTGTTCCAACATGTTTGTCTGTCCTTTCTTTCAGCCGAACCATCTTAACCCTGGTTTGTTAAGAGCGATCGAAATCGTAGATTCAGACAAACCATTGTCGCAAGCTGATATAGATCTGATAAAAGCTCATTCTGAAGAACTCAAAGATCATGCTCCTGCCAATATCCGACCAATCTTGGATTATATGGATCTCGTCTGCTTTGAACAAATGCCAACCTCTGACGAGAGTTCTTCATCTTCACATCGACTTGCTGAAGCTAAGACTGAAGTCGCCATGAAAGATTTGGAAGAGGAGAAGGCCCGCCTGCTGAAAGAACTCTGCAACCAAGTTGAAACTGGAGCCACTGCAAAGGACTTGAAAGATGAAAGGCTCACCCTCATGATAAGACTAGGTCGTGTCAAAAGAGAAATCCAACGTAGGCGTAATCAGTAGTATTTTTACTCTAAGGGCGACTTATACCATGTCGGCCATGTAATCTGTGATTTCCATTCGGTAATGAATCCCAATGTTTCCTTCACCAGATGTGTAACCAGAAAACCGACGAGAAATCGGCCATGTTACCTTGATATATCCTGCTGTAAGTTATGCATCTACCCAAATGCTTGGATAGTACCTCTTCAGATATCGTCCATTTAGAGCTCTTGGGAATTCCTCCCCTTCTATTGTCTCCAGAATGTATGCATTTCCAGGAGCACATCGGCCGATTCTATACGGCCCTTCCCAAGTGGGTGACCATTTACCGAATTTGGGATCCTTAGATCCTATCGGCAGCACCAGCTTCCATACCAGATCTCCCTGAGAGAACTGTTTGACTTTGACCTTTTTGTCATACCATCTGGCCACCCTTTTCTTGTTCTCTTCTATGCTAATCAGGGCTCTTAACCGCAAACCCGCCGAATCGTCAAGTTCATCTTTCATGAGAAAGGAATAGTCATCGGCCGTTAACTGATCCTGTAGCGATATGCGTCTTGACCCTGTCCTTATCTCCCATGGTAAGACCGCTTCAAGACCATAAACCAAATGATAAGGGGATATTTTAGTGGTCCCATGACAAGCCATCCTGTACGCCCATAAAGATTCAGCCAAAGACATATGCCACTTCTTGGGTTGCTCTTCTATCTTCCTCTTGATTAGCTTGATTATCCCCTTGTTAGACGATTCTGCTTGACCATTGGCTTGAGCATAGTATGGAGAAGAATTTAATAATTTAATTCGCATATCGGCGGCGAACTCTCCGAATTCTCCAGAAGTGAACATTGTCCCTTGATCAGTTGTGATGGTTTGAGGAATACCAAATCGATATATAATATGGCTTTTAACAAACTCAATCATATCGGCCGATGTCACGTTCCTTAAAGTAACTGCCTCCACCCATTTGGTAAAATAATCTGTAGCCACCAATATGAACTTATTCCCTTTGCTAGATGGAGGATGAATCTGTCCGATGAGATCTATTCCCCAACCTCTGAACGGCCACGGCTTAATTATTGGATTCATAGCCGATGCTGGTGCGCGCTGCACATTGCCAAACCTTTGACAGTCTTGGCATCCTTTGTAATACTTGAAACAATCTTCAAGGATGGTCGGCCAGTAATATCCATTGTTCCTGATCATCCATTTCATTTTGTGAGCCGATTGATAAGCCCCACACACGCCTTCATGGATTTCTCCCATCAGAACCTTTGCCTCTTCTGTTCCTAGGCATTTGAGAAGAACTCCATCAATCGTCCGAAAAAATAAGTCATCCTCAAGCAACACATACTTTGTAGCCTAAAAACGTGTTCGCCGATCCACCTTCTGGGATGAATTTTTCAAGTAATCGGCGATCTCCTTCCGCCAGTCATCGGCCGCGAGTTCTAGCGTCATCGCTCCCTGAATCGGCCGATACCCAGAAGCATGCTGAGCCAGTCTGTTGGCTTCTTCATTATAATTCCTGGGGATATGCTCAATTATTGCAGATTTGAATTCTTTCAAAAGTTGAAGACAATCCTCATAATAAATCCTCAAGATGTCATCCTTGCACTCAGATCGTCCTGTTAACTGATCCACAATGAGCATGGAGTCCCCAAAGATCTCGACTGCATCAGCTCTGACTTCCCTTAATAATTGGATACCTTTCAGAACAGCTCGATATTCCGCCTGGTTATTAGTTGCAGAGGCTTCTATCGGCAGAGAGAAATCATAAGTTGCCCCCCGAGGCGACACAAGAACAATGCCGATTCCTGATCCGACCCCACACGAAGAACCATCAGAATATAGAGTCCATGGAACCGGTTCAACGATGGCAATTTCTGATCCACAATGTTGAACTACGAAATCGTCCATCACTTGACCTTTGACGGCTTTGGCCGATTCGTACCTTAGATCGAATTCTGACAAAGCCAGGATCCATTTTCCAATCCGTCGCTTCAAAATCGGCAATGATAGCATATACTTCACCATATCATCTTTGCAGACGACTATGCATTCTGCCGATAGCAAATAGTGCCCGAGCTTAGTACACGAAAAGTATAAGCACAAGCATAATCGCTCCACCGAGGAATATCTTGTTTCGGCGTCCAAAAGTCTTCTGCTGACGTAGTATACCACTCGTTCTTTCCCTTCAAACTCCTGTACCAACGCCGATCCAATAGCCTGTTCATCAGCCGATAAATATAATTTGAACGGCTTACTAAGCTGTGGCGGGGCTAACACCGGAGGTGAAACCAGGTACTGCTTGATATTCTCCAGTGCCTTGCGCTGTTCTTCTCCCCATGTGAATTCCTGGTCGGGTTTTAATTTCAACAGAGGGGTAAAAGCCTGAACACGTCCTGATAGATTGGATATGAATCTTCTGATTAAGTTAACCTTGCCGATGAGGGACTGCAGTTCAGTTTTATTTTGTGGGGCCACCACTTTGTTAATGGCGTCTATGGTCTTGCGGCTGACTTCTATCCCACGCTCATGTACCATAAATCCTAAGAATTGTCCGGCCGATACACCAAACGCACACTTGTTTGGGTTCATCTTCAGCCCATGTTTCCTTGTGCACTCCAGCACTTCCTGTAAATCGGCCAGATGATCCTGGTGACCTTTTGACTTGACCACGACGTTATCTATGTAAAATTCCACTGATGAACCAATGAGCTTGTGGAAGATGTAGTTCATGGCCCGTTGATATGTAGCGCCGGCGTTTTTCAAGCCGAAAGTCATAACCACCCATTCAAATAAACCAAGATGGCCTGGGCACCTAAAAGCCGTTTTCGAAATATCTTCCTCGGCCATTACTATCTGATTTTATCCGGCATTCCCATCCATGAAGCTTATGACTTTGTGGCCTGCGGCAGCATCCACCAAGATATCGGCCGTTGGCATCGGATAACCATCCATTGGCGTAGCCTGATTTAAGTTCCTGAAATCGATGCACACACGCAATTTTCCATTCTTCTTGTATACAGGCACAATGTTAGAAATCCATTCGGCGTAGCGGCACTGCCGAATAAATCCTGCCTCAATCAACTTTGTAATCTCGGCCTTTATGTCAGGTAGAATCTTGGGGTTACACCGCCGTGCAGGTTGCTGATACGGCCGATATCCTGATTTTATAGGTAACCGGTGCTCAACAATAGACCGGTCTAGTCCTGGCATCTCGTGGTATTCCCAAGCAAAGCAATCCCTGAACTCTTTCAATAATCTTATCAATTTGCATTTGTACTCAGAATCCAAATTGGCACTAATGTACGTCGGCCTTGATTTGCTGCTATCTCCCAAATCTACCATCTCTAATAAATCGGCTGACGTGAACCCGTGCCCCAGCTTCCCATCTTCTCGGACGAGCTGATCCATTTATTCTGAATCTTCAGAGCCGACTGCTTGGATCGGCTGTAGACCGAAATCGGACACTTTCAGGAAGTCAGTTTCCCAAGTCCTGCCAGATATACATTTGACGTGCTCGCAGCTCCACTGTTGTGTGTCGGCCGCTGCAACGCTGTAGACGAAATCGGCAGCGACTATCTCTGTACTGTCGCCGACCCATTGCACAAGGCATTGATGCATTGTAGAAGGGACACAGCAATTTGCGTGTATCCAGTCGCGACCAAGCAGCATATTATAGGACCCCTTGCCATTAATGACGAAGAAAGTAGTAGGGAGGGTCTTACTGCCGATGGTGAGGTCGACGCAGAATGCTCCGCGGGCGGGTGACACGTTGCCTTCGAAATCCTTCAGCATCATGTCCGTCTTGGTGAGGTCGTCATCGCCCTTGCCCAGCTTGCTGAACATGGCATACGGCATGATGTTGACTGCCGCGCCTCCATCAACCAGTAACCTGGTGACGGGTCTTCCGTTGACATAACCCTTGAGAAACAGCGCTTTGAGATGCTGCCGTTTTTCTTCTTCTGGTTTCTCAAACATAGCCGTCATCGGCTCTAATACCAGTTGTGCCATTTGCTCTTCCTCTGTTTTCGTCACTTTATCTCGATCGCTTGGCGCCATGAACTCCACCGGCAGTATGAAAACCATATCAATCTCGGCTGCCAATTCTTGGTTGTTTGCTTTCTGATTGTTCTTCTTTGGGCACCAAATTCGAGATTTCACATTCCTTCTCTCTGGCACCTGTCTTTGTTCTTCTTCTTGATGTTCCCACTGGCGTAGGCGTTGGATCCTTCGCTTCTGGGATCTGGATAGGCCATCAGAACACCACCTGGGATTCACTGGTTTGGCCGATGATCTGGCGTGTTCCCACTCTGGTTCCCTCCCTAGGGGATCTTCGTCTGATACCCTATCATCGGTCATCTCTTCCAGCCGATCGTGTGCACTAATCCTGCCCCCCAGTCCATCTTGCTGGCCGATCTTGCTTTTTGACCTGCTGTACTGGTCAACTCTGCCCCCCAGCCGATTATGCACCGAAACGCGCCGTTCTTCGCGCCGATTTCTGTTGATCGGCTCTGATCCTCTGTCCCTAGAGTGTGGCCTCGGGCGATCGTTGCGGCTTGATCCGTTACACTCCGGACAGTTATCGGCAGATGGCAACCTGATATCATTTTCCCAGCAGTGGATGAAGAAGGGACACTGCCAGTGATCTTCATGCCGGCGTATCATCTCTTCCTGATGTTGTGCTTGTTCTTGCTGCTGCCGATATTTACTGAGTAGAAATCGGGAGGTGACAGGCCTGTGTGGTCGTTCTGGCCCTCGCCTGTTCCTTCTGATTTCTTCCGTCGTGATCTGCCTCCTGGGGTCAACAGCGCCGCCTCTTCTCGCCGATTCTGACGTCAGCACCTTGGTTTGACTTGAGGTTCCTCCAGCGTTAACTGCGTTGGCCGGGAAGGGATGCTGATCTATCTTCATCGGCTTTGCCGATTTGCTTGGAATTTCAAACTTGAGCCGCCCCTGCTCGATGGCCGATTGTATCTGCTGGCGGAAGACTTTACACTCATTTGTGTCATGAGAAGTAGCGTTGTGCCACTTGCAGTATTTCATCTTCTTAAGTTGATCGGCCGTAGGGATGGTGTGATGTTGCGACAGCTTAATCTGTCCCTCCTGAAGCAGTAGATCAAAAATTTTATCGGCCTTTGACGTGTCAAAGCCGAATGTCTCTGGCTCCTTCTTGCCAAAGGGGCAAGATATTGGTTTTTTCCCTTTTACCCATTCTGTCAGGCCGATTTCTTCCTCCGTGTCAGATTCAGATCCCTCCAAGTATGCCACCTTCTTCTGGAAGCTCCTCCGCTGTTCAAGCGGTCGGACCTCCTGCCCTGACAATCGGTGGACGATTTGACTCAGGCTCTCAAACTCTTGGGCAGCATATCTCTCTCTGATTTGCGGTAAGAGGCCCTGGAAAGCGATATCGGCCAACTGTGCATCGGTCAGAACCAGACTGTAGCACTTGTTCTTGATTTCTCTGAACCTCTATATGTACCCTGTCACTGGTTCATCGCTTCTCTGTCTGAGGCTGGTTAAATCCGAAATCTTCATCTCGTGTACTCCTGCATAGAAGTACTTTTGGAATTGTTTCTCCAGATCGGCCCAAGTGACGATAGAATTTGGCGGTAAAGTGGTGAACCACTGGAAGGCCGATCCGGACAGAGATGATGAAAATAAACGCACCCTCAGAGCATCTTGCGTGGCAGCTTCTCCGCACTAGATGATGAATCTGTTGATGTGCTCCACAGTGGATGTGCCGTCCGTCCCTGAGAACTTGGTGAAATCAGGAACTTTGTAGCGGTGTGGGAACGGCAACGAGTCATAAGCCGGTGGATACGGCGTCTTGTAAGTATAAGTCTAAACTTTCGGCTTTAGTCCAAACTGATCCTGGATTACTTCTGCTATTCTTGCCGTCCAGTCCACCTGCTGCTGATGAACAGTTGTTCGCGGCGCGGGCATGTGTTGAAGGGCTGGTTCGGCCAGGTGATGAATCGGCGAAGTTTGCTGAGCGGCCGATAACTGATGGCGAAACGAGTCCGCACCCCCTTCGTACGTCGTTGCTGGCACCGTGCCTCTGAATGCTTCCACAGTGCTTGCCCCCCTGCCGATTTCTGGTAAAATCGGCTGATACTGGGAGACCGTCGGCCGGGCGGCCGATTGGTATGGCATCTGAAACGGATAAGTGCCATGCCCGTTCGCTGGCTCGGGAAAATACGTCACGGCTGACGTCCCCCAAGGCACTGAGCTCGTAGGTAGTGTTTGCACAGAAGCCATCTGAACGGGTTGAAACGGCGCTCGCGATGGGAGACATGGTGCACCGCTGTATCTTGGAGACGCCGGAAGTGGTGGAGAGCTGTATCCCTCGCGCTGCGTCAATATCGGCTGAGAAGCCGATTGGGATGTGTACGGTAGACTTCTGGCCGGCAGAGTAGTTGGAGGGGCATATGTTGGTCCCTGATAGCCTTGAACGGCTCCGCTGGCCAGAGAGTTGACGACGGTATTATACACCGTGTTGCTCATCACCGAGGATTGGTCGACGAATGCTTGATACACGGACTGTTGAATCATCTCTGACATCTTGCCCGAGTCTTCAGCAATGGTAATGTGGCGAGGCGCTGGGATAGGAGCCTTCTTGACTGCTTCCCCGCTTCTGGTACGACTGAACGACTGGAGGTACATCTTCTTGTAATCTTCCAGATGTTTGGCCAATTCCTCCCTCTGGTCGTCCTTGAGATCGGCTTCTGTGACCCCAATGATGTTGCTGTCAGAGATTTCTGCGTTGTTCGACATATCAGATCTTGGATGGTCCCACTGGGCGTGCCAAAAGTGTGTTGGCGCTAAAATCGGCCGGATAGGAATCGGCCGATGGGTCTTCAGCGTCGGACACACGACCCGGGAGAATCTGCTTAGCTCCTGTTCGGGTTATCGCCCTGGTGCGGTTCGCGCGGCGTGCCAGTCAATCTGACCTGTTGATTGACAAGGAAAAAGAGTATTAAATTCCAGGCGCGTCGATCGGCTGGATTTCCGATCTGTCCTGAGGAGCGCGTCGGCGGCAAATCAGCCGGTTTGCTGTAGAGATGATCGGCTATAGGTCAGCCGATGATCGTATAGTAATTGTAAAGAGAACTGCTAGAGCAATCTAAACAATTACTATAGAAGCAACACTTGAAACAGATCTAATCGGCTGTATGATGATGAATCGAAGGAGAACAATAACGAAGCCGATTACTCTAATCTCAAGCTGAATAATTGGTGATAATACTAGAATAACAGGTAAAACTTGCAATTCTAGTAAATATCGATAACTGGTGAATAAATCCAAACGAAACCACAGCGATGCGCCCGTAGTTAAAGCTCGGATATTACTCGGTAAGCGGAACCTACCAATTGGCCGGAGATCAAGTTGATGCAGCCCTGCCAATCCGTACGAACTCGTGGAAGAAGAAAATATTGGCGAAGTCGCCGACTTGAAAGTAAAGTACTGGTAAAAAGTAGAAGTATTTTGTTGATTGATGTGTTGATATCCCGCAAAGCCCTAGCGACTCCTATTTATACCCTGAAACTAGGACTCCTGGTCGATTACGACTTGTTACAACCCTATTTAAAAAACAGAAAAACTACTATATCTATAATAACTTTTAAAAAGGAAACGGACTCCCGCAGAATCTTCCGCCGCCGTTCCCTAATCCAATCAGGACCTCTTCAATTGCTTCCCGTCTGACTTAGCATGCCCTGTTGACCAGCTTTTGACCAGGATCTTCTGGAATAATCCCATCCTGTTGGCATAGGCTGCGCCACCAATCGGCCGATTTTCAACTGTTACCTCAATCGGCCGATTCCTCACTGTAGCTTTCAGATTTGCTGCATCGGCCAATCTTCTCCTCCTGACGCCGATTCAACACGTGTCAAAATCTGGCGTCAACACATGCCCAGTCCCGGGAACAAGGAATGTAGGGTCGTTCCACGTCCCTGGTGACTATGAGTCTGATTTGATCTATCGTCCAGGGAATTTATACCCTGGTGATCTTCTTTGCTGAAATTTCATTGGATCTAACTGAAATCCTAGAGCTTAGCTCGCCAGTGGGCAAAACTAATGAGCTTTTAGGAAATGCAACCAAAATAAAGTGGATCACATGATATAAGAAATTAACAAAAAATAAACGCAAAAAAATTAAAGGCAAATTGGGATGACAAAAATGGAAATATTGCAGTTCACACGAACAATATCGATGACGAAATAAAAAGGTAGTGGATACACTTGCACACTGGAATCTTATTACAATAGGAAATTGCTTTACGTATATATCTCTAATTCATATAGAAATCATATGTTATGTTTAATCTTCTATATTGGCATAAGAAAAGAAATCTATTTACATTCCGCCACTGGGTACGTGACATCGGTACGTATCATGGGTACCTAGGAGAGCCGCTCCCGTGCTACGATGCTGGGCCACGTGGCCCAACACGGCAAAAGACTGACAAACAAAACAGCCCAAACTACCCACACCACCAGGGCCCGCACAAGAGGCCTCGACCCCAGCCTCCGACCTGCGGCCAGGAGAAGAGGACATGCGGTGCCCCCCCCCCCCCCCCCCCCTCCCCTCACGAAGAGATAGGGGGAGTGCATCCCTATGATGGGATCCAACCCTGACCTCGTGCCCGAGGAAGACGGGAGCAAGACATGATAGACGTTCCATTTAATGCTTACCAGGCCGAGGCGACGTTCACGCCAGCCAATGCGCTCGGTCTGACATCAAGGACAGGGGCGCTAGCTATTGCTCGGAACTCCGGCCTGCACGCTCATGGTCAGCCGAGTCAATGGGTCATCATGTCCCCTTCCTCTCGCTATAGCCCAGCCCCCGAGCCTATAAAAAGGGAAGCTAGACTTTCTTTTTCTCACTCTCTCTCAACTCTCTCACACACACAACACACTCGCATGCTTGTAAACACCCCGTTCTAAGCACCCAATGCTCGAACGCAAAGAATACAAACTCACTTCCCAACTGGACTTAGGGCTTTAGCCCGAACCAGTATAAATTCCTTGTAACTTGAACGTTAACCATCGAGCTATGGAGAATCACAGTGTATATTCACTGGCCGGTGTATGATACACGACAGTACAAGAAGAAAAAAAATACCTGCAACCTTCCATGTGCGCTGTAGATGGTTACATACCGAGATGGTGCGGGAAAACACTAACCGCGGGTGGTCGCACTGTCCTTATCAATGCTTTCTTAAGTTCCCGAGCTGTGCATCCCATGTGTTCCTTGCTGCTGCCCTCTGGAATTATCGAGGCCATCGACAAGAAGAGGCTTGCTTTTCTCTGGACCAGTGATTCATCTTGCAATGGCGGTCAATGTAAGGTGGCCTTGGAAACAGTATGCTTAGACAAGCCTCATGGTGGGTTGGGAGTAAAGAACCTGGCTCCACAAAATAAGGGTCTCAAATAAGGGCCTTCTTCCCAAATTCCTCCTAAAGCTGCATCAAGAGCCCACTTCGAACTGGCAGCTCTGATTCCACCGGATGTATATGGATCTGGAGTTGGTAGAGATCTCGGTGACAAACACTATCTTACTCTCCAACCTGGACATCTGTTCTCGATCAACATCCTCCCTCACTTCGGAGAATGCACTAACACCCTTCTTGGAGATGGAACTACAACATCCTTCTGGCATGATCTGGCTGAGACCCTGCCGGCCCTACACTCCTTCTGTATACGCCCAAACATCAGGGTAGCTATATATGAATAATTCTATATATATTACTCGAAAATGGAGTCAATGGAGGTGACGAATAATAATGCTATATGCTATATGAAGGTACACCGTCATCAACACCGTCTGAATCTATTTGCCGGTCGCGGAAGATTCGCCACGGCACTCGTACATCTGGACAGGACAGGATCAACGGCCGATCAGATCAAGCAAAGGCACGCACACGGCACGCGCCGCGCCACCTTGGAGCCTTCCATTTCGCGGCCCGGCTCACGTGGGCCCCAGCGGCACCGACAACTGGAGCCCGGTCACGTCCAGCGGGCCCCCCTCCTCCGTGCTTTGCAGGCCAATTAGTCGAACGGCACGCCACACGCCGCCCCGCCGGCCGCCGCCGTGCTCTGCTCCGCTGCCTGGCAGCCGGCCTACAAATATCCCGCCCCCTTCTTCCCTTCCCCCCCTACAGCCACACGATTCAAATTGGAGTTCGAGCCAACCCAACCACCTCGCCCCCGTCCCAAGCCCCAGTCCAACCCCCAACCAGCCATGGCGTCCGAGGCGGCGGAGTCGTCGCGCGCCCGCGAGGAAGCGGCGGAGCGGGAGGCGTCCGAGGCGGTGGCGCGCCAGCCGCAGCGCTCGTGGGTGGCGCTCGCGTCCATCCCCGTCGTCGTCTACGGCGCCAACGACGCGCGGGCCGCGGCGATCGCCCCCGGCGCTGCCGACCTCCTGCTCGAGCTCCACGACCCGCCGTGCGCCTCCTACCTGGTCCTGCCCGAGCGCCTCGTCCCCGACCTGCGGTGGCGCGAGCCCAACAACTTCGCCTACATCATCGCCGCCGCCCCCGACCGCCTCCTCTTCATGGCTAGCCAGAAAGCCACCCAGGGCCGCCCCTCGACCCCGACTACTTCCTCTGCAACGTCAGCGACGGCACCGCGGCCCGCCTCCCCACCGTGCCCGCCGAGTTCCCCATCACGCTCTTCCCTCGCCGCACCATGGGCCTCATCGCCGACACGCGCTGCCCCAGCCACTACATGATCGCGCAGCTCCACCCCGACGACGATGCCGCCATGAAGCGCCACGACGCCCTCCTCTGCTACTCCACCGCCACCGGCCAGTGATCCGTCAAGCAGCTCGCCTCCGCCCCCGACCACGAGCCCTGGGGCGCGCACGGCGTCATCGCCCACGGCGGCCTCCTCTGGTGGGTCGACATCGCCTACGGCATGCTCTTCTGCGACCCATTCGACGACCACCCGCGCCTGCGCCTCGTCCCGCTCCCGACCGGCTGCGAGATGCACGGCCTCGGCAACAATGTCCGCCCCACCATTCTCATGGACCAACACCGCCTCATCAGGCCAAGCCAGGGCATGCTGCGCTACGTCGAGATCCAGGGCCTCTCCTACGACCACGCCGACGTGGACGACCCGATCAACCCCGCCGTCACGATGTGGACGCTCGTCGATCCGGAGGGCCCGCATCCCTGGAGGTTCGAGTGCGAGGCGTCCTTCGACGACATCTGGGCCCACGACAGCTACGTCGCTGCCGGTCTGCCGCAGGGCAAGGTGCCCAAGCTTGCCCTCGTCGACCCCAACAACCACGACGTCGTCTACTTCTTCCAGGACACGGCGCTCTTCGCCTTGGACGTGCGCGCGAGGCGGGTCCTTGCCTGCGAGGAATGCTTCGTGGACCGTGTTTTCCAGGATCCCCTATTCCAGTACTATCGCTTCATCGATGCCTGGGAGCTGCCACCCACGGTTCGCGGCGACAGTCCTGCTTCATCAGACGGTACATGTGCATCATTTGTTCTAATTAACCGATCAATGCAATTTGCCTTGCCTCTGCTTTGTCAATCGATCGATTGCTCTTATAGGCTATAGCGTGCATGGCTCTGAATCTGAAAAACTGATGATGTCTGTGGCATGCCCATGTGATTCATTCATCTGCACTAATCTGAATCCTTCCCACTGTTAATCAGTCCACCCGTCATATTGTTATGATGGTACATGCATGCTCTGCTTTCCTCTGTGTATGTGTGGTAATTGGCTTCATTGCTCACTGACCCGATTAAAAGGGATCCTCAACTCCTCATGTGTGTGTGCTGTTTTGGTTCATTGCCTTCGGCTTTGCATTTTTGATAAAATTTTCAGTAAGTTCTAGATTTCAATTGGAAGCTGCAGATTTAAATCCCGAGCCAAATCATCATCCTGCGATAGTTTCACTCCGTAATTAGATATATTATTGTAATTGCACAGCATGTATTGCATAGAGCTAGAGCCAGTCTGAAGATGACAAGTCGACAGCTAGCATATTGCAAGAATGTCTGAAGTCGCATTGCTGCTGCTTTGCCATTGGTGTTTCTTCATTTTGCCCAGATTCAATTCATACATCTGATTTTAACATTGGGTCAGATTTTGAACATATTGCCCAGCATTATTGCCTTTTTTTTCAGATAATGGAGTGGTAGAAACACTGCTAATTGCTTGCTGTCCTACCAGTTAGTTGATACTGTTTCTGGTTCTCTGAATGCAGGTGGAAGTGGGACGAAAGGGCTTGAACACGAGGAAGAATCGGACGCGACGACAGGAACCGATGAGGAAATGGCATCTTTGCTGAGCCAGATGGAGGTCATTAGGTCAAGAGCCACCCGACCAGAATCATTCGTTGAGTGAGCTGCTGACCATGCTCGGGAAGGGCATGGCACCACCAGCTGAACCATAGATGCGTAGCTTCCATAGGTGAGAGGCAATGCGGAGGGCTTTCAGATCTCGTATAGTTACGCGTTTCAGATGTGTAGAGTTTGCAGCTGACATCTCGTCTGAGTTGAGTAAGTACATGAAAGTTGGGGAACCACCAGAACGATGGTACGAACAAGCCTGTGTAGCTCCAGTACTGCTTTCTCCGTCCGGCATGCGGTTTTGTCTGAGAGAACATTTTATCTTCTGCTGCTACTAATACAAATGGAGTCCAAGTTTGGTTCTCTTTTGGTGAATCCTTGAGACGGTCCTATCTTATCCTGCTGCTATATGGTTGTTACAGTTACATTTACTGACTAACCTCGTGGTACTACAGTTCGGAAAGCAGTTATTCACTTATTCTTGAAGAAATAATAATTTTCTGTTTCTTCTATTACCAAGACCATCTTTTGTCGTAGATAAAATTAATTAAAATAGTGAGCACCACAGCTTTGTCTTGGTCAGCATAAATCATAATTGCAAGAGAATGTGTTTGGTGCTCTCTTGTGCAAAAGGGAGAGAAAAAAACAGAGGCCTTACAAAAGAAAGAAGCGGACTCGGACTTTGAAGTCGGTGTAACATGTAGAGCAGTTCATATTGTGTCTGTTGTATATATGAGTATATGACCAAACAATTAGAGCTTTAAATTCATCAACAGGTTCAGTTCGGTTGCCATTTCAAGTGGCTTTTACAGTATCTACAGCCAGGAGAATCAATTAGTTAGAATCTGTTGCCAAGTGCTTTGTTTCCAGTGTGTACGATCAGCTTCAGCTTGTGCAATTGACGTGCCACACGGGCGGCGTCGCCTACGCTACCTACAATGAAGTGTCGCCCACCCCCACGCCGCATGCCCGCATCAACTGTTCACTTCAACCGTTCTCCATCCCCATCTCGTGCCGCGCTCGCTTTGACGCTCCATGCCTCCATCCCCGCATTCAGCTTACACTGACTAGGCTGAATCGTTGTACAGGCAACAGGCATGCAACCAAAAAAACAACAGTGCCTGCAGACTGCAGTTGCTCTAATCCATCCACTCGGTCACTACCAGAAAATGACGGCACGGAAAGTGAGAGAGCCCGTTAGTCCCTGACAATTTGACCACCAGTTGCAGCTGCAGCTATGCGCAATTGTCGCCGTTGCTCCAGCAGCTGACAAACATGGCACCGCATCACCACGTAGCACCGACTAAGAGGCTCAAAAACTTGGTCTTACATTACCACTGCAGCGATTGCGCTGCTTCCTGGTTACCGTCAAGGCAGGAGTTCCTAAGTTAGGAACGTCCCATCTTCGAGGAGTCCTATATATCCTAGACTACGCAATAAACTAGCATTTGAATCGTATCATGCTGTTGCAAAAACTTGGCCTTACACTTTATCTTCTCAAAGATCCATTCCAACATATAATGATATGTCAGAAATCCAAGCCTTTGAAATTGCAATGACAAATAATTATCTGAAACTATAATTATCAAATTGAATATCAGGGCGCAACATGATTCTGATGGTCAAATTATTAGATAGTGAGCAGACAATGGAGTAAAACTCGAATACAAATAGCATCCCAAAGTGCACAAATTAACTCCCATTTACATAAAACGGGATTAGCAATCCAAAAGATGCATCTTGCCAGCATATTGGAAATCATATTTATTGTAGTTTGTATATGTGATATTTATAGACATTAACTAGAAATATTATTGGAGATAGATGATTGCGGTAGACCAACCCACTCTGTTTCCTTTGCTAAGCAAGTTGAACTTATTTCGCAAAGAAAAAAAGAAGGCTGATCTTTCTTTTTTTTTGGAAAAAGTCCTTCATACCTCCCTGAACTTTAGGATGAGTCCGCATTTTCTCCTTAGACCATAAAACCGTCCGAGCGGCCGAACCCCAGGTCCAGTTCGTAGATGTGGAACCTCAGCGAGCTAGCCATGGACAGCATGCTCATCGCGCAGGCAACCTCCCTAATGCGGCCTGTCAACGTGTCCATGCTGCTCTACCAATTTTATATAAAAGTATATGTCAATATCAACAGCATGATGAAATTAGTTTCATTGATGAAATTTATCATAAAATATATCTTGATAGTACATCCATTTAGTATTTATTGTAGATCAGATCAAAATTAGAGAAGTTTGACTAAGCACAAAACTAAAATAACAGTTTGGAACAGAGTGAGCACACGTAATAACAGCAGCACTTTCTCTTTGGGAAAAAGCATTCCGTTGGCACTTGTTCCCTGTGGCCATTCCCCTATACAAAGGCGTGTATATAGATCAGTCTTAGCTAGTGCAATGTGCAGCGCAGTGTAGCAGTAAAGCCGTTCATGATCATGAGTGTGAGACAGTATAACACCTTTGATGAGTCGCTCTGCCAAAGTAACTTTTACAAGTTTACCCGTTTTTTCAGCCAGATTCTTTCGGTGTCCGTTCAAAATATCTGTGTCCTCGATCAGTTTCCTTCCCTGCACGTGCAAACTTGTGCATTGAAACTGAACCTATGGCTATATTTTTGGCTCAACGGCGTGCCCTAAAAACACTGAAACTAAAATGGTTGTCCAACCTTTAATTTGTTCGGGTCAAACTGAAGCTGAGGCATACCCTTCTCTATCGATTTCAGATAAAACAAAACTGAAAACAGGGCAACTAAGCCAAAAAAGAATGTAGCCATGAGCCCATGATGCGCAGTTCTCAAGTCATGGACACGACGAATTCAACAACCAAATTTAGCCAGGATGATTTGATGCTTTGGGCTTGTTCAAATTGAACTGAAACCATAAACGCTGGAGTTCATACAGAACAGCACCATCGCATAACAGATCATGTCATAAGAACTAGTAACTCTTGCACAAACAATTGCTACAACGTGTATGTTGACGACGGAAAACGACGGGCACTGACATGAGAGTATGAGACCACTTCTGCAAGCAAATCCTGCCACTAACAAATCAGTCAAATCTCTTGCATCCAGATAATGCAGATATATATTATCCATGCACGACCACGAGCCAGATTCAGCTTTCTCGAACATTCCAATCTCCATCAAACGTGGAGTAAAATAAGGCGCAGTTTCGTGAGAAGCCACACAGCTGGCCACCGTGCATCCGCACCGGAAGACCTACGATCGACGCCGAGTCGCCGACGTATGATCCGATCGATCGCGGCATGCGCGAGCTCAACCTCAAACGTGTCGAGCGCCGTGGGGAAGAGGCCAGGCAGCCAGCATTGCTCCACTAGATATAGCTGCGCGACCTCGCCGGCCAACGCCACCAACGCGAACGCGCTAGCCGCGCCGCGCTGCCGTGTCCTCCGCCCGCGCCATATAAATTCCTACCGGCTCGTCGCAGCTCCGCCATCCATCTCCACACCGACCGCGCACAGAGTTATTAGACGCAAGAAGGCAAGCTCGCCGGTGGCCAGCGAGAACGGACGCGTAGGGGTTCCTGGCGGCGCAGTTCGATCTACTTATCTCGCGGCGCGCGCGAGGGGAGCGAGATGGCGTGCGCGAAGGCGCCGGCCGTCGTCGTCCTCGCGGCGTCGCGGTAGTGATCGCGTCGTCGCTCCTTCTCGCGGCTGAGAGCCGCCACATTGCCCGGAAGGACCTGGGCGTCGGGCTAGGCGGTGGCGGCACTGGCGGGCTCGGGGTCGGTACGGGCGGTGGGCTCGGTGTCGGCGCGGGCGGTGGCCTGGGGGCTGGCACGGGTGCCGACCTGGGAGTCGGCTCAGGGGTCGGCGTTGGCGTCGGCGATGGCGACTCCGGCTCAGGCTCCGGGTCAGGGTCTGGGTCCTACTCTGGCTCCGGCTCCGGGTCAGGGTCTGGGTCCTACTCTGGCTCCGGCTCCGAGTCCGGATCAGGGTCGTACGCTGGCTCGAGCGCCGGCTTGTACGCGGGCTCTAACGTTGGAGATGGAGGATCTCGCGTGGGTCCTACGCGGGCTCCGACGCCAGTACGCAGGCTCCAGCTCCGGCGCCGGCTGTCACACCCGATTTAAGGACAAAATCGAATGCATATCTATATGTATGCCAGGATTAAGTTTCATACATATAATGACATCATCAGTGAATAACAGCAACAGTATCACGTAAAGAAATATAAATAAGGACTTACAAGACTATCAGAGATATACGCTTAACATGGAAACGAAGGCTCCAAATTTCACAGGCAAACGACTGAGGGTTGCGTACGCCTAGAACTCTTCATCATCTTCACTAGACTTCACACATTCTTCTTCTGAGCAACAGTTAGCAAGGGTGAGTACACTTATGGTTGGTACTCAGCAAGGCCACAAGATATAACCAGAGTAACAATTTAAATCCATCTTTAAGTTTATTAATCATGTGAGGGTCCAAGCTGCTCTTAACCGTGAGCACGGTTGTTACAATAGTTTTACACTCTGCAGAGGTTGTACACTTTCCCCACAAGTTGCGTAAAAGTTCAGAAGAACTTTGGACCCAACCATGCTGTGCTACCTAGGTACAATACCACACTTCCGAGGTGTGGTTGCATAGGGACGCTACGAGACCTTTACAAAGATTCCCTAACTTGTGACAATCCGCTAAGGTTTCAGGCCGCAGCGGTCATAACCCTCCCTAATGGTCAGTACCTTAGCAAAGGCTACTACCTCAAGAGGACCGAGCTATACCCCATCTTACGTACTTCCCTCTTGCCTTTTCGGTAAGATCATCACAAGTCAGAGTTTCTAATTATTTAGCCATCTGGATTTTTTAATATCTATAAAAGTACGGCCTTAGTCGCGCATTGGTGTGAGCGAGGCGCCAGAAGGTGCTTTCTCGTAGAATCATTTCATTGGGAAAGGAAGTCTGAGCTCCCTCAATTGTGCACTCTTCACCTGGAAAAAGCGGAAACCGTGGATACGTCCAAGAGAAACCTTACTAAATTGAAGTCGGTCCGGTGCTGTTTCTGTAGAAAGATTTGACAGGGTAAGAAAGTTATCCGGTAAAATCAGAGCCATATAGTATTGCGGTTGCACTTTTCTCTTGGATGGTTCTCCATGTTCCAATTAATTCATAGTATTCTTGTAATAAAGCATAGGTAGAAGGATGGTTAGAGGTAGAAGGATGGTTAGGGTCACTTGCCTTTTATCAACGAAAAGCTACTCTTACTGCTCTTCAGCTCTTGCTTACTTGGAAACCTTGATCTTCAAGTTTCAACAGCGATCATTCTACTCGAAGCAAACATCGAGCACAAACATACAAAACAACAAACAATTACAGCAAAGAACAATACACCAATCACAAAATAAAAGCTTTTAAAAGAGCGTGCTAAAGGATAAGGCTCGCTCCTACGGTTACAAGAGCGCAAGAAACGCGGAAAATGGAGCTAGGGTTGAAAAGACACAACTATCGAAAAATTGGTATTATAAAAGAAATAAAAGAACTATGAGCTTTATTTATTTTAATTGGAAAACAAATGTAAAAGATATTCAAAATAAAATATTCCTAATTATATTTAACTTATATTATATTTTTATTTATAAAAGTGGAGTAGAACTTAGTCATATTTTATTTATGATTGTCTATGTACAAATTACACTAATCAATTAATTAGAAAGAAACTTGTGAGAGCATCTAAACGCATAACTTTATATTTGGTGTTCAACTAAACAAATTATATTTAGAACATATTTGAGTTGGTATTAATTAAATTAACATTAGTTATGAAAAACCGGAGGTAAAGACCTAGGTGGATTTTAATTAGAAAAACTAGGTGAGAGAACTTTAATCAAATTAAATCTATATTAAAAAAAACTAAGGCACAACAACACGACTAAACAATAGCTTAGGGTTTTATAAGACTAACGCAACAAGAACGAGTTGAAACGGATCTAAAACGACGAAGATAGGGCTAAAACAAGGTTCTAGGGATTTGTCTGCGAAGAAACTGAACTTCCAGGGGCTAAATCTGAAGAAATCAGGGGCTAAAACATAATTAAACCTTAAATAGAGGGCCCTGGGTGCAAAACTGGAGGTCCTGGACTGCGGGTTCTAATTCTAAAAAGGTCAGGGGCCTAAACAGAAAAGAAAGGACCTGATTCTAATTACTTTTAAATAGAACTGGACCGCGGGTGGATTTCTGGATAGCCTAAGGGCTTTTCTGCAAAAGAGTTGGCGACGGCTAGGGTTTGGCTCGGGTCAGGTGGATCTGATCCGTTGGATCATGATCCGACGGCTGTGGCTGTGCAGCTCGGCTCAGGCTTGGCTCGGCAGCTCGGGCGCGGCTTAGATCCGATCTGACCCTTGGATCCAGATCGGGCGGCAGGGGGTAGTTGGGGCGGCTCAGTCGGCTTGGCGGGCGGCGCTGGGCGGCGGCGGCGAGCGAGGGCGGCGGCGGACGGCCGGAGCTCACCGAATCCGGTGCTCCGGGGCTCGGTTCAGGCCGGGGTTAGGCCGGGGAGAGAGAGGGCGGCACGGCGAAAGTGGTGGGGGTCACGGGACGGCCGTGCGGCGGCCGTAGACTGGCGGCCACGGCGGCGGGCGGAGCCAGGGCTCCGGCGAGCAATTGGGGCCGCGACAGAGCGAGGGGGGGGGGGGGGGGAAACGGGGGCAGCTTGGTGCTCACCACCTCGCGGAACTCCGGCGAGGGTTGTAGGCGTTGGAGAAACAGCGGGACAGCGGGTCGACGGAGGGGTGCGGCTCGAGGCGGCGGCGTTCCTCTGGTGAGCGATTTCCAGCGGTGTGCGATGGTGCGGAGTGGAAGAAGAGGTTGACGACAGCTCTGGGTCCAAGGCAGGGCTCCGGCGATGGTCGCAGTCGACGGAGGGGCGGCGGGACAGCGGGTCGACAGCGCAGCGGCGACGGAGAGCTCGACTCGGGTGTAACGCAGGTGCTGAGCAGCGGGGCTCGGGCGTGCGGTGAAGCAGGCGTGGAAGGAGAGGAGTCGGGGTCCGGGCGCGGGTTTTAAAGGGGAGGAGAGGAGGCGTTGCGGCCGGGGAAAGGAAGGCGGCGGCTCACGCGGCGGCCGGGATTGACGCGGGCAGAATTGTAGCGGTCGCTCGCGAAGGAAAGGGGCGGGTTGCCCGGGGTGCGTACCGCGGCCATTATGGTAGGCCAGCGTTGCGGGGAAGGAAAGGAGGAGGCGCGGGCGACGGGCGCGGGGGCGAACTGGATTCGGGGTGAGGAAGAAAAGGAAAGGGGAGGGAGGCGCAGGAGGAGGAAGAAAGGAAGGTGGGAGGGGATGGCGCCGACAGGTGGGCCCGCGGTGGCAGTGAGAGAGGGGGAGGGGGAGGGAGAGAGGGGCGGGTTGGGCCGGCTGGGTTTTGGGCCGCGGGGAGAGAAAGGAAAGAGAGGAGAGGGAGAGGATTTGGGCCGGGCTGAGAGAAGGGAAAGAGAGAGAGAGAAAGATGGGATGGGCCAAAAGAGATAGGGAAGAGAAAAAAAGATTTTAGGGTGGTTTTGGGGTATTTTTATTTTGCAAACTCAAACACGCTAACAAACAAAAACCAATGCAACGACATGAATGCAACATACATAAAACTATTTTATTTAATTCAGAAAGATAATTATTTATTTTTTCTATACTAAATTCTCTGTAAAGAAAATAAATGTTGAAATTTTTTTATAATTATGAGAAAATTATTGCTTTATTTATTATTTTTTTTCTAATCACATCCTGAAATCTAAATAATTTAAGGGTGTGACACCGGCCCACATGGGGGCTCTGGTGCTGGCTCGTACGCGGGCTTCAGAGCCGGCTCATACGCTGGCAGTGGGCATGGCAAGTGAGCGAGCTTGCGTGCCAACAGCTTGCTACATGTATTTGTGCCATCGTATTCGTATATATTCCTTCCTTGTACGAGAGTACCCATAATAAGTTTTAGATGTGCCGAACTATGAATAAGTGCTAGTGCACGCTAATATGACATCGATGTAACATTATGTGAATGAAATTCAGCATGTATTCAGGTTTATGTACCTTTTTCGATCATTCCATGAGATGCTAAACTGGATGAGTTCTTACCAGACATCTAATATTTTAATCGATTAGGTCGCTTATGGTGGAACCTTCTTACTTGGGTTCGAATGTTCAACTCAGCATGGATGATGCTCATATTTATGGCGACTAACTATTCAGTGTATGCGACGTGTCCTTTATTAGCGAGGCACCTCTAGTGGCTTCTCGTCAGTCTCAATCTGAAGATCTGCTATAGCAATCTTCACTGTTGGTCATAAGGTGTGTGTTCATTTACATGTTATGTGAGCATATCGTCTCATATTAAAGGAATAAACAATGAAGGTAATGCAATGGATCGGAGAGGGTTCATCTGATAACAATTAAGATACCACTGATTCTCTGTGGTGTCTAAGTGAAAAGGAAATACTTAGGAAACCAAAGAGAATCATTTAGCACTAATAGCTGAAGGTGAACCATGACTACAATTGGATCAGAACCATCCAGATAGGAGTTTGTCAACTTAATTGCTAGACTAGATTCACAAACCTTGCATTTTGGTTCATTTTCCGGACAAAGGAAACTTAATGAATGTCCAATATAGATGCAAGTGCATGGACGAATTCAGGGGCGGACCTAGGGCCCGGCGATCCTAGGCCGCGGCCCGGGCTCCGATAGAATGACGCAAATGACTCTGGTTTTTTAGCGATTTAGAACAGCCACTTGTGGCATGTTCCAGTGAAGATGGAATGTACTCAACGAAGCGCTGCCATGACATTGCCCCAGGCTTTGCTTATTCCCTGGTCCGCCACAGGACGAATTGGCCTATTATCAGCAATCAACTAAAGCACACATTTTCATGTAAAAAAAAGGCGAACTGATAAACCCATTACAACTTTACACGGTGCAGACGATAACCAAACTACTACCTCTGTTCCTTTGACCAGTTATCCAGCAACTGAAATAAGTACTGTAAATGATTGGCCTAAAAGACAGGTCCACTAAGAGAGAGGTCAAGTGTTGAATAGGAGACCATTTTTGAAACTGCTCCCTCTATTCCTTTTATAGGGCATATTCAAGTTTTAAAACTCTTTTAAAGTGTATTTTAGCTACTATTTTTTCTTACATAATATATCGACATTCGACGGTTGTTACAAAATAAAACTTCATACTAAAATATATGTAAAAATAAATTTATTGATACAAATTTAAGCTGCTAAAAATCATGCACATAACCCATCTAACTGTGAAATAAATAGGGGTTATATACAATATCAAGCAAACTATAATGTATGACTAAAGAAAGTAAAAAATTTAAAGAGAATAAAGCAATCATTTTTTATGAAAAATGGAACATAATTTGATAAAAAAATGTTAGATAATGTAGAAATAAGACATCAAATCTTATAGTTCTCAGTAGATGATGTTTATCTCTAGTTTTTAAGCTATTATTTTTATTATTATTTTCATTCCAAAAACTAATGTAAATGAAAGCATACAAACTAGACATACATGAAATTGAATAGGTCATTACGCCCACAGGAAAATACTTGGACTAAGAATGTGTTAGCGTAGGTACCTCAATGATCCTTACATATTATTATACAATAAAGAAGACTAGTAAAATTCTAAGCCAAAAACCATTGGTCATACTTGTCCATCAGGTAGTCTTTATGTTGTATCCATGCATGCTAGATTCATCACAATACGTGTACCCGCGCTAGCTGTAGCCTACTAGCTGGAGCGCAGCCAAGCCGCGTGCTATTGGTTGCTTGGTTCCATATGCAAAAGGCCGGTGACCAGGGACACAGGTGTTGCCAACTCCAAGGTTTCGGCAAATGAAATCGACAAGCACTAGCACGAGAACATTGCTGCCAGCCGTCTTGCAGTAGGCAGTCGATCAATTAATCATGCTCCCGGCTAAGGCAGCTATACTGTACTATACTGGTCGTCAGGGAATACATCCGGCCGCAGGAGTTTGATTGGCTTTCTGATCAATCAAGCGTCGTCACTGCCTGAGGAGGGAAGGCTAGCTAGTTACATGGATCTTGCATTGCCAGCAGCCACGCAGCTCGATCATCCGCATGCACCAAGCTAAGACGACCTTGGAGCTCGAACGCCGCACGTGTCGGGCGGCGCACGGAACGTCCTGCCAATCCGCGCGACGGCGTCGCTCCAGGCTCCACTACCGCAACGGCGGCTTCAGCTTGCCAACGCCACGAGCCCGCGCCACCATTCCAAACCCACTAGCCGCGCCGCGTGCGTGCTGTCGTCTTCCGGTCTTCGATTCTCCCCCCGCGCCCTATAAATAGACGGCTCGCAACCACGCCATCTCCGCATCGATCGCAGTCTCGCGGAGGTCGAGTGAATTAGACGACGACGCAAGAAGCTCGCCAGGCCGGCGCCAGTCGCCACAGAGAAGAAACGCGAAGGAGCTAGCTTGTCTTGCTTCCTTCGAGGAGGTGTCCAGAAATCGTTTTAGCTTTTCTATATACATAATTTTTATACGCACTTAGACATAAGTATACTTAGATGTATAGTAAAAAATGTGTATCCGGAAATACTAAAATAACTAAATGGATGGAGTATATAGTAAAAGGAATATATATATATATATAGACACCAATAATATACGAAAAGAATATTATGGAATTAAAAATAAAACAATCTCGCGTTGTGCGGATGCATCCAGCGTTAAACAAGAAATTAGTTTCACAATTTATGCACCTACCACGCCCCATATTCATGCACCCACGGGGGCTCACCGAGTTACCATATAAAGGTTGCAGCGCAGCAGCGATGCCTACTGATATGTGAAATTATGCTTATTTATGAACGACCAACATAAGCGCACGTTGCAAGATGCAACCAAACTTATAAAAAAACAACTGCAACCATGTTGTTTAAAAAGAAAAGGAAGAAACCAATATACCACCAGTCAAATCACTCCATCCATTCGTTTTATGTAGCACACTCAGATTGTAAAAGTATCTAAAAGTATTCTTTGACTAGTAATTTCATTATAAAATATTACCAATTCCACATAATCAATATAGTTTCTAAAGACGTGTGAAAAATGAATCTATTGAATATTGAAGTTTTTGGAACTATATATGTGTATATAATTTGACTAATTCTTGATGAACTCAAACTTTTTATATTTTCAAATTATATTTCGAGTGACATAGTGAGTACAAAAATAAATGAACATGGTAGAGTTTCAAATACTATGTGAACTTTGTTAATGTAATAATATAGCCTCGCACACCCCCTGTTGTAACTTGTAACCCGTTCTCACAATCTTGTATACCAAAACTTGCATATTGAAATAATAGTTTAAGTCATTTTGCCTAGCATAGTTCAGGGTAAAAAAAAATCTTTGTGAACTTTGACTTGGAAGTGAAGAAAGTAATAAATATAGAGAGTAAATAAAATTGAGGAAAACTTGGAGAAAACTATGAATGAATAAGAAAATATGACATGCAAGAAAATGCTATAGTTCTCGTTGATATAAAAGATAGAATAAACAAAAAAATAGAAGACCAGAAATCGAACACGTAGGAAAAATCCTTGAACAAAAGTTGGTAAATTTGGAGGCGTTTCAATGATCCTTAATCATAAAATCTAAGGAGAAAAATTAATTTCTAGTACAAATCAATAAGCATATGCACATGGTCTGGTAGTGTTATACTCCGTATATGTCAGTGTGCTAGATTTTCTTAGAATACGTGTACCGCGCCGTCACCTACAAAGCTGGAGCCCAGCCAAACCGCATGTTGGTCGATCCATACGGAAAGGTGAAATGCGCACACGACTGAAGGCGCTGCTTGCTGCCAACTAAGGGTTGACAAATGAAAACGACGAGCACTAGCTCAAGACCAAAGCAGCTGCCAGCAGTCTTGCAGTAGCCAGCCAATCAATCACGCACCCAACAAATTGGCACGGGCTTGATTGTCTTTCTTTTTCTTTCCCGAATGGATAGCAAGAGCTTTTTGATTGGCTTTCTCGAACCTTCTTCCAAGTTCCAATCTCCAAAGCCGATTGGTCGCATCACGCCGTCGCTGCACAACGAATCCACTCAACCATTATACTGCCTGGGAAGCAAGCTACATGGAGCAACTCGCCGCCGCTCATCCGCACGCACCAAGAGACCTTGGACCCTCCAACGCCGCACGTGTCGTGCGGCGCGCGGCAAGGCCGGCCGATCTGCGCGACCGCACTGCTCCACTACACCTGCAGCAGCTAGCGGCCGAGCGGCCTCGACAGGCCGGCCGGCGCCACGAGCTCGCGCCACCGTTCCAAACCCACTGACCCGCGCCGCGTCGTCGTGTCGCGCCCCGTCGTCCCTATAAATACCGGCCGGCAAGGCGGCAACCCTTGCCATCTCCGCATCGATCCATCCCTCACCCACAGAGCTAGCTGAAGCGCGCCCTCGACTGACTCGTCTCCGCCGTGAGGCAGGCACATTTGTAATTTGTAATACCTAGCACCGGCCGGCCTCGGTCCGACCTCGCGGCGGCGTGGGAGCACGGGACGATGGCGCGCACGAAGGCCGTCGTCGTCCTGGGCTTGGTAGCGGTGGTGGCGGCGGCGTTGGTTGCCGCGGCTGAGGGCCGCCACATTGCGCGGAAGGACCTGGGCGTCAGCCTCGGCGGCGGCGGCGGCGGCGGGCTGGGGGTCGGCGTCGGTGGCGGCCTCGGCATCGGCTCGGGGATCGGCATCGGCATCGGTGGCGGCGGCGGCTCGGGGTCCGCGTCCGGGTCTGGGTCTGGGTCGTACTCCGGCTCCGGCTCAGGGTCGGGCTCCGGCTCAGGGTCCTGGTCCGGGTCAAGCTCGGGCTCGAACGCCGGGTCCGGCGGCGCGGGGTCGTACGCTGGCTCCCACGCCGGCTCGTACGCAGGCTCCAACGGCGGAGGTGCCGGCTCGTACGCGGGGTCCAACGCTGGCTCGTACGCAGGCTCTAACGGTGGGGGCGCCGGCTCGTACGCGGGCTCCAACGCCGGATCGTACGCTGGCTCTAACGGCGGAGGGGCGGGCTCGTACGCGGGATCCGACGCCGGCTCGTACGCGGGATCTGGCGCCGGCCCGCACTGGAGCCCTGGTGCTGGCTCGTACGCGGGCTCCAACGCCGGCTCGTACGCAGGCTCCAACGGCGGAGGCGCGGGCTCGTACGCGGGCTCCGAGGCTGGCTCGTACGCTGGGTCTGGTGCTGGCCCGTACGGGGGAGCTGGCGCGGGCTCCTACGCTGGGTCTCGAGCCGGCTCCTACGCTGGCAATGGGCACGGCAAGTGAGCCGTGACCGAGCTTGCTTAGATGCCGTGCCGGTACAGTGGTGCTTGCTTGCTTGTTCTTCTGTGTCTGTGTGCATCCCTGATTATTTGTGACCGAGTAAATCCATTATGTGTGTACCCATGAATAAGTCTTGAGATGAAGGCTGACGAATAAGCTCCCGATGTAAACATTTATATGAATCAATTATTCAGCATGTACCTTATTGTTTATGCACACTCTTCACATGAGATGTGTCCAGTGAACGTGTTCTTGTTCTGGCTCAATCCGACATAAAACGATGTCTACTTCCCGAATACTGATAGCAGAAACTCCATGAATTTAGAACAGTCTGCAGCAAACAAGGCAGAAGACTGTTCACTTGCAGTACCAATGAGCCCGGCAAAAACGACCAGTTTACACAGATGCAGCAGCAGACAGCAGTAAGTTCAGTGAGAAGGAACCCTTGGCTCATACCAGCATGAAATTATTTCACAGAAACCACTCTACCAGCCAATTTTCACAAGTACTTTGAATGTTGCTCTTCCGTGCCTTCTGCCTTCAGGCCATTGCGGCTTTGCCCATTTCAGAATCAGATATTCAGAACCACAAAGACGAGACTGCCAACCATAGGCCAAAACAGAGGAACCTTCTGGCCTTGCCCATTTCAGTATGGGATGAAACCACAAAGCCGAGACTGCCAAGCATACATGTAAATGCCAAAAACAGAGAATCTCGGAAGTGAAGGAATCAAGAATACATTGGTCTTACTGATTCTGGTAATTACATCCTCATTGGCTGCTGTTAAACAAAGGGCGCTACAGAGCAAACCGAGTCCAGCAAAAATGATGGATGCCATGTTATTTCTTCTATGGATTAAACATTGCATGCACATTCCACAGGTTAATAAACACACAGAAAAAAATTGGCAACTGTGTCTTTGCCTCAAAGGAACTAAAGGCGGATCATTTTGTAGCAGCCACAGACGGTTGAGCCTTGGTATCATTTTCACAGGATGCCGTTGCAGATGGCGGAACATACATCTTAGCTCTGTGAAGAATTTGAGCAACAACCCAGTGCTTATGTCTGCTCAAGGGCCTGGAAGGATCCAGCCTAACCTGAATTCAAATAATCCAGCCATCATAAAAAAAAAGTTGCTTGAAGAGAAAACTAACTTCTTGCAAGTACAAAGGATCACGCCTAACCTAAACTAATATACAGAATAATAGTACAAAGGAACATTATTAGTCCCAGTAAGCAGATGAACAGAATGGTAAAAGGGAATCTCATAAGCAATGCAACTAGTTAAGCTAAATGTCATTGTTATATCAAGAAAACAAGGAGCTACTGGACTTTTTATTCTGTATATTCCCAATAATTACAATATACAGTAAATATAACTTTTTAAGGATCTGAGAGTAACTGACTGTCAGGGAAAGCATCTTTCACGTCTGGTGTTGGGGATAGTGCATAAAGCAAAAAAAGAACTGAACTGGCTGAATATGTTGTAGTACTTACTACATAACATTATTAAAGAACTTGCATCAACTGAAAATAATAGGACAAATCACACTATAAACAATGTCTTTTGCCCAAAGTGGTCACAGATATTCAAAATCAAAAAAGTCACATCTAAGTTTGAGGGTCAAAATCATGGGAATTGTCGAAAACAACAACAACAACAACAACAACATAGCCTTTTTTGTCCCAAGCAAGTTGGGGTAGGCTGGAGATGAAACCCATAAAAAGAAACAAAGATCACGGATCTTCAGGTACGTGGATGGCGAGTCTCCAAGCGCTCCTATCCAAAGGAGATATTCCACTCCTTAAGATCTCTCTTAACCGACTCGTCCCAAGTCAGTTTAGGTCGACCTCTACCTCTCTTTACATTTTCAGCCTGCTTTAGAACCCCACTACGCACAGGATCCAAACCATCTCAATCGATGTTGGGTAAGTTTCTCCTCAATTAGTGCCACCCCGACTCTATCCCGAATAACTTCGTTCCGGACTCTATCCCTTCGTGTGTGCCCGCAAAACCACCGCAACATCCACATCTCTACTACACTCTGTTGTTGGACATGTCGTCTTTTTGTAGGCCAACATTCAGCACCGTATAACATCGCCGGACGAATCACTGTCCTATAGAACTTACCTTTTAACTTTTGTGGCACCCTTCTGTCACATAGGACGCCAGAAGCTTGACGCCACTTCAACCAGGCAGCTGAGATTCTATATCTAACATCTTCATCAATGTCGCCATCATTTTGAAGCATCGATCCTAAATACCGAAAAGTATCCTTCTGGGCCACCACTTGCCATCGAGGCTAATATCTCCATCCTCATGCCTAGTCGCGCTGAAATCGCACATCATGTACTCGGTCTTGGTCCTACTGAGTCTGAACCCTTTCGACTCTAACGTGCGTCTCCACAGCTCTAACTTCCTATTAACCCCTTCCCTACTCTCGTCAAGCAGCACCACATCATCAGCAAAGAGCATACACCAAGGGATATCATCTTGTATGTCCCTTGTGACCTCATCCATCACCAAGGCAAATAAATAAGGACTCAATGCTGACCCCTGATGTAGGCCTATGTTAATAGGAAAGTCAGTGCTGTCACCATCACATGTCCGGACAAACGTCATCGCATCCTTATACATATCCTTGATGAGGGTAATGTACTTAGTTGGGACTTTGTGCTTCTCCAAGGCCCACCACATGACATTTCTCGGTATTTTATCATACGCCTTCTCAAGGTCAATAAAGACCATATGCAAATCCTTCTTCTGCTTTCTATAGGAGAATTAAGAAAATCGCCTCCATGGTCGACCTTTCAAGCATGAACCCAAACTGGTTTTGGATCACACTTGTCACTCTTCTTAGACGGTGCTCGATAACCCTCTCTCAAAGCCATAGTTGTTATGGCGTCGCCATATCGTCGCCATAGCGACGCCATAGCGTCGTGGCGGGTTTTGGCCTCTCGCCACGGCGACGCCACGACGTCGATGGTCTATGGCGTCCGCCACAGAGCTATGGCGTCCCCGTGGCGCCGATATGGCGTCCTGTGGCGCCGTGAAGCTCTGTGGCGGGCGCCATAGAGCTGCGTCTAGGTGACTTATTGGGGTTAGGGTTTAGGGGAGAAGGTTTCTGTTTACCTCCCCTCCCGCAGTCTCTCCTGTTCAGGCGCCGCCGCCGCTGTCTCCGCGCCCTCCCGCCGGCCCGAGCCGCCGCCGCCGCCATCCCTTCTTCCCCTCTTCCCCTGTTCAGGCGCCGCCGCCTGACCGAGCCGCGGCCGCCGCGAGCGGAGGGGGCAGGGGATCCGGCCCGCGGAGCAGCGCCGAGACAAGCTCCGCGAGGCCCGCCGCCGGCCTCTGTCCTTCCGCCGCGCCGGTGAGGGAGGGAGAGGGCGGAGCGAGGGAGGAGGACGGAGGAGGGGCGCGCTGGTGAGGGAGGAGGGCGGAGGGAGAGGGAGAGAGAGACGCGGCGTGGGGACAGGGAGTGGATGGGGGGTGGGAGATAAGGTTGGAGTGGGTCCCACTCGTCAGTCGCTGTAGAAGAGGTGAGTAGCGTAGATTTGAGTAAAAGATATTTACTGCACTCGTCAGTCGGACGTGTTTTTTAAAAGTCGGAGCTCTCGCAAACGGAGCCTCGCTCTCACTCTACTGTACTGCTGGAGGAGGAAGAGGAAGAGGAAGAAAAAATCATTTTGGGTGATAATGATATAGATGATTTTGGTGAACAACCAATGGATGCTACCGAAGATGGTGGAGAGAATGTGGATGCTTCTAACGATCTCGATGAGTTTGCATTGGACGACTTTTGAGAGATGAGAGATTTGGAAGTTTGAGAAATGAGAGAGTTCTATGTCTTTTGTGCTACATTTACATTACTATTTTGAGTTGCTAATATTGTAGACTATACCTTTTAACCTACATTTGCATTACTATTTGTCAGTATAATTTTCTAATATCCTAGACTATAATATATGTATTCGCCACGCCGATGTGTGTATGGCGACGCCACGCCACACGCCATAGACGTTGTAAAGGTGTGAAGGTGGTGGGTCGCCGCGCCTCGCCGCGCCGCCGTAACAACTATGCCCAAAGGTTTATCGTATGGCTCATCAGCTTAATCCCACGGTAGTTAGTACAACTTTGAACATCTCATTTGTTCTTAAAGATTGGTACTAATATACTTCTCCTCCATTCTTCAGGCATCCTGCTGAACTGAAAAATAAGGTTAAAAAGCTTAGTTAACCATACTATCGCTTTAGCACCTAGACATCTCCACACCTCAATGGGGATACCATCAGGGCCCATCGCTTTACTCCCCTTCATCCTCTTCAACGCCTCCCCGATCTCAGCATCCTGAATTCTCCTCACAAAGCGTATGTTCCTCACAAAGCGTATGTTGGTGTCATCAAAAGAGTCATCTAACTCAAAGGTAGGGCTCTCATTCTCCCCATTAAACAACTTATCAAAATACTCTCGTCATCTGTCCTTGATCTCTTCATCCTTCACTAGAAGTCGATTTGTCACATCCTTGATGCATTTGATTTGGTTGATATCTCTTGTCTTCCGCTCGCGGATTCTAGCCATCCTATAGATGTCCTTCTCCCCTTCATCCGTTGTCTAAAAGAAGATAAGAATATTCACATCTAATAGTTAAAACACATGGATCCTAGAAAACTCCAATGGACCAGTTTTGTACACTTTCACCTGTAGGTAAGTTGTCTAAATTTCTTTTACCCTAGATTAGATGTTTCCTTTTTCTCCAGTAAGATACTTAGCTTATTCAAACTTCAGATCATGCCTCAAAAGCATGGCCAGCTTTATCGTATGTGTACGAATGATTCACCTAACTCTGCAATTGGGATGACATTAACAAAGGTGTAATATACATCTATCAACATTGGAACAGGAAAAATATAGGAGCATAACTAAAAGAGTGCCATCCTATTGACCCTTTAGCTTGTTGTCTCCCATCAGAGCTCATTCAAATAGTGAAGCCTACCAGTACATAGACTGCGGGTACAGAAATGGGCAATAACAACCACATACACCAACACATCTAAGTGGCCCTAATTTTCAGCTATATTTACACCAGTCGCTAGATACATAATGAATATAGATAAATAACATGGGGGTGTCCAACCAACCGAGTAAAGGGCCCAAGGGTATCTAGCTTACTGAGCCACCACTAATCAGGTAGCCGAAAGGGAAATTTGCCTACAGCATATAGGAATGGTAGCAGTGCATTCATTTTTATCCCCTTTTCATGTAACACACATAGATTCAGCAAAGGAGCTTACGAATGTTTCCGCTAAATCAATTAGCCAAACTATAACTCTAATTCCAGCTACCGGGCCGCAATAGTAGAACCCAATAACGAACCCTCTCCAGTCTAATCGAAACAGGCATCGCGATTCGCAAGCACACAAAATCAGAAACGGATGGGGAGGGCTTGAGACGGGTCGATGGGGGCTGTGAGGTTACCGACCCGGTCGCCGATGTTGCAGGCGTCGGCCTCGTCGTGCGCCATGAACTTGGAGGTGCGCTTGACGTAGCGGTTGTACACCTTGTGGTGGAAGAGGCGGTCCACCGCCACCACCACCGACTTCTGCATCTTGTTCGACACCACGATCCCCACCACCGGCTTCATCTCGGCTCCCCCCGGCGGAAAAGACTCTCTCCTCCCTTGAAGACGGACCGGATCCTCCGCGCGGCGCGCCTGCTTGGAGGGTGAACTGAAGGCGGAGGCGGCGAGGGACGGGATGGGCGGCGCTCACCCGGCGGCGACGGGAGAAGGGACCTCAGCTCAGCGGCGCAAGGGTTTTGCAGGTGACCCCTGTGGTTGCCTAGCAGTAGAAGCGCTTCTGCGGCGCGTTTAGAAGGCCGGCCCACTTCGAATCGGGCTTACCAGTCAGCTCCCTGACGACATTTCGCCTGGTGGGCTGCGGCCCAATCTCTATCTACACCTGAAAAGACCGTAAGGGAGAATTTATTTTTCTGTCGTACGTCGCCTAACCGTCGTCTCGCCAAAAAATTGATCCCTGACCCCTTTTCGCGAGCTGCTCGCGGCCGCTCCCCTCCGTCGCGCCACCGGCCGCGCCTCCCCCGCGCTGCCGCTCCCCTCCGCCGCGCCGCCGGCCACGCCTCGCCCGCGCCTCCCCTACTTTTCCGCTCCCTTGCCTCGCACCTTCTTCCCTGCGCTGCCTCTCCGCCGCGCCGCCAGCCGCGGCCCTCTCCCCCGTGCTGCCTCTCCGCCGCGCCGCCAGCCACGGCCCTCTCCCCCGTGCTGCCTCTCCGTCGCGCCGCCACCCCCCTCCTTTGCGCCGCCTCCGCCGCGGCCACCTTCCCCACGCTGCCTCTCCGCCGCGCCGACGCGCTGCCGCTCCCCTGCCTCTCCGCGGAGCTGCCTCGCCCGCGCTGCCGCTCCTCCACCGCCAACGCCGAGGCAGCCGGCACCTCCCCGCGCGGCACCACCGCGCAGCAGCGCATCCCCGAAGCAGGGGATCAATTTCGCAGCGCCGGTCGAACAGAGCGCCGCCGGCGGCGTTCCGCATGTGGGGAGCGGCCGAGCACAGACGAAGACGACTGCACACGTTGAGAGCAGGGGGCTCCCCGAGCGACGGAACGGCAGCGGGAGGGCGTGCAGCCCCAGCGAGCGGAGGCAGAGGCAAGCGGCAGCGCACCTGGGGTTGGGGATCGAGCAAGCCGAGCACCGGCGAAGGCGGCGGCTGCACGCGGGTAGCAAGGGGCCGATTCGGCGAGGGGGCGAGCGCTGCACGGCACGCCTACGCCGCGCGCTCGCCGCAGCGACGCCGGCCTAGGCCATAGGCCTTGTGGCTGGTGCGGCTGCCCCGCCGTCCCGGCCTATGGCCGGCTAACCTGCGTGGCGCTCATGGAGGGGGAGCCGCGGCGACGCGGCGTAGGTGCTGCTGCTGGGCGCGACTCCCGCGGCCCCTCTGCGGTGCCGGGAGGTTACTCCATGTATCTAAGCACCAGGAAGAATATGAACTACAATATATTGTTCACAGTCAACAAATTCTACTGATACACAAAGATGTAGAGGCACACATCCAAGAATCCTCTACAAGTAACACTAAGTTGCGTAAGTCTTCCTAGCTTCGCTTCGTTTGCTATGGGTTGGCTCTTGGATGCAACCTTCTCAATCAATCTCATATTGCGAGCAACGGCAGCTTGCTTCTGGCGATGGCTATATATTTTCTTTTTGCTGCACAGACAAATAAAAATTTGACCTTTCAAACAAAAGTAAACATGCCAGATACTTGCAAGAAAAGGGGGCAAAACTCAAATGGTTTTGCACATTTTTTTTTGGAATCATTCATCTTTCAAAAGTATTAAACATACTTTTCCAAATAGGACTACAAGAATTACATATGCAGATAATTTACTACCCCGGCCTAAAGAATATGAAAGAGAAAAGGAGATAGGAAAGACCGATAAAAAATAAGACCCGCCGTGAGAACCATTCCTCCAATTGCCTATGAAACTCTTTCACCAACATGCATGTCTCTTGCTCATCTATCGAAATCTTGAACATCCCAAGAAGTCACACTGCTTAATGTTGGACGGTCTTTTGAAGAAGTTCAAGAATTGGAGATACAATCCAAACTTGCTTTCCCACCATAGCACAGAGAAACCAGCACTAAACCAATAGCTATTCAGAATATATAGAACAGACATAGGCAAGAGCATGATTGATTATTGTATGATCTGACCATGAAAATACCAAGCATAATATGAAAATAACACTTGCATTTGTGTGACGATATATGATTTAGGTATCAGTACCCACTACCCAGATTGTACCATTGACCTCTAATCAGACTGACATAAGCAGGCAATAAACCTCACCAATTTTTATGCTCGATGGAAACTTGAAGGAAAAAAAAAGGTCTGCAACTATTTGGTATATGGCCTACTCAGCTAGAAAAGCTAATCTAATCAAGCTGCGATAAAAAAGACCATAAAATCCCAAAATGAGATGCAGAATCTGAAATAACAAAAAAAACTAATTTATTTAATGTCTAAAACAGAGGAACTTCAAAGTTTCTTATTTATATGTAGAATTTACATTAACTTTGTAATTTATGGACAGAAGAAACTAACCTTCAGAGTCACTGGATGACCTACAAAATGATTGCACAAGCTTTGCAACATACAATCCTTGCCCCTTTTCATCACCAACCTTTCAAAATGACAGAGATCACATTAGTCTTTCCTTGACAGATCTCATCACTAGGAATGACTCAAATAAACAAAAGGATTACGATTTGAAACCAATGCAAAGAAATAACTAGTCACAAACTAAGCATATAGTATGGATACCAACAACATGAACGATGTGACAGAGTTATATAGCACTGTTTGGGGATACGGAACAACCTAATCAATCAAAAGCAATGACGGTTGTAACTTCAGCAGTTATTAGAAATGATTTGGCAAAATAGATGGCTGACATATGGAAATATGGTAGGAATAGCATTATCATAGTATCGAGTATCAACACAACTGCAAGAGCTTTTATAGAAGTACAGAACCCAGAATTAAAATAGCAAAACGGCTAACACCAGCTGATGCAATAGTCCATGGTGATGCAAGTTCATTCATTGAGAGAAGATCTATCGGTTGTTAGAACTAAGCCATTCTCCTTTTATCCTTCCTGAGAAAATCAGTAATGCCTACAGTAATTACTATTTCTCCAAACAACCAGGTTTGAACCTCATCTGCAACTATCTTATTGCTCATGTAGAAAGGTGGTTCCAGTAAACGCCATCAGTATGGATCAAAATTTCGTATTGGAGCATGCCAGCCGAGACACCTAGTGAGGAAAAAGGCAGCAATTTACATCTAGAAATTTGAGAGGGCACAGAAGGCAGTAGCGGACCTGGAGCAGCTCGTCGGAGGTGCGTACTTGGAGGCAGCATGAGCACGTCCCCGGGGAAGAGCGCGCCAATGTCGTCGTGGAGCGCGTCGACGGGGCCAGGAAGTCGGCACGCACAGCCGTCTTGACCGACGGAATCAGATCGGAGCAGCAGGGGAGGGAGGGAGCTGCCGCTGCCTGCCTAAACCAGAAGAGAGGGAGCCGCCGCCGCCGTCGCAGCGTCCGGCGAAATCGGATCGCGTGAGATAGGAGCCGCCGGCCGTCGGACACTCGGACTTCCCTCGACGCGAGAAAAAAATGGTGAAGAAACAGGGCCATCGGACGGAGGCAGAACGGGACTTGTTCGTTGCATCCGCATCCGACCTGGGTACCGGGTTCTGATATTGGACCGGGTCTTGTTAGGACACGGGTAGGGCCGGGCCCAAATAAAGCCCAGGTGGAACAAAAAATAAAATTAACCGTGGGCTGCTTTAATATTCGTGCAAACATTATGGAAGGCCACCGGAGCAAAACTCAATTATTATAGTTATGGGAGAGATAAAATGGCAACTTAAAGGCTGCGACATTAAGAAGGGATGGAGAATGACGATGTAATAGGCGTTTACTAGATTGAAAAAAATGTTATTTCACGTCGGAATAAGACCAAACTTTTTCTCGAGCCTCCCATAAAAACTTAAACATCTACTCCTTCCATCACAAATTATTATTATTAGTTATTTTGACCTTTCTAGATGTATAGTTTTTGTTATACATCTAGATATATGTTATGTCTAGGTGTATAATAAAATCTACGTATCTAGAAAAATTAAAATGACTAATAATTTAGAACGAAGTAAGTATAAGATAAATAAATAGAGATAGACGTGGGACTGTATGTTTCACATAAAACCCAACTGTGTCGACGCTCAATTTCAAATCGCATAGATTTTTTGAAATTCTGCCTTGGCAAATGAGCATGCGGAGCACCTGCACTGCATTGTAGCGTTATCTACCAAATGGCGCCAGAAAAGAAAGAGGGTAGTGTGATCTTCTACTGTCTGGCGCGATCACATAGCTAGTGATAGAGACGGTTGCTTAATTGTACAGCAACTTATTTGGAGTGAACCCACGATATCCTCCACGCATGCCGTTGGTAGCTGTTTAGCGAGCAAATTCTCTATGTGCCATTGAAAAATATAACTCGTTCTCTATGTACCATTAAAAATTAGCACATCCCTTCTATGCCATTGTTTATAATTTCTTATCCCTTGTATGCTATTACTGTCGAATACCACTAACTGAGTTGTTGAAGGGAAGAGTGAAAAGACAGTGATACCCCTCGTCCAACTGGGCCCTCAGCACCCGCAAGAGGGGCGCGCAGCTGGCTCCCCGCCGCCCGCCGTGGCCTCGGCGCACTCGCTCCCCGCTAGCCGCCGCCGCCGCCCTCGCCCCGTGCTCCCAGCCGACCGCAGCCGTCCTCGCGGGACCGGGGGTGGGGGCGCGTTCTTTTTTTATCGGTCCGGTGACTAGTGAGCGCTGCTTCAGTGCTTTCTGCTTTGTGAGGAGGGGTAAAAACATTCTAAAGGGAAAAGTTTGATGCCATTAATATGCGAATTTGACGGTAATAATAGTATATAGGTATGAGAAACTATAAACGATGGCATAGAAGGGATATGCTAATTTCCAATAGCATGTAGGGGATGAGTTATATTTCTCAATAGCACATAAGGAATTTGCACCTATTTAGCCTGTTGTGCTTTTTTGTGAAAGATTTACTCTAAGCCCATGACGGATGGTGACCGAATTCAATCTGTCATGGGCTCATGACTCGCTGGAAGGGAAGCCCAGCCGGCCATTCTGTCCGTATTCACACGTCGCATTTTCAGTTCAGCTCTCGATTCCATTTCTACCACATATCTTTTCGGACTTTTTTTTATAAGGCCTTTCTGCTTTCCAGACTTCCCCATAAAAGCCTCCGGATTCAGAAACCAACGCCGCGTCCGCCGGTCGTCTGTGGCCGTTCCACACTACAACCACGTGTCTGGCTCCACCCTCCTGCGATTCGGACAAGCAACCATGGCGCTACGCACCCGCCGGAAGAAGCGCGGCCGCGCGGGCGCCCGACACGCCCTCCCCGGCGTCGCAGTCCAATCCATGCGACACGCGCGCGGCCGGATTATAGCATGGCGATGCCAATTGGCAAGTTGGTGCCGCCGCCCGCAGCTTCGTATCGACGAGGAGCCCGGCGCGCACTCGATTCCGCCCCCCCGGCCGCAGCCATGATAGATTGATTCCCTTCTTTCCCGTCCGGTGCCCGGCAGCGCCCTCGCCGCGCCGGTGGCCGCGCCCCAGGCTTGCCCGAAAAAGAGGTGGGCGGCAATGAGTGCGCGACCGGCCGGCGCCGACCGGGGACGGGGGCGAGACGTGAGAGCTAGCTAGCCATGGCGGGCGAGCGAGCACCGAGTCTGAGCAGCAGCTCGCCGCGGCAGACAGCAGCAGAGCCAGCGCCGGTGCCGATCGCTCTGCAGCCTGCACCCCGGCTGCCTGCGGCCTCATCTTTTCGCCACGTCACCGCTCAGCGTCCTACTACACGGCCCCTCTTTTCGTCTTTTCTATCCCCGTCTTTGCATTGGCCGCCTTCCTTTTCCCTTTCAATGAGCTTTTCTCTCTCCCCTCTTTCTCCCCAATCTCTTTTCCTTTTCTTCCCCGGCCCGTCGTCTTTGGCCGGCTTTGTCAGGAGCGGGGAAAGCGACCGCTTTCGCGTACGCCGTGCGCTGAAACGGAGGCCGCGTTCCCATCCCAACTTCCCCATGGTGCCGACTGCGGAGACGAGCGCGAGACGCAGCGACCGGCTGCGACCGCCAGTGGCAGTGCTACCAGTATTCCACCGTCAATCTTACCGGGCTGCAGTGCGGCAAGCAGCTGCTCAGAGGCGGTCAGGGCTTACCGGGCCGGTCCTGTCTTTTGACCCGCGGTGTACGCGACGCCACGCGGGCCGTGAGCCCGTGAACCCTCTGTCGCTGCATGCGGGGCCGGGATACCTTCGCGGGGCCACATGCCAGTGGCTGACGCTCTCCCTCTCCGTTCCGCCAGAGAGAGGGAGAGATGATACACCCCGGCCCTGCGCGGGGGACCCAGTCCTCTGACGCGCGAATCAAGCAGCACCGTGCTGATTTCGAGCTCCGGCGTCCCCTCTGATAAGGAGGCCGGCCAGTTGGCAGTTTGCCTCTCTGACTCTCGCTACCAGAACCATGAAGAAGATGCGCATCCTCCGGAAGCTGCACTGCAAGTAGGAGTAGAGTAGTAGAGCCCCGAGTAGCATGGGTAGCGTTGCAGTTGTCGTCGTCGCCCTGTGGGAGTCACGGCGGTTTTCCCCCGCGTGTTTTGATTGGACGGACGGGGCCTCAACCTGAAGAACTCCCCCCGATGACATGATAGCTCACGGCCACATGGCTTATTAGCCGCGTGGGTACGGTGCTCCCAGCTAAGATCCAAGTCGCTCAATCAGCACGCGGCTCCAAGTTCCTCTCTCATTCCATGTAGCCAAGGTCTCAAGGATTGCGTGTACTAGAGCTACCTGCTGATTTACCTAGTGCTGCAGATCAAACTGTACTGGGAGACGGATGTTCCCTGCACGGCTCCCGGGGGGGCCTTCTGGCAGTTGTTGTTTTTTTTGAAAGGAACTGTTTTATGGCATTAAACAACACTCTGTTAACCAGCTTGACTGGACGGTTATGGGCCTAACTGCCATCATCAACCCCACTGAGTCACTGACCTCCTACAGTCTTCAGTCACCTGCGTGCACTTCCCAACTCCCAAGTCGCGCTGCATGTCTCTGCACGTCACACCCAAGAAAAGAAACCGGGCATTTGCCGGGAGCCTCGCAGCCACTGCACCGGACTCATCACCCGGGGCCCAGCCGTCAGGGTTCTTCCATGGCGTCCATGATCATTTCCCCCTCCCTGTCTCTGTCACCCAAAGATGCCACGGCGAAGGTATGAGTGGGCACGCAGAATTGCAGACCACCACCCCGCACCGATCGGCATCACATCGATCCGTCGCGCCCCGGCCGGCCTCGCTTTCTTTCCCTTCCCTTCCCCCCCTTCCCTCTTGCATGACACGAGAAAAAGCGTCGCCACCAAAGCCACCCCGCTCCGCGCTCCACTCTATGCCCTGCCGCCTGCCTCCCCTGCCCGCCCAGCTCTCCTCACTTTTCTCCCTCCTCCTCCCCGCTCGGCTCGGGCGCCTCTCGCCCCCCATCATTCCCGTTCCCCCGGCCCGGCTCTCCCAATGGCCTCCTCCGGCGGCTTCGTCCTCCTCTCCCTCCTCGCCGTCGTCCTCCTCTCCTCGGCGCCGCACCTCGCCTCCGCCTCCGAGCCCCTCAACCCCGAAGGTAACGCCGCAGGCGCCCGCCGGCCGGCACTCGCTCGGCGCACTAGCTGCACTTCCGGTGGTTGATTTGGCGAGCTTTTCCGCGTGCAGTGCAGGCGCTGATCGCCATCCGGCAGGGGCTGGTCGACCCGCACGGCGTGCTCGGCAACTGGGACCAGGACTCCGTCGACCCCTGCAGCTGGGCCATGATCACCTGCTCCGCCCAGAACCTCGTCATCGGCCTGTAAGCTCGGCAGCAGCCTCTCTCTCGTCAGCCGTCTCGTGACCGGCCGTAGGAAGAGCCTGGCAATAATGGCCGGCCGGCCGGGCGGGCCGGAGGGCTAGTTGCAGCTGAGCTGACACCCACGCGTTTGCCTTCACGTTTCAGGGGAGCGCCGAGCCAGGGGCTGTCGGGGACGCTGTCCGGGAGGATCGCCAACCTCACCCATCTCGAGCAAGTGTGAGTAACCAAACCACCTTGCCGTCCCGTCCATACATCGTGCGTTCATGGGAAAAATTTGAACGAGAACCACCACTGAATCCGTCTCGCTTTTGTTTTTTCCAGGCTGCTGCAGAACAACAACATCTCCGGGCGGCTGCCGCCGGAGCTGGGCGCGCTGCCGCGGCTGCAGACGCTGGACCTCTCCAACAACCGCTTCTCCGGCCGCGTGCCGGATACGCTCGGCCGCGCCTCCACCCTCCGGTACCTGTGAGTGAGAGCCTCCCAAAAGATCCCCGTTCCGAGTAGCGTCATGGCCATGGCTGCTCACGCTTGCTCCTTGTCCTGTCTGTTCTTCGCCGCAGGAGGCTCAACAACAACAGCTTGTCCGGGCCGTTCCCCGCGTCGCTGGCCAAGATCCCGCAGCTCTCCTTCCTGTACGTCCTCACACGCGCATTGTCGAAGCCATCGGCTTCCTCAATTCCACGCCGATGTTTAGCTTTCGTTCCCTTTTTTTGAGGTTTTTAAATCGAATTGAAATTCGATCCGTGACCCGATGCGTCTGCTCGTTTTGGTTCCCAGGGACTTGTCCTTCAACAACCTCACTGGCCCCGTCCCGGTCTTCCCGGCAAGGACGTTCAAGTAAGCAGGGATCGCCCGCAGCCCGGTCGATCGTCTTATCCTAATCCACGATTCCACACTAGTTTGATCACCTTTTGCTTTGTTCTTTCTTTTTTATTTATATTATTTATAAAAAGAAACTGAACTGTATGATGATGATGGTGGTCGTGGTGGTAGCATCGAATCTAATGCCAAGGTTGTTTGTTTAATGTTCGTGTGGCGTGCAGCATCGTGGGCAACCCGATGATATGCGGGAGCAGCAGCTACGCCGACGGCGCGGGGGAGTGCGCCGCCGCGCAGGCGCCGGCCGCCGTGCCCTTCCCGCTGGAATCCACTACGGGCGGCGGCGGCGGCAGCAGCAGTGAGCACACTCTTCCTGTTCCTGTCTCTCTGCGGCTCTGTCTCTGTCTTCGACCATTCCCCGCCACTCCCACTCCTGTCCCGTCGTGCTCGGCGCTTTGCTTTCCTCGCTTTCGCGGGGTGCGTGGGCGTCGATCGTGGGCGCGCATGCACGCGTCGCTGCTGCTGCTTCTGCAACCCTGCGCTCTCGCTTCGCCGTGTAGCGGTCGAGGGGACATGGTGCCGCCGGAGCGGGGCGCCGTCGCAGCGCCGCTTGCGGCGTGCGCGCCCGGAACAGTTGTGTGCGTAGGCTTGTAGCTGGTGGCGCGGTCTGGCCTGAACGGTATGCGTCTGCTCGGGCCTGGGGATCAGCGTTTGGTTTTGTGTGTGCGTGCAGGGGCGGCGGCGGCGGGGAGGTCAAAGGCTGGCGCGCGGCTGCCGATCGGCGTAGGGACAAGCCTGGGCGCCTCCTCCCTTGTGCTCTTCGCCGTGTCCTGCTTCCTCTGGCGGCGGAAGCGCCGGCACTCGGGGGGCCCCTCCTCCGTCCTCGGCATCCTCGGTACGTCCCCATCACCAACGTCCCTGACAGCAGCGCTACCTCCCTGAATGAGAAATTAAACGACCCCGCGGACGCGTGGTGTTGGGATGGCTGTTGCAGAGCGGGGCGGCGGCCGCGACCTGGAGGACGGCGGCGGGGTGGCGGTGGCGCGGCTGGGGAACGTGCGCCAGTTCGGGCTGCGCGAGCTGCAGGCCGCCACGGACGGGTTCGCGGCGAAGCACATCCTGGGCAAGGGCGGGTTCGGCAACGTGTACCGCGGCCGGCTCCCCGACGGCACGACGGTGGCCGTGAAGCGGCTGAACGACCCCGCCAGCGCGTCCGGGGAGGCGCAGTTCCGCACGGAGGTGGAGATGATCAGCCTCGCCGTGCACCGCCACCTGCTCCGCCTCGTCGGCTTCTGCGCCGCCGGCGGGGAGCGCCTCCTCGTCTACCCCTACATGCCCAACGGCAGCGTCGCGTCGCGCCTCCGAGGTACGCCACCGTCACCGCCCACCGTACACGTACGTTCCGGTGGTAGCGAGCCAGTAGGGAGGGAGGAGGCGCATCAAGGTTCGTGCCGTACCGGCGGGCCCGTCCGCCCCGCCGGTCGGTCCGTGCGGGCCCCGCGCGCGGAAGTGCACGCAGGAGTCATGGGAGGGGAGGTGCACAGTACCCGCTACCCAGGGGGGGAGTCAGGCGTGCTCGCCCGCGGGGTACCGCGGCGGGGGCGCCTGCCATTGCCATGGGCGGGCGGAGACCACAGGCCCAGAACACCACCGCACTCACGATTTGTCCGCATCCCCGGCTGCCCCCCTGCTCCCGGGGCGCATGCCGTCGCTGCCGCGGCGCGCCCCCACCCCGCCCGGCCACCGCGCGGCGCGACACGAAGCACAAGCCGGAAGCGTATCCGCGCGTGCTGGTACTAGTACCCTGGTTGCAGCGCGCCAGTACCGCGCGCACCCGCTGGCCACTAGACGAGCGCGGCGGCGGCAGCGTGTATTTATCGCCCGCCGCTGCCGCCACGGCTGGCGTGACGCGCGTAAGGCCGTGTCCAAAGGTTAGAGCCAGCAATGGCTCTAAGCCAGCACCGGCACAGTAGCATACAGGGCAAGCAGGTGCGGGGGGGAAACGCGCCTGTGAGGAGGAGGTGCATCGGGAAGCGGTAGAGGCAGCCGACGAGCGGAGCGCTAGCTCGTCCGTTTTTTTACTGTTCATTGATTAAAAAACTCTCCCAGCTAGCGACGTCGTCGCCCTTTGGAGGAGGCCTAACAGCCCCGGCCGGCCGGCCGCCGTCAGCGTCCGCGCAGGTCGGACGCGCCCGTGCCGCCCGGCCGGCCGTGCGCCGCGCCACCGCTCGCCCGCACCTGCACTCGCGTCGCGCGGTTCCGTTCCGTCCGCGCCGGGGCCGCGTGAATGCGCGGTCGGTTCCCCACGGGCATGGCATTACCGACGCGGCGAGGTTGCCTCGGGCTTTTGCTCGCGCCGTCGCGCGCACGCGTGTCCGTCCTAATCCGGCATCCCACTCGATGCTTGATGACGGGTCAGGAGGTCGATCAGGGTTGCTAGGGCTACAACGCTAGCTGCTGCTGGCTGCTGCTTCGGGGAAGTGGTGGTCCTGGTCTCCAGGAGGACCAGGAGGCGTGGGGGCGCCGCGCGCTGGAACAGCGGCACAGCCAAGGGCATGTCGGCTTCTTCTTTTGTTCCGGCAGGCGGGGGACCTAGCAAAGCTACCTCCCTGCGTGGCGCGAACTACGAGCCCGTGTGCCCCGTCCGGTCACTGTTCCGCCCTGCAAGCTCGCGTGTCCCATGCGGCCGTGCCAAGCAAATCCTCAGCACTCGGTGGCATCATTGCTCAGCTGGCCATCAGCTGCCTACTAACCGCTAGCTCGAGCCCCCCTTAAGCCTTAACCCTTGAGCCAGGAGGCCGCTGGTCCACATCACATACCACACCCGTGCTGTCACAGGCCGTGCGTCTCGTATCTCTCGCTCCGTATGCCTACTGTACACGCAGCAGCAGCAGCAGCAGCAGCAGCAGCTGCAACGGGCAGGGGCCTCTCTGGCCTCCAGGGCTCGCCGGCCAGTCGATCCCGAGGGCAGGATACGCTGGTGACGTGACGTCGGCGATTTCCCTTGTTGCCACCCGTACCGTACGCCGCTGCCCGCCGCCGTAGCCACGTGCGCCCACGCGACGCCGACGACGCGTCGCACCGCGTGTTTACTAATTACTAATTAATTAATTAATTAACCCGTCGGCGCGGCCGGGCTTGACGACGACGCTGCAGGGAAGCCGGCGCTGGACTGGGCGGCGCGGAAGCGGATCGCGGTGGGGGCGGCGCGGGGGCTGCTGTACCTGCACGAGCAGTGCGACCCCAAGATCATCCACCGGGACGTCAAGGCCGCCAACGTGCTGCTGGACGAGCGCCTCGAGGCCGTCGTCGGCGACTTCGGGCTCGCCAAGCTGCTGGACCACGGCGACTCGCACGTCACCACCGCGGTGCGGGGCACCGTGGGGCACATCGCGCCCGAGTACCTCTCCACGGGCCAGTCGTCGGAGAAGACGGACGTCTTCGGCTTCGGGATCCTGCTGCTCGAGCTCGTCACGGGGCAGCGCGCGCTCGAGCTCGGCAAGGGCTCCGGCGCCGGGCACAACCACAAGGGCGGCGTCATGCTCGACTGGGTACGTACGCCTCCTCTCCTGCTCTCTGCTCTGCTCTCTCTCTTGCTTTCTTTTCTGTCCAATGCAAAACAAACTGCTAAAACTTGGCAAGCTAGCAAGCTTTTGAGTTCATGTCGTTTTCGATGCAATCTTGGTATGTAATCGATTATAGAGAGAGAGAGAGAGGAGAGAGAGAGAGAGAGATGTACTATGTAATTGGCATGCTGGACGACGCACACGGCCATGCGCATTCATTAGCGAGTATAGTGCTGATCAGGAGGGGCATCTGGATACCTGATGCGGCACAGGATGTCGTTCCAGGTCCATCTGAATGCCAATAACTGAGCCAAACTCTGGTCCCCTATCCATGTACCCTCCCATGCTGTTGGAAGCACTGGGAAGTACCAGCTTGGGGTACTTGCAATAAAACCATGCGTGCTCCTCCTGATGGACCTGCATCTGATCATCTGAGAGGTCTTTTGATTGCAACTCTCCCTCTCTACTTAACTGTGTTACTGTTATGTTAGGGATGTAAGTGGGTACCCAATGGTGTTTTCTGGGTCAACTGAATAATTACAATTTCATGCCATTGTAGTTCATTTCTCTTCTAAATTAATTACGCACAATGCCATCCTAGGTCATTGTATCAAGTTTTTGGGTTGACCTGCATCTGATACGGCCTGAACGTTGATCATCAATCTGAGCGGCCTTTTGATTGCAACTCTTCCTCTACTTAACTGTGTTACTGTACCTGGCATCCAATTAGACGCTGCATTTCTGAATGCTACTCTATTCTTTGATCATGCAAACAACAGCCGGAAAACAACTGAACATTGTTGATGCATTCCTGTTAGTGGCGAAGTGCTTGGCTAAACCTTGCTTTGTTTTGTTTCCACAACAACAGGTGAGGAAGGTGCATCAGGAGAAGATGCTGGACCTGCTGGTGGACCAGGACCTGGGCCCGCACTACGACCGGATCGAGGTGGCGGAGATGGTGCACGTCGCGCTCCTATGCACGCAGTTCCAGCCGTCGCACCGCCCCAAGATGTCCGAGGTGGTCCGGATGCTGGAGGGCGACGGCCTGGCCGAGAAGTGGGAGGCCACGAACCGGCCCGCCGCGGCGGGGGCGCCGCCGTGCCACGACGCGCTCGGCTACGACCACCGCAACGACTCCAACGGCTCCGTCTTCTTCAACGACTTCCACGACAACGACAGCAGCCTCAGCAGCGACGAGGCGCGCTCCATCGACATGGTCGAGGAGATGGAGCTCTCAGGGCCGAGGTAGCAGCTTCCGGGAAGAACCAGTTCATTATTCATAGCATCAAAGTTCAGACTAGGATCAGAGTGCTTGAAAAAAATTACAGGTAGTGAGTGACTGAGTGAGGGTAGGGTAAGATTTGTTGCGAGCCAGTTTGGAATTAAAGTTACCACTAGGTGCTTTAGAGCTTAGACCACAGTGTGTAGTTTCTGATGGGAGCTGCCGTCCTTTTCCCTGGAAAAAAGATGTAAAGAAAAAGGATGGCTTCTCTTTTGCTTCTTTTCACAGGCTTCTTTTTCTTTTGCTGCTGCTGCTGTTCTTACTGCTGATCTGGTGACCTCAGCACATTCAGCATCGCAGTCCTTTGGTATTCCGGTCCACTGATCTAGGGCAACCTTTTGCAGTGCAAGCATTGTATGTAGGGAATGTGTTGCAAGTTGCGAGGCATGCAGTCATTTTGACTGCTTTTTGGGACCTGTAAAGGTATTGATAAACAATGGCTATAGTACAGATCAAAACAAGCAAATTTGGGCTCTTTTCAGGCGAAATCACAGGGCAATTTCAAGCACCATCACACACAAGTTCAGTTGCAAACTTAACATCCAACAGGAAGCAACCATGGACGGCAATTGTCCAGCCGTCCAGGGGACAAAGTCACTAACCCAGTGAATGCCAGTTATTCTCGATAGTACACCATGTGGCTCACTATACTGAGACTAGATCGAAGAAAGAAGCACATACATTTTACTTTTTAATGCGGAATTTATAGAGGAAAAAGGACAGATAAGCTGTCGGCGTGTTCCTCAGTACCGTGAATACGTTGTGCATTTAGTATTTACAGAGTAAAACCTGTACAGTCGAAAGAACAGCAGATAACACTGACTAAATCGTAAAATCAGAAGAAACAGTGGTAGTGGTAACTACCGAACACTAATAGTATGTCTATGATACATCATGTTACATGTTAGAGAAAATGATATCACTCGTGACTGTTTATGGTTTTTTTTAACTAGCTGGTAAGAGTTTGTGCTCAACCAATCCTTAGTATATACTCCATTGTTATTTCCCATTGTTTTGGGCCTTCCTGTTGTATACCTCTGACAGTGTACATCTTCTTTGGTCAATCTTTACCTATCACAATTTCCCTCGACAGTTTGGAGCCCCGCAAAAACATTCTTTCTCGGGACCAAAAGAAGTGGAGAATCTACAAAAACGGGAGAGAACGATCATACATCAAAGAACCTATTTTCTTAACAAAAGAAGAGCATATATCTTGTGGATTCTGACAGAAATTTTTCAACTGAACTAGTATAGGGGAAGTAGGAACAATTATAAGCTCAGCCTAAATCAAGTTGCTCTTCGACAGGTATAATTGGTAGTAATAAAGAAATGCAGTAAAGTTGCACTAAGGATCAATAACTATAACATCAGCCATGAATAGACAGCTGTTGTGGAATATGACCAGAGGCATACCCATTCCAGGTAAATTACCAATGAAAGTGGATTCTAACTAATAGCTCTACAATCTAATTTCGTTGTCTAACTGATTATTACATATTTGTCAAATACATGAACAGTGATAATGACAACTTAGAAAACATAGCGACAGCATGATTGCGCATAAGTAGAACACACAACCATGTGCTACTTGGATAAATGCAACCACGTATGTGTTTCAGTTTTGAATTATGAACTTGAACAGTAGCATGAAAAATAATATAAGGGACAAGTAATCCCACATGTGAAAATTTTGAACAGTCCACACGTGAAAATAAAAACTGGTTATTCATTACTCAAAGAGCCGAAGTTCTGGTTCTCGAAAGAAACAATTGGCAACCTTGAGGATTACTGGGAGCAAGTCTGAAGTACCTGTAGTTGTAAGTCAAGGGCATTCCTACTTTAATAGTCTCTGAAGCAAACACACCTAATCTTGTCTTGCCTTTTACTTGCCTGGCAATAAAAAAATAGTTGAATCAAACTGTATATTTTATATAAAAAGTTAGTAGCGGTTGCCAACTTAACTAGAAAAAGAACCGAAACGATTTACTGAATTCTATATATAGAAGCCAGCGTATAGCATATAAAAGATGGGTGAAACATTCTTACCATTTCTCCAGCCGACAGTTAGGTTGGCAGCTGTGGTTAAGAAAGCGACAAGCATTTCCTCTAAATGTTGCATCAATTACATAGTCTTTGCTGACTTTGCACATGTAGAAATTCTGATCTCCGCGCTGCCTCATGTACTGGAGCCTATCTTCACACATTGCATCATCTATGACTGAAAGAAGATGGCAAATTACGAAAAACGATGTCATTAATAAGAAAGTAGGCTTTTGAGCATAAATCTAGCATTGTCATTAATACCATTATTTTCCATATAAGCCATACTTCAATTATACATTTGTAGAGAACAATTAGCTTTCAAGTCTAACAGACAGGGAAAGTTCTCAAGTTAATAACATCATATATCCAGGAAATGAGGAAAATATTTCCTTTTTTAGAACATTAAGGAAAATATTTCAATAACCAGTATTGCACCATCAGAACTCACAGCAGTCGAGGGAATGGGGGTGCAATAAGATATATCCAAACATGTCATTCATAAGTTTGAAAGATTGTCGCAACATGCCAAAAACTGCAGCAGAAAATAATTCATTGGATGATACATCCCCTTGCTTCCATAAATACTGCTTAAGACAATTAGACAAAGCTGAACTTACATCACTGTTGTAGTGATATTTAGCAACATGCTAGGTGACTACCTGAAACAGACAAAATTTTGATATACTTTACAACGCCCAGGTTTACATTCAAGTATTGTACTCTACAATATGAGTTAAATATTAAAACTATTTCCATATGGCCATATGTAAATTTGATATTAAGCTAAAATGAATCCATATGTATCCTTAAAACTAATTTAAGCAATAGCTCATTTTGAGAACAAAAACCAGTATTTAGTTAAAACAATCATCGCAGTTAAAAACCCATAAATTCATATTGACATGCCAAGTGTGAAGAAATTACACATGTATATAGTGCCACTGTGAAGTCCCGGAGAGCATATGGAATAGCCAATTAATAGAGGACTGAATGAATTACATCCAATAGTTAAATAAACTAAACAAGAGAGCTGGTACCTTCTCCAACAAACTCTATCACAAAATCATCTGTTTCCAGAGAAACAGCGCCCCATCCGCATTGCTGCGCCTACCAAATTAGACCACAATCAGGAAGTTATTTGCTAGCCCAAAATATTAGATGCACCAAACAAAAACACGCTGTGCTAAATAAAGACAACGAGTAAAAGATCTTAGATTGTTGCAGTACTGAATCTCATGTTAAGCAAGAACAGTAGATAAATAACATAACACTTAAACATTTACATAGAGTACGTGCAAGTACTCTACGAATATCAATAAGCACTATATGCCTTCTGAGAAAACTGAAGCCTTACCTTAACGATCTCAATCATTTTCTCTCTGCGAAATGGTTTGTTGGAGCATTTAACTGAGCAATGACAAGCCTCAGAGCAGCTAACCAATGAACATCTGCAATAGTAGTCTTAATTTTTGTGAACTTTTTTCAACATGTGATGGTAAAATTTATACCTTCACATATATCCAATGGACACATACGACATAATACAACAGTCTGTAGACTACAAATTACAAATACTCCAGCAGGCACAAGAAGTGTAGCAATTGGAGTGCGCTAATGATATGTGTTCAATGGAACATAATTTTAAAAAACACTACAGGCAAACAATTGGCAAATATCTGACAGGCTTCAGCACAAGAAATGGGACAAGCAGCTCGTACCTGCAGGGGCATATTTCACAGGTCGAGTCATGGTCACAGTTGGCACATCCAGTTTCAATTGCATCACCATCACATTTATTCTTGACAATAAAAACATCTTAGTTCATTAAGGAAACAACAGATGCTGCTGCAGTAAAAGTTACTACTCACAAATTAACAGATATGAGACCCTATATACAATTGTGAACATCAATGTTAAGACTAACAAAGGATACTGCGCTTTATATGTACATATGGAGGTGGTTCCCTCTCATTTTCCAAATCCTGTGTGCTAATAGGGTTAATATTGAACTCTTGGTTAGTGTATGGGAGAGGTAAGGGCCGGAAGGCTTCCTGTAAATGGACCAAGTGTCAAAAGAATATGTCAAACAATTTTGAATTGAAATCATGACCTGCAAAATTAGAAAAGATTCCAAATGTTGCCTTGTTTTTCTCCGGATTTATTGCCAGATTGCTCAATAAATAATCATCCAAAATTTAAAAAAAGCCAAATCACAAATGTGATCCCTATAGTAAATTTATTTTTGGAATTTCTTATAAATGTAAATAGATTTTCATTGATGATGAGGAAAACAAAAATAGAAGAGTAACAGCACATTGGCTGATTGATCCAGACTGCCGTTACAAAGAAGTTAATGTGACTTGGAAAAAAGGGGAAGGTTCTATTTTGTTCAATAACACGAACAAATGACAAAACTAAATATTAATCACCTTAATGTCATTTGCAGGGCCTGCATCCTGTAACAAACAAATATCATGAACTCAGCAAAATTGCCAATAAAGTAACAGTCAAAGCTTTACCGCAATAAATAGGTATAACAAATAAGCATTCAATCTTGATAAGATATAGAGCAGGTTTTCCAAAATGCTAGCCTAATGCAACAACCTTATCCCTTTAGAGTGCCTCAATATTTGATCAAGGAAAAAGGTATTGGTTAGAAGATGGGATGGTGATTTAAGGTTTGAAAGTTTCAATCTATCCCAAGGCCTATGCATTGACTTTGCTAGTACATGTACCTACATAAAGTTACATAGCTATATGGACGATTTAAAGACATCTTGTCAAAATGTCAATAGCCAATAATTTTCACCATATACATTTTAACAGTACAAGTGATTTTACGATTTTCTCTATAATCATAAAATACTAGAACTTATGAAATTCTAAGCAGAGTGCAAAGTAATCTACTAATATCCTACTGTCGAAATAACATGTATCTATTATTGAGGAATTAAATCAAACATTTACAGATAAGGTTGATAGGATCAGCTGTCTGAAATTGTGGGAAAAGCAAAAAAATAATCTAGCCAATATCCAACTGTCGTATGAGCGTGTGAATTTTTTTACGAACAAATGAGCATGTGCATTGAAGCAAAACACAAGCAGATAAGGTTAATGGGCTTCTAATTGACAAGTCCTATCTGTTATTATCCAGAACTAAAGTATAGTTCTCATGTGCTGTCATCTAGGAGTAAATGAAGTACTCTTATATGCTTTCAATAAAAGCAGAGGTGACTCCTTTCTAAAAAAACTTGGAGTAAATGAACTAATAATGGCTAAAAGTCTCAGTGATGTCCATGTGAATAATTCGATCTTCTATAGTATTTTGCAGGCATTGAAGATGCTAACTATATATATGTGTAAATGAAAACAAAGCAGCAAATAATGTGCATGAAGCATGGCATCAACCTCACTTGTTGATGGCCAAATACTCCAACAAATCATTGAGCTTGAAAGATCTTCAGAATCAATCCTCCTGTTCCGCTTCAGTAAACATACAGTACACACAGGCACTGTGCGTTGCACACGGTGTCTTGATGTCCTCCTTTTACAGTAAAAACATATCTATGCAGTTAACAAGAAGAATAAGAAGATACACCATCAGTTATGTGAAAATTTTCTAAAAGTAAATAGAACTTAACCAATCAAATGCACAAATAAACATCCCTAGTGCATCATGGTTTTAACCTAAAACTGACCTCTGAGTACCATTTTCTGACAAGAATGCTAAGGTTGAATCAATCAAGTACCAACACTACTACAACTTTCATATTCGAAGTCAACAAAACATCTACAAAACATGTTGCTGTTTGATCACAAGATCGACACAACTCAGTTATATATCCTGACTGCAACCAGTAAATTTAAAAAGTGAAACCTGCAAGGCTATGCATGAAATGAAATGTTAGGTCTACGGCTTGGATTCAGATAACTCACATGCCGAGGGCAGCATCCATTTGTTTTTTCAGAACAAGACTTGTGCAAGGTTACATCACAGTGATTAACTGAGCATTGCGTCCTTTCATCCGGCAGAATACTCTTTGAGCAAATCAGGCACTCAACCTAAATCCAAAGGATTTTGAGATTACTTTTTGCAGTAAATCAGAGTACCATAGTTCCTTTTCTACCTCAATTAAGATAAGATCTACTACATATGGACCCGACCAGTACTGTAGGAACTGTGAAGACATCACTTTTCTGCAGAAACCTTTCAAGTAAACCAGAATGCTGTAATATGAAACCTTGACATCATTTCTTCATTTATTGACCAACCTTCCTTTCTGTTATCTCTTACATAATTGGCATATAAATCCATTCCCTGATTTCCTTGATGTCATTGTTGTCATCTATGCAAAGATTTATGTGATAGTCTAACACTATTATCAGCAACCATGCCTACAAATCATGAAGCTAAGAAATGCCTCCAAAGTTCTGCCTATTTAAACTTCATTATTGCGGTCTGACTGCCTCCTTATGTCAGTTCTTTCACACTTGGATGATCAGATACTCAACAATTTGTATGTGTTTTCAAATCATTTGGTCCAGAGAACATTCCAAAATCATATACATCCGTGTTTTTCTAATGGAAGATTACCCAGGAAAATCGGCCCAGATCAATACAAGCCTTTCTTCAGGTTCCTGTAAACGAACAGTCACTACTTTCAGAGAAAACAGATTAAATTCTCATTCTATGTGGGTATACTCTGAATATATAAAGTTAACCATTACTTTGATGCACCATATTTCTAACATTTCTCAGTCTACGTCTGTATGGAACACTTGAATTTATACCACTGTCTGTGTTTTCCCTTATCCTTTCATTGAAGCAGTCCCCTTAATCTTAGCCAAACAGCTTGCATGGAAATGCAACTGGTTGCTTTACTCCAGTTGTGCAAAAAAGGTGGAATCCCATTCCCAATTTCTATTGTCATGCAGTGGTGTTCCTATGAAAATTTAGTCCTTACTCTGCTTATTTAATCCCGTCAGACCATTTTGTTAATTCTCAAAGTCCAATAGCTTCATGGTATCCGAGTCCATAAAATTTATTTCTCCATGAGAAACAGATGGAGATAATTATAACAGATGTCCTTTGTTCTGAATCCACATCAGTTTTCTTATTGGACAATTTTCCTGCCATTAAGCAATCATCCCCTATTCGTCATTCAGCCCTTTCTATATAGAAAATAAACCTAACCATGTAATTGCCAAATTCCTTGATGAGCCTTGTTGGCAACTGTACGTATATCACAAGCCGTATGTTTATCACAAGCCAACCATTTACAGTAGTGTTTGGAAGAATACAATCAATGTTGGTCGGTCTGTCATGAAGGAAATAACAAGGTACTTTATGGATAACCCAAATAAATCAGCACACTGCACTTTATAATACACCTGCAGCAAATTTTGGTTTCCTTCTCAAAACAGCGCAGATGCTAAGATAAAATCAACATTATTTACTTGAAAATTCACAGCCATTACATTTGCGTGTGCAAAATTCTTGGCAGGACCAAATTTCATCTAGAACAGCAGTCTATATTGTAATCTACTACAAAAAGAACAGAAGGATGGAACATGCGACAATGTGACATTCTCTGAATTCAAAAGGACTGCATTGGTCCAAAGTGAAACGGATGTATAGTTTTTAATGTTATTACAGCCATCAATTATTTGCATATGTTTTATTTTTATTTTACCACTATATACTAGGATGTGTAAAACCTAAAAAAAATAGGATAATCTGGCCCTGCACATGAGTAAACTAGCATTGCTAGCACATGAAAAGCTACAGGCCTACAATAGACATGATCATTCAGATTTGGAAATGCAGGTGCTGCTTAACTGTCTCCCACGGAATTTGGTTTCATATCTTAGCAAGGTAGCATCAATCAAGCTCATTCTTTAACACCAAATGCATCCACATATTGTGAGTACAAATTAAGAAACATCTAGTTCCAACGTTCGAATGTGAAATCGGACACGCAAATTTGGCAATATCAGTGGCTCAGTGTTCTGGTTTTACCATCAACGAACATCACCAAAAGGCCAAAATCCAGGATTCCCTGACCAAATCAAAGCACCAGAGAAGCAAGGAGCCGACTAGAGCGTTGGTTTGATGACCAATTCCGACGCAACAACACCACAAACAAAAGAAATTCGAAACAGAGAGACTCGTTCAGCCATGTACGTACCTTCCTGGGGGCGCCTTTCCGGAGAAAAGGAAGGACGCACTCCTCCTGGGGGCAACCCGACGCTGCCTTCTCCTTGGCCCACTCCTCTGCTTTCGCCTCGATCGACTTGGGCCGGGGTGCCGTGGATGATCTGCGCCGTCGCCTGGGAGTAGAGGGAGACGCCACCGAGGGAAGGCCGAGGACGCGGAGGTGGACCCGGACTGAGCGGCGGGGAGTTGGAGCACCGGAGGGAGGATGCGCAACCGCCTCGGCCGCTAGCGGGGGCGTGGACGCGCGCGGGGGCGGGGGCGGTTGATCGCCCCGCCGCCGGAGCCCGATCAGGCGGGTGGAGCGGCGTCGGGGCTGCGAGGACGTCGATTCGTGCTCGGGAGACAGCGCGCTCGGGGGCTGATCCTGATCATCCCGACGCGGGGGGTCGATCGGGCGGGTGGAGCGGCGCCGGGGCCCGGGAGGCGCGGAGGAGGTGGAGGCCGCTGCGGCCGGAGGGCCCCCCATTTCCGCCGTGACGGCGAAGGGGGGGCGAGGCGGTTAGGGCTTATGGTTCCGTTCCGCGGCGGGGGTTGGAAAACTTGGAGCAGTTGCGGAGGGGAGCGGCCGGCGTGGGGAGCGTGGTAGATGAAGAGGAAGGCGGGAAGAAGAAGGGAGAATGGAAATGCGGCGGTTGCGGGGGTTGGTCGGTTTCCTTCGTTTATGGGCCAATATGGGGTGTGCAGCGATGGGCTGAAACAGCCCAAATAAGGCCTTGGCCTTCTTTAAAAAAAAACTAGGCCTTCGCGGTTTGCCGCTCTCGGGCAACGACGACGATGGTTAATTTACCTACGTCGTCGATTCTAATTAATAGCCCGAGAATTTCTTGTGGATGGCCGCCAAGGATAGTACTAGAATTTAGAGACATGAAGGTCGATTCATTTTCAAATGTTTGAGTTACGCGGTTCATATAAAGGTCATACGAGCTAAAAATTAATGACATAAAACAACATCTATGTTCGAGTTCGAAAAAAACCGAAAACAGTTTGGGATAATGGGCACTTTGATGAAATGAAGAATGGATGATTATTTATCACAGATTTCTGAATTTTTTTTCATCTTATTGGTTTGTCAATGTCGTCCATTTAATCCAAATTTGATTGTTCTTTTTTTCCCTTATGCTTCTCCATGCAGTAGTACTGTCTACCCCTCAATGGCTTACTCCTTTGTCAATTTATTGCGTATGGCATTGTTGATCATGGCATCCTGCTACCTGTAGCGCCTACTGCATTCGTTCCAAATTATAAGTCATTTTGATTTTTTAGGTACATAATTTTTCTTGTGTATATAGGTATTTTTCTAGATGTATAGCAAATACTATGTAGCTTGAAAAATCAAAATAACCTACAATTTGAAGTGGAGGAAATCTCACGGTACTTCCTCTTCTAAGACCGCTAGAACCTACATAGTAACCATGTGCCCTAACCTCTCTATCGCAAGTGTCAACCGTGACACTCGTCTGAAAACAAAATTTAAAAGATTGCTACATAAGAGATGTGGTCGAAAAAGTTTTTGAACGATACGAAATGTATGACACATTAATGTCAAGCCTTTATAGTTTCTTTATGTGAATTTCAACACCTCGAGATTTTTGAAAGAAAAAAGCGTATCCCCATTTTAGCTGTTTGGAACATAATTTTGAGAATTAGTAGAGAGAACTAATTCTCTACCCTTGATATCTTGGTTCCCTTTCTCATCCTATATAAGTATCTTTATAAAAGAAAAAAAAAGGTGTATTAACGCTAGCCGTCCAATGCAGGCCAGACGTCCAGGTCGCAGTACTGGAACATGGGCGCCGCGTACTCGCCGAGGTCCCCGAATAGGAACGTGTCAACCTCTGCGAAGGTGAAGCCCATGGCGTCGTCGTTCTCAAAATCGAAGAACGTCTGCACGTCGTCCGGGAAGCCGCACGGAGCCGCCGTGCCGCCGCCGATTTCAGGCTGCATCTGCGGCGACAACGGCAGCGGCGGCGAAGGCGAAGACGACGACGACGACGATGCCGACGCTGCGGTAGCAGAGCAGCTGCTGTTGCTGTCCGCCGTCGCCGCAGCTGAAACCTGCTCCATCATCTCCTTGAACTTGGGCGACTGCAGCAGCAGGTCGAGCGCCGACGGCGCGGGCGCGGCGTGACGAGCCGGCTGTCCCGCCTGGTCAGCAGCAAGCTGCGCGCTGTCGCCGAGGAAAGGGACACGCGGCGGTCTGGCGCTGCGGGTGGCCGTCGCCATCGCGGAAGTCCGCGGCGCCCGTGGTTTCGTCGAGTCCGACGGCGGCGGGGCGCTCGGGCGAGTCGTCCGGGAGTGGGAGTGGGAGCTGGAACGGGGCGGCGTCCGTCGCGCCCAGGCTGCCGTCGACGGCGCCATGGCGGTGCCGCTGCCAGTGGCTGACGTAGTGGCCGATGTCGAAGCTGGTGACGGCGTTGAGGCCCCGGTGCTCGATCGCCGCGATGACGTACGCCACCGCCGCCTCCTCTTGCGTTGCTGGCCACGTAGAATCGTGCAAATGGAGGAGTGATTAAGCCGTAATAAAGTCTTTATTCTTCACAAAATCTCAACACTTCGAAGTTCAGAATTTCAGATGCAGCTGAAAACTGTAACGGCTTGTTTAGTGACTAAAGTGAACCATCGAAGTCACTTTTAAAAAGTTTCAGACTTGACATTTTGGCTACTCTGGACACGTCCCCAGTAAAGATCGTACCTTTTGACTTCAGTATACCCAGCTAAAAACGAACAGGCAAACACATCAGCAAAGTTTCAGAATGCGTGGAAGAAGCATCTCTGCATCTCAAAGTTCAGAAGTTCTTTATGCATTTTCCCCCTCTCATCACAAACAAAACCCGTTTATTTCTGAAACCATGAAAGCCACCTATCCAGTAACGACACCAGCCAGCCGGCTGCCTTTTGGATAACCCATGCTGACTCACACGGCGGGAATATATTCTCGTCAGGGAGAAACGCGTGCTCACCGTACGTGCCCAGGTACAGGTACTTGTTGCCCAGCACGCGCCCGATCCTCGCCTCCCACCTCCCGTTGTGGCGATGCCTGCGGGGCAAGAGCAGGAACGTGTCAGCTCCGGATTAACCACCGGCGCCCTGCGTCCTCATCAGTTGAGCGACCAGCACGGTCTCGAAGCATTGCCAATGGCGGCACTGGGTACCTCGCGACTCCTCCGTACTTGGAGACCCCTCTGGAGAACCCGCTGCTCCGGCGGCGCAGCGACCCGATGTACTCCTCCCGCGGCTGCCCCTCCATCTCCCTGAGCTCCTCGTCGTAGCCGGAAAGCTGCAGGGCAAATGGGCAATTTCCGGCGCGCGGCCGGTTTCAGGATTTCAGAGCTCAATTCGGCGGCGGCTTTGCGCTGAAAAATTGAGAGGGTACAATCGAGAGGGTCGCGCGCGTACCGGGAAGTTGAGGACGGTGCCGGGGCCCCAGTACTTGAGCGCCGCCAGGTCGTGCGCGCGCGCCGCCGCGTCCTCGTCGTCGTACGCGCCTGCGAACGCCGCCGAGGACAATGCAGGAACATGTTAGATGAGGACCGGCCCCAATGGCACGAGGAAGCGTCGACGAGGTTGCTCACCGAGATAAACTGCTCGGAACAATCCGACCGCGCAGAGGAAGCACAGCGTGACGGCATGCGGAAGGAGAGAGAGGTCAGTCGCCGCGAACAGGGAAGAACACATGAAGAGGAAATCGCGAAGAGAAATCAGCGGTCGGGCACCAACCTTGCTTGCCCTTCTTGCCCCGCGACCCGCCGCGGGCGTCCTTGTCCCAGAGGTGCGCCTCGAACCGCCCCGTCCACCGGTGCCTGCGCTGATCGGTCACGGTGAGCCGCGCCGCCCGCCAGGCAGGGGAAAGTGCACGGGAGAGCAGAGCAGAGCCGGCTGGGCGTGAGCGCGTGGCGTGGTTGCTTACCGTGTGACGCCGCGGTACGCGGAGCTGCGCCGCGAGGGGCTCTCCCGCGGCCCGCTCTTCCTCCGCGCCCGCTTCGGCGCCGGCTCCCCGCGGACACCCGCGGCGGCGCTGGAGTCCCCGTCGGTGGCGGCGGCGCTTCTGCGGCTGCGGGGCCTGGCCATCGGAGAGAGGTGTCGCGCCGCGCGGGGTGGCCGGCCAGTCGCGAGGTGAGGGCGCTAGCTAGCTGCCCAAAGGTGGACATCCGAGGGGTTTTTAAAGACGCGCAGCTGACCGACGTGATGCGGCGGCAGCACGAGTCGGGCTCGGGACAGGTTCAAGTGAGAAACATGGAGCCGGCAGCTGCCCTCCACCTCCTCTGCCCGCTTCTCCTTGGCTCTGCTCGCGGCTCGCGCTGCGCGGCTGCCGCGACCAGCCGCTTCCCCTTATCGGTCGCGGCTCGCTGGCCACCGCACTCATGGCGATTTTTGGCGCCATCTCATCGGGGTTTACCTGCCGTGGCAACCTCCGGCGCCAGGTCGCCGGGACCCCAGAGCTCCGACGTGCTCCGTACCGGCACCCAACTCTGAACCACCGATCGAGCCCGTCCGTGCGTGCGGTGCGGACCAACACAACATTTGTCAGTTCTGGGCGGGCGGTTTGGTTTGACTTCGCGTGGCGCAGCACAGTACAGGGACGACGTCTCCATCGATCTCTTGTCAAGGTACACGGCAACATGTTTTCCATGGTTGGGACTCGAGAGAAACACTGGCAAAAAAAACGAAAATCAGAACCGTTGCTAAACTGAACAAACGGTAAGCGAATGGTTCTGCAGCCGGTATGCCCGAACCCGGCAGCAGAGCTCTGAGCGCCAAGAGCATGAACTGACTCGGCGTGCAGAACTGAAGATTACGAGCTGCTGATCCCACAGATCCGGCCACTCACAGACTCGCTCGCTGAGCCTTGACCGGCGAGGTCAAACCCTGAGTGCTGCCACGCACACGGGTTACCGGGTCCAAGATGGAAGGCCGTGCCGTGCCGTGCCGAGCCGAGACGCAAAACTGAAAGGCACTGCTGCTCGATTCAGAATTTTTCAGATGTTTCACGCGCGCCGGGGACGTGCTGGCATGCGGTTGCGGGCTTGCAGCACCGGTCTTTCTGACCCGTCGTGAATCCGGAGGCTTTCCAGTTCCATTGATGTCTGAAAGCAGCTCATTTCTGAACGTGACGACTGGCTTAAGGTCTGGTCTCTGATCTGAATGGTTGACCCTGCACATCTTTTTTTCATTTTGATACGGAAAACGAAGGGGATATAAAGAAGAGAGAAAAATGAATAAAAGGTGCGCCCAGTTTGGCAGTCTTTGCGTGGGATCCTGGCGAGCTTTTCCTCCTAGTGCTGTTCAACAGGAGCTGACCAAGTGCTCATGGGAAACACATGGTGGTATCAGTAACCTGCGGCCAGCGTCAGTGGACCTCGGAAAGCACAAGCATAGAAGAAGCGCTAAGGTCTCAGGGTTGGCGGGCCTATTTCTAGTCATCTCTTTCTCATGGTCAGCATCTTCTTTCACCTTGGTGCACTCGTTGTTTATCCCTCTACATGCTTCAGGCAGTCCATACTTTCCCTAGCTGGAAATTCCTTAACCATTCTAAACAAAAATAAGCTAATAAATGTGCAGGGACCTTGTGGCATCATGGGCACAACTCTATGGCAGATCCGATCAACCCCCAACACAATTTTTTGCCGTCAAAAGTCATGGCCACCACTTCCACTTGTATTTATCAGTAACCCCTAACCAGCACCAGCTATGAAGTTCAGTTAGGTTCGCAGCAAGAGACTGCGGACCATGATCTTAACTGTATCTGTATTGCTGGAGCGTGTGGTCAAAACAAAAAAAAATGTATAGCTGGAGCAATTCGGCTGCAGAATGTTGGCATCGAAACAGCCATCCTGTGCCTGTTCTAGCTTCAGGCGCCTGACAGCACAACGCACTCCTGACGAAGTGACGAAGCCAAAAAAAAAAAAACCTCATGCCATGGCGCCCCATCACCCGAGTCACTATGCTGTTGATGGCACGGAGCCACACCCCCAAACTCTGAGACCATGATGCCGGTCGGTTTGGTCCGGATCGAATACTACTGAGATCGAGCAGAACTCTGAGTAGGTCAGAAGGGGTCTATCCTATCGCCATGCCACACGGCATGTCGCGGCCAGCTCTCCGGCCGAATTGGAGAAAGTCTTTGCTGGTTCGCGGTTGGCGGTTGCTGGCGCCGTCGGCCAAGCCGCCCATGACATGCGCGTTGGATACTAGCCGTCACGTGTGCCCATCACACGGAGGAGCTGCAAAGAGGATGAGATCCCCTCGCCCGCCTACACGCCAAAACATACATATGGAAAATGGACCCTGGCCTGCTTTAATCCGCTCTCACATGGGTGATAGTACGGATAACGACATCCTTGTGTAAGGGTGGGGCAGAGATTTGGAGATTTTCTTGACTTGCGTGAAAATATTATCTCCTTAGTCAATACCCGGAGGCCATTGTACCCCCGCAGGTTATTTTTCTTAGAATGAGATCCTTGAATCCCATCGCCACAGGTGAGCAGAAAAAATTCTGGCAGTTTTTAGGTGACCGGCCTGGCCCAATTTCCCCGTGCAAGAAACGCCCATGTGTGATTGCGTGTAACCTTAAGGATAAACGCAGTTACCATGTCACTAATCCATGTCCAATCAGTTGACTTTTGCCATTTTCTTTTTATTTAGAAATGTTTTGTCTGAGATCAAATGTCTTTGTTCTCATCTAGCACGACACGCATCAGTCCGCGTGAATCGGCGATGTGAACGACGGCTTGGAATGTACCTGGAGAATTCAAGGACCAGCTGGATCTTGGAGGCAAAGGCAGCAGTCGGTCAGGACTCCAGGAGGACGAATGAAATGACAGGTGACAAAGTTTTTGCATGCCTTCAGCGATATTTTAGCTTGGTTATTTATGATTCAGAATACTAGTATATCCTTTGAGCTCTGGGTTGCATCGATGATGGCATGATGCCTTTTAGACAGCTTAGGGGTAGCTGCTGCTTACGAAAATAGCTAAGCCACGCATAGGTGATCCTAGGTTGAGAGGCAGCGACAGAACCTGCGGAGCCAACTTCTGGACCAACGGATCCACCATTTTACGGGTGCATAGAGAAGGTTCAGGCAGGTCCTTAGGAATTGCGGCTGTGCTGACATTGTACGGTGGTCTCTGAGGGAACCTTTTGGGCATGTCGCCAGATACTCTGATTTGTCCAGAAAGACTTAAAGGCCCCTTGTTGCCAAGAAAGACTCGGCTAGGTCTGATTTCTCCTTTTTGTTACTGTGTCAAGATCAAGTTTTTATTTGGAATTTGACGAAGATGCAGATACATGTCTTAGCCAAATCAATAATTTCTTTCATGACGTTTTTTGGGGCACCTCAGGCCCTGGAAGTAACTAACTGGGATGTTCAGGCAGGGGGATGCCACTGTGCGAATGAGTACTCAGTGTAGCAAAGGTTATCTGCAGCACAATCCTGCACCTCCCTTCTCCACACCCCGCCTTTATCTTCCCTGCCTTCATCTATACACACATCGGATACAATCGAGCATGCCAGCAGGCGAATGCCTGCGCAAACAAGTGAACAACCTTACAACATACGCACTTTTGGGATGGCGTTAGATTTAACAATGTGAACTGTGCCTACACATTCCCCAGTTCTCACTGTACTGCGTTGGTGAAGGAGATATTTAAACAGAAAAGGGCTCGCCTTTGTTTTTGCCATCCCGTGAAAAACTGTGAAGTATGCGGTAATGTGCCGCCAGATTCAAAAACTTGAATTGCCACCAGAGGGCCTCAAGACATGCTTCGGATGGCACAAGCCTGGCAGGGTTATATGGAGAAGGACAGAGCCGCCTGTTGCAAAAGTTTTGCATTATTAGAGAAGGTAGCTCTATACAAGAAAAGGCAACAAATGCAAGTGTGTAGGCTCCATGCTTACTACTTCATGAGAATCTCATGTCTCATTTACTTTTTTATTTTGTTCTACATGGGCACAAACAGATGAAACAGTGGTGGTCAACGTAAACTTCACGAATAGAAGAGAACACGATCTAGGATCATTGGCTTTAAATGGTGCATAGCATTACATTGAGCAGTTCCTGGTGAAGTCTACACCATGTCAAAAGCAGCAAAGAGCGGTGCTGGGATCATTGAAGATAATTTATGGATGTACCCTGATTTTAGTGAAAGATATTGTTGTATTTACTACTAATTATGACATTCAAGAAATGATGATCAACTTAGTTTATTCAATGACCTCAACAGTAATTATGATATTGCACTTGAGTGATGCAAGTTATCTCAAAAGAGCTCAAAAAATGTCCATAAAGTAGGCTTAAAAGGAATACCTCCATAACAGAATCTAATGATGTGTCATTTCGGGGGCTTTCCTGAGAACCAGAGGGTCTCATGTGTGACTCTATCATGCCAAGCTGTTCGTATACCTCCTTCAGCATTATGATCTGCTCCTTGTTAGTTTTAGGGTCACCTAGCTCAACCATCTTTTCACTTTGAACCCGCTTTAGCCTTGATCTGGTTCTCTCGACACCAGCTCGCGGTGTCTGACTCCCGGAGCTTCGACGAGCATGTCTATCAACATTATTCATGGATCCAATTTTTCTTGTTGCAGCGAACCTGGATAGACTACGTGGCCCTCGCCCTTTGGCAGCAACCGAGGGAGACAGTTCTGATTCCTCTGTAAGTATTTCACTTCCAGTACATGAGGAATCAGTCGTCACATTGCTTCTTTCTGGAATTTTGAGCGGGTCAACTCCATTTAAAGGATGAACTGCTAGTTCATCCGTTTCAGTACCTAAACAAGATTCCTTGGGTCTATCATGGTTCACCGTGGATTCCACATCTTCCCTGACCTGAACTGCTGTTTCACTTAATAGATCTGTCTGATGACTCACTGAGAACGAGGAACAACATGAAGACTCTTCCAATGGCTGAGTGTCATGTAAAGCTTCACCACTGCTTGGAGGTTTCGGTTCTTCAGTTTGCTTTTCTGTACTGTTCACATCTGTTGACAAGCTTTTCTTTGGCTCTAAAGCCATACCATCTGTTGAAATATGCTCCCATCCATCATCACTCGGCCTGCTCCTTGCTGATTGCACTCCACCATTTTTGTTGATGTCCATATCAGTATATAGTTTATTCAACCGCAAAGTTGGCAGAGAGAAATTCCTTTTGATCTTACGACAAAGATTGTCCACATTCTTGCTTTCAAACAAAGGTATATTACTAGCTATTGTCTCATCAGCAATGTCAGAATCATCAATGCCAGCATCTAATAGCTTGTGTTTACATGCCTGCAGTTTGTTCCTCAGATACGAGATCTCCAATTCCTTTAGCTTCATCACCTCCTTTAGAATCTCCAGTGCTCCATCAGTGTGGTTCATCTTTTCCTCAGCTATTCTTTTGTACTGCCATGCTTCCATCCTCTCTGCATCCTTCTCTTTCTGAAGCTTTCGAATCATTGACATAGCCGCACTTGCAGCGGTAGCTGAAGCTTCTCTTTCCACTTCTAGCTCCATAAATAACTTTTTCATCATAATGTACTGGGCGAATATTGCTCTCTGTAACTGAATAGTATCGTTTTCTGCCATCTTGGTAAAAGGCCCTGATTGATGTTCGTGTTTGTCATTTGCATTAACATGAAAGTCTGTATCCATCTATGACCTGTACCATTTAAGTGAACTTCAATCAGTGTTATGATTTCTGAAAGATGTACTACCAGAAAACTAGGATAAGAAGTATTAGTTGACTAATCCCATGCATGGAGAATACCTCATTCACTTACAAGAATATATTAAATTAATATTATCAAGAAACAGGCACTAGAACATGGGCATAATTAGCTTTATGAGTTCTCTCTATCACTTGATAATTGCAGAAGAGAAGAACAACACGTTCCAGTGTTTCAATAATTGAAACTTCAAAATAGGATTGCATGATGATTCCTTCAGAAATTTCTGAGTTCCAGAAAAGTAAATAGTCCTCAAGAAATTCTGTCTTACTACCTTACAAAGCATGAGCAGTGGTAAACTTCAGAATAGGAATGTACTCTATTATCTAGGAATCTTATATGCCCCTCATACAGCATCCCACAGAATCTTGTGTTTCATGAAATTGCCATTTTCAATCCTAGCCAGAATCAATTATTTTTTATCTAGTAGACGACCATATATCATTTACATATCAATGCAATTGAAAATAGCTTGATAATACTTCCAACATAACATCTCTTGAAGCTTGAACCAATTGTCACTTGGCCTTTTACCATCACTTCAAGTGCTAAACATGGTCCTGTATGCAAACTATATATGCCAATTCAACATATATGTAGGTCCTGATCTCAATCCTAGTTACAACTTAATCTTTACTCTTACTTCAATGTAACATTATTCTATGTTTTGCCTACATGTATTCCTGTGATAACCATAATCTACAAACTTCAGTGCTGATTAGACACCAGGTCTGAATTTTCCTTTACTAATTATTATCTCTCGATGACAAGCAGAGAAAGGTACAGCCATAATGGAATCAAAAGGAAAAAACAATTGGTTAGGGTAAACTGCTTGCTGATTAAACGAAAATTTTCATGGCCTAAGTTTTGTCTGCTAACAGAAGCACCAATCCTTTTGGCCAGGAGACCAACACAAAAATATAAAAGATAACTTAGAAACTATGTGTGACAACATGGTGGGTAAGGATCTTCTGCCATGGAACTAATTACTGATCCATGAATGTGCCAACAATAATTTGGAGATGCACAATCAAGCTCATTCCAGAAGGCAAATGAAAAGGCAAGCATACTGGATGAAATGGTGCTACCAGGAATCAAGGCACATTGAAACCAAATAGCAGAAATTGAGCTAACCGTGAAGGTCATAGCAATGGCAAATACAAGAATATATGTCAAACTAAGAATTGTGATACAGATTGGATGGTCAACATTGTTCATTGTTGCACAAGAGATTGTCTGGTCAGTTTCAACAAAAGGTAGGAGATTTTGGCAACAATTAGGAATAAATTGTTTGAGCTCGCCATTTCTATCCATTGGACATGACTTGGAAAAGGTATAAGAATATTAGACTAGTTACAAACTTACCAAGATTGACACCGACGAGCTAAAGATGTTTCCCTAGCTAAATTCCAATAGTTCTGCCATCCCTTCCTGCATGGGAGGAAGAACTTGCAGGTAATCAGGGTACTGTCTATTAATAGGGGAAAACATTGGACGCCTCCTCTTGAAAGAGAGGAAGGCCACGGAAAACATTGGACACCTTCTAAGAGAGAGAGAGAAAGACAGGAAGGTGCGATTTATTTTTGGGATGTGAATCTGGAGGTTATCTGAAAATCAGTCTCCATCCAGAATCTAGCTATTTTTCTTGAAGAGAATCTACCGTTTTATAGGGTTTCCTCAAGTTGGCCATGACAGGCACAAATGCAACACAATATTGTTGGCTTCTGCTGTCCTACATATCTGAGAATAAACAGCCAGGCAGCACCCAAGCCAAATGAATTTAGTATTGTTATGTTCCAATTAAATCTGAAATGTTCACCATGTTTCCAGTTTCTTCTTTGGCACGCCACAAGTTAATCAACACATATATACAAGATTAATCCTAACAATAAATGATACAGATTTTGACCTTTTGCAAGATATTAACTAGTACAGTGCAGTAGTACTGATAAGAACCCTATATTCACTGATGCCTTTATTATCTGAGAAAAAGTTGACATATTTGGCAGTGAACCTTATGGCAGTAAGGGTATATGGAACATGACATGAAGCATAGACAAGTGGAAAGGAGCATACGGCGGAGTCAACTAAACCTCCAAATAGCAAGTACAGATGTATGCTTAAGTACAACTCTGATCATGATTTGAGTTACAAGGATATAAATAAACCACCAACCCAATCTAACATAAATGAACACACTCTGAGCAACAGCATGACGATACAACTATACAGATACTTATTAAGTTATTAGTCAATGGGAACTTCGACCTCCATCTTGAGCTCAGAATTGCCAAGAATCTGAAAATGGAATACAAGTTTGTCAAGGAAAAAAATTTGATGCTTCCTTCCAACTGAAATAATGTAATACAGGTGTAGTGGCTACATTGATGGGTTGTAACTTTATAAGTGGATACTACAGAATTTCGAAGGAACGTTAAAACAAAGATACGACTTTACAATATAGATAATTAGTTCGTATATTTCAGAATATAACATGGTAAGATTCTTCTTCCTTAGTAGCCTTGTGATATGATCATGCTTGACGGTTTCAATTATTTGATTTACTGCAAAACAAGGGATAATGTGCAATTGTGCATGTGCTGTGAATATCTGACTAAGATAAGCTAATGGATAATAGCAGGTGGCAGATGGTTCTATGACTAGATTTGGTTATAAAGATATTTGCAGACAGCAGGTGCCATAATAGAAACATTTCATTCATGGATTCAGCAGTATGCAATTAGCAGGAAATGGATCAGATGAATCTTGACTGAAAAATTTACATTTCAGGAGACAGCTCTCACTTGCTCACAAACAGTATACAGATTTTCCATTGTCCGCTGTCAATATTGAGATCCTTATTCAGAAACATTCTGAAGCCTCCCTATGCTTTAAATGTACTATGTAGACTGTTGCTGGTTATTTTATTAGCAATACAAACAGGAGCTCTTCCACAGAAGTGTCGCTCCTTCAAATAACAGATTTGAAATATCATGTACTCCAACACTTGCCAAGTTGTCATAACACTTGGTATTAAGGATGACTCAGTATAACGAAATAGTATCACAGTTAGATTTCAATTTTGAACAACCATCAACTTACAAGCATAATTCAAGTTTAATCAATGGAACTGACACACAGATAGTATACTCTGATATGCAGAAAGTAATTTTTGATGCCCAAGTAGATTATGAATGGTGATTACTTTTATGACTGAGCAAATTTAGCTGCTAAAGGAGGAAGAGTTTACCTTCATAAAGTCTGGGAGAGTGAAATATGAATCTTTTGTGTAGCCAGCTTCTTCTAACACATGAGTCAAGACTTTCTGTAATGCACAAGATGTGTTTTCAGATAAGTACATCCAGAAAGGAGTACAGCAGAGGGAGAAGGGGTGGGGTGATAGCCCAAAATCATAGTGAGTTAGTGACCAAAATGTCCTTAAATAACTATCAGAAAATTGGTAGAACAATAAACGTTTTCTAAACCTACTGTAGGCCAGAGTAATGAATCTTAACTCCGGGATACTACATACCTGCCACATGGTGGCAATTATGAATGATAAAACAAAGATAATTTGCAGATGAACTCCTTGTAAAGGCATTATGTTTTGGCAAGATAACTTCTCGGGTAAAACTACCTAGCAGACTAGCAGTTCATACCATTGCAAGAAGTGCACCCACCAATATCATGACTAAAAAGTAGACAACAGCATAAGAATGCTATTTTTGTACAAAATCAAGAGTTCAGATGGACACACCCAAAGGTTGTGGCCCCATAACCACTGGCTGAAAGCAACATGTGAAAAACAATGTCCAGTCATTCAAGCAGCAAGTGGAATCAAGTCAAGATTTTTAATTATTTTGCTGTAATGGTCCAGACCTTTTCTGCTACAACATGCGATACACAAGAAGGCACCAGAAATCCAAAGCACAAACCTGTCTCTGCTGCTCTGTCATAAACGAACCCGTCAGATCTCGCAAGATGCTCAAGATGTCATCAAATGCAACCTTCCCGTTGCAGTCGGTGTCATAAACCCTGAAAATAACTACAGATAGAAAATAGCATAATCAGACATAAAACAGATTTGAGAGAACACCCACACTACATATGGACATAAAGCTAATGGGGAATTTTAAGAACCTGATACCGACATTCAATCTTTTGCTGCAGGCTTGTGCGGGGGCTAAACGCAGATAAAAACGCCACAAACTCCTTGAAGTTGAGCCCATCCAGCATCCGCAGGAGCCTCTGATATACACAAAGCAACCTTCAATCGCAATCTATCAGGGAACAACGCCACCTCGATCACACAATTCCCTTGTACCATCCAAAACCCTCAATGTAGCATGCTTTCTAGCCCCTAGCATACTTGGCAAAACCAAGGATATTGCTGGAATGGAGGAGAGCGGCCCGACGTGAGATGAGTTCAGAGGTAGGAGGGGGGCGCACCTGGGAGAGGGGATTGACCGCGAACTCGGGGACGGACATGAACTCGTCGGCGGAGACGAAGCCGCCGCCGTTGCGGTCGAGCTGGCAGAAGCGCTGGTACAGGGACACGATCTCCTGCTGCGAGACTGGCGCCCGCCGCCGCGAAGCAACAGGTCAGATTAGATCAGACCAGACCCAGATCGGAGAAGGGGACCAGGCGCCAGAGCTAGCGGACTCACAGGCGTGGTTGCAGTGGTCCTGGACCTCCTCGATGTCGTACTGGGTGAGCATGGAGGAGGTGCTCCCCATCTCGGCCGGACCCGCGGGCGGCGGCGGTGGAGGAGCAGGGGCAGCAGGTCGCCGGAGTCGGATGGGACGACGACGATGACCGGTCAGGGAATTCGCGTGACTGGTTTTCCGATCTGGTGGGCGGACGGAAGAAATGGAAATTAATGGCGTTCTTGGGCTTGGGCCGCCACCGCTCCCGGTTCTACTACAAAGAGTTGCTTGACGTGGCCCGGAGTTTGAAGGCCTGGAGCCGCCGCCGCGCAGTAAGAGATTCCGAGGCCGTGGTATGAGAAAAGACGGTCCTTTCGGCCTATGGAAAGGGAGCACGGCCCATAAAAAGAGAGAAGGAAAACGAAAGTGACCAGGAGAGGGAGCACCAATCTGTGTGTCTGATTGCCGTTTTTTTTGGTGCGTGTGTGTCTGATAATTGGCATTGCCCTAAAAAAAGGTCTAGTTTGCTAATGAATCCAACAGGAAAGGTGGATTTTAACACTTTTAGCACGCTCAACGCCACCGCTGCTAGATCGATCGCCATCCTAGCGCGTAGGAGATGTGGGGGCGAGACGTTTCTTTCATTTTGCATCCACCGATCCACTCCGCACGCCATCCTAAAGTGTAGAAAATGCTCCCATGGTCGTCCAGTTCCTCTATGCCATTTGTTTCACTAGTCTCTTGCAGTATTCAAGTACCCGGTGAAAACCTGGTAATAGTGAAAAGCTCACATTCAAAATGTCCAGCTGCAGCTGTGCAGTGCTGGGCTGCTCGCTGGCCGAAGGACGAGACAGCCGGGAAGCCTGGGATCCGATCTGGACCTGGACTCGCGGGCTCCCCGTCTTCAATCCGGCATGTACCAGCGACTCGGCCTTGGCGTGGTCCGGGGACGCGCGTCGAGCGCTAGCTCGATCGTGCACCGAGGCCGGCCGGCCCCCTACCGGGCTACCGAACGCCGACGCCACGCCGCTACGTGCACGGCCGTGCGCCGCCGCGGCCCGACGACTTGCCGGGCCCCCGCGAGCTAGCGACGCGGCCGCGCGCAGCCACCGCGCCTTTTCGCCGGTCCCCCGCGCCAGTGGGCCAAAAATGGACCCTGCTAGCTTCCATCACATGCGTATATGGGCCCCCGAAGGTCTCCTGCCGCCGGGGAGTAGCTGCTGGATGCCTGGATTCACGCTGCGGCCACGGCATGCGGGCAAGTTTACATTCAGGCAAGTTTTCAGTTACCCTCTGAATGATCCGATCATCTAGGTGTACATTCAGAATCAGAACACAAGTTGTTACAATGCTGGTACAGAACCGGCGCGGGCGCACGGCTATGCGCCGTTCTGTCCCATTCGGCCATTCGTCACCTCTGGCTTTTTGGAAAAAAAAAATAGTATCTGGGCTTTGTGTTCCGAAACGAAATGGAAGAAAGCGAGTGCTCACTGACAGAATAGCCTTCGAAGTCCAAGCCCTGTTGCAGCTCAATTTTCCGTTCCGAGCAGTGCAGCCACGGCCGAAGTAACCACCAGAACCGGCAACACATTGGTCTGTTCCTGTGAATATTATGCGGTTTTTCAAAAGTACCATATCATTTAAAAATGATTAGTCGATATATGAAAGGTTTAATTTTACGGTTCCATAGGTTAGACATAGCTTTTGATTGTGATGAACTTGGTTGGATGAAGTCAGATAAGATGAAATCCTCTTAGTCTTGGAAATAGTGTATTTCCCAATACCAATTTCACCATATTTCATAGTCTTGAAACTAGTGTACATTCAGATTCATTCGGTAAAATCCCTTTCACATTTCTCTTCCTTAATTTTTCACCACATCATAAAAAATGCTGACACAATACCTTATTTATTAAGAATGAATTTTTCTTTGAGACTAGCCTTACGTAGCAAGTTAGAGGGTCCTACAGGACGGAGTCAGGGCCTATTCATCGATGTCAGCTGACATTGATGGCTTTGTGCAAAATCAGTGAGGAATCACTATTATGCACTGTTTATCCATGGAGCTGACATTGGTATGCGATACAGCTGACCTTGGTAGCTTCATCGGCTGGCTCCGCCATATGTCACACGCACAAAAATCTGAGGCATATCTTGGATCCATCCGAAACATGCCGCAAACCACATAGAGAATGCCTTAGCCCAGGTGGCAGTGTTAATGGAGTGGGAAAGAAAAAAAAAATAATGCCAAACTAGAGCAATGTTTGTGGCAATCGGCTACTACATTCGCTGATGAGCAAATTCTATTACAACAATAATTATCAACCGGCATAGTCATTCCAAAATAGTTCCAATATAAAAGGGTTAGGCTGATGGTTGAGCTTGGAAAAGCTTGGAAATTTTAGACTAACTTTTGCTTATAAAGTGGTCAAAACCACGTACATGAACAATATGTAAACTTGTGAAGTATATATACATGAAGCATAGTATGACTATATGCATCCATCAATCCTAGTGTATTGGCTTGTTGTAGTGAGTAGCCAATGCGTTTGTAAGGCAATGTTAGCTGCAACAGTTTTACATTTCTTAGGCGATATCCAAAGTCCAAACAGTATTATTTTTGGCTTATTGATTTACACTAATGCGTTAAGAAGACGATATATTACATTGCTTAGACGATACCCAAACACAACTTATACCACAATGTAAAGCAACATTTTTAGTACATTGGAAATTTGAATATATCAACTAAATAGAGGTACAAATAGCTGTGATGTCGGTGATGACCAGCTCGAATTTTTTGTGAATTATTCCTCGCAAAGAAAAGAAAGAATTTCCTACGGTTTCAAAACGCCCTGGGGACGACACCGTGAGTGCACCTACTAAAACCCAACTGGTTGTGCTAGCGCCGTTTGCCACGGCGCCACGTTTTTCTCTTCCCCGTCCCGTCCTGTGCGGACGTGCGGCAACCGTGCGCGCTCGGCGCTCCTCTCCTACCTCTGCAGCAGGCCAGCAGCTCTCAGTTCTGATCGCCGCAGGAACACTCCTCCCGAAGCAGAGCCCCTGCGCTGCAGAACGAACACCTGCAGGAGTTCGCCGCACGCCACTGCACGAGCGTCCCTCCCCGCGCCCACTGACAGCGGGCCACTCGCCACAGGAGGACGACGACGAGGAGTCGGCGGCGGCGGCGGAAAGACAACCGTGCCCGGCGATCCTCCGCACGTGCTGCTGCCGAGGTAAGCCTGAAGCCTTCAACCGCGGTTACATAGGCGACTTTCCTCTCGCTACTCGCTTGCTGGCTTCCTTTGATCGGCTCGCGTCGTCGAGTTCCTCCGGCGACCGGCGTGGACTCCACACTCGCGTTCTGGGGAGATTCGAATAGGCTTCTCGTCGGGAACTTCGGAGTTGGGATCGGGGAGGGCTTCGGGAATTCGTGGGAGGTGTTCCAATGGCGTCTTGGCGCGCCCCACATCCAGCGGCGCCGATTCGATGCGCTCGCGCGGCATTGGGCCATTTCTTGAGAAATTCGGAGAAACCCCAGCGATGGATCCTTCCTGCCTTCGAAAACTGTCCAGATTTCTCAAACTTCTTCCTGCAGGTTCTCAGTTCTGACTCCGACGCTCAATCCGAACCCCATTTTTTTCCCGGAAAAAGAAAACGAGAATTTTTTTTGGGGGACCGACTCGAGCTGCATGCTCTGCTTCTCCTTGGCCTGGCGTCCTCGCCGCGCTGCGCTGTGACCGACCCGTACGGCGCCTTTACGGTGAATCCTTTGCGCCCAAGTCAAGCGTCCCTTTCCGTGCGATCCGGCCTTGATTCGCTGTGCGCATTCAGACCGATGGCGCCGCTCGCTTCAGGAAGTTCATATCCGAGGACTCCCGCGAGCTTCTTCCTTGCCTGACGGCCGACTGCTCAACTCGAAGCCAATTTGGATGCATCAGGCTGCGTTCCATTCCACCACACGAGTTTATCGTCGGGCACCGCTACGTGCTGGTAAACCTGCCATGTCAGCGTCTTCTGGTTTAGCTCCTCATCGTTTTTAAATTCTGGGGGCTTGGAATTTGTGTTTCTTGTCAGCATCGAACCGAACACGGCCGGACTAGTTCCTAGAGGGTGGAGTGCTGATGAGCGATCGCTGTTTCCCCCTGCTAGCTGCTTCCAGTTGTACTGAAAATCTGCTTCGGCCACAGAGATCCTGTGTCTCTGTCGGCCGCAGAGATTTTCCAGATGAACCCCCTTGTGGCGTCGCAGCCGGCGAGTAGCGGCACGAAACGTAGAGGCTTGGTTTGGAGCTACTTCAGCCACTGCGTTCACAGTGCCTTCGTCGGTTCGTCCAGTGTCCACCATCTTGCCAACGGCATCCCCGTGACGAGAGCGACCCGGCGCGGTAGCAAGTTAGCAACAAACCGGGGGAATTCCCCATCCATGGTCCATGCCATGGCCGAGCGCATGGCCGCGGCACTCGGCTGTCACCATCCGGCATTATCGGCCGGTGGGGAGCGTGCGCCGTCGGCGCCGTTCACGTCTGTGAACAGGGCCGGCGGGGTTCCTGCCCCCGCTGGCGACGGCGGTGGTGGTGGGGACTTGGGTTTTGTTTCTCTCGTGTTTAAGGTGGTTAATGCAGGCTTCTATCTCGGCTGATTATCCCGGTGGTTGGATCGTGTCTTGTTGTGGTGGTAGATCCGCGTGGTTTGGCGTCGCCTCGCCGCGGGAGAGGGGGCGTCAGGCGTGGCGCGGTAGCTTGATGAGAGCCGCGCCGTGCGGGTGGTGCCTCTCGGCGCGCGCGGCTATTCTTCCTCTTCCTCCTCTTCTTCATGGACGCCGTCGTGAAGGGTGAGCGGAGGAAGGCCGATGCGGCTGCGGCCGATGGCGCGCAGCGACGGCCGCCGCTCGTGCCGTCCGAGAAGAACAATGCTGCGGCTGCTCCGGCTGGTCGGAGAAGAGAGGTCCCCTCCAGGTTCAAGCCCGTCGCGCCACCGGCTGCTCCTGCAGGGAGGCGGTGCGCGTCCCCGAGCCCCGGCCGGGCGTCGTCAGCCGACGGCTCGGCGACGTGCAACAGAGCGCGGTCGGCTGACAGAACAAGGCCTGTCGCGCCTTCAGGTGTCCCGTCTTCTCGGCTGAAGCCCTCCGCCCCTGCCGCGGCAAGGTCCAGTTCGCCGGCCCGTGACGCGGCCACCGAGGCACACGGACACGGCGCTCCTCCCCTTGCAAGGAACGCGAAGGCCTCCAATGGCTTGTGGGCGTCTGCACGGAGCTCGTCTCCCTCGGTCCGGCCTGAGCCCGTGCCAGCAGCAGCCCCGGCCAATAAGATAGACAGGCTAGTCCATGGCTTACCTTCAGAGCAGACTAAATTGCGGTCAGGAGCCGCGGCTGAGAGGAAGAGGAGTCCTCTTAGAGGGAGGACCAACAACATCAGCGACCAATGTGAGAATGCTCAGATACCAGAATCTGCCGCCAACAGGGCCACCGAGCGACACCGGTGGCCGGCGATGATGACTGGCCGGGGCTCTGCTGGTCTCACTTCGACAAGCGCGGCTCCTGCTGAAAGGACTAGCAGGTCTGTCTCTTCACCAAATGCTTCATCAGGATGCTCTCCAAGGGGGGTGCATCCATCTGAAGGAACGGGCAAGAGTCTGAAGCGACCGTCGAAGGAGATGGCAATGATCGTTCACCGGAGAAGAAAGGGTAATGCGGATTCTAGCAGTGACATCTTTTCTCAGACGTCGGAAAGCTCTGAATCCACTTGTCACCCGAGCAAGGCCATCTCGGTTCTGCACAGATCGTCGTCACCGAAACAGGGCTCGTCAGCTGCACCATCTACTTCCAGGTCCTGCCAGAGCACGTCGCGGACGAGGCCCTCAGCACCTTGCAGATCAAAATGTGCCCCTTCAGCAACTCAATCAGGTGCTGAACAACCTGTGTTTAAATATATCGTTGATGCCCGGAAAGGGAAGAAGAATGCAAGCCAGATTGAGAATGTCCATCAGCTACGCCTGCTGAATAATAGATACCTGCAGTGGCGCCTTGTGAATGCACATTCAGAAGATACAGTACTACCCCAGAAAAATGGTGTTGAGGTAACACTGGCAATCTAGCGCCCTTTGTTACTTATGTTCCTTTTCTAGTCTCGTTTTACCTGAGTTGAATTAGTTCATGTTCTCTGCTAGTCCTATTTATTCAGATAATAGACAGAACAACTCAGATGAGGCAATTTCATCTTTTTTTTGTTTGTTAAATGGCTCGACAAGAATTTTTATTGGAAAATCATATGCTAGCTACTTTATTCATAATATCATTTGTGTTTAACTTAATGTTTGTTTTAATGATGCAACTGTAGTCATTAGTTTGTAATCCGTCAGAGATGTTTCAGGTGAAATTATATAATGTATCGATGTGAACATTTGTTAATGAACTTCCCTACGTAACTTTTCTTGATGTCCATTTCTTGCGCAACGTTCAACTGACATAAAACCTTTTCCACTGTCATCTAAACAGAACATCCTTTATAGTGTTTTGGAAAGTACCTTGACACTGCGTGATGATCTAACAATAACAAGAATAAATGTGCAACACCTTCAGCAAGAGCTGAATCTGTACAACATTCTAACAGAGCAGGTTTGTATTCACATATCACTTATTATTATCTGTATTACTACTAGTTCATGAGTGTAGGATCATAGGAACTTTGAAAGATTTGGATATTATTGAAATGCATTTAAAAAAAGTTAGAGGGAAGGTTTTCTATTGCTTTCTGAAACTGGGTCATGTGAAAAATAAAAAATTCAGTTTATTGACCATGCTATTGTGATTCAGATTGGTTACCTTGAGCAATGGCCGGTACTAGAAGAAGAGAGCACTGGTACTGTAGTTGAGGCGATCGAGGCTCTTCAAGCAAGCACGTTGCGCCTTCCAGTTACATCAGGAGCACAGGTGTGTGGTGAACAACATGTTTTATTTACTGGGATATATTGACATTACTATTACATGAATAGGCTGACGGAGTTGCAATTAGGAATGCTATTAGCTCAGCAGTTGATGTTATGCAAGCTTTGAGTTCCTCGATGTTCTACTTGCAATCGAAGGTCAGATTTAGTTCCCAATTCTTCAACAATATATTTCCTTTGATAATTTGGAACTTCAAAATCAATATAAACTGTTCTCTTTATAAAGTAACAATCGTAAGCTGATAAGTACATTGTTTGGTGGAAGAAAAGGACATCCTTGCTTCTCTTATTGACGCTAGGACATGCTTGCCAGGTCCAAGATAGGACATCATTAGTTTCTGAACTTTTGGTTATGGCAAGGCAGGAAAAGGTTGCTCTTGATCAATGCAAAGAGCTCTTAGCTACGGCAGCAAAACTGCAGGTACTTTTCGGACTACGGTCAGGTCAAACCTTTTACCAGTCCTAATTGATTTACCGTTTGCATTTCATCCTGTTTTCTTAATTCTTTAAGTTTGAATTCCCAGTTAAATCTCTAGATTTAAGAAACCTTGACACCAGATCCTAGTTTTTTTTTTTTTGCGATCATGAGCTTCTCCTCTATTACTTAATCAACGGGTTACAATCTTCTTGCAATACATGCATCAAGAAGTCTGGGTGTGACGATTCCCACAAGACGCTACACCTACCCGTCAAGGCCTCCTTGGCACAACAATGAGCCGCCAGGTTTGCCTTGCGATTGACATACACAAGATCAAAAGAGGAAAATGAATTACTAAGCTCTTGAATATCAGCAATGATCGCCATGATCTCCGACCTCTGCGAAAACCTGGAGCGCCATAGGTTAACGAGTTGCTTGGAATCCGTCTCCGCAATCACCTGCGCCGAGGTCCATCGCTGCAACTTCTGAAGCCCAAATCTGCATGCCTGTGCTTCTGCTGATAGCACTGAACCCACGCTAGATCCTAGTTGAACATTTAGTTTTCTGCTATAATCCAGACATTCCGGTTGGAGAATATGCGGAAGTAGTTCCTCTGCAGTACTGCAGAGGGACTCTCACACTAATATGTGGGCTCAACTGCACTCGGGCCCACACATCAGCGGGTGAGTCCCCTTACTACTGCAGAGGAGACTCATCCCATGCGATGCAGGACTAGCATGACATGCCATGTTTTGGACAAGGTCCTGTGCAGACAAGACATTCAACTCTGTCTGCACCTCTTATGCCATGTTTAGAGTTCGCTGCAGGACTAGCATGACATGCCATGCTTTGGAACTGTTTGCATTGCTCCTAGTGACTGGACCATGGAGCCTGACAAATTCGGTAGGGAGATACGTCCAGAGTTCTGGACCATTTGCCACTGCATAATTGAATCTGTTAACCTCCTTCGCGCGGGTCCAAATCCTTCATTTTCCATCCGGAGTGCACATACTGCAACAACAAACAGATTCTGAACTCTATATGTAAGCTAGGTTATTACAGGGTTTATCTTTGGTCAGGTACAGGAGACCAGCCTTCGCACGCATCTGATGCAACTGAGGGAGGGATCTGCAGGATGATGAACTGCTAAGCTGAAGACATTTACATTTGCTCTTGACAGCAAAATTGACCAACTCGAACGTACAAGATGAAACAGAAATCTGTAGAGATGAAGTAACAGCTGATGATGCATACTGCACACAGACATTCAGTGACCTTCGAAGATCATGGCGCGAAGCTCCGCAGTCTGCAGCTAACGATAGCTCACGGTGCATACAAATTATTTCTGGGGAAAGAAAAGGCGGTGTCGATGGTTAATTTTCATGGTACAGTAATTCTTTTTTCCCCTGGTAGTTGTTTCTTCAGGGGTGTAGTCTTGTTCTTACCCAGTTCCCACCCACTATACATTTTGACTTTTGAGAAGTGCAAAGAAAAGTAAAAAAGGGATCAATGGGAAGAAAACAATTGCCCAAACTCTATCATATCCTCACAGTTTGTTCGGGGGCTATTCCCAGTCGCAGGTGTGATTAGGAGCCGAAGTCTCGCAGAAGGCTCCCCCGCCTCCCCCCCCTCTCCTCGTCTTCTTCCTCCAGCCTCCCCCGCCGCCTCACCCTCAGCCCGTTGTCACCGCCGCGCCTCCCGCCCACCCGCCGCCGCGCCACCAGCCTTCGACCCCTGCCTTCTTCTTGCCCCCGCCGCCGGCCACCGCCCACCGGAGCGCGCTGCTTCGCCTCCGCCGTCGGCCGAACCGTCACCACCGCCAGGGCCGCCCCCACCCCGACCTCTCCTCTATAGCTGTCGGCCAAGCCATGGAAGCCCCCACCCCCGAAAACCCGAAACCCACCCACCCCTCGCCAGTGTCCGCTCCCCTCGGAACCCTAACTCTGGCAGCCCGGACGGTGAGGCGAGTGGCAGCACGCAGTGGTGGGCCGTAGCTAGGCCTTTTGCGACGGGTCGCATCGCATCCGCGCGTGTAACCCTTAACATTAGCGGTTTGTTCGGCCACAGCTGGCACCATTCCCATATGGGTAGAATGATGCAAGCCTGTGAGCAATCGGGCCTCCAGAGCTCACGTCGCGTCTCTTAGGGCATGTTTGGATATGGGCCGAATGATGCAGGCCTGTGAGCAATCGGGCCTCCAAAGCTCATGCCGCGTCTCTTAGGACCTGTTTGGCAGCATAATATTTTATTTCACGCGTAAAGCCTTTCCCTTTTTGTGCCCAAGAACACAAAATCTTTCCTTTTCACCTTAAAAAAACGCTCTCTCTTTTTTCCCCTTCGAAAATGCTGTTCAGGCAAAATGCTTCGAGCCGGACTCCCATGATTCCAGCAACTCACGTGAAGCAGTCATGTGGTAGGTGGTAACTCCGAACTGCGCTGCCTGCGTGATGTGCTAGCTCCTCAGTCATGAGAGATGAGACGAGAGTTAAATCGGTTAAGACCGACGGCTCCGATATACTCCCTCCATTTTAAATTATAGGTCATTTTAATAAATTTAGATACATAGTTTTTATTATTTATTTAGGCATAACGTATATCTAAATGCATAACAAAAGCTATAAATCTAACTTTGCTAAAATGACCTACAATGGATGGATGGAGTATGTCACTTTGAGAGTCATACCTCTGGAGGAGATTATCTTTTTTCGGTAGTTAACAGGCAAACCTTAAAATCGGATTACCACTCTTCCGCGTAGGTTTCTGGAGTTCACCTCGTAAAAATAAATAGGGGCTGCGTTTTACAAGGATCTTGGGTCAAATTGGCCTTTCAAACATGCCCACAAACCCTCATGCTTAGACATGACAAGGGAAAAACTTGAATTTTTCCTGATTTGGGACCTGACAAGGTCGGTTCAGCTTAGACATGGAACACAAGACAAGTTCATTTGGAAGCGGACGAGTGACCAGTGTTTCTCAACAGCATCAGCTTACCGCGTTCTTCATTGGTCAAGTGGAAACTCCAGATGCTAGGATCCTGAAAAAATCTCGAGCCCGGGGTAAATGCAAGTTCTCTGTATGGCTGGTTTTGCTCGATCGCTGCTGGACCGCCTCGCGAAGAAAACGGCGCGGTCTGCAAGACGACGACACCTGTACGTGTGCTTTGTTCACAGGAGGAGGAATCCATTTCTCAATTCCTACTAAGCTGTGTCGTAACCAGGGAGGTTTGGCATCACGTTCTGTCACGCTTGGGTTGGTAAACCCTCATGCCTGGTCGCAGACACTTTGATCTTGCTTCTTGGTGGTCGTCCGCCCGTAAGGAACTCACAAAAGTTGATCGAAAGTGCTTCGACTCACTAGTAATCCTCACCTCGTGGACTATCTGGCTTGAGCACAACAGAAGAACTTTTGATCATCTAGTCTCGCGTCGTCCCCGCGCAAGCGACTCGAGCGACACCCCGAATCCTAGCCGCCGCCTTCCCCAGACGCCTCCGCTCGCCGCGCCGCCGCCCGAGCGGGCTGCCGGAAGCTCATGCGGCTCAACGGGAGGGTGGCGGCGGGGCCCCTTTCCCCATCCTCCGGTAGATCTGGGCGGGCGCGGCTGCTAGACCTGCACGAGGACGGTCGCCCGGTGCGGGTGGCGTTTCCACGGCGCTGAAGTCGGGGGGCCGCGGATTCGGCACGGCGCCGGCCGGATCCGGTGCCAAGGCTGCCCGTACGCGCGTGACGCGGTCGGGGCATCAGCCGGTTGGTGGTTGGCGATGCGCGTGCGGGCCGGCGGCGCGGCAGTGGCCCGGCGCGGCGTCCGCGCGGCTGTGGGTCGGTGCTACGGTGCAGTGGCGGCACGGCACGGCATCCGTGCGGCAACGGGTCAGCACTATGGTGCGGCGCCCGCAGGGCAGCGGCCCGTCCCCGCGTCTGCGCGGCAGCGACTGGCTGTGCGGCGCGGCGGCGACCCGTCGCAACGTCCGCGGGGCTGCAGATACACGGCCCGCCGTGGCACGCGCTGGCTTCGGGCTACCTTCAGTAGCGAGGGTGCTCCAGCGGCAGCGGCACAGGGACGAGCAGCGGTCCGGCGGTGGCACGCAAGGCGCGGTGGTAGCCGCGCGGCGGCTATGAGTGGGCTGCACGGCGTTGCCCACCAAGGGATTGGCAAGCGTTATGGGAGGTGAGGGTGGTGGTGGTGGCAGCCATTGTGGCAGAACCACCTGAATTAATCCGGCTCAAGTGTATTAACCATCACCATTAAGGCATTCTCGGTTAACCTTACACTTCAAACGGAGTAATCCACTGGTCTGTCGGGTATAACCTCCCGATACAACCACGGTGAGCGGATCGAGCGCCATACATACAAACGCTCATGCGACGATGAGCCCAGAGAATACCACATTCCAGCAAATATTACAACATTAGCATAAGTAAATATTACAGACCAAGTTTTGAGTTTAGAAACCAAGTACTTCAATGATCATCACTAAATAGTTTCTTCAGAGTTTAAGTTGCAGCGGAAAATAAAACAACGAAAGCTACTCGACGATAAGGATGTCTCGATGAAGCCCGTACGAGACATAACTCGGCGTTATCTCCGTTGGGCGGGGGCGTATCCCATTCCACCGACCAACCAGGGGGAAGAGTGCAGGGCCAAGTCAAGCTAGCAATCATATCTTCGAAGGTCTCACCTGAAAACGAGCCACAAGCAAGGCTGAGTATACTAATACTCAGCAAGACTTACCCGAGTAGTGGAATCTACTCCACCGACTCTAGATATACAAGGCTTTTGGCTCAGGGGTTTGTTTTGCCGAAAACTTCTACAAGTGGGTCCTTACTTTCAACTTTTAGCTCAAGATTCTAGTTCTGTTAACCATTCTAGATAAGCAGCTATCCAAAAACATACATGGTGAAGCATTAAATTTTCATCCAACCAGTTCATTCATCCTCATTGTTCCTCTTCTTACTCTGTGGGTAAAAATGGTTAAGCAGTCTCAATAGCCGTAAGAAACGGACGATTCGAATCGAATTTCTTAACCTTGCAAGGGAAACCCAAACACACGTCACGTGGTTACTCCCTAGAGTCACACGTGCAACTTTTCCCCTTTCTTTCCGGGTCGTGGATCGGGGCTACCCTCCGAGAGTACAAGAGCCCCACGCCACGGTTCGGCACCGGGTCGTGACCACTCTCTGCACTCGCCATATGCACATGGGACCGAAGTTCAAAGGGTAGGATGTCGTCCCCTTGCCGGGCCAATCAGGTACTTAAGCTTACCGATTCCCATAATCTCGGCATGTGTTTAGTACGTTCAAAGACTTAACCATCACTACCACACCCTGCGGCCTTAGCATTTTTCACTAGACAGACGGGCCTCAATCGTAACCATCGTTCCATAGCCCGTCCGTGTCCTTATGATTGCAGCGTGTAGTAGACATTCAACTCCTATTTTCTCGCGAGTGACAGGAAATCACTCGGCTTTTACCGGAGTCCTATTAGCACAGCATTCTATCGAAGCTTACATCTAGTTTTCAAGCATGGGTTCCTAACATCATGCATCTAAGTTTTCATTCAACTCCTATAAACTTAATGCACAAGCAAAGAGTAATGAGTTGCATAATTAGGAAAGAAATAGGTTATGCTCCGGGGCTTGCCTTCTTGCGAAAAGTTAGTCCGGGGCTCTTCCGAACTTGGGCTCGGGTCTTCAAGGGCTTCAGTTAGATTTACTTGAGATGCTCACTCTCGGACGCGGGCACCAACTCGTAAGTTCCGTCGGTGAGAGTCGTCGATTCTACATGAATGCACAAGTTTAAGTCGTGGCTCGCGCGGGCGGCCGGGGCGCGGCTTTTATAGGGGCAGTAGGGAGTGTGGAGGGGCCTGGGCAACGCGCGGGGCGGAGGCACGGCACGGCGCGCACTGGCCACGGCGGGCGGCAGCAGAACGCCGGCGCGGCGTGCGGCGAGCGGGCGCGGGTGACTGGCGGCCGGAGATTTGGCGTGGGCGCGAGGGGATAGTGTGGCGCGCGGAGTGGTGGAGCAGCTGCTGTAGCGGCTCGGGCGGAGGGCAGGCGCAGCGACGGGCGGGGCGCGGGAGCCGGGGCGGCACGGCGGGTCGCGGTGGTTGGGCGCGACGGGCGGCGAGGCAGGACGCGGCAGCGGCGTGCGCACGCGCCGGCGCGTACTGGGCCGCGCGGCGTGGGGAGGGGGCAAAGCCGGGCGTGGCGGAGTGGCGCGGCGGCCACTGGCCTGGTGCCTCGCGCCGGTCAGGCGTCGCCAGCCACCTGGCGCGCGGCGGTCGGGCGGGGAGGGGAGAGAGAGGGAGCGCGAGGGGCCTGATTGCGAGAATTTGAAAAACTTCAGGGGGCTGGGTGCAAACCGGGCGTTTTCTCCTCTTTCTAATTTGAATTTCAAAAACTTTTGAACATGAAAGTTGTTCAGAATAAAAAGTTCTACAAATTTGGTTTCAGGCAACATCTCATTTGGCTTATTGTTTGAAAGTTAAATTTAAATGTTCAAAAGTATCCAAAAGTGCCCAATTTAAATTTAAATTTCAACTTCTCTCGGCCTAATTCTTTTCACCCTTTTTATTAGTTGGTTAAGCATAGGGTTAGGCTAATGGCATTGATTTTAGAAATGAAATTTTTACCAGGGTTGTCACAGCCATGGTTGGAAGTGAGCTTGTGGTGGCTGCGGGCAAGTGAGTGATGGGAGAAATCCTTCCTTGGCAGTATGCCGAGCTGAAAACGGTTACGCCTTGGGCGTTGTGCTCCTGCTGGGAACGTCGTCTTGGCACCCTCCTCGCTTCGATGGTGGAATCTCCGGGTGAAAACCTTGCCCCACATCGGGCGGGCGGCGGCGGCGTGTCCTAGCGTCGTGCTCTTCCTGAAGACGCCGCCTATGGAGCTCCCCTTCTGTGCAGTGCGGTGGAAGCTTCACTGTTTGGTTTGGCGGCGTTCGGCCACACATAGCGTCGGCCGTGTCGGTGCTCGACTCCAACCTTGGTGCCCCGGGCCATGTGGTAGAGTGGGTGGATACCAGGTCGTGAACTTGACGGGCAGGTGTGCAGAGCGGGGATGAGCCATGTCTCTGAAGGCTTTGTATCCGCGCAAGTGGTGCAGCTTAGATTCCAACGATGGCACGACGAAGGTGATGTTCTGGAGTGGCTTGGTGGTACTTTGTCACCCTTGATGGTGAAGCAAGCTCGGATCCTGGAGAGTCCAGCGGCGGAAGTGGCGTGGCCCCCGTGCGCTTTAAGGTGGTGTCTGAGGAGTGGTGTGCGGCGGTGGATGTGGCGAGGCCCCCACGCGCTTGAGTGAGGCCTGGGTCGATATCCCAATCCGACCTGGGTGAGGAGTTTGTCGGAGTTCCAGGATTCGACATGGTGTTTCAGATGTTTGGGGTGCTTGGTGCGGCAGCGGTACTTCGGCGCGGGGTCCTGCATGGCAGTGGCTCTTTCGGTGGGGTGCGGTGGGCTCCTCTGCTGACTTCTGCCAACGTACGACTGAAGTTGGGAGATCGGCGATCGTGTGTGCGTGACATGAAGACGACGACGGCATGGTGAAGGAGTCGTGGTGGCTACTTGGCTTGCAGCGGACTGTGGCGACCAGTCCTGCATGGCAGCGGCTGGTTGGCGTGGGACATCGTCGGAAACGACGACACTCGCGAGGTGGGCTGATTGTCGGCTTCTTCTTGGGTGGTGGTGCGGAGTGGTGGTTTTGTATGAAGTCGAGTTGAGTCGCGCAACCGTGTTGATGTCCCAATCCAATCGGTTGATGTTTCAGTTGAGTTTGAGAGGAGTTGTACGGTCGTGTTGGCCGGTGGTGGTGTCGTTGTGTTTGTTGTGGTGCCCAGTTTAGACGTTGCTTCTTGTTTTTAATATAATCGGCAGCTCTCCTGCTTGGTTTGTTTAAAAAAAAATCATCTAGTGAAGGTAGTACCTGGAAGGCCATGCGGTGCTATAGTACTTGGCTGGTTTTAGGTCGATTGCTCCTTTTACTAGTGCTTTGGGGAGGTTGATAGGTCGCCAAATGCTTATCATGTAAATTTCCTTTCAGTGTTTCCAGGGCAGTGGACCTATGTTCCATTGTCTATTTTTGGTGACTATTTATTTTTTCTCTTAATAAAATACGTACTCGGTACAGTCGCGCAAAAAAGAAAAACACGCTCACAAAACTTCGTTTCCCTCTATGTTAGTGGGCCAAGGTCCATTTGTTTTGTAGCGCAGCATGTGACGTGGCCCCACTCTCCACAGACGACGACGTCAGCACTGCATACTGGCATTCGGTTGTTTGAATCCGCGCGGCCCCACCACCGAGTGCATGCAAACAACATAGAAAAAAAACTATATAGTAGTTCCTAATCAAGCATCCGAAAAAATTCAATAAACTCAAGGTTTTCCATATTTGCTCGGCTCTGCCGAACAACCAAATTAATCCGTACAGGATCCTTTGTATCTCAAAAATTCTCCATGTGCCAGATTCCTCATTTCCTGATTCCTTTTTGCTACGGCTCCCTTCACGTGTGAAACGCGCTTCCGACTAAGTGACAACATGATCGATGGGACTAACGAGTTTGTGAGCTCAAAGTTTGTGGATTTTTAGGTTCCATGGATGGAGTCCAAACAATCTTCAAGATAGTCCAAATCGTCTCCAAGACTCAACGAACGCAGTAAAAAATACAGAGACGATTTGGACAAGTGGCGGAAATATTCCTAAGGACCGGATGAACCGACACCCTGATATGTTAGGCGTCAGAGCAATTCTAAAAGGGCAGCATGATCAAGACTGAAGATCTCAAGGCGAACGGATAAACCGACGCCCGACATGCATAAGCGTCGGAGCAATTCTGGAAGGGTAGCATGATCAAGACTGAAGATCTCAAGGCGACCGGATAAACCGACGACCCACATGCATAAGCGTCGGAGCAACTTTGGAGCATCTTCAGCCCGAGAGCAGGATTTTGGCCCAGCAGAAGTGTCTTCAGGACCGGATGAACCGACACTAGCGTCGGAGCATCCGACGACCGATCGGATGAAGCGTCGGTGCAATTGACGTCAGCACAGAGAGACGCTGGGCTTCAACGGCTAGGAAACATATTAGTGTGACCGGATGATCCGACGTATACGACTGGATGATACGACGCCTACGTACTTTTCTAGGTAAAAGTATGTAACAGCTCTATTGAGTTTGTGGGCTATATATATGCCTCACCCCGGGTCATTTGAGGTGGCTGGAGTCCGTAGGATGCCCTAGAAACCTTGAAGAAGTTCTCCAAGCCACCCAAGAGCATATTGATCACATCTTTAGGTTTAGCACAAGCTTTGTGAGAGTTAGTGCTAGGTTTAGCTCTTGAGAGAGTGAGAGAGCAAGGTGTTGCGCCTTGTGTGCTGGTTCTAGAAGTGAACCACAAGTTGTATCTATGTGTGCCAGCCCATTGGAGCATTGGTGGCTCGCCGGCAAGTCTACGACCCTCCGCCTTGGTGTGGAGCGGCGTCGACGGCTTTATGCGGGGGACGTGGAGACCCCCTTCCTTGGTGGAGAAGCTCCTTAGTGGAAAACGGAATCAAGGTGACCGTGGTGACTTGATATAGCCTTGGTGGCGAGTCAAGAAGAGTCCCGGAAGAGACTTGGTTACCAGGAAGCAATACTCTTTGTGAGTGCTTCAACAACGTGGCTGTAGGAGTGGCTTTGTGCCTAACCGAACCACGAGATAAATCTTCGTGTCGAGAGTTCACTTCCCCTCATCCTTTACTCTTAATCTTCTGCATTTCTTATTGCAACTTGTGTGCCTTTACATTCTTAGTGTAGTATCTTACTAGGATTGCCTATAGGTTGCAAAACTCTTTGGGATGAGGTTTTCACGCTAGAAGAACCCTAGTTGCACATCTAGACAGCATATTTTAGTTTAAGTTTTGTGCAAACTAGATTGAGCCATAGGTTAAGGTTTTAAGTTTACCTAATTCACCCCTTTCCCTCTTAGATTACAAGCACCGATTCCTTTCAGCAGTTAAACTAATTTGGCTGATCAAATAAGCTAACTAGCCAAATTACACGGTCACGAGCCGTTTGATGCTATTTAGGCTTCATTATAGGTCTTTAAAGGCATAGTATATAGCTAGCTTAACTAAGTTCAGATGATAGAAGGGGTCCACAGGGGCCAGCATGTTCAGTCATTTTCCAAGCAGGCGTGAGGCATGCAAATGCAATGCAACGTCGTGTGGTCCACTAGACCGTCGGCATCCAACGTGCTTCACCTGTGGCGCTCCCAGTCCCGGCCGGCTAGGAGCGCGCTGCGCGCGGCCCCCCGGTCCTCCCCTCAGGTACGCTGCCGAGCCATCAATCTCTCACGTGAGTGACCTCGATGCATGGCAATCTACACTCCCGGTACCGGCCGTACAAGTATACAATGGTGTCGGTACCGGTAGTGGTAGCTCGTCCAAAGCATATAACGAATTTAAACAGATAATAACAAGCGGTGAATTGCGCGCATCTCAGCTAATAATATTTTTTTCAATGGAACCTACGATGCTTCAATTTTTCGGAGTTTGACTCGGAATTTAATCGGTGTTATTCTTTTAGTGGCGAACGATGTGTCCGTCATCGATAACAACGTGTTTGTGGTGATTTTGTCAAACTTAAAATCTACCGGTTCATTCTATTGAAAGTTCTTATGCAAGTAGAGTCAGCGTCGTGGTGGTGTGTTTCGTCAAAAAGAAAACAATTAGTTAACTTCCTACGCTGCCATGAAGGAGATCCGACAAATAAGGTATGGACGCATGTTGCCTCTACGTGCGCAGGCTGCTACGGGTAAATAGGGAATGCGTGCTCGCGGTCCCCCTCCACCGCTCGCTGCCCACCGCTCTCCACTGGGAAGTTATCGACTCCTCCCCCCTCCACCACTCGTTGCCCACGGGCCGCGCTGTGCCGCTGTGCCTGTGCTAGGACTACGTTGTACTCCACCCGACGGGGAACAACCGAGTCCTGTGCCCCCTTTGACCCGCGCCGTGGTCCAGACCCGCGAGAGATGGGGGCCGTAGAGATCTGAAGCAATGCGATCTGAAAAGGAAGCGTACGACGTTTCTGCCAGCTTTCAAATAAGATGAACTAGAGGAGCCGGAGCGGGAGGAAAAGTCACGCTAGTGCTGCCCCATTCGATCCAAGGGTGCAGATTTGTCGCTGAAATAATCAAACCCAACCCAATAGATAGCATTTCCCTGTAAACAAGGGGTTGTTTGGATCCAGATGCTAATATTCAAAAGTGTTAAAATTTAGTAAATTTTAGTCAAGATTTAAAAATTTTAGCAAGAATATAAATGCTAATATATGCTAAAATTTAGCACTCAACTTTACCCCATCCAAATATGTACTAAAAGATAGTACAAACTTAATTTAGAGCGATTATGTGGATTCAACCTGATAAAGGTGCTTTTACATGGATAAATTAAAAGCACAAGACGGCATTGTTATCTCGAGCTGTTTCAATTCATTCCCCGTAGAAGACCTTCTCGAAGCACTCTATGTGCTCGGCCTCCATCGAGAAGATCACGGTGATGCCGTCGTCCCTGTTGGCGCAGGGGGTCATGTACGCCGTGCCGACGCCGAACATCTGCGCCGGCGCGACGAACCGCGGCGCGCCCGAGCCGAAGTCGGCGCTGTACATGGGCATCCCCAGCCAGCTCACCGCCCACAGGTCGGACGCCGGCACGAGCTGCTCGCTCGCCGCCTGGGCGCTGTAGTCGTCGCCACCTCGCTTCTTCGCCAGCTCCAGCTCCAGGTAGTCCAGCACCGACCGCACGAACGCGTCGCCCACGCCGTCCACCGCCTTCTTGATCGTCTCCGCCACGGACCCGAGCGGGCTGCCCAGCAGGTCGCCGGCCCGCGCGGTGACGAGGTCGCGCACGACGGCGTTGCCGAAGAAGCTGCGCGGGAGCGGCGGGCTCAGGCGGTGGCGGACGTTGGCCGGCAGCCCGAGGCGGGTGTCCGCGCCCGGCGCCACCCCGCGCGCGACGCACACGCAGCGCCAGAGCTGCGCGGTGACGGCGCAGTATGTGGACACGCCGGCTCCGCAGCGGGACTTGAGGTCGGCGAGGAGCTTGGGGGAGACGGGGTACACGCGGGTGAGGAAGGGGCGCGGGCGGCCGCTGAGGAAGGCCGGGGAGTAGATGAAGTGGTCGGAGGTTGGGCACGGCTGGCGCCGCGCGCGGAGGAGGGTCCGGTCGTGGAACGGCACCGGCTCGCACGCCTCGGCGGCGTCGAGGCCGCGGGCCAGCTCCGCCCACGTCTGGATGAACTGGAACGCGCCCACGCCGTCCATCACCGCTTGGTGGATGCCGGTGCCCAGCACCACGCCGCCACACTTCAGGAAAGTCACCTGCAATGCAAGCGCGCATCGTCCAGGTTCATCACACGGTCGTTGTACTAACTCCGCGCCTCGCATGTAACAGTGTCTCAATTCTGAATTCTGATACGTGAGCATTTTTGTTCATCTATGATGCTGAAAGTCATCACCAACACCTGTTTTTTTTCATCGGAGATCTCGAGCTGAACTGCCTAAACGAACATCAGGAGTCACTTTCCGTTTGCCGAAAAAAGTAGTTGGTGCTCGGAAAATTAAAGCTAAGATCGTTATAGACAGAGTTGTTGCTCATTATCGTCAAACCTGAAACATGGCCATGGGGCAGGACGCCTCGCCAGGCTGCGCCGACGGCACAAAAGCTCTCCGGATCTCCGGCGACGGCTCGTAGTCCTCAAAGATCTCCTCGCCGGTGAGGTCCGCCCTGGCGGCGACGAAGAGCGCGCCCTCGCCGCTGCAGTCGATCTGGAGCCGCCCGTCCGGGCCGGCACTGAACCGCCCGGCGAGCGGGTAGAACGGCACCAGCGCCCCGGCCAGCGCGGCCTTGAGCCGGTCCGGCGCGAAGGAGCCCGTGCCCGCGGCAGGGGCACCCTGCGCGGGCGCCGGGTAGTAGTAGACGAGCGGCGTGTGCGTCCTCGGCACGGCCAGGTCGAGGTTGGACAGCCACAGCGGCTGCCGCGGCGTCTCCTTGCTCGGCGCCACCAGCGTCGTTTCCACCACCGCCACCTCCGCCTGCTTCATCATCTCCCCCAGCTCTGTGTCTCTCTCCCTCTGCCTGTCGCACGTTCAGACCACGCCACGCCCACGGTGACACGCACAGGGATACTCTGAGGTCTGAGCTAGAGCGGCCAAGTTGTGTTTGCGTCCCGATATGCGTGTGGGTGAGTATATGTAGGCGAATGGCGATGGCGCGCGCGGCAACAGCAGCGCTGTTTTTGCCGACCAGTACGTAGGTGTTTTTAAAATATTAGATTCTTCTAAAGATTCTATGGGTTTTTAGAAGAACCTTGATGTTAATTAAACTTGCTCTAAAGAAAGAAGAAAACATCACTTCTTCTGACACCACACACACCATGCATGTCCAATCATTCTACCAGCTCCGTAGAAGGGAATGCCTGCTGCTGGTGCCAAGGCCACTGCCGCCATAGTCGAGTCAACGCAGACGGAAGATGAGGAAAGGAGCTAAGGCCCGTTTAGGTGCTAAAAAATTTTTGGTAGAAAATTTTTAGCAACTTTTTCAACACTAATTACGAGTATTAAATATAGATTAATTATAAAACTAATTAGATGGATGGACGGAAAATCGTGAGACGAATCTATTAAGCCTAATTAATTTGTCATTAGAGCTTATTTACTGTAACACGATATTGTCTGATCATGATCCAAATAGGTTTAAAAGATTCGTCTCGCAATTTCACCCGGAGGTTATGGAATGGATTTTGTCAATTATCCACATCTAATACTATTAATTAGTGGTCAAACGTTCGAAGTTACTATAGCGCTTGAAAAATTTTGGAAACTAAATAGGGCCTAAAGTGGAGAGCAACAAACATGGTTTGCCAAAAAATCCGTTTGCAGTTTGCCTCTGCCTCCTCGTGGTCAAAATTATAGAGAACATTCAAACGATAAGATGCTGATAAGCATAATTGCGCCTACCATTTTACAAAATTATATATAATATATAGACACACATCCGAACTTTAAAAGATTATTAACTGCAAAGGACAGTGAAATTATATAACTTTCTATACATCACCTATGCAAACAGAAAGTAAGAGCAATAAAAGGATTTAGAGCAAATAAGTTCAGAACTTGACAATTGACATTGCATCTGAAAAAAAATTCTAAAACAGGTTAGGTTAGCAAGAAGCCCAATCAGATTCTTTGTTCACAAGACACAACATTCAGCTCCCTCAACACATAATCGAGCACATGCAAGAAGTTGTAAAGCCGCAAATCGAGCACTTATAAGGAAAGTGAAATGGCCAATTTAGATCAAAACTCTAACCACCTGAAACATGTGTTAGCGCACGTGGTTAGTCATGGCGTATCCGTACAAATCCACAAAACTTTTGTACTCCGTCCCAAATTACAATTTATTTTAGCTTTACTATATATATAGTTTTTGTTATGTATCTAGACATAGTGTACATCTAGATGTATAGTAAAATATATGTATTAAAAAAGGCAAAATGAATTATAATTGGGACGGAGTTAGTAGTTTTGAGCGTGCACTACTGACCAAAAGCGACTACGGCTAGCATTTGTTTAATTTGCTAATAATAAAGCAGCAAAACAATAGTACCTTGCACACATATGACTTTTCAACCACATGGCCGGCCGCCCGGCCCTAGGCCCGTAGCACCATCACCCCTTTCTCCACATGGCAGCCCACGTACCAGCTCCTAACAACATTAACTCGTCTTACTGTCACACCAGCACCTACTGGGCTAGATTAGGATTTATTTAATTTAAACAGTATTATTACAGGCAAGTGTAGATAAAATTTATCCTACACATACGTGTAGTTTGTGTGTATCTTATGATATTATGGTGCGAATATGTACCTAGAATATGTGATCATACTAGATCATTTATAATAGCATATACATTAGATATTTAATAATAAATACAATATTTAGATATACTTATTTTTATATATTAATATTAAGCTATAATCATAATATATCTAAAAAAATATAGATGTTCTGAATTTTTTTATATAAGACTTGAAGTATGAGCATTATCAAAGCGATGAATGAGTACGTAGACACACGCATGATGATATACTTATGATGGGAGTAGCTACATGCGAGTGTAGATAAAATCATCCTTTCTATAAACTTAACTAAAGTTGGATAAATTTAACTCATAACAGATCTAATACGACATGTAAAAAATAGAGGGCGTATTCGGTAGCAACTCTTAACTTTATTGTATCCGTCTGATATTTCATAATTCCTAGTAGGCCATTCTTGCGCCGATTTAATAAAAAAAAGCACACATGGGCCAGCCAAGGACTTGAGCAACTTTTATGTGCCGATTTGAATTGATATATATATATGTAGACATATGCATGGTGATATACTCATGATGGAAGTAACTGCATGCTAGGGTAAATAAAAATATTTTTTTATAAACTTGATTAAAGCTGAATAAATTTAACTTAGAACAAACCTAATACGACATGTAATAAAATTAGAGGAAGTATTTGGTTGCAACTCTTAACGATTTTTTGTATTGTATCCGACCGACATTTCGTCTTTGTTAATACCTAGGAGGCCATTCTTGCGCCGATTTAATTAAAAAAACACACATGGGCTAGCCCAAGGACTTGAGCAACTTTTATGTGCCGATTTGAATGGATATATATATATATATATATATATATATATATATTTATATATATATGTACGTATACACATCAACATTTAGAAGTGAGGCAGCTAGGCCAAGAGCCCAAGATGCGAGATACGGCCCAAGCGGCCAGGGTAGCAGCTTGGCCACTTTAAGTACTGTAGCTTGGATTACGTCCAACAAAATGTTTTTTTCTTCTTCTGATCGACCGTGCAAAAATGAGTGCATTTTGTTTTTGTTCCAGTTGAATTTCTGACCAATGAAATCAGACAGCAGTGTGTTCAGAGAAGAAAATTAGGCGAAAGTAAAAACTAAATTCAGTCGATGAAAACAAGGGGCAACAGAAATAAAATGATTCCGAACTAATACTGGCAATCCTCCCTCGATTGTCCTTGCCTCGGCAGTGACGACCAGCCCTCGCCGTGCCCCGTGCCCAGGACGCACACGCCGGTCGTCTCTTACTGCCAGGCGCCGGCGCCGGCGCCGGCGTGGGATCGGAGGGCTTCTTCGTTCACGCCGGTGCAGCCAGGGCGCTGGCGCCGTTCAAGCGCGTCCGGCAGAGGTGGACCAAAAGCCACGCTACTTGAGCTAGCCACACCACTCTTGATACTAACTACTCCCTCCGTCCCGAATTATTAGTCATTTTTACTTTTCTAGATATATCAATTTTGCTATACATCTAGATATAATATATATTGCTATGCATCTAGAAAAACCAAAACGACTAATAATTTAGGATGGAAAAATACCTACTAGCACATGGTTCAATCTGGCGTCCAACGTCGGCCATCGTCGGCAATTCAGCATCCAAGGAGGCTTCACCTTCGCCCCCACCTCACATGCGCTGCCGAGCCATCACGTTCTCACATGACTAACCTCGATGATGCATTGGCTATTAGGCTGGGCAAATATAACCGAGAACTGAACCGAAATAATCGAGAACCAGAACCGAAAGAACCGGAACCGAGAAATTTGGTTCTATGTTCGGTTCCTGTTTCTGAGGAACCGAAATTATCCGATTAATTTGGTTCCTAGGCTCGGTTAACCAAGAAACCGAGCAGAAGAGCAAATCAGCCAATCAAAACATTAAACCCAGCCAACGCCCAGCCAAACCCTAGCTAAACCAAGTACCCAACCCCCCCCCCCCCCCCACTCCCTCAATTCACTCCCAAGTCCCACCATCTCACGACCCCTCTCCCCCCGCAGGCCGCAGCCCCACCGCCGTCGGCGGCCAACGCCCACCGCCGCTGCCCTCCCTACCTTCTTCTCGTCCTCTCCCTTCGCAGTTTGCACGCGCGCACATAGCCACAGCCCACTCGCTGTCTCCCCCTATCCACCTGCCCGTGTCGTTGTCTCCTTCCCCGCACAGGCGTGCACCACACCCAGCACCCGCCGCCGTCGGCCCTCGCCGGTGCCCGCCGTCCCTTCCCGGCAGCGTCCTCCTTCCCTCCTTGGCGTGCGCCGCCGCTCCGGGCGAGGGCAAGGGGTAAACGGTGCCTCCACGCGCGGATCTAGCGGGTGAGCTGAGCGCGGCGGCGGCCACCCCGGCGGCCAATACGTGCGTGGCGACGGCCACCCCGGCGGCCAGCACGTTTGCGGCGACGGCCAGCGCGTGAGCTCCTCGGTGGAGGAGGCGAACGACGGCGTTGCTAGGCGAGGACGGGATCCAATTTTTTGGCGAGGATGGGGTCCAATTTTTTCTTATTTTGTGAACGTGTGTTGAGATACACTTCGGTTCCTTCGGTTAGAACCGGAACCGAACCGAAAGAATCGAAACTGAAATTTGCCGGTTCTTACATCTGAAAAGAACCGATCGATTTGAGAACCGAATATTTTAAGGAACCCAACCGTCAGTTCGGTTCGTACCGAATGCCCAGGGTGAATTGGCTACAATCCTCTGGTAAACAACCAACCACATAATGGTGCTGGTAGCAGCCATAACATACGTAGTTATAAGTAATTAAAGTAATACAGTAATTATAAGTAATTAAAGTAATACAACGCTCCTACTCGACATTACGAGTGGTCAGCGTCGGCGTTGGTGCGGCCGGAGAGGTGATGAGCAGTCGCGGCGGTTCCGCTGCCAACGGGTCGCCGCCCCCGGTGAGCCCTCACGTACGGCCCCGCGCTCCGCCGTGAAAGGTTCGACCTCACCAAGAAATTATAGGACCGATAAGGAAAATCATGGCCTCATGTCGGCGTCCATCCGCGCAGACAGCTCCGGCTAAATAGGGAAACACGGGACCACAAGCTGCCTTCGTACGTGGCCGCCGGCGCGCCGCGCGTAATCCGAGGGCTGGGGCAATGCGATTTGAAAAGAACGCCATTCCCTATCGTTTCCAACGAATTTAAATCCATTTTGGTTCATGCTACCTTGATTGCATTGACCCTCGGAATGTTGTAGGTCCACAGGTCACATCGCGACTAGTAACCTACGCCACGCGCGGTGTACGAATTTAAACAGGACAGGAGGACGCAGCCGTGGTCTGTCGCGCCCTAGTGGTCTCTGTCTGCAGAACACGGGGTGTACAGTCGTGGCTCCGCGCGCGCCACCGCGCGATCCCTGCGGATTCAGTTCTTAAATTGTGCGGTGTGTGGAGGGCCGCCCCTCGCACTCGCCCCGCAGCGCCGCGCGCCATAACTTGCTCGATCGCCTCCCCAGATCTATCGACAGCTGCGGAACATGCAACCGGCGACAGAGATAGAGACTTTCAAGGTATACACAGCGATAGAAACTTCCAAGTTAGAAACTGAGTGCTCCTGAAGGTGACGGGTTGCGGGTTTCCCGGGGACGATCCGGACGTGTCCTATTTTGTCGGAAGGATTCTACTAGGATACTATCTTCATTTTCGAATATATAAACTAAAAAAAATACAGTACAGACGCAGAGGTTCATATACACGTACGTACACTTAACCATATGAATATACGCACACAACTCTACCCCTATGAAATAAATAACAAAAATACGAGCATCCATATCAAGTCGAGAATCCGAATCTGAATGGATAGATCCACCACAAGAAATCTTACAGCCGAGCTATGCTAAAATATATAATATTGCCATTTTTTCTTTATTTATTTTTATTACAAATATTTATACACATAGATAAGTCGACAAGTCGAACCTAAAATACATTTTATAATTGAGCTAGTACCATTTATATTATTTACTTAATTGATTGAGTATGTAAAGATTATTGCTCAAAATTTGAGAAAAAAAATTAGTGGTGTCATATGTTTAAGAACGTTTGTAAACCACTAAGTGTGTCTTGTTTTAAAAAGTTAACAATCGATCAAACAATTCTTATTCGTTACCTTTGTGAACCCCCAACCCCCCCCCCCCCCCCCCCCCACCATCTCTGTCGGTTGATGGAAGTCGAAGCGCAGCTTGAAAAGAGCGGGTCTGGTTTGGAGACTAGCGGGAGCCGGGAGAAATTTCTGCTGGTTTGCAAGAGTGAATGATCAGAATTCAGAAGGCAAAATGTTCTACGTTTGGAATCCTTGGCCGTGCTGTTGGCGAGTGAGCTAGTACCGTACGCTGTCCACTCTCGCTAGTGGTCCTGCAGCTCTCTAATATAATACTAGCTCACGTGGCTGGTTCCGCTAATTGAAACGGTGATTGTCCACCCCAGAAATTTCTCACGGACGTGTGGTTGTGATTTTATATGTGTGTGTATATATATTTTTTTGGCAGGGTGTGGTCTCTGTTCAAACAGCGCGGCGCAGCTGGAGCAGAGGCCCACAGGCCATCCGGCCCATGCCGCGCCCAGGCTCCGTCCGATCCGCCCGTCGTCTACAAATACTGGCAGCGTCTGCACACCCAGCGCCACTTGCGGGCTCATCTCATCAGTGTCGCGGACAGCACAAGCAAGCAGCGCAGGCAGCCAGGGAGAGGGGGAGACGACGATGAAGGTTGACGTGGTGGAGACGACGCTGGTGGCGCCGAGCGAGGACACGCCGCGGCGGGAGCTGTGGCTGTCCAACCTCGACCTCGCCGTGCCCAAGACGCACACGCCGCTCGTCTACTACTACCCGGCGCCGGCAGCGGCGGGCGGCGGTGGCGGCGCCACGGACGGACCGGATCCGGAGGGCTTCTTCGCGCCGGCGCGGCTGAAGGCGGCGCTGGCCAGGGCGCTGGTGCCGTTCTACCCGCTGGCCGGGCGACTCGGCGTGGGCGAGGGCGGGCGCCTGCAGATCGACTGCAACGCCGAGGGCGCGCTCTTCGCCGTGGCCCGCGCCGACTTCGCCGCCGACGACGTCTTCCAGGACTACGAGCCGTCGCCGGAGGTCAGGCGGATGTTCGTGCCGTTCGCGCCGTCCGGCGACCCGCCCTGCGTCATGGCCATGTTCCAGGTGAGGCACGCATGATCGATCGCCAACCATAATTCTCTGCAGACCTTAATTATCAATAGCTTCTTTCTAGGTCACTCTAAAAAAAGAAAAAACTAGCTCCGCTTTAGCCCGGGACGTAATCAGTTGGCGCTTTAGCTTACGGGCATGTAGAAACGGTCAAACGGAAATGGAAGTTTGCTAGACGAATTGCTTTTGTTCGTCAGCCCGCCACCGCCATGCTCATGTGAGGAAGGTAAAAGCGAGACCACCTGCCGGCCCATCGTGTTATCCGTAGCTCCGGCCGCTAGCGCTAGGAAGCTGGAACGCGTGTGTGTTACGGGATTCCTGCTTCTAGGTTAATTGAAGTCGAATTACTTTATTTCGACTTGGAAAAGTGGGGAAATGACAGCCAAATTGGCCGGAACGAACGGTTCTACAATGAAGAAGAAGAACCGAACAAACTTTGGAAAAAGGGTAGAAAATTCTTCTAGGCCATAGGTGAGGACAACCTTGACGCCGACGTACCTGATTGTGAAACGCAGACCCCGGCCGAAACAAAACTGGGAGCATTATTTTTGGACAGCAGCACAACTGCGCCATCACAAAAGCTGTGGTGCTCGGCCGCTACACCTGTGACGACTCTGACTCGTAACAAGACTTTGGATTAATTACGATACTTTTTTTTTTCAAAAAAAGATTAGTCTCTCGCCTCCGCAACCGCACCCAAAATACATCGAAGATGTAGCTTGAAAACATTTTTTGCTCTATATTATGTAGTGGTGATTCCCGAACCAAAATGTTACCAACAAATAACGATAAACCTCCACCGGCCGTTTATATTTTTTTCGGAAATGATCAAGCTCCCACAGCATGAGAGCACGGAGAAGTTTGGCGTAACAAAAGCACAGCCCATGCGACCTGCTAGTACATGGTCCTTGTAACAAGTTGATGACCGTACAGAGCTACTAGCTTGCTACGTGTCGGTGCCCTGCAATCCTATTGGTGCAGTGCATCCGCCGCCGACGTGTAGATTTGCATCTGCATTATTGCATACGTCCATGCCAAAGAGGTGCAAGCTGACTTCTTTTGTTTTTGAACAATAGAAAAAAGGGAGGTAATTAATTGCAGCCACCTCCGTTGAAATTAATCAGCGGAATTCTACTGGCGGCCCAAAAATAAGACAAAACTAAAAGAAACAAAAAAGCTGAAGTGATGGAGAAATGGACACCCGAGAATAGGCTTTTTTTTATTTTTATTTTTTAACATGACGATGACATGCGAGAAAGGATGGGCGGTGAGCATGACACCCGCGGCTTGTGTAACTCGTGGGGGGCGCCAGGAAAAACACACACGAAACCCGGCCGCTGTAATCGCATCCAAATTGCCAACTTGGGGTAGGCATAATACTTGTGTTTGACTTGCGGTGTCGCCGTATCTCTCTCATGACGACGCAGCGTCAGGATTAGGAACACTTATCTGATAGCTGATTATTACCCGCAAGTAGTTTAGGAGAGGTCACGTCTGATCTGATCTTGCAAGTCGCCACGTCACCACTGGTGTCATTTTATTTGGATTTCGAGTTTATGATCGATATTGTTACGCATTTCATAGGGAAAGGCACGTACGGTACTGGAGTTTGTCCAATCTGCACTGACAGATTGAGATCGAGACCTGTCAGAACGAACAGTTTCACATGCAGTGGTTTTTTCTTCAGCACGATGACGGATAAAAGATCCGCTCACGGATTCAGCAAGATATGCTGACCGAAACTGAGTTCTTGAGTAACCGCAGTAACTTTAATTTTAACTTCGTCGAACAGGGGGAAACAATTTGTACTGTAGGGGCATCGTTCTAATTCCTTGGAGGTGGATATATGCGTGCAGGTGACCTTCCTCAAGTGCGGCGGCGTGGTGCTGGGCACGGGCATCCACCACGTGACCATGGACGGCATGGGCGCGTTCCACTTCATCCAGACCTGGACGGGGGTGGCGCGGGGCCTCGAGCTCGCCGAGGCGTGCGGCACGCCGCCGTTCCACGACCGGACGCTCCTCCGCGCGCGCTCCCCGCCGTGCCCGGCCTTCGACCACCCGGTCTACTCGCCGGGGCTGCTCAACGGGCGGCCCCGCCCCTTCGTCACCCGCGTCTACTCCGTCTCCCCGAAGCTCCTCGCCGACATCAAGTCCCGCTGCGCGCCCGGCGTGTCCACCTACTGCGCCGTCACCGCGCACCTGTGGCGCGCCATGTGCGTCGCGCGCGGGCTCGCCGCGGGCGCCGAGACGCGGCTGCGCGTGCCGGCCAACGTCCGCCACCGCCTCCGCCCGCCGCTGCCGCGGAGCTACTTCGGGAACGCCATCGTGCGGGACCTCGTCACCACCCGGGTGGAGGACGTGCTGGCGCGCCCGCTCGGGTTCGTGGCGCAGGCGATCAAGGACGCCGTGGACCGCGTGGACGACGCCTACGTGCGCTCCGTGGTGGACTACCTGGAGGTGGAGTCCGAGAAGGGCAGCCAGGCGGCGCGCGGGCAGCTCATGCCGGAGACGGACCTGTGGGTGGTCAGCTGGCTGGGGATGCCCATGTACGACGCCGACTTCGGCTGGGGCACGCCGCGGTTCGTGGCGCCGGCGCAGATGTTCGGTAGCGGGACGGCCTACGTGACGCAGCGCGCCAACAAGGACGACGGCATCGCCGTGCTCTTCGGGCTGGAGCCTGAGTACCTGCAGTGCTTCGAGAAGGTGTTCTACGGGGAGTGAGATCAACGTTGACGTGCGTTTGGTTTGTACTTGGTATTCTGATCGAGTGCTTAAGTTTGAGTTTGGAGTTCGAGGATGTGCACAAGGGGCAGCTTAGTTATTGGAACAATGCTGTTTCTTTTTGTATTTTTTCTTGCGCTTCGAATCTCACGTGCCTTCCCATGCTCAAATAGAAGTGAGCTAGTAATAAGGACTCGACGAGATACTAGCTATGCAAATATGCATGTATTACAGAGAGGAAGCATATTTGTTATGCAAACATTGGAGCTTCCTATTGCACATGGGGCAGCTATAAATTAAGACTTGGGCCGCTCTCTTGTGTTCCTGAAGGCCTTTTATGGTTCTCTTTCCTGTTTTCTAGAGAATTTGTAGAGAATATTAACTCTCAAAAGACACAATTTTGAGGATCTCATTATGGGTTTTGCGAGTTTAGGGATTATGATGACACCACGGGCCAGCGGTGGACTTTACTTTTTCACAAATTTGGGAGGTGATTTGAAGGTCGTTTTGGTCTTAGAAAAAGAGAAAGAATCAATCGGTAATTATTCACTTGACTTAACTGATGGGATGAATATGGAAATGTCAAATAAGAAATGGAAGTTAGAGTCAGTGCCATATAAGGGAGAGAAACTTTTCAGGACCATGGAATGAACTGAGATTTTTTTGTATCAAATACTAAGAAATTTTCTCTTGTATATATGTATACTAATGCCTATTTTGCTCCACTATAGGAAATGAGAATTGCAAGAACTGGTTTTCAGAAACAATGTTTTTGGACACAATCATAAGTTGCTACTGAGGGCAGTTGGGCCGTATCTCGTGTCTCGGGCTATACAACTGCCATCTAGTCCATTGAGTAGCTGAAGTCTTTGGGCTAGACCAGGTGTGCCTTTTTTTTTATTGAATCGGCGGAAGAATTTGGAAACTGAAAGGCATCTAAGAATCCAAGCTAAATACTTTTCATTGCTTATGCACGGAGCAGAACAGAGTTATTTATTTCCCTTTGATAGAAACAGAGTTTATTTCGTTGCTCAAATCAATTTTTCGTTTTATTTTCTTCTTCCTGTAAAGCAAGTTTCTTCCAATTTATGTTTAAATGTTCGATTATCCTGTTAAATTGCTTAAATTATTTGCTTCCTCTACAAATTTCTTTGCTTATACCGGGTTCCTATATGCACAAATCATTGGTAAGAATAAATTGAAGATTTTTTTGATGCAACACAGATGACGATGTGTGTGCTTAAGCATGCGGCAGAAGGTCAAACAATTATACTAGCCAAAGTACCCGAGTATGTATGCACAGTTAGGTACATATGCCTATTCTGTAGTTATACTTGACCCCTAAATCTAAGCCTTTAGCATATTTATTTGCTCTAGGGGTAACCAGTGCAAGTTTTTAATTGCACTATAACCAGATTATTTAGTGAAAATGCTTAAAATTCGCATTCATCGATGCTGGTGTATGCTTGCAGATACTCCGCTCGGAAGAACACAATTTCAGATATTGGATGAAGCATGGCACATATGTCTTCAAATTATTGTCTGTGTTTGAAAGTTCAGTTAATTAGTAGTTCCAATGTTAGCCGAGCTGAATTGGTTAAATAGTTCTTCTAAAACTAACTGGTGTTAGTTTTATTTTTCCCTGCACAGGGATGGCATGCATATTGTATATAGAGCCTGCTTGTTGATAAGTCTTCAATTCCTGAAGTGTATAAGTTTCATTTAAATGAAAATGGATGGCGAGCATTTGATGTTGAGCAGTGGCAATCCGTGCAATGTTTTCCATGTAGTAAATTCGGAAGGTAAGCTTTGTTAACTTTTCAGCAGTTTTAGTTTTATATTACCGTTCTTTTTTCCTGGCAAACCAGAGTTTTGTTCCTTAATTAATCAAATCAAATAAACACCATATGGTATACGAGTTAGTAGATATATATGAAAGTTTCACATGAGATCCTCAACTGAATTTCTCTTCTTGGAAAAAAGTAATATCTAAACATGAAGCGGCACCACATAAATTTATCCATCAAACTTGAAATATACATACTACAATGCTGTTCAGCGAAAGCACGGCGTAGTGCTCGCTCATTTTCTTGCACGCATCACTAAGCCATACACACACTACAGTACATGAAATTCATTTTCAGCGTCGACGGCGGCAGATCCATGGCTGCAGGACCTGCAGCCAAAACTTGTCGACATGCCAGTACACCCAGCTCCTCCCGTTTCCCCACAGCAGCATGGTCGCAGCCACAATGGCCAAACCCGAAACGACCCCTACCTCAACTGACAAAAATTCCCAGTTTAGCTCTTTAGAAGAGCCCGGTGTAGCAGCAGCTGACGGTGCGCGGTTCGTCTCACACAGCCGTGTCAGCGGCTTCCCACGCAGCCTGTTGTTCCCCAGAAATGAGGTGTTCGGGAACGTCAAGAACTGGCTGGCTTGCGGTATCTGCCCTGAGAGGTGGTTGTAGGAGAGGTTGAGCACCTCGAGGAATGACATCAGCGCCATTGCTGCAGGGATCTCTCCGGAGAGCTGGTTGCAGGAGAGATCAAGTGACTCCAGCTGCAGCATGTTCGCGATCCTGGGAGGGATCTCGCCGGTGAAGAAGTTCCTGGAGAGGTTGAGCCCCTTGAGAAACTTCAGGTCGCCGATCTCCTTGGGGATGACACCCTCGAAGTTGTTGTTGGATAGGTCGAGGGACATGAAGACTGAAAGTATCTGTACTAAAGTTGTTTCTTGCCCCTTGAGCGTGACCGTGACCGAGTCCCTGTAGTATGGACGGTAACCTGGAGATGACGCGGATGATGTTGCAATAATTTCAACATACATGCTGGGAGCTCCTGGAGAAATCACCATCATAGCCTTGAACTGCTTGAGGAACCGTGCAGGTATGCTACCGTTAAAAGAATTTGAAGAAAGGTCCAGAACCTGCAGCTCTGGGAAGAAGGGATGCGTCTGTTTGTTCATCCCGTAGTAATCAATGGGACCATGAAACCCATTTGACTTCAGAACAAGAACTTTCAACAAAGGCAGAACTCCCAGCCACTCTGGATACGTATCCACTACCAGGTTGTTTCCGAGGTCCAGGACTTGTAGCATTTGACAGTTGATCATAGACACCGGCAACTTCCCCTCCAACTTGTTGCCATTGAGATCTATTATTTGAAGGGCACAGTCCTCGTCGATTTCTTGGGGCAAGGATCCATGGAAATTGTTACCTCTTAAGTTTAGTATCTCAAGCCGCTTCTTATGTTTCAGCAAACAAGGTGGTATTGTTCCACTGAAGTTGTTGAAAGAAAGGTCTAGAACTTCGATTTCAGTTGCACTGCAGATCAAATGGGAAACTTCTCCAATAAGGCTGTTGTTTGCCAATGACAGGGATGTAGTAGAGCTAATGCGTGACCAAAACTCAGGCATGATAGAAGAATTGAAATGGTTATTGGAGTAGTCCAGTAGGTAAGTTCCCCATGGGGGTAGTGGGAGAGCTCCCTCAATCTTGTTGGAATGGAGATCAAGAATACTAATTAATCTATTTGATAAATTTGTAGCAACACTGGTAAATAAATTATGAGAGGGGTTGAGGCTAAGAGAAAAAGGCCCTCCAATTCCCCATATCCAATCAGGTATTTTTCCACCAATATTATTCCTTGAGAGGTCTAAATTAGGAATGCTTCTCTGGTGCATCAAGAATTTTGGTACATATGATAGGTTACATGATGCCAACCCCAAATAGGACCAAATAGTTGGATATTCTGTGTACGAGTGATTACCATCTTCAACTACAACAGACAACTTATTATAAGATAATGATAGATAGTAGAGCATCTTGTAATTTTTTATGAAGCTTAGGGCCGCAGTTCCTGTGAGATTATTTGATGAAAGATCGAGCCATTCTAGTCCTACATACTTCGACAACAAATCTGGAAGAGGTCCTTGTAGTTTGTTAAAACTAACATCAATCTCTCTCAAACTAGAAGATATATTGGGATACAATAGAAAATTTCCTGTGAAATTGTTCTTCTAGAGATCTAGATACTTCAAAGAAGGGTGAGAAAACAGAGATGCAGGTAGCACACCACTTATCAAGTTGTTACTAAGACCAACTAGGGTTAGGTTGTGCAGAGAAAGGTAGCCATCTGAAGGTAATGAACCAGTTAGGTTGTTACCTGACAAGTCAACCCATGAAATCATTGGCCCTTGAGAAAAGGACGGGATGGGACCAAGGAATTGGCAATTAGAAAGGTCCAAGACAATCAGATTTCGGAGGTTACCCATAGACTCTGGTATTTTTCCTGAAAACTTGGTTCCTGCAAGCCTCAATTTCTGCAAAGCGCTACCTTTTATGAACTCCGGCAACTCTCCGCGTAGATTCTCATTCCATGATACATCCAGCTTTGTCAAGATTTTGATACGAAATATCCAAGAAGGGAAGGTCGTCCTAGTCAACGCACATCTTCGGAGACTAAGGACTGAGAGCGATGAGAACTCCACAAAACGTTCTGGCACAGGAGCAGGGCCATTAAAGTTTGTGCCATCAAGGGTCAACGTGGAAAGAAATCGGAATTTAGTAAGTGCAATATACGGCCAGTGATCGTGCACCTGGTCATGCTTAGCTCTTTGAGACCAGACGTCATGTTTGAAGAGGAGGCATGTGGCAAATTGCTTGGACTGACTGAAATGTTGAAAGAATCAAGATATAGCTTTTGAAGGCTGCCGAGGTTGTCAGTCAAGGCATCAAGGCTCAAATTTTTAAGATCAAGGTCTGAGAGTTCTAGCATGACTAAGTTGGATAGAAACGGGAGCTTAGTAAGAACAGTATCTAAACGGCCGCTAGTGATCGTGCACCACCTCATGGTTAGCTCTTTGAGATCTGACATCGTATCGGTAGAAGAGGCATGTGCCAAATCGCTTGGACTGGCCGAAATGTTTACCTCTTCAAGATATAGTTCTTGGAGATTATTGAGGCTGTTAATCAAGGTATGAAGGCTCACATTTTTAAGATCAAAACCTGATATGTCTAGCGTGACTAAATTGGCAAGCTTGGAACGAAATAAGAGATTAGCAAGATCAGTATCGAAACGGCCGCCGGTGATCGTGCACCACCTCATCCTTAGCTCTTTGAGATCTGACGTTGTATTGGTAGAAGAGACATGTGGCAAATCGGTGGGACTGGCCGAAATGTCTTCCTCTTCAAGATATAGCTTTTGGAGATTGCCAAGGCTGTCAATCAAAGTCTCAAGGTTCAAATCTTTTAGATCAAGACCAGAGAGGTTCAGAGCAACCAAACTGGAAAGTTTTCCGTTCTCGACGGGCAAAGCGCCAGACAAACCAGAATAAGAGAGGTCAAGGTACTTGAGTTCTGTGAGCTGCTCAAATCCAGGATTTGGCCATGGACTTTCATCAAAGTTGTTGTAAGCAAGGCTAAGGGAGCGAAGGGAGGTAAGTTTAAAGATGTCTGATGAGCTGAGATTACCCGAGATGCAGAGACCGGACAGGTCGAGAGCAGTAACATGGCCCGACGTGCCGTCGCATGTTACACCTTCCCAGGTGCAGCAGTTGGTATTCACCTTCCACGACGAAAGATTTCCACCTTGGAATGGAGACCATGATTGGCAATTTGAGTCTGTCTGGGAAGCGGAAGCTTGCTTTGAGGCGTAGCAGGGCAGCACTTTGATCTTGGTGGCACAAGCTCGCTCCACCCCCGCTGGTAGCGAGGATGACGATGACCAGGAGAAGGTAGCTGGGAAAATGATGCAAGCAAACCATGGTTTGAAGCTAGTGGTGAGTCAAGCAGAGAAGGTGCTCGGTGCTTATGTATTATGAATGATAGTGCGAGGGCTAGGTTAGGAAGCAACCTTTAATAGGCTGTAGATGGATGACATAGGCGAGGACCAAGACTTCGAGTCCACGGTGAGGGAGTAAGTCTTCGAAAAAGTAAATAAATGTATAGTTATAAAGATGCTCTCCTTTTCTAGTTAATTTTTTACTACGATGTGAGTGTAATTTTCACCGCTATATATGATGGTTGTCATCATAGTACTATAGTAGGAAACTAGAAATGAAGTTTGGTACAAGTATGATCTAGTACTATGGCCAACAAGACGGTAAGCATGAGTGGAGAAATCGCGAAAAGGAAATGTGGTCTTTAGCAAGGTGTACCGGTATATATAGTCAAGTCATCAATGACAAAATAAAGGTCTGGCATGCTAATACAATAATACTCATTTGTGAGACATCACCGAATTAATTCTCCAGATTTTCGACCCTATTCCACACGGAACATTGACATACATTTCCATCTCTACTAGCTTCAGCGGTCAACTTTATGAATATGGGGTTACCAAAAGCATGACATTGACAGCATGCAGGTCTTGCGGCGAGTGAACCATCCACTACAAGGATCGAGATGCTTTGTTCATCATAAAATTTGGATACACCAAATCCTCGCCAAAGGGGAAAAAGGCTTTGGCACACCTTATATTTATGAATTTTACTTTTCCAGGACTATATACATGGATATGTTGTCAGACTATTAGCAGGCCCTGCATTTTTTGGCATGCCCTACACGATGATTTGTCGCAGATACAGTCTCTTGATGAATTCAGCCATGCTTTTTCTGTAGCGAGTGATTTGTTTTTCCACCATATGAAACAAAGAGTTTGGTACTGTATTCTTTAATAATGAAACTTTGGCAAATTGGTAGCGATGAGTGGTCTAACATCAAAAACGCGTGAGCGTGACGAAGATGGCTACTTGTAGGCCAAAACACGTCAAATAATACATGGTGTAAAATGGTTGAAGAAAAAGGCGCATGAGTCCACGATATTAAGTTTGATAGAAGCCAAATATTTATTCGTCAGACCGATTGTTGAGGAAAAATAGTGTCAAAGTTAGGAAGAACAATACCGCGTTTTGCCCCACTTGAACTCTCAATTAGTCTTGAGTCTTGACTGGAGGTCAAACAATGATTGAGCAGGGTTTTTTTTTCCTTACGCATGTACCGGCATTTAACTAGTGGCACAAATAATTGGTCACGAACAGGTTCTAACCAAAAATGGCCGATGGATAACAAGGTTTTCCAAAAAAAAATATGGTCCATGACATATGATAACTATATAAGATCGTCCAAAACCGTGCGATACACGTTAAGGGTTTTGATTCAAAACTAAAATAAAATTATATTGCCAGTCTAGCGGGGAGTCAAGCGGGGAGACGGCAACGTCCAACATATGGACCAAAACCGTGTTGTCTCGTGGCTACAGTATCAAATGGTGAGAGAAAAGGTAGGGCCTATCATTTTGGATTGAGTGGGATGTTGAATTTATTTGGTAAAATAGACATTTTAGTCCCTCAACTTTGAACTCAGGGTCAAGTTCTTCCATTAACTTTCAGATTGGTCAATATAGTCCCTTAACTTTTATTTTTATGTCAAACTCATCCTTACTTATATTATACTCCATAATAATATGAGATTTATGCATAAAGTTCTCTTTGCACTTAGCTCCTCTAAATTCATTTAAGAGGCTGAACATCACAAGTGGTTAATTTGGAACATAAAATTTTATTTACCCATGCATCGTATTGTATTGCGAACGCATGGAGAGTAAAATTAAAGCTACTTATTGCATAATTACGTACCACCATATAAAATATTGCCGATAGTTGAGCGAACAGTGACACAAAAGTGGAAGTAAGAAAAAAAGAAAAGGGTAAAAAAAGACTCTTTGTATTTATCTCATGTTATTATAGAGTATAATATCAGCATAAGGATGAGTTTGACCTTAAAGATTATATTGGCCAATTTGAAAGTTGAGAGACGAACTTGACCTCCTCGTAATAAAGTTGTTAAAAGTTAAGGGACGAATTTGACCCTCAGAATAAAGTTAAGGTACCAAAATACCTATTTTACCAATTTATTTGGATTTTTGGCTCATTTAATTGTATCTAAATGTTTAGGTAATTCAAAGTCCATAATAATTAATTCTAGGGAGTTACCGCATGAGAACTTGACGTGGCTTATGACTCAGTTAATAAGAATTAATGACTCAATTGAAAACTCAATGAAAAAGCAATTCAATCCTGATTGCTACAGTAATTATGGCATGTCAGGCCATCATGTTTCAATTTTGGGGAAATCACTCTTCATGTTCCGGTTCCTGAATTCATTATCTGTGAACTAAACAAGTTTGAAAAATGGGCATTTATCCTACGCTTCAGTACCAGACACATTTTAGTCATATTTTAATATCAGGTCCAAATTTAAAAGTCATCGGAGACATTTTAGTACCGTACCATGATACCGGCCGGTACTTAAATATCGCGTTTTAGTACCAGTTAGTGTTCTGGCCCGATACTAAAATAGCGTGGTCATTTAGTACCGGACCAAGATATCAGCCGGTACTAAATGTCACATTTGATGCATAGGTGGGCTGGTAAGGAAGTTACGCGCGAGATTAGAGGTCGTGGGTTCGAATCCTTGCGACTGCACACGCGTATTTACGCGTGAAAAATTCAAGTAACTTGTGTACGGACCCCTATGCGGCCCCCGGGGGTTTGTAGTATCTTTTTTATTTTTTCTGGATGGCACGTTTAGTACCGGTTGCAATGACCGATACTAAACGACGTTCCAGTTAGTACCGGCCAGGCTGTACCGGTAAGCCTGACCGGTACTAACGTGGCCATACGGCCAGTACTAGAGCTCGTTTTCCTCACTGTGAAAAGGAAAGGGAAAACTTAAGTGCAATTAAGTTGAATTCATTGTCCACGAACTATTTGATTTGAATTTGGTTCATCCTCATCATCCAGCCGGTTTATTGAGGGCGTGTTTGGTTTATTTCCTACCGCACCCTGGCTCGCTGCAGTGATGCAAGCTTCTGCTGCCTAGGCTTTACTAGGTGCAACAGCCCCTTGATTGGTTCCTGCACTCAGAAGGTGCTTGGATCGATGAACTTATTTTTAGTCCGTATCATATCAAATCTTTGGATGCCAATTAGAGAGATTAGACATGATCTAACTATAAAACTAATTATATAAATGGAGACTAATTCGCGAGATGAATCTATAAAACCTAATTAATTTATCATTAGCACATGTTTACTGTAGCACAACATTATCAAATTAAGGATTAATTAGGCTTAATAGATTCGTCTCGCGAATTAGCATCCATTTATGAATAAATTTTGTAATTAGTCTATATTTAATACTTCTAATTGATGGCCAAATATTTAATGTGATAGGAACTTAATTTTAGTCCCCGTATCCAAACAGGCCCTCGTACAGCCAGGCTCACCGTAGAAATCGTTTGGTTGCCTGCACAGCTAGCGCCCAACAAACTTTTCTCCTCTTCACGCTCACCTAAGCAGATCGTTCAAACACCCGCGCGAGCTGGGCCTAGTGGAAACACCCAAATCCTACTTTTTCGGTGAGTCTGGCTCGAGCGATTCGACGCATAAGGCTATCCGCACTCGTCATACTCTACTTTTATCCTCTAAAAGGAATATTCTATCCTGATCATCAAGATTCTCTTCTCTATACTAATTTCTCCCGCACATATCATACTCTATATCTCATCCTCTATACCAACTATCACATATTTTATTCAACCATCTCCAACTACCATCTCATTTTAACAAACACATTTCTTCATAACACAATCATTTGAAATGGTTATTCTCAAATAATGGAATCTAAAATAATTAGTAATCATTTTTTAATTAAGTAATAATTGGTAGTAGTACTATTTAATTAATGAAATATAATTAAGAAAATGCTGCCAGAGGAAGTGGAGATGTCTATTGTCCGATGCTATTTTTACTAATCTTTAAACTAGAGAAATATTAAATTAGAATATGAGTATGTGCATGTAATTAAAGCTGTAGTGCTTGTTACAAAGAACTCAAAATAGTTGAGTTTGTACTTTTATAATTTTTCTACAATTTTATACAAATTTTACAAGTCCGCAGATTTGAGAGACAAATGTTCAACTCAGATTTTACGGTCTAGTCCTCGGGTTTTTGCGTAAGGCTGTCCGCACCGGGAGCTTGTATCGCTTCCTGCAGGACCGATTTAGCGGATGGAGAGCTGCACCGGAGTACGCTATCCATCACGCTAAACAAGCAGATGGTTCGCTCTCTTCTATTTCCAATGAACATAGAGAACGTACGCTATCTGTCCGCTCGATGCCGCGCGCGCCCCAACCACCCCTCCCTCATGCTCGTCCGCCGATCCTGCTCCTCCACTGGCATCGCCCACCGCCGATGCCGCTGTCCCGCGCCACGCCGCTGCCCCGCGTTGGCCGCCGTCACCACTGCAGTACCGCCGCCCCTGCTCCGCTCCGCCATGTGCCGCTCGCTCACTGTGGCCACTGTGGCTGAGGGCCATCGCTGAGCCAGCAGCAGGCAGCAGCTCGCCGCTCGAGCCCGCCGCGCGCCTGCTCGCCGGCCGCCCCAGCTCCTCCTCCTCCCTGCTACGCCGCCGGAACGGGTAGTCCTCGCCTCCATCATGCTCCCCCACTCTCCCTCGCCGCCGGTGAACCTCGCCCTGGCCGGATTTTAGCCCCCAACCATGGCAGCTCCGGCTAGGGGCCACATTGCGATCGTCCAAATAGATTTAGGGTCCTTTAGTCTGTCCGTACTCGTCATACTCTATTTTCATCCTCTAAAAGGAATATTCTATCTTGGTCATCGATATTCTCTCCTCTATACCAATTTCTCCCGCACCCATCATACTCTATATCTCATCCTCTATACCAACTACCATATATTTTATTCAACCATCTCCAACTACCATCTCATTTTAACAAACACATTTCTTCGTAACACAATCATTTGAAATGGTTGTTCTCAAATAATAGAATCTAAAATAATTAGTAATCATTTTTAATTAAGTAATGATTGGTAGTAGTACTATTTAACTAATAAAATATAATTAAGAAAATGTTGCCGGAGGGAGTGGAGATGTCTACCTGTACGATGTTATTTTTACTAATCTTTAAACTAGAGAAATATTTAATTAGAATATGAGTATGTGCATGTAATGAAAGTTGTAGTGCTTGTCACAAAGAACTCAAAACAATTGAGTTTGTATTTTTATGATTCTTCTACGATTTTATACGAATTTTACAAGTTCGCCAATTTGAAAAACAAAAGTTCAACTCAGATTTTACAGTCTAATCCTCGGGTTTTTGCGTAAAGGACCCTAAATCTATTTGGATGATTGCAATGTGGCCCATGGCTGGAGTTGCCATGGTTGGGGGCTAAAATCCGGCGAGGGCGAGGTTCACTGGCGGCGAGGGTGGGGTGGGGGAGCATGATGGAAGCGAGGACTACCCATTCCAGCGGCTTAGCAGGGAGGAGGAGGAGCAGGGGCGGCCGGTGAGCAGGCGCGCGGCGGGCTTGAGCGGCGAGCTGCGGGACCGAGGCGGCCGGCGAGCTGTTGCCTGCTGCTGGCTCAACGACGGCCCTCGGCCACAGCAAGCGGGCGGCACGCGGCGGAGCAGAGCAGTGGCTGCGGTACTGCGGTGGCGACGGCGGCCGACGCGGGGCAGCGGCATGGCGTGGGACAGCGGCACCGGTGGTGGGTGATGCCAGTGGAGGAGCAAGGGTGGCGGACGAGCGCGAGGGAGGGGTGGTTGGGGCGCACGCGGCATCGAGCGGATGGATAGCGTACGCTCTCTATGTTCGCTGGAGATAGAGGAGAGCGAACCATCCGCTTGTTTAGCATGATGGATAGCGTACCCCGGTGCACTCATCATACTCCTAATTCATCCTTTAAAAGGAATATTTCATCCTGGTCAGCCAGATTCCTTCCTCTATATCACTTTCTCCCGCACTTGTCATCCTCTAAATCTCTTCATTTATACCAACTACTCACACGTGGGTCCCGCACGTTATCCACTGCCCCACCCCTCTCTTCCCCCTTCCCCTCCACGAACTCTCCGCCCGCCCCCCTTTATCCCTCCCCATCCCCTCCGACGGCGGTGGCCGGATCCTAGGGCCACCGGCCCTCCGCCCACTCCCTCCCTCTCTGCTTCCCTGTCGTCTCCGTGCGCAGGGCGGCGGCGGCGGAGGCCTCGCGGCGGGGCAGCATCGGCGGCCAAGGAGGAACGGCGGTGGGGCGTGCGCAATGGGCAACAGTGGCAGCCATGGGCGAGGGGCGGCGGGCCTCGCGACGGCAAGATCCGGGCGACGCGCGGCGGGGCAGCCATGAGCGGTGGCTGGGGAGGGCCGACGGCGAGCAGGGCCGGCGCGAGCTCTCTTTCCTCCTCGCGGCAGCCATGGGCGAGCGGGCCTTGCGGCGGCCATGGGTGAGCTGGCCCACGTCGACGCTCCTGCTCGCACGCGCTCGCCATGGGATCGAGGTCCCCCACGCGGAGGCCATGGCCACGGGCCGCCGCCGCCGGGTCTCTCTCTCGCCCCAACCCGCGGCGCCGCCCCTCCTCCTCCCTCCTCCCTCACCGGGCGGCATCGATGGATCCGGCTCTTGGACCGGCAGACGACGATGGATCTGGCGACGGGCCGGATCCCAGTGGAGAAGTGGGCCGGATCCATGGCCGCGTGCGCCTGGGCCGAGCTCGTGCGGCAGCCGGAGCCATGGCCGCGGCGCCATCCTCTCCGTGGAGGAGCAGGGGCCTCGCCACCGGTGCCTGGCGGGACAATTGGCAGCGGCGGCGGGAGAGGCCGACGTGGCGCATACCGTCCCTCCGCTCCCTCCCCTGAATTTACCGTCCCTGCGCCCAAATGCTAACATCCAGTACCATTTAGCGTCCCCTGGTGCAGGGAAAAAAACGCTAAACGCGTACTGGAGTACCGGGTACGTGATGGCTCTCAGTACCCCGTGCGGACAGCCTAAGGGTATCCTAGCTGGAGAGGGATCCTCTGACATGAGTCCCCCTGTATTGGGTCACTGAGGCGTGGGCCTAGACCCATGTGGACCAGGGACCACGTCAGGGAAGCCTCGTACAACCTGACTCACCCAAGCAAACACTACGCAGCTGCATGTCGTCAACGTGGCCAGGGGCCAAACAGGCATACAAACACTGAAACACGCCCTGAGGATGTCCACACCGGTGTCCTGTAAAGCTTCCTTTAGTATAAATTATAGTTTTAAATAGCGGGATTTAGCTGCCGCTATAGCGCTATTTAGCTGTTCAGAGGGTTCGAGGCTAAGCTACGACGTCTTTAACGCTAGATCGCTATTTTCCGTTATTAGCGGCTAATAGCGCGCTATCTCCGCTAAACTGATGTTTATTTAGTGCCGCTATTCATCATGGGCTGTCATTTTCGTCGGCCCAAATGAAGCGCAGGCCCAAATCATTTCGTCGGCCCAAATGAAGCGCAGACCCAAATGCACCGATGTGAAGCAGTCACACGCACAACCCTAGTCATTTGACGCCATTCCTCCTGAGCTCGCGTGAGTGCTGGCGGCGGCGCCGCCGGATGCTGTTGCTGCTATGACCGGCGACCGGCGTGGGTGCAATACCGGAGAGGGGAGTCGGAAGTGCGGCGGCGGCAAGCTACGGCACCGGCTGGTGCTATTGCTGCGACGGCCATGTCCCAGTCCCAGCCAGAAGGCAAGATTCTTGAAACTCCTTTCATTTTTCCTCTGTTCTTTACGTATTGGGCTGCTAGATGCGATGGCCTATGAACCGGAATCACCGGATACGTAGTGTTTCAGATTTTAGTATTTCTATGAACTGGCTTGAGAACTTAAACAAACTGAATAACTGATTGGCTTAGGATTTTTGTACTACTGCATTCAGCTTGATAGTGACTTTGATTTGTTTACTCTTTACTGTAAATAAATTGACATTTATCCCATGAAGAAAGTCTAGTACCAAATCTGTTCTAGGTTGCTGCAGTAAGCTTGACATTTTTTTATCTCATTAATTTTGTTGCTTAGGTGCCCCGTCAAGTGTTGCATCTGAATCAGTAGAACAATTAGCTTCAACCAAAGTTGCTATCAACTCAGATGACCCTGCATGGAGTCATTGTTATTGCCAGACCCGAAGAAGAAGCATTCAATAGTGTGCAACTACTGTAAGAAGACAATAAATGCTGGAATTACAAGAGTGAAGTACCATCTTGCTCGTCTCAGTGGCTACAATGTTGCTAAGTGTGACAAGGTTCCGACCGATGTGAAGGAAGAGATGCTGGCTTTGATTACCAAGAAAACTAGTGTAAAGGAACAACAGCGAAAGGAAAAGCAAAGGGTCAGAGATGAAATTAATCTAGATCGCTCAGATGGTGAAATGTGCAGTGAAGACTCTGACTATGGGGACAAGGTTACTGTGCTAAGGTCAACAAAAGGACCTAGTTGTAGTGCTGTTGCTTCATCGGGTAGTGGCTCTATTGAGAAGTTCTACAAGCCGGCTTCTATAGAAGAGTCTGTTCAAAAGAACCAGAAAGGAGCTAACGTCAGCCAAAAGGTTCAAACAAAGTTAACTTCTCAGAAAAGAGAAGAGAGGAGGGATAGAGCTTGTGAGTATATATGTCAGTTTTTTTATGAAGCTAGCATTGCACACAATACCGTCCTTCTTCCTAGCTTTGCCAATATGGTTGAGGCCATTGCAGCCTTTGGTAGAGGTTTGACAGGGCCTAGTCCCTATGAGATGAGCGGACCATTTTTGCAGAAAAGGAAACAGAAGGTGTTGGATGGATTCAAGAGCCATGAGGAATCTTGGAAAACCTCAGGCTGTACACTTATGACAGATGCATGGACAGATAAGAAGGGCAGGGGAGTAATGAATTTAGTTGTGCATAATGCTCATGGGGTCCTTTATTTGGATTCTGTGGACTGCTCTGCTGTCAAGAAAAATAGTAAATACATCTTTGACCTTGTGGATAGATGCATTGAAGACATAGGAGAGGAAAATATTGTCCAAGTGGTCACTGACAATGCTAGTGTTAATGTAGCAGCAACAAGTCTTCTAGCAGCAAAGAGACCCAAAATATTTTGGAACGGATGTGCAGCTCATTGCCTAGATCTCATGTTGGAGGATATTGGGAGGCTTCAACCAGTCCAGAAAACAATTGCAAGTGCAAGACAAGTGACTGCATTTCTCTATGCTCATACAAGGGTGCTGGATTTGATGAGAAAATTTCTTGGTAACGACTTGGTTCACTCTGGAGTTACTCGATTTGCCACTACTTATTTGAATCTAAAGAGTTTGCAAGACAACAAGAAGGAGCTTGAAAGGCTCTTTAGAGATAATGATCTCAATGAGATGGGTTACTTGAAGAGTGCCAAGGGGAAGAAGGAGGAAAAGGTCGTCAAATCTGAAATCTTTTGGAAAAATGTTGATAGTGCTGTTAATTTTTTGAGCCATTGGCTAATGTGCTGAGAAGAATGGATAGTGATGTGCCTGCAATGGGATTTTTGCATGGATATATGCTTGAGGCAAAGAAAAAAATTGCTTTGAGGTTTGACAATGATGAGACAAGATACAAACCTGTTTGGGAAATAATTGACAAAAGGTGGGACAACAAGCTAAAGAGTCCACTACACTTGGCTGGGTACTATTTGAACCCTTATTATTACTGCCCAAACAAGGCAGACATTGAGAATGATAGTTCATTTAGAGCTGCTGTAATTGAATGTGTTACGACGCTAATTGATGATGAAGAAATTCAAGATAATGTTATTGAAGACCTCAACAAATATAAAGAACAACAAGGGTCATTTGGACATGACATTGCCACAAGGCGGAGGAGAAATAAGGACTTCAACCCAGGTGAAAATTGTGAAACTAATGTAATCATTTTTGCTATCATGAGAGTTTAACTCTTTGCTTGTTCATGCAGCAATATGGTGGCTAAATCATGGCACAACTACACCTAATTTGAGGCTGTTGGTGATAAAGATTCTAAGTTTGACATGTAGCTCCTCTGGTTGTGAGAGGAATTGGTCAGTATTTGAACAGGTAATAAAAAAATTCTACTTCCACAACTCACCTACATGAATATATTTTTGCATCTTTGTTCATTCCTTGAATTTTATTATCTCAACAAAACTAGGTGCACACAAAAAGGCACAATAGATTACTTCATCAAAGGATGAGAGCCCTTGTATTTGTCAAATTTAACTCCAAACTAAGGTGTAAGAAAGAGAACAAGAGTAGAGATCCCTTAGAGAAGGAAATTAATGATGTACTGGAGGATGACAACAATGAGTTCATTACTGGATTAGAACCAAATGCACAAGAAGATCAGGGATGTGCAGAAACATCAGCAAAAGCACAAGAAGAAGCATCACAGGGAGTATCAGCATCTCAAGCAAAAGCCAAAAGGAAAAGGCATGTGCACAATAGGAAGAAATTCAGGACTGTGGCATCTCTGAAGAAACCTCAGTCTGCAGTCTCTACTTCTGAATCAGAAGAAAATCAAGATGCTATGGTACTATCTACTGATACTGAAGATGATTAGGTGAGTACAACAAACTATTTAGATGCTGAAATACATGTGTGATGTAATGATGTATCAGACTATGGCCTAAGGCTCCATGCCTTATGTTTGTTTGTCTTTCTTTAGTTGATATGCAGTGTAATGTCTGTCAACTTTGTATGAACTTTGAACTCCTGTGTAGGTGTCTGTGATGATGTATCATGTATGAACAATGAAGTTGTGATGTAATGTGTTAGTAAGACTTTATACTATTTATTTCTAGTTACTTGGTAATTGGTATTTGTAATCTCTTCGTCTTCTATGTTTATTATGTGTAAAATTACCTGATATTTGATATATTTTTTGCTCAGCTACTAAATAGCCGCTAAATGGCTTAGCCTGCTATTTAGTCAGCTATAGCCTTTCTTAGTTTTCGGGAGAGACAACCGCTAAGGGGCTTAGCCCGCTATTTAAAACCTTGGTATAAATATAGAGGAAAACTTGCTGCACCGGCGCATTGGAAGGGGGACGCTATCTCCCTGTTCCAACTCCCATCCGCTGTTCCTGGCGTCCGGCGAGGGAACACAACTTGGCGTGGGTCCCGCCCTCCCGATGCGCATAGCCCCAACCACCCCGGCCCTCCCGCCCGCGCCCGAAGCCGCATGTAGTTGGTACAGAGGATGACACGTGGGCTTCACTAGCTGTTAAGTTGGTATAAAGGATGAGATATAGAATATGACGGTGTGAAAGAAATTGGTATAGAGGAAAGAATCCTGATGATCAGGATATAATATTTTTTTGGGTGTTTAGATTGAGGGGTGAAAAGTTTTTGCATGTCACGTCAAAGAGAATCTTAAAAACGTAGATTAATAATAAAACTAATTACAGAAGTTGTATGTAAACCGCGAGACGAATCTAATAAGGGTAATTAAACCATGATTAGCATATGGTTACTGTAGCATTACTATTGCAAATCATGGATTAAATATGCTTATTAGATTCGTCTTGCGATTTACAACTTATCTGTGCAAAAGATTTTATAAACAGATTTTATTTAATACTTCTAAAGGGTAAGATTTTTTTTGTGACGTGTGAAAAATTTTTGAAGGCGGAACTAAAAATTTTTAAGGATGAAAATAGAGTACCGGAGTGACATCCTGCTGCAAATAGATGTGCGTTGTACTGTTGTAACTAGAGGTGGTAGTGGGTCATAGCTCTAATACTCACTTCATAGTCCAATTTGACTCTAAATATTTTTAGCTTAAAATTATATAGGAGTAAAATTCGATTTTTTTTAGTCCGACCGTTAGATTTGCTATGCTAAAAATTAATAAGCTTTACCACACCCGGCTGTAACACCGTGAAACACCACCGTCCTCGAGCGTTTATGAACTACTGTTCGAACCTGACATACCTGTGGGGCTGGTGAGTCCTGACGGTCGCGTGCGTTCCCGGATACACCAGTGACCAGACCACCCACGGCCCGTCCCGTCTCCTCGCTCCCTTCTCCCGCGGCTAGGAGCCCCGAGTCCCCCAAAACCCTCACCCCCCTAACCATGGAGATCGCCCGCCGCGCCGCCGCTACGGCCCGCCTCGACGACGCCTGCACGGTGATGGAATCTTGTCCTTTGCCTTCGTTTCCGATTTCGGCGACCGCACCAGTTCATCCTTTCGATAGTTGTTGTTGCTCTTCTCGATGTCCTAGGGTTTAGGGAATCGTGGCGGATTTCGATCGGTTAAATGATAACAAAATCGAGCGTTTATTTAATTGTTAGAGCTCAATTTCGATCGCGAGTTGGAGGATACCGTGCTTGATTGCCTAGAAACTTTTAGCGATCTTACGGCATGCCGTCCGTTGAAGAGCCTAACAGGTCACTGATGCGGCGTTGGGGATGCAGGGCGAATGTCGGTGGACGCGCTCCGGCTGGAGCTTGTGAAGGAGAGCGTTCTCCAGGAGATCATCCTGTCCGAACTGGCCGAGCGGCAGGAGTTGGAGCCCGTGGTGCGGCGCGACCTCGGGCTGGAGCACGCCGGTCCCCTGCCCCTGGGTATCATCCGTCCAGGGCTCGAGCTGACCGCGTTGCCCCACCATGACACCTGTGCGGCAGGGGGCTCAGCTCCACCGTCACATTCCAGTGTTGCCAGAACCTTGCTTGGAAGAGGGCATGATGATGCCCGAAGGTGCGCTGGTGCCCAGATGCTCCGTTAAAGATCGCATTGATGAATGGTATCAGCCTCCATGGCATAAAGGGTCAGCAGATGAGGATGCGTTGATTGACTGGGTGAGCTTATTCATTTCTTAAATTTCATCTGTTTGTTGTATATACGTGTTGAAAATCTAGATATGTTGCAATGTTCAAGGTTTTTGTGCATCCATTTGCTACAACGCTGCAAATGCTGTCCTCTTATAAAGCCAAATATGTTGCACAGTAACTGAAAATTGGTTAGCAATTTCCCATATCTCCCAGGTGTTAGTTCTGTTCTTGAAGCATATCATGCCAACTTATGAAAGAGGCTTTCAAGCCTTTTTGTAGTATAGTATTCATTTTGCTTATCTATGCAGATATGTTTGGATTTAGCTTGTCATGCAAGGAAGTTTATCATCCTCCTATGTTGGGACTAGTGACTAAGCATGCCATTGATCTGTTGTATGCATTTTTCATATAATGAAAATTCATGAAGTTGATCCATACCAATCTCAGGGCAGCTCCAGTCCTGAATCCGACTGATGAGTCCACAGCAGACGAACGAAACTTTGATTCCATAGCTCCAGTGTGCGCATCGGTTTGTGGGACCCACGTATTTATCTGCCCTCCAATCCCGTTGCCTGGCCGCTTGGCTCTCCTGTACGCATTTGCAGAGGAGATGTGTTTGCTGAGTTTTTTAATCGGTTCGGTTCGACTTTTGTTTGAAGGTCGATTTTCTTTCTGACATCCAAAGGTCGATCGTCACAGTGTATTCTGTTCTTTTCTTCTAGCCACGGTTCGCTTTCTCCACACACTGGAGCTGCCCTTATTGTGTCATTCATTTACCATCTAGAATAGGGACCCTGTTGACCTTTGACTCTAGGTCTATCAGTCTATGATAGATATTGGTTTTGGACTTTAATGATTGATGCCATCCTAATAGTAAAGTTTCATGGTTTCAGTGTGATGTTTCCCTTAAATATTAACATTGCGCTACCCATTAGTATGCTTAGCAAGAAGTACTAGGGTGTTCTTTTGCCTTTTGGCTATGGACTAGCAACACAGCCTGTAAATCATATGAATTTAGCTCTAATACTTGTGCTGAAGTGTCAAACATGGACCTTCATCAGTGCATGGATTGCACACAAAAGACATACTACTAGTTCCTGCAGTTTTCTGACATGGTATGCTTGTTGATTATCGGCTCCAAAAATAGTAGTCCCAGATATAGCCTGGAGAACTATCCAAACTTTTTAACTTTTCTGAGATTCAATGTTTCTTCCAGTATTCACTGAATATGAGCTTGCAAGTATGCTGCATGTGCTTTTTTTGTTTTATATGCTGCCTGGGTTCTCGTCAGAACAGTTTAAATGATGAAGTAGAGACTAGGCAGAGTACATCTGATTTCTATGTACAATAGTCTATATATGGAAATTCTAGATTGGTGAAGTATCAATGGAAGTATAAGCTACGTATATCCTAAATGGTACTGAAATTTAATATATCTAGTGCCCAATGAATGTGGTAAAATGTGTAGCTATGAAGTATATGTCGAAGATGGTAAAATATTTTCTTTTGGGATTGTCGTATGCTGTTATTGAAAACTAACTTGTCGCTAAGCAGGCTAGGCTACCTAAGAAGACATTCTCCGGGTTGAAAAGGAAAAGGACTGCTGAAACTTCAACATCAAACAAGAAAAGATCATCTGGGAAATGGATTTGCGCTCTCTGCCACGTGAATACATACAGTGAAGTCTCATTCAAGGAGCATTGTGTTGGCTTCCAGCACCAGTCAAATGTAGCAGAGTTGGAATGGGCTAAGGAAGCTGCTGAACCAAAGAGGATGGCAACAGCAGAGGCTAACCATGGCATGCAGCACAATCCAATTGCTTGGAATTGCAGCATTTGCCAAGTTAAGTGTTCAGGCGAGTTGGACCTAAACAATCACCTGAAAGGCAGGAGGCACCAAGAGAACACAGTAGTTCTACAGAGAGAAAGCAAGGAAACTGAAGGGCAGAGTGGGTTCAGGGAAGCTGAGCTGTATGAGAAGAAAGAGCTACAGCTTGTTGACATGGACCAAAGACCCGCCTCAAGATGGAATTGTAGCATCTGCAAGGCTAACTGTACATCTGAGTCTGACTTGGAGAGCCACCTCCGAGGCAGAAGGCGCCAGCAGACTGTAAAAGCCCAATTCATAAAAGGCAACAGCACGACAGTCTCCTCTCATATTGGTGGGAAGAAATAGCAAGCAGTGCTCAGTGCATATAATTGAGATGCAGTTGCAGACATAGTTGCTGTCTTGCTGAAGACAATGTTGCAATTTGAGGTTCGTGTAAAGAACTGGAGAATGGAAGTGCATTTCTTTCATCCAGCCTTGCTGTTCTCCTGGCATTTGGGATCAATTTGCAGGAATTTGACTCTTTTGTGGCCTACTACAATTAATGTATGGTCTGTTGACTGTTCTGACTTGTAGACTCGGTGTTGCCATATTGACACTTAGTAGTTCACTGGAGAGCAGCTTATATGGCCATCGGCCTCCCTTTTTGCAAAGTAGGCACTGCCTTGGCGCGGGGGGGGGGGGGGGGGGGGGGGGGGGGGCGCAATCCGATGCCTGTTTTTCTATCATTCACAGCTTCAGTTCTTCAGTTCCATTTGTGGAGAGCATGTTTTGCCCCCCTTCATTTATCTGTTGATTTTCTGTTTCATCCTTTTGGCAATGTTTGATGTCCGGTTAGTCGCTGTTGAAAATCGTTATCCATGCCACGAATAATAGTAGAATATTGTAAGAGTCCCGAAGTGTATAATTCTGCAGACTTTCTGCATGTTTCTTATTGCGTATGCTGTCGTGCAACAGCAATTCATGACAATCGTGTACAAATAGGTTAGTTGGATGCACATTTGATTCAATCAAGACGATGGAGAAGGTACTCCATCTCCACATGTTTAGTCAACGGAATCACCCATTGGTCATACAGTTTATAAACAACCGAAGGGTCAACTTTGAAGTTCGTTCCGCTGCTGTTGTTGACACCAGTTTCAATTGGTCCATCTGATGTTATGCTTTGGCCAAACACTGTGGCCTTCTTCTCTACCCTTCTCTTTACGACATCTTCCTGGGCTTCTGATGTCAATAGTTTCATCAGAGCATCTCTGTCCTGCAAATGTTAAATGGTAATGTCAATTGGCTTAAACTTTCACATCTCCAATTGATCACCTGATGCTCTGTAAACTGTGAATACCTTGGCCTGAATTAAACTAGTGTAGGTCTGCTGGTCGCTTCTGAACTTCACTTCTGCCACAGACCTGCCATAGTTGATCCTTCTTGAAAGCACCTGCAAGAGGAATGACATTTTCAGTATAAATATGTTTTTTTTTTTTAATATATTGATGCGCAGCTCTTCTGCGCGTTCGAGAAGAAAAAGTGCAAATATGTTTTACTACTACCGAATTGCACATTTGTGATGCCACTTTGCGAATTTGCAGTATAAATTGTTTTGTTTACCTGAAGACATGCAAGATCTGAATCAACAGTCACAGCAAGTTGCCGTCATCGCCATTCTTGGCCAGCAGAGGGAGCAGCTCGTTGAAGTACATGCTCCAAATGGCATCATTGACGTTAACAAAGGCGGCCGCAGGATACAACTCCTGGAGTTATAACATCATGTTTAGGAGTTAAGTGAGATCGTTTCAGAAATGCTTGTTTATGTATCATTTTCTTTCAGCAATTTTGCAGCAGGATGCTTACGCGTGTGAAGTTGTATGGAGGTGCCAGAGTGAAAGGAACTCTGTAAGCGAAGAATGGAATCTCTTGTAGGCTTTGGTACCTTCCGGCCTATGGAAAAGTTCAGCGGCAGCTCAGGATTAGTGGAGCACAATTAGCACACACTTCAAATCTTTGGTCACAATTCACGCAATTTTTTGTTGCTTGATGCCAACGGCAGTAGCAGTGCAGAGAAAACTTGCCGTTAGAACTTAACACATGATTATAATTCTGAATTCAAATTCCGATGCAAAAAACTTCCTCTCATCACAAATATACTTCTACCACTAATATCTATGAAAATATAATATATGTTATCGAATTTTTTTTATAATGATTTAGAAACATCTTATGTTGTCAATCAAAATTTGTTTTCAGATCTTGATGTTTCAAGCAATCCATCCATTTTTAAACCTTTTAAATATATGACGTTTAGAACCAACAAATTAAGTCATGTTTGAACTAAGTATATTTAAGGATGGAGGTATTACCTATTTAAAATAAAATAAGTTATATATTATCAAAGTATTTCTCATGATGAAGCTAGTGGAACCAATCTTATTACCAATCAATGTAAGTACTAATAATCAAAGCTAAAAACATTTGACCAACAGCAATCACAAATTGACTTATATTTGCGATTTAGAGGGTTGGAGAAGCTTTCATATTTCATACAGTATTATGTTGATCGGCAATAGAAGAAATTGTCGATCGGTTACTCTTTAAGAAGCACCTCTTTATTCCCTAGATCAAGATTGTTCAAAAGGTTCTTGAAAGGGAACGAATTAATTAGCATCAGTCCACACCTTCCCCAGAAACTGTGACGTTTGACCAGGATTTTTCATACGCCAGAGTCAGCGCATCTTAAACAAGTCTAGATAATCCAAATAGTACTTTAATACATCGCTGGCCATATGCAGCCACTGGCAATGCCGACGAACAGATTTTTTTTTAGTACCATGCCGACGAACAGTTAATCAGCACGAAAAACAAACGATCTCGCGAACAGAATTCTTCCTCTTCATTGTTCAGGAAAAGAAAGCCTGAATTCTACTTACAAGCTGTAACAAGAACATGAATGGATTGTAGATTGTATTGTACCTTGGATTGGACGGCCTCGGACTCGCGGATGAAGAGCTCGGCGAAGGAGGCGTTGAGGCGGCGGCCAGGGCCGGCGCCGTCGCCGAGGTGGATGGGGTCGTAGGCCGGCCGGTTGAGCGGGTACCTCGCCCTCTCGATGAGGCTGAAGACAATGGTGTCCTCCTCCCGCGTCAGGAACTCCCTCACCGTGTCCAGGCTGAGCCCGGCGGACGGCGACACGACGACGGCCAGCAGCAGCGCCGCCGTGCAGACCAGCGGCGCGTAAATCGCGCGCGCAGACACATTGCTGCTGCTGCTGTCTTAGAGAGAGGAGGTGACAGAGACTTTACAGGTGGGAGAAGAAGAAGACAACGAGGGAGAGGGAGATGATTTGCCGGCTCGGAGATTAAGAGGCTCTGGGTATTTATTGCTGCCGGAAAGAAGGCCACGAGATGGTCAAAAGGGGAGGACGATGGAGTATGAACAGGATGATTCACCAATCAGTTCCCTTGATTAGCGTTGAACGGAAGAATGTTGGTGCGAGCAGCTGCAGCTGCACGGATGAGATGAGAAGTCAGACAGCTTCTCCCCATCGGCGAGTTGCAAGGTCTAATGGATATGTGAACGGATGTGGCGTCCTGACGTCCGTGCAGCGCAGCTCGTGACACTGACAGTGGCTGCGCGTGTTGGTTTTTTTCTTGACGGCCATCGCCACTGGAACAGGGAAAAACCTTGCTCTTCAAATGATTGCAGAGCTTGAGCTTTTTGTGTGGTGTGGACGATGGATGATGCAACTATGGAGATCTATCAAGGATGATTTTCTTTCCTGCAAAGTGGCATTCTTGTCACCCTCGACCATCACGCTAACGATGGCATATTGGCATGCGCTTTAATCGGCCTCCCTAGATCACCCCGGCGTCCTGATCTCTTTGCAGAAGTTAGGTAGTGCTACAAACGTGCTTCAAAACTTGATGATTTCTCCAAAAGATTGACAATGGAGGCAAACAAGATTGACAATGGAGCCAAAAGATTGATCTAAGTTCTAACGTTGACGATACGGTGGATATTTCCATCAACTTGAGAGCAAACAATATTGACCATGAAGAGAAGAATGTCTGAACTCTTGAATTTGATGCTCGCGGAAAGTAAAAAGAACAGAAAAAATATCTACAAGAACCCAAGCGGGCCCTACCACATCGGCCCAGGACGCCGCCGGAAGCTGCAGCCCAATTTTAGCAGCCCATCAGTGATGACCTCCAGCCCAATCCCGTAGGCCAGCCACATCAACCAAGCGGGCCCAGTGGCCCACAATAGCACAACCCCGTAGGCCAGCCACTTGGAATTGTCGCTGGGATCCTGCCCGACTGCGGCCCAACTTGCTTTTTTTCAGCTGCGGCCCAATTTCAGCAGCCCATCCATCGGTGATGACCGGCCTGTTCTGGGCCTTCAGCTTCGGCGGTAATTCTTTTTGGCTGCACGGGAGCTGATTTCCTATAAATCTTCGGGTAGATCCTAGCATCCACATCTTCCAGTGTTTGAGATTGGTGTGAACAACCACATCCGCTGGATCCCACACCCAAACCTTAGTTGCTCCTTCTCCTACCCATGCCGCCGGCGCCCTCTGCGCCGCCGGCCGCCCCCCCTGGCCGCGTGCACCGTCATCTGCGGCTGCCGCGCCGCGCCGCGCCGCCCTCACCGGCGTCGGCAGTGGCCACGCGCCGCCGTGCCGCGCCCGCTGCTGCCCGCGCCCTCCCGCACCGCCGCTCGCTCCGCCGGCCACATCAACCACCGTTCAACATTTCGAATTCAATATTTCAACATTTCATCTTTACAATTTCAACATTTGGAACATCAAATGTTGAACATGTATTACCTGCTTATCGTCTTGATGGCTTAGCTAATTGGGTCTTGACGGGCTTTAAAGTTAGATGTCTTATCTGCCCTTCCGGAAGCTACATAGGAGGTCCCGCAAGGGAGCGCCGGAGCGTCGCTTGCCCTGCCGCGAAACCCTTCTTCTACAAGATAGGGGGCGGTGGCGACATGAGATTAGCACGGCAAAACTAAAGCGCTCTCACTGAAAGCGACGGCAGGGCGCGGGCGGATTTCAGCGAGCCCTGCCCTCTGAAACGACGCTTTCCGGGCTCTCCTTTTTTCTGAGCCCGGTGGTTGCATGCTGCCTCATCGCCACTGTTACCATCAAACCTTTCCGGCAAAGGCTAACCAAGCAACAAGCAAGGGGGACAAGAGGCGCTAACCGCGCCTGTCGTCTCGCCTTTGCCCTGCGCAAAAAAGGCCAGGCTTAGCGCATCATCACGGCGACCTGTGAAAGACCTGGAGGCATCATCCTGGTTGGTGATGCCAGCAATAAACACTGTAATTCCTTTTTGCTTCCTATTATAATGAAAAGGCAGAGCACCTGCCAATGTTCCTTAAAAAGAAGACCTGGAGGTAGGATAATTGTTGAGTGGCCAGGGACTGCCTGAATGTGATGGGGGCTAGAATGCTGGACTGCTGGTACTAGGTGCTCGCTGTTCCGCACAGCGCCAAACGTGGATCGGGTCACGCCAACGGGCGGTGTGCAGGGAGCGCAGGGCTCTGATGTCGGTAAAGATGGGAAGAGTTCACCGTGGCGGCGATGGCGATCGGGCACTTGCAGATCACTTGGATAGCACGGCTCGGCCGGCCGGGGGCTCGCGTGCGTCGTCGCCGCAGTGGCGAACGGATCGGGGTGGGTGATGGATGGAATGGGAGGAAAGGCTCGCTCTCCTGACGAGAGAAGAGATGATGTGCAGGTCGCCTTGCTGAAATTACAGGCAGGTTCGCGATCGTTCTCTGGTTTCTTTTTCTAGCAACTGTGGACAGGGTTGGACGAGTTCAGCTTGCATTTCCCTGGAACTGAAGGCCCCCCATCTAGGAGCTCTAATCTTCTCCGAGAAACAACCACGCCACATCTCAGGAGATGAAGAGATTATCATGGCGTGGAGTGCTCAACTGGAACTGGTTGCCGGAAAGAGAAAAGTCTGAATCTGAACATATCACTAGCTATATCAGTTAGCACAGGGAGGCGTGCAAGTTTAGCCATACACAGGCGTGTAGTTTACACAATACATGCAGCTGGAGAGACTCTGCACACGCGAAGCAAACATTGGTAAGATTTTAGGAACGCGTTTGACGGAATAAGGTTACCATGCATTTAACTGAAAATAGTACCCCCCACAGCGAACAATTACCATCGATGTTTAATGTCGCCAAGAAAAATTAAAACACGCCACTGTGGCAAAGGTGATGAGGTGTACTGCACAGCTCAGCGTCTCCATGGGATGATAGCAATTGCTACTATCCAATTGGTTAATATCAACCAATCTTGAGAAAAGGATATTGATAATCACTTAATTATACTTGGAGAGCAAGCAATTGCTTGATCTCCATGATTAAGTGACTATGCAACATGTACACATCCTCTTGTCACCAAATACTCTGGTATCTACCTCGCAAGAAAAATACTCTGGTATCTAGAAAAAGCAGCTATTTTGAACAACTGAAATTTGGCAAAAAAAGGAAAAAGTAAATAGTGCAATCGGTGCCAAAATTGTAGTTCCCACATCATTTTTCTAATGAGATTTTTATAAGAACATTTAATGAGATTGAAATCCATATGAAACCACCACTCGGAATGTCCTAACCTAACGAGCATGCACGTGTTTCAATTTACAAATGTCCAATCCCCCTGCTTGTGGTCTTTTGTCGTCCTACCACATCCTATTGGTGGTTGAATGCCGAGTTGCCGACTGAATTCTTTACCCGGATGCTGCTTTGCTTTTCCGGAGAAATGTCCTCGTATCATGCCGAATCCACTCTCCACTGCCATCTGGCTATGATCCCTCGCTTCAGAAAGGCCGAGAATATTCTACCCTACTATTCACCCTGCTAGTGGGTCTATTTCCACCCCCACCCAATGCTTATGAAAATCAAATGGCAACCCATCCCACCCCAAACCCTCAACTACATAATCCAACCCACCCGGTCCATTTAATACTTAAACCAATAGGTATGGCTAGACCTACTAATTAAACTCACTCCAATCCATATATAGTTGAATTTAGTGGCTCCGCTATTGACGTGGGGTCCATGTGTAGGTCTAGTCATACCGCTTTACACAAAGTAGTTGCCAGTCATACTGAGTCATCTCCAACAAATTTCAATCAATTTTGATTTCGATAAAATTTTATAATGTGAACGCGATGTTTTATTTTCAAGGTTCGGCTCTTGACATGGGGTCCACGTGTAGATCTGGTCACACCACTTTACAAAGAGTAGCTGGCAGTCATACTGAGTCATCTCCAACACATTTCAGTCAATCGATAAAAATTTTATAGTGTGAACACGAGGTAAATTTCCAGGACATGGCTCTTGACGTGGGACCCATGTGTAGATATAGCCACACCGATTTGCACGCTGACGGGTTCCAATAACTGGGACCACCAGTGGGCCCGCCTCACGAAATAAAGGCCAGCAAAATACTCGCGCCTACACCCAGGGGCCAAGGGCATTCATGGGCCGATTGAGGCCCACAAACCTCGATTGTGCAAATTCTCCAAAATGGCTCCTGCAGCCCTGCGAAGCCGAGACCGGACGCTCCCGACTGAGCTCCGCTGAAGGCCGCGAGCACCGCCTCTCCTCCTCTCTCTGGCTCCCGACTGGCTGGTCACGCTTTGAGGTGATCCCAAAGGAGAAGTTTCACTTGGTCACGGGCAGGTAAGCCTGACCTTGCGGGGGGTCAAACCCGACTGTACCTAGTGGACGCCGCTTCCCCGGGATCGTACACTCAATAGTGGGCCACTGTGCCCCTGCTACGGTTGCAGACCTTCACTACGACACCAACTTGGTCCTTCTGATGCCCAAGCCGACCGTCAGCGTGGCTTGACCTCCAAGAAACCGTCACCTAGGATGGAACTTGGCATATGAATAGCTCCTCTAATGGGACGGCTGCATCATCCCATCAGGACTCCCCACACCGCATGATTGACCAAACCTGGCGTACAGGATCAAGACCGGAAGATCCCCCAGAATTTAAGGATCTCACAATCTACAGAGGACGTCCCTGACTGACAACAAGGAAGGGCCCGTCAACCATACGAGCCTCCCGACAGCCGAAGTCAAAGATATTTTCTCCAAGACCTTCTCCAAGATATCTACTGTACAGTGGGACCTCCTTGAACTATAAAAGAGGGGTCCCCTAGAACTCCAACCCGATCTAGCTTGCTAGCACTCGAAAGCTTGTACTCCCTAACTCTCACGAGCACCTGGGCTCGATCAATACATCCGACTGACCCCCGACTGGACGTAGGACGCTCTCGCCTGAACCAGTATAATCCATCGAGTCATTGCGTGCTAGGCCACCTCCGATCACGACGTGCGACACACGATGTCGAGTAGTTTAGCTGTCGCCCATTTCCGGAACCGACACACGTAGTAGCTGCCAGTCACACTGAGTCATCTCCTACAAATTTCAGTCAATTTTGATAAAATTTTATAGTGTGAACGCAAGATTTTATTTTCAGGGTCCGGCTCTTGACGTGGGGCTCACGTGTAGGTATAGCCACACTTGCTTTGCAGAGAGTAGCTGCCGGTCATACCGAATCATCTCTAACAAATTTCGATCAATTTCGATACAAATCATTTTAACCCACCCCAATCCACCCCAACCCGCATTTACATAGTGCTCGCTCTGTCCCGCCTTATTACTTAATGCAACCTATTTTAATCTATCTAATCATATATTATATTAAAATCCACCCCATAAAACTCATTTCAACCTAACCCACTTGCAGGGTGACCTACCATACATGATCGTTCAAGAACATGAATCATCCCCATTTGCCCCTGTGAGAGCACCAAAAGGAACCGCCCAAACGCCCACCGATGAACACCCAAAAAGAACCAACTGGTCCATTCACGCTTTCCTCACGATGTGGACAGTGGCCAAGAATGCGTTCTATCTCTGGCCATCAGAGTATCTGCAAGCAGCTTACTATAAACTACAGCTGATAAACTCATCGCAATCAAAAGGAAAAAAAAAAGACTGCAATGATGGTACTATACTATGCGATGCCTCCCCTCCACTACGGCGAGCTACTTTGGACATAGTGGCCGGCGGTGTGGAATAAAGCTAAGGTAGATTGTAAAGTGTGCAGCCGGGTGCAGGAGTAGCATTCAGCCACATCACCCTTCGGATTGCACCGGCGGTCATGGCCGTCTCCGATGAGTGGATCACTGACGACGCGTAGCCTTCTTGTCGATTCAGTGATGGCTTTCCGTGGCCCTTTTGCACTGTCTCTCACGGATCCATGGAAGTGGAGTGCAGCATGCTCTCGGCATCTTGTAGTAGGTGGTGGCATGGGGTAAAGAGGTTTCTGCTCCCAACCGTATCTATGTATCCGGTAGCAGCCGGCATGGGGCGAACTGCAGAGAGAGACGCCTGCTAGCTGCTCGATCTCTGAATCTCTGATCTCTCAAGTCGTCTCGACCTCATAGGGTAGGTGATTGGTTCAACAGGATGCAGCAGCAGCCTGTTGGAAGTTCCAAGTAAAATGGTCTGATGTGACCGTTCCCAATTCGGCAAGCTCCTAGCTCCATCCATCGTCCAAGAATTGGAACGACGAAGCTGACGAGCATCCTTATCGCGTGCGTTGCAGGAGGACAGAGATTTGTCGCGGATCTTTTTGTCCGTCTACGAATTCCAACGCTACCTTGAACCTGTGTACTGCAAGTTTGCAGCACGCAGGTGTGCCTGCTCCCAATCACGTTTCTTGAACCTTGACCGGTTGGTACGCGTCACGATTGGAGCTACAGCGCCGGCAGCCGCGTGTATACGATCTTTCCTGCCCGGTGCGTGTTGTTGTCCGGCGGCAGCCCGGAGAACGATCGGCCGATGCCGACCTGCCCTTGTCGTTTGGGTGCACCGGGGCGTGTGGTAGTATACAAGCTGGGCTTGCTTTTCAGTGAGACGAAACGAAGTGAGGAGCAAGCAAAAACGGCATCAGTTTTGTTTATGCCGTACCTTGAGATCGTTGCATGTGCCTGATGGTGTATGTAGTTGGACGAGAAGGACGGGAGCTAGATCGATCATGGAACGAGGCTGCAATGATCCTGCAGGGTGAGGATGCGCCATGTGTCCTGTCTGATCAGGTCGTAGCCAGGGCGTGAACAACTTGCATTGCAACCTGCTGCAAGGCTGCAACTCGTTCTGGTTCCATTCCATCTAGATCTTCGCTGCTAGTAGTAGCAGTCTCTTCTCGTACAGGAAGGAGGCTGACACTTGATCGTGAAGTTACTTCCGTCCGTTTCATTCACCACCAACCGCAGACGCGGTACAACACGCGGACGACGACGTGATGACTCTGAACTCGGAGCTGAACCTGTAAGCATCTAACATCGACACCAAACCAGGAGAAATAAAGCTCCAAGCCTGCGTCAGACACGCATCCATGGCTTCAGAGCTGCAAGTGGCGTCTCGGAGTCATGTGCCCATTTTCATCGGGATCTTAGCTTAGCGGGTAAGACAGTCGTAAGATCATCCACACTGCGATCACGATGTGATTGACATTTGTGCCCTCGATACTGTTGGTATCTCTGCACACCACGCACAGATCGATCGTCCGTACGTGTTGACAGATTCCTGCCGATAATCTCCTCCGGATAAAGCAAGTGGTGCATCCTTCTTGAGTTTTCCTATCTTCAGAATTCTAGAAACGACGACGATCGGAAAGCTTAACCCAGCGACGTGAACGAGCACTAGCCATCGAGCTAGCCACACAGCACCAGCGCCACCGTGCAGAAGATCGATCGTGAGACGGAGACTGGGAGCAGCGTCAACAACGTGCTCGCGCTCGCTTGAAACTAACGAGAAGTAGCAGCAGCGTTCTCGGATCTATTCGCTCTGGAGGCAGCTGCGTGCAGAGGCTGCCGCCGGAGCCAGAGGTAGATTCCACGAACGCCGACGCCGGGCGCTGCGATCGGCGACCGCGAGGGGAATCAGGGAGCCGCCACCACCGCCGCCGCCGCCGCGGACTCTTATAGTAAACCGGCTGGAGTAGACCGGGTCCCGAACCGGACGAACAGAACGCCGGCCGTCGCCGTCTCTTCTCGCGCCCGACGTGGATGCCGTAGTCCCTAGTCCGCGGCTGTGACCCGCGTTGTTCCAATAAGTCAGTAACCGACCAACAACCCTCACTGCCACGGTCACACGCACGCATGACGCACGCCGAGCGCGTCGACACGGCCGCACGGGCCGGGCACGCCACAGCCGGAGCTCATTTTGGTCGGGATCGGATCGGCACGGCCCGGGTTTGGTTGGTAAGCGCACTGGGCCACTAGTAGCGCCCTGAGCGCGGCGGGGCACCCCACTGACCAGCAGCAGCGCCCGGCGCCGCCACTCGTTTCTCGTTCCTAGCTGGGCCCCGGGGGCACGCGGCGGCACCAGTGCGGGCGGCCGGTGCCGCGCCGCGCCCGTGTCCGCGCGCGGCGCGGCTGCGCCTGCGCACCACTCCTTTCCCCCGTGACTTTACCCGGCCACACGTCCAGCAGCGAGGGAGGTAGGGAGCGCGACGCGTTCCCGAGTGCCCCGCCCGCTCACGGAGGGCGCGGGGGCTCCACCGACCACTCCGCCCCCGGCCTCGCGCGCTATGCGCCGCCTCTAGCTCTCGAGTGAGCTCGCGATGGCCCCGGCTTTGCAACCCGGCACGCATGGTTCCAGCGCTTCGTACCTTCGTTCGACGACGCTGGCAACCCGAACTCAAAGTGCTAAGCTGGTGTAGGCCTCTTGCCCGGCACAGATACAAGCTACCCGCACCATGCGTCCGTCCATGTCCCGCCACTATTGCTAGTAATTGCCAAAGTTCAGAATGTGGCTGCCCTCCTCATGCCCACACATGGTCCCAGGCACGTTTTCCAAGCAGCACGCAACAGTTTCGGTTCAGGGCGACTTTGTCCGGCCACTTTTTTATATATATATCCTATACGATTGAAAGTAGGTAGAATTTCTATAGGACTGTCTCCAACAATGAGAATTCAAATCCAACACCTTTGGTCATGCACAGTGAAAACGTCCTCACCGAAAATTTACCCTTCTCCAACCAACAGTGAAGGAAAATTAGGAGACCACAAATCCCCTCCCCACCCCGTCGAAGCGCGCGGCCAACGTGCGCGCTCCCCACTCCTCTCTGCGCCTCTCCTCGCCGCAGGAAAGGCGTCGTGGAACCGCTTGCCCCGCCGCGGACCCGGCTCGTCGCGGGCAGGCCTCCTCCGGCGACCGAGCTCACCACCCCCATGTCCGACGGCGTGTCCTCCACTACGGTGGCTCCCTCCCCATCCCAGCGCCTGCTCAGGCGGCGGCGGGGCCCGAGCAGCAGCAACAGAGATTCGGGCCGACGGTGGGGGCGCGCCGCGGATCTGGGGCGGCGAGGTGGAGCCCCGCTCGATGCCGGGAGCAGCCGCCATATTTTTTTTAGACATAAGGCCATTGGCCCAGTTTTATATTGAAAGCAGATCATTCACTGGGTTACCAGTTTATATGTAAAGGTTGAGGAAAATAGGAGCAAAGAGCACCCTAGAGGAAATAAGTTTACACTCTAAACACCCTCTAAAATCCACCAGAAGCCAGAGGACCACAAGTCTTGAAGAGCCGCAGCTCTGTAACATCTAGAAACCCAAAAGATAAAGGCAGAAGTTTAAACATCAGCTAGATCGCCGGGACTGGATTCGCAACTTCAAGTGTTGAGCCTCCCGTTCGATAAAAAAAGGCGTCCATCCTCTTTCTCCAGGATAGTCCATTTCTACATAAAGAAGATTACATAAAAGATACCTACATCAGGTGAAGAGACTAACACATTATTAAAAACAAAGTCGTTTCTTATAAGCCAGAGGCTCCAAACCACGCAACCAAAGATAAAAATTGAAAGATGGTAAGACTCTCTTTGTGCCCCCTCAAGAAAATTTTCCTGCCAGTCAGCGATACTCATTGGAGCTCTATGCCACCTCTGTGTATCTCTGCGCGGCCACCGCGTTGCCGGCTCCGTCCTCGTGGTGGTGGGCCCTGTGCTGCAGGGTCGACGCAAAGAGACCGAGGGACGACGCTATTTTGCGTTCGGCATTGCCTCCGATCCAAAATGGGTGTTGTGCTTGCCTATTCTATTGAAGGCTGATTTTACACTGCATCACCCATTTTGGGTATGGATCTTGCTATGCCAACTCTAGTGGAGACAGTCTAATCGGAGCGTGCCTACGCACTTACCACCAGTGCCAATTGTTGCACATGATCGAGCCACCATAAACTGTTGCACACGGCGCGCGCAGCAGCCCCTGCGACGGCTGAATTCCTGTCGATATCTCACCAGTTGTTGACCTAGCAGCTAGCGCCATAGCTTGCCGCTGACTCCACGGCGCATCAATGGCGGTTCAGAGCGGCTCCCATCCGATGCATTGCTCCAGTGTGCAGTGTACACACGCAGTCACGCACTGTACTGTACCTCTCGACCACCATGAATCACGATCACGCCGCGGCCTGGTACGTGCGGGCAGGCGGAAGTTTCTTCTTCTACCTCACCTACGCTACGACCGGAGACGTGAGGACCGGCCGGGGTCCCCTGCGCCGTATGCACGTTCATCACGTTAGCACGATGCGCGCGCGTCGCGGGAGGCGGTAGGGCTTGCCGGCTCACCTAACCCGCGGTCGCCATCGCGGCGAGGGGGGGCCACCGCACGGCGCCCGTCCGTCCATGGACCTCGCTGTCCCTCAGCTACTCACTTCACGCGCACTGCCTGCGCTCGCTCGATGCCCCGTCCGCCTCCGATCTTTCCGTCACCGCCCCGTCGCCCTGGCTTGGCTTATAAATTCCGACCCACTCCAGCACCGGCCCTCTCAGGAAGGATCCTACCAAACCTACCAACTCCTCCTCGATCGATCGCCCGCGCAAAGGAGAAACCTAAAAACTAACGCTCGCCAATCAACTAGCTTTCTCTCCGCTTCGGCGCCACCACTCCGCCGCGAGCTTTCGTGACGAAACCGGAGAGCAGAGGGGTGTTAGTTGGGGAACTGATCGTCGTCGATCGTCAAGATGACCGTGGTCGACGCCGTGTCCGCGGGCGCCGCCGCCGCCGCTGCCGCGCTTCAACAGCCGCCGGCGGGGAACGGGCAGACCGTGTGCGTCACCGGCGCGGCGGGGTACATCGCGTCGTGGCTCGTCAAGCTGCTGCTCGAGAAGGGGTACACTGTCAAGGGCACCGTCAGGAACCCAGGCATGCACACGGACGACGCGCGCGCACGCATATATAGATGATCGTACGCCCAGAGGCGCCTGACTAACGTCGCTGTGTTCTTGGATTGTCGATGGCGACGGCAGATGACCCGAAGAACGCGCACCTCAAGGCGATGGACGGCGCCGCCGAGCGGCTGATCCTCTGCAAGGCCGACCTCCTGGACTACGACGCCATCTGCCGCGCCGTGGAGGGCTGCCAGGGCGTCTTCCACACCGCCTCCCCCGTCACCGACGATCCCGTGAGTACCACGCACACCACTCCACCACCGCAAGCCGCGCACGGCCGCCATGGCCGATCGACCAAGACGGCAGCAGAGGATCGATCATGATGACGTGCTGCTGACGCGCGCATTAACCGCACATGCATGCAGGAGCAAATGGTGGAGCCGGCGGTGCGCGGCACGGAGTACGTGATCAGCGCGGCGGCGGAGGCCGGCACGGTGCGGCGGGTGGTGTTCACGTCCTCCATCGGCGCCGTGACCATGGACCCCAGCCGCGGGCCCGACGTGGTGGTCGACGAGTTCTGCTGGAGCGACCTCGACTTCTGCAAGAAAACCAGGGTGGGTGCTTGGTCACTTTTACCCCTCTCCCCCTCCAACGATCCCCCTAGCTCACCCCTCCTGCTATAGCTACCTTTCGCCGCACCATATTAGTATTTTTCCCTTTGGTTTTCTTTTCATGTGATGATAAATGAAAAAAAAAACAAACGAAAGATAGCTATCATGAGATAGGAAAAATAATTACATATGGGCATGCACTACCAACCGAACCCTAGAAAAGAGCCCGGCTTTTGAGGCAGCCAATGGGATCAAGTGCTCATCATCGATGGTGCCTGCCGAGAGCACAGCAGCACTAGATTAGAATCGAAACTTTTTCTCTAGTGATCGACGTGCACTACCCCAAAGAATAAAGAAATCTGCCGTGGTCTCGGAAAAATAGGAATGAAAGCACAAGAGCAAGCTAAACGTGTAATTATCCTCCAAAAAAATAGAGCAAGCTAATTGAGCTTATTAACGTTCATTCGTACGTGAATAATCTTTCATGATGCCACGCCGGTTGACACGTGCGTGGCATGCAGAGGTCCAAGCTGATCAAGCTTGTGGCACAATCTGTTGCTTCTGTGTTTCACTTTCTAAGAAGACCAGAAGAGTGAAACTCCTACCGAAGGTATGGTTGGAAGGAGAGGAGCGCTCTAGAAAACTTTGGGATTTAGTTAAGTTTTGTACCGAATCCTAGAGATTCTTGTGCCATACAAACGGTGAATTGAATATAGTCATTACTCTGCGACTTACTGTCGTCTATAAATTTACTATTTTATATTTTTTGTAAATAAAAGTGATCTTAAATTCCCCCTGCGTTGACGAAGTGTTAGTTAGACCAAAAGAGCATTGCATTGGAAACATTACCCATGTTTTCTGATCGAACACGTACATGAACTCTTTGAAAAGGTGAAAAATTCGAACCTAGCTCAATCTGGTACTCGATTCTATATTCAAATAGATGCGCAGGTAGGGGTGGTAATGGGTCATAACCCTAATCCTCCTTTCACAATCCAACTTGGTCCTTAATATTTTTAGCTTAAAATTGGAGCCCGATCTTTTAATTTTAGGGTCCGATCCTTAAATTATCTAGTTTAAAAAGTAAGGCTCTTTACCACCTCTACGCGCAGGTAGTATGGCTTGCCAACACGACGGCCTAGCGAGGTGAAAAGTAGTAGATGTACATGTGGTTTCACATTTTCCAAAAGTAGTAGCACAGAACTACAAGTAGTAGTTTTTTTAAAGGAACAGGTAGCGGTACTACACATGCGCGCGCACCTTAAAAGTCCAGTCCGGCCACTACAATCTACTTGATTGTAGCGTCTCAACGAACGGTCACGCGATGCATAGAAATGGTGGGCCTTTGTGTCATTTCGTTCTGGAAGAAGCTTCGCCTGCCTTTGTTGGGTGAACAAATTAAATCCTATGCCTTTAAGCTAGAGAGCCTACCAGGGTCTTGCAAACGGTCAAGCCTTCTTCTTCAAGAGGTGAGCATGCAGCAGGCGCCTGATTTGCTGAAAAGTAGTGGTAAACCAAACTCGCTTCGGATCAAACAGCTGACGCCGTATTAGGAAAGAAAAACTCCAGCGCACTCATATTTGCTATTTCTATATATATGCAGCGTTGAAAATAAAAAGTCTATGAGAATTTCGTGAAATTGCTCGATAAATGTAATTAAGGTTGTGGAAATTCAGATGACCGGGAGATAAGAAATTTCGAGACAAGTACAGTGAACGTTTCCAAAGCTAGGAAACAAGATTAGCTAGCTCTTTCATTCATATCATAGCACAGCGACCCGACATCCTTATTATCCTAGCATTTTATTTCCCCATCTCACAAAAAAAAAACTCAAAGCTCGCGCAATAATTCCGTGTGCATGCAGAACTGGTACTGCTACGGCAAGGCGGTGGCGGAGCAGGCGGCGTGGGAGGCGGCGCGGCAGCGCGGCGTGGACCTGGTGGTGGTGAACCCGGTGCTGGTGGTGGGCCCGCTTCTGCAGCCGACGGTGAACGCCAGCATCGCGCACATCCTCAAGTACCTCGACGGCTCCGCCCGCACCTTCGCCAACGCCGTGCAGGCCTACGTCGACGTCCGCGACGTCGCCGCCGCGCACCTCCGCGTCTTCGAGAGCCCCGCCGCCTCCGGCCGCCACCTCTGCGCCGAGCGCGTCCTCCACCGCGAGGACGTCGTCCGCATCCTCGCCAAGCTCTTCCCCGAGTACCCCGTCCCCACCAGGTACGTACGTTCAATTCCATCGTACGGCGACGTCTCGCTTAATTCCTTCCTTCTAATTGGCTTCTTAATTAATTAATCGTTTAGTACTTCGCAGTAGTCGATTTGGCTGTTTCGTCTACCTCCGTGCTTAATAGCTACCAACCACAGTCTGCAAATGGCATGTGCGTATAGTTATAGCAGTTGGCGTGTCCATTCCAAGCCTCAAAGCCTATCTCATGATCAATTACAAACATATATAGATATCATCTCTTGATCTACTTAGACCTATATATATTTATATATATGTATATATATTATCGTGGTTAGTTGCTTAGTTAGGGCCGGGGAGCACTGGGCAGCAGTAAGGAACGGCTCTGGTTAGGTAGCAGCCGAGTGATTAGGGCCGCGTTTGTCAATTCGGTGGATCCCAGCGGCGGTAGGTAACGATGGATAGGACTGGCCGGCCACTCGCACTACTACTCCATCAGCTCGATCCGTGGCACGTAAGCAAGTGATCATCGCCTGCAGGCCGTGTTTGCATTGGGTTCAGGTGAACCAACTCCCTTGTCCTGACGCAGCCATGAGCGTAGTAGCTGTTTCCAAGCTTAGATGACGAGCAGCCTCCGATCGCAAACGCGTAGAAGTCGTAAGAACAGAAGTCATGTGTGGCGTTGTTCAAGAGTTCATCACCACACGAAACGACGACCTCTGCAATGTCACCGAGAAAATGATGGCAGGATTTTGGAGTACGTCGACGGCCGGCCGTGCGCGTCGCCGTCGACGGAAGTAGGTGAGGTGGTGATCGGAGCCCTCTGTATGCCACAACTGAACTCAACTACTGTAGGATTTAGTAACTCGGTCAGAAATTCAGAATCTTTGTTTGCACACTAGTCTTGGCTACCTTAACCAGCTATGTAGTGTCAGACTGTCAGTGGATGGCGAGCACTTGACCTTTTGACGGGTAGCTGTCGGAGCGGTAGAAATCTGTAGCGTCAGAGAGCGGGGAAAGTAGCGTGTGGTCTTTGCAAAGCTCTGATCGATGGCCATTATCCTGTCTGATCCGTTCGCTTCACCGTTGGACAGTCGAGTACGCCCGGTGCTGGTATGTATCAGCATCACCCATACACGACTTTGGATGTTAAGAGTCCTGGAGCAGACGCCTTGCTCGCGTCTGCGAGACTGCAACTCTGTGTAAGTTTTTTGCTGGTCCATTGGCCACACGGCTTGCAGGTCTACATGTCACAGGGTTGAACATGATCTACAATATAAGTTGCTCAGAAATCATGCGTGTCAAAGACATCAATAAGAGCATGAAAAAAAAATACAGCTCAGGATGCAGGCACAACCCACACCTACTTGAACATGTAGTTGCCATTTCCTTAGAACTTTGTAGAGAGCAGTTTAAACAAATCTAAGAAACTGCATAGGCGTTTCCCCATGTACTCTTAGCTAAACTTTCTTTCCTTATAGAGTACTCAACGTATGGGAGTAGCATACCCAAGAAAGCATATCAATGACACTCCTTCCTGCAATCATTTTTTTTCATACATGGTTTTCGAAAGATCCAGCAGTATTTTTCTTCCCTGCATTCTAGATGATTGAGACACAAGTAACTGCTACACACAAGCATGCCCAATATTTGCACGCCATCCTCCAGTATTTCAAACAAATCATGCATGGACAAAGATAGGAGGTTAATTCAGAGAACACGGAAGCTGCGGACACTGGCGAGAGAGCTGAGCCATCATAGGACGCGAAACTGATCAGAATAGTCAACAGCTGACTGCATAAATATATAGTGTATCTACCAAACTCTAGGCGGGCGCGCGCTGGAATGTTCAACTTTCTCTTTTGGCGAGCAACGTCGTTGTAGCAGCGGTGGACTGAAATGGATCCCTTCGCTCGTTTACACCTTTTCCTGGTATAAATAGTCGAGATCCATGACAAGTTCAGATGATTGTTTCAAAGATACCTCGTCGTCGACCACAATCTCGACGTCGTAATCTCACCCCCACCAACGAAACCCAACCTCAGCATCCATCCTCCATCACAGCATTAGCATCACACTGACGCAATGCCCGCGTATGATTTTGGTCCAAGTGGAGGAATCTCACCTGCTCACAGGAGACGCGACTCGTGTTTACACTTAGAATTGACACTACCTATATAGTAAAACATCACAAGGAAAGATAAATTGGAAACTATAGCAGAAATGGAAATGACCTTGACCTGTGCTTCTTTTTTACGGTGACCCGTAACCGTAAGTATTCGCTTTCGTGGTCATACTCCTGCGACCGTTCACGACTGAAACAAACCTACTCCTTCAGTTGGCTAACCGTGTGGGCGTTCATGCAGGTGCTCGGACGAGGTGAACCCGCGGAAGCAGCCGTACAAGTTCTCGAACCAGAAGCTCCGGGACCTGGGGCTGGAGTTCCGGCCGGTGAGCCAGTCGCTGTACGACACGGTGAAGAGCCTCCAGGAGAAGGGCCACCTGCCGGTGCTCGCCGAGCAGACGCCGGAGGCCGCGGAGGAGGCCGCCCCCGCCTCCGCCGAGGTGCAGCAGGGCGGGATCGCCATCCGTGCGTGAGGTCCGGGCAGATGGCGCCACGAATGAACAGGATGCAAGCGATGTTCATATACTGCCCCGGTGCCCCTGATGTGTAAACCAAGTAGTAGTGTTTGTTGCCTGTCTGATGTCCGATCCCTACCAAGACTTGTAACGTCGTGCTCGTCCTTGTGAACTATAGTGGGTGAATAAATATGGTTAATGTTCGTTCAATGTTCGGTTGGGATCTTTCATCTTTTGCGGCGGAGTTCATTAATTGCTTCGAAAGCAATTCTGAAAACACCAATTTGAAGTAGTGGAGAAAGAGCAAAGGCATCATACTGGATAGGATTGGGGTTGAGATCCCCAGTTTGGATCAGAGGAACTACTCCTACCTTCGCTGGTGAGGCAGCACTACATTTCACATCTGGCCTGGCATTTGCCAAGGTTGATGGTTCTCCAAAGATCTGTAAACAGAATGACGAAATCTTGGTAGCCCAGTCTGAAGCACTAGAACCTGCATTACTGCATAGAACACCTGTCTGCCACCCTTAGTTTGATAATCACATAGTGCTTCACAATATGCCGTAAGATCAAAGGAACACACGAGAAACAATGACAGTAGCCAGGCATATACAATATGGACACTGTTGTTCAGTCTGAATTTTGTAACATAATAAATATTACCGGAATTACTGATTTTGAGTCATCTGGCTTCTCCCTAGGTGAATAACAAAATGTTGAATTCTTGCATTTTATAACTTGCTCAAACATATCGTCAAGGCTATTAAGTGGTTAGAGTTTGAAGATGACAGAATGAACTGGGAGTTCCTCGATTATCAAACTCATCAAACAAGCATCTCGCTGTTCATGTTTGGTAGCCCAGTTGCTTAAAAACCAGCTCTATTAATGGTGATGCAAGAGTAGCTAGTAAACACTAATTTGCCATCCTTGATCGTTGACAATACACGCAATACAATGCAGGAATCATTGCAACTCACAAAAAACAACGACAGTTGACAGCACCAAGATCACAACATCCGGAGTTAAATACCAGGACCAAACGAGAATGAAAAGAGAGCAACAAAGAGAGCTAAAACAAATGAGTTGGTGAATAGAGAGCAGAGTACGAAACAAGTCATCTGGAGTATAACAGCATCCCAAGTACCAACCTACCTAATCTTTTGACTTCCCAAAAGGAATCTACAATGAACAATCAGAATCAATCCTGATACTAAATAGTGTGATGCCCAATCATTGTCAAGAGACACCAAACCTCACATAGCATCACAACCTACCGCAACAAAATAACTACATCAATCAAATTATCTCCTGAGGCCTGAGCAGACAGAGCCCAGAAGAGGAGATGCATCTATACAAAGTTACAAAACAAACCCTTGCCGAACAATATTTGTCACCTCTACGGAGATAAAAAAAACTTTTCAGAGATGCTGTTGTTTGGCAGTGTGTGTGCCAGTTTTGATTATGATTTCTCAAGGTACAAATAACTAGTTGGCTCAAGGTTTTCTATTGAATTCATCATATTTGGTTACAGTTTTTGAAAATAATGTTTCTCGAAGAACAGGATCATTGATATTCTTCATTTATATCATTTATGCAGGAACTGAAAAAGTTATTGAGAAAAAGAATTAGTCATGGTGGACAACACAGTGAGATTCTGAGATGAGCAACAGAGATTCACTATCATCAAGTTGTGATAAAGAAAACTAGAGTTGGACGATGAGATCAAAGCTGTTGTAGTTTACTATGTAGTTTGGTTTTCCATGTGCAGTTTAAGTTGAATCATTTGTGCTGACACTGTCAGGCTGGTATCCCCAGCTCTGATGAACTTTAACACCTACCAAGATCAAAGGTATAAAACCTGGGGTCTTAAGTTTAAAATTTAAAATCTTTCAAAAAAAAAGTTTAAAATTTAAACATAATTCCAGAGCAGCAGTCCAATCCCCTTCAACAAAATTGCTTGTATCCCATCTCACCACAGAACCTTATATATAACCCTGTACTCAAACCCATCAGACTAATTCTCATTGGTATGCACATCTTCGATTTCTAAATCTAGACATGCTAAATGACAAAAAAATACTTTCTATGGCACTATAATAGCAATAGAAAAGATATAAACTAAAAAATCACTATAAACACCGCGTCCATTAATCCATATAGGAAAACATGGATATAACTGATTGAACAAGTGACTGTTTGAAAAATCTTTGTTATAGAAAGAAAATAAAACGAAGATAAACAAAACATCAAATGTTTGATTTACATATACACCTCAAGCCATATACGAAAGGATCATATAGCTGTTCAGTGTCAAAAAAATTGATCCTCTGTTACACCAATGGCATAACATTATTCAAGCATCATGTTTGTCGACCATAGCACGAAGTACCTAGAACAAGGTCAAATGCAGAGAGCAAAACAAAATTAGCTGTCCCTTTATGATCAGAGTTCATGTATAGGACAATAGGACAAATCACCAAACTGTGTACTGATGATGGACCTTCCCTAACCAAAGGTACAGACTCTTGCATGGAAGCATTAGGAGACAGACACAAGGAACGCCAATGGAATACTCAATCTTAACAGTCCTGGTATGTTTAGCTGAACACTTAAAGGGGCCCAATGAAATCAGAGATCAAAGAGGCCAGCATTGCGTGCAAAATCAGTTCAAAAGACTTGAAGAAAACCACACGAACCAAAAGCCCAAATACATCCTGATGCATAAAAAGAATAGTTACAGAAAACATAATGGTAGATAGATGGTGAATTGGTGATTGAACAACAATCTGCATCTGTGAATACTAGCTGGCACTCGAAATTGTTACAGGTTGGGAGATGTCAATTAGACAACACTGTAAAAGGGAATGAAGCACCAGTGCATGAAATCTGATAGCATAGTTAATATAAACTGAACCTTTTGGTTATTATTATTGTGTTTCAGGGAATGTTTGTAATTGCCTTATTTCAAGAACGAACCAGAATCTCGATATAATCAAAGGAACTTCCATAGCTATAAAAAATCGTATTTTAGAAGAGCTCTAAACATTGTGGATGATAGACTGGAATATCACCAATGGTTTAACGGATTTTAGCTAAGATGGTAACTGACATTCTTATTTCTAGTGACCTGGTTATGGGTTGAAACAAGCCATGAAAGAACAAAAGGATCAATAAGAATCCTGGGACCCGTCAGAATAAAAGTATTGCAAATCACACGCCAAGTAGGGGACATCTTAATATTGAAAAATTCACATACAAATTCGTTCATCCATTAGCATTGGGAGCAATGTACTGCTACACATCACATATGCATCACATCTAAACCATATCAAGCCTGGAACCAACACTATAGCATCCGGATACCAAAGTAGTACTGATTCAATTCAGCTCAATACAAAAAACAAACCCAGTAGAGCTACCTATTGCTTGAAGGTGTAGGGCTGGGGAAGCGAGATGGGGCCCCGGCGGTCCTCGTCGCCGTCGAGCAGCCTCTGCACCCGCTTCTTGGCGCAGTACTGCCGGTCGAAGTGCTTCACCTGCGGAATCGACAATTTAACCGAGTGCCACGAAGATAAAGCAAGAAGCGCGCAAAATCGTGCAGGGGGCTAAGCGCCGACCGCGAGTGCTTACCCAGGTGGGGCGGCAGTTGCTGACGAAGTTGGCGCGGGACTTCTTGCAGTCGGCGGGGTAGAGGAGCCCCATGGTGGCGATCTCGGTGGGCTTCTTGTCCACGTGCTTCTCGACGCACGCGTAGAAGGCATCCCGCGCCTGCGGAGGACGGAGGAGGGCGCGCCTCCCGTCAGTGGCGGAAGGCCGGAGAGGAAGGTGGGGATTTAGGGGTGTCGGGAGGGGGTAAGGGCTGTACCTTGTAGCAGGCTTCGCGGCCCTTGGCGAGGACGTCGGGCATGACGGATCCGCCGGAGCTGTGGTAGTCGGCGTCGTCGTCCGCGGCGGTGGACATCGTCGGCTGCGGAGGCGTGCGGGGGATTTGTTCGGGGGCTTTCGCTTGCGAGAGGGGAAAGGGCACAGACGGGTGGGCCGGCCCGAGATGGAAACGGGCCGTGCGGAATATGCGGCCCAGAAAGCAGGACCGGAACGGGCCGTGACAACGAAGTTTCTTTCCTTATGACATTGTGGCCGGTGGGCCGTCCAGGTGGCATGATTTTTAAGTCAAACCATTTTCTTTTCTCTTTTTTTTTCGAGCAAACAAGGGCAGGTGTTAAGTCGTAGCAGATTCTCCTCTCGATCAACTCTTGCGATGTTATCCAGTATTGCATTCAATGAACGAAATTACAGAAGAGTCCATGTGAATCATGACAATTGACAACACAAATCTTTTTTTTTCCAATCTCGAAAGGAAAGAAAATACACAACAACAGAATTCCCTCAATGGGAAAAAACACCAAGAGTTTAGTTCCTCAATCCTCACCCGCAAAAAAAAAAAATAGTTCCTCAATCCTCACTAGCTACCACGACATCATTGTTGTCAACAAAGGCTGAGATGATGAAGAACCTGACGGTGAGGTCCTGTCAAGCAGCTCTGGAGTGCAGATAGAGGGCGTCGGGTGTTGATGAGCTGCAGCAGGCAGCGTGTCTTTTTAGTTCTTGTTTCCTTTTGGGCGGAGCTTTCACTTCACACATCCTGGTCGCTGCGCTAAAACTGTAAAGCAAGGGAGCTTGCATTGTGAACTCGTTAACAGTTTACTGTCCCGTCGCTGTTGGTAGCAATGCATACCGGGGCTTGATCACTGGAAGCATAAAGATTGGTTGAAGATACGAACTAGAAGCAGATCATCTTTAAACACAGCTCTATCCGGTATATACCGTCATGCATGTCCATCACGTTGTGTGCATGGATAGATGGATCGTCAACACTTCACAGATGCAAACAAAGCATCCTCCACTTTATAGACTAATAAGTTCATCCCATGCGTCAATGCTGTTATTTAATACAGTAGGAAATTATACGACACTTCGTTAAACATGTACCGCATGATGTGAGTTACTGTTGGATGGAACCAGTGGCGGAGGACAGATCGAAATTGAGGTATGACGCAGTTGGACTGATGAAGCAAAATTAAAGACTTCAGTTATGGCACTTGTTCTAATGCCTAAAAGGGTAAAATCTTCCTCAAATAACTCAGCCCAAAGTTGAGCATGCATGTGTACTCCTAGCCAAGGGCGTAGCCAGAAACGCATCAAGCCCCGAGCTGGATAGCTAATTTCTTACTACTCCAGCTTCAATACACCCCTAAATAGTCTTCTGCACAGGGCTGAATAGTCTTCTACTGCTGTGATTTAGGCCTAGGACCCGGGCTGCAGCACACGAAGCATGGGGCCTGGCTCCGCCACCGCTCCTAGCAAAATCTGAGGTATGGCTGCCGCCATACCTTGCCCTAGTGGGGCGCTCCGCCACTAGATGGACATGAGAAAGCTAATGTACGTGCATGAACTCCTACCAAAATCTGAGCAACTGCGAAGATTACATGCCATGGACATGCATGAAAATATGAAAGCTCAGATCATCGTCTGGTCCTTTTAATCATTTTCCCTATTCATTGATTTCGTATATGAACCCAAATTAAACCAATCATCAGTACATAAAACAAGCCTTCATCAGATATATTTCAGGTTGCAAGCGGCACGGGCCACTCCACCAACCCACTGGGCTAGGCAGCGCAACTAGCCCACATAATCCCACATCGCAGCCCGCTTCGTCGAAATGCGGGTAGCCCGCACAGCCCGCTTACCCACATCGACACATCGCCCCTAGCTCCCCGCATCGGCACATCGGGCGCTCCGTCGCGCTCCGCAGCCGCGCGGCCATGGGAGCCCTAGCTCCACCCCATGGGCGTTGCTGCTTTCCGTTGCAACTACTCAACGTGCGTTGCCTCCGTCGTCGAGGCCTCCTGCATCCGGAAAGCTTTTCGGCTAGGTCGCGACTCGAAAAGTGTGGTAGCGTACCACCCCGCCGGCCATGCTACCGGCCGGTCAAAAATATGGCAGCGGGGAGGAACTGGAGCCGGGGACCACGGCCTGCTAGGCTCGGCGAGCAAGATCGCATCGCATCGCATCAGGCTTTAGCCATTGATGGCGTTCCTGGGGCGAGTCCGATGCTGCCGCACATCAGCGTCTCTGTCTTGATCTGATCTGATCGGACCTGGCAATGGCGATGGCTGGCCGGCTCCGGCTCAACGCGCCGAGCCGGTGCCGCGGCCGTCCCCCTGCCACGCCGCCGGCCGCCGCAGCGCGGCAGGATACAAACACACGCGTCTGGCTCCGACCGCCGCCGAGCTGCACGGGACCGTGCCTGCCTGCCCTTGCCCCTAACCGGCTGCCCTGCCCGTCCAATGGGCGGCTTCGTCCAAGGTTTCCATGTCGCATGGCGCACCCGCCAGCCGGCCTGCACGCCATGCAACAGTGCGCGCGCCCTCTGCGGGAGGACGCCATGGCACGGCGGAGGGAGATTAGTTGCCCAGGATGAATGTATCAAGTTTCCTTAACATACCATGTTGCCTGCGTCAGGCTGTTAGCAACGTGCGGCTCTTGCGGGCTGCCGCAAACGTCCACAGCTAGATACGGGTTCTTTGCAGGCCGCCGCAAACACCCGCAAGAAGGTAACGGCACTACCGGAAACAGGAAATTCACCGAGTGTAAAAATTTTGCCGAGTGCTTTATTTCGGGCACTCGACAAACAGCCTATTTACCGAGTGTATTCAACCCGGCACTCGGCAAACATATTACACTCGGCAATAAGGTCGTTTGCCGAGTGCCATAAATAAGACACTCGGCAAACCGCTCATAGACACTCGGCAAAGGCGCGACACTCGGTAAATAAACGGCGTGTGCATCGCACGTGCACCGTCCGTCACCGGACTGGGCCGGCCGTTAGTCCTTTGCCGAGTGTCGCACGCCGACACTCGGCAAAGAGGCAGTTTGCCGAGTGCCACTGCAGGACACTCGGCAAACGTATTACTTCGCCGAGTGCCTCACCCTGGACACTCGGCAAACAAAAAAAAATTTCGTCATTTTGGCCTCCACACTTTTTCTACTCCCCACGTAGGAGATTTTGTAATCCATAATAAAAGTTGGTATATTTTGTGGTCTGTTTGCTATTTTTAATGAAATGATTGCATTAATAGGAATTTTTTTATTCATGTCAAATTTTAACTGCAGGTACATGAAATGGTGGATTATAATCAGTGGAAAAATTATATCCATATTATGGAGTCCGGATTGAGGTCTCAACCAGGAAATGAAAAGAAATTTTGAACATTATTTTTAAAATACACGACCACGAACGTGTGGTTGAATGGTTGTTAAATTCTAAAAAAATCAAACGAAATCTGAAAATCACAAGATTTGTCAAGATGTCATGATATTATGTGTGGAGGCTGTGGTAAAAAATTGAGAAGGTTTCACCCAATTTCTGACATATATGCTTAGAAACCGACTCATCTCCTGGAAGGATTCATAGAAGTTAGAGAGGATACAATAAGATTTGGAGTCCAAGTGACACTTGAGTTAAGTTTTGGCTTCAAATCTTTTTGTATAGGCAACATACAACACAGATTGGTTCGTGTCAAAATTTGAAAATTTTTCGGATGCGTTTACTATTTTTTATTGATTAAATGCAATTATAGATTTTTAGTAGATATAAATGCAATTTGCGCTATAACTGCATGAAATAATAGAACATTATGAGTAGAAAACTAATTTAACCATTGTTGAGTGATGGTGATACGATTTTGCCCAAGTATATTAGAAAAAGTTATGTAAAACATGAAATATTAGTGTATTTTGCCGAGTGTGTAAAAATTGCCGAGTGTTTTTCACAGACACTCGGCAAATAAGGTACACGGGCCCACTGGCAGTATTCTCCTCCTCATTTAAAAAAAGAAAAAAGTGGCATTGCCGAGTGCCTGGGATCTGGCACTCGGCAAAGCAAGAATCTTTGCCGAGTGCCAGATCGCGGGCACTCGGCAAAGAACCCGACTTTAAAAAAAAATGAATCTTTACTTTGCCGAGTGCCAGATCGCGGGCACTCGGCAAAGAACCGGATTTACGTTTTTAGCAGACCCCCGCGCGCGGCCCGGCCTCTATCCAAAACCTCGCGTTTTTAGCAGACCCGCCGCCGCACCGCCCCGCCGCCCCGCCGCCGCCCCGGCCCGCCGCCCCGCCGCCCCGGCGCGCCGCCCCGCCCCGGAGCGCCGCCGCCCCGCTGCCCCGCACGGTTTCTCATCTACGCACGGTATTTTGTTGTATCTTTAGTTCCTATACTCCTACGTCCTAGCATAAGACCCTAATTTTGGAGTTTTGGGGAATTGCTAATTCCACTAGGCTAGTTCGTATTTGAACTAGACGTGAGTAGTACACCTGCTTGTGGGACATCAAGTTTGTAGTCCAAGTTCAGGTACAAACCATTGAATTCAAATTTCGAATATGAAGTAGTGCAAAGCTTCGTCTCTGAGTTCTAAGCCATTTCTCGTTGACTCAAAATGCAAAGCTTTCGAGTCCCGGAGCCCCGCTGCCCCGCTGCCCCGCCGCCCCGGCGGCCCGTCCTCGAGTCGTCACTTTGTACGATAGCAAGGTGAGTCATCCTACACCTCTATTTCCGTATGATGTTCGTATATCACGTAACCTAGTTAAGCGTCTCCCGTTCGAAAGAGATACGGTTGGAAATATGTAGATGTTTGCATATTTATAACCGTATCTGTTTCGAATTGTCCATGTCACTTTGGACAGCACGAGGATGTGTAGGTGGGTTTAGTTTCCATAGTCTACTCCGATCCGAGTTAGAGCTTCGGCAGGACCTCCCAATTGTTCTCCGGATACACAATCTCCATTCCAGGACGTGTATTTGGAGAACAGCGGGGAGGTGCTGCCGAAACTCTATCTCAGGTCGGAGTAGACCATGGAAACTAATCCCACCTACACATCCTCGTGTGGGATTAGGACCTATCTTCACCTAATAGACAGTATAGGAACGCGTAGATGCAACGTGAGTTTTTATATTACTCGCTGATGTGCTAGAGGATGGAGGATCGTCAGTGGATGTACACGGGCCGATCTAGTCAAAATTCGTTGACCGATGAGTGGATAAACAAGACCGATGCATTCTTGGAACGGGCATTTGCAAGGATCAAAGGAGGAAGAGATACTTGGTGTCCGTGTAGCAAATGTGGAAACCTGCGTCGGCAAACCAAGTTAGAAATGGGTAAACATCTTGTTAGGCACGGATTTACGTCAGACTATACCATATGGATCTACCATGGTGAAGTCGATCGTGGGAGGGACGAGGCCATCAGACAACGTATCGAGCAATATGATGATGACGGCGGGGTGGGAGACATGTTAGATGACTATCATGAAGGTCGTAGGGAGGAGGAGCCCGAGGCTACCGCAAAGGCGTATTACGACATGTTGTGTGCGGCACAGCAACCCCTTCACGGGCATACCAAGGTCTCTCAACTGGATGCCATTGCACGTCTAATGGCTGTGAAGTCCCAGTTTAGCTTGAGTCGAAACGCCTTCGATATTATGTTGATAGTTTTTGGGAGCCTGCTCCCGGAGGGTCACATCTTGCCAAAGTCTATGTATGAGGCACAAAAACTTCTTCGTGCACTTAAGATGCCGTACGAGCAGATACATGCTTGTCCGAAGGGATGCATCTTATTTAGAAAGGAATATGCGGAAGCAAAGTACTGTATAAAGTGCGAATCGTCTAGGTTCCTGGAGGTCGACTCTGGTGACGGTCAGAAGAAGCAGCTTGCAATTCCTGTGAAGATCCTTCGGTACCTTCCCTTCATACCGAGGATCCAACGGCTTTACATGTGTGAAGAATCCGCGAAACAAATGACATGGCACAAAACCGGACGTCGATACAATGCTGAGAAGCTGGTACACCCATCCGATGGTGAAGTCTGGACAAAGTTTGATGCGATCTATCATGAGAAAGGTCGAGAGGCTCGTAATGTACGTGTTGCGCTCGCAACAGATGGGTTCAATCCTTATGGAATGGCTGCCGCCCCGTACACCTGTTGGCCTATGTTCGTTATCCCCCTCAATCTCCCCCCTGGTGTTCTCTTTCAGCGACAGAACATATTTTTATCGTTGATAATTCCAGAACATCCAGAGAATAATATGAGTGTGTACATGGAGCCTCTGATTGATGATTTGGTCCGTGCATGGGATGAAGGTGTATGGACATACGACCGTGCTACAAGGACAAACTTCAAGATGCATGTTTGGCACCACTACTCTCTGCATGACTTGCCAGCATATGGTATTTTCTGTGGCTGGTGTGTTCACGGGAAGTTCCCATGCCCAGTATGCAAGGCTTCTTTGAAATTCATTTGGTTGACGAAGGGTGGAAAATATTCTTCATTCGACAAACATCGACAATTCCTTCCTCCTGACCATCCTTTCAGACGAGATATTAGAAATTTTACAAAAGATATCGTAGTTAATGACCCTCCACCGCAGATGCTGACCTTAGCCGCGGTTCGTGCTCAGTTAGACGCTCTTGAGGTCAACAATCATGATGGTGGTTTTGTGGGATATGGCGAGCAACATGCTTGGACTCAGAGATCGTGCTTGTGGAACCTCCCCTATTTTGATGATCTTCTTCTCCCACATAACATTGATGTTATGCACACTGAAAAGAACATTGCCGAGGCAATTTTTAGTACAATTATGGACATTCCTGACAAGATAAAGGATAACGTTAAGGCTAGAGTGGATCAAGCAATGTTATGCAACATACCAAAGCTAGACATGGCGCCTCCCAGAGCCGGCAAGTCGTGGAGAAAGCCTAAGGCTGATTTCGTCCTGACGAGGGCCCAAAGGAGGGAGGTATTACAATGGTTCCAAACGTTAATGTTCCCTGAGGGCCCAAAGGAGGGAGGTATTGCATGCAGTACGAGGCGCGGGTTCAGGCCATCATCGACTTCTATGCTGAATACAGAAGGATGAGGGTCAAAAAAGAAGAGGCCAGGACAATGAACCTGACCAAGGAAGAATTCATGATGGTACGTACAGAAAGTTAATATTTACTATTTCTGAGATTAATTACGCTTCACTTCTTTTGTTACATGTCGCACACTTGATGATGTAGGTGCCTCCGTGGTGGTGCCGATCCTTTACCCGGTGCTGGGAACAAATGGTGGGCGTGTGGTTGCAGCCCGGGTGGTTGGAGAACCACGTTGCTTGCCGGGAGCGGCGTCTGCAGATGCCATATGCAGCACACCATCAAGGCAGCCTGAGCCTTGATGAATACAAGGAAAAATGGGTACGTGAATTCGTTTCTTTATTCTCACACATAATACACATAATACTGCATATTTTGTAATCCTTTTGTATTTTTGGCGCAGACGTCATCACATGAAGGCCAGGAGTGCTCCCGGTTCAAGGCATGGGTTATGTCCAAAAAGGGCAAGGCCACGGCAGACATCGACTTCAACCTGGAGGACCCGCCCGAGGCATACAGCCATCCCAGCATCCACAGCCGCGTCACCGCGTACACAGCAATGGCGAGGGAGGTTCATGGGCCAGAGTTCGATCCGAGCTCTCAGGATATTGATCCTGAAATTGTGATGAGGGTGGGAGGAGGGAAGAAGCATGGCAGGTATTGGATTGGGGATAGCGTGATCGACACTGCCAGTACTCCCACCCTCTCCCAGATCCGAGCAAGGAGCACGGACTCGAGCCCCGCGATACAGGCACGGCCTACCGCTGCACAGTTACAGATGCAGGCTCTGCAGGTTATTTCTGTTTCTTTAATTTTTCATTCATTTTGTACATATCTTTTGCTTGGCAATAAGACATTGGGATGAAATATTGTAGGCCAGGTGGAGGTAAAACGGAAGCGCCGAGAGGAACTAGAGGCAAGGATCGAGGCGAGGATTGAGGCGGAACGGCAGCTAGAAAGGCAGAGGACGGAGCAGATGTTGCAATACATGCAGAGTGTCTTTCACACTTTAGGTCAGACTCCACCACCTATGCCACCGAACCTATTCCCGTCACCTCGACCACCTCCTGCAGCTACTCCTGTGAGTCACTCTCAACCTTACAATCAACCTAGAGTTAAACTAGAAACTACAGGCACTACAGACTTACACTAGAAAAGTGAGTAATGCAATCTCTATAACTTTGTGCAGAATCAATCGGCGGCGTCCAATGCGGATTCTTCTTGGGGCAGTGGCCACCTGCACATTCTCCTCAGCCTCCTCATCCTCCTCAGTGACTTGTGAACTAGAGGTGTTTCTGATGCAAAACCTGTGAATTACTTGTTTGTGAATAACTTGTTTCAACGAGAACTTGTGAATGTTATTTGTGTGCTTGTGATGCTTGTGGTGCAATTTATATGCCTGTGGTGTAATTTATATGCCCGTGCTTCTGTGATTGTTTTTTGAGAGGGGTCCTTTATATGTCAAATTTCTGTTTTTTTAGTAGGGGGACAGATACTTTGCCGAGTGTTAATACTCGGCAAAGAGGCCATTTTCTGTTAGGTCGACGTCTTTGCCGAATGCCACGTGGAAGGCACTCGGCAAAGGCGTCGTAAAATTTTGCGGGATTGGCCTCTTTGCCGAGTGCCACGTGGAAGGCACTCGGCAAAGGCGTCGTAAAATTTTGCGGGATTGGCCTCTTTGCCGAGTGCCACGTGGAAGACACTCGGCAAACCGTGTACCTTCACCGAGTGCCACATGTGAATACACTCGGCAAAGATTTTCTTTTTGCCGAGTGTCTGCCGTCTGACACTCAGCAAAGCAGCCGTTACCGTCAGAAACCGTTATCGCCTTTGTGCCGAGTGTTATATTTTGCCGAGTGTTGTATTGCCGAGTGCCCGACGATCAACACTCGACAAACCCACTGTTTGCCGAGTGAAAGTTTGCCGAGTATGGTTCCCCGAGTGTTACACTCGGCAAACCCTTTGCCGAGTGTATTTGGGCCTTCGCCGAGTGCCTGGGGCACTCGGCAAACTTGCTGCTTCCGATAGTGCGGGGGTAGTGGGTACCCACGCGCCGCCCCGCTTGCAACCTGAGATATATTGTAAAACGAACCAAACCAAACAAGTCCAGTGCATTTAGGTTTCCGAACGGAACTTGAGGCAGTCATCAGAGAGATGCGTGTGACAGAGTTTCCTTCACGTGAGTGGATAGCACCATAACATAATTAGCATGCACTGGATATGTTTTCAAACGAACTACTACTGAACAACCAATATGGCCAACAGAAAGAGAAGATTCTTGCATACTTCGATCGTGGTCCTAATCGACGTTAGGACTTGCAATATTGGTGTATGACCAAATATCGTGAGGGGACCGGCCGGCTTTATGGTTGAATGAGCCAGCAGTGGCCTGATCTTGTAAACATAACATTATTAATTAACTTATGGTTTCTTATAAATTATCAACAATGTTTCTTTTTGCCTAGTTACACGTGAAACAGATACAATTTTATCAGCACATTGCAACCCTGGGAAATGATTAGATTTTGAAGACCCTATGGACGATGCACAAGTGGAGGATATACATATACTAAACCTAATGTGCCACCTAGCTTAAATTAATTCTAGTGAAATGAGAAGAGCCAAATGTAGAAATGCTAATTAATTTCTTGATTAATTTAATTGGTTTCCACGCACATGAGTAATATAACAGAAAAACACATTTATATTTAACTAAGACATCAGAAAACGTACTTTCTACTCCCCCTCATTGACATGTTTTTACATCTCTATATAGTACTCTCAGATATATATCTCCTAAATATACAAGGAGGCGGCCAGGCTGCAACAGCTACAAATGATTATTATTATGGTACACGATAATCCAGAATCCAGAGATAACACTAATATATCAAAAAATAAAAAATAAGAATTAATAAAAGAAATAATGCTGTTGCATACTCCTTCCGTCTCCAAAAATAAGTTATCCTAGAAATTCTAGGATAAATTAACAGGAAAGTAAAATGACCATGTTTGCCCCTATTTATTTCCTATATTTAGCACTAATTGATTTTTGCATGCACATGTACTTTCTAAATAGGGTAGGATGACTTGTTTTTTGGACAAATTTTAAATCCTAGAATGATTTGTTTTTTAGACTGAGGGAGTACTAGAAATGTTTTTTAGTGCAATTGGTTGTTACCAGCAGAAATAGCTAACCGACGATATGTCCTACGTAAGATTAAAATAGATTAACGGGGACCTAGAGACTCCACCAAAGAATTAACTAATTAAATGAACCTGCCAAAACAACCTTGGCTAGTATTCAACTTTTCAAAGATGCAAGGCTTATTTGGATCTGTCTGATAACAGGCATGTTGTCATCATCACAATGCTGGAGAGCATGCACGCTTCATGCATATCTAGTAGCTAGGGACCTGAGAAAGCAGGCGTGGTGTATCCTGACTCCTGATTCATGACTTCATGCAATCAGAGTTTTATCTCCAGATGTCCAAACATTGGCAACACGTGCCCAGCAGGAACCATGTTCAGGAAGGGTCTGCCTGTTCCGTTCAGGCCATATGGATAAGCTTTGGGGATTGGGGGAGACATACACGTAGCGATCCACCGGTAGTAATTGTTCGTATCCCTTCTTGAATGCATATAGAGGTATGTAGTAGTATTAAGTATTAACAAACTCCAAAAAGTACTGCAAGAAAAACAAAATCTGTATAAGGAACATTTGCAGATTCCTTTAGAGGGGATATTGCAATTCAAAGGCAGCCCTGGAAATTTATAATCAAGTTCAAGGTTAAATTAACTAGCTTTAAGTATATCTGGCAAATGATTTACTGAGTTTAACGAGAGAGAAATTAGTGAAAACTAAATCACATGTATTTGAGATTTAGACCAAGCAATAGGGGTATGGCTGTAGAGCCGTTGATCTGAGATCTAAACTTAATTAAGAAACTTATATATATTTAGGAACCCTGTTACAGAAGCTAAGAAAATTGACAGCATCTATCCAGTATATACCATTAAGGTAAAATTATACATAAGAAAGACATGTATTGCAAAAAGAAAGGATACCATGCTGATCATTGCAAATAAATTTGTTTTACATATGAATGGCTTTGAAAATATGTGTGTGCATGTCTTTGAAAATTATTTATGGATCAATTACATGCTCAAATAATGAATCATTCGTGTGAAGACAGATTCAAAATAAAAGAAGTAGGGAGCACAACAGGATTACAGGTCGATATTAAATTCCACCAGTTATCTTGTTTTGGAAAATCCTCTCAACCTTTGCAAAATACTTCTAGGTCTAGAAACTGATTTGACCACATAAAATTTTAATGAATCTTCCATTATATATTTTGTTCGATTGCACAGGGATCGGAATAATGATAAAAACTAAGCAGCTTTTTAAAGAAACTGTATTATGAGACATTTCATGCCACAATAAAAAAATATTTTGTTCAGTGAAAACTTGGACATGGATCCAAAAGTATAAGGAGATCCTGAATGCTCATGGAAGAACAATTGAGCCTTAATCTGTTAATCATCACAGCATTTGAACCTCTGATACAGCTACCAGAATCATATCTCAGACCAGCAAAATAAGAATCATGACCAATTTATCCGTATTAGAATGTTGCGCTTTCTGATGGATCACAATAAGTTGGTGGCCATAATATTGTGATAAAGGCACAGGCTATATATATAGGTGATCTGAAAAGATCTTCATGTTCAACCAAAAGATTGCATATTTGAAAGACCATTAATTTTGCGAAAGACTCGTAATAAGTTCTAAGCCATAAGGATAAATTCTTTTGCCGGTTTCACACTCATTATTCCTAGAAAAGAAAAGTGTTGTTATAATTTTGCTATTTTTAACACTTATCTTTTACGTGAGCTCGCAAGCGAGAAAAATACAGTAGAGGTTAAATGACCCTTTACAAACGGACCCATCGAGTGAGCACCAGCCATCTCAAGGAGCATGTTTTTTCTTCTTTTGTTTCTTTCCAGATGTTTTCTGCGACGAGTTGGAAATAGTATCTTCATTGAACCATAGTACGACATTTCCATATCTTTTTATGCGACTTTTCACCGTAGGAACCTTGGATGGGATTCGTAGTATCTCCCAATACCTTGGAGTGGACCGTGAAAATTTGGGAAAATATAGGGACCGGTTAGAGTGGGCTGTGGAAAAGCCTCATTTGTTTTGTCCAAGTGTGAAGAAGCCTTCGGTACGAGCTGTCCGTCCATAAAGCTTTTGCCATCACGAGGCCCACTTCCTGCACAGGCCAAGCCCACTGCACTTGGGCCTGAGCCCAGAAGCGAGCCTAGTACAGATTTATTATTGCCTCTCTAATCTGAAATCTGGGCCTCTGTTTGAAATTTGGATTCTTAACATCTGGCCCCTGTTCATGCACGAGAACTGCAGATTTATCGTTTACTACAGTTTTACGCAATGCGACGAGGATTAGATGCTCCTGTCCACCTCAGCAGCAACGGAGATACGCGCAGTTACTGTGGGATTTAAGACGGTCATCTTTTTTTAAAAAAAATCTCAAGACGTGCATCTTGTGGTCCGGAAAAGCCAAGGATCGGATCGCACCAGCAGTTTTACCACCCCCCAAATCTTGAGGCGAAGATGCTCGCTGTGAAGCAAGCACACATCCATGGCCTGAAATCGCTGTGGCCCCCGGGGGAAAACAAGCACTAAAAAACGAGCATTATTGGCGCCAATCATTGTCATGCGGCCTCTGCACGCCCCCGTATCCGCATGTCGCGTGCCATCGCTCCTCGCATCTACCGTCGACGACGGGCCAGCCGAGCCAACCAAACACCCGGGCGGGGATGCACCCGCGCACCGCTGACCCATCCACATCCATGTGCACTGTGCCCGCATCTTCCCAGCTGCATCTCCACGTCCTCCGCCTGACCGCCTGTGATTCTGCTGGCTGCTACCTGCAAGAACCAGCTCTGAAAGGAAAAAGGGAAAATTGGCTATGTAACACCGAAAGATGACGATTTCCGGAAAATACCATTAAAAGAGTTTGCCCCCGTAAACTACCATTAAAAGGTGCAAACGTTACGTAAAATGCCAATCTGTTACATGTCGCCTGCAGCTCTGTTATCTTGGACGAAAATACCCTCAAACCGTTATTAGAAATAAGAAATATGCACAACGTTTAAGAAACAAGCACATGGCTCATACCATCTCAAAAAAAAGCGTATGGCTCATACTTGCATCATTTCAGCACAAGAACACTCTCCATTGCAACACATGCACTGAGCCACTGAATATGACCAACAGCAATAGGTCCTTCATAACAGCAATAGGTCCTTCATGATAACAGATCCAAGAGCATACAACTTTGGAACTAATTTGAGCATACAAGTGGTTCAATGACTAACAGAATTGAAACAGCAAGAACCTAGTCTAATTTCACCATACCAACAGTGCAATACAGGGTTATTTCAGCACATCAACACTTCCAACAAGGTCTAATTTAGGATCAGACTACTTTGCACTAGACAAAACAACACAGCAGCATCATTTTTAGGATCAGACTACTTTGCACTAGACAAAACAACACAGCAGCATCATTTTTTCAAGGACTAGCTTATGATGCGCCTCCTAACAATGCCTCCTGGTGATATGTCTAACTGTGCAGCCATTCTTCTAGTTGTAGGTCCTGGACTTCGAGTAGAAGTAGAAGCAGCAATCCTTCTTGTTATTGGTCGTGGACTAACTGGTGGTTGAGTGACCAAGGAAGTGGAGGTGGTTGCTTGTTCTTGAGGTACTAAGGAAGTAGAGGTGCTTGATGCACCAGCCTTCTTGGACTTCTTTGAAGTTTTCTTGGATTTTGAAGCCTCTCCTTTCCTTTTCCTACACAACAAAAATTTAAATAAGCCATTATGCAGCCATACATAGAAATCATAGTAACAGAAATAAAGGGATTTTTGTTTACCTAGATTTGTCAGGAAGTGAAGGTGGTAATTCAGCACCAAGTGTTGTATTCTCATTGATCCTAAAATAGCAGCAGGGCATAAATCAACAACACATACCCATATGTTGTATTCCCGTAGAATCGTTACTGACCATGTGTAATGTTGTTGATATCGTTTGACACGTGTTAACCTGTTGGGCAAAAGACCGATAAGAATTGGGCCGACGCTAGATCAGAAGCAAAGAGAGAAGCATATTGGACTTTTTGGACTAGATGAAGCGTCATAGCTGACGGAGGCATGGAAGGAGCTGACGAGGCTACGTCAGCAAGTTATCTGTTAGAGTTTAGGAAAGTTTTATTTTCTTTATTATCAAGTAATGTACGTCGTAATCAACTAGGGTTTGTAGCTTAGGCTATAAATAGCTGCCCTTGGGCATGTATCAGTCCATCCAATGATCAATACACAAACTCTTTTTTTCCTTTTTTCTCTTTTCGGCGGCTTCGCCTTAGTTGCAGTAGATTTTGTTTTTACGATTTCTTTCCTGCACCTGGGGCTGCATCGACTTCAATCTCCAACTTGCTGGTAAGTTCCACGTCGAACGAGACAGATAGGCTCAAGGTTGACAGCGTATCGCTTCTTCCTCTATCCTCCTGTATTAGTTCAAGTTATCAAGCAGATTGGATCTAGGTCTGGTCTGTTCACCAAGTTATCGATATCAGTTTGTTCCTGTTAGATTAATCTATTTAGTCTAGCTTGCTTCTCGCTGTTATCACCAGTTATCGGTATTTGCTAGATTTGGCATGATTAGATTCGTTTGATCTTGTTTTTATTTAGTTTTTACCATAATTTATCCAGCCTAGATCTAAATACCATCGGCCGACGCGCAGCTTGTCTATTGCTCATCGCTAGGCCGATCGGATTCGGATTTAGGTGTTGTCTACCGAGGCTTCGCTAACCCGCTTAGCGCTACTTCACCTGCATAATCGGCCGGAGCTTTGGCCGATTGATCTACTGACGCATTGGACTTTTGGCCGATGCACATGGCGGAACGATTCGGAATACCAGCTGATACATTCCGGTAATTTAACGTTTTACCTATCTCTTATCAATTGTAGGTCAAATTGACTAGCACGTCCTACACCACCACGATGCCAATTTGGACGCCGCGTAGGAGCGAAGCAAGAGGCTACCGGGTCCTCGCGTGCGACGGCGCTGAAGGCCGACCTACGGATTTTTCGTCAACAAATGCATACCAAAATCGGTCACATTCTAATTTCAAGTGCATTTTTCATCTAATTTTGATAATACAGCTAATCTACTATCAACCATAGAGGAATCATATGCAATAACAGAGATACAACGATCTAGGGTTTGATTCTGACCATTCGGGGACCTCAAGTGGATCCATGAGAGAACACCGAAATGGAGGAGCGGCAAGAAGGGATGGCGCTGGGGCTGAAGAAGGTTGACGCCAGGGGGCAGGCAGTGGCCAGAGCCCGCGGCCCGTCAACCCTGGATGGCATCGGCCTTGCAGACACGCGTACACCGGGGAAACCGCGCCCTATCCGCACTGGCCCGCAGGGGCTCCGTCGCCGGTGGGGAAAGGCCGGCCGTCGCCGGTGAGAGGAGGGACGGGCCGCGCAGGAGCGGCGCCGCGCTCGGGAGGGGTGCGTCGGGAGGAGATAAGGCAGGGGAAGATAGGCAAAGGGTAGATAGGTCATTTCAGATGCGTGTTATGTGCTGAAAAGATACTAAAGATCGAGGCCTTGTTTAGCTGCAAAATTTCAAATTCCAAATAAATGTTTGCACACATACTTGACGTATTAAATGTAGTTAAAAAAAATTGCATTACACAGATGGTCCATAAATCGTAAGACGAATCTACTGAGCCTAATTAGGCCGTGATTAGATAATAAATTGCTACAGTAATATACAATAAACATGTGTTAATAATAGATTAATTAGACTCATTAGATTCGTCTTGCGATATACGGACGGAATCTGCAATTATTTTTTTAATTATCTATGTTTAAATTTTAAATGTGAAAAGATTCTATTTTAAAAATTTTATAGAGTGCATTTAAATAAGACCCGAGTTTTACAAATAAAATGTAAGGGAATGCGATTTTGCCGTAACGTTTGCATCTTTTAATAGTATTTTACGGGGGCAAACTCTTTTAATGGTATTTTCCGGAAGTCGTCCCTACACAGCCAATTTTTCCGAGGAAAAATGGTTAGACACAGGACGAGCGAGCGATCACGAGCCAGCCATCGTGTCCGACGTCCCATTCCACGGCAGGTGACGCCATGAAGGCTGCGCTGATAAGGCGATGACATGTGGACCCGAAGTACAATAATTGTACAGTTTTTTTGTGGGGCAATAATTGTGGTGGCCACAGAAGTTCAGAGGAAAGCGACCTGACAGACAAAGCTACCATTAGGACTACTGTTTCGAGTTAACCATCAAGGCTTATTATCTATCATCTGTCTTTGCTATGCTATAGGGCAGGATGAAACACCAGACAGGGGCTATGATTGCTGGAGATTCTGGTGGCGAGATACATGCATCATCGTCAGGGCAGGGAGTGAGTGCATCTGGTGAGAGCTTGGCTTGCTTTGCTTGTTAAGTCTTCCGACTCTTATCTTAATTGCATTATTGCTGCTCATATCTTCCTCGCGTCTGTCAGACGGTTCGACGCCTGTTCTGTTTTGCAGGGACATGGTGTCACAGTGATAACACAGATAAGTGAGCTTCTTGGCGCGACCGAGCTGGCTGGTTCGCCACATGGACGGAGATAAGCTTGCAGGACGTTTATCTTTTCTCCGTGACCCGATTCCTGTATGCCGCCCCGGATCATGCAAACATCACCTCAAGAATCCAACCTTTTCTTTTCTCTCCTCTCCTGTGACACGCACGCTGGATCAAAAGAAAGCCTGCCCAGAACAAAAAGAATACTATCCTCTCCTGTGCCTGCAAGCAAAATTTCTCTGGTGAAATTTCAGTCTACTACTCACAGTCATCACTGACAACAACGATTGTTTTTTAAGAGTAGCATATATCCTGCTCAACGAAACATAACCCAGTACTTAATTTTACTAAATAAATACGGAGCGTCTCATCAGGAATTTGGAGCACATTGCAAACATGACCATGGATTATTTTTTAAAAAAAAACTCTGCCTCGCACATGAGACCTGCATGACCTCGCCACTGCAATCAATCGTTTAATCTGATTGCTAAACCAGCGGTGGTCAGTGCCCTGAGGTGTTAGGTGCCTCCATAAACAATCACAGGAGCGAGAGAAGTTTTCTAGCATTAAACCAAGAGGCACCGGTCGGCGACCGTGAAGCGATATGGCTGGGATATATCGTATCCGTTTCGGGGGTTTGTCTGAATCCGGTGGCAGAAACAAGATCGGAGATGCCCTGCCCTGAGATGCCTCGTGCACATGCTACGCCTGCAGAGCACTCATCCAGTCATCCATCGGTTCCCAGATTCCTTCGCTAGATTAAAAAAAAAATAGTCGCCTGATTAAAGCCATCTAAGGCTGCCCGCACCGGGTACCGGGAGCGGTCCGCTACCCGGGCCTGCACTACGGTTTAGCGTAAACTCGCAAATATACCCGTGCGTTGCTACAAGAAGTCATATATAAATATATTAATTAGCATATAAAAATATATATTGTACACCATATATATTTTATTGTCGGTGGAGAGTTTTTATATTTTTCTATTTTATTACTCACCAAACGCTAATTCTAAATGGTCTATGACTCTTAACTTAACATATGGTCTGCCGGATTCTGATTAGGACTCCGATTGGCGGACCAAGGAATCATTGCTTACTTTAGAAATAGTAGGAAAAGCGCTGCAGCAGGGGATCCGCTGCGCTCGTGCTTCCGCTAAATCAAGCGGAGTAGCGGGCGTCTGCTACGGCCGCGCCGGCCCCACCGCGCCTCCGCTCGCGCCACGCCGCAACTGCCGAGCGGAGGTCCGCCTCGCCATTGCCGCTGCGGGCCGCTGCGGCCGCTCCGCCCCGCGAGCTGGATGCCGACGAGCTGCCAGAGCACTGCCCGCGCGCGAGCTGGAGAGCCGAGAGGAGAGGGTCGAGCTGCCGGAGCACTGCCCTCCGCTCACTCCGCCCCGCCGTCGCTGCCCCTGCCTCGCGCTGTCGAGGAGCAGCAACAGCCGTCGGATCTCCGCTGATAGATCTCCGCCGCCGCCGCCACGGGAGGAGGAAGGGCGCGGCGAGGGAGGGGGCGGAGGGGGTGCCAGGACGAGCGCCGCCTCGCCTCGCCCGGAAGCAGTGCCAGGACGAGCACCGCCGCGAGGCCCGCCGTCGGCCATCAGGATCCAACTCGTCGTTTGCCGTCGTCGGCCATCAGGATCCAGTTCCTCGGTGGCGCTCCCGCGGGGGTCGCTCGATCCGGGCTCCGCTCGCGCCCCAACGTGTTGTTGCTGGAAGCCACGGGAGGCCGTCGCGCATCCTCGCCGTGCGCAGGCCACTCGCGCCGGCCAGGATCCGGCCGCGCGCATTGATGGGACAAGGGCGGCGACCGGGAGTGGCTCTCAGCGTGGCTCCAGTCCGCCGGCTGGCTGCTGTTGCTGGTCCCCGTGGTGGCTTCCTACGCCGCCCACCGTGTGCGCGACGGGGCCGCCTTGGTGCTGCTCGCCCCGCCGCGCGTACTGTTCACCGCCGTGGCTCACGGCTGCGACCGTGAACGCCGTGGCGGTGCTGACGGCGGGCGCCGCCGTGCTAGGCCTGCGGACCCGCCCACCCGTGGCAGCTCCTCCCTCCCGCGGCCCGAGCTCCACGTCGTGTGCTCGCCGGCCCGAGCGCCACGCCGTGTGCTCGCCGGCCCGAGCGCCACGCCACGACCATGGCCGCCGCCCATGGCTGCTGTGAGGTCCGCTCGCCCATGGCTCGACGAAGAGGGAGGGGGGCGGAGGACCGGCGGCGCTGGGATCAGGCGGAGAGGGAGGGAGGGGTCGGAGGGGTGCTGGCGAGGATGGGGAGGGAGAGAGAAGGGGGCGGTGGATAAGGAGGTGAGACTGACGTGTGAGATCCGCGGTGAGTAGTTAGTATAGAGGAAGAGATATAGAGGATGATGTATACAGAGAAACTTAAATATAGAGGACACAATCTGGATGATTAATAAAATATTTTTTTAAAGGATGGATTTAGATTTGGATGAGAGCGGACAGCTAAACATCACTCGGCAAATTTTGTTAGCCAGTAAAGTTGACAGACGCGACGTCATTTCAGTCGCCCTCTCATCTCATCTCTCCAAGCGTGTGGCAACACTTGACACTGTTTCAGCTCGAAGCAAAGCGAAGTTCAGAAACCAGCTTACTCTGATAAAGACTGAACAGTGGTTCGGACAGCTACAACAGCAGACATAATCAGCAATCATTGTACCGCCCTACACGCGCACCCGGCCAGTCTAAGTCTAGAGCCGCCACACGAGCGTAAACGATGGTTCAGCAACGCTAACCGCGCTCCTGCCACAAGCCGTCCTCGGACTGGACCAGCGAACACTTGTCGCCGTCGGCTGCACGGTTGAAACGAAACTTACCAACTCGTTGGATGCGATGGAATATTTTTTTCCAAAAGGAAATGTGGCCGATGATAGAGATCCGGCTGACAGACGAGGAAGCCCGGTGGTTCCATGCATCAGCAGCTGCGTTTCGGTTCCGGGGCAAAACCAACTAGTACGTTTTCGTTGGACGCAATATGCAAATTCGTCTCTAAACTATCATCGAAAGCTCAATTTTATCCCTGAACTATGAAAACAGCCGTTCTTATCCTTGAACTTATGATTCCGGCTCAATTTCATCCCTGGTCAGATGTGGACACCACGGTAGCGTGCCTTGTCATCGCCCAGTCATCGCTAGGATTTTGTTATATCTTTGGCTGACCATTTTACCCTCCTTTGTTTCAATGAGAAGCGTTTATTATCCTATAGTATACATGAGAATGCAGATGGTACATCAAAACTAATCCCAAGTTGGAATAGATTTACTGTAATGATTCTATGAATAACATCACTGCTAACACCAGACAGGCCAGCCCAAATACCAACATGTACAGGCAACATGGGTGTGTGCGCACATCCGATCAACCAATCAACAGTCGGAACACAGATTTTTCTCACGATTTGCTATTTGCATTGATACACGCCTGATGAATATAATTAACTTGTTCAAAACATGCATCGACGGACTCTGAACGATTTTTGATCTGAAACTTGTTCAAAAACAGTTAGGTATATACGCAGCAAGCTTTCTGATGCTTAGTTTGAGGATGAGAACGCCTCTCATTGAAACAAAGGAGGGTAAAAGGGTCAGCTAAAGACATAACGAAATCCTAGCGCTGACTGGGCGATGATGAGACGCGCCACCGTAGCATCCACATCGGACCAGGGATGAAATTGAGCCGGATTCAAAAGTTTGAGGATGAAAACGGTCGTTTTCGTAGTTCAGGGACGAAACTGAGCTTTCGGCGATAGTTTAGAGACGAATTTGTCTATTCTGCCTTTTCGTTGTAAAAAGAAGGGAACCGGTTTACACCTCTAAACTATCGTAAAAATCCAATTTTCAACCTTAAAATACAAAATCGAATAAGACCGTCCAACTGTCGAAACCGGTTTTATATCTTTAAAAAATTAAAAAAAATCTAATTAGATCTAAAAAATTAAATCTAATTCATTTTATATTAGAAAAATATAAAACTAGTACCAAAATTTTTCTAAAAATATAACCTATCTATTTTTGCTCTACTTGAATCTTATTTATTTAAAAATAATTGGCAAAACTATAAGCAAACAAATACTATGAATATAAAAAATTGGATTCGAATAACTGAGAAGAATAGTGCCAATAGATAGGTTACATTTTTAGAAAAATTTTTGGTACCCATTTCATATTTTTTTGATTTATAGTGAGTTAATTATGATTTTTAGTTTAAATTTGAATACTTTTAATTTTCACAAAATGGAAAATTATTTTCGAAACCACTCTAAGGGCCAATTTTACCCGATTTTAATAGTTGGATTACTTTTTTATTCGATTTTGTAGTTTAAGGTTGAAAATTGAATTTTCGCCATAGTTCAAAGCTGTAAACCGCACTTTAAAAAAAAATTGATCTTGCCCGAACAAGTCTCCTCCCCGGTGGAGCATTTGCTCGGCGAGAGGGACGGGGCGGACGACGGGGGCAAAGAGACCAGACAGGCGGACACCACGGCCACCAGCGGCGGCGATACGGTATCCTCCGGCGCGCCCCCGCGGCGCACACGTTTGGGGACGACGACGAGCAGATGGGGATCGGATCAGGCCGGGTCCCCGTGGTCCTCTGCGCCAGATCTCTGGCTGCCGGGGCGAGATTGTGAGATCGTCTCCTCGCACCGGCTGCTATCAGGCAGCGCGTGGCAATTAGTTCCTCCTGAATGCCGAGAGGGGTGTCTCGAGACAGTTCCTGCATAATTCAGAACATCCTTCGTCAGCTGGTCCTCACTGAATTTTGACGGGTTACTTCGAGGCTAGTAGTCAAACAAGTTTACTGTTCACCACCAAACCCAGGCAATGCAAGTTCATCCAAAACATGTGCTTGAAGCTGGCGAGAAGGAATTCAACGCATGTCTTAGATCTTTTTTCTTAAACAAACAGTGTTCGCGCATAAAAAAACATGAATGATGAAGGGATGATGGCTTAGATTAAGACATGGAATATTCAGGTGTACCATAAACCATCACAAAAACAACTCAATTATGCAGAGGAGCCGCTCTAGGCAGCGGTTGTGATACAGATTCCTCTTTGCTACTGCCCCCACAACCAGCAACCTCACGTCATTATCGGATCAAGAACAGCGACGCAATCACCTGGGGGTGAAAAATGAAACTGACACTGACTAAACAAATGGCACTACGATACAATACAGAGCAATGCGCGGCGGCGCGGCGTCACACGACGGCGGTGGCGGCGGGTGCCGGGTCGGCGGCCCAGACGATGTCCTTGAGCGCCGGCCGGAGCTCGTCGCTGCAGAAGGACCGGTACTCGAGCGTGTCGCCGCCGTCCTTCTTGACGTCGACCACGAGCACGGACGGCGCCACGCTGAAGATGTCGGCGGCCACGGCGAGGCGGCCCTTGGGGCCCCCGCGCTCCGCGCCCTCGAACCGGACACCGCGGGCGCCGCTCTTGGTCACCCGCATCCGGCCCCCGCCGCGGGCGGCCATCTCCTCGAGCCGGGAGATGACACCGCTCGCCGACTCCCGCGTCGCGAACCGCATGCCGCCCTCCCGGTGGCCCCTCGCGGAGCCCCCCTCGACGTCGAACAGAGGCGAGAGGTCGAACCCCGCGGAGAGAGAGATCAGGTGGAACGCGTTCAGCGTCTCCGGCGGCTCGTCCTTGTCGCCGCCGTCCTTGGCGGCGCAGGCGGGCTCGGTCGGCGGCTCGGTGGCGGCATTGACGGGCCTCGCGACGGACGGCTTCTTGAACCACGGAGTCTCGACTATCTGGGCAACGGTGATGCGGGTGTCCGGGTTGGGGTCGAGCAGCCTGGGGATGAGCCGGCGCGCCTCCGTGGACAGCCACGGCGGGCAGCGGTAGTCCCCGCGGCTCATCTTCTTGAACATGGCGGCGATGTTGTCCTCCGGGAACGGGAGCGAGCCGGCGAGGAGCACGTAGAGGATGACCCCGCACGACCAGATGTCGGCCTTGGCGCCGTCGTACCCCTTGTTCCGGAACACCTCCGGCGCGACGTACCCGGGCGTGCCGCAGAGCGTGTGCAGCAGCCCGTCGCTGCGGGCGTGGTCGGCGAGCGCGCTGAGGCCGAAGTCGACCACCTTGAGGTTGCCCGCGTCGTCGATGAGCAGGTTCTCCGGCTTGAGGTCGCGGTGGAACACGCCGCGCGCGTGGCAGAAGCCGACGGCGGAGATGAGCTGGCGGAAGTAGCGGCGCGCGACGTCCTCCCTGACCCGGCCGGCGCGCACGATCCGCGCGAAGAGCTCCCCGCCGCGGACGAGCTCGAGCGCCAGGTAGATCCTGGAGCGCGTGGCCATCACCTCGTGGAGCTCGACGATGTTGGGGTGGGACACCCGCTTCATGACGGCGATCTCGCGCTTGATCTGCTCCATCATGCCCGCGCGCACCACCCTGTCCTTGGACAGCACCTTCACCGCCACGCTCCGGCCCGTGCGCAGGTCCCGCGCCGCGTGGACGCGCCCGAAGTTGCCGTGCCCCAGGACGCGGCCGAGCTCGTAGCGGCCCTGCAGCACCCCGCCCGCCTTCACCTCCCCGTCCCCCTCCCCCATGATGCCCGATCGATCGAGATCGATCGATCGGTTGATCCCCCTACTCCTCCTCCTTCCGATCCAATCCAAACTGAGAGAAAACTCTACCCTACGACGACTAGCGGCGGGAAGGAAGGATGGGATGGATGGGTCTACCCGTCCTCGACGTGCTTGCGGTGGCAGGTGCGGCCGCCGCGCAGCTCGCGCTGGCCGGCGACGTCAGTGCCTGAGCGCCGCCTCATCGCTCCGCATTCCCTGGGGGCGCGGGGGCGCTCTCGTCTCGCCGGGCGGTAGATCGCGGCTGCAGGCGCGCGGCGTCGCGGTGGCTCTTGCGAGGAGGTAGGGAGGAGGGGGAGTCCGTGTGAGATTGGCTCAGCCCTGCGGCGCCCTGTTAACAGATTGTGTCCGTCGTGTACGTTGGTATAGTTAGAGTCATGGTCATGGCTGCTATTCTTCAGCGATGGATCCGGTTGACTAGGCTAAGAGGTTAGGAGTATGTTGCGGCACGTCTGCTGTCTTGTACACGTATATAATCTTCATCAATCAATACCAGATCCTGTTGAGTTGGCCTCTATCTCTATTCTCCTCCTTTCATGGTATCACACAGGCTCGAGAGCACATTTGTCAATCCCTTCGCTCCTCGATCCGATCCGTCCGCTTCCGCTGCCATGGATCCTTTTACCCATATCTCCCCCACCTCGTCTCCTCCGTCCTCCCCCGATCAACTGCGCGACATGCTTCGCCACGCCGGTCAGGGACCTCATCACACCTCTGGCTCCGGCGCTCACCGCGACGCCGGCGACGGCGGGCACACCGCCAACAACAACCCTCCTCCACCACCTCCTCCGCCTGCTGTCCCTGTTGCCACAATCCAGATGGTGAACATACGTGGTCATGTTCCCATCGTTCTTGACATGGTCAATTCCAGCTACTCCCAATGGCGGCGCTTCTTCGAGACAGTCTTCGCCAAGTTCGGCCTCACACACATCAATGCAGCGGCTCGTCCTCGTCACCCTGATGCCGAATGGGTCATGAACGATGCCAGCATCGTGAACTGGTTCTACACCACGGTCACTGATGATCTTTGTGGCTTTGTCATGACCACCGACGACACGGCGGCATCGGTCTGGATGGCCATTGAAGGGATCTACCGCAACAACGTCCTCACTCGTGCCGTCTACATCGAGGCTGAATTTCGCAGCATTCTTCAGGGCGACATGTCCATCACGCAGTACTTCAACCGCCTGAAGGAACTCGCCGATCAACTGCGCGATCTCGGCCATCTCGTGCGCGACGACAACCAAGTCATCAATATGATTCGAGGTCTGAGCTCTCGTTTTCGCCATGCCATCCCATCCATTACATCCAGCCGCATCCCGCTCACCTTCCTCGAGGCGCGCTCCTTCCTCATCCTCGAGGAACTTCATCTGGATCAAGAGGTCAAGATGCAAGCGGCACAGGCGCTCTACGCCGATCGCGGACCGTCCGCCGGCTCATCGGCACCACCTGTCGCTGACGGGTCCTCCCCCAATGGCGGCCGCTCCAAGTACAAGAGGAAGAAGGGCAAAGGCACCACCGGCTCCTCCTCCGGCGGGGGCTCTACCGGCGGCGCCGTGCCTCCATCTGCCTCCGGCGGCGCTTCCTCTGGTGCTGGTGGCAACCCGTGGACGGGCCTCGTACAAGCCTGGCCCATGCATTGGCGCCTTCCCAGTTCAGGGGTTCTTGGGCCTCGCCCCGGCTTTGGGCCTCAACAGGCCTACACGGCCCAGGCGGCTCCACATCCTCCCGCCAACGCCGTCCCATCCGCTGGTCTCGCTGGCTCAGGTCCTGGCGCTTGGAATTAGAACGCACTGATCGCAGCTCTAAACAATGTCGCCACCATGCATCCTGGAGGCTCCTTCGAGTGGTTCTTCGACACAGGAGCGTCCTCCCACATGGCCTCTCACCCCGGTATGCTGCATACTTCTCATTCCCACCTCAAACTCTCCACCAATTGTGGTCGGTAATGGATTAGTGTTACCTGTCACTTCACTCGGTTCTTCTTTCATTTCAACTGATCAATCACCTCTCTCTCTGCATAATGTTCTTGTTTCACCTTCACTAGTGAAGAACCTAGTTTCTGTACGTGCTTTAACTCGAGATAATTCCATTTCCATTGAATTTGACCCCTATGGTTTTTCAATAAAGGATCTTCACACCCGGAAGGTGATTCACCGCTGTGACAGTCATGGTGATCTCTACCCACTGTCTCCGTCACCGGCGCTGACTCTTCTGGCCACGTCCTCGTCCGTAGAGCTCTGGCATCAATGTTTGGGGCATCTGGGCGGTGCTTCTCTCGCCGCAATTCTACAATCTTTTGATTTCAGTTGTAATAAATCAGCGCCTCATGTTTGCTCTACTTGTCAGTTGGGCAAACAAGCATGGCTTCCCTTCCATGCTTCTGTTTCTAAAACTTATTTCCCGTTTCAATTGTTACATGATGATGTTTGGACTTCTCCAGTGTTAAGCATCTCCAGAAATAAATATTATCTTGTGATCCTTGATGACTACTCGCATTACACCTGGACTTTTCCCATGTGTAGCAAGTCTGATGTGTTGCCCCTGATCCTTGCATTTCATGCTTATGTGCATACCCAATTTCAGCTTCCTGTGCTTGCTTTACAGACGGACAACGACCGAGAATTTGATAAATTTGCCCTGCGTTCTTTCTTCTCGTCGCATGGCATAGCTCTTCGTCTATCTTGCCCATACACGTCTCAACAAAACGGGAAGGCTGAACGGATCTTACGCACGATAAACAACAGCATTCACGCTCTGCTGTTTCATTCCTCTCTTCCCTCCAGATTTTGGGCCGAGGCTCTAGCCACAGCGACCTACCTCCTGAATCGTCGTCCCTGCGTTGCAACGAATCCCGTCACTCCTCATCAGATGCTCCTAGGGCGTGCTCCAAACTATGACGAACTCAGGGTGTTTGGGTGCTTATGCTACCCCAATCTTTCATCCACAGCCTCCCACAAACTTGAGCCACGCACCACACCATGTGTCTTTCTTGGGTACTCTCTTGATCACAAAGGATATTGTTGCTATAATCCCAGCACCCAACGAGTTCTCACATCTCGGCATGTTGTGTTTGATGAGCACAATTTTCCTTTTCGCCAACCACCTGCACCAACACATACCATCCCTGCTACAGCTCGGCACACACCTGATGACATGTTTGATTACGCTCCTCTTGTTGGAACTAACAGAGTGCAGGGTCCACAACGAGCAGTTCCTGCTCCGGCGCGTACACCATCACTACGTTCCGCCCCCGTGTCATCATCTCACTCCGGTTGTGCCACTTCTTCGGTGCAGCTCATGTCTGGTGCAGCAGCCGACGGTTCTCCGTTGACATCGGCATCACCTGTGCTGCCGCATGCTCCGGCTTCCGGTGCCCGGACTCTCCAGTACCCGGCGTCGCCCTTTTCTCCGGCATCACCGAGCACCGGCCACCGCGACTCTGTGACAACGCCGTCCTCGCCACCAGCACCGTCAGGCGCTCCACCGGGTACCAGCCACCACGACGCTGTGCCACCGCCGTCCTCGCCACCAGCTCCGTCAGGCGCTCCTTCAGCCGGCTCCCCTCCTTGACACCACACGCTCACTCGCGGTCGCGCCGGCATCGTCAAGCCAAACCCCCGATATGCTACTGTCGCCACAGTTGAGGGTCTGTCTCCAATTCCTTCGTCAGTACGGGCTGCTCTCCGTGATCCTCCCTGGAAGGAAGCGATGCAAGTTGAATATGATGCTCTCCTACGCAATTCCACTTGGCGTCTGGTTCCACGGCCACAAGGTGCTCACGTTGTGTCAGGAAAATGGGTTTTTAAACACAAGTTGAAGCCGGATGGATCACTGGACCGTTATAAAGCTCGATGGGTTGTGCGTGGGTTCTCACAACGACCGGGTGTTGATTTTGGCGAAACTTTTTCTCCTGTCATCAAGCCAGCAACAATCCGCACCGTGCTCTCCATTATTGCTTCCAAGAACTGGCCTGCACATCAGTTAGATGTCTCCAACGCTTTTCTTCACGGTGAGCTGACTGAAACAGTTTATGTCCAACAACCAACTGGTTTTGCAGATGCTTCATCTCCAGATGCTGTGTGTCTTCTTTCCAAGTCCCTCTATGGCCTTAAACAGGCCCCAAGAGCCTGATATCTACGGTTCACACAGTTCATCGTTAGTATTGGTTTTGTGGCCACACGTTCAGACACCAGCTTGTTTGTACTCCAGCGGGGTGATCAAACAGCTATGCTTTTACTCTATGTCGATGACATGATTCTTACTGCGTCCAGTTCAGCTCTACTTCACACCTTGACTGCCCAGCTCAGTGGTGAATTTGCTCTGAAGGATCTTGGTCCTCTTCAGTTCTTCCTTGGTGTTGATGTTCGCCGGTCTGCAGAAGGATTCTTCCTGTCTTAAGCACAATATGCTGAAGAGCTTCTTCAACGTGCTGGCATGGTGACTTGCAAGCCTGTTTCCACTCCGATTGATACAAAGTCCAAGCTGTCTAGTACTACCGGTTCCATGGTTCCATGGTCTCTGATCCTTCTTCGTATCACAGTCTTGCCGGTGGACTTCAATATCTAACCATCACGAGACCAGACATTGCATACGCCGTCCAGCAAGCATGCTTGCACATGCATGATCCACGTGATGAACACTTAGCTCTGGTGAAGCGCATTCTAGGTTATCTTTGTGGCACACCAAACTTTGGGCTGAACATCTCTGCTTCTGCTGTTACCACGATCACAGCTTATTCAGATGCCGATTGGGCCGGCTGCCCTGATACACGCCGTTCCACTTCAGGATATTGTGTATTTCTCGGGTCCACATTGGTCTCCTGGGCATCAAAACGACAGCTGACTGTCTCTCGTTCAAGTGCCGAAGCAGAATATCGATCTGTGGCCAATGTAGTAGCTGAGTGTGTCTGGCTTCGTTAGCTGTTGGATGAACTTGGCTGTGGCGTGCAGAAAGCAACTGTGGTCTTTTGTGACAACGTTTCTGCAGTTTACATGTCTGCAAATTCGGTTCATCATCGCCGCACTAAACACATTGAACTTGATATTCATTTTGTCAAGGAGAAAGTTGCTCTCGGCCAAGTTAGAGTGTTACATGTGCCTACTGATCAACAATATGCAGACATCATGACCAAGGGCCTTCCATCAGAAACCTTTCGTCGATTCCGTTCCAGTCTTTGCATCACCGATGGAGTTGCTGCTGCGGCGGCGGGGTGTTAACAGATTGTGTCCGTTGTGTACGCTGGTATAGTTAGAGTCCTGGTCATGGTTGTTATTCTTCAGCGATGGATCCGGTTGATTAGGCTAAAAGGTTAGGAGTCTGTTGCGGCACGTCTGCTGCCTTGTACATGTATATAATCTTCAACGGTCAATACGAGATCATGTTGAGTTGGCCTCTATCTCTATTCTCCTTCTTTCACATCCGGGTTATAACGGGCGGGCTAGGGCGGCGGCACAGAGGCAGGGGCCCTGGTAGGGAAGTAGCGGAGCCGTAGGCGGCGGCCGCACGACGGCTCCGTGAGGGATCCCGGCCGGCCGATGGGGATCGGACGGTGCGGGGCGGTCGATCGCTGCGGTTGTTGGGATGCGACGGACGCCGCGGGCTCAATGATTGAAGGGCGGGCGGGACCGTGCGCCCCGGAACGGACGGCCTGATTGGGATAGGCCGCCGGCTAAGATACTCCGAGCGGCATGGAAACGGGAAACCCGTTGCAGTATACTCTAGCATCGTGGTTGGCGTGGTACGTCCGGAAAACCGCGGCCAGCAAGAGCAACTTCAAGAGACTCTCTATATATTTCTTTATTGTTAGAAATAGAGATTTTGATAAAAAAAATACGCTCTAACAACTTTTCTAAATGGTTATCCAAATATAACCACTCTTCGTTCCGCATTTCTCGCTAGCTAAAGATAGATAATGAAAATGGTTTTTCAGAGTATACACAGGATATAGAAAAGCTCTTGGAAAATAAAAATATATAGAGAGCGATTTTTATACAAAAGTCTCTCAAATATTAATTTAGAGAATAAAATTTAGAAAGATTTTTAAAGATACTCTAGGCAAACGCGAAACGGGTTACCTAACGAGGCGCGCCGCCGTAGAACCTACTCTACAGTCCACGGCCCACTGTTTTGGTGTTTTCTCAGATTTTTTCAGCCCATGGACTTGTGGGTGTTGCAAACGAACTTCCTTTTGTTGAACAAGGTCGGTTGTTGTTGCAAACGACATCCGTCGCTGAGCGGTGCGAAGTCACGCAAGTATCGGACTATGACGAGGGCACGGGACTCTAGTTTCTAGCGGCTATCTTTTGGTTGTGTGCACTATAGAAGTCTGTTCCCTGGATAATGCATTTATTCGTGATTTCTCTATAAATCTTTTTGCACACGTTTATTTTATATTGTCGCTAGGACGAAATATTAGAACTTTTAGGCAACTTGATTGTGTACTATCGTTGTGGAGTAATAGCCATAGAGCTGCTACTATCCAACATATCAACTTATATAGCGGATTTTAACATTTTTCATTTGACTTTGTAAACCGAAGAGAAATTGTTAGTATAAAATTGTAGCTATTGGGAGCACCATTCAAGTGGTGCGTAGACATATTCGAGAGCTTAGAGCATATCCAACAGTTTACTTATCTCTCTCCAATAACAAAAAAAATATTCTTTTTGGCAGTGGGTGGTGCACCAGCAGATTACCAATTTCATCTTCAATATCAAAATATAATATCAAAATATTTTTGATGATCCTCAAAACACAGCTCCCTCTGGCTCAAATGTAGATTCCTCCTCCACCCTATCCATTGATGAGTAATCTTATATAACATTGACTAAATCAAAAATACAAAAAATATTATTGGTGATGGAGAGATAAAATATATAGGATATGTAAGATAAGTAATCTGGAGATACTCCCCATCTGCTATTTCGTGGAACGTTGCTCTTTAAGTTAATGTTGGTGGCTTATTTTTGCAGTTTTGGCACGATGATGTCGAGGCTTCCCAAAAACTTGCAAGGGTTTCGCTCTACACACTCCGTGATCTTGACTAATTAAATCTTTCCACCTAGTAACATGCAACTTATTTCCCCCACTTTGGCATCCCTGATGCTCGAATCTCTTTTGACTTGCCTATTTAGTTTGGGAGGTTAACGAGCACAACTGTCATACGCTATACTGTTAATCTTTTTTTAGAGATGAATTATTTCATACTCACTCCATTTCACTATGTCTGTCCGGTTTTGCATACCTAGAAGGTGAAAAAGTTAGAGTAACATTTAATATTTTAATGAAAATTAATATAACAAAGAATCACAAAAGTTTGATATGAAGGTATATAGTTTGTCTGTCTAGCTCCTAGTAATATAAAGGTACATAGTTTTCTGTCTCCTAGTGTGTACTTATGTGAACTGGATAAATTCTGTGTAACAGATGCAAGTAGTAGTTCGTGCAGCTTCCTTAAAAAATCTTCCAAACTCTCCTTAGTACAAACTACATTAGGAGTGTTCTTCAGCTTTGGTTCCTGAACAAGAAATGTCCACCAAGCTTACAAAATCATCAACTCTCTCTGTCAATGAGAATTTATACCGTGAATCGACTCTTCTCTCGTGCCGATCGGACACGTCAAAAGTTCTTGCTTCCAGTAAACGGCAGAAGAGCACACGTCAGCGACGGCGACACGGCAGTACAACGCCTGCACCTACCTGCTGCTACCTAGATTCCAACAACAGGTTCCCTTGCCCATTTCATCATCGATCAGCACCAGGAAGAATCGAAGATACTCCCTTTCATTCGCATCACCAGAGAAACAAAACACCCAAGAAATCGAAAGCGTTGCCGGATCACTCAGCTGATACCAGAGCTGGACTCCGCCATACGCGTGTTCCGTGTGCTTCACGTGGAAAACGCAACGGGGACTGTACCGTACGTATTCCTGCCTGGCGTCAGCCTTGTCACCACCAAAAGATCAATCAGGGAAGACAGACAAGCCAGCCGGAGCTGCGATCGGTCGGCGAGCGGTCAATGGACGATGGCTCGGGCGCGCGTGACATCGCCGCCACCGCGACTGTCCGCAACGGCGAGCACCGGTCGTGCGGTGGCGGCGCGCTAACCATTAACACCTCACATCCCTAGCGGCAGCAGGGTACCTGAGCTAGCAGCAGGCGCCGCGCCGCGGAGTCGACGTCGACGCCGACCGTCGGCCTGCTCCCTCAGTCCCTCTCGTCTCGCGGTCGGATCGGTCGCGCGCGCCTCGCCGCTAGGCCGGCGACAAGTGTCGCGGCGGTCGCTGTGTGCGGTGGCGGTGCGCGCCCCTCCTACCCTGCGGTGGGCAGGCCTGACGGGTGGACGGTGGGGGTTGTGTGTGGGCCGGGCGCCCTACGCCCCTCGTCTCGTCGCGTTCTCCCACTCTCTGCCGCGCGCACAAGCCTGAAAGTGTCGGGGTCAGGGCGGCCTTGCCTGACGCGATACCCGCCACGTCGTGTACTTTCGCGTGGCGCCATGTCGCCACCGCGACGCGGGCCGGCCGGCGTCGCGTCGAGTCGCGGTCCTTCACCTGCGCGGTCTGGTTTGCCTCGTTCGTGCCGTCGTTCCCCTTGGGATGTCATGGCGGCATCGATCGGCAGGCGGCGGCCACACGAGCGCTGGCGGTTGGCCCGTGCCCATACACCGGTACAGTATAAACAGAAAACTGGCGGTTGAGCGGCCTGTCATCCGGATCAGCGCCGTTTGATCCGACGAAGCCCGTGCCCGAGAAGGCGTGGTGACACGCCATGACTATACTTATAATGCTATAATCGGTGATCCATCACCTAAAAGCATAGCACGAGCGATTTCGGCCCTATTAAACTTTCGGTCCAGCTCTCCTTCTTCCTCGTCGCGCCGCTGCTGCTCGTGCCACCGCCTCGTGCCACCGCCGCTCATCTTTCTCCACTCACCGCTGCCGCATTCAGGTTAGGGTTTAGGGCTTCGGGGTTCAGGTTATCTTCGGTGTGCCCGACTATAGAGGAAGATCAGAGGTGGTAGGGTAGCGGACGGAGGTGGTCGGTTGTGGGTGAGGCAGCGAGAAGGCGGGAGCCGCCGTGCGCGGATCACGGAGCACAACCGGTGGCCTGTGGTTGTGGCGGGGGATTCACGACGAGTTCGAAACTAGTTGCGGCAAGCGGGAACGGTGGCGGCAGATTCAACGGCGGGAGTGAGTATGAACTTCAGCGGTGGTGGTGGCGACGACTCCGGAACGGGAGCCACCGGATACGGAGGTGTCCGGTGGCGTGGGGAGAAAAAATAATACTCCTTCACTCATGGGCCGCTTGCTCATGGACCTTCATGTTGACAGCGCGTGATTGTATCACCTAAAGCGATATATAATCGCGCCCGTGGTCACCCCCATAGTCCGGTTGGCAGATATGATTGGCTTGCCAGACAGGCCGTGTCGTGTTGATCTTGTTTGTTATCACTGCAGAAATCTACTGCGGGCCTGGCTGTGACGACGTTTCGGCCTTGTGCACACCTCGCAGGCCGCCTTCTCTCATCGCCCGGTAGTCCAGTCCATTGCGAGGCCCGTCATCCTCTCAAACAGGCCCAGATCCCACCTCCACCAGGCGCGCGCGGGGTCCTCGCCCCACCGTCAGCCCACCCACATCGGCCGACATCATGGGCCTGACCGACGGTGGTAAACACACTGACTTCGCCATCGCCGCCGACTTCTCGAGGGACCCACAACACCAGCCCGAACCCAGGCTGCGCCGCCTGTCCTTTTCCTCCCCCCAATCGCCTGCGCGGCGCGCACCGGCCGGCGCGGCGTGTGGCTGTGGCGCAGCGGCAGGCCCGCGGCGCAGCTGGACCGAGCCGACCGGTCCCATCGCTGCGGCCCGCCTCACCCTCTCTCTCTCTCTCAGCCAAAGCCGCCCGCACCCCGTCCATCCAAACCGGTGTCCGCAGCTCCACTCGCCAGCCAGTCGCCACCACTCCACGCGCCGCGCTCCTCGCCGGTCGCCGCCACGCCACGGAGAGGGGGAATGGCGACGGCGAGCGGCGTCTCCGCCGGCCCCGTGCTGCAGCTCCCCTCCTTGAGGGTAAGAGGACGCTCTCCGCTGTCTTCGTCTTTATACATGTCAATTGTTCAGAATGCGTGCCTCTGGCCTGGCCCCGCTCCAAATTACAATGCCCGCCACTTGTTCGCTCTAGCTCCTCTGAGGCGCTTACACTGCTTTTGTTGCTACTGTTCAGGTGCCGTCCAGTAGATTGCTGCCACGGAGAGCAGCCGCTGGAGCTCCGGCAGGTACGCTTCTGCTCGTGTAGCTGACTAACTGTTAGGAGTTCAGGATTCAGAACTGGCTTGTGGTGTCGTGTGTGTGGTAGTGGATTCTGCATTTGTAGGCTGCGTTCTTCGTCAAAAACTCAAAATGTAGGCATTTTCGTGGTTGTAGCCTTTAGGTTGCCTGCAATAGACTAGGACTTGATCCGAGACGGTGAAGTCTTGAGATACCAGTTTCACAATTCGGCAGCTCCTGAGACAGGGACTAAGGTCTGTCTATGCCATAATTTGCAATTGAATTCCAATTCCATGTCTGTGATAATGCAAGTTTATAAATCGCGATGTAATTTGCATCCTGAGAATTTATTGTATTAAGGCAGGATGAGGTATTAAAGTTTAAAGCCAATAAATTGTACCATAGACGTAGATAACTTGGCTCGTTGTTTGGCTCATTGGAGCTTTTCTTAGTGAGAATTGTTATCTTCCTCATTTCCATTCAACTTTCCCTATGAAGATGTTATATTCTTATTTTCATCAGGTAATTTATTTGTGAAGAGACATGTTGTATATAACAGAAGAAGCTACCACCATTTTTTACCATCGAAGCAAAGAGGAGGCTTGCAAGCAGCAGTCCTGCCTGTTGCTCCACCAATATTAGATGATGAGGAAACAAGGAAGCAAATGGCTGAAGATTTTGGGTTCACACAAATTGGAGAAGAACTACCAGATAGTGTCACTCTTAAAGACGTCATGGATACTCTACCTAAAGAGGTGCCAGCTGCCAAAACCAGCATGCTTTTGATGTTCTATTTGCACAAATTCTTACGTAAATTTGGCTATTGCTAGGTATTTGAAATCAATGATATAAAGGCTTGGACATCAGTTTTAATATCAGTTACTTCTTACACACTGGGTCTATTTTTCATTGCAAAATCTCCATGGTATCTTCTTCCCTTGGCTTGGGCTTGGACTGGCACAGCAGTGACCGGGGTTAGCTAGCTCCCTCCCTTGCTCTCTAAAGCTTGTGTGTGAATGTGCGCGTATTTGTATCTCGGTGGTTTCTCCACATTCTAATTGATGTTTTTGTAAAGTTTTTTGTCATAGGTCATGATTGTGCTCACAAATCATTTTCAAGGAATAAGTTGGTGGAAGATATCGTTGGAACCTTAGCATTCATGCCATTGATATATCCTTATGAACCGTGGAGATTCAAGCATGACCGACATCATGCCAAGACAAATATGTATGTACATACCTCCTTGTATGTTAATCTCCAATAATAATATCTTGATCCTGAAATGCTCTTCGGGGTTCAAGTAGTATAAGTGTATAACTGCTACTTCCTTCTAGAAGTGTTTCCTTCATGCATTGCGTCGTAACAAGAACTCATCACACTGTACTCATGCAGCATCCTTACCTGTTCTGCTTTTATTATTGCACTTCATGTGGACTCAAATTTTTTTCCCCCAGTTTTTGAACTTCCACTGGAACGTTTATATAACTTTCAGTTAATTCCAGGAAATGTCCAAAGAGCAATTTCATAGATACTTTTTCATCCCTCCTGCAGCATATATAATGCTAATACTGGTTCTTTGATATTCACCATGCACAGATGACAGATATACTGCAGATTATTTGTATATCACAGTGTAACTTATAGAACTCTTTAATATTTTGTATTGTCTGTGGGAATATGGATGAAATTGTGTACTCACATTTTAACATGAAAGCCTGGAAAATTTCCAGCTAGGACCTAATTTGTCGTTCAGAATATTTACCTTTTGCATAATGTCCAGGTTGATAGAAGATACTGCGTGGCAACCTGTTTGGCAAAGGGAAATTGAATCATCACCTTTTCTGAGGAAGGCTATTATTTTTGGCTATGGCCCTATCAGGCCATGGATGTCTATTGCTCACTGGTATTTCTTTCTCAATCTTTTCTGTACTGCAGGACGAACTGCTCCAGTATACAATATTTCTGTTAACTATTGGTCACTTGTCTCAGGTTGATTTGGCACTTTGATCTAAAAAAATTCAGACCAAATGAAGTTCCAAGGGTTAAGATAAGCTTAGCATGTGTGTTTGCATTCATGGCGATTGGATGGCCTTTGATCATTCTCAAATCAGGACTGGCTGGATGGTTTAAGTTCTGGTTTATGCCATGGATGGTTTATCATTTTTGGGTAAAATTCCTTATTCCCACCATCATTGTTGACATATATGTTGAGTCCAAGTCCGTGGTAACTGTTGGCATGCTCTTGAACTCTAATATAGTGTTTTATAATATCTAACATTTCCTATTTCCTGTCACCTTCATTTGTTGAAATCTACATGACATCAAAGTCCATGGCAATAATTATCATGTTCTTGGACTCTTTTATATAATGTTATAAAAATTAAGTGGAGAAATCATGTGAATTCAATTACTGTTTGGCGGAGTGCATCAGATGGTCTAGAAAGAGGTGTCCTTTTGCACAACTTATCAAAGTATTTGCTGGCTTTTTTATCCCAGCAGCCATTGCTCATCCCTTTGGCATTCATATTAGAATGTTTTTTTTATATGCAGTTGTTTTGTTATTAGAGCTGCTTTATAGCTATAGTGTTAGAATCAGAAACTAGCAACAGAATTTGCCAGGAATTGGCTCATTCATGACATTTTTGGAAATCCCTGCGAAAAATTGATCAGAACATACGTTGGATTTATTGTACTACATGGATTAAATTCCAGTGGTGAACCAGATGATATTTTGGTATCCTGGCATTAGCTGCATGGACAGAGTGAAATGTGCATAGCTAAATTGCTAAAAATCGGTGTCCAAAACTATAAAATATCTGTGTTATCAAGTACTTTGTACATTGAAAGTATACGTTTACTAATCTTTTAAATGATCCTCTTCAGATGAGCACTTTTACAATGGTACATCACACGGCTCCCCATATACCATTCAAAGCCTCGGAAGAGTGGAATGCTGCACAAGCTCAATTAAATGGCACAGTTCATTGTAACTACCCTCAATGGTGCGTTTTTCAATTGCATTGCATTCACACTAAGAGCAACTTTTATTTACTGGACATATGTGACTCTTATCGAGATAACAATGGTAGGAAATAGGAACGCAAAGGCTTTCCATTGTAATTCTTATTGAACAGGAAGTGATTGAAATTTGAAAATGTTGCCAACAAGTGACACTGATCATAATTTGCCTTTTCTTCTCGCCTTCAAAATTTAAGATACTTTGTCAAAATTAAAGATCGTATTTGGTAGGATGTGCGAAACGAGCTTGTAAACCATCAACCCTGTGTCCCTGTGTTATTTTAACAAAGTTATTTGACAATGGAATTGTATATTGCCTTAGTTCAGTGAAGTTTCAGCTTAAGTACAGAATGCTGTTTGGATATTTTGTGATAAAGGAATCATAGTTGCTTAAGTGCCAATTTTGCTCTGTCAATCTCATGTAGTGAAATTATCATGGGAACATGTTGCCTCTTGAATCGAATTTTATCTGACTAATTGAGTTTTACAGGATAGAGATCCTTTGCCATGACATAAATGTGCATGTCCCACACCATATTTCTCCAAGAATTCCAAGTTATAACCTCCGTGCTGCCTATGACTCCATCAAACAGAACTGGGGCAAGGTGCTTTGAATTTCTCCTAACTCTGTGCATCTCTCTGATTCTTTGCGCTTCATTTTGTCTTGATTCCTTCTGCTTGCAGTATGTCAATGAAGCCAACTGGAATTGGCGATTGATGAAGACGATACTGACTAGATGCCATGTATACGACAAGGAGAGATACTATGTCCCATTCGACGAGCTCGCACCTGAGGAATCCCAACCAATCAAATTCCTTCGGAAGTTCATGCCAGATTATGCATGATGCCATTACTACCGTTGACTAGAGTATCATTGGCCAGGCGAACAATACAATGACTTAGAAGACACCTCCTAACACCATTGATGCACACCCCAAATTTTGACCGCATTACTATGCCAAATTGTGTTGCAGAAAAGGAAAAACTTTTGTTTCTGAAAAGTTGCTGAAAAATAATGCCAATTTTTCTCGACTTTATGTCTTGTTCAAGGAGTATTTACACAGATTTGCAAACATAAAGCATTTGTATGGTTCTCTAATACATTTGTATATGATGATATTGATACGCTAGCGTGTTTCAATGAGAACTTCCCAAAAGTCCGCAGGCAACTCCTTTCAAATTTGCTGATTTTTTAATGGTTATTGTTATCGTTCTCTTTGCTACTTCATCGCGCTGCCAGTAGCATGCACCCTTTTCAATTGATCTTGCCCAGCAATGTAAATAGCATCAAGACAGATTTTCGTGGTGAAAAAGCATCAGGATAAAATACTTTTAACGCACTTTATTCTTCATGCAAAAGATCTGGTACAGGCAGTGAAGTGCAAATAGCATACAAATTTCACGTGGCTATGGAATATTTGAATTCTCTACATGGTGCTCTTGCGGCTATGAAACATACAACTCCTCCCCTCTACATGAACATCTCAGCCCATGGTGTAGGATGGTGATGGCAGGTTTATGACAGTGCTTTTCACCTTGGTCATCATGTTTATGCTGTTAGTTATCCCTTGGGATCCAATGCCACTGTCCTTCAGACCCTGCAATCCAGAGAAAACATAAGATTAGAAACACACCTGGAGCAAATTAACCTCTTGGCGCAAATTGATGGTCACAGCAGGTTGTTCCAATTCCACTGTAATCGTGATAGCAAGTACCTGGAAGGGGAAATGGTCAGGCCCACGAGCCGGTGCAGAGTTGATCTGAACGGTTCCAGTCTCCATTGCATCACTGATCAGGATTGCCTTGTTGATGTCTCTTGTGAAAACACATCCCTGAAACAGGTCATGCACACACAATCAGTTGAAGATGCTGGATAATAGTAATGGTATGCTGCTAATGGGGAGGGGAGAAGGAAAAAAACCTGCAGGCCGAAGTTGCTGGCGTTGCAATGGTGGATGCCCTCCTCAACTGAGTTGATCCTGATTACAGGCAATACGGGGCCAAAAGGTTCTTCCCAAGCGATCCTCATGTCAGGACGGACATGATCCAGCAGCAACGGCCAGATGAGGTTGCCCTCTCTTCTGTATTCCTGACAGAAGGTTGCTCCTTTCTCCTTTGCATCCATCACCAGGCCTTCAATGAAGTTGGCTGAGGATTCTGTTACAACTGGGGTGATATCAGAGTCGTCCTCAGGTGGCCCAACTTTCAGTTTTGCCAACTTGGCGTTAACCTTCTCTACCACGGCATCAGCTATTGATTCCATGATCAGCGCTACTTTCACAGCAGTGCACCTCTGGCCACTGTGATAAAAATATATTTGAGTACAATATCAAGAAGTAACAAAGATGGGAGAGTATGTCATTCTCACGTCAGAAGTAACACTGGTCTCCACTGAAACAACAATAGTAATACATTTACTCAATCTTTTGAAAGTCGTAACATAAGAATTGGCGCATGGAAACCAAGAATGTGAAGACACACTATCTTGTGTTTATGACACCAACTTGGATACAACATACCATGTTGTGTTAGCTAAAAGCTTTTATTAATTTCCAATTGTTACTTTCGCGCTTCTAAGGAATGTTGATGAGCAGATTTCAACAAGTCTGACTGTCCGATGGATCAAATGAAGTGGTGATATAAATGTGTGTTTTGCTCTATAAATGTCAGACACCATTATTCAGTACCTGTACGAGAAGCCACCCTTTACTATATTTGCAGCAACTAAATCGAGATCTGCGTCCTCTAGCACAATGCAAGCATCTTTCCCTCCAAGCTCCATCTGAAGAGGGACCATTCCAGCCTTCTTTGAAATGGCTATACCAGTATCACCTCCAGTAAAACTAAGAAGCAAAGAAACAGATAAGGTTGTCTCACTGAAACTGAAGATATCAACTATCAACAAGCGCTGCTGATACTTACCTTATGCAGTTGACTCCAGGATGCATTGTAAGAAAATCACCTATTTCAGAACCCTTCCCAGTCACACAACTAATCAAGCCTTTCGGGAAACCAGCCAGGTGGAAGCAGTGTACCATATGAAGTGCAGCCACTGCACCCTATTGAACAATAGTGCTTCACATAAGCATCATTTTTACTTCAAAAGCACTCAGGAAGGAGATAAAGGTTAACTAAAAGTAATCACATACCTGAGTTGGAGGCTTGAGCACAAGAGAATTGCCAGCTATCAGTGCTGGGCCAATCTTAGAAACTGCTAGGTTGACAGGATAGTTAAATGGCGGGATTGCCAAAACTACTCCAAGGGGTATCTACATGAACAGGATGATATATTAGGTACGGAAGGAAACAATATTGGTAGTGTCCAACACTGTTCAGGGAGAACCAATAGGCAACTTAGCAGCTATAACATTTATAACTTGTCTCAAGACAAAAGTACCAGAATTGTTAATTTCTACTGAATGCATGGATATCGAGTGCTACAGTTTAACATCTGTAATTCATGTTCAGCAACAATATTGTTCGGTTATTGAGCCCACAACTAAAGTTTGGTGTTGAGTCCATAACTGAATGTATGGCGTGAAGTCCATAACTGAATGTATGATGTTTGGAGTTACACTCTAACAAACATAACTGAATGTAAAGTGGTCACAAGGGTCAGCAAGTTGGTTTAGAAAGTAAAGGCGAAAAGATCCTTCATAAAGCAACAGCGTCAATGATTTCAATAATACACTGAGGAACAACCAGTTCAATTACTTAGGTTGAACAAATATGAATGAAGTGACTGCACTAGTAATAGACTATGGTTTTCCTACTTTTGCAAGGGTTGCAAAAAAATCCATCAATCTGATGCTAATGGATGATTCAATCCATGGCAAGATTTGCAAATTAGCAGCAACCAACCATTTTACAGAACTTACCAGAATCCCAGCTTGAGGCACGATACTACTCCTCACTTGTTTGATCCTATGTTTTCTTTGAGCTATGGCTGAATCTGACCAATTTCCACCCAATTTGGTACATTTTTTGAAAGTTCCCAATTTGGTACATTTACAGTCGAGTTTGGCCGAGACACAAAATCAATGACACAGGAAAAATAGGATGGACAAGGGACCGACACATCACACTAGGAGAGAAAATACAAAACTTGAGCAATCACGGCATGGCAATGACATCACAAACGAAAAGGCAAAAACAAAGTAAAAGGAATCAGACGAATCGGAGGAATATTCCATCCTCCAATGCATGTCAACAAGATATATAATTTCCTCAGAAAAACGAGCTGCATATTTATCACTGTATAATTAGAGATGACATACTGCAGCACAAATTAAAACTTTATTGCCCATTCCAAACTTTCATCATTGGTCAAATCAATTAATATGATAAACATAAATACAAACACTAACTTAGCTTAGTTGCCGCATAACATTTTTGAATAAAACATGGTATATAAACAATGTCATAGTGAAAACGATGGGGCATGTTCAGCAAAATAATAGTAAAACGATGGGGCATGTTCAGCAAAATAATAGTAGTAGTACAGCTATACCTTGGAGCTCAGACAGTACTTGTTCCTCTCATTACCGGGGAAGCTATCAGAAACCAGCAGCTTGCCCTCCCCCAGTATGCGAACACCCTCCTCAGCTGTGTACGACACCAAATCCCCAGACCGCACAACCTATTAACAAACCCAACACGACATTGTCATCTGTTAGCAGTGTCAACTGAAGAAACAGAGCAAAACACAATTAGGAATTTTCATCCGCTGTCGACCTCAGAAACAGCGTCCTTGGCCGGCTTGGCGATCTCCTTGACAAGGCACTCGGCGATCGGCGCCTTGTGCTCCTTCAGGATCGCGGCGGCCTTGTGGAGGAGCTCGGCACGCTTCCACAGCGGCGTCCGGGCCCACGCCTTCTGCGCGACCTTGGCCGCCTCCATCACCTTGTTCACCTCCTCCTGGGTGCATGCTGGACAGGCAGAGGACCGAGACCAAACAGCAGATCGTGAGGTCAACTCCTTTTGCCGTTCGCACGGACACTGAAGTACTGAACTAGTAACTACTAGCAAAGCCTATAGTAAACGCTAATCCACTGGAGAACTGGTCAGTTGAAGAGAGGTTCTTCCAGTAAATTGCGAGGTGGCTCAACTGCGGGACAGCAGAATCAAGCATGGAAAGTGAGACTATTTGGGGGCAGTAGTTAAGAGGCTCTATCAGAGGCGGTCAGCATAATTACGGAAAGTGATAGCGGAGGCGGCCATTAATGACGCTCCTCGGCCAAGTTAACTTCGTGAACATCGACGGAATTCTACGGTAGCACGTTTGGGTCCCCATCAACTGTCTTTCCCCAAAACCAGGGGACAGCACTAGCACTAGCTCCCCGAGGTTCTTGGAGCCGGAGCTAGGGGCATGCAAGAAAAAAAGGGGAGCACAAGCACAAGCGAGAGCCCGCACCTTGCACCCTGTACTGCGTCTTGCGAGTAGTGGGGTTGACGATGGCGACGGACTTGCCGGAGGCCGAGGCGCGCCACTCCCCGTCGGCGTAGTACTTGTACACCTCCCCGTCGAGGATCTCCGCGAACGCCCCCGTCCCCGCCAGCGCCATGGCCGCCGCGCCTACCTATCACCACCACTACAGTCAACACCGACGGAGCGAGCGAGCGAGCGGACTTGTGGCGGGAGCGCAAGGGCACGGGGGGCACACAGCGACAGCTTAAGCTGCTGCAGTAGTGGCGGTGAGGGCTCCGGAGGGAGGCGGGTGGTTGGGGGCGTGATGGGTGCGCGAGTGGCGGAGCAGGGGCGCGGGGGATGGGGTTAAATAGGAGCCCGGCGCGTGGCGGGGGGCGGCGGACCCACCGAGGCGGGGAGGAGGAGGAGGAAGACGACGGAGGAGGCGACGGAAAAAGGGAACGAGGTTTTGGTCCCCGTCCGCCGGTTTCCTTTCCGTTCCTCTGCGCTTAGTCGCTCGGCGTCGGGCGGTTGCCGGCCGCGGGCCACGGCGCTGTGTGGCTGGCGTTCCCAAGGGGTGACGCGGCACGACGCGGGGGCTGCGTAGGGCGCTCCGGCTTCGCAGCCTGTCGCGCGCGGCACCGGTACCACCTGCCTGGCAGTGCCAGCAGATAGGGATGTAAATCGTACTCATACTTCCCGTCGTCTTCCCACGTGATTGTCCGATCGAGAGAGTCGGATATCAATTCGGATATTTTTTACGGATATCTGGTACTGTTTTGAATATCGGATCGAATATCAGATACTAGATCGGATATCAGATTCGATACAATACAACCAATATCCGGCGAATATCGGATATCCGATCGGATAATCCGGATAGTCAGCTCGGATACTAATTCGGATAGTTTTACTATTACGAGTATATACATTAATAAAAATAGATTTAATCTCTATAAATTTATAACTAATTTATTTCTAATCAGAAAAATATAAAATTAGCACCATAATTTTTCTAAAATATAATCTATCTATTGGTTGGTTGATAGTTGTATTATTATAAATATATGCATTGAAAAAAATCTGATTTAATCTCTAAAAATTTATACTTAATTCATTTCTAATAAAAAATATTAAATTAGTATCAAAATTTTTCTAAAACTATAATCTATTTATTGGTATTATATTGGAGTTAAATCTTATTAATTTCTAGTTCGAGAATTAAACTCAAACTCTGCCAATAATTCAACAATAATAAATAGACTTCTTCCTTTTTTTAAACTGAATATTGTATATTAGTTGGGACTCTAGCAATAATTTATCTGCTTTTACATATTTATGCATGTAATAATTTAGAATATTAATATTGTGTAATTTAGTGCCCAAAATGGTATATCATCTTTTGTTCATTTGGTTAATCAAACATGATTTTAGTTTAAATGTGGCTTCGTTGAATAAATGAATTGTTTCGAGTGCTTATGAAGCATCATCAATATAATAAGTTATAATATTATTAATTAAGTATTTTTAATCTAAGCTATATTGGAAATTAGAATTTCATGTAATCGAATATATCTCATCTACGTAATAAGTTAGAAATGTCATGCATCTATTTGCTAATTTGTTTCGTTAAGCATAATCTAGTTAAAATTTGGACGCGTAGGGTGTTCGATGTTACAACATGTGTGATATAAATAAATATTACCTTTACTCGATATCCGAAGAAATATCCTATTTGATAGTAACCGCATCCGGTTCACTCCGTATTTAATATCTATTAGTATTCGTAACCGAAGCAATCCGTATTTGTATATGTATCCGAGTATATCCGTGTTCGAATCCGAATCCGATAAAAAATATAAAAATAAAATATAATATCAGTAATATCCATATGTATCTGATCTATTTTTATCCATACCAGCAGAGGTGTCCCGGCATTTTCTTCGAGAGTACAGCGACACGTATGTACTGCTCCAGTAGTTCCGGAGACGGTTTTATCGTGTTGACCCTCCAGAACCTGCTTGTCCCCTTGCGGGCCTCTGGTCTGCGCCCCTAGTCCGCTAAGCACGCTGCAGAGTCATATGTGTTGGTGTTGCACTTGCACCGTAAGAGCGCACCTGCCATACGCATAGAGATAAAACATTCGGAAGCACGAGTGCACAAGTGGAGTACTGTAGTGTTCATTTGCTGTCGTGCTGTCAACTATGGTTGACTGAAGGGAGTGCATATCAAGATTTTTAAATACTACTCGTGGCGGATAGAATAATCATGCCCTCACGTATATATATTGACGGTTGACCCGGCCCCTAGATTAGATGATTTGTTATATTTCAAGCTGATGAAGAACAAAACCAAATTTTTCCTTCTCTTGCTCCGGTCCGGTTTCTTGCCTCTATTCATGCTCTTCGCCGAGGATTGTTAAATCCGCACATTGCGTTTAAGGACCCTAAGATCTATCATAGTATCATCTAAACCTTGATTATCAAGAGGTTTCCACCATATTGGTATCAATACCGATTAGTTGACGATTTTTAACCTCTATTTAAATGTGACAGCGATATTTCGTTCACTTAATGCTTTTAAAAAATGCTGCAAATAAAAATATTTGAAACAGTTATCCACGCGTGATTGTTAGCGTCTCTGTCATTCCACCCATATGTAACTCGGTCCGTCAACTGATACCTAGCTCGGTCGAAGGTGAGAGGTGCTCATGCCAAATAGATCCATAAAATGCACCTAGATTCCGTCAGATTTCTGTTCTAGCTTTGTTCTATGATAACGTCCTTTTTCCAATTTCATGTGCATTGAATTTTTTCTTACATATATATTACTAGCATCATGCCCGTGCGTTTCTACGGATAGTTATATCCGGATATATATGAGATCATCAATTTTACACACTTTCACTCCGTGTGTATTGTTCAGTTCTGATTGGAGTTCCGATTGATTTGTATGGTTTCGATTAGAATTTCGATCGATTTATCCTATTCTGATTAGGATTTTAATTGACGGACCAAGAAATCAATCCTTACTTTAGAAATAGGTAAAGATAAAGATAAAGATTAGTCGCAACAAAATTAGTATTGTTTAAGAAATTTTGTGAAAGCCATTTTTTATGTACTTTTGTATGCCAAATATCTGTATTGTTGGTCTCAAACATATGGTATTGGACCTTTTAAAATCATATTACGCCCCGTAAAGTAACAAATGAGCAGTATATAATTTCTTGGACCGGATGGGCGAGGGATTTGGCCAATTGGGGATATGGGCTTTTGTTGTGTGGCTGTACCGACTCATCATCATCATTAGTCCTAAACCATGGAGCAATGGATCGGAGGAGGCAGATTTCACATGATACATGGCCGGTCGTTCCACGGTCTCTATTGGCTCTCGAATGACGGAGTACAGCAGTACAACACAAGGAGCAACGAAAGTATAGTGGGACTAGTATACTACGCGGCCACAAGTTTGAGAATCCTCAACTACTTCCTGCATTGTACCTGTGCACAACGCCCCGGCACCCGGCGGAGCAGTCAGCACCAAGGACCACGGAGCCACGGACCACCGCGCCACCGCGCACGCGCGCCCGCGGCGGCGGCTTCCTGGTTCCCGCGGCGTCCACGTACGTGCGCCCGGCCCGGCCTCACGGCTGACCACCAGATCCCCGCGCCCTCCCGCTCTGCTCGGCCCCGCCGGCGCCGGAGCAAGCGATCGCGTCGCGTCATGGCGCGAGCGAGGCAGCGAAGCGAACCACCACCCATGACACCCACCCACCGTGAGGCCACCGGACCGTGACCGCCAATTACTCCTCCTGGCCCGGGCGGGCCTCGTGCCGCGAATGCGAACGCCACCGGTGACCAGCCACCTGCCTCCGCCCGTGATCCGTGGCCCATGGGTACGGGGGAAACAAGCGACCGAGAGCAGCCGAGGCCGGTGCCCTGCCCTCGGTTTCGTTGGTGCCTGGTGGTAGACCGGCCGGAGTGTCTGAAGCCCCAAGCTCCCGAATGATTTCGTGCAGCGGCCGGCTGGTGCCGCTGCTTTCCGCGCGATCTTGAACTCGTGCAGAGGCAGCTAGCGATCCCCTGACGCCAGGGCACCTCCTGGCGGCGGAGTCGCCGTGGGAATGCCACTGTTTTTTGCCCTGCCATTCTGTTCCCGTTTGTGTCAGTGTGTGTGTGTCACATTGATAGATTCTGTGGCGTTCGATGAATCTCCCATCTCGGGCCCCGGCACGCCGCAGGCCGCACACAGGAGGTAAAGCGGAGGCAGACAGATCTGAGTCCACGAGAACTTGCCAAGTAGCCAGAGTCCAAAGCGGGTGAAGGGTCGCCCAGACGCCGACTCGCCTGGTTGCGACTCCCTTGGCAGTACGCTGTAGCCTGGAGTCCTGGACGCATTGCCGAGTCTCAAACTGCAGCTCTCCCTCTGTCTCTCTCTCTCTCTCTCTCTCTCTCTCTCTTCGCCGGGCTGGCTGGCTCCCGCAGCAGAAAACGGTGTGTCTCCGGCTCTGGGCCTACGGTATTGGTATGTGAATGCGGCTTTTTGTGGTGGACTGATGGCCACGGTATTTGCACGATCCCGTCCTTGCGTACCAAAAGCCTAGCGCTTTTGTTTTTCTTTTTATCATGTACTTGCTAAATCTAGTTTCAACATCTTTTCCTTTCAAAAAAAAAGTTTCAACACCTTTTTTACATGTAATTACTCTTAACTTACTATCTGAGCATTCTTACAGGCGTACTCCGACCAGCAAACCATCACCAAAAAAGGTAGGAGTGTTATTAGACATCGAAGTTAAATTACAAAATAGTGGTCCAAGGTATGCTTTGTTTGTAAACAATATCGTCATCCAAAATATCAATTAGTTGGAGTAATTCTATAATTGTCATCTAGCATCGGTTAAGTCATTCCATTTAATAGATTACTCTATTTGGGTTGTCTGCTTTCGGCTTGTTTCAGCTTATTTTAATTTATTCTCTCACAGAATAGTACTGAACCAGCCGAAATCTGCATGCCAAACAGAGTGTAATGGATTTGATGGGGCAAGGGTAGTACTTGTGATACATCTACCTCGGGATATGGGTAGAAGACTTGACAGGCAGCATACTTACCAAAAAAAGCCGTATCACGTATATTGAGTAATATTTCCCCCCTACGCGGATGTATCTCGTATCGCCTGATATGCGAACAGAAAGCAGCAGGTGTAGGCCAGAAACCATAATTGTTCCTCGCTATGCTCAGTAACCTTGCTCAAACCGAGGGAAATTGCTAGCAAGATTGTCCTAACAGAAAGTAAAAAAAGCTTTGTACCTGGCATCTGTGTTAAAACGAACAACATTTCATGCCAAATACTCCCTCCGTCCATAATTCATTTTGTTCTAGATACATATATTTTACTATACACTTAGATGTACACTATATCTAAATATATAATAAAAATTATGTATCTAAAAATATCAAAACGGATTGTAATTTGGGACGGAGGGAGTAAGAAGGTCCTCGTGAACCAGATAATTTTCAGCAAAGCATTACAGACTACACTGCTTCGCAAGCATCCTACTGGACACCTTAGCAAGACATTCTAAGACCATTGCACAGAGAAGGCTCATTTATTTTCATCTCGGACCTGGTTGCAAATTAGCATGTGCAAATGGATAAGATCAGCGTGTGCAAATGGATAAGACCAAATATGGGCTGGGCTTTCAACGCTAATTACTGGGAAATTCTTCAGCCCAAGCTTCGTGGGCTCATGGCCATCTGTAGCTATCCAACAGAGTACCAACTGTTCCAAACTCAGTTTGACACGAGCTTTGCATGATAACTTGTGAAACACGTCGTCAACGTCGGATCATCTCTCTCAACAAATACAAGAATGTAGTAGAAGACACAGGGACATAAGTATAGGGAACAATCTTTATTTCTCAACTCGATGATTTACAATGAAGACCTCCCTTGTATATATACTCCGATCTCAGCCTAGAATTTCGGTTAGAGCCCACAAACAAACCGGACTAGGAATAGGACTTCCAGCCTTTCCCTTCCTATTAGGATTCTTGTTTCTAAAACTGGTTTGTTTTACAACACTCCCCCTTGGGCGATTACCATGATATTATGCCTCGTCAAAAACTCCATCCGAAAAACCCAGTGGGAAAAAACGGTTTATTGGAGAAAAGAGTACATATATACAGTACTTGTTAATTGCACTTTATTGCCTCATTAAAATCTTTATGAGAAACTTCAGGAAAACTCATAGTAGGAAAAGAGTACAATAATCATATAATCTTGAAGATTTGAATATTCTTCTAAAATCATATTATGTCTTCAAGACAATTATACCAGGATTTAATCCAGGAGTCCTCCCCCTGATTCTTGTATTTCTCTTACCCTTCTCATGCCAATTCCACGGATGCATTTTTTAAAAATATGTGGAGCTAAAACTTTTGCGAATACATCTGCAAGATTATCACAAGATTTAATACTAGTCACCATAATTTCTCCACTCTTTTGTAGTTCATGTGTATAAAAGAATTTTGGTGAAATATGCTTCGTGATATTGGACTTTATATATCCTGACTGTATTTGTGCAACACAAGCTGCATTATCTTCATAGATAATAATAGGGGTAGGCGCAATTATGATTCCACATGCATTATATACATGCATTATGTACATGTTGATGAACACGCCTAAACCAAGTATTTTCTTTGGCTGCTTCATATAGTGCTATTATTTCAGAGTGGTTAGTAGATGTAGCTACCATAGTTTGCTTAGCTGATTTTCAAGAAATAGCCGCTCCACCACTATGAAATACATATCCAGTCTGCGACGGTGCTTTATGGGGATCAGATAAATACCCTGCATTGGTATACCCAATTATACTAAAATCTTGTTTCTTCTGGAAATATAATCCAAGATCGACCGTACCTTTTAGGTATTCAAGGATTCTTTTAATGCCATTCCAATGTCTTTTTGTTGGAGCTGAGCTGAATCTTGCAAGTAGGTTAACTGCGAATGCACTATCAGGCCTTGTACCATTTACAAGGTACATTAATGCTCCAATGGTACTAAGGTAGGGATATCCAGATCCCAATAATTCCTCCCCTTCTTCTTTTGGTCTAAACTGGTCTTTCTCTACATCAAAAGATCGTCCCATCATGGGTGTACATTTGGGGTGTGCATTTTCATGATGAAGTTTTTCTAATACCTTCTTGGTATAAGGACTGGTGCACTAAAATTCCTTCTTGGGTATGCTCTAGATGCAGGCCTAAGCAGAATTTAGTCTTACCTAAATCTTTCATTTCAAATTCAGATTTTAGATATGAACTAGCTTCTTCAATATCCTCTGTTGTCCCTATGACATTCAGGTCATCTACATAGACTGATATTATACAAAAACCTTTATCAGATTTCCGAATAAACACACAAGGACAATCATCGTTCTTCAGGAATCCCTTTTCTTCAAGAAAATTGCTAAGACGATTATACCACATTCTTCCAGATTGTTTTAAGCTATAAAGTGATCTTTATAATTTCACACAATACATGTTACGTTCTTCTGGTTTAGGGACATTAATTCCTTCATGGACTTTCACATAAATATTTGCGTCAAGTGACCTATATAAATATGCTGTCACAACATCCATTAATTTCATCTGCAAGTTTATACTCGCTGCCTTAGATATTAAATACCGGAATGTGATTCCATCCATTACAGGAGAATAAGTTTCATCAAAATCGATGCCGGGTCTCTGCGTAAACCCTTGTGCTACAAGTCTCGCTTTATATCTTACCACCTGGTTTTTTTCGTTTCTTTTTGGAACGAAAACCCATTTATGTTCTACAGGGAATATTCTTTCAGGGATTCGATCTACTTGACCAAATACTTTTCTTTTATTTAGCGAGAACAATTCATCTGCGATTGCTTCTTTCCACTTAGGCCAATCAGAACGCTTCCTGCATTTTGCTAAAGATTTTGGCTCAGGATCTAGATCAATTTTTGCAATCTTCTCAGGAAAATATATGTCGACATTAGTAATCTTCCTATCATATATTTCTCTTGTTTCAACATAATTTGTTGAATTTTCCATTATTCTTTCACATTCATACTGATCAATTGATATATTCAAATCAGGAATTTTTGGTTTACCAATGTGAATATTTTCTATGCGCGCATTCTCAATTGGTGTTTTATCTTCAGGATTTATCACTACAGGTGTACCTTCACTTTTATTTTCATTCTGCCCAGTCTTAAGCTTTCTAGGACGTCTCCCTGAAGCTGTAATCTAAGTAGAGGCACCATTATTTCTACTTTGTCTCCCCCTCTTCAGGGTATGAGGAGTAAGTGTAGATTTTATTTGGAATTCCAATTCATCCACTTCATGTGGTATTTCAATTCTTTCTGGTGTATTTATTGCAGGTATATGAGATTTCATAATCCCTTTAGTATTAGTGAAGGCTTCTGGCAGCTCATTTGCAATTCTTTGCAAATCTATTATACTCTAAACTTCGTGTTCAGTTTCTTTAGTGCGAGGATCCATTCCTAGGACCCCATTACTTTCCCATGTTATCTCTCGGCATTCATCCCTAGCGAGATATTTTTCTTCCCCTAATGTCGGGAAATGATCTTCATTAAATATACTATCAGCGAACCAAGCCGTATGCAAATTCCTAGTTAATGGCTCCAAATATTTAATTATTGATGGGCTTTCAAATCCTACATAGATTCCTAGCTTTCGCTGAGGCCCCATCGTGGTATGCTGAATTGGTGGTATTGGAATGTATACAACACATCCAAATTTTCGCAGATGGAAAATATTTGGTTCAATTTTCCGCACTAATTGTATCGGTGATACATCATGATATGCAAATGGTCTAAGTTGTATTAATGCTGCTGCATGCAGTACAATATGCCCCTAACAAGTAGAAGGTAGCTGACAATTCTGTATTAATGGTCTTGCTATTAACTTGATCCTCTTAATTAATGATTATGCTAGACCATTTTGAGTATGCACATGCGGCACATAGTGCTCAATTTTAACTCCCAAAGCCATGCAATAATCGTTAAATATCTTCGAGGTAAATTCCCCAGCATTATCCATTCTGATGGATTTAATTCTGGAGTCTTGAAAGTTGGCTCGTAATTGAATAATTTGGGAAATTAATCTTGCAAATGCATGATTTCTAGCAGAGAGAAGGCATACATGGCTCCATTTCGTGGAAGCATCAATTAACACCATAAAGTACTGAAATGGCCCTGACAGAGGACTAATCGGACCACAAATATCACCCTGAATTCTTTCCAGGAATGATGGTGATTCATCTCTCACTTTTAATATTGAGGATCGAGTTATTAGCTTCCCTTTGGCGCATGCAATGCACACAAAATCTTCATAATTAGGGAAATCTTTTTTCTGTAAATTATGGCCATTAGAATTGTTACTTATTCTTTTCATCATACTTAGACCAGGATGTCCTAATCGATCATGCCATATTCTGTATAACTCATTATTTCTAACTATTGTTTGCATTGTAACATGTTTGTGAATAGGCTTAATGTAGGTGTAGTACAATGCTTGGCGCATGGAGGGAAAAGTTTTGACAATCTTCCTGTTGTCTCCAATTTTTTTAGTCATAATAAGGCATTCTTCACCATTATCATCATTTGTTTCTACATGAAAGTCATTTGCACGTATATCCTTAAATGAAAGCAACGTTCTAGTTGATTCTGGATTAAGTAATGCTTCTTCGATTACTAATTCTATTCCATTAGGGAGAATTATAGTGGCTCTTCCAGTGCCAACTATTTGCATACCACTACCATTGATAGTAGTAATATTTTCATCATTCTTTCTAAGAGTCTGAAAATATCTTGTATCCCTTAGAATTGTATCAGTTGTGCAACTGTCTACTAGACATAATTCCTCTTCCATAGCCATTTGTACTTGACAAGTTCTATAATAAAGCAATATAATTCATTCAGATGATGCAAATAAAAAAATATGCTTTAGAAAAAATAGAACACAAAAAAATTATGACTCAGACTAAAAATTATTTAAGCAAAAACTTGTCTGCAAGAACATTACATTAATAAGCTCTACATGAGCTGATTCCAAAAACCACAAAATTCATGCAAGAATTTTAATACTAATTGTAATACTACGACCATTATACTACTAGATAATTTGGTACAATTTGGAAGACATAGGTGGTCATCATCATCTTGATTTGCCTTCTCAAGATTGTTTAGGATATCATCCACAGTTATCTACTAACATGTCATCATTTTCTTTTTCAGGAGTTTCCTTCTTCTCATTCTCTGGCTTGGGAAGATTCATATCCTTTGATTTGGAAGATTCTCCGATTTCGAACTTCCGGCTAGAAATGAAGTGAACTTCATGTTCAGTCTTCCTTTTCTTGAGCTGACCACTGAGTTATTGATAGAGTTTCACTATATGCTTAGGAGTGCGATAGATTCTAGACCAATGTCCTTTCATTCTACACCTATAGCATTCTTGGTCCTGTTTGCTATATTCTCCCCCTGGTTTGATTTCCACTGTCCCTTCTTCTTAAAGTTATTAAACTTCTGTTTTTTCCTTTCCAAGGTGCCTTCTGTGGCTCCTTTCCTTTTCCTTCATTCTTCTGTGATGAAGAAACAACATTTGCTTCAGGCTTACTTAAGCTGCCAGTAGGGCGAGTTAGATGATTCTGCATCAACTCTTCATCTTCACCTTGGTCTTGCTGTAAAGCATTACTAAGCTCAATATACTTCTTGTATTTTTCTTTCTTATACTGGCGGCTTAAATATGTCTGTTTTGGATGGAAAATGGACAAGATTTTCTCTATAAGATCTGATTCTGTCAGTGTAAGTCTACACAACTTCATGCGTGTGACAATTGCATAGAGTTTGGCATTGTATTCCTCCACAGTCTTGTAGTCTTGATAGCGAAGATTCTGCCACTCGCGTTTCACTCGAGGGAAAAGTACAGTCTCCATCTTTTCAAAGCGTTCATGTGCAACGCTTTCCACAAGACTATGGGGTCACGTTCAGTCATATACTCATTCTTCAGTGGTGAGCTGATGTGATGTCTGAGGAAGTGTAGAGCTTGCGCCCTTTCAGCACTTGTTGTCACTTTGTCATTGGAGGGCTTAATCGCATGCAGGAGATTTTTCCCATCCAAGACAATCTCAGCATCCAAGGACCAAGATAGGTAGTTACTGCCATTCGGGGCAAGCTCTGTGATCTCTCTTTTCACAAGATCAGACATTTTCTACATGATGGAAAATAATAAGCAAGCTGGTAAATAAGTAGTAAAGCAATAGTAAATTGGATGGAAAGCTTAAATAAATTTAGTAAGATTTTCTAGCATTTTTCATGATTTTAATGATTCAGGGTTCATAATTTTCAAAATTATCAACCCTTAAGTATGCTAAAAAATATTTAAAATATGAGTCTCAGAAGGGGTATAAACGAGAGCTCATATCCCTAAAACCATGTTTCTTATGATTAAAGGTATTATTTCAAATATGTTTCATAAATATCAATTTACAGGTAGGCAGGAGCAAACACTATAAAAGGCATGTCAAACGATAATCTGCCGCAAAAACTTTCTGGTAGAAAATACCTCAATTTCATAGTTATGAACTGCAAGTTCTATAGTTAACACTCAAATTTCAAATTAAGCCGAGGGGGTGCGACGCGGCAAGCGCGACGCGTACGAGCGGCGCGTCGGTTGGGTGGCGCGTGACCGTGGCAGAACATCGCTCAGGCGCGCACCTAGCTAGGTGTGCGGCATAATTTCCGGTGGTGGGGCAAAAACATAGCATGCGGTGCAGGATTGGTAAGATACGTGCTTGCTACTAACAGGCTTTGTCGTGCTTTGTGCAATAATACAAGCGCATGCAGACGCTATGCAAGAAAGCTAACGCAATTAAGCTAACTTCTTTCCTGTGGACGAGCTTGCTGCAGGACGATGCTACGATTACTTCCGTGTAATCTGGATCTAGATGTTCAAGCTTCTAGATTTAGGGTTAGATGTATAACAGCCTGCGAGCTGGTTCTGACCATGGTCTTCGAGCCGGTGGTACTACATCAAGAATCGGCTTGCAGTGCCGGCGAGAACCTATCTACTCTTCCCCTTTTCTATTATTAATTGCGGCCAAATTCTTTTTCTGATGAACGAGTTATTTGCGTAGATTATCTAGATGCGCGTAGAAAAGATCCAAAAACATCTCTACGTGGTAGATTAGAACCAATCTAATCTACTTTCAATCAGAATAGTACCTCGGTTTTTTCGAGTAGATACTTTCAATCAGAATAGTATCTCGGTTTTTTCGAGTAGAGAAAAATGAAGTTGTCGCGTAGGACAGTTCGGCTGAGCCGAGAGGACCTGCCGGCGCGATGTCGAGGTGGTGCCGATCAAACGTAGACGACGTTGAGGTTCTCGGCATCGTCGAAGTTGAAGTAGATGTACTAGCGTCAACTCCGGCGAAGTCGATGTAGAGCAGCGTGCTGATAACATGTTGGTCGTCAACGTCGGATCGTCTCTCTCAATAGACACAAGAACGTAGTAGAAGACACAGGGACACAAGTATAGGGAACAATCTTTATTTCTCAACTCGATGATTTACAATGAAGACCTCCCTTGTATATATACTCCGTAAGCCTAGAGTTTCGGTAAGAGCCCACAAACAAACCAGACTAGGAATAGGACTTCCAGCTTTTCCCTTCCTACTAGAATTCTTGTTTCCGAAACTGGTTTGTTTTACAACAGAACTCACCCGTTTCCAAACATCTTGCTGACACTCTTTTCTTAATATGGCCTAGGCCGTGCTTGCGGCTTTAGTTCCATGTCCAAACCTGGGTTTACCTACAATTTAAATTGAAATGGAACTAAGTTCAACTCTAAATCATGCAACAAAATGCTACATGTAAATCGTGCTGGTAAATGACTAACAAAACCATAAAGTGTGAGCTTATATGCTACCTACTTGGGTAGGAATAATTACATATTGGCTGGTTGGGTGTACTTCCAACATCAAAAGAAAATAGCAAACAATTGTCCCAAAAATCAGCAAAATTATTTAAAACTTCCTATGGTTCTGAAGGCTCATTTTCTCATCAGAAATCTTAACAAAGCACTTTTCTTGTACACATACAATCATACAAGGATCCGTATATTGATGAGAATTGCCATTCCATGTGCTGTTAAGAGCAAATGTGAATGAAAATAATATATACTCCCCCTATAGAAAATAAGTCATATTACAGAATGTATGCAAGTCAGTGATTTTAACTTTGAACAACAATTTTCATCAGCATCTAGCTTAGTCCGACGAATATGATGTGTTAATAAAAATCACATACTACTTTATTAGATTTTAAATCATATTACAATAAAAATCAGTTGTAAAAGTCGTGTATCCAAGATCATGTTCATGTCCAAAAATGCCATTTTACAATAACTAAGGTTTTACATTGGTGAATGTTAATCTATTACATTCCATTGACACAGGCCAATCCCACTCCTTGTATTATTTGAGGTAGAGCTAAGGTGGCTCTAAATTTCTCCTACCCTTTTCGTTGACTAAGGGTTTATTTCCTTTGATGATATGTGCATCTCTCACATTCCTTTGTCGTGGGACAACCCAGTTTTTGCATTCTTTGACAAGAGCTAATGTGGATTGCAATTTGTCCCATCTTTTTGGTCTGAACTTTTAGGTATTATGATCATCGATGAAAAAAGAATAGACAAACAAATTGCACTAGCGCCGTTCCTTGAGGAAAGATGTGCTTACAGTGTCATTTCTGAAATCATACTCCTCCAGCATGGGGTAGTTCAACGCATTTGGCAAGCACTGTTGCTTCACGTTCTCAACCTGTGTGAGATGAATGGAACATTAGTCCCTCAAAACCTTTAATGGTTGCCAAGCTTAAGTAGAAGTGAAGAAATACCTGAGGGATCAAGCTCAAAAGAATGTGTTTCCTTGTCTTCAGTTGCAGGCTTGCAGCAGCCAATTCCATTCCATTTAACAATTCTTCATGGCCACTAGCTTGTCCAGATGTTTTGCTAATAGTAAATGAAGGTGCACCAAGGGAATCCTGAAGGAAATTAGAATGGGACAATTAGAATAGATTCAATACGCCATTGCAAAGCAAACAACTAACTTAAATGGATAGAAGTAATGGACTAATGGTTTAATATAGACAAATTAGCAGGAAAACAACTATGGTCTCAAATGTACAATATGGTTCCACATCCAATTACTTGAGAACCAATATACTCAAAAACTAGAAGAAACAAAAACAAAGAAACTGATGACATGAGCACATTTTGACCTGACACTGAATAATTTCAGCTTGAAATAATAGCAATAATACAAAGTAAATACTACCTCAGGAGGTATCCTAGCTTTTGATATAACTTCATCCCTCAGAAGGGTACTCAATACCTACACAGGAGATGTCACGGTTCCCTCATCAAAGAAAAGCAATAGAGCTATCAGAATTCTTTATACACAGGTCAAGTGATACAACCTCAGGAAATGGAGACTCCACAAAATACCGATTCTTCTTCAAGACAAGCTTCACTTTGCCTAGTTAGCAGTCGATCCGTGGATGAAATCAATTATTTCAGGAGGCAACTTAGTCTTAGAGAGTTTACTCAAGACGCTAATAATAGTGCTTGTCTCAAGTCCTACTGAAACCGCAGCATACGATGAGTGGGGAGTAAGATTGTACTCATGCATAGATTCTGGCCTGCACAACAAAGACAAGGATGAATCTTCAGAGAGAAAAGGTGCAAACCCTTCATTGAATACATTTCAAGCATTTAACACATATATCGTTTCAATATCTTAGATTGTAGATTAAGAGCAATGCTAGCTCATGTACAGTACTACAGTTACAATGTGACTTACTTCCGTTCATGTTTCACGCATTTTGAAGTAACAAGCTCAGGATATCTCTAACACATCATTCAATCCTCCAATCTAAGCAAGTCCTAGAAATTATTTCCAAGGAAACAAGTCTGAACATGTTGCATATTGCAACTTACTCCAGTCAAGTTTAGATAGTGGTCTACATAACTTTCGTTTATTCTGAATCCACTTTACAAACAAATTACTCAACTCAGAAGCAACAAAACTCTAGAAGAAGAAGAAGCAGCAAACATGGGAAAAGCCATAGCTACACTCAGCGAGGCCTTAAAGCCAATAGATCCATGTATTAACGGTTAATTAAACTTAGCAAGCACCACTGACTTTCTCCCTCCCAAGACCCTGCATATGAAACCAATTTCACACACATTCCTTCAAATAACATCATGTGTACTTTTTTGTCAGGTTTTGAACGGAATGCATAATTGCAAATCGAGAAATCTTGTCTTGGAAATATTCATGATTGGCAAAATAGGGATTTTGGTCCCTGAACTTTGCCCCGTGGGTCAAGTTCGTCCCTCAACTATTAGATTGGTCAATTTAGTCCCTCAACTTTCTTTCCTGGGTCAAACTTGTCCTTGTGCTGATGTAGCTCTCCATATTGGCATGAAACCAATACAAAAAGTGCTTTTTGCCCTTGGCTCCTTCCCCTCGATTTCAAGAAATGTACTCAAAGTGCTAGAATTTAAAATCAGATTGTCTAATTTAAATACTAGAATTCAAGTTCTAAAAACTGGTGGCCTAAGTTATTCCATCGACCGAAGAATTACATCTCCAAGTAAATTATGCAATGTCATGTCGGTGGAAATAGAGGAGGGTAGGAAGAAGCCAAGGGAAAAAAGAACATTTCGCATTATTCGCATGCTAATATGGAGAGTTGCATCAGAATAAGGATGAGTTTGACCCAAACCTGAAAGTTAAAAGACTAGATTAACCTATTTGAAAGTTGAGGGATGAACTTGACCCCAGAGTAAAGTTGAGGGATGCAAACACCTAGCATGTTAACACATCTAAAGACAAGTCTAACTCATTGGAGATAGCATGTTAACAATCACTATGTAAGAAACGAACTATAGTGACGTGTACAAAGGTGACGGACTAATGTTGCTTGTCACCCATATGAAAAGAGTGACGCACAAAGATAATGCGCGTCACCTATATATCCCTCGAGCAGATGGTCTGTCACCTTTAATCACTTAAAGGTGACGCACTTTAACAAGACACGTCACCAAAATTATAGGTGACGGGCAACAACTATTGCGCGTCATCTATAACAGCAACATAGGTGACGTGACTTGTTAAAGTGCGTCACCTATAACTATCATATAGGTGACAGACTTTGACAAGTAAATGGTGACGGGCTTTGATGTTGCACGTCACCTTTGTGAATTTTGTACAGAATTTTGATATTTTTATAACTTTTTTCTCGAATTTTGATGAGAATAAACCGTATACCAAAATTATAGTACTCGATGAGATCTACAACTTTGTAGTTTAAAAGTTTTTCATTTGACATAGTTTAGGCAATGAAATCTTCATTATAAGATTTCGACATGATATTTGAACACGCGAGTTTTGAAAATTTTTACTGATCTTGGATAAAAAATAATCTATTCAAAAGTTGTAGATATGGAGCCGATCTACAACTTTGTAGTTGTAAGTTTTTTCATTTGAGGTCATTTTGGCACCGAAATATGCAATACAAGTTTCAGATTTTTTAAAAAAATAGAAATTTCAAAATTCACAAATGACCTCGGATGGAGAATTGGTATATATGAAAATTGTATATCTTGACCTGATCTACAACTTTATAGTTGACAAGATTTCCATTTGAAGTCGTTATGGTTACCAAATGGCCATTACAAGATAGTTTCAAGTCATGTTAAAAGATAATATCTCCTCTTCTATCACATGTGATGGTGTAGCCTGGTGGTAGCAGAGGGGGTCGCGCGAGGCACAGATCGTGGGTTCGAATGCAGGACTTGGGGATGCGGGGTGTGGTTGACCACCCGGGTGAATCCAATATTTTTTGAATTTATTTCAGCCGGAATATTTGTTTTTTTAATATGATACCCGTCACCTTTGTAGTGACGTGCAAAGAATGATGCCCGTCACCTTTGAGTGACATAGGTGACGGATTTTTGTGCGTCACCTTTGACTAGTCATTAGTGACACGATGAAGGTGACGGGCGCGATGCCCGTCACCTTTGCGAGATGGTGCTCGTCACTATTGACCCTTTCTTACATAGTGAATGTTTTCTTATCAGACCAACCCTATCCAAAGCATGGCCCTCTTACTACGGCCCTAGCTATTTCATGCTATCAGAACTTTATGGAGAATTTTGGCCGAAATATTTATTTTTTTAATACGATGCCCGTCACCTTTGTAGTGACATAGGTGACGTGCAAAGAATGATGCCCGTCACCTTTGAGTGATATAGGTGACGGGCTTTTGGGCGTCACCTTTGACTAGTCCTTAGTGACGCGATGAAGGTGACGGGTGCGATGCCCGTCACCTTTGCGAGATGATGCTCGTCACTATTGACCCTTTCTTACATAGTGAATGTTTTCTGGATTTATCAGACCAACCCTATCCAAAGCATGGCCCTCTTACTACGGCCCTAGCTATTTCATGCTATCAGAACATTATGGAGAAATTAAGGCCTTGAATTCAGGTTGTGAGCCACCTGGTTACAATCATGACCATCTGAATTAAAGGTGCAGCTGGTGGTATTCAAGCATGGAAGTGATTAAAAAAGGGCTCGCACACAGGCTCGGCGACAACAATAAGGAAATCATATGCCTTCTTGTAGAGCGGTGAGAAGGTATCGAGGAAGATGCGACCGTCGACGCACGCTCAGAGGGGCCGGTTCGCGTGATCCGGCTTCAACTCGAGCTTTGTGAAATCCCTCTTATTCACCTCCTTATCCGCTGCAACAGAACAAAAACACCTGGCCCCCAAAACACCCCATCGATCAGAAGTTCAGCGGTCCTCGTCGAAGTCGTCGGCGTAGTCGAACTTGGCGCTCTCGTCCACCAGGGCCGCCTTCGACGGCGCCGAAGTAACAAGCTGAAACAAGTCTGAACATGTTGCATATTGCAACTTACTCCAGTCAAGTTTAGATAGTGGTCTACATAACTTTCGTTTATTCTGAATCCACTTTACAAACAAATTACTCAACTCAGAAGCAACAAAACTCTAGAAGAAGAAGAAGCAGCAAACATGGGAAAAGCCATAGCTACACTCAGCGAGGCCTTAAAGCCAATAGATCCATGTATTAACGGTTAATTAAACTTAGCAAGCACCACTGACTTTCTCCCTCCCAAGACCCTGCATATGAAACCAATTTCACACACATTCCTTCAAATAACATCATGTGTACTTTTTTGTCAGGTTTTGAACGGAATGCATAATTGCAAATCGAGAAATCTTGTCTTGGAAATATTCATGATTGGCAAAATAGGGATTTTGGTCCCTGAACTTTGCCCCGTGGGTCAAGTTCGTCCCTCAACTATTAGATTGGTCAATTTAGTCCCTCAACTTTCTTTCCTGGGTCAAACTTGTCCTTGTGCTGATGTAGCTCTCCATATTGGCATGAAACCAATACAAAAAGTGCTTTTTGCCCTTGGCTCCTTCCCCTCGATTTCAAGAAATGTACTCAAAGTGCTAGAATTTAAAATCAGATTGTCTAATTTAAATACTAGAATTCAAGTTCTAAAAACTGGTGGCCTAAGTTATTCCATCGACCGAAGAATTACATCTCCAAGTAAATTATGCAATGTCATGTCGGTGGAAATAGAGGAGGGTAGGAAGAAGCCAAGGGCAAAAAGAACATTTCGCATTATTCGCATGCTAATATGGAGAGTTGCATCAGAATAAGGATGAGTTTGACCCAAACCTGAAAGTTAAAAGACTAGATTAACCTATTTGAAAGTTGAGGGATGAACTTGACCCCAGAGTAAAGTTGAGGGATGCAAACACCTAGCATGTTAACACATCTAAAGACAAGTCTAACTCATTGGAGATAGCATGTTAACAATCACTATGTAAGAAACGAACTATAGTGACGTGTACAAAGGTGACGGACTAATGTTGCTTGTCACCCATATGAAAAGAGTGACGCACAAAGATAATGCGCGTCACCTATATATCCCTCGAGCAGATGGTCTGTCACCTTTAATCACTTAAAGGTGACGCACTTTAACAAGACACGTCACCAAAATTATAGGTGACGGGCAACAACTATTGCGCGTCATCTATAACAGCAACATAGGTGACGTGACTTGTTAAAGTGCGTCACCTATAACTATCATATAGGTGACAGACTTTGACAAGTAAATGGTGACGGGCTTTGATGTTGCACGTCACCTTTGTGAATTTTGTACAGAATTTTGATATTTTTATAACTTTTTTCTCGAATTTTGATGAGAATAAACCGTATACCAAAATTATAGTACTCGATGAGATCTACAACTTTGTAGTTTAAAAGTTTTTCATTTGACATAGTTTAGGCAATGAAATCTTCATTATAAGATTTCGACATGATATTTGAACACGCGAGTTTTGAAAATTTTTACTGATCTTGGATAAAAAATAATCTATTCAAAAGTTGTAGATATGGAGCCGATCTACAACTTTGTAGTTGTAAGTTTTTTCATTTGAGGTCATTTTGGCACCGAAATATGCAATACAAGTTTCAGATTTTTTTAAAAAATAGAAATTTCAAAATTCACAAATGACCTCGGATGGAGAATTGGTATATATGAAAATTGTATATCTTGACCTGATCTACAACTTTATAGTTGACAAGATTTCCATTTGAAGTCGTTATGGTTACCAAATGGCCATTACAAGATAGTTTCAAGTCATGTTAAAAGATAATATCTCCTCTTCTATCACATGTGATGGTGTAGCCTGGTGGTAGCAGAGGGGGTCGCGCGAGGCACAGATCGTGGGTTCGAATGCAGGACTTGGGGATGCGGGGTGTGGTTGACCACCCGGGTGAATCCAATATTTTTTGAATTTATTTCAGCCGGAATATTTGTTTTTTTAATATGATACCCGTCACCTTTGTAGTGACGTGCAAAGAATGATGCCCGTCACCTTTGAGTGACATAGGTGACGGATTTTTGTGCGTCACCTTTGACTAGTCATTAGTGACACGATGAAGGTGACGGGCGCGATGCCCGTCACCTTTGCGAGATGGTGCTCGTCACTATTGACCCTTTCTTACATAGTGAATGTTTTCTTATCAGACCAACCCTATCCAAAGCATGGCCCTCTTACTACGGCCCTAGCTATTTCATGCTATCAGAACTTTATGGAGAATTTTGGCCGAAATATTTATTTTTTTAATACGATGCCCGTCACCTTTGTAGTGACATAGGTGACGTGCAAAGAATGATGCCCGTCACCTTTGAGTGATATAGGTGACGGGCTTTTGGGCGTCACCTTTGACTAGTCCTTAGTGACGCGATGAAGGTGACGGGTGCGATGCCCGTCACCTTTGCGAGATGATGCTCGTCACTATTGACCCTTTCTTACATAGTGAATGTTTTCTGGATTTATCAGACCAACCCTATCCAAAGCATGGCCCTCTTACTACGGCCCTAGCTATTTCATGCTATCAGAACATTATGGAGAAATTAAGGCCTTGAATTCAGGTTGTGAGCCACCTGGTTACAATCATGACCATCTGAATTAAAGGTGCAGCTGGTGGTATTCAAGCATGGAAGTGATTAAAAAAGGGCTCGCACACAGGCTCGGCGACAACAATAAGGAAATCATATGCCTTCTTGTAGAGCGGTGAGAAGGTATCGAGGAAGATGCGACCGTCGACGCACGCTCAGAGGGGCCGGTTCGCGTGATCCGGCTTCAACTCGAGCTTTGTGAAATCCCTCTTATTCACCTCCTTATCCGCTGCAACAGAACAAAAACACCTGGCCCCCAAAACACCCCATCGATCAGAAGTTCAGCGGTCCTCGTCGAAGTCGTCGGCGTAGTCGAACTTGGCGCTCTCGTCCACCAGGGCCGCCTTCGACGGCGCCGAAGTAACAAGCTGAAACAAGTCTGAACATGTTGCATATTGCAACTTACTCCAGTCAAGTTTAGATAGTGGTCTACATAACTTTCGTTTATTCTGAATCCACTTTACAAACAAATTACTCAACTCAGAAGCAACAAAACTCTAGAAGAAGAAGAAGCAGCAAACATGGGAAAAGCCATAGCTACACTCAGCGAGGCCTTAAAGCCAATAGATCCATGTATTAACGGTTAATTAAACTTAGCAAGCACCACTGACTTTCTCCCTCCCAAGACCCTGCATATGAAACCAATTTCACACACATTCCTTCAAATAACATCATGTGTACTTTTTTGTCAGGTTTTGAACGGAATGCATAATTGCAAATCGAGAAATCTTGTCTTGGAAATATTCATGATTGGCAAAATAGGGATTTTGGTCCCTGAACTTTGCCCCGTGGGTCAAGTTCGTCCCTCAACTATTAGATTGGTCAATTTAGTCCCTCAACTTTCTTTCCTGGGTCAAACTTGTCCTTGTGCTGATGTAGCTCTCCATATTGGCATGAAACCAATACAAAAAGTGCTTTTTGCCCTTGGCTCCTTCCCCTCGATTTCAAGAAATGTACTCAAAGTGCTAGAATTTAAAATCAGATTGTCTAATTTAAATACTAGAATTCAAGTTCTAAAAACTGGTGGCCTAAGTTATTCCATCGACCGAAGAATTACATCTCCAAGTAAATTATGCAATGTCATGTCGGTGGAAATAGAGGAGGGTAGGAAGAAGCCAAGGGAAAAAAGAACATTTCGCATTATTCGCATGCTAATATGGAGAGTTGCATCAGAATAAGGATGAGTTTGACCCAAACCTGAAAGTTAAAAGACTAGATTAACCTATTTGAAAGTTGAGGGATGAACTTGACCCCAGAGTAAAGTTGAGGGATGCAAACACCTAGCATGTTAACACATCTAAAGACAAGTCTAACTCATTGGAGATAGCATGTTAACAATCACTATGTAAGAAACGAACTATAGTGACGTGTACAAAGGTGACGGACTAATGTTGCTTGTCACCCATATGAAAAGAGTGACGCACAAAGATAATGCGCGTCACCTATATATCCCTCGAGCAGATGGTCTGTCACCTTTAATCACTTAAAGGTGACGCACTTTAACAAGACACGTCACCAAAATTATAGGTGACGGGCAACAACTATTGCGCGTCATCTATAACAGCAACATAGGTGACGTGACTTGTTAAAGTGCGTCACCTATAACTATCATATAGGTGACAGACTTTGACAAGTAAATGGTGACGGGCTTTGATGTTGCACGTCACCTTTGTGAATTTTGTACAGAATTTTGATATTTTTATAACTTTTTTCTCGAATTTTGATGAGAATAAACCGTATACCAAAATTATAGTACTCGATGAGATCTACAACTTTGTAGTTTAAAAGTTTTTCATTTGACATAGTTTAGGCAATGAAATCTTCATTATAAGATTTCGACATGATATTTGAACACGCGAGTTTTGAAAATTTTTACTGATCTTGGATAAAAAATAATCTATTCAAAAGTTGTAGATATGGAGCCGATCTACAACTTTGTAGTTGTAAGTTTTTTCATTTGAGGTCATTTTGGCACCGAAATATGCAATACAAGTTTCAGATTTTTTTAAAAAATAGAAATTTCAAAATTCACAAATGACCTCGGATGGAGAATTGGTATATATGAAAATTGTATATCTTGACCTGATCTACAACTTTATAGTTGACAAGATTTCCATTTGAAGTCGTTATGGTTACCAAATGGCCATTACAAGATAGTTTCAAGTCATGTTAAAAGATAATATCTCCTCTTCTATCACATGTGATGGTGTAGCCTGGTGGTAGCAGAGGGGGTCGCGCGAGGCACAGATCGTGGGTTCGAATGCAGGACTTGGGGATGCGGGGTGTGGTTGACCACCCGGGTGAATCCAATATTTTTTGAATTTATTTCAGCCGGAATATTTGTTTTTTTAATATGATACCCGTCACCTTTGTAGTGACGTGCAAAGAATGATGCCCGTCACCTTTGAGTGACATAGGTGACGGATTTTTGTGCGTCACCTTTGACTAGTCATTAGTGACACGATGAAGGTGACGGGCGCGATGCCCGTCACCTTTGCGAGATGGTGCTCGTCACTATTGACCCTTTCTTACATAGTGAATGTTTTCTTATCAGACCAACCCTATCCAAAGCATGGCCCTCTTACTACGGCCCTAGCTATTTCATGCTATCAGAACTTTATGGAGAATTTTGGCCGAAATATTTATTTTTTTAATACGATGCCCGTCACCTTTGTAGTGACATAGGTGACGTGCAAAGAATGATGCCCGTCACCTTTGAGTGATATAGGTGACGGGCTTTTGGGCGTCACCTTTGACTAGTCCTTAGTGACGCGATGAAGGTGACGGGTGCGATGCCCGTCACCTTTGCGAGATGATGCTCGTCACTATTGACCCTTTCTTACATAGTGAATGTTTTCTGGATTTATCAGACCAACCCTATCCAAAGCATGGCCCTCTTACTACGGCCCTAGCTATTTCATGCTATCAGAACATTATGGAGAAATTAAGGCCTTGAATTCAGGTTGTGAGCCACCTGGTTACAATCATGACCATCTGAATTAAAGGTGCAGCTGGTGGTATTCAAGCATGGAAGTGATTAAAAAAGGGCTCGCACACAGGCTCGGCGACAACAATAAGGAAATCATATGCCTTCTTGTAGAGCGGTGAGAAGGTATCGAGGAAGATGCGACCGTCGACGCACGCTCAGAGGGGCCGGTTCGCGTGATCCGGCTTCAACTCGAGCTTTGTGAAATCCCTCTTATTCACCTCCTTATCCGCTGCAACAGAACAAAAACACCTGGCCCCCAAAACACCCCATCGATCAGAAGTTCAGCGGTCCTCGTCGAAGTCGTCGGCGTAGTCGAACTTGGCGCTCTCGTCCACCAGGGCCGCCTTCGACGGCGCCGAGGAATTGTGCCGCTTCGGCCCGCGGTGGCGATCCTCTGCAGGGGAGAAGAGAGGGGGAACTACGCCAGCGGGAGTTCGCGGGCGAGATGCGCGTGTAGGGATGACGCCTCACAATGTGGTCGGTGCGCGCCGATGTCGGAGAGGACGACGGAAGAGGGCGCTCTGGCGGTGCGAAGGCGATTCACCAATGTGGTCTGCGAACGGCTGATTGCTACGGTGTTTTGAGACCCCTGCGTGGGCTTTTGAGGGGTTCGAGCCAGGCCCGAGACATCGGGGAACCGACATTGCCACACATTGGGCTGGGCTAGGGGCCTGGAGCCGGTTCACACCTATGGGCCGTCGCCGTAAGAGCAACTCCAGTAGGGTCCCTACTTATACCCCTACTTTTAAAGTAGGGACCGAGATCTAAACAACTAACTCGAGCAGAGCCCCTATTCGGGTCCCTAGAGTAGGGAGGCACCCAAATTACCCCTTCCAGCCCCATCTCCCACGGGTCTCTAGAGAGGCCCCTACTCGCCGTTCTCTTTTTCTCCATGCGCGCTTGCCTCACTTCTGCGCTGCCCGCCTCCGCTCGAGCTCCCCGCGCCGCCGCCGCCGCCTCCCCGCCGGATCTAGCCTCTCCGCGCCTGGATCCGCAAGAGGGAGCCACCGCCAGCGAGTCGCTCGAGCTTCGCGACCCCTCGAGGCCCGAGCCCGTGCTGCGGCGGTTTTCTTGGCCCTACTGTAGCGCCGCCGCCGCCGCCGCCCCAAGCTCCAGCGTGACCGCGCCCGTGACCCCGGCTGGGAGCCGAATCCGCCACCGGGACGCGGCTCCCCGTGATGCTGGCCTTGATGATGACGCTGTATCTCGGGGCCGCCGGGCGGGACGAAGGGTGGAGCAGGACGAGCGCGGACGCGGCGAGGAGCGCGAGGGCGCAGGCTGTAACATCCCAGCTTTTACTGGAATGTTAATTAGTGCAAAATGTGAAATTTTTAAAACATTTTATGTTTGGTTGTGCAACTAGCTAGACAACCCTAAGCATGATTCTCACTCTCACCTTATTCCTAGAAATTAAAAGAATTGAATAATAAGATGTGCAATGCTAGTGTCAAAAACCAATTGAATTTTATTGGATTTTGTTGAATCCCTTGTTTATAAATGTTGGGATTTATTTTTGGTTTTCTTGATTGTTGAATTCTGTGGAATTTAAATCAATTGGACCAAATTGATTTGAATTCAATAACTAAACTAACCTACCTATCCTAACCTACTGGGCCTAAACCCACCTAACATCTAACCCAACCCACCTAACCTATCCAACCCGTCGGCCTGCTACCCCACCCGCCGAGCGGCCCGCTAGCGGCCCAGACCAGGACGCCCGACGGCCTGTCCCAGTTCACCCACGCCACCGCTACCCACTCCTTCACCATAGTCACTTACAAACGGGACCCGCCTGTCAGCTTTCCCTTCTACCTCTCACCCACTCCCTCTCTCTCTCAGGCGCTCGCCTCACCCCGCGTCGCCGCCCCGCTCCGCCTCGCGACAAAGCTGAGCAACGGCCCGCCACGATGCCCGCCGCGAGCCGCGCTGCCGTCGAGACCCCACGCGCCCAGCCGTCTAGCGCAGCACCCCCCGATGCGCACCATGTACCCCGCGCCCTAACCCTAGCTCCCCTCCGTCGATCCTCGGCGTCCACGGCCGCCAAGCCCTAGCGACCGCCCGTATAAGAGGACCTAGCTGCCACGGGGAAACCCTAGTGCCCGATTAGGGTTTCCTTTGCCCGGTGCCACCTCGGATTGGAAGGAGAGGGCCAAGAAGGGGGAGAGGAACAGGAGGACCTGGACCGTCGCCGCCGCCAGGAGGAGGAGCTGCCGCCATTCGTGGGGAGGAAGACGACGCCAAGCCCGCACAACCTTGACTCACCACTGCACCGCCGTCGACCAATGCCGAGCTCGCCGTCCTCAAGGCCAACGGTGAGCTCACTACCCTTCCGTCACCCTGGTGCTGCCGGTGTGAGCTTCGGCCGCCGATGAACCCTCCTTAGCAGCCCTAGGACCCCTACCCCCTTTGCTTGCCTTGTCTGCAGAAGCCTCGCCACGCCGCTTTGCACCACCGCAGACCGCCGTCGCCTTGACCCTAGCCCTCGCCACTGCTATGTCGCCGCGGGCCCAGGTTGCTGGTGCCCCGCGCGCACGGGCAGCTGTGCTACGTCCCTGGAGCGACAGAGCGCCGCGCACGCGAGCAAAACCGCGACGATGTGGCCCTGTAGCCACGCCGCTCGCCACCGGAGGCACGCCGCCGCGAACCTGGGCCGCCAGGACCTCGCGCGTGGCCCCACACGCACGCACGGACACGCACCCGAGCACGCCGTGCACGCCTGCTTCGTTCTCCCGCCGGCCCGACCACGCAGGCGCGGTGACCGCGAACGCGACGCGACGTCGCGGCGCGGCTCACGCAGGCGCCTCTACGGCATTTTGCCGAGCTCTTTGCGTGCGTGCGCCCGCGCACCCCCGCCCGCGACAAACGCACACACATACACGTGGAAGCCACACCGGATCCGGGCGAGCCACACTGGATCCGGGAGCCACTGACCTGCGGGTCCCAGCCGTCAGTGAAGAAGGCAGCACCGACCGGAGTGCCCCACGCGTCAGCGGAAGGAGGAGGGAGGCAGTCGGACCAGGCCAAGTTGGGCAACGCCCAAGAGGAGGGGCTAGCCCAAGAAGAAGAGGAGGGACCGCCATCCGTGGGCCGCTGCCAAGCCGAAGCTTAAGCCGGCCTGCTGCGAAGGACCAACCCGAGCTGGCCTGTTGAGCCTTGGACCGAGCCGAGCCAGCGAGCCGGCCTGTTAAACCCAGTCGAGCCCAGCCGAGCCTTGTGGACCATCGAGCCGGCCCGTTATGCTTCCAGCCCAATAACATGAGTTGTTTTCCTTTTTCTTTTAAACCTGACCCGAGGGGTCCACCCGTCAGCATCTGGCTCCTTTTTCTTTTAAACCTGACCCGAGGGCCCCACGCGTCAGCCTCTGGCTGAGGCTGACGGGTGGACCCCACTAACCAGGACCCTTTGACCTTGACCGTTGACCAGTCAACGCTAACGTCAGCAGGGCCATGCTGGCGTCAGCCTACTCGGGACCCACCAGTGACATCATGCTGACGTCAGCATGCCACGTGGCACGCTCTAGTGGTGCCACGTGTCACTGCCTTACGTTTTTCTTTTCCAAAATTCATTTATTATTTTTTAGAAATGATTTTAACCTTTAAACATTCATAATAAATCAACCGGACCTCCGAAAATTATGAAAAAAGTTTCATAATTCATCTAAAATCATGATCTACCCGTTAGAATAGGAATTGAGTGATTTGGACCTTCTTTTGGATACTTTTGTGTACTTTTGCACTTTAACCCCTGTACTTATACGTATTTACGAATAGGACCCGACTCTGAGGAGCTGATCGACAACCGGGACTACCAAGTGGAGCAGGAGTACTACGAAGACACGCCAGGTTCACGCCCATCTACGATCTGATTACCTATTAGGCATTGCTTGCTAGAAACGCCGGGTTCACGCCCATCTACGATCTGATTACCTATTAGGTATTGCTTGCAAGAATGCTACTGCTTCTGAGTTATTGATGAAATAAGACCTGCATAGCCCTTGTTTATCCTGATTCCTTGTACCCAACTTTTATATATGTGAGATGAACCCCTTGATGTGCATGTGTTTGTGTGGGATGATGTGATTATAGTCTTGGCGTGAGTGGAGACTCTTTTTGAGGAGTTGGGGGAATAGGAACCTAGCTTGGGCGAGTTAAACTTAACTCGATCTTCTAATCGAGGGCTTGGGTTGTGCATTGCGCACTTCCTACGGAGTACCTGTGGCGGGTACATGTCCTTCGGGACGTTGGTCCTTCGGGACATTTGGAGGAGTTTGGAGGGCTATACCTGTGAAGGGTGCCGTTGATGGACCGTTGCGTCGGACATGTCGTTGTAGAAGATACTCGCCTCGTCAACGAAGGCCCAAGTTGGTGGACCTGGAGATGAAACTACGTCAAACGTGCACACCACTTCTCTGTTATGAGAGCAGATCCGATCCGAGCTAGTGACACGCGGCACCATGCCTGTAGGAGGATAGGGCATCGGTGTAAGTGGAGGAGGTGCTGACCTCACGTCCCCCGAATTGCAGGGTCTTGCGTGACCCGGTGTAGAAGGCATCACAGTTCCGGGGCGACCTCTTGGGGGAGAAAGCATCCCAAACCCAGAAAGGCAGGATGGGGGCCGTTACAACTAGTTTCGTTGACCGGTGTCTTGGGGTCAGACGATTTGCTCCCGGTTGGCTTCGAGTCTAGTGGGTACAGGTGTACAACCCCTGCAGGGTGAAAACTATACTTATAGCCGCGTACTCGGTCATGTACAACTCTTGATCCGGCTTCATCTTCATAGTTAGTGTTACTTGACTTCTACCTCCCTCTAGACTTGTTTTCCTGACTGGGGCAGTTGAGGTGCGAGGAGTGGGAGTTCTCGCACCGACTTGGTGGGTTTTGGAGGTGTGAGTGACCCGAGAACCTGGAGTGCCAGGACGGCCCGTGTCGAGGAGATGTGGATGATTACAATGAATTACTTCCTTGCTTAGGAAACCTTTGCCTTTATCCTTGATCTGTTTGAACACCTTTCAGACTAGTCCACTTAAAGCTTGCATACGGATGGTAGTGTGGATCTATCCCATTCCTTGGGGATAGATTGGTACGATGCAGGGTTCGACCAGGAGTACAACCCCAACGACGATGGTTGGTACGATGATTGAGGCTGGTGCTACGCTCAAGATGTCTGTGGAGGAAGAATCATCCGAGATGAAGGATGGCCCGAAACCTAGATATCGCCTTTCGTTTTCTGTTTGCTCGATTTAGCCCAAGTGGCTTATAAGGGATCCGTACTACAAAGATTTATGTAATAATTAAACTCTTGAATGCTTTTAGTCGAAGAATGACTTTGTTTACTGTCGGTGTTTTTACCGTCAGCCTACCTAGGGATACCCCAAGTAGGTGATTGTTTAGTGAGGGATCGTCGGATTTGGAACTTGATGGTAAATGCGAAGACACAAGACACAGATTTAGACAGGTTCGGGCCGCTAGAGTAGCGTAATACCCTACGTCCTGTGTGGTGTTGTATATTGCGCCCTGCGCTTGAGTATTGAGTTGCCTGTTGGCCGCTCTATTGGTCTGCCGATCTATGTGCTCCGCCCTCATTTATATACTCCAGGGGGTGGGGTTCCTAGTCGGCTACAAGATAGGACTCCTAGTAGGATTACAAGATATGAGTCCTAGTAGGATTACAGAGGAATCCTAGTAGGAGTCCGACTTCTTCCTTCCTTGCGAATACCTGGGGATCTATCCCTGACAAGCCCCCGAGCTCTTCGTAGTCGAGTAATGCAAGCTTCGAGTACTTCTGAAGGTGTCTTTGAGTTCTTCCAAACTTCATCTTGAAGGTGTCTTCCGAGTACTTCCTTGGCTACATCGAGGCTGTGAGGTGCTCAAGTTCCGAGTAGTCTTTAAGTCTTCTTTTATATGGGGTGCGATGAACTCGCACTCCATATGGAGTAGCCCCCGAGCCTTAGATTGAATCGGAGAATCAGGCTGAGGGTCAAATTAGTCTTGAATCTTTGGTCTGTATCTTCCAAGAATTTTTGAAAAATAAGTCGTTGATGACACGTATCCCGCAGCCCCCCGAGCCTTTAATCCAAATTCCAAGGTTTGGAAAAAAGGATCTAAAAAGTCGTGGCATGGAATGTGTTTCGAAATGAATTAATGGTAATTATGGGTTAATTGGTTCTGAAATTCAAAAAACCCCTCTTTTCGGGAGTTTATCCCTGAGAAGATGGTTAGTCGCTTTCTCAAAAGACCCTTGAATACCGCTCAAATCAAATCGTTATCTTGGAAAAGTCGCTTCGCGCGCCCAGCCGCAGAGCATGGGAGCCAGATGAGCTGCCGAAGTCGCGCCGAGTATCTAGCACGCCTAGTGATGAGGACATCAACACCAACGATACATCCACTCCGACACAAGCACCTATTGCTGGTCCTATTACTCGTACTCGTGCGCATCAACTTAATCATCAGGTGAGTTCAAATCTAAGCTCATGTACATCATGTTTAGACCATGGAGACCCGTGTACTCTTGTTTTGCTTAGGAACCAAGGAGGCGACCGAAAGGGAAACGGATTCGCGCAGGCTGGATTCGGACTGCAGAACAGTACCAACTTGTGACGGACACCACGGTCGCATATGAACTCGGATTGGGGCGTTCAAGTACTTCGTGGAAAGCTTATGAAGTCTTCTTTCAAACGGATCCGGCCTCATATCCATATCTGTTACGAGTCGGCCGCAATCCTAAAATTAATACAGAGTCCTTTTCTGCACATGGTGCCGCGTCACCCTGTTTTGGCCCAATGGGCCGTGTATCAAGTTGAGTCCATTACGGACGCGTCCTAGGGTTGGAGTACGACCCCAGCACCCCTGTGGTCGCCCTCCCACGTACTTATACCCCTTAGCCACCACCAAGGATGCTTGGGTTTTGTTTAGATCAAGTTTAGCCTTCGCTACTTGCTTGCAAACGCGCGTGCTGGATCAGCCGCCCGTCTTCTTGTCTTCGGAACCCCACCATTATTGAGATTGCGTGTGAAACCTTCATTTACATCTAGTAAATTCAGTACTTGTCATACTTGTTCTTGCTAGTTCTTCGATTGCTTGCAGGACGAGTGCCCTAGTGGCCGGGTGCCGCGCTCCACAAGATCGCGATAGCCATTGGAGGGGTGTATCGGTTGCTAAGGCGCAGCTTGGAAGGCTGTAGTCGGGCCGTGAACGTCGCCTCCATCGACCAATCGACCAATCGGGTCGCCATCATTTGGTATCAGAGCTGGGCCCTTGTTTAAGGGGGGTGGGAATGATGAGGACATCCTCCACTATTACCCGCTGGCAAAGACGCAACAAAGGGGGCCGAGTGGCCCAGTTGTAGTCGGGCGGCGACCGTGTGAGCCTCTGAATAATCCCACCTTGCTTAGCTTGGGAGGAGGAAGCCACCTTAAAAGGGAGAGTCACCCTTCCTCTATTGGACTAGTCTTTTATGGAGATTGGGCATTTCCCCGAGTGGGTGTGCCTAAGAACTGTTGGGGTCTGGGCAACCTTAATTTATCGGACCTCGGCCAACCCCACCTGGGCCGAATGCATCACCTTGCCCTCGAGCGAGGGAGCCAAACGAGCTGTCAGATGAGTAGTCAAAGATAGGATCAGTGCTCTGTCGCGCCCAGCCCCCGAGCGAGGGAGCCAGATGAGTAGTCAAAGATAGGATCAGTGCTCTGTCGCGCCCAGCCCCCAAGCGAGGGAGCCAGACAAGTCGCCAAAATCATGTGAAGTAGTCGACATGGCCGAGCCATCGTGGCCGAGCGGGCGGTTGACGGAGTAGTCGGTGAGACCGAGTCGTCTTGGCCGAGCGGGCGGCTGACGGAGTAGTCGAAAACACGGTGAGTGCCCTACAAGGTAAACATAAAAATATGTCATAAATGATATACATGATATTGAGTCTTGCTCCTGTTAGGTTGTGTAATTTCCCCGAGTAGTTAGCCTGTTACATTTAAACACCTGATCCCTGATCGTGGCTGTAGTCCATAGCGCAGGGAGCTTGGCCACGTGCACGCGTAGGAACATAGGCATACAGAAGAGTCGAGGTTTCACGGATTAAGGCGTGGGTTACCCGAGTACTTTAGTAACCATTAAGAGAAAATGGCGAAAAGTAGAAATAAATAGTCGGCATGCGACAAAGAGAATGCGCGGTGCACATAAAGTAGTTGGCGAGTGCGCGTGTTGTAGCGCGTATGTGAACCTGACACAACTCAGTGTACCAAACACGTGGGCGGCGCCCTACGAACTCGATGTACCAAGCGTGTGAGCTGTTAGTAAACCATAGAAGTAGTCGATCATGGTGTAGCCCTCGAGGGTAATTACCGTCGAGAGACGTACCAAAAAAGTAGTCGATCTTGTGAAAAACAAGTCGAGAAATGGTATAAATGATTTGATTCGTGGACGATTGTTGACGAAGCCGTAGTGCTCGTTGATGGAGCCGCGACGGTTTGTCGATGAAGCCGCGGGTCCACGCGAAGTCGAAGTAGTCATAGCTGCGGCGCGAGCTGAAATCAAGCGAAGTAGTCGAGGTTGTCGCTGCTGTGCGTCGACGTTGCGGCACGAGCTGAAGTTGAACCGGGTCGTCAAGGTCGGCGGCGGCAGTGCATCAACGTTGCAGCGCTACTCTAGCGGCCCGAACCTGTCTAAATCTGTGTTTTGTGTATTCGCGTTTACCTTCAAGTTCCAGATCCGGCGATCCCTCACCAAACAATCACCTACCTTGGAGTCTCCCTAGGTAGGCTAACGGTAAAAACACCGACAGCTGGCGCCCACCGTGGGGCAGATCGTCGCGATCATTGGGCGAATTTGAAGGACCTCTTCACGAACATCAATCCACTCAACATGGCGGATTGCTACTTCGTACATATACATCGGCGGATCGATTCGTCGAGTTCGAGATCGAATCCCAGAGCGCCCCGAACCTGGGGATCTATCGCCTGAAATGAGTTCTATATGTGATAGCTACTGATATAGGGACTATCACGACGATACAGGGAGTCGAGTTTTCATTTCAAAAACTCGTTTCATTTCACAGGCGACGCGACGGCTCGTTCGGGGCGCTCTGGGGCCGCGGCGCGCACGCAAACCTCAAGCCGACTTCTTCCTGCCCGGCGTCGCCGTCCTTGAGCTCGCTGAGGAGCACAAGGGTGACGGCCACGTAGTCGCCGCTTTTTTCGGGGTAGTAGTGGACGGCCCACTCATAGCTGTCGATGGCGAACTTCCGATTGGAAGTAGTCGCGGCCGCCGGCCATCCATTTGGTGACAGTGTAGGCCACATCGAAGACAATCTCATGCGAATGCAATCAGAGGTAGCTGATGGAGCCATAGGATGATGGCGGAGTGAAGAAGACAAACTCTGGGCTTGGCTTCCGATCCCGGCCATAGATGTAGGAGTAGTGCAGATGGAGCAGCAAGCGTGGCTTCGCCCCTGCCGGAGCTTCGCCCCCGTCGGAGCTCCGCCGCCGAAGCGTGGGGGGCGGGTGTGGTGACAGAATGGATCGGGACAGGGAAGGGAAAGAGGAGGAAGAAAGGAGGGAAAGAGAGAGGAGAGTGGTTGGGTCCCACCTGTCATGTAAGAAAGAAAAAATAGACACTTACATGTGGATCCCACCTATCATAATAAAAAAGGGGCTGTAAGTAGGGGCTATTGCTGGAGTTGAACACAAAATCAGAGTCCCAGAAAGTAAATCAGAGTCCCAGAATGTAAGGACCAGCCTCTACTTAAGAATGTAGGAGTAAGGACCAGCCTCTACTTAAAGAATGTAGGGACCTTAAGTAGAGGCTATTGCTAGAGATGCTCTAATCGGGTTTAGACTTTTGAGGAAGGAAAAAGTCCTTTAACGTCCCTCAACTATTACCGTAGTCCTGGATTTAGTCCCTCATGTGCAAAACCGGTTATTCTCAGTCCCTCAACTTCCAAACCGGAATAAGCAATCTGGGTTGTGCAGCAGCACTCATGCAAGCATGCCATGACAAATTGAAGGTTGAATTCATCACAAACATGTTTTAGAAGCCACATATCATTTAGTGTAGATCTGCCACATCCTCTTGTACATTGCAGGGGAAAAAATAAAGCAGCCATAATGTTTTTTTTCCACGTTCTGTGGTTAAACCCTACAAGATGACATATTACCAACTTATAATAATCATACTCTATTTTGTCTGCATGAAAATAAGCTGCTGAAACCTTACAGGTCAAGCATAAACAGGTCTGCATACATCAACCAAGACGTGATGTGCTGGGTCACAACTAGAAGGTATTATCTGGAATGCATCTCCACAATCTACCTTGAGATTGAAGCATAGCTTACAAAAGATCTCGAATGAAACAAATTCTTTTGCTTGTATGTTCAGTTAACTGTCGAAGCTATCAAATAAATTAGTTCTATCAGAAGCAATTGAACATGAATAAACTTGAATTGCATACCTTTAATTAGAATGATATCAGAAGACACACTTAGCATAGAGTAGCTGTGCCAAGCTAAACCTAAGTCTGAGTAAATTTTATTTGAGCACCTATCTGCAAAACGAATTTGCGAACTAAGTAAAGTAAAGTAAACCTTATGCCTAGTACTTTTATGGGTACCCTACTTTTATCCGCGCACCTATCTGCAAATCCAGTTTGTGAAATAAGTAAATTAAACCTAAGTCTGAGTAAATTTTATTTGAACACCTAACTGTAAACATAATTTGTGAAACAATTAGACTAAACCTATGTCTGAGCAAAATTTACACGAGCACCTACCTGCAAACGTGATTTGCGAAATAGTAAACTAAACCTTGGTTTCAATAAAAAAATTTCAACCACCTATCAGCAAACACGATTTGTGAAATAAGCATATAACTGAAGGGAACATACTTGACAGTTTCTCCAGCTCCACCTGCTAGGGAAACTACACTGGTTCCTAGCATACGGAGGTACACCAATGATCCAATCAACCCTGCACCAAAGCTGAAGAGTAACTTCTGTCAGTTTAAGTAAATGATAAATCAATCCTAGACTGGAAGTGGCACTTTCCAAGTTTATCTCTACATAAGCACCTACATCATTGCAAGGTTGATGCTCAGAAATCCCGCCTCCTCCTGGTCCACCTGCTCAATCAAATTACTTCTTAGAAACCTACTATCTACGCTAGAGCTCGCCAAAAAAAAATCAAAACAAAAGGACCAAGCAGGCCGGTCTAGTCGCTGAATGGAGGAGCTGCAATAAGCCACAAAAGCAAACTACGGGCGCGAGGCGGAGGATGGGGGTTACACACTGGAGTATGGCGGGTGATGGTGGGTTCCGCGCCGGCGCCGGCACCGACGCACTCCATGTGCGGGAGGAAGTCCTTGTTCCAGATGAAGTCGTCGGTGTTGCCCACGGGGTCGCGGTCCTCCTACCCCCACCAGTACTTGCGCGGCTTGATGGTGGACGGCCCGCCGCCGTACTCCCCGGACGCCATCCCCGTCGACCACTTCTGCGGCTTCTTCTTCGGCAGGAACCTAGTTACATACACGAACAACTCAATTCCAACAGGAGCGAAACAAGAGATTTCTCGCCCCCAGGAAAATGGGGACTAGTTTTCCTGGGTGTGGTCACGCAAGTCATGATCCTGGCGACCACCATGGCTGCTTTAAGGGAGGATTGGCGAGATGGTATGCTAACTGCATGGATGCGCTAACAGGGGCGGAGCCAGGATTTCGTAATTGGGGGGCCAAGCAGGCTCGCAGAACCTCGCCGTCGGCCGCCGCTACCCTCTGCTAGTGGTGCTACGGGAGCATTGGGGGGGGGGGGGGGGGGGGGCGGGGGGCGGAGGCCCCTGCGCGCCCCCCCTCTGGCTCCGCCCCTGTGCGCTAACTATGGAGACGCTATCTTGCAGGGATGGTTTGATTCTCGTGAAGAAAAATGGCGCCACAAGAGTGCTACTTGAAACGGACTGTCAAGAGCTTGTGCGTCTTTGTCACTGAAAGATGAGCAACGTTCGTCAGTTACGACGATTCTTAGGGAGATTCAAGAATTCTGTAACTCTCTAGATAATTTTTCTTTCTATTTTGCTAGTAGAGGGTGCAACTTGGTAGCGCACGAGCTAGCCAAGCAGGTGTCTAGTGTGTGTGATGGGCGAGTTGCACCAGGCGCGCCGTCAAACGCCTGGTCTAAAAAAAACAGAGGTGGGAATTGCAAGTTTACGGGCGACCGTAGGGAGCGCTGCCTACGGTCGATCTCCGACCAAGTGTATTTCCACTTTTAGCTATCTTACCACCCTCCGTCATTCCTCTCTCCCGCGTCTGGCGTCCCGTCCAACTCGTCGTTAGGTAATCGCTACACAGCGCACCCCATTAACAACCAGCGCCCAACCATTACCGTGCGTCGTGTTTTTCTTTCTTTTTTTTCCAAGACACCTGTGCACACAGAAATTAATATTTATACATAAAAAATTGTACCACAATTTATTTAAACAAATTTGTTAAAAAGCAAAGTTTGTGCGGGAGAAATTTATAAGAAAATTTATATAAGAAACTCAGGAACAAAAAAGTAAACAAAAAATATTTGGAGAAATTAGTATCAGAAAAATTTGGGGACAAAATTTTGAAAAAAAAACTTAGGAATCAAATTTAGGAGACACAAAATTCATGGAAAAAATGAAGAACAAAAAAGTCAAAGAAAATTGTTAACAAAATTTCAAGGCGTACCCAGTGTAGAGAGCTCTCGCTCTGTGCGGAGCCTGGGGAAGGGGTGTCAGTGGCAAGCCTTACCCTCGCCTGTGCAATGCGAGGAGACTGCGATTCGAACCCGGGACCTTCTAATCACAGGCGGTAAGACTCTACCGCTTGCACCAGGGCCGTCCTTCAAAATTTCAACTAGAAAATATTTTCTAAAAAAATTCTATAAAACAATTTTGGAGAACAAAATTTCAGAGACAATGTTGGAGACAAAGTTTCTACTAATTTGGTGAAAAAAGTCCAAGAAAAAGTTTTTTGGAGAAAAACTTCTACTAGAGAAAAAGAAAAAGAATTAAAGAAAACACACTGCATACGCTGCTGTGGTCCGGCCACCCTTTTGCTGCATGGGAGCGGTGATTCCTGCTGGGACGGGGAGCTCCTTCTCCCGCACAGACGGGTGTGCTGCTTACGTCGATGCGCCGCGACACTGTTACGCGACGTGCGGCCAGCCGGCGCAAAGCTCCGCCACACTGCTCGAGCAGCCACGCGCATAATCTTGCATCTGGGCCATCAGAGATTGGAGTGAGGAGAAAGGATGCGTGTGTGCAGCGGATTTAAGCGGAGCTGAAGGGGAAAGGGAAGGGATAGGCACGTGGATATGCTGTGGGTGGACCACGTGGTTCAGAGACAGAAAGAGAATGGGCGTGAGTTCGACAGCGCATTGACCACTTTCAGGGCTGTGCACGGTCGACCGCAGAATCAACTTCGTGCACAGTTAGATTCAACATATAGTGTGACTAAAACAAATCAACAAACATCATGCTGGAATGGAACAGACGATCTACAATCGGCAAAAACAAAAGCATTAGATCTCCGAAACCAACTTTCATTTTTAATTGGAAGCCGGTACTCCAAGTCTGCATCTGAATGTGCTACCGTTCATACGCATCCAATTTCACAGCCTCACAGGGCGCAATGTCAGCCCTTCACACGCACGGCAACGCGTGTTGGTGTTTTACCGCCAAACATACCGAGGGATACCTCTGAGATAGAAATTTGTAGGTAGGGTTCACCGAGATCAGGAATTCGAAGGTGCAAGGAACATAAGGTTTAGACAGATTCGGACCGCCGAGAGCGTAATAGCCTACGTCTTGTGTGGTGGTTTGTATTGCCTTAGGATTTGATGAGGTGTTGGGTTGTTTGGAGGGAGTCCCTTTCCACCCTTATATAATCTGGGGGGAGAGGGTTACATGAAAGTTCTAGTCTGATACTTGTGCAGGAAGCCTACCGAGATACAGATTGGGTAGTTTCCTTATATCGACTAGTTCTAACTCTGTACGAGAGTAGTTACATCTGGCGTATGGAGTGGACCATGACCTATCCCCTATCCTAAGAGATTTACGTGATGTGCGCAGTGTCGTAGCCCCGGGTCCGACAACGCCCAAAACCGAAGTACTCTAGATGCTTCTATGCACGTCATGCCACCCAAAAAAGGTATACAGCAACCGGAATTAGGAGGTTTGCAGTGCCATCTCTCGAAAAAAAAACACTCCACGCCATTTAAATGCTCCTTTTTGGAGAACCACCGAGCACACATCAACAGCAGAATGTAAAAAAACACTCCACGCCATTTAAATGCTCCTTTTTGGAGAACCACCGAGCACACATCAACAGCAGAATGTACACAATGAAGCAGTACCAATGCCTCCTATTGGCTAATCTACCTTTCATGCTACGGCAAAAAGCGTAGCGGATGATACAGTCTACTGTGAGAATACAGTTGACTTGCACACTAGGCATGAGATACTCATCCCCAGCCATCTGCCGACAAGTTCGATCCAGTAAAGATGTTAAGGGGGAGCATTAGGACAGGCAATATCATCTTGTCAGCTTGGCTCCTAACCAAAAATCTGATGATGAAGCTGAAAATTGCAAAGCTGTTGACAAGAAAAGACATAAGCATGATGTGGTGAAGTAAAATTCAAGTGTTGCTTTTTAACTAAGCTTGCAAGATCAACAGGGAAATTAAATGACAGGCATAGAAATAATCAAAATGATGCAACAAGAAATCTCTATGCACAAACTAAATTTTCTTATAAGATTTTCTAGGAGTGATTGGCATGCAACCAAAGTACTAACTCTTGCTGGCTAACCAATCAAATGATTTTTTTTCTTTGGTATCATCTCATCTCTGGAAAAACTAAATAGACTAGAAGAGAATGCAACATTGGGTAGGTACATCGGTACATGATACCAAGAGTTGTATTGAAAGTTTTTAACAATAAATATCACTAGACGTCAACCATCACACAACATGCCAGGGCATTTAAAGACAAAAGGCTCATAGTATTTGAAATTGATGGGATAAACTCAGACTTGATTTGGGGAAAAAGTGTTTTCCAATATCAAAACAATGCCCATTTTACACATCACAGAACAGCTGCAGCCTATGCACAAAACAGCAGGCAAGTACTGTACTTAACATTGGGAGTACAAATTTCACATGTTACTTGTATGACATTTGCATGGGAAAGTAATAGTCAGATACTTGGATGAGCTATGTTTAGTTTAATTTATGGTCAGAGGTGGCTTATTTTTACTGCAGCTAACAAGCGCTCTGCTCCTGGTCTATCTAACAAGCAAAGAAAAAATTATAAAATACAATCTGATAACATAAGATATTATCTTAATAGAATTCAAATACAAGATAACTAGGCACATACAATTATGTGCACTAATGAACTAACCAGAAATACTCTGCAGAGGAGCCAGGCAACTCACATAATGTGCGTGAGCACAAAAAGATTCGGATACATGGAAACTATTTTTCTATGACACATCTTTTAAGTTACTGTGCAGATAAACAAATGACAGTACAGTTTAATTAACAGATAAAAAACAAAGCAACGAACCTGAGCGATGAATCAAAGCGACAGAAAAAGAAGCTTCATGCCTCGTCTTTTAGGCTTAAAGTATCAAGAGTGTTGAAAATAGCAATGCATCTTTTAAGTTACTGTGCAGATAAACAAATGACAGTACAATTTAATTAACAGATAAAAAACAAAGCGACGAACCTGAGTGATGAATCAAAGCGACAGAAAAAGAAGCTTCATGCCTCGTCTTTTAGGCTTAAAGTATCAAGAGTGTTGAAAATAACAATGCATATTTGAGAAGATTCTAGAAAAATTTGGAAGCGACAAGATAAGGATGAGGAAAATTCTAGAGTTAGATATTTTGTAAAGAATAGTGTGGAAGTTGTCACATGGCAACACCACAACACCCATGAGCACCTATAAATAGAGGTGCTCCCTCCCTCTTGCTATACCATGGCATAAGAGGTCTCAAGTAGGAGATGGCATGATAGCCATGTAGTATAGTTGTGTCATGATAGGGTAGCCACATAAAGAGTGCAATAGTCTTGTGTTGTAAGAAGTTATAGTGAATAAAGAGTTGAGTTTTTTTTATTGTCACACCTGATTTAAAAGGACAAACCGGATGTATCCCATATGTATGCCAGGATCAGTTTAAACATACATACATTGACTTTAAGTATACCATTACAGTGCCATTACATAATGATAGGATTCGGTACAAAGGACCCGCACTGGGGAGAGCTGCAACGACCTGGTTTGATCTCGGGATGAGGAGGGCTCGGACTGGAACTTCCTGGAACGGTGATGATGAGTGACGTCGAGTGGCGGTGGTCCCTCCTGGCAGTCTTGCGACGAGGGAAAGGGCAAGAGATGGATGAGACAGGGCCGGAGTGGCGTCGTGCATGATGAATAGAGGGTTTGCGGCGGCGTCAACTTACGGGAGCCAAGAGGAAGAACTGCAATGAACTCGAGTGAAGGAATGCAGTTCGAGTAGATGAGGGTGGGCTGACGGCGCCTCGTTTTATAGAGGGAGAGGGGCACGGGAAAATCGCAGATGCTTCCGTTGTGAGCGTGCACGCCCGAGCGAAACATGGATGTAGGGTTCGAAGTTGTTATGTAGGGTTTTCTGTACTCGGGATAAGGATGGATCGATGAGAACGTCGAGTTGTTGCTGCTGCCGAAGTTGGGCTGAGCCCAATAGGAAGGATTTGAGTTGGCTGGGAAAAGAAAGAAAAAGAGAGAAAGACAGATAGAGGAAGTTGGGCCCTAATAGGGCTTAAACTATTTCGAAGAACCTAAACGAAGCCCTAACAACGATCACACATTTGCAAAACAAGAAGGCCTAATGCATCTATTCGGCATTAATGCATAAAGAAATTGTTATTGCTATAATTATAAAGTTTTAGGGTGTTACATGTATAAATGTATAGAGTTGGCCTTCCAACATATACTTGATGTTCGGAACAAAATCCGCATTCTTGAAATGCGGAAGAGGGCGCTGCTGAGCGAACAACAATCGCTCTAGGTGAAGGTCTCGACGGTGTAGTATGGGTATAGGGTCCGTAGAAGAAGTGGTATCACACTACTTTCGTACCGCTTTCTCGGAAGTCAGTGTTAAGGTTAGGGGCACCGATTTCTCAACAAAGAGCATGGACGAGAGTCGCCTGATTTAATGATGAAAAGAAAGCAAATATAAGGAATGTTACTAAAATAGCAAGATAACATAAAATATCATACCTAACCTAATATATAGTAATATTGTCTATTTCAAGATTCATTAGCATACCTGATTATTAGTGTTAGAAGCTAACGCTTTTAGTTTTGCTTGATCCATTTTATCGCGAACAAACTGCAGTAGCGTGTTTTGCTTCATAAGTATGTCCAGATTTGCTTTCAGCCTTTACAAGATTTATTTTTCAAATTCTTTTGCAGATCATGATATGATGTGGTATAACGAATGTAGCCTTTTTCCATTCGTCATATTTCCGAGTAGTGCCAAATCTCGCTCACTTAATGGTTTACAATCAGCTTTCTTAACATCGTCTAAATATAATCCAAGCAGCTCTATATCAGATACTGTCAAACACAAGTCATAAGCACGGTCTTCAGAGCCAATGTTATAAGTTAAGTAGCACACCACTTGGGTTGCAATCTACCAACACATAAAACTTCAGGGTCGGATAAGCATCCTTTAACTTCCTCAGTAGGATCCGTGTTGCCACATCTGGATGATCTCTCCCTGTATTCGTAAAACTTCTTTGCAGCTAGGTCATAGAAAATGGTCTCCTTTTCGATGATAAGGACGTGTTTTACTTTGTCAGGGATCTCAATTCTATTCACCAATACTGATTCGCTAGGAATCAATGTTCCTAATTCCCCACCAAACCTTGCAATCTGCGAGCGCCTCATCATCGACATATAGCTTCACTTGGCCACGGATCAAACCCTAGGCTATTGGTCTTATTTTCAAACACTCACAAGGAATTTTAAGTTATTCTGAGAGAGAAGACACAGCTTCTGATATTATATCTTGGACACGGTCTTCACTCAAGTTTGGCTCATCAAATTCACGAGATACATATAGTGTAACACATTTTCCCTTCTTCCTTTCTGATTTTCATCCTCAAGGTAATGCTTTGCTGCGTGAGCTACTGCAAGCATTCTCCTTCCCTTGGCAGAACGAGTTTTATACGTCCGAAAATTCTTCAAGCAAAGTTGTTGCAATGCATCGTAGTATTCATATGCATACGTTCCTCCTCCAGCCCTCTTCCCTTTATTACATTTACTGTGTAGGGTGAAAAAGTCTTGCTCAGCATATTTCTCCACGGACACAGTTACTCTCCAGAGCTTCCTTTCCACTTATACCTTCAACAATAACAGATTTCGTCCCCATCTCCTTCTTTTCCTTAACATTAAATCCCAAGTTCTTCAAATTTCATCTTTGAAATGGTTTTCAACTATGTAATTTTGTTTCTGAGCGTCATCAAGGTGCTCCTTGGTGACTTTGATGGTGTTGTCCTCGGTGAACTCGCTTAGATTCGGGATGTTCATGGCGAGGTTGTTGTCGTGTCGCAACCAGGCGTGCCAAAACTGTGTTGACGCAAAAAACCGACTATTGGCCTCCTACGTGACCCCACACGAGGATCTGGAAAATTTGCTTTCCTCCGGCGTAGGCTCCAATATAGCTCGTGTAGGAGCAAGGCGTGCCAGTCAATTTGACCTGCAATTGATAAGTGAAAGGATCTTGGTAATGCCTAGAAGGGTGGTGAGTAGGCGAACTTGTAAAACCTGCAAAAATTCTTTGCACAAGTTAAATCTATCGGAACTTCCGACCCACAGTCGGAACTTACGAGAAACAATAAAGTTCTATGCGAGATTCAAAATTAAGCTCAAATATGAAGAACCTGACTGAATCAAAAGTTCACTAATGATGCGTAGAGACTCCTGCAAGTGATCTTAACAAGCACAACAACACGAGAATATATATCGGGACAAAACAAGCTCTAGGACAACAAGAACTAGATGAACACAATAAGAACAAGAGACAAGCGACTTATTCCCAAAGTTCACTTCCACAAAGAAAGCTACGTCTCTGTTGAGGAGCTCACAAAGAGCTGGGTCTTCCTCTAACCTTTTACCTCACTTAATCAACCACAAAGGAGGATTGAGTCACTTACTATGAAATCCACAAAGGATGGGTAATACAAACTTCCCAGGGCGCGTGCGCACACACACGAGAGGACTCTCCACGGGCGACGTCGAACCGTCTAAGAGCAAGCTCCAAAAGTAACAAACGCGAATCAACGAATGGAGATGCTTCAAGTGCTCTTGAAATGAACGTGGCTGCACTCACAACTCAAAGGTTTCAAGTCTCACACTTCAATCTTGCTCTCACCCAAGCCCTAGCTCAAATCAAGTCAAAGATTAGCTCTTGGAGGGGTTGGGGAAGTGTTTTGGAAGCTTAAGAGAGTGTTCTTGCGTGTAGAGTCAACAGCAAGTGAAGAGGGGGTTGAGGGGGTATATATACCCGAGCCTCAAAAACTAGCCGTTGTAGTGTTGTTAAGTGATTGTCAGAACCTCCTACACGGGATCGGAACTTCCGACCCTATTAAAATCAGCCAACAGAGGACCCTTCGTCGGAACTGACCCCTACCGGAACTCCTGACACTAGGTCGAAACTTCCGACAAAAGTTGTTTTTGCAAGGTTAAGTGCTCAAGTAAGTGATTTCTGTCTCTCATTGGTTGTTAGCATCTCAAGTAAACACTTTGACATCTTCACGTCATCTTTTCGCATCCCTCTTAATAGTACGATGTTTCCTATACTCAAATTCAAAATAGAAAATTAATAAAGCTCCATCACCGTCTATCAAGTAAATTTGTGTTTCTTTACGCGAATATTTCATTTCATTTCACTTTAACCTGTTCAAAACTCGATAATCTCATTAGCTCCTTAATTATGCATGTCATCAACATCAAAACCCATATAGGGGGCCAAATACACTTTCAATAAGGAATAAAATAATATTAAATACTAGAACATACCAACTGATGTTCCGAATCATTCCACAGTTGTATCGGCCGATCGTCCGATATGAATATAAAAGCAATCGGCCAATATAGCCGATTTGACATTGAAAGCAGTGTTAATCTTAACAGTGCCTTACGAACAACACTTGGGTTCAGATCTAATCGGCTGCACTTTAAGTAATAGATTGAAACAATAAGATTGCAGTAAAAGTCTACAGATGGCTTAAATCTAAGTTGGATAACTATGATAAAAGCTAAACTAAGAAAGATAATATAGATTGATCTAGCAAAGACAAGATAATATCGATAACTAGTGAATAAATACATCGAGAAAGAAGTGATGCACCATCAATCAAAGACTTAATTTACTTGGTAAATATGGAACTTACCAGCAAGCCGGAGATTGAAGCGGTGTAGCCCTATCAACAGGAGAACTCGCTGAAAAAGACAAAAAACTACTAAACTAGGGTTTGGTGAAGTCACCGACAAAAGGAAGTAACGGGTGTTGTATTGATTCGGATTCTTTGATTATAAGGCCAAGGGCTGCTATTTATAGCCTAAGCTATTAGTTCTTGTCGATCACAAAATTACATTACTTGACTAAAAAGAAAATGGACTTTCTAAATAAAACTAACAGCACACGACTAACTACACGCGATAACTAGCTGACGTAATCCATCAACTTTGAATCCCCTCCATTGGCTACGACATTATATCGGATGATCTGATCTCCTTCATCAGCCTCTTGTCTCTTCCTTAGCATCGGCCAGACACGTGCCAAAAATGATTTGTAGATTATTTTTTCTCTATACTATTGCATGTTGTTTTTCCTCCATGTGCATGCCTATTTGCGTGTAGTCCCTCCTGTCTCATTTATTTTGTTTTCCATCTACTTTTATTTTCCTTTTTATGTCCAATTCTTTTATGATAATTTCTTCTTTGATTGAAAACAATATTTTTCTTTACATTTTATTTCTTATTCTTTATTTTTATAAGTTTTTTACATTAAATATATAACTTTTGTATTATCTATTTGTATTTTTATAATTCATGTTTGTTCTTTTATTTTTATTTTATTTTTATAATCATGTTTATCCTTTTACTATTTATTTTCTTCCGCCTGCATGCAAAGATTACACTTTATTTTCTCTTTATTTTATTGTTTATTCATTTCCTTCCGCATGCATGTAAGGCGCTACCTTATCTTCTATTTATTTTATTATTCATTAATTTTCTTACTATTTTCTTTTGTTCTTATTTTAAATGCTCTGGTAAATATTTATTCACTAGTATATAGTACATCTTCCTTTTATTCTCATTTATTCTTATTTTATTTTATATTTTCTTTCTTTCTTTCAAATATACGAGTAATGATGAATTTTTCTAATATATATTTTTTCCATTATTTTTTGCTAATTATTTATTTTATTCTTCCAAGGTGGTATTAAGCCACCACATTTACAACCACAATTGGACCACATGGACCATACTAATAACGGATATTGGGCTGGGGTATTACATTCACCCCACCTTAAGGGCTGATGCTCTCGACAGCTCACCACATACGCAGCATACTTCCAGAATCACCTCTCGGTACACAGTCGTGCCGCAGGTCTAACCACACACGCGCGCGCGCATGCAGCGAGGGTTTCATGCTCTTAATACCATCTGTAACATCCCATGCCACTGATTTCTAGGATGCCACTAAACTCCACAACCAACGGCTGAATCCAAATAACAATAAAACAACACGGATCAGAAATAAAGTTTTACTTAAATAAAAAATGGTAAAGCAAGTTAAGATAAAAATTAACCTAGAAACAACAATAAAAAAACAACATCTCCAACAAATACACCCCTACGAACTAACAAAGTGTCTTGTGACGCTACGACGGGCCCGTTTCAATACCAACCGAGGCCAGCCCGTGTCAGGAAAAGAAAACTAGGCCAGCCCAATCCAATTTGTCCTGCGAACGGGTGCGAGCCTGGATGTGGATGGGTTTGTCTTCGAGCTCAGTGGCACGAGAGTTTCTAGCCCGTTAGCGCGAGCGGATCCACTCGCGAGAAATCTTCACCGCACATCTTGCACCTGACGGCGTCAGCCCAACCTCGTGACGTCTCAAGAACACGTGGCTTCCCCTCATTCGCCAGCCACACGTGGAGCCTGGTCCGAGGTGCCCCATTCTCCGCGGAAGCAACGGCCCGCCAAGTCCCGAAATCACAGCGCAGGCCGAGCCGCAGGCACACGACGCACGAGACCTCAGCTGCCTCCGCCCCGCAGCATCCCCCGCACGCACGCCGTGCGGTCACCGTCCGCGGCCACGGCACCGCCGGCCCCCGCCCCGGCCGCCAAGAGGAAAGGCAAGGCCGACGCCTCCTCCCCGTCCTCGCCACCGAGGCCTCGCCGCGCGCTCGCCGTCGCGATGGCCGCGTCCCTGCTCGCGCTCGCCGTGGCCCTCCTGGTCGGCGCCGGCTTCGGCGGCGTCGACAGGGGCGCGGCAGCCCCTGTGGAGACGGAGGGCGGCGAGGTGCGCATCCCGGATCTTAAGATCTGCCGGAGAGGTTCGGCTTTTTTTTTGTTGCGTGGGTTTGGGTCTTGTTGTGATCTGGATCTGCGCGGGCGTTTGCAGGTGACCTACGGGAGCGTGATCAAGCTGATGCACGAGAAGACGAAGCACCGGCTGCACTCGCACGACGTGCCCTACGGCTCGGGCAGCGGCCAGCAGTCCGTCACGGGATTTCCCGAAGGAGACGACTCCAATAGCTACTGGGTGCGTCTCCCTCTCACGTCTGCACATAAAGTGGACATGCCCTGTTTACTCTTACAGTCTTACTGGAAATATATGAAAAGATCAGTGACTCAAAGGGTCTTGAATTGACTGTAGTTTAGTCGTTTAGATTTCAGAAGGAACAATCAAATTAAATTATTGATCAGTGCACTCTTGTTCAGAGTGCAGCACCCTGATCAGTTTGTTTGAATTCAGGCTGCAAATTGTCCTGTAGTTTTCAGGATTGAGCTAATTCGTATTGATCAGTAAGAATGTAGGATTTCTTTGAAAATATAATGGCAGGTACTTTTTTAATGAAATAAGTAAACATATGCAGAAAAAACATTACTGTTGCAAGTCTGATACATACAGCAGTTACAGTTTGATACAGATGTAATTGCCATTTAAGCAGTCAGCTCAAAAGTGATGGACATATTAAATGCAGATCATAAGGCCTACTCCTGATTCATCGTCTAAGCAAGGTGATGCCATCGAGACTGGTGACATCATAAAGTTGCAACACATGAGGACACGTAGGTGGCTGCATAGTCACTTGCACGCTTCACCGTTATCCGGTAACCTTGAGGTTAGTTTAGATCATTCTCTTATGTTGCAATATTCATTAACAATTCAAATTCTATACATCCTGCAAGCTTCATTTAGATGAAAGATAAAGTTGTAGTTCTCTTTAATTTCTTTAGACCTCTTTAATGAATGCGAGTACTGAGTTCATCATGTGATTTTTTGTGTTGTGCCAATCATGTGTGATTAGGATTGAGTAGGAAAGCTTTTAATATTAGATGATATGCTTATATCCTGTACTACTCAGATTCTATGGAACATCTTGGCCTGTCGTCTACTTTTCTGGATAAACTAGGATAGAATAGTGCACGGAAATAGTAAAATAGTTTCATATAAGCTCTTGTAATTCCAATTGAAACAAAGCTGTTAAACATTTTGTTGTGATATATCACTTTCAACAAAAAAATATCAAATATGCTTGCACATATCCAATTTGAATCTCTATAAAACAATGAACAGCCAACTGCTTTGTGGTGTAGAAAATTGATGGAAATGCGCTGTATTACATACTTTCACACTTTGTTTACTACTCATAATCTTGTCCGAAAGCATTATGTGTATATTATGGGCTTTATAGCTTATATTACTTCTGCATAATGTTTTCACTTCTGCATAAAATGGTAGCCATGGTGTTACAGAAAATATAGCATGCCATGCCGTGCACATAATTTACGCTTGTAACAAAACAGCATGTCATCTGGCTTCCAACTGACCGATAAAACATTATATTAAAATGTCCCTCTGTAGACCAGCTTATTATAGTGATGTGCAAAAAAAATTCTCGAACAAGCAGGAGAGCTGCGCATCAAGTGATGTACAGAATCAATGTGAAAGCTAGGGGCTTTCAGCAAACTAGATCATCTTATGATTACTTAGATGTTTTGAATATATTTCAACTTTTCTTACGTGAAGTAAATTACCTTCCTATCGTGACTATCTTTATGAATACCTTGCATCATCCGATGCTTTGCATTTGAAGAAATCAATTTTTTTGCCTTGTTCTATCTGCTCTGTTTTGTTTGCGTTACTTTCTCATATTAAGAATGTGTTCTGAAGCTTGAATGTCAACATTTGTATAGGTTAGCTGTTTTGGTGGGGATGAACTGTCAGACACTGGTGACTACTGGAGGTATGATTTACCTACACATGTAATATGGATCTAGGTGTCTTGTTTGTTGCTTAGCTCATATTTTTCCTCTGGGTATTCACAGGCTAGAAATCGAAGGAAGCGGAAAAGTATGGAAAAGGGATCAAAAAATAAGGCTTAGGCACATTGATACTGGAGGTTATCTGCATAGTCACAACAAGAAGTACAATCGCCTTGGTGGTGGGCAGCAAGAGGTGAGATATTTGTTTGTTTGCAAAATTTTCTTGCACAATCAAAAGATGCCTACTAGGTTCGACAGTCATTTGCATGTATTGTCAATTGTAGAGGCCCTTGATCATTCTACTCTATTTCTATACGATTTCATTTTACTGCCATGTTGCAAATAAATATTGTTAAGTTGAGACATGTTTTGGTGCAGGTCTGTGGTGTTAAAGAGAAGCGAGCTGAGAACATTTGGTTAGCAGCAGAGGGTGTTTATCTCCCAGTTAATGGAAGCAAGTGAAACAGCATTTTCTAGTGTTTTTTTTTCTGATTCATGAGAGTTAGCATAGGATCAGATGTTTTTCCCGTTTTCACTTGTTCTTGTTTCTTCTTTGAACCTGGGACCTGAGTGATATGTTGAATATAGATGATGTCGACAAAATGAGGACAGTACAGGCTTCTAATTGATATTTATAATTCAGTATGACCATGTATAGACCCAGTCACCCAGATATGAAAGTGACACATTTTGTTCACAACTACATATGTTTGTTTTCCAGATGTGACGCAGAAAGGCAGTCCTTGTAAAATCTGGAAGCTTTTGCTGGAACCCGCTACATTGTGATTTTGAAATTTGATTCCGCGTATGACTAGCGGCCCATGGGGCCGTAACATATTCTGAGCTGCAATTTGTGTGGAGCCCCAAATTTTGGATTTCAGTCTTTGGTGCTAATGACGGTAGAGGCTCTGCCGTCCAAGCGAACGCCAATGTTTCAGGGCAGGCTGAGTACCAGAATGATTCTGCTACAGCAGCAAACGCCAGTAACAGAACAAGCCCAATTCATTACAAACTGCCACGATCAGGTGCTCCGTACAACAAAACAAGCCCACTTCATTTGAAGCTGACACGATAAAAATTGGAGCAATACAAAAAAGGTGACAACTGACAAGCATTATCAGTAACATCAGAAACAAGTTTTATGCTATGCAATATTGTAACGTCAGGGACAGAGTTTTATGCTATGCAATATTGTAACATCAGAGACAGTGTTTTATGCTATGCAACATTGTAACTTCCAAAGAAAGAAAGAAAAAGCTATGCTATGCAATTAGCAAAACTTGGAAGAATACACAGAAAGTGACTAAGGCATTATCAGTAACATCAGAGATAGATTTATGCTATGCAATATCGCAACTTCCAAGAAAGGGCTATGCTATGCAATTAGCCAACAGTATTGTGTGCCCATTCTTCGATATCACTCTTAACAGTGGAACAGCAAATTCATCAGATACATTACTTTCAGTACTCAAGCTCCTGTCTAAGAATCAAATATCAAACCATGCAGTCAGTACACAACATACAGGAGTTCATTCAGTTATCATAGGGTAAAAAAGGTAACTCAGCAGCATACAAAATCAAACTGTACAATAAGCAAACCCAAACATGTCCATTAGGGTGTTTCCAATGAATTCCTGAAGTAGCGGTAGAACAAGTACAGCCGCATGTACTCAAATGTGGCGCACCATAAGTTCATGACACTCCCCCTTAATACTTTAATTTACCTGGCAACCCTTTAAATAGCTACTATAAGGAACAAAGACTCCACATCAACAGTAAAGAGGAAAAGGCGAAGTATCATGTGCAGAAAGTTCAAGCTAAGACTTTGCAATGCATTGGTCCCTTGTGAATCAGATATGGGCAACAAAAGTCAGCACATGTCAAAATTTGTATGACAAATAAGCAGCATGAAACAAAAGAATTGGAATTCAGGAAAGCATGTTTTGCAGCTAAACTACTGTGCAAGCAATATGAAATTTACCCCTTGCTGAATGACTGAAGAATGGAATATAAACAGTGAAGGAATGCCAACAATCAACATGACATCCTGAAAGTTACCAGATTGCACACAACGCAATAAAGCAGCAAAATGAAGACAAGACAGAATGACCCATGTTAACATCAACAATGCGCAAACAGACAGTTGCTCATTTTCCCATAAACACAACAAGATAACTAAAGCAATAGTTCCTAAACACGCATTTAATCACTAATAGCATAACAAATAAGCTATCCTGCTGAGAAATACTTAAGATGACGAACAAGTTAATCCACTGATGAATACAGAAAATGAAGTAAGAACTTTCAGTTGCCTGATACTTCATGTAGTTGCTACTTGATTTCAAACAAAATGTTGGTGTTAACTATTAGGTAATAGCTAGCCACATAAGCACATAACACAAAGAAACGCTAATAATTGGAAGAACAGTTAGCGAGAAGGCTTATCATATCAAGCACAAGAAACCATCAGATCAGCCTTATATTCACCGACAATAGCTTTTGTTCTGCATTTTTCTCATTCAGAATCTGGTTATTTAACTATCCATTACAGATTAAATGGGCGGAGGTCCATGTTTGATCACCCCTTCCCCTGGAATAAGCCCATACAACAAACCATCATGCAGCTTGACAGATTCCTTCAAGTACAAATTCTTGACCTTCAAGAAGCACCGCAGAGTCATCAGTGAATCAGAACCGGCCTGGTGGCTGATCCCAACGCGCTCGACTTTGAGCAGCTCCCCAAGTTTGTTCAGCCCGCCATATAGGCCAGCACAGTACTTCATGAGTTGCTTGATGTCGTACAGCACCGGAAAGAAGGTCTTGGTGAGCTTCAGGAACTCATCCAAGGTGTTTGGCATTTCCCGGCCGGTGAGCAGCCTGAGCATGTAGCCGAAATCGTGCCCGCTGTGGAACGTGGCCCACTGGATATTGTCGTTGAGCACGACCCCGGACGACATCATCAGCTCGGCAAAGCGAGTGGAATCGACCCCCTCGGCAGCGAAGCGATCGAAGTCGATCCCGCTGTTGCGGAGCATGTCGATGGAGTTGGCGCTGTAGGGGTCGGTGCGCTGGTCGAAGCCCCGGAAGTTGAACTGCCAGATGCAGCCCCGCCCCCCGGTGCCGAACGGCGGGAGCGCGCCGGCCTCGTTGGAGAGGGTGAGGCCAAGCTGGATGAGCTTGAGCACGTTGACGTTGCCCGCGAGGCTGGCGTAGTTGACGTCGCTCTGGCAGAAGAACGTGCCGCTCGGCTGCACCACGAAGCCCGGGAACTCCGTGTCCATGCCGACGTACGGGTACTCGTCGATGACCTCGCGGATCACCGCGAACTCCTCCTCCAGGTTCCCCGCCCAGACATCGCGGATCTCCACGGCGTCGAGGCCCTCTGCGGCGGGCGGAAGGGCAGCCATCGGAGCAGCCGGCGCATCCAAGTGCTCGGGGAGGCTTCGGGCGGAGGAGCGGCGAGCCGGCCAGGCGGTTCCGACTACAGCGAGGACTAAGGTTTCCGATGTCGGCGGGAGGGGGCGGGCGGCGCGGGTCAGTGGAGGCAATAAGAGGAGGAGGAGGGGGAGAAGGGGGAGGGGGAGGACGCGGAGGCGGAGGCGGAGGCGGAGGCGGAGGCGGAGGCGGGCGAGAGCGTTGGGCCCCAGTGTCAGCGGCGGTGGGAGCCCATAGGAGGTGAGGTGCGGTTGCCGATGTGCGAGGCAAGAAGACGGGGAGCGGATCTAGCGGGTCGGGATCCCCTGGAGAAGAAGGCGAGAGGAAAGCGGAGGCGGTGTGCTCGGCTGTCAACGAGCCGAACTCGGACGAGCCCCTGGTGCCCGGCTCGAGACCGATACGAGCTGCAGCCGAGCTTCAAGATCGGCTCGGTCGAAGCTCGAACGTGCTCGGCTCGGCTAGGTTATTATACTTCCATTCAATCGTTACATTTCCGCGGATTCAAATTCAATGTTGCGTGTGATTCCATTTCAAAAAAAGAAAACGTTGCCTATGCTTTAGTTCAAGAAATCGACGTATAAAATGTGGCCAGGCCTCCTCATCTAAACTATTGGTTTTTACTCACTGAAAGAACGAATGAGCCATATCAACCATGATCCTCGCTCAAGTTTGGCTCGTTTACAATTCGAGGCGACCTCACAACTCTCCAACTTTTTTTTGGCAGTTTCGCGAGCCGTCGGAAATGGGTCCCTCATGACGCGTCCGGAGTAGGTAGAGGGCTAGCGGTTTCACATTTTTAATGATTGCTTGGTCATTGGACCCAGCTGGCGTACGGTTACAGCGAGTGACATCTCATGTGACCGTTTTTCCTTGGAGTCATTGACCCAATTATGACCGTGCCAACATATTTGTGTATGGCATATGTTATCGTGATCTTTTTTTGTTTTGCAAATATACTCATAATAGTTGTGGTTGCTATAGGGCGAGTAAAGAGTTGCCGATGAGATACCATTTTTCAGTTTCCCTGTTTCAATCGCCGTGTTTGACTACAATAATATGATGAGTTTTCTTTCATCTTCACATTTTTTCCTTGCGCTTTTACTCAACATGGCACAATCATTTTTCGTTTTCTTTTACTCAGTATGTTGGTGGTGTGAGCATGATCAATGATCAAATCATCACTTCTATCTCCACTAAAAAAGTCTATCTTGCATAGAACCACTCTATGCTCCTAAACTATGTGACCATAATTCGTTTGAATGCGATTTTCTTATTTATTTTGTGTAATTTGACCATTTACACGCATTTTCTCCCATTAAGGCCTTTGAGCGGTGAAGAACAGGCGGAGTAGGGGCGCTATGTTCACGACCGCAAATCCATGGTACATAGGAACGAGAAACGTTTGGTTGGCACACCCAAGTTTCGGAGGGGAAAAAGCCGAACGGTTGCTCAACTAAGGAACTCGTCCAAGCCACACGACGGCCACAATTTGGTTTTATTTTTATTTAGGCACTCGAACTAGTGCAGCCAAATGAAAGGTTGTATCACATGAAAATACAAATTTATTTTGTATATGCAAGCAATGTACCAACTCAACCTTCCGAAGCGGATCTAGGTTTGCGCTAAAGAGCATTGCAGCAATTAGGAGGTGGATTAGTGTTGTGAATGCTACTAATTGTCCAAAGAATGGTTACGACTTGAAATGCTGTGAAAAGTTCTGCAAAAATTTTTAACTTATACATTGACTCAATTTGTTATGAGACGAACTCAAATCAAAACACCGAGGAAGACAAAAGGACTGGAAGAAGAAATATAAAAACAAAAGGAAGAAAAACGAAAAGGGTAAACCCAGCTAATGTTGGCAACCTTGATTCTATCCCTACATGCATGTGTTATATTTTCGATTATCCATGATTATATCGCATATTATCTGACCAGTCCTTTTCAGCTATTTTCGTGACCATCTGGATCTTTTTTTTCCCAGTACTTAGTAGCATAGTAGCACCAAAAACGGCAGCGGCCATTAGATACGTTGCACACAGCACATGCCACTCTTGTTCTATTTTTGTGATGGATGAGAGTGACAGATCGTTCATGCTAGAAACAATCCCCACCGGCCACAGGTTAGGCGTATCACGAATACATGGCATGCCGAACCGAATGACAGAAAAGGAGGTAATGTTTGAAAGGCATGATTAAATCTTACTTTCGCCATGCTGACAACCTGAACGTTTTCTTGACATCGAAAGGCGACTTCAGTATTGCATTTGTTACGTAACACACAATCGCAAGGCATCAATCAATTCCTACCGAAACTCGGTTCCTTTCAGGCTTCAGCTGATATCTCGTGTCTATACTTCATGGAGTTCCAAGACCGAGAAAGGTTGTTAGGCAGGACGCAGGAGCACAGTAACCTCTGTTCACGACCGCCTGATTGCTATAGAAACCAACCTTTTGACGATTCCACGCGTAGTGCAGTGAACAAGGTCCGTAGTTAGCGTTCAGGCTTCGGCTATACTTGTCTACTGCATACTATCTGTTTATATAGAAGTCCCCTTACGCCGTATTGATGTCATCCAAGTCAGCATGCCATCGCCGAAGATAAATAATGATCAATTCAAATTGATAATTGGACAGATTGTACAGGAAATGTGCTCCAGAATATTGGAAATTCTATTGAGGCTGCACAAAACAAAAGAAGCATAGGTCAGGTGTCTTGGTTTCCAGTTGCAGTGATGGCATGTAAATATGTAATATCTAAAGTAGAAATACCTTGCAGTTCAAAGCTAGACCAACAGTTGAGATGCCATCTGGTATAACTGATATGGCACACATGAAGTTTCCCTAGATCAAATATCAAGTGCCCAGGCAAAGATTTATTCCTCAGATAATCAAGCTCCCCGCGTTCGCATTTGGTTTCACTTGTCTGTTGTAGCAGATTTCTTGAGGGGTGCTCTCATCAATCTGAGACTTGAAATAACAAAGGGGTTAGATAATGTTTTAGCACTCCAAATACTCCTTCAGATCTAGCATCAACGAACTATTCCAGTATATCTGAGAGGAATTGCACTCAGAAAGTGTTGAAGCAGCTACTTCAGACGAAACACCCTCCAGGGCCTCAGCTAAATCTGAATCCCAAAGTCCTAACCTGCAAACCTTTCTGTACACTTCAAAACCTGCAGCTTTCAGACCATCTGAGAAGAAACTATTTAATGATGGGCTTTCTGAGCTTATTTCTTTTAGTAACTGCATTGCAGTATCAGAATTGCGGAATATTAAAGCTGAGCATGCCTTATCCAACAACTTGACCTCAAAATCTTCCGAGAAGATCTGATGTAAGCCAGGAAGGTAAGATTTCAACTCCTTGACAGATTTTCCCCTGAAGCCCCATAAGAAAATGATGTTATCAGTGCTCAGAGCTTTTGCGGTGTCTGGCTCATTAGCAAAGTCAACATCATCAGAATCTTCAACCATACAACTTGGATAAAAGACGTTACAATACTCTTCGACTGCAGCATACTGCTCACCAGATTGTAATTGGCACTCAGGACCTATTTTTAGTAAATTTCTTAGTTTAGCAAATAATTTTGTTATTCTCAGAACATTTTGCTCATTTTTCGTTACACCGCTGGTACCATCTGTGCAAAAGACAAAAGAGAGAGAGAAAGACGGTTTAATTAAAATGCTAGTGAGGAAGCACTTTGAAGATGTATACAGCAATTTGATGCTCATGTTACTAGTTATCAATAATATACCAAATTCTGTTTGTTAACCAAGAGGGAAAAGGTGAGAATGAGACATGGTTTACTATAAAGACATGATGGGTGAATAATGTTGGCTGGAACTACCTTGCTCTGGTATTTTAATCTCCATTGGCACAAAGTATTGCCATTGTAAGTAACTGAGAGCAGCTTGTATATTCTTCGCTTTTCTCAAGGGGCCAATTTGTCTCCACAAGTGGCTGACATCAACAACATTGGAGAATACCATTTTTAAAGAACACATAAATTCATGCATGTTTGGCGGAAGAGGTGCAACAAATTTGGAGTGCATCATTGTCAGATCTGAGAAAGAGGGAAAACAGACATGATCAAGTGGTTAACGAGCCATATAATTGTGCAAATTGGTGATGCATCAACCTACCATTCAAGCAATTGTATGATACGATTGGCTTTTGTGAAGATGATAGTAGATCAATAACTTCTCGAAATCCACGGAACTTTTCCTCTTTTGATTGCTGGATATCCATCTGCAAGCGAGTTCTGTATGAAATCGACTTTTTTTTATACTTTTAATACATTGTACACAATGCTTGTTGCTGTTATCTAGATAAGCAGAGATACGAACCAGGAGAAGATTCTTATCCTCTTTCGAACTAGTAAATATCACGCACACAGCCCTAGCAGCTCCAGCTTTGTCCGGAACAACAAGAGGTACAAGGTCATCAGAGGTATGGTTTACTGCCTGTAGAATAACTCAAAAGAGTTAAAGAATGCTCCAGTTCTCTGCAGTTACTATTTGGCTCTATAAAAAACAGGGAATTCAGAAACAACATTTGGATCAACCAATTTTAGTAATCATAGTTTCCACATACAGAACAGCTTATTTCAACTAGACATGAAATTTTGCATCCTTCAACTCTTTGCAGGCATTGACAGTTGCAACCAAAGAGCATGAGCAAAGGAATCCACCAGTACAAAACCATTTCTTCTTCTTATTTTAGAGAAAACATCAAACTTAAGTTGTACAACCACACCTCCAAGACCAGTTGAACTTGGTGATCACTGCAGACATCAATACTAATACTGGGCCTGGAACCATATGTTTCACCACCCAACATTAATCTACTAAGGGAACTAACCAAAGAACCTGCACAATAAGAAGACAATATTAGGAGCAATCTAAGTGAACCAAGACAAATTTCTGTAAATGCAGTGACATGCAGTTCTCCTGCGTGTTTGAGAAAAAAAAAAGAGCAATCTAAGTGAAAGGCGATGATGAGGGTCAGCATTTATGAAGAGTAACCTACCATCATCCATTTTATTTGGTTCTGCATATCTTTTTCTCCAGTGCATTATCCTTGACCTTATTCTACTTTTGAAAACTGAATCAGAAACTGATGTGCTTTGTGATGGCAATAGTGGACGAAGATGAGGAGTAAAGATCTTTTGCCTTGCAAAGGATTCTTGAACCCTTGATAGATAAGATATACCTGCCAATACAGTTAACAGAGAATTAGTCCTATTTATCAAACAACCTTACCTAATAGTTGCTTTGACACGTAGCTTACTACTCACCATCATAAATGCACATATTGAAATCAAAGCCATCATTAGCCATAGTTGATAAATAAGATGATTGACAGGAGAAACTGTATGAAGGCATTCCTATCTGAAGTTCATCTCTAGGAAATATGTGAAAATTGTACCTGTATAACCAAAGCACCCACAGGCACAAAGCATCAGCAATAATATATCATATAATAATAAAAATAAAAAGGACAGACTGAAGTAAAGATACTTAGGACAGCAATGTTATCAAGGAGACCTGGATTTGTTATCTATTCATCAAACCCTCTGAAGCTATATAATCATTTACCAAAAAGGAACTTGGAATTCGTTGCTACCAAACAGGAAAAGGATGATTATACAAAAAAGAGTGAAGAATGCAAAGTTTAGTGGTCTCAACTACCATGCATACTAGAGCAATGAGCAATGAATATTATTTAAGAGATCTTAACAACCGACATACTTTGAATTGGTCAGAACTTTCATCCAACAGGAATAATAAAACCCAGAAGCGGTTCTTCTGTGTGATGCCTCATTTCCTAGAGGTTTGGTGTTAGTTCACATAACATGCTTCATTTGATTGCTATGTATGTCTGATTTTCTTGCCTAGTCTTGCCTAGCAAGGTTAGAGGACAAGCAAGCATGTTCGGTCCCTAGTCCCTTTGCTTGGTCTGAGTTGGGGCAGAGTGCACACTGGTTTCTTTACTTTTGGAGAAGAGCCAAATTGGCTCTGCTCCCTAGCAAGGTTTGCCTGCACCTTGCCCAACCTTGCCACGCAAGGCTAGTGCTTAAGGAAACTAAACATGAGGTGCCATCTGACCCAGCTATTCCTTTACAGGAGAATTTGGATACACCAAAGCTCTGGATAGATACTCCTGGTTCCTAGTTGAGTCTTACTCAAAATGTTTCGGCTAACTTAGATGATCATCTTTGGCATTCATCGAAGCATAGGATTAACCTAACACAATTCAGACTATAGACTTTGCCGTTGCTTGTTTGTTATCAAAGCATGGGAGTCTAGTTGTGAACCTGGGGACGTTTTAAACTACCTAAAAATATACCAGTTTCATTCTGTGATTTCACAATATTTGTTCAGGAATCAGGTTGTTTATCTGAAATACTTTGTTCAATACGCTTCCCTTATACAGATGTAGCCGTTTTTCTTTATTTTGTCTTCTGACTATTGATTATACAGTTGATGTTCTACATCTTTTGACTGCCTGTGACCATATGCAGAACTGAAAGCATCATGCTAGTTTTCTTCCTCACGTACCATTTCTGGTTGAACCTCTTCAGGACATGACATGGATATTTACTGCTCACTATGACAGAACAACTAAGCTTCAGAAAATGTTGATGCAAGTTTCCATTTATCTACTGAAGTTACAATGTTAACATTTCATACTCCCTAAAATCAGCAGCATTCCGTTTATACACACAAGGTGTTGGACGAAACGCCTCAAGCAGTCAAGCTGGATGAAACGCCTCAAGCTAAGCCTGCACAATATTAGGCTGATACGCTACACCCATCGCCCCAACCTAATAGCTAAATCACCTAGCCGTCTGTTGCAGCGGGCACAACATGCTGGACAGAACACCACAACGGAAATCCCAATTGATGTTTCATGTGGGAGATGGGTGAGAGAGCGCTGCTTACGGGTAAGCGACGAGGGTAGAGGGAGAGGACTTGCGCAGCAGGAAGGGGCAGACGGCGATCTGGAGCGGCTGGAAGGACTCTGCGGCGAGCTTGGCCTTGAGGTACGCCGTCTCCGCGGTGTCCACCGGCAGCGCGCGGCGCCACCCGGTGGGGGCGCCCGTTTTCTGCGCCGCCACGGCCACGTAGTCGCAGGACTCCAGCTGGGCCCCCAGCTCCCGCACGGCCTCCGCGAAGTTCCGCCTCGTCACCTGCTTCGCCGACGCGGTGGCGGCGCGCGGGGCAGCCATGCCGCCAGTGTCGGGACCAGAGTCCCAGATGCTGAGCACGACCGGTGATGAAGACCGCGTAAGCGGTGGTGGGATTAGGTGCGCGGCGGGTTGGACGGCACGGGTCGGAGCGGCGGCGGCGCGCGATCGGCGTACCGTTGGGAGTCGTCAGGCCGACCGAATGACGGACATCAGTGGTGGAGTGGGCCGCACAAAGTTGAGCTGTTTTTTTTTCCTCTTTCGAGAGCAGAGAGAGAAGGTGAGTTGGGCTGATGCGCAAGGGAGATTAGCTTGGCCCAAAGGTGAGGAGATTTCTCCCTTGCGGAAATGAGATTTCTCTGGCGTAAGCTCTGGGTCAGGTTATCATACGCACCTAGGTGTTCTCATTTATTTTCTTGTTAGGTCATGTTTAGATCTTCCCTAACTAATAATTTGCTAGCTAATGAGACAATACTATTTCAGTTAGCTAGAATATCGTTAGCTAGTCTATTAGCTGATATGTTTGATCATAATACCATTAGCTGGAGGATCCTGTTGTTGGCCAAAATGCTTGACAAGCACAACCGTAACAGCCATTTTGGCAAGATGACTGACTAGTGTAGCACGTGACATCTCACGCGTAGCGCGCGCCCCGGCCCCGCCAGTACGCACCCCGGCTAGCTGGCTCGCGCTGGGCACGCCATGCCCACGCGTGCCACGCTCCTCGACCGCTGTCGCCACGGGCAGGGCACGGCACACGTCGGCCGCCGCACATCCACGCGCTCGCGCCGTGTGACCCACGGAGGAGCGACACCGCGGGCGCCGCACATACGAGCGCATGGCGTGACTAGGACACCCGCCGGGGTAGATCAGATGATGAGGTCGTGCGCGAATCCTGCCCGTCTCCGTCAAACTTCCGCAGCGTTTCTGCAACTGATCGGCATGCAGTTTTATCCAAGAACTCGGTGGAGAATTCGGAACATCACCACAGAGATGCTATTGACTCAAGTCCAAGTTCATTTCAAAACGGGTAAACACCGACTCAACAAAACACAGGTTCGCCATTTGCAGATCGCAGCAGCTAGCGGTAAACACCGGACTCCGAACGCCGCCTCCTCGATCGGCGCAGCCGCGGGCAGCGCGCCGCGAGCTACTTGCCAAAGAGGGACTTGAGCCACCACATCCCGCCGTCCCTGGGGCTCTCCTCGCTCTCCGGCGGCGGGTCCGGGTGCGCCGTCTTGCGGAGCTTTGACACGTCGTACCCTTCCTCCTTGGCCCGCTCCACCAGCTCGTTATACACGGCCTCGTCCACGTGCGGCTGCCTGCACAGGATCTGCGGGCGCACAAGCAAACGCACGCAGAGATCAGCCACAGATGCGTGTGATACGAGCAAAGCCCCAAAGGAATCGGCAATCGAATGGAGAGTGGAGAGTCGGCGCGCACCCAGAGGTACTTCCTGGAGGGCTGGCCGACGAGCGCGTACTGGTAGTCGGCGTCGACGTGGAGCACCCAGTAGTCGCCGGTGACGGGGAAGACGGGGAGGAAGGGCGGCACGAAGAAGCGGACCCGGAGCTTGGCCTCGTCGCCGGCCGGGTCGGCGCGCCACGCCGTGCCCTCGATGTGGCCGCGGCGGCCGTCGGTCCACGTCTCGTTGAGCACCCGCACGGTGCCGTCCGGGTTGAGCGCGTAGGTGGCGCGCGTGTTGGTGCCCGTCTTGGGCTGGAACATGGACGGAAAGCACGCGATCTCGTACCACCGCCCCGCGTACCGCTCCAGGTCCAGGTTCCGCACCACCCGCATGGCCATCGCGCCGGCGTCGGGCGGCAGCGGGCGTGGGTTTAGATAGAGGGGAGAGGGCGAGGTGGGGGATGCCGGATGCGAAGGTGAGCGGGGGATCGGAGTAGGGGATAGCCGGATAGGGATGCGCAGCGCGGGCAGGCAATAAAAGGCAGCAGGTGCGGGAGACGTGGAGGATTATGGGCGATACGTTATCGGAGCGTGTTGCTCGGTGTGCGTCGCGGCCGCGGTGGGTTTCCATTGGCTTTTGGGTCGGCGGAATACCGTGGGCTGGGATCCATCGTGCCGGGGCTTCTTTTTCTCTTTGCTTGGGTGGTCGGTCCCAGAGGCCTGCTAGATCCTGGCTGCAAGGATGAAAATGGATGGAAAAAATTTTGTCCAGCCAATATTTCTATATTTATCCCGTTCGTTTCTGTATTTGTGGATAAATACAAAAATAAGACGGGAAGCGGGAAGGAGTGTATCCCGCTCATATTTGTGGATTCCCATTTTTATCCGGAATGATCCCGTATTAGTCCCGTATTTATGAAATACGAAAAAGATTTTAATAGACATATCATATGTTTGTCTTATTCCTCAACATCAATCGGTGTAATTCATGGTTTAATCATAGGAAACATGATACCTTAATTATATTTTTAAAAAATAGCTTGCATAAAAGAGTGTGTAGTGTTATATTCATGTGAGGTGAACGGTGATTAAACAATAATATATTCCGGTAAATCTTCCGCTTGCCGTCCGTTTCCGTAATCCGTATACCCCGTTTCCGCTCCCGTTCCCGGCTATTTCGCTCCCACTCTCGTTTTTCATAATAAAATACGGAAACGAAAATAGTTGAGGGTTCATTTTCATCCCTACCTGCCTGCTGCTGGCTGGACCAGCCTAGCGAGCACGCGAGGCAACTGTTGCTTGGCTGATGCACAACTGAGTGCTCGTCTTTTTCACGTCCTTTCGGAATAGTCGGGCGTTGCATTCCAATTCCAACCACAAGTTCCAAAGCACAAGAAGCTAGCGATCAACTCGACGGATTGTGGTAGCATCGGTGACATGCCTATCAATGGTAGCGTGTGCCACCTTACCTATTTCATCGTTGGATAGTAATGGTAGAAGAGATGAACGAATGACTCATCAGCCTGGTCACAGAACAAATTTACATTATGCTCGGAAGGCCATGTCGCGCTGTTCTAAAGGCCATTACATAATCAACGAGCAGAAGAACTTGACTTTTAATGGCACTTTCTATAGAGATTTATCGCACTGGAGATCCGCCTTTCCCTCGCACAATATTGCCATTGTCTGTGCAAAGTTAGGTTTATTCGAGTTGTCCAACATCCGATGCCACGAGAGAGTGTTGTCCTTCTCAATGAAATATTCAGCTAAGCATATATATTATTTCATAAGAATTGTGTTTCTGATACGCCGGCGATGATTCTTATCCATGCTCGCTTAAAAATACCTATAGTAGTCCTCAATTCTTCATGAGCATTAGGTCGACCATTTCCAATACCTCCATCCTCTCTCCACTCTTACTAGGTTTGGAGGACCCATAATGAGCAATTGAGCATGAACTCCGAACCCTACATGACTCTTTTCGAAAGTCTACTCTCGCCTTAATAGAAAAAGATATTACAAGCAAAATTAATACTAACTCTATAATATAAATATGCTAAACAACTGAAAATATTTCTCACCCAAATCGGATTCACCGTACCCCTCATAATGGACCCATGTATCGGGGTGGAGGGAGGTGGAAGGAAGTGTACACATACAAATTGCGAGTTGAAGCGTGTTTGCGCCAAAAACGAATTATTTTTATCGCCCACGGCAATCCTACCACACCCCACCGGCGCCGAGCTCCACCTCTCGCACCCCCGTCCCCGACCACCACGGCGCCATCACGGCATCACCCCAACTCCCGCTTGTCGCTCGACCGCCGCGCTGCGCCTCGAGGTTGCCGGGCGCCCTTAGCGGCAAGACAGCCACGGCTCCCATCGAGCGCAGCAGGAAGGCCGGCAGGCTGCTGAGGGGCACGAATCTGTCCGCCGCCGAACCCTCGCCAACTCCCGTCTCCTGCACCAAAGCAGATGCGGCGAGCCCACCGGTGTCGCCGACGTTGGACAGTGGCCCACTGGTTCCGGCACATGGCGGCCAGCCACGCGAGCAGCTCCCCACACCGGTCGTCGGCCCAGGGAGCACCTCCACCATCCCTAGACTACGCCACTACCCTCAGCTCGCCCCCCAGACGGACCAGAGTACCACGTGCCGGTGCCACGGTGACCTCCATGGCCGCGGCTCGACCATGGTTGTCGCGCGCGTTCCGGCCTGTCTGAGTGAGGAACAAGCCAACGGGCCACTCCTACACCATCAGCATCCTCAACTCCTCCTCACAGACCACCCTAAACCAGCCCCTCACCCCCCAAGCTCTCTGCTCACCGGCGGCCTCACCTACAAGGCGCGGCGGCGGACAGAAGCGAGGAAACTCGAGGATTGACGGCGACAGAGGATGGCAGGGGCTGGGGTTTGTTCAAATGGGTTCCTAGGGACTCAGTGAAGCTTATGGATCGAGGACTTTGATGGAGATGGACTGGTAGCGATGAATTTTGGCAAGAAGATGAACTCGATGCAAGGATGATGAACTGACAGTAAAGGAGATAAATGGCGTCAGGGAAGGGTATTTATTCAAATTCTTCACCGTGATCCGTTGCCACCTCCTGTCTGCTTGCTTGGACGTGTTTGAGCTGCGAGATCGACGCGTGTTGAGCTTTGAATTTGCCTGGGGATGCATCTTCAGGGCGCCTGGGAAGAGATAAACATGAACTGTATTGTAGCTGTCTGAATTGAGTTCTAACCTGTGCAAACCCTGATATTTAAGCCTCTGTTTCGCAAAATTCCCTTACAAAACCTTGAAATTTCTCAATTTCAAAGTTTTGGACCTAACATTTGGCTACACTTTTTCTTTCAGGCACATCCTCAGATTCGGCTTCTAACATAACTGAAAATGGCTCTGACCATGGCAGGTTCAGACAGTTTTCAGAATTTCAGAAACTTGTTTCAATCTGCCTGACTTTGAATTCAAAATTAAACACTTTACTATACTTTCCATGAAAACAAATGACACCTTTACAAAGCCTGAAGATCCAGCTTTCTATTTGGGAAATTGCCAGCCTTAGTTACTACACAAAATATTATTTTATTTATGTCCAAAGTTTACCATTTTTTTCTAATTTTCAGACTTAGTAGGATTTCTCTAAGTCCTTAATTTGAACAGTATTTGATCAAACTTTGGGGCCTTTATCTTTGAAACACATGCTCATCGTGTTTTTGCTCTACTTAGCCTATTTCAAAAGAAAGTATGGTTGTTTTATCGGCTTGAAAGTGCAGTTAGGCACCAAGTTTAAACATAGAAACTATGTAGCATTGCAAATTGATACTATGAAGATCGAGAACTTTTGAAAACGTTTCTCACTCGGATCGGGCCTATCGTACCCCTCACACTAGACCCATCTGTCAAGATTGAGGGAGGTGAGAGGAAGGGTAGACCCATAGAAATCGCGAGTTAGGGGACGTTTCTGCCCAAAACTATTTATTTTTCTCACGACCTCGGCAGCTTATCCGCCCACGTACCCATAGTTCGGGGTACCATACCCATTGACCGACACTTTCATCCTGAAAGGTGCCCGTTGACCGAACAACCGGCTCCAACTTCCCACGCTCCCGAGCTGCTCGCGTTGGCCCACCCTATAGTTGGCCATCTGGGTCGGGTTAAACGGGCGGCCCGAAACCCGATCCAAAAAAGCCCGACCCGAAACCAGCCCGGCACGATGGGAAAAGTGCCTGGGCCGGCCCGGCACGATATAGCAGGCCGTGCCTAGGCCGCCACCCCGGCCCGTAGTGCCGGCCCGAGCACGGCCTGACTAACCCCCGGCCCGATGCGGCCCGGTAGCTGTTGCCTCGCCGGCCTGCTAGCCATTGGCCTGGCGGCCTGGCCCAGCCCAACTAGCCGTTGCGGGGAGGCATATATATACCCCGTCGGCCGGCCCCCCAGAGCGCCCCAAAACCCTAGCCCGACTCCTCGCCTCCACCGCCTCGGCGCCTCGCTCTCTCCGCTCCCGAAACCCTAGCCACTCGTCTTCCATCACTCCGGCAGCCTGCGGCGGCCACCGACGAGCGGCAACCTCTCCTCCGCACTGCTCGTGTTCTAGATCTGGAGCTCCCTCATCCTCTCATCGACTCAGCGGCCTCCATGATGCTCCGGTCTCGCAGATCTGTCGATTCGGCGGCCTCCATGGTGCTCCGGTCTCGCGGATTTGTTGCTGATCTGTGAAGCCATGAGGAACCAGAGGCTCGGTGCTTCGGTCTCGCAGTCGCGGGCTCGTAGCAGGTGAAAGTAACCCATTTCCTTGTTCTTTTTCTTCTTTTCTTGTTTTTCTGTTCTTTCTCTGGCGCTTCCTCTCTTGGTCTCGTAGATCCTGGTGCCCTGGACCTGTGCTCGTGCTCTCGGCCGCTATGGTGCTCCGGCTACGCAGATTGAGTGCCGATCTGTGAAGTCGTGAGGAACCAGACGACCGTTGTTTGTTGACCTCGTCGATTGCTCTGGTGCTCCGGTCTCGCAGCAGGTAAACCCGACCTTGTTCGTGTTCTTCTGTCTTTATTGTTATTTTCTTGTTCTTATGGAGGCTGTGGAGGGACCAGAGCAGTGGCGATGGCCGCCGCCGACGAAGGCCACTCCATCAACGATGATCTTCGTTTGATGGGGCTCCCTGGAGATGATCAAGAGGACCTTGGGGCGGATCGGGAAGCCCTGTTCGGCCGCAGCGCTGCCTCACCAATCAATCTTGCTGCTGATGACAGTGATGGCGCGGGTGCTACGGCTGATGCTGCGGCTGGTGATGCAGCTGGTGCTGGTGCCGAGCCCGACACCGTGACCACCGGCACCAAGAGGAAGCGCCCCCGCACCTCTGATGTCTGGAATGATTTCGACAAGATCTACAACGTTGTGGATGGTAAGAAAATTCGCTTCCAAGCTGTGTGTAAGCATTGCAAAACTATCTACTCTGGTCTGTCTTCCAATGGTACTGGTCATTTGCAACGACATAGAGAAAAATGTGAAGTTAGAAATGCTAAGTCTCGTGAGTCTCGTATGTCTCAAACCCTGATCCAGTTTAACCCTGATGGTAGTGTGCTCATTGGGAGTACTCAACTGAGGTTGCTCGTACTCAACTCTGTCGTTTGCTTGCTAGACTTCATCTTCCTATCAGTTTGGGTGAATTGGATGCTTTTGAGGAGTACATTAAGATTGCCCATAACCCTAGGTTTACTGTTGTGTCTAGGCAGATAACGACTACAGATCTTGTGAAGTATTATGCTGATTGTTGTGCTAAGCTTGTTGAGGCTTTGGGATCTGGGGTTTCTTCTGTTGCTCTTACATTCGATATTCGGTCTAGAAATGCTAAGGAGGACTACCTTAGTATGGTTTGTCATTTTGTTAACTCTGATTGGCAATTAGAAAAAAGGATAATTGGTCTTTGGCTCATGGATGTGTCTCACTCTGGTGAGAACATTGCTGAGCGTTTGCTTGCTGTGCTTGAGGAGTATGCTCCGACTGACAAGGTTTTTGCTATTACTTTGGATAATGCCTCTGCTAATTCTAATGCAATGGATAGACTGAGCCCTAGATTGTCTGCTTATGTTGGTGAACTCTTCTTGCATCAACATTGTGCCTGTCATGTCATTAATCTGATTGTTAAGTCTGGCTTGAAGAGGCTGAAGCCTTACCTAGAGGCTTTCAGAACTGCAATTTCATTTCTAAACTCTTCTAACCAGGGCATTGCTACTGGTAAAAGGCTTAGAAAGTTTGGCTTGAACATGGAGGTGAGGTAGAACTCTACCTACTTAATGCTTAAGCATGTGATCCCTTATAAGGACACATTCAGTGTGTTCATCCAGACTCACTATCCCACTGGACATGGTGAACCTATGCTTTTGACTGAAGCACATTGGTATATTGGTGAGAAGATCCCAGGCACGATGCCACAAATCACCACTCATTCAACTCATGCTATCTGTACCAAGTTAAAAATATGCATCATTCTAGCAAGTTCACATTACCACTTTACCAGATCAAGAAACCATAATTTAGAAAAAAAAGAAAAAAGACAGGCACACAGACAAGAGATAACACAAATACTTAATATTATTGAGCTTTAGTGCAATGGCTGCCTCGTTAAAACCTATCTAGGTAAAAACTCACACCTCATGAGAAAACCTTAGATAGGAAAAGAGTACAGCCCAACTCAAGTGAAATAGTTCAAGTTCTTCAACCACATTACAATACAGTTATTACAGCACCAGCATTAATATTACAGCTACTCATTGACGCCATCAAGATAAAGTTCTTTGAATGAAGCTTCAAGTTCCTTGTCCTCCACTGAGTGTTGTGCCCTTGCTTCACCAGCTTCCCAATCTTTGATGCAGGAGAGCATCTCCACCATCTTCGGGGTCAGTCGACGCCGCCTTTCTTCAATGATCCTGCCAGTAAGACTAAATGCAGATTCTGAAGAGATGGTAGAAACAGGAACAGTCAAAACATACTTAGCTAAGATTGAAAGCACTGGATAGGTTAGTTTGTGTTCATGCCACCAGGTTAAGATGTTGAAATCATCATCATCATATTGGTCCACAGTGCAATTCAGATCCAATACAAAGGTCAGCAGTAGTGCTTGCTGCATGCAGCAAGGCACTTGCTGAGGAGCTTCTTCTAGATAGCGAGGGGGGAGTGGAGGAAGTACCAGAACCAAAACTTACAGATGAACTTGAAGAACCAGCACCATCAGATGCAAAAATCTTACCCCAAGCTGTTTTCTTCTTACCAGAAGAGGGTTGCTGTGCAGGCTTCTGCAATCTAACTGCACCAAACTTACTGTCATACTTGTTAAACGTTGTTGAAGCTCAGCTCTTACCTCAGTGAAGTAAGCACAATAATCAGTACCAGTGAGTGTAGCTAACAGCTTTAACACATAGTTGAAACCCCTTAATTTAGCTCTAGGATCCAATATGAATGCAACAGAATAAAGTATGGGAATGTCTCTCCAGTACTTCAGGTATTTATCTTTCATAGGGACTACAACATTTCTAAGCAAGGCATCATTTTAATAAGCATTTAGGTGGCCAGCAATCTCAATTATATGATGCAATATTAGTGGAGATGTAGGATAGTAAACACCAGAGAGTGCAACAGTCCCGCCTAAGAGGACTTAGGGTCGTGCTTGGGCCACTGAGTTGGCACGTCGAGCGGCCCAGCACGGCCCGACTAACTTATCGTGCCATATAGGGCCGGGCCATATCATGCCTGGGTCAAGCGGGCTAGGGTCGGGTTGTGCCGGGCGGCCCATTTGGCAAACTATAGCCCACCCTCACTGTCACCTGGCCTGGTGGCATGGCTCCGCAGTCTCCGGTCGCCCGTGCAGCTCGCGCTGCTCTGCAGCGAGGCCGAGTCCCCACCCCCGATGGCGCTCGCCTCCGCCCCTACAGCCACCGCACCTTCTCTCCCCCTACTACCTTGTCCGGCCTCCGCCGTCACTCCTCCCGGCGTAGTGGGCCAACGAGGAGGCGAGCACCGTGCGGAGGGCCGACGAGCAGCGGGTATGCAAGCGTGGTGCGAAGGGCTAGTGCGCGCTGCACGAAGGCGAGCAGAAAATGCAGGAGCAAGTTGTGGCAATGCCGCTGCAGAGGCTAGCAGACACGACAAGAAATTGCTACATTCGTCTAAAAAAATACTAATTTCTTTATCTTTTGCATCAAACTCGGATTATGGTGAAATCAGGAGGACTAGAGAGTCGATCCAAGCTTAAATTTTGCTGCAGCAGTAGAAAAAGAAAGGGGGAAAATCAATGTATCCTAATTTGGCTGCGGTTTCGATTCACCAGCGAGGGCAGGCAACCGGCTTCGATTTAGCAGACGGCAGCTCCAATTCGTTCGGATTGAAGCTTGATTCGATGGATGCGGCGGCCAAGCAAATCACACTGGGGCTCAATTTCTTTCGTGCGGGCAAACAACAAGCACCGAGGAAGAGAAGGGACAACAAGCGAGGGGAGGAGAAAGTAGGGTGCTGATTGACTGATAGGCGGACCCCACAAACACTGGCTGATGGAGTTTTTATTCCATCTGTCTCCATCCTAAGCTATGAGATAGCAGTTGTCATGTAGTTGATCTTTAATTAATACTTTATTCAATACACTTTTAAAATAAAATTTAATTAGGTCTCTTAAATTACGTGCGTATCGCACGTGCGTCTATGTTAGTCTATGTTAAAAGGATGCAATTTTAGCTTCTACCAAATCAGTTTACCTTAACCCTGACTAAATATACATATAAATTTGTTGACGCCAGATTCTGACACGTGTTGAATCGGCGTCAGGAGAAGAAGATTGGCCGATGCGGCAGATCTGAAGGCTACAGTAAGGAATCGGCCGATTGAGGTCACAGTTGGAAATCGGCCGATTGGTGATACAGCTTGCGCGAACACGTTGGGGCTACATCAGAGGGTCCCGGTCAAAAGTTGGTCAACAGAGCGACGCTAATTCGGTCAAGAAGCAATTGGAAAAGTCCTGATTGGATTAGGAGACGACGGCGGAAGATTCTGCGGGAGTCCGTTTCCTTTTTTAAAGATATTATAGATATAGTAGTTTTCTTGTTTTAAATAAGGTTGTAACAAGTCGTAATCGACTAGGAGTCCTAGTTTTAGGGTATAAATAGGAGTCGTCAGGGCTTTGCAAAACATCAACACATCAATCAACAAAACACTTCTACTTTTTACTAGTACTTTACTTTCAAGTCGGCGACTTCGCCAATACTTTTTCTTCTTTCACGAGTTCGAAAGGATTGGCAGGGCTGCATCAACTTGATCTCCGGCCAATTGGTAGGTTCCGCTTACCGAGTAATATCTGAGCTTTAACCATGGGCGCATCGCTGTGGTTTCGTTTGGATTTATTCACCAGTTATCGATATTTACTGGAATTATAGGTTTTACCTATTGTTCTAGTATTATCACCAGTTATCCAGCTTGAGATTGGAACTATCGGCTTCGTAATCGTTCTTCTTCGATTTATCATCTTACAGCCGATTAGATCTATTTCAAATATTGCATCTGTAATAATTGTTTAGATCGCTCCAACAGTTTTCTTTAAAATTATCACGCGATTATCGGCTGATCTATAGCCGATCATCTTCATAGCAAATCGGCCGATTCGCCGATGCGCTCTTCAGGACAGATCGGAACTCCAGCCGATCGGAGCGCCTGGAATTTAATACTTTTATTTCCTTGTCAATCAACAGGTCAGATTAACTATCACGCCGCGTGAACCGCACCAGGGCGATAACCCGAACAGGAGCTAAGCAGATTCTCCCGGGTCGTGTGTCCGACGCTGAAGACCATCGGCCGATTCCTGTCTGGCCGATTTTAGCGTCAGCACACTTTTGGCACGCCCAGTGGGACGCTTCAAGATCTGATATGTCAAAGAACGTAGAAATCTCCGACGGCAACATCATTGAGGTCACAGAAGCGGATCTCAAGGACGACCAGAGAGAAGAATTAGCTAAACATCTAGAAGATTACAAGAAAATGTATCTGCAGTCGTTCAGTCGTACGAGAAGCGGGGAGGCTGTCAAGAAAGCTCCTATTCCAGTTCCCTGCCACTTCACCATTGCTGAAGATTCGGGCAAGATGTCCGATATGATCCAACAGTCCGTCTACCAGGCGTTCATCGACCAGTCCTCGGTGATGACCAACACGGTGTACAATGCCGTCATCAGCTCTCTGGCCAGCGGAGCAGTTCAAGGCTATCAGGGGCCAGCGTATGCCCCGCCGATTACGCTTCCAGCCAGAAGCTTACCAGGCATGTCCCAATCGGCTCCTCAGCCGATATTGACGCAACGCGAAGGGTACAACACTCCGTTGCCTCCAGCGTCTCCAAGATATAGCGGTGCACCATGTTTCCCATCACAGGCACCGCTTCAACCCGTCCAGATTGCTTTTGTGCAATCGTTGCCCACAAGCTCAGTACCCTGGGGGCGTCGATAACGATGGCTTTCCCCGATCCATCAACCGGGCATGGAAGCTATCCAATCCAGGCGCCGTTCCAATCGGCCGTCCGGCCGACGGTCCCTCAGCATCATCCAGTCTCATCAGAGATCGGTAGGGGGGCAGGTGCTGCAGAGACACTCAGAAGCACGGCGCCGGTGATGATGTATGACGGGGCGGCGGATTCACTTCACTATCAACTGTCAGCTGCTCAGCAAAATTCGCCGCATGCTTCGATCCATCACCCAGCCGTACCATCACCAGCCCTTCAACATATGCCGGCACCGCGAGCGGTCGTTCATCAGCAGCAGGTGGACTGGACAGTAAGAATAGCAGAGGTGATTCAGGACCAGTTTGGGTTGAATCCAAAAGCGCAGACTTACACATACAAGACGCCATACCCATCGACCTATGACTTGCTGACATTCCCACATCGCTACAAGGTACCCGATTTCACCAAGTTTTCGGGGCTGGACGACACATCCACCGTTGAGCACGTCAACAGATTCATCATCCAGTGCGGAGAAGCCGCCATGCAAGATGCGCTGAAGGTGCGTCTATTTTCATCGTCTCTGTCCGGATCGGCCTTCCAGTGGTTCACCACTTTGCCACCAAATTCTATTGTTACTTGGGCCGATCTGGAGAAGCAGTTCCACAAATACTTCTATGCAGGAGTGCATGAGATGAAACTCTCAGATTTGACCAGCCTTAGATAGAGGAGCGATGAACCAGTGACGGGATACATACAGAGATTCAGAGAAGTCAGGAACAAATGCTACAGTCTTGCACTGACCGATGCACAGTTGGCCGATATAGCTTTCCAGGGCCTCCTGCCACAAATCAAGGAAAGGTATGCTTTGTAGGAATTTGAAAGCCTAAGCCAGATCGTTCACCGATTGGCTGGACAGGAAGTCCGTCCGTTTGAGCAGCGGAGGAATTTCCAGAAGAAGGTGGCATACCTAGAAGGATCTGAATCTGACGGGGAGGAGGAAATCGGCCTGACAGAGTGGGTGAAAGGCAAAAAACCAATATCATGCCCATTCGGAAAGAAAGAGCCAGAGACATTCGGCTTTGACACATCAAAAGCCGATAAGATTTTCGATTTATTACTCCAGGAAGGGAAAATTAAGCTATCTCAGTAACATACCATCCCTTCGGCCGATCAGCTCAAGAAGATGAAGTACTACAAGTGGCACAACGCCACGTCTCATGACACAAATGAATGCAAGATCTTCCGTCAGCAGTTACAATCGGCCATCGAGCAGGGGAGGCTCAAATTTGAAACCCCGGCTAAATCAGCAAAGCCGATGAAGATAGACCAGCACCGTTTCCCGGCTACCATGGTGGACACAGAGAAAAATCCACTGCAAACCAAGGTGCTGACGTCAGAATCGGCAAGAAGGAGCGGCGCCGTTGATCCCAGGAAGCAAGTCACGGCGGCTGAAATCAAAAAGAACAGGCGGGGGCCAGAACGACCGCGCAGACCCGTCAGCTCCCAGTTCTTGCTCAGCAAATATCGGCGGCAGTAGGAACAATCAAACTACCACGACGAGATGATGCGCCGGCACAAGGATCACTGGCAATGTCCGTTCTTCATCCATTGCTGGGAGAACAACATCCGACTGCCGTCAGCTGATAACTGTCCTGAGTGCAACGGATCAAGTTGCAACGATCGCCCATTTAAACGATCGCGCTCTAGGGACAGAGGATCAGAGCCGATCAGCAGAAATCGGCGCGAACAAGAGGGACAACACATTTCAGTGCATGATCGGCTGGGGGGCAGAGTTGACCAGTATCACCGGTCAAAAAGCAGGATCAACCAACAGGATGGACTGGGGGGCAGAATCAGCGTGCACGATCGGCAGGAAGGGATGGCTGATGACAGGATGTCAGACAAAAATCTCCTAGGAAGGGAACCAGATTGGGAACACGCCAGATCATCGGCCAAACCAGTAAACCCAGGTGGTGTCCCGATGGCCTATCCAGATCCCAGAAACGGAGGATCCAACGCCTGCGCCAGTGGGAGCAACAAGAAGAAGAACAGAGGCAGGTGCCGGAGAAAAGAAACGTTAAGTCTCGGGTTTGGCGCCCCAAGAAAAACAACAGCCAGGGAACAGACAACCAAGAATCGGCAGCCGACATCAACATGGTGTTCATATTGCCGATGGAATTCATGGCGCCTGACGATCGAGACAAAGCAACAAGAATGGAAGAGCAAATGGCACAACTGGTGTTAGAGCCGATGAAGGCTACTTTTGAGAAACCAGAAGAAGAAAAATGGCGACATCTTAAGGCGTTGTTTCTTAAAGGCTACGTTAACGGACGACCCGTCACCAGACTACTAGTAGATGGAGGCACCGCAGTCAAGATCATGCCGTATGCCATGTTCCGCAAGCTAGGCAAGAGCGATGAGGATCTGACCAAGACGGACATGATGCTAAAGGATTTCGAAGGCAACGCGTCTCCCGCCCGTGGAGCGCTCTGCGTCGACCTCACCATCGGTAGTAAGACCCTTCCTACTACCTTTTTCATTATTAATGGTAAGGGATCCTACAACATGCTGCTCGGTCGCGACTGGATACATGCAAACTGCTGTGTCCCATCTACAATGCATCAATGCCTCGTGCAATGGGTCGGCGACAGTACGGAGATAGTCACCGCCGATTCTGCCTACAACGTCGCAGCGGCCGACACGCAACAATGGAGCTGCGAGCACGTCAGGTGTATATCTGGCAGGACTTGGGACACTGACTTCCTGAAGGTGTCCGATTTTGGTCTACAGCCGATCCAAGCAGTCAGCTCTGAAGATTCAGAATAGATGAATCAGCTCGTCCGAGAAGACGGGAAGCTTGGGCATGGATTTACGTCGGCCGATTCATTGGAGATTGTAGATTTGGGAGATAGTAGCAAATCAAGGCCGACGTATATTTGTGCTAATTTGGATCCTGAGTACAAGTGTACGTTGATAAGTTTATTAAAAGAATTCAAGGATTGCTTTGCTTGGGAATATCATGAGATGCCAGGTCTAGACCGGTCCATTGTTGAACACCGGTTACCTATTAAATCGGGATATCGGCCATATCAGCAACCTGCACGACGGTGCAACCCCAAAATTCTACCTGATATAAAGGCCGAGATCACAAAGTTAATTGAAGCAGGGTTTATTCGGCAGTGCCGCTACGCTGAATGGATTTCTAATATTGTGCCTGTGTATAAAAAGAATGGAAAGTTGCGTGTGTGCCTCGATTTCAGGAACTTAAATCAGGACACGCCAATGGATGGATATCCGATGCCAACGGCCGATATCATGATAGATGCTGCCGCAGGACACAAAGTTATCAGTTTCGTGGATGGTAATGCTGGGTACAATCAGATATTAACGGCCAAAGAAGATATCTCGAAGACGGCTTTCAGGTGTCCAGGTCATCTTGGTTTATTTGAATGGGTTGTAATGACCTTTGGGTTAAAGAACGCCGGTGCTACATATCAGCGGGCCATGAACTACATCTTCCACAAGCTTATTGGTACATCGGTGGAAATTTATATAGATGACGTCGTGGTCAAGTCAAAAGGTCACCAAGAACATCTGGCCAATTTACAGGAGGTACTGGAGTGCACAAGGAAGCATGGGTTGAAAATGAACCCGAACAAGTGTGCATTTGGCGTATCGGTCGGGCAATTCTTGGGATTCATGGTCCACGAGCGCGGGATAGAGGTCAACCGGAAGACCATCGACGCCATCAACAAAGTTGTAGCCCCACAGAATAAAACTGAGCTGCAGTCCTTCATCGGCAAGGTCAATTTTATCAGAAGATTCATATCCAACCTGTCAGGGCATATTCGAGCTTTTACTCCTTTGTTGAAATTAATGCCCGATCAGAAATTTGTATGGGGAGAAGAACAACGCAGAGCGTTGGAAGATATCAAGCAATATCTGATTTCACCTCTGGTGTAAGTCCCGCCACAGCCTGGTAAGCCGTTCAAATTATATTTATCGGCTGATGAACAGGCTATTGGATCGGCGTTGGTACAGGAGTTCGAAGGGAAAGAACGGGTGGTATATTATGTCAGCAGAAGATTCCTGGACGCCGAAACAAGATATTCCCCGGTGGAGCGGCTGTGGTTGTGTTTGTACTTCTCGTGTACCAAGCTCAAGCACTATTTGTTATCGGCAGAATGCATAGTTATATGCTAAGATGATATGGTGAAATATATGCTATCATTGCCGATTTTGAAAGGGCGGATTGGAAAATGGATCCTGGCTCTGTCAGAATTCGACTTAAGGTACGAATCGGCTAAAGCTATCAAGGGTCAAGTCATGGCCGATTTTGTAGCTCAGCATTGTGGGCCAGAAATTGCTATCGTCGAGCCGGTTCCATGGACTCTATACTTCGATGGTTCTTCGTGTGGGGCCGGGTCAGGAATCAGCATTGTTCTTGTATCGCCTCTGGGGGCAAGTTATGATTTCTCTCTGCCGATAGAAGCTTCCGCGACCAATAATCAGGCGGAATATCGAGCCGTTCTGAAGGGCATCCAATTATTAAGGGAAATCAAAGCTGATACAGTCGAAATTTTTGGAGATTCCATGCTCATTGTGGATTAGTTAACGGGGCGATCTGAGTGCAAGGATGATATCTTGAGGATTTATTATGAAGATTGCCTTCAGCTTTTAAAAGAATTCAAGTCTGCAATAATTGAGCATATCCCCAGAAACTATAATGAAGAGGCCAACAGGCTAGCCCAACATGCGTCCGGATATCGGCCGATTCAGGGAGCTATGATGTTGGAGCTCGCGGCCGATGACTGGCGAAAGGAACTCGCCGATTATTTGAAGGATCCCTCCCGAAAAGTGGATCGGCGAATACGTTTTCAAGCTACAAAATATGTGTTGCTTGAAGATGATTTATTTTACCGGACGATTGATGGAGTTCTTCTCAAGTGCCTGCGAACAAAAGAGGCAAAGGTTCTGATGGGAGAAATCCATGAAGGCGTATGTGGAGCCCATCAATCGGCTCACAAAATGAAATGGATGATCAGAAACAATGGGTATTACTAGTCAACTATTCTTGAGGACTGTTTCAAATATTATAAAGGATGCCAAGACTGTCAGAGGTTTGGCAATATACAGCGCGCGCCAGCATCGGCTATGAATCCAGTGATCAAGCCGTGGCCGTTCAGAGGTTGGGGAATAGATCTCATCGAACAGATTCACCCTCTATCGAGTAAAATGCATAAGTTCATATTGGTAGCCACAGATTATTTTACTAAATGGGTGGAGGCAGTTCCTTTAAGGAACGTAACATCAGCCGATATGATTGAGTTCGTTAAGAATCATATTATCTATCGATTCGGTATTCCTCAGACTATCACAATTGATCAGGGAACAATGTTCACTTCTAGAGAATTCGGAGAATTTGCCGCCGATATGGGGATTAAATTATTAAATTCTTCTCCGTACTATGCTCAAGCCAATGGCCAGGCAGAATCGTCCAACAAGGGGATAATCAAGTTGATCAAGAGGAAGATAGAGTAGCAACCCAAAAAGTGGCACACATCTTTGGCTGAATCTCTATGGGCTTATAGGATGGCTTGTCATGGAGCCACTAAGATATCTCCTTATCAGCTGGTTTATGGGCATGAAGTAGTCCTGCCTTGGGAATTAAGGATGGGGTCAAGGCGAATATCACTTCAAGATCAGTTGACGGTCGATGACTATTCCTTCCTCATGAAAGACGAACTCGATGACTCGGCAGGTCTGCGGTTGAGGGCCCTGATTAGTATAGAAGAAAACAAGAAAAGGGTGGCCAGATGGTATGACAAAAAGGTCAAAGTTAAACAATTCTCTCAGGGAGATTTGGTATGGAAGTTGGTGCTGCCGATAGGATCTAAATATCCCAAATTCGGTAAATGGTCACCCACTTGGGAAGGGCCGTACAAAATCGGCCGATGTGCCCCTGGAAATGCATATATTCTGGAAACTATTGAAGGGGAAGAATTCCCAAGAGCTTTAAATGGACGATATCTGAAGAGGTACTATCCAAGCATTTGGGTGGATGCATAACTTGCAGAAAGATATATCAAGACAATATGGCCGATTTCCATCGGTTTTCGTCTGCATCGCCTGAAGAAAGAAACATTGTGATTCATTTTGACCAGTTCATTATTGGATAAAAATGACAGAGTGCATGGCCGACATGGTACAACTCACCCTTAGAATAAAAATACCGATATATCTATTGATTACGCCTATCCTGGATTTCTCTCTCGACACGACCCAGTTCTATCAGAAGGCGGGTTCTATTCTCCTTCGGATTCTCTACAGTGGCTCCAGTCTCAGCTTGATCGCAGAGTTCTATCAGGAGGCGGGTTTTCTTTTCCTCCAGACTCTCCATGGCAGTTTCAGCCTTGACTTGATGAGGGAGTGGAGGACTCTTCTCAGAGGGTGGTCGCTTACGGATCAAGCAGTGAGCATCTATAAGGTCCCAATACTCCTGGACAAAAGCGGGAACATGATCTTTGAGTTCTTCAGCATAAGCTCTTATCAGATCTTTGTCTGCCTGCGACAGTGGTTCGTCTGAATGCATGATTTCGATCGCTCGTTCCAGACTAGGGCTGAGACGTTTTGGCTAAACAGAGATGAAGAGACTACCCAACATCAGAGCGATTGAGATGTCTAGGGGAAAGGCAGAGGAGAGTTCATACCTGGTTGACAGAGGAAGAAGATGAAGAGGACGAAGAAGACATCTTGCTGTTCAGTTTGGGAGGATAAAGATCTAGTGTTGGAGAGAGAGAAGATGGATAATGCGTATGCCTCTGGAAACGGTGAAGGATCTACTTATAAAGAAAGGGAAGGTAGATAGATGGTGAGACACGTCCTATCGGAGTAAAAGCATTCATAAATGCAAATCTGCCAAAAGAAGTGGTCCAAGATCAAGTCAGCGCAGTAACATTAAAGGAGCAAATCGGCGCAGTAACATTGAAGGAGCATTAAATGTTTACAGTATTCTTTACAGCCCGAGGAAAGCATCTATGGCCGCGATAGCTCGTTGCCTAATCTGATCGGCCGAATCTAGTACTCTTTGGTCATCATCGGCCGATCCGGGAACTTCTGACATATGGCGATGAAGTCTTATCGCTTCACGGGCCAAGTTCTGCCTTTCTTGCTTCAGCCCAGTGATGACGGACGGGAGCTCTTGAAGTTTCTTTTCTTCAGCGGCTATGTCTTTGGTTATCTGCTTCATCTCCTTGGCCAGCTCTGCTCTCCTCCGTTTGAGCCGATCTATCGTGCTGACGACATCCGGGCGACAGCTCTCGAGGAAATTGATCCGTTGATGTACCTCTTGAGCCTGGTGCTTGTACGAATCGGCCTCTTCCCAGGTTTTTGCCAACTGGGCGCGATCGGCCATATGGCGCAGGGCCTTGGAAACCGGGGTTTGCATATGTTCTATATATGCAGCACGCTCCAAGCTTTCTGTAGTTTCTTCCGGGATTCGACCCTTGATATCATTGAAAAGTCGTTGAATCAGCGAAGCGTCTTCTACTAATCGGACGATATCGTCTTGGAGGAGAATCCGCATGCTCTCGAGCTTGGCGCGGACATCATCGGAAGCAGAGCTCGACGGAATTGGGCGTGAAGCGATTTCCTCATCATCAGGCAAAGAGACGGCAAAGGAGAAAACGCTGTTGTTCGGGGTGTCTTGCTCCTGTGGGGAAATAAAGAGAAGGGTTAGCAAGCAGTAAAGGAGAATCGACCGATTCCAATGGTAAGTTTGTTACCTCCTTAAATCGAATTTCTCTTGCTTGCGCTGGTGGGAGCGCCTCCCTCGTCTCAGGGGCTGGTACAATCGGCTCGTCAGAGGAAGAAGATTCAACAACTATTAATGCTCCGCTCGGACCAGCTTCCTGAAAAGGCATGGAAAACAGATCCTGTGAGTATACTATGGGTAATTGAAATAAGATAGTATGAAATATTGGCTATGCCTCTGTTGATCTTCCGGCCGATGTTTGTTGTGGGGTTACAGTCAGCATACCCAAATCAGCCTGCATCAGGATCAGTTAAGTCCTCTGAATATCAAGAAATTGAGGTAAGAGATTATCTACCTCGACAGGAGGAGCTGCTGGAGCTTCGACTTCCGCTTGGGACGTGGCCGATTGCTGTGGGGACTGCGTTGGAGCAGCTTGTGCAGCCTGACAGAAAGAGAAAGTTAGCGTTAGTGGAGCACTTAAAAGATAATATGAAATAATCAAGATTACCTGAACAACTTCTACTAGTAGTGATGCCGCAGTTGCTCCGACTTCGGCGGTGACTTGAGGATCGGCTATCTCGGTGGCTGGCAAAGATAAAGGAATCGGAGTCTCGGCCGATGCTACCGCAGTTTGGTCAGCCGATCTGATGCGGGCTCGCACTCGACGGCTTGTTGTCTTCGAGGTTGGCCTCTTCGGTGCTCGTTTCGATCGGCCAGTGGCAATGACCTTGATGGTTGGAGCATGAAAGCCGATGAGTGGATATGGTGTATATGGATGGTTGTTCTCTATCGGCCTGCCGCTTCGGCTCCGCATCGGAGGGACCTGGCTTTCAGACTAAGAAGATAAATGTAAGTTAATGATAAGATGAAAGTATGGAAAGAGATAGCATTGAAATCGGCTGGGAGAAAGGACATACCGCTGCACTTGGGTCGATCTTTTCTGGGTCCAGAATGTTGCAATATGTTGATGGAGATTTGCAGAAAAGGTATTGCTTCCATTCTGCCCACCATAATTTAAATTGCTCAGTGGCAAAAGGGGCCACTGACCAATTGTTCAGGTCAATGGTGCTAGAATCTGGCACTAGATCGCACAGCCGATTGTAGTCAAGACTTGTAGTCAGTCCACCTCTGAATTTTGCTTGACCGGTGAAGTAGACCCGAATCGGCAGTTGGCCAAAGCCTAGTTGCCTTGCTGCAGCCGATGGATTGTAGAACTCATATGTGGGAGAGTCCTTTCCAGAGAAGAAGTTGGCTGGCAAAATCCCTGGCTTAATCAGGATATCCATAAGCTCCCTGTCAAAAGTATGAGTAGAGAAGTCGTAGCTGATGGGAAGTTCAAAAATTGGCTCTACTGCCCGATATGGATGCCAGCTGACAGTCTCTTCACTAAGGCCATTGTAGAAGCATCTGAAATATTCAGCCGTACGAGTAGCAGTGAACTGACAGCCAGGGAAGGCCGATGCCGCCTCTCCAAAGGATCTGCAGCATCGTCGGACGGTTGGATTCTCCTCTGACTCAATATTGGGGAAAGTTTTGGTCTCTATTCGTTGCTGAGAGACCTTGCTCATATATAAATTGAGCCAGAGAGTGATGAACCACCAGGGACCGCAGGGTTCCCAATCGGCTCCCCCTTTGACAGCTTAGTGCCGATTTGGTGCATTAGGTGGTAGGCCGATCCCAGCAGATGTTTTCCAAGGGGGATGGCCGATCCTAGTGACAGAGCTTCCGCTAAAGCTTGCGTGTTAGAAGAAGGTCCAACTGCTCTGCCACAGAAAAAGTGCTTCTCCAGCCACATCATCAGGAATGCAGTATGCTCTCTCTCTGAAACTGTCCCAGTCTTCATATTTTTGCCGATGTACCCCTTCCATCCGCCGATTCCTTTGGTTTCTAGCCGATGTGATGGCTTAATCAGATAGTTAAAGGGGATATCGGCGGAGGAGATGTCAAGGCCGGCCAACAACAGGACATCGGCCAAAGTTGGAGTCATGGGTCCATGTCCGAAAAGAAACGCATTGAGTGCGTCGAACCAGAAGTAAGAAGCTGCTATGACCAAAGGTTCATTTTTCTCCATCTGGGACAGTGAGAGGTCTATGCATTGGCCGATTTTTAGTTCATCCCACTGAACTCTCCTAGACCTGGCTATTCTTTGGTACCATTCTCTCCAGCCGGGGGTCTCATTCGGCCAGGACCTATAGGCGCCTACCCACTGATCTAGGTCCATGGGTGATTGCTTGAACGGGACTCTGTGAGTCTCTAGATTGATCAGGTCAGTTGGATCGGGGTTCCCCATGGGGCCTAAGCAGATAAGATCGGGAGATTCTGAAAGGGGGATGGTGATCTGGTGCCTAAGTGCCTAAAAAAGGAGGAAAAGCGGAAAAACTGAGAAGGGATCCAGAAAATGCTGGAGCGGTAGAAAAGCAAAAGGGAAAATTTCAAGTGATTACCTTCGGGATGAAGATCATCGTTGCCGATGGGGCTGCCAGTGGAGCCGCCATTGGGCTGCCGCCGCTAAGGGGATCGCCGATAGAGCCTCCGTGGTTGGAGAGGTCGCCGATGGTGATGCCATTGGGAAGTTGAAGCAGATCAAAAGCGAGATTGTCGAAGGGAGCGGTTGGAGATAGAGAGGGCTCGGGAGGAAGATGAACAGTGGTTCGCTGGAAGAAGATGATGGGTTCGTGGGGAAAAGTAGGCGGAGAATGCCAATACTTAAGGATAATCCGGAAGAGCAAGGGTAAAGGCGGTATTTCTGCCGCGCCGTCTACACAAATTCCAGGGGAGCGGTCGTTTCGCGTGCTCGGTCCGAGGATATTACAATCATTATGCGGAAGACTGCGGAACGGAAGGAGATTTTTACTGCGCCCGTTTCAGAGAAAAGGATTAAAGAAAGAGTTTCGAAGAATAAGTTATGTTTTACTCCGAAACTGGGGGGCATGTTTTCCAGCTTGAGATTGGAACTATCGGCTTCGTCATCGTTCTTCTTCGATTTATCATCTTACAGCCGATTAGATCTATTTCAAATATTGCATCTGTAATAATTGTTTAGATTGCTCCAACAGTTTTCTTTACAATTATCACGCGATTATCGGCTGATCCATAGCCAATCATCTTCATAGCAAATCGGCCGATTCGCCGACGCGCTCTTCAGGACAGATCGGAACTCCAGCCGATCGGAGCGCCTGGAATTTAATACTTTTATTTCCTTGTCAATCAACAGGTCAGATTGACTGGCACGCCGCGCGAACCGCACCAGGGCGATAACCCAAACAGGAGCTAAGCAGATTCTCCCGGGTCGTGTGTCCGACGCTGAAGACCATCGGCCAATTCCTGTCTGGCCGATTTTAGCGCCAACAAAATTAATATTATCTATAAATTAATACTATTATGACATTAATAGTTTAAATTAGATTTACCATAAAATATATTTTCATAATATATTTCTTTAAAGTTATAAATCTGAAGCTGATCCAAAACAGTGAGATTATAAAAATCTAACTACCCAAATTCCTATAATCTCATAATTCGATTCTGCCTAATACTACCTAGATTCTTACAATCTAGGGACCCAAACAGCCACCAGATTATTGCTCCACAATTTTAATATCTAGTTTTTTTTGTAATCTCTAACCATAATTTAGATTTATATAATCTCAATTTTATCAAATACTATTGGACCTTAGTCAAACTTATGGAAGTATACATGTCCTCGGTATCTCTCGCTTTCTCAGCTATAGTAGAGCAGGGCGATTTCGAGAGCGAGCGCTCTTTCCTTCGGCGATCCGCCGGCCTCCTCTCCTCCGGTGGCCCTCTGGCCGCCGGAGCTGAGAGGGGAGCCCGACCCCTCGGTGGGTGGAACATGTATAGCTGTAGGTCTAGATCTGCTAGCTCCTGTCTCCCGGCGGTGGCTTCGTGGCCACCGTCTAGGGTTAGGTCTTCCCCTGCTTTTCTTCGGCGGCGGCGGCGGCGACGACCTCGGCGCTTCCTCCGACGAAGGGCAAGGGTGGGTTCCGGTTCTCCTTTCTGTTGATGACGCTCCTGGCGTCGTTGATGGGATGGAGATTTTGCTCCTCTGCAGTGGATGTGGCGTCGTCATCTCCGGGCACCGTGTGAGGTTTGTGGTCTCTCTCTTTTTTTGCGAAAGGAGGGATGATCTGGGCTTCCCCTTGGGATGTTCCCTCTGGGCCATCGTCGACGGTGGCGCCGTATCTGGGTTGTTGGACGTTTGGATCTGAGGAAGATGGTGTTCTTGGTGCTCTTCCGTTCTCGCCGGCAAGGCTGCTGCTGATGTGCCCCAGTGAAGCTAGATGCGTCAGGGAATGGTGTCCGTGGCGTTGGCTTATGCAGCGATTCCAAGTGTTGGAGCTCCTTGACGGCGAGATGGAGTACCCCAAGCTTGGCGGCGCCGGCGGTCGTTGGTGCTCGCTGAGGGGCAGAGAAGCTCTCGTTGGCCTGCTTTGTCTTCTTTGTAATTGGGGATTGTAGTGTCCTTCAAGTTTAATACCATCCTTCCTTTCACAAAATAAAAAAATTAGGGCATTCCCAACCCTCCAATCCAGCAGATTTTCATAGCATTAAATATATTACCACATAAGTAAAAAACTGAGGTGGCAGAGGAGTTAATGAGGAGAGAAGGAAAAATATGAAGAAACCGGGCCTCATGCAAGAAACTATATCTATACGAAAATCAAGACAAAAGAAGAGGAGATAGAGGGGAGAAAAAAGAGAGAAAAGATATGATTGGATAATAATTTATTTTGAAGAAACTATCCATTCATTGGAAAGATAGTTTCTATACGTGATGTCTATATAATATGACAAATATAAAAATTTAGTAGTGTCTTGGGTTGTAACTGCCCGCTCTAGTATCGAGTATACAACCCACGTGGACAATGACCGTATCGGGAAAAGCACATTACCGTCCGTCCGGTGGTCGCCGAATCAGCACGCGGCCCCGTCGTCCTCTTCCTCCCGGTCCACCTCGGCTCTGGCTCTATTCAACCCACCCTGCCCACGTCGGCTCTTGCTCCAGCGCGCAACTACCTTCCCCCGTTCCGTCCTCCCCGCCTCCTCGTCCTCCTCCCAAACTCGCCCTCCCGCGCGCGCGCGCGCCCCGGGAGGCGAGATCCAGGCACAGCGCCCAACAGCCGGCATCTCGCGCGGGCCCGGCTCGGCCCGGTGGCGGCCAGGAGGAGCGCTCGGCCGCCATGGAGGCGTCTTCGTGGGACGCTCTCCGCAAGCAGGTGAGTTGCCAGCTTCCCCAGCCTCTCTCGCGCCCAGGCTCATCTCTGAACGGAGCTTCTCCCGCGCAATTCCACCGCTGCTTCGCGGAGATCTGGCCTGGCTGGTCTCCGGGTTCGCTTGTTCCGTTTTGCCGTTTTGGCATGTCGGGTCTAGCAGCCTCAGAGCAGAGGTTTAGCCCCGTTGTGTTGTGGGCGTAATTCGCGAGCTAGTGTGGCGCCCCTACGGATATTTGCGCGTCCTGGGTGAAGACTAGAGAGGTTGGAGAAGCCACGATCTGGATGATCAGAGTGAAACATTTGCGCCAACGTTGACCCAGTTCCCACGGTTATCACGTTGAGTGTTCTTACGGGTTACAGCATTATCTGATCGCGTATTTTGTACTGTGAACTGCATCTGGCGACTAGTTACTGTCGCCTAGCATTAGTATCTATGTTAAAAATGTGCACAATGTAAATTCTGCATTAGCATTAGTTACTGGTCAATAGGGGTTGGGATGAGTTCCATTTTTTTTTTGAAAATAGGATGAGTTCCATTTTCAGTTCAGACTTCTGCAGCATAACGTTTGACTTTCTGTGCAATGTAAGTCACCCAATCATGCTTTTGCAAACGGAAGAGGCATGCTATCACAGAATAGATAGCATGTATTTTTTAGTCAGGTTCATTAGCCGGACCCAACAATTAGAGTTAGAGGATGCGAGCTTGCAATCATGATCATCATCTGGTCAGACTCAGGCAGCTCAAGTCACATTGTCACAAGTTTGTGTTCTCTCAGTTTAGCAGGAGGTCTCTTTTAATGTCTCCATGCTTACTAATACAGTATTTGCAATGGCACATCTGGGTCTGGATTCATCTCTTAAAATACTTGCTAACTTTAACTGCCAATTGTGCTTGAAAAACTTTTTGTTTCTTTGAAGGCAAGGAAGCTGGAAGCTCAGTTAGATGACCAATTGAATGCATACCGCAAATTGGTTTCTGTGAAATCCGATGGTTCAGAGAATCACATCGAGTCTGATATAGAAAGCTCACTGAAGCAACTGCAGCAAGTAAATTCTCAGATGCAAACGTGGGTATCATCAGGAGGCTCAGAAGTCCTTTCTCACACCTTGACTCGTCATATGGAGATTTTGCAGGATCTTTCACAGGTTACTGTTTTCAAATGCGCTTGTTTAGTGGTCTTCATTTTAATCAGATTAAGGCCAGCATGTCCTGATTTGTTTTTCGAGCCAGAATTTCGTTTGCCTCCCACCTTGAAAAGATAACAGAATGCTTGTCCTAGAGCAATACTCCTATGAACGGCAAAAATGTGATGATAATATTTTGCCTCTAATCTCCTAATTTTGCCTTGTTGTAATTCAGGAATTCTTCCGCCTCCGATCAAGTCTTAGAGCAAAGAAGCAACATGCTTCCCTCCTTGATTTTAGAGATTTTGACAGAGCAAGCTTTGATGTTGAAGAGGCTGAAGTTTCCTCCGATCAATCTCTCCTAAAAGAACAAGAAGCAATCACCCGAAGTACTGGGCAGGTACGACCACTTCCCCTATCTCCTTTTAATTTTTTTTATTATTGGCCTGATTTCTGTTAGCTCTGACATTCCAACTAGAAAGTGCATTTCTGACTAGGCTGACCATTTTGGTGTGTGTGGTCTGGTCTAAACTGATATTCAGCTTTTGTGAAAACATACCTGATATGTAGAAACTTGTCTTTTTTACGCATATCTATTTCCTGGCCCCACTTTTTTTTTTAAAAAAAATTCACATTGTTTTTAAGATTGAGAGGTGAACTTTATATTTTTGACCAACTAGTTCATCTGTCTAGATGGTATCTCATATGTATATAATTGCACTTAATCTCGTCATTATACAAATGCAGTGTTACTCAAACCAAGTTGAGAAACCCATTGAGTTTCAGTTCTGTCATCTTATTCAGCATTAGTGTTCAAATGGACGATATATTCCAAACATGTTGCTGTGGGAATGCCGGTGGGATTTCAACACCATAGATGGTCTCAAAATAAGAAAAAAATAAAGACTAAGAGCATCTTCAAGAGACTCTTTATATATGTAGGAATAGAGATTTTGGTTAAAATTACCCTCCAACAGCCTCTTCAATTGGCTATCTAAATATAAACTTCCTCTATTCCGAATTTCTCGCTAGCCAAAGATAGAGAGCGTGAATTGCTCTCTAGACTACGCACAAGATATAGAAAAACTGTTGGAGAGTACAAATATATAGAAAATAAATTTTACTCAAATGACTCTCTAAAATGATGATTTAGAGAGTAGATTTTAGAAAAGCTCTTGGAGATGCTCTAAAGATTGTTTTGTTATTTGAAAATAGCATCGTTCAGTTATTATGTAAACGAGTTGAAAAGACTGAATAAAGATTATAGGTACGGGATTTTTATCATTAGCAATGCTCACATCAATTTTAGAGACTGAAGGCACGCTCCTTGTGGCTATTTGCATGAAAAATTCAGTCTGTGGTTTACAATCAAGGATTTAGTTTCTATCATCCATATGGGAAATGATATTTACATTGAAACAATACTGCAGATGGATAATGTGATATCACAAGCTCACGCAGCCCTAGGTGCACTTATGTTACAACGATCGACATTTGGTGGAATCACTACGAAAATTAGCAACGTTGGCAGTCGGCTCCCTATGGTATTTTCCATCTCCTTTATAGGTATTTTCATATAGTTCATTGCAGCATCTTATTTACATCCGTTTCTTTCTGTACTCATGCAGATCAATCAGATCCTTTCGTCAATCAGAAGGAAGAAATCGATGGACACGATTATTCTTTCATTAGTTGCCTCTGTTTGTGCATTTCTTATTTTGATCTACTGGTTGTCAAAATAGTAGTATTATTAGTGTTGTGGGCTTGGATAAGTAGTATACCTGCTAGCGATAGATGTTTGGACAATGTTACGTCAGTGTTATGATTCTATATGTGTTCAAGTAACCTCAGATGACTATAGCTCAGACTGAGCTACTTCACCCACATTTTACACACGAGTTAGTAAAGAATTACTCTTAAGATACTTACAAGATGCATATATCAAGGGTCTTGAGAATTCAGCATTTCAAGCAACTGCCTATCTATGTAATATGTATCTATAATACCTATACAAGTGGTTCCCACCAACTTCTAGCAATGTTGTTTCCCCCCTTCACTGGTGCGGCATGTCACCTCTTTGAGCTGTTGGATTAGTGTTGAAAGGCTTATTATGTTAGTAGCTTGCATTACTGTGCTCGCCGTTGAAAGGGTATTTGCAAATCAATAATCCCAGCCATGCTATCTTAAATGTTCATTTTTGATAAACTTCCAATATAGCATCACTAACGTCAAGGTGCCAACAATATGTGCAACTGGCGCAACAAAAATAAACTTCCAATATAACAATACTAATGTCAAAGTGCCAAGGTTGTGACCATGGCCACTAGGTGTTGTAAGACAAACTAATTAACCAAACTTGGATGTTCAGTTTTTGACATGAAGTTCAACGTTCTTCAACCATCTGATAAGTTCAGTATGCTCCTTGTTTTCCATGTACGCATGCAGGAACGCTGCAAGCTCATCGTTCACTCCTCTTTGCTCCAAGTAATCTCGCACTGCACTTTGCATCTCTTCATCTAACTCACTGCTAACCAGAATAAGAAATTAAATTATTAGTATATGCTCCAAAAAAGAGAGGACCAAACAATCATCAGTATATTGCAATTAGCTAGTCCTGCTCTTCTGTCACAAACGATTTGTGGGAAGAAAGAGCAACTAAATCATTATGGCGTACATAATTGCTGACAGAACAGGACTAGCTAATTGCAATAAATTTTGTTGCATCTAATAAAGTTGGTACCAGCCATACTCAAAAAACACACAGCTTTGGGAATTTTTCCACAGATTTTGCAACATTTCCTTTTGCAAACAAAATGCAGCCACATTTACTGCAAATGAATTTGGAACGAACGGGGTTCCGAGTTTCGGACCTTTCCCCATGCCCAAGTACTTAATCTCACGAATGATCAGTTGATCACACGATCATCAATTTCAATAATAACAAGCACGTAGCACATTTTGAACACTAGCAAGACAAATTACCAAACATCCGAAGCAGCAATTGAGAGAGCAACATGGCAGACGAAAAGTTTATCTTTCCAGACAAAATTTAGAGATGCTATACCTGAATTGACGGCCGACGTACTGCTGGACCGGCGAAGGGCCGCCGCGGCGGACGGGGAAGACCCTCTGCACCTCCATCTCGTCGGGCCACGCGGAGCACTCAAAGTTGAGCGCCACCCCGGGCCGCGCGGCCTTGGAGACCTCGACCTTGACGCTGATGTGCAACCTGGGCGGGCCGCCCGTGTCCGCGCCAGAGCGGGAGGGCGGCAGCGCGCCGTCGACCAATGTGGCGTCCACCCTGACCTCCTCTTCCTCCCCCTCGGCCGCAGGGAACACGCGGCGCAGGCGGGCCCACTGCTCGCCGGGGCGGTCCTCGACGGCGAAGGGCGCGGGGGGCGGGGGCGATGGCGGCGGCGCGGAGTTGTCGAGGAAGGAGATCTCGGAGCGGACGGAGCGGAGGAGGCGGTCGATGAAGGCGGACCGGCGCATGTCGGAGATGTAGGTGCGGAACGGGAGGAGGCGCGGGGGGCTGGGGGAAGGGGGCGGGAGCGTGGCGAGGTGGGGGCGCAGGCGGAGCAGCCGCCGTGCCAGCGCCATGGCGATGCTCGTCGGCGGCGGGGGGTTGGAGGAGATTTCGAGGGGGTTTTGCGGGCAGCCGAATTGGAAGGGAAAGTGCAGCAAGGGCACGGCCCAGTTTTTTCAGGGCAGAATGGGCCAACGAGTTTGCAACTTCGCTCTGATGGGCTGTCCTGGGCTCAGTAAACAGAGGGGGTCCTTTGGCAGTGAGAGCACTGAAGTGTACGGATCGAACCCACCAGGGTGTATGCGACTCATGGAGGAGAGAGAAGGGAGTAACGCGATCGAGCGTTGCTAAACTTGAATCTGACGGACGTCTGAACTGTCTGAATACACATTGCTGCCGACAACAAACATCCTAAGTTCCCAAGAAATAACAGTATATAACAGTCTAGCAGCAACTAACTAGGAAAAGAGCCATTCCTGTAGCATTGCATCGAAAATTGGCAAAAGGATTTATGTCTAGATCAAGGCTGCTCTTCCAAACTGGGATTTCTGACTAGATCACCGGATTTTTTTTAGAGATTCGGATCACCGGATTTGACAATTGTAGTTTATGCAAAGATACAGTTTGGATGTTTGAGAATGTTTGAATCTAGAAGTGCCGGTGACAATGTAGTGTCATCAGTTGATTTGTTGTGCCCTTGCCTGAACAGATCAACATGCATGATCTCAAGTCTCAACCACATGAAGATTAATTAATTAAGTCATGGAATTCGTAGTCACCAGCTCACTGTGGTCATCCGAGTATACGAATTTTAATATTTATTTATTAAGCCCATCTAGTAAAATTCAACTCAATGTATTGACTGTTGGCTCAACATCTTATAGATAGTCAATTAGTCATCGTCTATTTGTCTTCATAGTCTATTTCCTATAACTTTACAACAGTACTAGCTATAAGCCTATAACATGAAAAGAAAAGGAAGCTGCACCATCTCTTCATAGATTCAAATTATAGTGGTGAAGATATATACTGCAGAACAAAATAGAAATAATATAATTCCAATCCAGTCATGTTATCTTATCCGGCGGCGCTCTCAAAGTTCATGGGCAGAAGTGTGGTACGATACCTGTTTTTGCGATTACTATTACTATTATTATAAGATACCCAATTCCCTTCTTGCTGATAATCTGGACCTCTGAAACCTTTGGTAGGCTTAAACCTGCGGCAATGCTGCAGTACAGCACATCAAATTACCATTGTGGTGGTTAGCAACATTCTTCGGTTGAAAAGAATTTATCAATTTCTACCGTCCACATCCGATAGTTGAGTCCAGCATGTACAGAATTTTGGAGAAGAACTGGGCTTTATTACCTCTCAGTCGGATTTGGAGGAAGCAGCCCAGACCGGCGTCGGTGTGGCAGGCTGATGTGCAGCCTGGGTTCCAAGTGGGCCCAGTCAAACTTGCGAATCCACCTATTTGGAGTGTTAAAAATCCAAATTTCTCTCATCAAACCAAGGCTGCTGCTTGGTTCAGGAATCAGGATGCCAGTTCATTTTTTTTTCACAAGACTTTTGTCATCGGTGACAAAATCGCAGATCTTTCCGCACTTTCTTCATTACCAATGGCGTTGCCTCAGCCGTCGTCGTCTCCGGTGAGGTGGGAGCTAGAACATGTACAACAGTTAGACAACAACCGTCTATATAAACATAAGTAAAATGAGCTGTTGTGGTCATCATTAAATGAGGAAAGAGTGTGTTGTTATCTACTATCTTATCTACTGTTCTGGCTTGTGCTCCCATACAAAACAACATCAACTAGAGTACGTATTAAATATCGCATAGACAGCTAAACAGACAACAACTATCTAAAATATTGTAAAGCTTTTTATTTAGTTGTTTGTGTATGTCAAATAGACAACAGCTGTCTAAACTGTTGTACATGACCTGGATCGTCGTTCTCGCTATCAAACAATACCATGTTTCTCGCTAGCTTTGTTCCCTTTGCTGCACAAGAAGTGACATGTCTTGAATTTATACACATGAAAAGAAAGAAACTATGGGTCAAAAATGAAAAATGTGTGAACATGTTGTGGCCACCTTTAAGAAAGTTGAGGCGGAAAAGGAAAATAAAGACCTGATGATGTAGCGGGTGCTAGTGGCAAGATATAGATATATATGAAATTGCATTCGGTGACTTAACTTGTTGTCTTTGATGATGCCTTTCATCATGACATAACATCATTTGTCGGACTGAAAAAGGAAGTCCAATCATCTTGCAGACCTCCTAATACCATACAAGAAACCAACAAACATTGGGGGATTATTTGACAACAGGTTTTATTGTCAAGTCAAGTCTTTAAAACAGGATCACAGTTCAGTGGCGACTTCTTATGTTCCCATTTATTTAATGAGACCCCTTTCAACTAACATGAGCTGATTAATGAACTGACAATGATGGCTCTATAGACATGGCATCTAATATATAACAACTGCAGCTAATTAACAATGACAAAGTGGCTTTAGATAGCATGATTAGACCTAGCTCCACAAGGTTAGCATGTGTTCACACCCAATATTATTACTGAATTTAAAATTCTAATTTGCGACCCATCACTTCCCAAAAACTGAAATTTATACATAAAAGGCTTGTTTTCCTGTTTAAAATTTGGTGCCTATTGAATAGAGTTAACTAATTTACCTTCTGTCGTTCTCGTTTCAGAGAAACTGAACTGAACTTTAGAGGCTTCATCATGCATACTGAGATACTTTTGAGGTTTTGTGTGCTACTCACTTACCTGTATTAAATTAAAAAAGGAACTGTTGATATATATAAGATATGTCATACAAATAATGGAAAGTTCATGCAGACATCACTGCTTACTGCCACAACAAAGGCAACAGCCCACTATTATATATAATAAGTAAATGAAATGAGGCATAGCTACTGGATGTGGACCTCAATGGCGGCAGATTGAATCAAGTGAGCCACCAGATCATTCGATCAACAAGGGCAAATTTCTGTCGAGATGGCCATAATCTTACTGCCATGCCTCCTGCTAGCAGCATCAATGCTTGTCGCCGACGCTGAGAGCACCAGCGCCTGCCCGGACAACTGCGGCGGTATGAGCATCCACTATCCAGTACCCGTTCGGCATCGGCGCCGGCTGCTTCCGCAAAGGCTTCGAGATCGACGCCTGCGCCGGCGTCGGGTGCTGCCGCGTCGACATCCCGCCCGGCCTCACCGACAACAAGATGAACTTCAGGGAGTACAGCCACAAGGCGAGGTATGGCTACAGCCCCTGCGACTTCGCCTTCCTCGTGGACAAGGAGAACTACACCTTCCACACGGCGGACCTCAGGATGGACCCCAACCGGACGATGCCGGTGTGGCTGGATTGGGCCATCCGTGACAACCTGACGTGCGATGAGGCCAAGAAGACGGAGGGCTACGCCTGCGTGAGCTCAAACAGTGAGTGCCACGACTCTCTCAATGGACCCGGGTACGTCTGCAATTGCAGCATGGGCTACGAGGGCAACCCCTACATCGTTGATGGTTGTACCGGCAAGTGTGTGCGCGTAGGAGGGATGGTGAACACACTATCAGCTCATAAGACTAGGGCCTTGTATGTTTCAGTTTATGACCGGTTTTGAAAGCTCGATTTTGAGAAATCTAAAAGTCGGATGCAAAATCGAGAATCCATAATCAGCTGGATTCTCAATTCTAGAAATCATATGAATTTTAGATTTTTCAAAATCGAACCTTCAAAATCGGCTAGAAGCTGAAACAAATGGAGCTAGATTTCTCTCTAATAAGGCTTGATTGCAACTGAAAAAATTCTCCCAAGGTTCTCCTTTTTCCCCGCGAATCTCTCTAGCTGCCTCCTACTTATTAGAAGAGTCCATGGTTTGTAATCATCATCATGTAATAGTTGGAGTCGGTTGAGATTGTTCTGTTGTATAAGAGCTGTTGTATCTTAGAGATAGAGTGGTTTGAGTCAATCCCAACCGAGCCAAACTAATCCCTGTAATCCACGTGAGGGGATTTTCCTCACCTATATTAACATGCAACCGGCACACGGGAAAGGTGTGCCGTTCCACCAATATCTTCCGCACCTCTGAGCTTTAACATGGTAACCAGAGCCAACCATCTATAGAACAATTCCATCTATAGATCCAATTCATGGCATCATCCTCCGGAGCTACCATGAATCTTCTCTTCGGCCACCGCATCACCGAGAAGCTCTCCAAGCTCAACCACGCAACATGGAAGGCACAAGTTCTTGCTGCCATCCGTGGTGCACGGCTTCAGGGACACATCACCGGTGCCAAGATAAAACCAGCCACCGAGATAGATGGCAACGATGCTAAAGGTAAACCTACCAAGGTTCCTAACCCACAATATGATGAATGGTATGCCTCGGATCAACAAGTCCTTGGCTTTCTTCTCACATCGTCTCCAAGGATGTATTGGGACAAGTAGCTACAAAGGAAACTGCAGCTGAAGTATGGAAGGCGATCGAAGATATGTTCTCATTGCAAACCAAGGCTCGTGCGGTCAACACGCGCCTTGCACTTGCAACCACCCAGAAGGGAAACATGACGGTTGCAGAATACGTCGGGAAGATGAAGACTCTCGGCGATGAGATGGCTGCCGCAGGCAGACCTCTAGAAGATGAAGAGCTTATTAAGTACATCCTCACTGGGCTCAATCACGACTTCAACCCCATTGTGTCTGCCCTTGTTGCAAGAGCAAATCCAATCTCGGTAAGCGAGGTTTATGCGCAGCTGCTTACTTTTGAGACCAGGATGGAGCTCATGAGCGGGCACTCTTCCTCTAGGTCATCTGCCAATGTGGCAAACCGCGGAGGGAAGAGTGGCCGAGGAGGACGAAACAACGACCACAACAACAACGCTGACTCTGGCCGTGGCCGTGGTGGCTTCACACGCGGCTGGGGCAACTTCTCCAACAACAATCGTCCCTCGAGCAGCAATCAGCGGCCCAGCAACAACAACAACTCCGGTGGACGTCCACTTTGTCAAGTGTGCTTCAAAAGAGGGCACACGGCAGATCGGTGCTGGCACAGGTATGATGAAAGCTATGTGCCTGACCCCAAGCTTGTAGCTGCTGCCACTAACTCCTATGGAGGAGACACCAACTGGTACGTTGATACCGGTGCATCTGACCATGTCACGAGAGACTTGGAGAAGCTCTCGATCAGGAAAAGTACAACAGCGGCGATCAAATCCACACCGCTAGCGGCATAGGTATGAGTATTGAACATGTTGGTCAATCTATTGTTCGTGCTTCCAGTCGCAATCTTACACTCAAAGATATCCTCCATGTTCCGCAAGCTGCCAAGAATCTTGTCTCCGTTAATCGCCTTGCTAAAGATAATAATGTCTTTTTAGAATTTCACCCTGAATTTTTCTGCATTAAGGATCGGGACACGAAGAGTACAATCCTTAAGGGAGCATGCGACAAGGGCTTGTATCCCCTTCCTCCTGCGTCATCGGGAAAGCAAGCGTTTGGCGTCAGTAAACCCTCTCTTGATAGATGGCACAACCGTCATGGTCATCCTGCTGCTCCCATTGTTCAGAGAGTTATTAAAGATTTTAATCTTCCTTTTGTTCAAGAGTCGAATAAACATTCAGTGTGTGATGCTTGTCAACAAGGGAAAATCCATCAGCTACCCTACCCAAAGTCTACTAGTGTCTCAAGTCATCCTTTACAGCTTGTCTTCTCCGATGTTTGGATACCATTACCAAATTCTTTTGGTCATTATAAATATTATGTGAGCTTTATCGATGACTTTAGTAAATTTACATGGATTTATCTTTTGAAGTTTAAATCTGAGGTCTTCCAAAAGTTTCATGAATTCCAGAAACTTGTAAAGCGCTTGTTTGATCGCAAGATTATTGCTATGCAAACTGATTGGGGAGGCGAGTACGAGAAACTTCACTCCTTTTTCTCCCAAGTTGGCATCACACATCTTGTTTCCTGTCCCCACGCACATCAGCTAAACGGGGTTGCTGAGCGCAAACACCGACACATTGTTGAGGTAGGCCTATCCATCCTTGCTCATGCTAGCATGCCCTTAAAATATTGGGATGAGGCGTTCCTTGCTGCAACTTTTCTTATCAATCGAACCCCTAGCAAGGTCATCGAGTTTGCTACTCCTCTTGAACGCCTCTTTCACACAAAACCCGAGTACACATCCATGAGGGTCTTTGGTTGTGCATGCGGGCCTAATCTTCGACCTTATAATAGTCAAAAACTTCAGTTTCGCTCCAAGGAGTGTGTGTTTCTTGGCTATAGTAATATTCATAAAGGATTCAAGTGTCTCGATCCATCCACTGGACGGGTTTACATCTCTCGTGATGTAGTCTTTGACGAAGATGTTTTTCCCTTCTCCAAAGTTCAGGAGCACGCCTGCGATCAGAGATTTTACTCCTCCCTCCCACCCTTCTAAATCCTAGCACTGGTGCCGAGCAATTGGTTGATCAGCTGTCTCATACTTATACTACTGACCCTACTGTTGAAGCTGTGCAGGAACCACAACAAAATTCTGGCGAGATTTCATCCGGCATTGCTTCCTCTTCACCAGCAAATTTTGGCGCGTCTACATGCGATATTGGCGCACCCCCGGGCACTGCACCCGGTGCTGATCCACCTGCCCCGGGCGACAGCATCTTCCCAGGATCCCCGTTTCTCCAGGCGGACCAAGATCCTGTCCCTGCATCGGCACCAACACCGAGCTCCCCTCCTCGCGACGCGTGGCAACATCGGTCTCCTGTCCCCGCACCAGCTCCGCCGGTCCAGTCTCCGTCTGCCATGGCTTCCCCGACAACGTCTCGACATCCTGGCCTCGGATCCTGTCGTTATCAAGATTGGTGGATCAAGACTTAGACTAGTAAATTTCTTTTATGCGCGTATGGCTCCAGATGGTTGCGCGGGTGACACGGAATTTAGACTGGTTCGGGCAAGAAGAAGCCCTACGTCCAGTATGGGGAGCTGCTCGTGTTGCCCACGCGGGTTCTGTAGTAGGGGTTATAGAAGGGCGAGAGAGGGAACCGGTCCCAAGTCTCTTGGGTGTGCACTGAAGCTCTAATGGTGGGAGTGTGTTCTTCTCGTCGGGGAAGAAGAAGCACGAGCAAGCGAGTGTGAGTGTGAGCGTGTGAGAGTCTAAATCTTTTCCTCTTTCTTTTTCCCCCCGTCTCTCAGCCCCCGGCCTTTCCTTTATAGTACAAGAGGGGCGATGGGTTACAGATGAGACGGGCGAGAGAGAGAGAGAGAGAGAGAGAGAGAAAGCGCAGGGTCCAAGGGGAAGATTCGAGCCCCCTGGACGCCACGACCGGCTTCAGCTTTCGGCTTCGTCAGACGACTTCCTCCGATCTTGTCGCTGATCTCCTCGGGGGCCGGTGCCGGCGGGCGTGCGTGATGATGGCGTTGGTCGTGGCCTCCGTCCCGTCGCGGCAGACGGCTGCCCCGGTTATCCTGTTGCTGACAGCCTGCGCGGCGCGGGCGTCCCGTCCCTGTCGCCAGATTTGCGGGGCGCGAGGACGGGTAGGTGGGTGCGAAGACGGTCAGGCGTGCACGAGGACGGTCAGGCGTGCGCGAGGACGGTCAGGCGTGCTCCTGTGCCAGGCGATGCAGGTCATGAGTGCCTGGTGGCGAATCAGCGAAAATCATGCCACGGTGGCGTGCGCCGCGCGGTCTCGTGTGGGTAGTTGTGACCGGTCACGTCGAGGGCGCGGGCGCCTTTCTGTGCGCCAGAGCTACGGCGCATTTATGGCAAGACGGGCGGGGGGCCCATGAGACCCGCGCTCGCATCTTCCGGCCTGCGCCCGAGGCTGACACTCGCCCGGCGGGCCCGGGTGAGTCCGACCCTCTACGCCCCGGGTCGGGCGAGGCGGACCCTTGTGGCGATGGGTCGGGCGAGGTGGAGCCCGTCCGCCGGGGGGTCGGGAGCATCCAACCCTGAAGGACTTGGTCGGGCGAAGCGGAGCGCTGCCCTCCCACGTTGGGCTGACGGCGGTTGCTGTCACCGCAGGTGGGCCCGGGCCTCCATGATCGTCGGCGTGATGGTCATTAGGAGATCGTTCACCTTTCCCGCTGACAGTAGCCCCCGAGCCTGTGGTGGAGTGGGGACGCTCCTCCAGAGGCTGTTATCGTCGTTCCTTGGGAATTTTTGCTCGTCGTGCGAGCTGCAGTTGACCAGGAACGGGAAGCTCTGTGACTGTCTCGACATGAGGGGATTCTTGCTGTTTCGGAGGACGCCCTCCATCTGGAGGACTTAGGTTGTGACCATCCGTGTGGTCACTAGTTACGAAGCTAGCCCCCGAGCCCCCGCGCGTTGCAGGAGATTGGTCGGGAGGCCAGATCGACTTTTAAACGTTACCCCTCAAGCGTCCGTTCGCTGGGACGGAGGGGGTGAGCCGTGCCACGCTATCCTCATTGGACGAACCGTGGTGCTTGTTGAGCTGCAAACGGGTCGATTCGAGTGGGGTCCCGGTCCCCGTTCGGGGGGGGGGGGGGGGTCCGGCTTGGGCCAAGCTGGTGGCGTACCCCAGATTCCAGCCGGCCAATTCATATAGTTCCCGAGTCCGTTCGATTGGACCCGGTGGCTCGTTGCCTTTCGTCGAAGAAAAACCATGAGCTTTGATGCCGGTCGGACTCGAATGTGAGGTCGGGACGCCCTAGGCAGTCGTGTGCCCGGGTGATGGCCGCTAGCGGACCCGTCTCTTCTCACCCCTCGCTCGGGGTCATCCTGGGGTGGCTGTCGAACCCGCGGTGGGCCAGCCTTCGAACCCCTGGATCGTAACGGGCCGTAGGGGCGTTTTCAGCCCCGTATCCCTTCTTACCTTTCTGTTGATCCTCGGGCCGGGTGCAGAGGAGATCGCGTGCGCGTACTTCTCGGGAGACGAAGTGGCGGTAGGAGCCGACCCGCGAAACGAAGGGGGAGTGGATGTTTCCTGCAGGGTCGTGCGCACGACTTCCGAGAAAAAGGGGGGACGGGCGTGACGAGGCGTACCTGGCGCCGTATTAACTGCGATGGGCGCGTCTGTTCCGCTTTCCACGCGTCCTCCTATAAGACGGGGGGCCGCCTCGCCGGTTTCGCCCGCATCCCGCTCCAAATCTTTTCGCCTCCCCTTGCGCCTTTTGGTTTCTCGCGCGAGCTGTTCGTCTTCTTCCTCCCAGCGCTCCAGCCCTTCTCGCTTCCCGCCATCAAGCTTCCCTTCCTCTCGCAATGGCCATTTGGGAGCGCTCCAGCTTTGGCACCTCGCACGCCGACGGCCTCGTGAGGAAGGGACTCCTCTGCGAGAGGACTGTGAGGGGCGAGTGGCGGTTCCCCAGAGCGGAAGAGGTGTCGAGTCCGCCCGCCGGCTACGTCGTGTCGTTCGCCCACTTCCACGAGAGGGGGTTCGCGACCTCGCCGAGCCTCTTCTTCCGCGTTTTGCTGCACCACTACGGGCTCGAGCTACAGCATCTCAATCCCAATGGGATCCAACACATCGCGGCGTTCGTCACGCTGTGCGAGGGATTCCTGGGCATCGAGCCCAACTTCTCGCTGTGGAAGTATTTCTTCACGGTCAGCCTGTACCAGAAGATCGAGAAGAGAGGCGGCCAGCAGCGAACGATCCCGGTGTCGATTGGGTGCACCGGGATCCACCTTCGCCACACCCGCGCCAAGGAGTATATGGCGATGAAGACCGCGGCGTCCCACAAGGGGAGGCATCAGCAGTGGTTCTATGTAAAGAACTACTCTGAGTCCCCCTTGCCGGAGTTCACCGGCCGCGTCATCGAGGCGGCGCCGGAGGTGTGGGCGTACGGCCCGGTGGAGAAGGAGAAGAAACGGATCTCCGGCCTGCTCCAAGCCATCGAGTACCTGAAAGGGAAGGGACTCACCGGTGCCGGAGTTATCGGGGCGTACCACTCTTGGAGGGTGGCGCCGCTGATGCTCCGGATCCGCTCGCTCGCCGAGATGGCTCCTGGCGCACCGACCGAAGGCACCGTCCTTGCGACGGGCGCGCTCCCCGCCTTCGAGATCCGACAGTGCATCCTGGAGGTGTTGGAAGACAAGGACGTCGTCTTCCCGGTGCCCGGCCACCCTCCGATGCGGCCGGATAGGGATTTCGTCGACCCGGTGAGGATTTCGTGAGCTCGTTACCCATTCTTGCGTTTTTTGATTCGCCATTTTGACGCGGAGCCTTTGTGCCTGCAGGGCCAGATGACAAATGTCGTCGGCGTGCGTCCGCCAGTTCCGGAGGACGCCGAGCGGCGGCAGCGGAACCGCCTCCTTGCCGAGAGACAGAAGCAGCGCAAGGACAAGGTGAAGGCGAAGAAGCAGAAGAGGGCCACCAGGGAGTTCCAACGACGGCGAAGAGGTCCGGTCATATCAGACGACGACGACGATGATGACGAGGAGGAGGATGAAGAGGAAGAGGAGGAGGAGGAAGAGGAGGAGGAGGAAGAGGAGGAGGAGCTCGTCCCGTCCCCTCAGCCGGGCGCGCTCGTTATCCGGGAGCAGCGCTCCCAAGCGGCCGTGGGGGACAGACCGAGCGGCCCGCCCGCCCGGGACCCGACCCCTCAGGGTTTCGGGGCCGCGCCCCAAGGGCCAGCGCGGGGCGCGCCCCGGGGGTCGATGGGGCCGACCCCCGTCCCTCTGCCCATGACCCAGGAACAGAGGAGCAGCGGCAAGCGGCCGTTGCCAGATGCCCCGAGGTCGGCCTCGGACTCGGAGGCGAAGCGCGCCCGCCGTCCTTGCGCTAATGTAGTGTAAGTGGAAAATCCTCGCTCGTCTCTTTCCTTTCCCGACATCAAGTTGTTTTCGTTGATGTCGTTTGTTTTCTTGCAGCGCCGCTCCCCGAAGCCGTACCCCACTGGTGGCGCCGAGGAAGGTGCTGCGGGCGTCGTCCACCTCCGCGGGGCGGGCCGCGACCCCGCCGACGGCAAGAGGTGGCGTCGCAGGGGAAACCGCGGAGCCTGCCGCTGGGGTGGCTCCTGCGACGGCAACCGGCGGGGAGGTGCCGCGGCCGGGCACGAGGCGGGACGGAGGATTGCCCCCGGGGGCCCTTGGATCGGGGAGGTGATAAACCTCGATGACGAGGCGGAGGAGGAGCATGCTGCTCCGACGGCGGCAATAAAGACGGAGGGGTCCGCCCCCGTGGGTACGACAGGTACGGCGGCGGCAGAGGAGGCGAGGACGCTCGCCCCGGCGGCCGCAGCGGAGGCGGTGGCGACGGCGCCGCGAATATCCGCCCGGGATGCCGTGGCGGGGCCGATGATGGTAGCAGAGGAGGAGGCGCCTGCTCCGGCGACCGCAACGGGGGCGGGGACGCTTGCCTCGGTGATCGCGGGGGAGGTCGTGGCGACGGCGGGCGAGTCGGGACGCGCGTTGGCGCCGACGGCGGCCGCGGCGACCTCGACAGGAACGGTGGCGCATGCGGCGGAGCCGTCGTCGAGGCCAGTGGCATCCATGGTGGCGGTGCTTGCTCCTGCGGCGGCATCGAGGACAGGGGAGCCGGGAGCGGCCGGAGCGGCCTCTGTCCCTGCTTCGGTCCGTCCCGCTCCCGAGGCGTGGAGTGGGGCTAGGACCACCCTGCACTGGACGTCTAGCGACGACCCGCAGGGGCCCCTGCTCACGCTGGATGATGCCGAGGAGTGGGGGAAGTGGCGGACAGTGCAGGGCGAGCTCGACAGTGCCCGTGCTGCCCTGTCTTCTTTGATGGGGAGGTTGGATGGCGTCGTCGCTCCCGTTGGTCAGGTATGACGTTCTTCCTGATGATTATTTTCCTTCCGCCTCTCTGTTACTGAATGTGGATTGCTTTGCAGGCCCTCCAGGAGTGCAGCCGGGGGAAGTCCGATTTTCTTCGGCTAGGGCAGGAGCGCCTCTCCGCGGAGAGGCAGCGGACCGAGGAGTTGGCCGCGCAGGTTGCCGCCGCCCAGCAAGTCATCGACGACCTGCGAAGGCGTGAGTAGCGGACCGAGGAGTTGGCCGCGCAGGTTGCTGCCGCCCAGCAAGTCATCGACGACCTGCGAAGGCGCGAGCAGGTGGCGCAAGGTGAGCTCCAGGCCGCCGTCGAGCAAGCTCGCCTTGACCGCGTGGACTTCCAGGCCACTATCGAGAAGGCCCGCCTTGATGCCGCGGAGCTCGTTCGGGTGAAGGAGGACCGTGAAGCCCTTCAGAAGACCGACGAGCGCATCCGCCACGAGCGGCAGCAGGCTTGGCAGGACCGGGACCTTGAGGCGGCCCGGAGGATCGAGGCCGAGAAGATGGTGGCCGATCTCGGGACGGAGGTTGGTCAACTTCAGACCGCCGTGACCCAGGGGCTTGACCGAGAGCGTGCGCTGAAGGCTTAGTCCGAGGGTAAGGCTCTTCTTGTCTTTCTGCCTTTGTGGTGTTGAGATGGTTTCCGATTTGGTGGGTTTTTCTGGACAGGTCTTGTTGATGAAGTTGACCGGCTGAAGGAGGCCCTCGACGCGGAGCGCGTCGAGCACGGCAGCCTGCGGGACGCGGTCTGTGTCGTCTGCGATGGCCTCGGCGTGGTCCAAGGGGAAGGGGCGAGCTCGTTAGCGTCTCGTGCCCTCGGGGTGTACCGGCGGGCCCGCGAGATCGCCCGGGAGGCGCTTCACGTCGGCGTGAAGCGGGCTTTCGGCGTCTTTGGGTCCCATTACATCGGCCTCAATTTCGTCGCGATGAGCTGGGGATATGCCCCCGGGTACTCCGAGGCCGAGCTGGACGAGATCGATGCGTCGGTGCTCGACCCAGCGGAAGCCTTGGCGAAGCTCCTGGAGGATGAGGCCGTCCCACCGGAAAACCCATGAACGGGCTAGCTGCATCGGGCTCAGATGCCCCAGCGTGTAAATACGTTAGTTAATTTTGAACTTGTTTTTGCAATGGCCGCAGGGGCCTTTTCTGTAATTATCGAAAGACACTTTCGATCCCCTTCTTTGTCTTTTGGGTTTGGAAAGTTTAGAGTACGGGTCGGACGCGTCAGTAAGCGCTGATGAGCGATAGTACCGTAGCCACTTGGGCGTAGGTTTTTTCGCAGTCCGATCAGTCTTGCCTAGGCGTCATTTGCGCACTCTCCCCTTTTCACGCCTAAACGTTTAGGAAGGGGGTCGGCTCGGAGAAAAGCTATTTTGAGAAGACCTTGGGTGACTTGGGTCAGAGCCCCTGAGAGCCCCCGAGGGATATGCGACCCTGAGGTAGGCTCAGGGTCGGATATCCTTGAGCTCGTGACGAGACTCAAATGAGGTCGACTCAAAATTGCCTTTCTTCGTGGACTAGAAAATTACATAAATGTGCGTGTTCAAACTTGAAAACAGAATTTAAGGGTAGAAGCGTCTTATCTATTCTATGTTCCAAGCGTTGCCGAAGATCTGCCCGTTGGGGGTCGTCAGCTTGTATGTGCCTGGCCGCAGCACTCGGGCGACGATGAAAGGACCTTCCCATGGGGGGTCAGCTTGTGCCGACCCCTGTTGTCCTGGACGAGGCGAAGCACCAGGCCGCCGACGTTGAAGGCTCAGCCTTGCACCTTGTGACTGTGGTGTCGTCGTAAGGCCTGCTGGTACTTGGCCGAGTGCAGCAGGGCCACATCGCGTGCTTCGTCGAGCTGGTCTTGTGCGTCTTCGAGTGACGCCTGGTTCCCTTCTTCGTCATACGCCTTGACCCTCGGCGATCCGTACTCCAGGTCGGTGGGGAGGATTGCCTCAGACACATAGACCATGAAGAACGGGGTGAAGCCAGTCGCCCTGCTGGGGGTCGTCCTTAGACTCCATAGGACCGCGGGGAGCTCCGCGACCCACCGGCGGCGAAGTTTTTGAGGCGGTCGAAGATCCGTGGCTTGAGACCCTGGAGTATCATGTCGTTGGCTCGTTCAACCTGCCCATTCATGCGGGGGTGGGCCACGGCCGACCAGTCCACTCGGATGTGGTGGTCGTCGCAGAACCGGAGGAATTTCTTCCCAGTGAACTGCGTGCCGTTGTCCGTGATGATGGAGTTGGGGATTCCAAAGCGATGGATGATGTCGGTAAAGAACCATGCCACCTGCTCAGACGTGATCTGCGCGATCGGTCGTGCCTCGATCCACTTGGAGAACTTGTCGATGGCGACGAGCAAGTGGGTGAAGCCCCCGGGCGCTTTCTTGAAGGGCCCGACGAGGTCCAGTCCCCAGACCGCAAAGGGCCATGTGATGGGGATGGTCTGGAGCGCCTGTGCGGGCAAATGAGTTTGGCGCGCGAAAAATTGGCACCCTTCGCAGGTGCGGACCACGTGGGTGGCATCGGCGACCGCCGTCGGCCAGTAGAAGCCCTGCCGGAAGGCGTTTCCAACGAGGGTTCTTGGCGCGTCGTGGTGGCCGCAGGCTCCTGCGTGGATGTCCTGAATCAGCGCCTTTCCTTGCTCGATTGGGATGCAGCGCTGGAGGATGCCGGTGTGGCTCCGCTTGTAGAGCTCCTGGTCGATGATGATGAAGGATTTGGCGTGGCGCGCAATCCTACGTGCCTCCGTCTTGTCCGTCGGGAGCGTCTCGCGGATGAGGTAGTTGTGGTACAAGACTCTCTAGTCGGGCGGGGGGTCGGGCCCTGCAACTGGGTCCGCGTCAATCTCCATGATCTCGGGGTAGGGGGGGTCGGCCTCCAAGCCTAGGCCAGACGGAGCATGGGCTACTTGACCTGGGTCGACGCCCGAGCCCGGGACAGGTGGCGCGTTGCCGACCTTTCCCTATTCCTGATAACGGATTGAGGGCTCGAACTGATCGCTGATGAAGACGCCGTCGGGTACGGGCTTTCGGCCGGATGCTGCCTTTGCCAGTTTGTCGGCGGCCTCGTTGAAACGCCTTGCGACGTGGTTGAGCTCTAGTCCGTCGAACTTGTCCTCAAGTTTGCGGACCTCGTTGCAGTAAGCTGCCATCTTGGGGTCGTGGCAGCTCCAATCCTTCATGACCTGCTCGACGACTAGCTGGGAGTCGCCTCGGACGTCCAGCCGTCGGATGCCCAGCTCGACGGCGATGCGAAGCCCGTTGAGGAGAGCCTCATACTCGGCGACATTATTAGATGCAGGAAAATGGAGGCGGATCATGTACCTCATGCGGACGCCGAGAGGGGAGATGAAGACTCGGCCCGCTCCGGCGCGAGCCTTCATCAACGACCCGTCGAAGTGCATCGTCCAGTACTCCTGCTTCTCCGGCGCTGATGGCGTCTGGATCTCTGTCCGTTCTGCTACGAAATCGGCGAGTACCTGGGATTTGATGGCGGTGCAAGGGGCATAGGTGACGCCCTGGTCCATGAGCTCGAGTGCCCACTTTGCAATCCGTCCTGTGGCGTCTTGGTTCCGGATCACCTCGCCGAGGGGGAACGACGAGACGACTGTCACTGGGTGGGAGGTGAAGTAGTGGCGCAGCTTCCTCTTCGTGATGAGGATGGCATAGATGAGTTTCTGGATCTGTGGGTATCGCGCCTTGGACTCGGATAAGACCTCGCTGACGAAGTAGACTGGCCGCTGTACCTTGAGGGCGTGCCCCTCCTCCTCTCGCTCTACTACCAGAGCCGCGCTGACCACCTAGGTGGTCGCCGCGATGTAAAGCAGGAGGGGTTCCCCGTCGGTTGGTGGGACTAGGATCGGGGCTTTCGTCAGGAGGTCGTTAAGCCGGTCAAGTGCCTCCTGGGCCTCGGTGGTCCACTTGAAGCGGTCGGCCTTCTTCAGGAGTCGGTAGAGAGGGAGCCCCCATTCGCCGAGGCGGGAGATGAAGCGACTCAGGGCCGCTAGGCATCCAGTGACGCGCTGAACTCCCTTCGTGTTCCGAATCGGCCCCATGTCGCTGATGGCCTCTATCTTCTCCGGATTGGCTTCGATGCCGCGCACGGAGACGATGAAACCCAGCAGCATACCCCTAGGAACCCCGAAAACGCACTTCTCAGAGTTGAGCTTGATGCGCTTGTCTCTCAGCCTCTCGACGGCTAGTTCGAGGTCGGGGACGAGCTGATCGCCCTTCTTGGACTTGACTACGATGTCGTCGACGTAAGCCTCAACGGTCCGCCCGATGAGGTCCCCAAAACACTTGAGCATACATCGCTGGAATGTAGCCCCCGCGTTTTTGAGGCCGAATGGCATCTTGACGTACAATAGGGGCCGAAAGGGGTGATGAAAGAGGTTGCGAGCTGGTCGGACTCTCTCATCGCGATTTGATGATAGCCGGAATACGCGTCGAGGAAGCTGAGGGTCTCGCATCCGGCGGTCGAGTCGACTATCTGGTCAATGCGCGGCAAAGTAAACGGATCCTTTGGGCACGCCTTGTTGAGACCGGTATAGTCAACACACATTCGCCATTTTCCATTCTTTTTTCGTTCAAGAACAGGATTGGCCAGCCACTCGGGGTGGTACACTTCCTTGATGAATCCAGCCGCCAAAAGCTTCTGAAGCTCCTCGCCGATGGCCTTGCGCCTCTCCCCGTCGAAGCGGCGCAGACCTTATGTAACACCCTGTTGGCGCTAAAATCGGCCGGATATGAATCGGCCGATGGGTCTTCAGCGTCGGACACACGACCCGGGAGAATCTGCTTAGCTCCTGTTCGGGTTATCGCCCTGGTGCAGTTCGCGCGGCGTGCCAGTCAATCTGACCTGTTGATTGACAAGGAAATAGAGTATTAAATTCCAGGCGCGTCGATCGGCTGGGGTCCCGATCTGTCCTGAGGAGCGCGTCGGCGGCGAATCGGCCGATTTGCTGTAGAGATGATCGGCTATGGATCAGCCGATGATCGTATAGTAATCGTAAAGAAAACTGCTGGAGCGATCTAGACGACTACTGCAAGGACAACACTTGAAATAGATCTAATCGGCTGTGAGATGATAAATCGAAGAAGAACAATGACGAAGCCGATTACCCTGATCTCAAGCTGGATAACTGGTGATAATACTAGAACAACAGGTAAAACTTGCAATTCTAGTAAATATCGATAACTGGTGAATAAATCCAAACGAAACCACAGCGATGCGCCCGTAGTTAAAGCTCGGATATTACTCGGTAAGCGGAACCTACCAATTGGCCGGAGATCAAGTTGATGCAGCCCTGCCAATCCGTACGAACTCGTGGAAAAAGAAAATATTGGCGAAGTCGCCGGCTTGAAAGTAAATTGCTGGAAAAGTAGAAGTGTTGTTGTTGATTGATGTATTGATATATTTGCGAGACCCTGACGATTCCTATTTATACCCTAAAGCTAGGACTCCTGGTCGATTACAACTCGTTACAACCTTATTTAAAGACAGGAAAACTACTATATCTATAAGAACTTTTAAAGGAAACGGACTCCCGCAGAATCTTCCGCCGTCGTTCCCTGATCCAATCAGGATTCCCTTCAATTGCTCCTTGACCGACTTGGCGTGCCCTGTTGACCAGCTTTTGACCAAGATTTTCTGGAATAATCCCATCCTGTTGGTATAGGCTGCGCCACCAATCGGCCGATTTTCAACTCTTACTGTAGCTTTCAGATCTGCTGCATCGGCCAATCTTCTCCTCCTGACGCCGATTCAACACGTGTCAAAATCTGGCGTCAACACATGCCCCCCAGTTTCGGAGTAAAATATAACTTTTCCTTCGAAACTCTTTTCTTTAATCCTCTCCTTCGAAATGGGTGCAGTAAAAATCTCCTTCCGTTCCGCGGCACAATGATGGCAATTTCCTCGAACCGGGCGCGCGAAATGACCGCTCCCCTGGAACTCGTGTAGACGGCGCGGTAAAAATGCCATTTTTGCCCTTGCTCCCCTGATCTTTCTTAAGTACTGGCTTTCTCCGCCTCTCCTCCTCCACGAATCTAGCATTCTCTCTGTTGCATCACTGTTCGTCTTCTTCTAAGCTCCTTCGACCTCCAAGCGCTCCCCCTTTTCCGGGATCTCATCTGCGGCCTGCTCCGACCCCTAATGGCGTCTCCATCGGCGACCACCCCATCTACGGAGGCTCCATCGGCTGCTCCTTTGGCGGCGGCGGCCCAATTGGCGGCTTCCCCAGCGGCGTCATCGGCGACGATGGCTTCCATCCCAGAGGTAAATGCTCGAAATTTTTTCCCTTTTCGCCTTTCTACTGCTCCAGTATTTTCCGGACCCTTTCTTAGTTTCTTCCCTTTTTCCCTTTTTTTAGGCTCTTAGGCATAGAATCACCATACCTCTCTCAGAGTCCTCCGACCTCATCTGTCTAGGCCCTATGGGGAGCCCTGATCCAACGGATCTGATCAGTTTAGAAACTCATAGGATCCCCTTTAAGCAGTCATCCATGGATTTAGATCATTGGGTAGGCACATTCAGATCCTGGCCGAATGAAACACCTGGGTGGAGAGAATGGTACCAGAGGGTAGCCGGGTCTTGGAAGGTCCAATGGGAAGAACTTAAAATCGGCCAGTGCATAGACTTATCCCTGTCTCAGATGCAAAAGAACGAACCTTTGGTTATGGCAGCCTCTTACTTCTGGTCCGACGCACTTAACGCATTCCTTTTTGGACACGGACCCATGACCCCGACCTTGGCCGATGTCCTGCTGCTGACCGGCCTAGATGTTTCCTCCGCCGACACCCCCTTCAATTATCTGTTCAAGCCATCTCATCGGCTGGAGACCAAAGGAATCGGCGGGTGGAAAGGATACATCAGTAAAAACATGAAGACAGGGACAGTCTCACAGAGGGAGCACACTGCCTTCTTGATGATGTGGCTGGAGAAACACTTCTTTTGTGGCAGAGCGGTCGGCCCCTCCTCCAACACCCAAGCTTTGGCAGAGTCTCTTGCACAAGGATCGGCCATCCCCCTCGGTAAACATTTGCTGGGATCGGCGTACCATCTGATGCACCAAATCGGCGTCAAGTTGTCGAAGGGGGAGCCGATAGGGAACCCAGGCAGTCCTTGGTGGTTCATCACCCTCTGGCTCAATCTACACATGAGCAAGGTCTCTCAGCAACGGATAGAGACAAAGACTTTTCCCAACATCGAGTCAGAGGAGAATCCATCAGTCCGTCACCGCTGCAGATCTGTTGGAGAAGCGGTATCGGCCTTTCCTGGCTGCCAATTCACCGCTACCCGCGTAGCTGAATATTTCAGATGTTTCTATAATGGACTTAGTGAGGAGATGATCGTCTGGCATCCATATCAGACCGCAGAGCCGATTTTCGAATTGCCTGTATGCTTTGATTTCTCCACCCATACATTTGACAGAGAATTGATGGACGTCTTGATCAAGCCGGGAATTCTGCCGACTAACTTCTTCTCAGGAAAGGATTCACCCACCTATGAGTTCTACTGTCCATCGGCCGCAGCAAGGCAACTAGGTTTTGGCGAACTGCCGATTCGAGTCTATTTCGCCGGCCAAGCAAAATTCAGAGATGGACTAACTTCAAGTCTTGACTACAGCCGATTGTGCGATTTAGTACCCGACTCCAGCACCATTGACTTGAACGGCTGGTTAGTTGCCTCTTTCGCCACCCAACAGTATAAATTATGGTGGGCAGAATGGAAGCAGCATCTTTTCTGTAAATCTCCATCAACTTACTGCAACATTCAAGACCCAGAGAACATCGACCCAAATGCAACGGTATCTCCTTTTCTCCTTAGCCGATTTCAATGTTGCATTATCATCTCGTTGTTAACTTATGTTTACCCCATCAGGCTGAAAGCCATGTTCCCCCGATGCGGAGTCGAAGCGGCCGGCCGATTGACAGCCATCACCAATACACAACGTACCCACTCATCGGCTTCCACGCTCCATCTATCAGAGATATCTCCACCGGCCGATCAAGACGAGCGCCTAAAAGACCAACATCGAAGATATCCATCCATCGGATGCGAGCTCGCATTGGATCGGCCGATCAGGCGACAATAGCATCGGCTGAAATCTCCCGCATCGGATCGGCTAGCCAGTCAGGTCCTTTACCCTTACCAGTTGTCGAGACGGCCGATCCCTAAGTCAACGCCGAAGCCGGGGCCGCTGCAGCATCACTCTTAGTAGAAGCTGTCCAGGTAACCTTATCTATCTCATATATTCCCCAAATCTTCTACTGACATCAATTCAATTCCTTTGCCAGGCTGCACAAGTTGTCTCACCGCAGTCCCCGCAACTATCGGCCACGTCTCAAGTGAGGACTGTGATTACAGCAGCTACTGTTGCCGAGGTACACGATCTCTTACCCTGCATCCTTAATATTCAGGAAACTTGACCAATTTTGATGCAGGTCGACTTGGGTATGCCGATTATAACTCCACAGCAAGAATCGGCCGGGAGACCCACAGAGGCATGGCAAATTTCCATTACCATCTCATTTCATTTTTCCATAGTATTTTCATGGGAATTTATGTCTTTCTCAGGAAGCTGGCCCAAGCGGAGCACCGATAATGATCGAATCTTCTTCTTCTGGTGAACCAAGTGCACCAGTCCCTGAAGCAAGGGAAACACTTCCACCGGTGCAGGCAAGAGAGATTCGTTTCAAAGAGGTAACAATCTTACCATCAGAATCGGCCGATCTCCTTTCACCGCTTGCTTACCCTTTACTTTGTCCCCTTACAGGAGCAAGATACTCCCAACAATAGCATCTTTTCCTTTGCTGTCTCCTTGGCCGATGAAGAAGAAATCGCCTCACACGCAGTTCCATCGAGCTCTACCTCCGACAACGTCCGCTCTAAGCTCGAAAGCATTCGTACTCTCCTTCAAGGTGACATCAGCCGATTGGTGGAAGATGCATCGCCGATCCGACGACTTCTCAATGAGGTCAAAGATCACATCCCGGATGAGGTGTCGAAAGACTTGGGGTATGCTGCCTATACAGAGGGCATGCAGATTCCGGTCTCCAGGGCGCTGCAATGTATGGGCGATCGTGTTCAGATGGCCAAAACCCAGGAGGAGGTTGACTCATACAAGCACCGGGCTCAGGAAGTACACCACAGGATCAATTTCCTCGAGAACTGCCGTCCGGACATCGTCGGCGCAATAGATCGGCTGAAACGGAGGAGAGCAGAACTAGCCAAGGAGATGGAACAGATAACCAAAGAGATAGCTGCTGAAGAGAAAAGGCTCCAAGAACTCCCAACCGTCATCGGCGAGCTGAAGCGAGAAAGACAACATCTGGCCCGTGAAACAATAAGACTCCGTCGCCGCGTGTCAGAAGTACCAGGATCGGCCGACAATGATCAGAGAATAGTAGACTCGGCCGATCAAATTAGACGACGAGCGATCGTAGCTATAGATGCTTTCCTTGGGCTGTAACAAATATGTTAAACATTATTGCTCCTTTAATGCCACTGCGCCGATTTAGTTTTGAACTGCTTTTTTAGTCCGCCTCGCATTTATGTACGCATTTACTCCAATAGGACGTGTCTCACCATCCATCTACCTCCTCTTCATTTATACGCAGACCATTCACCATCTCTAGAGGCACACGCACCACTCATCTCTTCTTCTTCTTTTACTGTCCCAACTGAACGGCAAGATGTCTTGTTCGTCCTCTTCATCCTCTTCCTCTGTCAACCAGGTATGAACTCCCCCTCTACCTTTTTCTTAAGCATTTCAAATCACTCCAATACTGGGTAACTCCTTTTATCTCTGCTTAGCTAAACCGTCTCAGCCCTGATCTAGAACGAGCGATAGAAATCATGCATTCAGAAGAGCCATTATCACAGGCAGACAGAAATCTGATAAGGACTCATGCGGAGAAACTCAGAGATCATGTTCCTCCCGCTGTCCAGGAATATTCGGACCTCATAAGTGCTCATTTTTTGGCCCGCAAACGACTATCTTCCAACAAAAATTCTTCACTTCCTTGTAAAGCTACAACTGAAGTCGCCATGGAAGATCTGGAAGAGGAGAAGACCCGCCTGCTGAAAGAACTTTGCAACCAAGCTGAAACTGGAGCCACTGCAGAGGACTTGAAAGAAAAAAAGGCTCACCCTCATGATAAAACTAGGTCGCATCGAGAGAGAAATCCAACGTAGGCGTAATCAGTAGACACACCAGCATTTTTATTCTAAGGGCGACTTCTACCATGTCGGCCATGTGATCTGTAATTTCCATTCAGTAATGAATCCCAATATTTCTTTCACCAGATGTGTAGCCAGAAAACCGATCCGAAATCGGCCATGTTACCTTGACATATTTTGCTGTAAGTTATGCGTCTACCCAAATGCTTGGATAGTACCTCTTCAGATATCGTCCATTTAAAGCTCTTGGGAATTCCTCCCCTTCGACTGTCTCCAGAATATATGCATTCCCAGGGGCACATCGGCCGATTCTATACGGCCCTTCCCAAGTGGGTGACCATTTACCGAATTTGGAATCTTTAGACCCTATCGGCAGCACCAACTTCCATACCAAATCCCCTTGAGAGAACTGCTTAACCTTGACCTTTTTGTCATACCATCTGGCCACCCTTTTCTTGTTTTCTTCTATACTAATTAGGGCTCTTAACCGTAAACCCGCCGAATCGTCAAGTTCGTCTTTCATGAGAAAGGAATAGTCATCGGCCGTTAACTGATCCTGTAACGATATACGTCTTGACCCTGTCCTTATCTCCCATGGCAAGACCGCTTTATGACCATAAACCAAATGATAAGGGGATATTTTAGTGGCCCCATGACAAGCCATCCTGTACGCCCATAAAGACTCAGCCAAAGACATATGCCACTTCTTGGGTTGCTCTTCTATCTTCCTCTTGATTAGCTTGATTATCCCCTTGTTAGACGACTCTGCTTGGCCATTGGCTTGAGCATAGTATGGAGAAGAATTTAATAATTTAATCCCCACATCGGCGGCGAACTCTCCGAATTCTCCAGAAGTGAACATTGTCCCTTGATCAGTTGTGATGGTTTGAGGAATACCAAATCGATATATAATATGGCTTTTAACAAATTCAATCATATCGGCCGATGTCACGTTCCTTAAAGGAACTGCCTCCACCCACTTAGTAAAATAATCTGTAGCCACCAATATGAACTTGTGCCCTTTGCTAGATGGAGGATGAATCCGTCCGATGAGATCTATTCCCCAACCCCTAAACGGCCATGGCTTAATTATCGGATTCATAGCCGATGCTGGTGCGCGCTGCACATTGCCAAACCTCTGACAGTCTTGGCATCCTTTGTAGTACCTGAAACAATCTTCAAGAATGGTCGGCCAACAATATCCATTGTTCCTGATCATCCATTTCATTTTATGAGCCGATTGATGAGCTCCACACACGCCTTCATGGATTTCTCCCATCAGAACCTTTGCCTCTTCTGTTCCCAGGCATTTGAGAAGAACTCCATCAATCGTCCGATAAAATAAATCATCTTCAAGCAACACATACTTTGTAGCCTGAAAACGTGTTCACCGATTCACCTTTTGGGATGGATTTCTCAGGTAATCGGCGATATCCTTTCGCCAGTCATCGGCCGCGAGCTCTAGCGACATCGCTCCCCAAATCGGCCGATATCCAGAAGCATGTTGGGCCAGTCTGTTGGCTTCTTCATTATAATTCCTGGGGATATGCTCAATTATTGCAGATTTGAATTCCTTCAAAAGTTGAAGACACTCCTCATAATAGATCCTCAAGATGTCATCCTTGCACTCAGATCGTCCCGTTAACTGATCCACAATGAGCATGGAGTCCCCAAAGATTTCGACTGCATCAGCTCTGACTTCCCTTAATAATTGGATGCCTTTCGGAACAGCTCGATATTCTGCCTGGTTATTAGTTGCAGAGGCTTCTATCGGCAGAGAGAAATCATAAGTTGCCCCCCGAGGCGACACAAGAACGATGCCGATTCCTGATCCGACCCCACATGAAGAACCATCAAAATATAGGGTCCATGGAACTGGTTCAACGGTGGCAATTTCTGGTCCGCAATGCTGAACTACAAAATCGGCCATCACTTGACCTTTGACGGCTTTGGCCGATTCATACCTTAAATCGAATTCTGACAGAGCCAGGATCCATTTCCCAATCCGCCCTTTCAAAATTGGCAATGATAGCATATAGTTCACCACATCATCCTTGCACACGACTGTGCATTCTGCCGACAGCAAATAGTGCCTGAGCTTGGTACATGAAAAGTACAAGCACAGGCATAGTCGCTCCACCGAGGAATATCTCGTTTCGGCGTCCAAAAGTCTTCTGCTGACGTAGTATACCACTCGTTCTTTCCCTTCAAACTCATGTACCAACGCCGATCCAATAGCCTGTTTATCAGCCGATAAATATAACTTGAACGGCTTACCAGGGTGTGGTGGAACTAATACCGGAGGTGAAACCAGATATTGCTTGATATTCTCCAGTGCCTTGCGCTGTGCTTCTCCCCATATGAATTCCTAGTCGGGCTTTAATTTCAACAGAGGGGTAAAAGCCTGAATACGTCCTGACAGATTGGATATGAATCTTCGGATGAAGTTGACTTTGCCGATGAGGGACTGTAGCTCAGTTTTATTTTGTGGGGCCACCACTTTGTTGATGGCGTCTATGGTCTTGCGGTTGACTTCTATCCCGCGCTCATGGACCATAAATCCTAAGAATTGCCCGGCCGACACGCCAAATGCACATTTGTTTGGGTTCATCTTCAGCCCATGTTTCCTTGTGCACTCCAGCACTTCCTGTAAATCGGCCAGATGATCTTGGTGACCTTTTGACTTGACCACGACGTCATCTATATAAATTTCCACCGAAGAACCAATGAGCTTGTGGAAGACGTAGTTCATGGCCCGTTGGTATGTAGCGCTGGCGTTCTTCAAGCCGAAAGTCATAACCACCCATTCAAATAAACCAAGATGGCCTGGACACCTAAAAGCCGTTTTCGAAATATCTTCCTCGGCCATTAATATCTGATTGTACCCGGCATTCCCATCCATGAAACTTATGACTTTGTGGCCTGCGGCAGCATCCACCAAGATATCGGCCGTTGGCATCGGATATCCATCCATCGGCGTAGCCTGATTCAAGTTCCTGAAATCGATGCACACACGTAATTTTCCATTCTTTTTGTATACAGGCACAATGTTAGAAATCCATTCGGCGTAGCGGCACTGCCGAATAAATCCTGCCTCAATCAACTTTGTAATTTCGGCCTTTATGTCAGGTAGAATTTTGGGGTTACACCGTCGAGCAGGTTGCTGATATGGCAGATATCCTGATTTTATAGGTAACCGGTGTTCAACAATAGACCGGTCTAGTCCAGGCATCTCATGGTATTCCCAAGCAAAGCAATCCTTGAACTCTTTTAATAAACTTACCAATTTACATTTGTACTCATAATCCAAATTGGCATTAATGTACGTCGGCCTTGACTTGCGGCTATCTCCCAAATCTACCAACTCTAATAAATCGGCCGACGTAAACCCATGTCCAAGCTTCCCATCTTATCGGGCGAGGTGATCCATTTATTCTAAATCTTCAGAGCCGACTGCTTGGATCGGCTGTAGACCAAAATTGGACACTCTCAGGAAGTCAGTGTCCCAAGTCCTGCCAGATATACACTTGACGTGTTCGCAGCTCCACTGTTGTGTGTCGGCCGCTGCAACGCTGTAGACGGAATCGGCAACGACTATCTCTATACTGTCGCCGACCCATTGCACAAGGCATTGATGCATAGTAGATGGGACACAGCAGTTTGCGTGTATCCAGTCGCGACCAAGTAGCATATTATAGGACCCCTTGCCATTAATAACGAAGAAAGTAGTAGGGAGGGTCTTACTGCCGATGGTGAGGTCGACGCAGAGCGCTCCGCGGGCAGGTGACACGTTGCCTTCGAAATCCTTCAGCATCATGTCCGTCTTGGTGAGGTCGTCATCGCCCTTGCCCAGCTTGCGGAACATGGCATACGGCATGATGTTGACTCCCGCGCCTCCATCTACCAGTAATCTGGTGACGGGTCTTCCGTTGACATACCCTTTGAGAAACAGCGCCTTAAGATGCTGTCATTTTTCCTCTTCTGGTTTCTCAAACGTAGCCGTCACCGGCTCTAACACTAGTTGTGCCATTTGTTCCTCCTCTGTTCTTGTTACTCTATCCCGATCGTTGGGCGCCATTAACTCCATCGGCAGTGTGAATACCATATCAATTTCGGCTGCCGATTCTTGGTTGCTCATTTCTTGATCGTTTTTCTTTGGGCGCCAAACTCGAGACTTCACATTCCTTCTCTCTGGCGCCTGCCTTTGTTCTTCTTCTTGATGTTCCAACTGGCGTAGGCGTTGGATCCTTCGCTTTTGGGATTTGGATAGGCCATCGGGACACCACCGAGGATTCACTGGCTTGGCCGATGATCTGGCGTATTCCCAATCTGGTTCCCTTCCTAGGGGATCTTCGTGTGACACCCTACCATCAGCCATCTCTTCCAGCCGATCGTGCGCGCTGATCCTGCCCCCCAGTCCATCTTGCTGGCCGATCTTGCTTTTTGACCTGTTGCACTGGTTAACTCTGCCCCCCAGCCGATCATGCACCGAAACGCGCCGTTCTTCGCGCTGATTTCTGTTGATCGGCTCTGATCCTCTGTCCCTAGAGTGTGGCCTTGGGCAATCGTTGCAGCTCAATCCGTTACACTCCGGACAGTTGTCGGCAGATGGCAATCTGATATCGTTCTCCCAGCAGTGGATAAAGAACGGACATTGCCAGTGATCTTCGTGCCGGCGTATTGTCCCCTCCTGGTATCTTGCCTGTTCTTGCTGCTGCCGATATTTACTTAGTAAGAATTGGGAGGTGACGGGCCTGCATGGTCGTTCTGGCCCTCGCCTGTTCCTTCTGATTTCTTCCGTCGTGATCTGCCTCCTGGGGTCGACAGCGCCGCCTCTTCTCGCCGATTCTGACGTCAGCACCTTGGTTTGACTTGAGGTTCCCCCAGCGTTAACTGTGTTGGTCGGGAAGGGATGCTGATCTATCTTCATCGGCTTTGCTGATTTGGTTGGAGTGTCAAACTTAAGCCGCCCCTGTTCAATGGCCGATTGTATCTGCTGGCGGAAGACTTTACATTCGTTTGTATCATGAGAAGTAGCGTTGTGCCACTTGCAGTATTTCATCTTCTTAAGTTGATCGGCCGTAGGGATGGTGTGATGTTGAGACAGCTTAATCTGCCCCTCTTGAAGCAGTAGATCAAAAATTTTATCGGCCTTTGACGTGTCAAAGCCGAATGTCTCTGGCTCCTTCTTGCCAAAGGGGCACGATATTGGTTTTTTCCCTTTTACCCATACTGCCAGGCCGATTTCTTCCTCCGCATCGGATTCAGAACCCTCCAAGTATGCCACCTTCTTTTGGAAGTTCCTCCGCTGTTCGAACGGTCGGACCTCTTGCCCTGACAATCGGTGGACGATTTGGCTCAGGCTTTCAAACTCTTGGGCGGCGTATCTCTCTTTGATTTGTGGCAAGAGGCCTTGGAAAGCGATATCGGCCAACTGTGCATCGGTCAGAGCCAGACTGTAGCATTTGTTCCTGATTTCTCTGAACCTCTGTATATACCCTGTCACTGGTTCATCGCTCCTCTGCCTGAGGCTGGTCAAATCCAAGATCTTCATCTCGTGTACTCCTGCATAGAAGTACTTGTGGAATTGTTTCTCCAGATCGGCCCACGTGACGATAGAATTTGGCGGTAAAGTGGTGAACCACTGGAAGGCCGATCCAGAGAGAGATGATGAAAATAAACGCACCCTCAGAGCATCTTGCATGGCAGCTTCTCCGCACTGGATGATGAATCGGTTGATATGCTCCACAGTGGATGTGTCGTCCGTCCCTGAGAACTTGGTGAAATCAGGAACTTTGTATCGGTGTGGGAACGGCAGCGAGTCATAGGCCGATGGATACGGCGTCTTGTAAGTATAAGTTTGAACTTTCGGCCTCAGTCCAAACTGATTCTGGATTACTTCTGCTATTCTTGCCGTCCAGTCCACCTGCTGCTGATGAACAATTGTTCGCGGCGCAGGCATATGCTGGAGGGCTGGTATGGCCGGGTGATGAATCGGCGAATTTTGCCGCACCACCTTCGTACATCACTGCTGGCGCCGTGCCTCTGAATGCTTCCACAGTGTTTGCCCCCCTGCCGATTTCTGGTAAAATCGGCTGATACTGGGAAACCGTCGGCCGGGCGGCCGGTTGGTATGGCACCTGAACCGAATAAGTGCCATGCCCGTTCGCTAGCTCGGGAAAATACGCTGTGGCTGACGTCCCCCAAGACGCTGAGCTTGTAGGTAGTGTTTGCACAGAAGCCATCTGAATGGGTTGAAGCGGCGCAAGTGACGGGAGACATGGTGCACCGCTGTATCTTGGAGACGCCGGAGGTGGTGGAGAGCTGTACCCCTCGCGTTGCGTCAATATCGGCTGAGGAGCCGATTGGGATGTGTATGGTAGGCTTCTGGCTGGCAGAGTAGTTGGAGGGGCATATGCCGGTCCCTGATAGCCTTGGACAGCTCCGCTGGCCAGAGAGTTGACGACGGCGTTATACACCGTGTTGCTCATCACCGAGGATTGGTCGATGAATTCTTGATACACGGACTGTTGAATCATCTCTGACATCTTGCCCGAGTCCTCAGCAATGGTGATGTGGCGAGGCGCTAGGATAGGAGCCTTCTTGACTGCCTCCCCGCTCCTAGTACGACTGAACGACTGGAGGTACATCTTCTTGTAGTCTTCTAGGTGTTTGGCCAGTTCTTCCCTCTGGTCGTCCTTGAGATCAGCTTCTGTGACCTTAATGATGTTGCTATCGGAGATTTCTGCGTTCTTCGACATATCAGATTTTGGATGGTCCCACCGGGCGTGCCAAAAGTGTGTTGGCACTAAAATCGGCCGGATATGAATCGGCCGATGGGTCTTCAACGTCGGACACACGACCCAGAAGAATCTGCTTAGCTCCTGTTAGGGTTATCGCCCTGGTGCAGTTCGCGCGGCGTGCCAGTCAATCTGACCTGTTGATTGACAAGGACATAGAGTATTAAATTCCAGGCGCGTCGATCGGCTGGGGTTCCGATCTGTCCTGAGGAGCGCGTCGGCGGCGAATCGGCCGATTTGCTGTAGAGATGATCGGCTATGGATCAGCCGATGATCGTATAGTAATCGTAAAGAAAACTGCTGGAGCGATCTAGACGACTACTGCAAGAACAACACTTGAAATAGATCTAATCGGCTGTGAGATGATAAATCGAAGGAGAACAATGACGAAGCCGATTACCCTGATTTCAAGCTGGATAACTGGTGATAATACTAGAACAACAGGTAAAACTTGCAATTCTAGTAAATATCGATAACTGGTGAATAAATCCAAACGAAACCACAGCGATGCGCCTGTAGTTAAAGCTCGGATATTACTCGGTAAGCGGAACCTACCAATTGGCCGGAGATCAAGTTGATGCAGCCCTGCCAATCCGTACGAACTCGTGGAAAAAGAAAATATTGGCGAAGTCGCCGGCTTGAAAGTAAATTGCTGGAAAAGTAGAAGTGTTGTTGTTGATTGATGTATTGATATATTTGCGAGACCCTGACGATTCCTATTTATACCCTAAAGCTAGGACTCCTGGTCGATTACAACTCATTACAACCTTATTTAAAAACAGGAAAACTACACTTTTAAAGGAAACGGACTCCCGCAGAATCTTCCGCCGCCATTCCCTGATCCAATCAAGATTCCCTTCAATTGCTCCTTGACCGACTTGGCGTGCCCTGTTGACCAGCTTTTGACCAAGATTTTCTGGAATAATCCCATCCTGTTGGTATAGGCTGCGCCACCAATCGGCCGATTTTCAACTCTTACTGTAGCTTTCAGATCTGCTGCATCAGCCAATCTTCTCCTCCTGACGCCCATTCAACACGTGTCAAAATCTGGCGTCAACACACCCAAACATATAGGAGCTAAAATTTTAAAAGTATTTTATAAAAGTCACAAAATAAAATTGTGCATGCATCTTTATTTCTTTTCTTCTCCTATTCTTTCTTTCAGCCCAGCCCATTCCTTCTTTTCCCGTTCCTTCTTTTCTCGCGGCCCAACTCAGCGGCCCAATCCGCTCACCCGACCCTTTCTTCCACCGACAGCTGGGACCCACCTGTCGGCGCCTTCTTCTTTCTTTCCTTTCTTCTTCCTTTGCTCCGCATCGCTTTCGCTCCTCTGTTTCCTTTCTCCGCCGCGACAGCAGGCGCACCGCGCCGTCGTCCGCGCCCCTTCTCTTCCTTATTCCTTCCTTACCCCAAGTCCAGATCGACTCCGCGCCATCGCTGCGTCTCTCTTTCCTTCCCGCGATGCAGGCTTGCCTTACTAGCCGCAGTTCTGCCCCTTTCCTTCGCAAGAGCCGCCGCCTTCCTTATTCCCGGCCACTCCGCCCCTATAAAATCCCGCCGGAGCCCCGCTTTGCAACCAGAGCCATCCTCAAACCTTTTCCTCAACTCAGCATCGTCGCACGCCGCTGGAAGTCGCACACAGGAGGATCGCCGCCGCCCCGTTACGCCGCCTCTATATCGACTCGCTGTTCCGCAGCTTCTCCGCCGTCATCAACTCTCGCCAGAGCTCCGCGAGTTGGTGAGCATCAAGCCGCACCAGATTCCCCTCTCTCCCTTGCTCCGCCGCAAACCCGATTCCTCGCCGGAGATCTGTTTCCGCCCGCCGCCGTGACCGCCAGTTTACAGCCGCCGCACAGCCATCCCGTGACCACCCTCACCTTCGCCGATTTGCCCGACCCTCACTTTACACTGCCGATTTACCCGACCCTCTCTTCACACCGCCGATTCGCCCGACCCTTACCCCGCCGATTCGCCCGACCCTTACTCCGCCGATTCGCCCGACCCGCCGCTCGATTCTGATCCAACAGACCAGATTCACCCGACCCTAGCCGTCCCTGGAACTTTTGCAGAAAGACTCCTAGGCTTTCCAGGAATCAACCCGCAGTCCAGATCAGTAGAAAATAATTAGAGTTGAGCCCTTTCTTTTTCTGTTCCGACCCCTGACTTTTTCTAGAATTAGTACCCGCCGTCCAGAACTTCTAGTTTTGCACCCCGACCCTCTGTATAAGGTTTAATTATGTTTTAGCCCCTAATTTCTTCAGATTTAGCCCCTGGAAGTTCAAAACTCTCGCAGTTAGGTCCCTGAATCACTGTTTTAGCCATATCTTCATCGTTTCAACTCCGATTTCAGCGATTCATGTGCTCATGCGATCCTTGCATCATGAACTACAACTTTAGTATATTTTTACTTTCTGTTTGTATTGTTTGTTGTATTGTTTCTTATTTGTTTGTGTATGCTTGTTTGTGTGATCGCGTAGACAACGTGACGTTCGAGCCAAATCAAGAGCAAGCTTACGAGGAAGAGAACCAGCAGCTATTTGAAGAAGGCAAGTGCATTTCCTCCCCCGCATATTCTATTTGATCCCAACAACAGCATGATAATACACTTTACTTTAATATTGCTTGCATAAATTTGATGGGTTACCTATGCTAAGGACATACCTAGTCTTTTACCCCAAACCTTGAAACACCTGGGTTTACTATTCATGTTGGGTAGTCCCGCTTAGTTGCAAACTTTGGGATTGGTATTGGTTTACTTTTATGGCAATGTTGGTCACGTTTTATATTGTTGTTATACCGCGTTAATTCAAGATCAACTTTGTTTAATGGGAACATGGAGAACCAACCAAGTGAACAGTGCAACCACAAAGTCATATGGCTCTGACCATAGCCAATTAATTAGATGTGTGGTTTGCTGGTGGCCTTACCGAAAGGGCAAGGAGGGGGTCGGTGATAGGGGTCATAGCCCGGTCCTCTTGGGGTAGCTGCCTTTACTAAGGAGCTAACCATTAGGGAGGTTTATGGACCACACTGCTACTGAAACTCTAGCGGGCTGCCTAGCTCTCGATATGTCTTTGTAAAGGCTTCGTAGTGTACCCTCGCCACTCACCTCGGAAGTGTTTAAGGGCCTTGCAAACCCGGGCGACTCAAGGGAACACGATTTATGGGTAAAGTGTACAACCTCTGCAGAGTGTAAAACTGTTATAACAGCCGTACTCACGGTTAAGAGTGGCTTGGACCCTCACATGATAATGAACTTGAAGATTAATTAAATTGTGATCCGTGGTTAATGTTTTTGTTGATGGAACCTTTGTGACCTTGCTAAAGTGGGTTGGTATAAACTTAAACCTAGTTAATAGGTGCTTGTTAATAAATATTAGACCAACTAAAAGTGACCGCTGCTGCAAGCCTTAGCCTATCCTTGATGGCCTTGCATTTTCACCCCACTTGCTGAGTACCAACCATAAGAGTACTCACCCTTGCCCCCCTGCTGTTCAGAAGAGAACTTTGAAGAGGAGATCTTCGACGACTTCGAGGAATTCTAGGCCCTGCGTTCACCAGTCATCGCCTGTGGAAGACGGAGTTGTTGGAGACTTCGTATAGGGTATAACGGTTTATCGTTTAAAGACATTTGTGTCTCTTTTATACGGAGTGTAATATTGTTAAATACTTCATTTAGTTACTTTTTGAGCATTGTCTTTGATATTTTACACTTTCCGTCTACCATATGTGTGTGAACATGATCCTGGCGCACATATGAGATGCATCTGGTTCTTTCTAGAATCGGGTGTGACACCTTGCTTCACTGGCTTGGAACCGGCCTTGATGTTCAAGGAATGCTCGGCGACTTCCCTCGGAATGCCGGGCATATCCGAGGGTTTCCACGCGAAGACATCGATGCTCGCGTGGAGGAAGTCGACGAGCGCGCTTTCCTATTTGGGAAATAGGCTAGCGCTGATTCGGACGGTCTGGCTGTCGGAACCACAAGGGTTGAGGGGGACCTCCTTGACGCCTTCGGTGGCCTCGAAGGAGGTGGGCGACTGCTTGGAGTCGGGCCGACCCTGGGCGCTCTCCGCGAGCTGGACCGCCGGATCCTTCGTGACGGTGATGGCCGCGGCGTACTCGCAGCATTCTACATCACACTCGTACGCCTTCTGGAAAGACGTGCCGATGGTGATGACCCCGTTGGGCCCCGGCAGCTTGAGCTTGAGGTAGGTGTAGTTGGGGATGGCCATGAACTTGGCGTAGCTCGGCCGTCCCAAGATGGCGTGGTAGGTTCCGCGGAAGCCCACCACCTTGAAGGTGAGGATCTCCTTCCTGTAGTTGGACGGAGTCCCGAAAGTGATGGGCAGGTCGATCTGCCCGAGAAGCATCGCCTGCTTCCCCGGCACGATGCCGTGGAACGGCGCCTTGCTGGGGCGGAGGCGGGAGCGGTCGATCCCCATAGCGTCGAGAGTCTCGACGTAGAGGATGTTGAAGCCCCTGCCTCCATCCATGAGCACCTTGGTGAGGCGCGTCGTGCCGACGATGGGGTCGACGACGAGGGGGTAGCGCCCTGGCTGCAGGACGCGCCCCGGGTGGTCGGACCGGTCAAAAGTGATGGAGGATCCCGACCAGTCGAGGAAGGCCGGCGTCGCAGGCTCCGCCGCGTAGACCTCGCGGCGTTCCAGCTTCTGGCGGCGTCTGGAATCATAAGCCGCCGGTCCGCCGAAGATCATGAAGCAGCCGTCCACCTTGGGGAAGCCGTCTTCCTTTTCTCCGTCGTCCTTCTTCTCCTCGTCGGGCTTCCGCCTACGGTCGCCCTTCACTGGGTTGCCTACAAAGTACCTCTTCATGAGGTTGCAGTCCTTGTAGGCGTGCTTCGCGGGGAACTCGTGGTTTGGACGCGGTCCCTCGAGCAGCTTGTCGAAGAAGCCGGGGATGCCCTCCGGGGGCGGCTGACCCCGCTTGCGCTTAGCAGCCGCCACGAGGGGTGCCTCGCGCCGCTACTTGTTCTTCTTCTTCTGCGGATGGTTGGAGGTGCCCTCGTCGGTGTCCTCCTTCCGCTTTGCCTCACCCTTGGAGCGGTCGAAGATTGCCCCAACAGCCTCCTCGCCTGAGGCGAAGCTGGTGGCGATGTTGAGGAGGTCCTCCGTGGTCCGCGGGCCTCTGCGCCCTAGCTCGTGGATGAGGGGTCGGCAGGAGGTTCCCGCCAGGAAAGCCCCTATGACGTCGGCATCCGCGACGTTGGAGAGCTTGGTGCGCTTCCTGGAGAAGCGTCGGATGTAGTCCCGGAGGGACTCATCCGACGCCTGGCGGCAGCTCCGTAGATCCCAGGAATTGCCAGGGCGCATGTACGTGCCCTGGAAGTTTCCCACAAATATCTCCCTTAGGTTGTTCCAGCTGCAGATCCGTCCTGAGGGGATATGTTCCAGCCAGGCTCACGCTGAGTCGGCTGGAAAAAGTGGGAGGTTGCGGATGATGAACAGGTCATCGTCCGCCCCACCGGCCTGACATGCAAGCCGGTAATCACTGAGCCATAGCCCGGGATTCGTTTCCCCGGAGTACTTGGCCACGTTGGTTGGCTGCCTGAAGCGCGGCGGGAACGGCGCATTCAGGATGCGCGTGGAGAAGGCCCGGGGCCCTGCTGGGTCGGGGCTCGGGCTGCGGTCTTCCTCGCTGTCATAGCGGCCGCCACGGTGGACGTGGTAGCCGCGGTCCACCCCCTCCTCCCTGTTCGCGCGGAAGCGCCTCCGCGCGTCCAGGGTGTCACGGGCGTCGCGGATGGGACCGACGCGTCGGTGAACGGATGGAGCCCCGCCTCCTGCGGGTGGCGACATCCGCCGAGCGGGCGCGGCCTGGTTCGCCCAGGGAGGAGGCTGGTGGACAGACTCCCCCCGCCTCTCGGAGGGCGCGGTGGGGGCTGCCCCGTTGGTGTTCTGCCCGCGTCGCCGGGACGCGGAGCTTTCCGCCTACTGAATGGCGGCGCACACGAGCAGGTCGCGCACCTCTCGGTGCGCCTGGCGTTCTTCGGGCGTCTCCGGCTCGGGGAGTCATCGAAGTAGGGCCGCCGCTGCGGCGATGTTCTGGCTGGCGTGGGTGAAGAGTTGAGGGCGATGCAGGGTCTTTGGTTGTGCATGCGGGCCTAATCTTCGACCTTATAATAGTCGAAAACTTCAGTTTCGCTCCAAGGAGTGTGTGTTTCCCGGCTATAGTAATATTCATAAAGGATTCAAGTGTCTCGATCCATCCACTGGACGGGTTTACATCTCTCGTGATGTAGTCTTTGACAAAGATGTTTTTCCCTTCTCCAAAGTTCAGGAGCACGCCTGCGATCAGAGATTTTACTCCTCCCTCCCACCCTTCTAAATCCTAGCACTGGTGCCGAGCAATTGGTTGATCAGCTGTCTCATACTTATACTACTGACCCTACTGTTGAAGCTGTGCACGAACCACAACAAAATTCTGGCGAGATTTCATCCGGCATTGCTTCCTCTTCACCAGCAAATTTTGGCGCGTCTACATGCGATATTGGCGCACCCCCGGGCACTGCACCCGGTGCTGATCCACCTGCCCCGGGCGACAGCATCTTCCCAGGATCCCCATTTCTCCAGGCGGACCAAGATCCTGTCCCTGCATCGGCACCAACACCGAGCTCCCCTCCTCGCGACGCGTGGCGACATCGGTCTCCTGTCCCCGCACCAGCTCCACCGGTCCAGTCTCCGTCTGCCATGGCTTCCCCGACAACGTCTCGACATCCTGGCCTCGAATCCTATCGTTGTCAAGATTGGTGGATCAAGACTTAGACTAGTAAATTTCTTTTATGCGCGTATGGCTCTAGATGGTTGCGCGGGTGACACGGGATTTAGACTGGTTCGGGCAAGAAGAAGCCCTACGTCTAGTATGGGGAGCTGCTCGTGTTGCCCATGCGGGTTCTGTAGTAGGGGTTACAGAAGGGCGAGAGAGGGAACCGGTCCCAAGTCTCTTGGGTGTGCACTGAAGCTCTAATGGTGGGAGTGTGTTCTTCTCGCCGGGGAAGAAGAAGCACGAGTGAGCGAGTGTGAGTGTGAGTGTGTGAGAGTCTAAATCTTTTCCTCTTTCTTTTTCCCCCCGTCTCTCGGCCCCCGGCCTTTCCTTTATAGTACAAGAGGGGCGACCGGGTTACAGATGAGATGGGCGAAGGGGGAGAGAGAGAGAGAGAGAGAGAGAGAGAGAGAGAGAGAGAGAAAGCGCAGGGTCCAAGGGGAAGATTCGAGCCCCCTGGACGCCATGGCCGGCTTCAGCTTTCGTCTTCGTCAGACGGCTTCCTCCGATCTTGTCGCTGATCTCCTCGGGGGCCGGTGCCGGCGGGCGTGTGTGATGATGGCGTTGGTCGTGGCCTCCGTCCTGTCGCGGCAGACGGCTGCCCCGGTTATCCTGTTGCTGACGGCCTGCACGGCGCGGGCGTCCCGTCCCTGTCGCCGGATTTGCGGGGCGCGAGGACGGGTAGGTGGGTGCGAAGACGATCAGGAGTTCGCGAGGACGGTCAGGCGTGCGCGAGGATGGTTAGGCGTGCTCCTATGCCAGGCGATGCAGGTCATGAGTGCCTGGTGGCGAATCAGGGAAAATCGTGCCACGGTGGCGTGCGCCGCGCGGTCTCGTGTGGGTAGTTGTGACCGGTCACGTCGAGGGTGCGGGCGCCTTTCTGCGCGCTAGAGCTACGGCGCATTTATGGCAAGACCGGCGGGGGGGGGGGGGGGGGGCCATGAGACCCGCGCTCGCATCTTCCGGCCTACGCCCGAGGCTGACACTCGCCCGGCGGGCCCGGGTGAGTCCGACCCTCTACGCCCCGGGTCGGGCGAGGCGGACCCTTGTGGCGAGGGGTCGGGCGAGGCGGAGCCCGTCCGCCAGGGGGTCGGGAGCATCCGACCCCGAAGGACTTGGTCAGGCGAAGCGGAGCGCTCCCCTCCCACGTTGGGCTGACGGCGGTTGCTGTGGCCGTAGGTGGGTCCGGGCCTCCATGATCGTCGGCGTGATGGTCATTAGGAGATCGTTCACCTTTCCCGCTGACAAATCCACATCGGATTCAGGGGCGGCAGCTGAACACACGACTGGAACCGATGCTGATTCGCCGGGATCTGTTGTGGCCATCGACTCTACAGCTACTTCAGCAACAACACCAGGAACTTCACTTCCATGGACACGACTTCAAGCTGGAATTCGAAAACCTAAGGTATATTCTGATGGAACAGTTCATTATGGGTGCTTTACTTCTACAGGGGAGCCACAAAATATTAATGAAGCCTTGGGTGATATAAATTGGAAGCATGCTATGGATGTAGAGTTTGATGCATTGCACAAAAATAGAACATGGCATCTTGTTCCACCACAAAAGGGTATCAATATTATAGATTGCAAGTGGGTCTATAAGATCAAACGCAAAGCTGATGGTAGCTTGGATAGATACAAAGCTCGCTTAGTGGCTAAAGGGTTCAAGCAAAGATACAGAGTGGATTATGAAGACACTTCTAGTCCAGTTGTTAAGGCTGCAACTATTAGAACTATCCTATCCATTGCTGTTTCACAAGGCTGGATCTTGAGACAGTTAGATGTTCAAAATGCCTTTCTACATGGTGTTTTAGAAGAGGAAGTTTATATGTGGCAGCCTCCAGGATATGAAGATAAAGCTATGCCCAATTATGTGTGCAAATTAGATAAAGCTCTATATGGTTTGAAGCAAGCTCCGCGTGCATGGTACTCTCAGTTGAGTACTAAGTTATATAGCCTTGGGTTCAGGTCCTCAAAGGCAGATACTTCATTGTTTTACTTCAAAACTGACAAGATAACAGTCTTTGTGCTAGTATATGTTGATGATATTATAGTAGCAAGCTCTACACCGGATGCAACATTCAAGCTCTTGAAGAATCTTGAACAAGAATTCACGCTGAAAGACTTGGGAGAGTTGCATTATTTTCTAGGCATTGAAGTTACCAAAGTTTGTGATGGTATTGTCCTAACACAAGATAAGTATGCATCCGATCTGCTCAAGAGAGTTGGTATGGCCGACTGTAAGCCTGTAAGTACTCCTTTATCAACAAGTGAGGAATTATCTGCTTTTGAAGGAAATCAGTTAGGACCCAATGATTCATCTCAATATCGCAGCATTGTAGGAGCATTACAATATTTAACACTTACTAGACCCGATATTGCTTTCCCTGTTAACAAAGTATGCCAGTTTCTACATACACCGACAACAGTTCATTGGGCAGGTGTGAAAAGAATTTTAAGATACTTGAAGCAGTCAACAAAGGTTGGACTGAAGATTTGCAAATCAAAGTCTATGCTTGTTACAGGATTTTCTGATGCAGATTGGGCAGGGTCTTTGGATGTCCGAAGATCTATAGGTGGCTTTGCAATCTTTCTTAGGTCTAACTTAATATCATGGAGTGCTCGAAAGCAGCCCACGGTTTCCAAGTCAAGCACTGAAGCCGAATACAAAGCTGCATCAAATGCAACAGCTGAAATTATGTGGATACAAACCTTGCTAAAAGAAATTGGGGTTTCATGTCCAACTACAGCAAAGCTATGGTGTGACAATATTGGTGCAAAATATTTGTCAGCTAATCCAGTATTTCACGGTCGAACTAAACACATTGAAGTTGACTATCACTTTGTTAGAGAACAAGTCAGCAAGAAATTGTTAGAGATAGACTATGTGCCAACTGATGATCAAGTGGCCGACGGATTCACAAAAGCATTGACAGTAAAGAAGCTGGAGAATTTCAAGCACAATCTTAACCTAGCACGGTTATGATTGAGGGGGGCTATTAGAAGAGTCCATGGTTTGTAATCATCATCATGTAATAGTTGGAGTCGGTTGAGATTGTTCTGTTGTATAAGAGCTGTTGTATCTTAGAGATAGAGTAGTTTGAGTCAATCCCAACCGAACCAAACTAATCCCTGTAATCCACGTGAGGGGATTTTCCTTACCTATATTAACATGCAACCGGCACACGAGAAAGGTGCGCCGTTCCACCAATATCTTCCACACCTCTGAGTTTTAACACTACTCTCATCTGTAAATACTAGTATTTGTCTCTGACATCATGTACCCATACGCCTACAACAACCCTGGTCCAAGACACATAGAAAGTAGCACGTCTGCTGTGACGGCCACTCCCCTCTGGCCAAACCTTGGTAATCTTGGTTGTGTTCATTTAATTTTATTATGTTCATTTGTTTACTATTTACCAGTTTATAAGGCTAATTATCGACTTCAGTTCCAAATAATTTTTAAGAATATTTCTTTACATGTCGAGTTTTACACATGTCCAATCTAGTCTCTCCTTCCTAATTGGGGGCCAGTCACAGCTCATCCTTTGTGTACAGATATCAATGAGTGTGAACGTCATGAGTACCCATGTAGAGGCGTTTTCCGGAATACATTGGGTTCATATGAATGCAAATGCCCCACTGGTTTACACAGTTCTGACCCCTTTAAAGAGCCCTGCAACCTCAAATTTCCACTTGGAGTTGTAATTGCATCAGGTACATATATGTCATATTCTTTTGAGATATACACTAGATCATGTGAGGTTCGTATTCTCTTATTTCCAAATTATAGGTGATTTTAGGTGCATTTCAAATCAAATTTGCCAAATTTATCAAGTTTATAGAAAGATGTATTAACATTTACAATATCTGGACTATGAAAAAATATATATAATGATCCATCGAGTGAAACTAGCTTGATGCCCTAGATATTTATGCATTTTTCAATAAATTTGGTCAAAGCTAAAGAGGTTTGACTTGGACCAAAACTAAACGCATTATAATTTGAAACGGATAGAGTATCATTTAAGTTTCATCATGGAAAAACAACTAGTGTAGCACACCCCTCCACAACTACAACTCACTCAGGACGAACATGCATCACTGAGCGCAATTGATCTAGCTACCAACTCTGGGCAACAACTAGCCCTGGATCTCCTCACAGAGCACCAGTAATAACTTGAAGACTTTTACAATGACTAGGTTGTATGTTTTTGTTATTTATGTAGGTGCAGTAGGTTGCCTTTTTATCATTTCGGTTGTCGTGTTCGTCTGGCTTCTCTGCAAAGAGAAAAGGAAGACCAAAGAATATTTTGAAAAGAATGGGGGCCCTACACTAGAAACGGTTACCATGATCAAGTTATTCAAAAAGGAGGAGCTGGTACCAATTCTAAGAAGTAACGATCGTATTGGAGAGGGCGGCTTTGGCGAGGTTTACAAGGGGCTTCTTGGAGATGAGCCAGTAGCAGTGAAGAAGCTCAAGAATATCAATTTGGCTGACCAATTCACCAACGAAGTCATCATCCAGTCTCGAGTCATGCACAAGAACATTGTCAAGCTCATTGGCTGTTGCCTACAAGTTGATATCCTAATTTTGGTCTACGAGTTTGTGCCGAAAGTGTTGGCGCTAAAATCGGCCGGATAGGAATCGGCCGATGGGTCTTCAGCGTCGGACACACGACCCGGGAGAATCTGCCTAGCTCCTGTTCGGGTTATCGCCCTGGTGCGGTTCGCGCGGCGTGCCAGTCAATCTGACCTGTTGATTGACAAGGAAATAGAGTATTAAATTCCAGGCGCGTCGATCGGCTGGATTTCCGATCTGTCCTGAGGAGCGCGTCGGCGGCAAATCGGCCGATTTGCTGTAGAGATGATCGGCTATGGGTCAGCCGATGATCGTATAGTAATTGTAAAGAGAACTGCTAGAGCAATCTAAACAATTACTATAGAAGCAACACTTGAAACAGATCTAATCGGCTGTATGGCGATGAATCGAAGGAGAACAATGACGAAGCCGATTACCCTGATCTCAAGCTGGATAACTGGTGATAATACTAGAATAACAGGTAAAACTTGCAATTCTAGTAAATATCGATAACTTGTGAATAAATCCAAACGAAACCACAGCGATGCGCCCGTAGTTAAAGCTCGGATATTACTCGATAAGCGGAACCTACCAATTGGCCGGAGATCAGGTTGATGCAGCCCTGCCAATCCGTACGAACTCGTGGAAGAAGAAAATATTGGCGAAGTCGCCGACTTGAAAGTAAAGTACTAGTAAAAAGTAGAAGTGTTTTGTTGATTGATTTGTTGATATTTCGCAAAGACCTAGCGACTCCTATTTATACCCTGAAACTAGGACTCCTGGTCGATTACGACTTGTTACAACCTTATTTAAAAAAACAGGAAAACTACTATATCCGTAATAACTTTATTTAGAAAGGAAACGGACTCCCGCAGAATCTTCCGCCGCCGTTTCCTAATCCAATCAGGACCTCTTCAATTGCTTCCCGACCGACTTAGCATGCCTTGTTGACCAGCTTTTGACCAGGATCTTCTGGAATAATCCTATCCTGTTGGCATAGGCTGCGCCACCAATCGGCCGATTTTCAACTGTTACCTCTATCGGCCGATTCCTTACTGTAGCTTTCAGATCTGCTTCATCGGCCAATCTTCTCCTCCTGACGCTGATTCAATACGTGTCAAAATCTGGCGTCAACACATGCCCCCTAGTTTCGGAGTAAAATATAACTTTTTCTTCGAAACTCTTTCTTTAATCCTTCTCTCTAAGCTTCCCCATTGTGACAGGAGCAAACCTCAGAATCAATTGCGTTACCTTTTCCTCTGCATCTGATCCTTTCTCTAGAATCGGCTCCATGACATGGAATCCGGTAACAGGATAAACATCATGTTGGCGTGTAGACTCAAACTTTGACCATCTCCCCTGGCAGCTTTACATTTACTGATGCCTTTACTCGGACGGTACACATCTTGCCAACCCTTTGTCTCTTCCTTTCTATAAATACAACTCTTCGTACTATTTCCAAAAATGCTCATCTTGCTCGTCTTCTTTTCCTTCTGAATCCCGACCCTCGCCGTCTTTGGTCAAACATTAAAATGTCTTCTCGATCCTCCTCTTCCGTTAACCAGGTATCAATTTTCTCTCCATCCCTTCCTAAGATATCTTACTTTATTCCAACATGTTTGTCTATTCTTTCTTTCAGCCGAACCATCTTAACCCTGGTTTGGAAAGAGCGATCGAAATCGTGCATTCAGACAAACCATTGTCGCAAGCTGATATAGATCTGATAAAAGCTCATTCTGAAGAACTCAAAGATCATGCTCCTGCCAATATCCGACCAATCTTGGATTACATGGATCTCGTCTGCTTTGAACAAATGCCAACCTCTGACGAGAGTTCTTCATCTTCACATCGACTTGCTGAAGCTAAGACTGAAGTCGCCATGAAAGATTTGGAAGAGGAGAAGGCCCGCCTGCTGAAAGAACTCTGCAACCGAGCTGAAACTGGAGCCACTGCAAAGGACTTGAAAGATGAAAGGCTCACCCTCATGATAAGACTAGGTCGCGTCGAAAGAGAAATCCAACGTAGGCGTAATCAGTAGTATTTTTATTCTAAGGGCGACTTATACCATGTCGGCCATGTAATCTTGATATATCCTGCTGTAAGTTATGCATCTACCCAAATGCTTGGATAGTACCTCTTCAGATATCGTCCATTTAGAGCTCTTGGGAATTCCTCCCCTTCTATTGTCTCCAGAATGTATGCATTTCCAGGAGCACATCGGCCGATTCTATACGGCCCTTCCCAAGTGGGTGACCATTTACCGAATTTGGGATCCTTAGATCCTATCGGTAGCACCAGCTTCCATACCAGATCTCCCTGAGAGAACTGTTTGACTTTGACCTTTTTGTCATACCATCTGGCCACCCTTTTCTTGTTCTCTTCTATGCTAATCAGGGCTCTTAACCGCAAACCCGCCGAATCGTCAAGTTCATCTTTCATGAGAAAGGAATAGTCATCGGCCCTTAACTGATCCTGTAGCGATATTCGTCTTGACCCTGTCCTTATCTCCCATGGTAAGACTGCTTCATGACCATAAACCAAACGATAAGGGGATATTTTAGTAGCCCCATGACAAGCCATCCTGTACGCCCATAAAGATTCAGCCAAAGACATATGCCACTTCTTGGGTTGCTCTTCTATCTTCCTCTTGATTAGCTTGATTATCCCCTTGTTAGACGATTCTGCTTGGCCATTGGCTTGAGCATAGTATGGAGAGGAATTTAATAATTTAATTCCCATATCGGTGGCGAACTTTCCGAATTCTCCAGAAGTGAACATTGTCCCTTGATCAGTTGTGATGGTTTGAGGAATACCAAATCGATATATAATATGGCTTTTAACAAACTCAATCATATCGGTTGATGTCACGTTCCTCAAAGGAACTGCCTCCACCCACTTGATAAAATAATCTGTAGCCACCAATATGAACTTATGCCCTTTGCTAGACGGAGGATGAATCTGCCCGATGAGATCTATTCCCCAACCTCTGAACGGCCACGGCTTAATTATTGGATTCATAGCCGATGCTGGTGCGCGCTGCACATTGCCAAACCTTTGGCAGTCTTGGCATCCTTTGTAATATTTGAAACAATCTTCAAGGATGGTCGGCCAGTAATATCCATTGTTCCTGATCATCCATCTCATTTTGTGAGCCGATTGATGAGCCCCACATACGCCTTCATGGATCTCTCCCATCAGAACCTTTGCCTCTTCTGTTCCCAGGCATTTGAGAAGAACTCCATCAATCGTCCGAAAAAATAAGTCATCCTCAAGCAACACATACTTTGTAGCCTGAAAACGTGTTCGCCGATCCACCTTTTGGGATGGATTTTTCAAGTAATCGGCGATCTCCTTCCGCCAGTCATCGGCCGCGAGTTCTAGCGTCATCGCTCCCTGAATCGGCCGATACCCAGAAGCATGTTGAGCCAGTCTGTTGGCTTCTTCATTATAATCTCTGGGGATGTGCTCAATTATTGCAGATTTGAATCCTTTCAAAAGTTGAAGACAATCCTCATAATAAATCCTCAAGATGTCGTCCTTGCACTCAGATCGTCCTGTTAACTGATCCGCAATGAGCATGGAGTCCCCAAAGATCTCGACTGCATCAGCTCTGACTTCCCTTAATAATTGGATGCCTTTCAGAACAGCTCGATATTCCGCCTAGTTATTGGTTGCAGAAGCTTCTATCGGCAGAGAGAAATCATAAGTTGCCCCCCGAGGCGACACAAGAACGACGCCGATTCCTGATCCGACCCCACACGAAGAACCATCAAAATATAGAGTCCATGGAACTGGTTCAACGGTGGCAATTTCTGGTCCACAATGTTGAACTACGAAATCGGCCATCACTTGACCTTTGACGGCTTTGGCCGATTCGTACCTTAGATCGAATTCTGACAAAGCCAGGATCCATTTTCCAATCCGCCCCTTCAAAATCGGCAACGATAGCATATACTTCACCACATCATCTTTGCACACGACTATGCATTCTGCTAATAGCAAATAGTGCCTGAGCTTAGTACATGAAAAGTACAAGCACAAGCATAATCGCTCCACCGAAGAATATCTTGTTTCGGCGTCTAAAAGTCTTCTGCTGATGTAGTATACCACTCGTTCTTTCCCTTCAAACTCCTGTACCAACGCCGATCCAATAGCCTGCTCGTCAGCCGATAAATATAACTTGAACGGCTTACCAGGCTGTGGCGGGGCTAACACCGAAGGTGAAACCAGATACTGCTTGATATTCTCCAGTGCCTTGCGTTGTTCTTCTCCCCATGTGAACTCTTGGTCGGGCTTTAATTTCAATAGAGGGGTAAAAGCCTGAATACGTCCCGATAGATTGGATATGAATCTTCTGATGAAATTGACCTTGCCGATGAGGGATTGCAGTTCAGTTTTATTTTGTGGGGCCACTACTTTGTTGATGGCGTCTATAGTCTTGCGGCTGACTTCTATCCCACGCTCATGGACCATAAATCCCAAGAATTATCCGGCCGATACACCAAACGCACACTTGTTTGGGTTCATCTTCAGCCCATGTTTCCTTGTGCACTCCAGCACTTCCTGTAAATCGGCCAGATGATCCTGGTGACCTTTTGACTTGACCACGACGTCATCTATATAAATTTCCACTGATAAACCAATGAGCTTGTGGAAGATGTAGTTCATGGCCCGTTGATATGTAGCGCCGGCGTTTTTCAAGCCGAAAGTCATAACCACCCATTCAAATAAACCAAGATGGCTGGGCACCTGAAAGCCGTTTTCGAGATATCTTCTTCGGCCATTAATATCTGATTGTATCCGGCATTTCCATCCATGAAGCTTATGACTTTGTGGCCTGCGGCAGCATCCACCAAGATATCTGCCGTTGGCATCGGATATCCATCCATCGGCGTAGCCTGATTTAAGTTCCTGAAATCGATGCACACACGCAATTTACCATTCTTTTTGTATACAGGCACGATGTTAGAAATCCATTCGGCGTAGCGACACTGCCGAATAAATCCTGCCTCAATCAATTTTGTAATCTCGGCCTTTATGTCAGGTAGAATCTTGGGGTTACACCGCCGTGCAGGTTGCTGATACGGCCGATATCCTGATTTTATAGGTAACCGGTGCTCAACAATAGACCGGTCTAGTCCTGGCATCTCGTGGTATTCCCAAGCAAATCAATCCCTGAACTCTTTCAATAATCTTATCAATTTGCATTTGTACTCAGAATTTAAATTGGCACTAATGTACGTCGGCCTTGATTTGCTGCTATCTCCCAAATCTACCATCTCTAATAAATCGGCCGACATGAATCCGTGCCCCAGCTTCCCATCTTCTCGGACGAGCTGATCCATTTATTCTGAATCCTCAGAGCCGACTGCTTGGATCGGCTGTAGACCGAAATCGGACACTTTCAGGAAGTCAGTGTCCCAAGTCCTGCCAGATATACACTTGACGTGCTCGCAGCTCCACTGTTGTGTGTCGGCCGCTGCAACGCTGTAGACGGAATCGGCAGCGACTATCTCTGTACTGTCACCGACCCATTGCACAAGGCATTGATGCATTGTAGAAGGGACACAGCAGTTTGCGTGTATCCAGTCGCGACCAAGCAGCATATTATAGGACCCTTTGCCATTAATGACGAAGAAAGTAGTAGGGAGGGTCTTACTGCCGATGGTGAGGTCGACGTAGAATGCCCCGCGGGCAGGCGACACGTTGCCTTCGAAATCCTTCAGCATCATGTCCGTCTTGGTGAGGTCGTCATCGCCCTTGCCCAGCTTGCGGAACATGGCATACGACATGATGTTAACTGCCGCGCCTCCATCTACCAATAATCTGGTGACGGGTCTCCCGTTGACATAGCCCTTGAGAAACAGCGCTTTGAGATGCTGCCGTTTTTCTTCTTCCAGTTTCTCAAACATAGCCGTCATCGGCTCTAATACAAGTTGTGCCATTTGCTCTTCCTCTGTTCTCGTCACTTTATCCCGATCGCTTGGCGCCATGAACTCCATCGGCAGTATGAATACCATATCAATTTCGGCTGCCGATTCTTGGTTGTTTGCTTCCTGATCATTCTTCTTTGGGCGCCAAATTCGAGATTTCACATTCCTTTTCTCTGGCACCCGTCTTTGTTCTTCTTCTTGATGTTCCCACTGGCGTAGGCGTTGGATCCTTTGCTTCTGGGATCTGGATAGGCCATCGGGACACCACCTGGGATCCACTGGTTTGGCCAATGATCTGGCGTGTTCCCAATCTGGTTCCCTTCCTAGGGGATCTTCATCTGACACCTTATCATCGGCCATCTCTTCCAGCCGATCGTGTGCGCTGATCCTGCCCCCCAGTCCCTCTTGCTGGCCGATCTTGCTTTTTGACCTGCTGTACTGATCCACTCTGCCCCCCAGCCGATCATGCACCGAAACGCGCCGTTCTTCGCGCCGATTTCTGTTGATTGGCTCTGATCCTCTATCCCTAGAGTGTGGCCTCGGGTGATCGTTGCGGTTTGATCCGTTGCACTCCGGAAAGTTATCGGCAGATGGCAATCTGATATCGTTCTCCCAGCAGTGGATGAAGAACGGACATTGCCAGTGATCTTCGTGCCGACGTATCATCTCTTCCTGGTATTGTGCTTATTCTTGCTGCTGCCGATATTTGCTCAGTAAGAATCGAGAGGTGACAGGCCTGCGTGGTCGTTCTGGCCCTCGCCTATTTCTTCTGATTTCCTCCATCGAGATCTGCCTCCTGGGGTCGACAGCGCCGCCTCTTCTCGCCGATTCTGACGTCAGCACCTTGGTTTGATTTGAGTCTTCTCCAGCGTTGACCGTGTTGGCCGGGAAGGGATGCTAATCTATCTTCATCGGCATTGCCGATTTGGTTGGAGTTTCAAATCTGAGCCGCCCCTGCTCAATGGCCGATTGTATCTGCTGGCGGAAGACTTTACATTCATTGGTGTCATGAGAAGTAGCGTTGTGCCACTTGCAGTATTTCATCTTCTTAAGTTGATCGGCCGTAGGGATGGTGTGATGTTGCGACAGCTTAATCAGTCCCTCCTAAAGCAGTAGATCAAAAATTTTATCGGCCTTCGACGTGTCAAAGCCGAATGTCTCTGGCTCCTTCTTGCCAAAGGGGCAGGATATTGGTTTTTTCCCTTTTACCCATTCCGCCAGGCCGATTTCTTCCTCCGCGTCAGATTCAGATCCCTCCAAGTATGCCACCTTCTTCTGGAAGCTCCTCCGCTGTTCAAACGGTCGGACCTCCTGCCCTGACAATCGGTGGACGATTTGACTCAGGCTCTCAAACTCTTGGGTAGCATATCTCTCTCTGATTTGCGATAAGAGGCCCTGGAAAGCGATATCGGCCAACTGTGCATCGGTCAGAGCTAGACTGTAGCACTTGTTCTTGATTTCTCTGAACCTCTGTATGTACCCTGTCACTGGTTCATCGCTCCTCTGCCTGAGGCTGGTTAAATCTGAAATCTTCATCTCGTGTACTCCTGCATAGAAGTACTTGTGGAATTGTTTCTCCAGATCGGCCCACGTGACGATAGAATTTGGCGGTAAAGTGGTGAACCACTGGAAGGCCGATCCGGATAGAGATGATGAAAATAACCGCACCCTCAGAGCATCTTGCGCAGCAGCTTCTCCGCACTGGATGATGAATCTGTTAATGTGCTCCACAGTGGAAGTGTCGTCCGTCCCTGAGAACTTGGTGAAATCAGGAACTTTATAGCGGTGTGGGAACGGCAACGAGTCATAGGCCGATGGATACGGCGTCTTGTAAGTATAAATTTGAACTTTCGGCTTTAGTCCAAACTGATCTTGGATTACTTCTGCTATTCTTGCCGTCCAGTCCACCTACTGCTGATGAACAGTTGTTCGCGGCGCGGGCATGTGTTGAAGGGCTGGTTCGGCCAGGTGATGAATCGGCGAAGTTTGCTGAGCGGTCGATAACTGATGGCGAAACGAGTCCGCACCCCCTTCGTACGACGTTGCTGGCACCGTGCCTCTGAATGCTTCCACAGTGCTTGCCCCCCTGCCGATTTCTGGTAAAATCGGCTGATACTGGGAGACCGTCGGCCGGGCGGCCGATTGGTATAGCATCTGAAACGAATAAGTGCCATGCCCGTTCGCTGGCTCGGGAAATTACGTCACGGCTGACGTTCCCCAAGGCACTGAACTCGTAGGTAGTGTTTGCACAGAAGCCATCTGAACGGATTGAAACGGCGCTCGCGATGGGAGACATGGTGCACCGCTGTATCTTGGAGACGCCGGAAGTGGTGGAGAGCTGTATCCCTCGCACTGCGTCAATATCGGCTGAGAAGCCGATTGGGATGTGTATGGTAAGTTTCTGGCCGGCAGAGTAGTCGGAGGGGCATATGTCGGTCCCTGATAACCTTGAACGGCTCCGCTGGCCAGAGAGTTGACGACGGCGTTGTACACCGTGTTGCTCATCACCGAGGATTGGTCAATGAATGCTTGATACATGGACTGTTGAATCATCTCTGACATCTTGCCCGAGTCTTCAGCAATGGTGATGTGGCGAGGTGCTGGAATAGGAGCCTTCTTAACTGCTTCCCCGCCTCTGGTACGACTGAACGACTAGAGGTACATCTTCTTGTAATCTTCCAGATGTTTGGCCAATTCCTCCCTCTGGTCGTCCTTGAGATCAGCTTCTGTGACCCCAATGATGTTGTTGTCAGAGATTTTCGCGTTGTTTGACATATCAGGTCTTGGATGGTCCCACCGGGCGTGCCAAAAGTGTGTTGGCGCTAAAATCGGCCGGATAGGAATCGGCCGATGGGTCTTCAGCGTCGGACACACGACCCGGGAGAATTTGCTTAGCTCCTGTTCGGGTTATCGCCCTGGTGCGGTTCGCGCGGCGTGCCAGTCAATCTAACCTGTTGATTGACAAGGAAATAGAGTATTAAATTCCAGGCGCGTCGATCGGCTGGATTTCCGATCTGTCCTGAGGAGCGTGTCGGCGGCAAATCGGTCGATTTACTGTAGAGATGATCGGCTATGGGTCAGCCGATGATCGTATAGTAATTGTAAAGAGAACTGCTAGAGCAATCTAAACAATTACTATAGAAGCAACACTTGAAACAGATCTAATCGTCTGTATGGCGATGAATCGAAGGAGAACAATGACGAAGCCGATTACCCTGATCTCAAGCTGGATAACTGGTGATAATACTAGAATAACAGGTAAAACTTGCAATTCTAGTAAATATCGATAACTTGTGAATAAATCCAAACGAAACCACAGCGATGCGCCCGTAGTTAAAGCTCGGATATTACTCGATAAGCGGAACCTACCAATTGGCCGGAGATCAGGTTGATGCAGACCTGCCAATCCGTACGAACTCGTGGAAGAAGAAAATATTGGCGAAGTCGCCGACTTGAAAGTAAAGTACTGGTAAAAAGTAGAAGTGTTTTGTTGATTGATTTGTTGATATTTCGCAAAGCCCTAGCGACTCCTATTTATACCCTGAAACTAGGACTCCTGGTCGATTACGACTTGTTACAACCTTATTTAAAAAAAACAGGAAAACTACTATATCCGTAATAACTTTTTTTAAAAAGGAAACGGACTCCCGCAGAATCTTCCGCCGCCGTTTCCTAATCCAATCAGGACCTCTTCAATTGCTTCCGGCCGACTTAGCATGCCTTGTTGACCAGCTTTTGACCAGGATCTTCTGGAATAATTCTATCCTGTTGGCATAGGCTGCGCCACCAATTGGCCGATTTTCAACTGTTACCTCTATCGGCCGATTCCTTACTATAGCTTTCAGATCTGCTTCATCGGTCAATCTTCTCCTCCTGACGCCGATTCAATACGTGTCAAAATCTGGCGTCAACAGAAAGGAAGCCTTGATGGCATTTTGCACGGCAGCAGGGAGGGAGCCTCTGGACTTGGACCAACGTCTTGGATATTGCTGCACAGTCAGCTAGGGGTCTAGCTTATTTGCATTCAGGTACCATCACGGCAATTCTGCATGGTGATATTAAACCAGCTAATATTCTTTTAAGCGACGATTTGGTACCAAAAATATCCGACTTTGGTATCTCTAGGATGGTTACGGTCAACAAAAAGTACACGAGAAATGTCATCGGCGCCGTGAGCTACGTGGATCCGGTATACCTGCAGTCTGGAAGACTAACGAGTAAAAGTGATGTCTACAGCTTTGGAGTTGTACTCCTGGAACTCATTACAAGAAAGAAGGCCTCGGATTCTAACAGCTTGTTAAGGGACTTTATCTACGCTTACGCAAAGGGGAAGAGGGTGACTGGGCTTGTTGACTCAGAAATTGCAGTAACAGAGAACATGGAGCTTCTTCATAGTCTAGCTGGAATGGTTGTGGAGTGCCTAGACCTTAATATCGATCGAAGGCCGGAGATGATCGATGTCGCAGAGAATCTTCGCGTCATGCTGAAGAGATCACGGAGCAAAACTAATGAAATGTGATTTTTTTTTTTTGTTTTTGCCCGTGAGTTTGATGTAATTTGAAGTTGCAGAGTGCTGAATTTCAAGGCCATATCGGTTTCCATTTGAAACAAAGAAATGTTTGTGTGTGTTTTCGCGTGCGCATTTTGTTTTTGCACGCCTGTTAATATAAGTTTATTTATTACTCGGAACAATGAGCAGTGTGCCGGCCACGGTTGCTGTCAGTTTCAGCTAGTTAGTCTTCCTGGAAACACGGGCCTCCCGGCTCGCTGGAGAAGGCAGCTCGCGACGCGGGGATAGCACCGCGGACAAGTCCACTCCCAGCAAGCAACTCTGCTGGAACAAAATCCCGCACCACCGCGCGCGGGTGCCCGCCTGGGGTTCGGCACGCACCCGCAGCGGCAGCGCGCGTAGGTGTGGTGCCGTGCCCTCGCGCGCCGCCTCTCCCCGCGAGGCAACGCCGGCGGGCGCGGGGGGCACGGAAGGGCGCGCCCCGGACGCTCCCAGGGGGCCACGCACGCGCCCGCATCGTCACGCCGGGCAACGGGTCAAGTGCCCATCACGCGCGCCCGGCCGCACCGTCTTCCGTCATCGCCCGCCGAACGCTGTAGCTCTGCGATCACAGCTTCGTTCACAAAGCCATTCGTTCATGTGATTTCCGTCCCCATCTGGTCCGGGATGAATTCCGGCTGGGACTGTCTTGTACGGCAAGGGGAAGGGAGACCAAACTGAACTTGCTTAGCTGACCGATGTAAAATTGCTAGGTGACTTCGATGGTGCGGTTGCTCTCGGCTAGGCACTGAAGATGGTGACTTGGTTTCAGTCCATCATTCCGGCGTCGCGGCGATGCAGGGGAAAGATGCCACGGGCGGCGGACGCGTAATTGATCGCCCGATTAATCGCATTCGAGTTACTACTAGTTACTACTGCGTAATTTTGGTGGTCAAAGTTGGGCCACAACATACTGAGACCCGGTCGATTTCTGCAAGCCAAGATTCGGGTCTGGTTTTCTTTTCTTCCTATTGACATGTTTAGGTGTGCCCGTAGCGCATCTGACCCAGACCATAAGATTCACTGTGACGTTGTTGCCGTTGGGTAGATCACGGGTAATCCATTCCTATGGCCACAATCTACCCATCCCCAAATTATCTATATCCAATTAAATCGGATAATATCCAACGAGTACAGATAAACTAATGGCTAAAAGAAGAAGCTGATAGCTCAAGTTGATACTGAACGTGTAGGTCTAGTCACACTGCTTTGCACAGAGTAGCTGTCAATCAGACTGAGTCATCTCCAGCAAATTTCAGTTAATTTTGATAAAATTTTATGGTGTGAACGCGAGGTTTTATTTTTAGGGACATGGGGCCCATGTGTGAGTATAGCCATACTACTTTGCACATAGTAGCTGTCAGTCATACTGAGTCATCTCCAATAATTTCAGTCAATTTCGATAAAATTTTATAGTGTGAACGCGAGATTTTATTTTCAGGGTCCGGCTCTTCACGTGGGACCCACGTGTGAGTATAGCCGTACTGCTTTGCATATAGTAGCTGTCAGTCATACCTAGTCATCTCCAACAATTTTAGACAATTTCGATAAAATTTTATAGTGTGAACGCGAGGTTTTATTTTCAGGGTTCAGCTCTTGATGTGGGCCCCACGTGTGAGTATAGCCGTACTGTTTTGCACATAATAGTTGTCAGTCATACTGAGTCATCTCCAATAATTTCAGTCAATTTCAATAAAATTTTATAGCGTGAACGCGAGATTTTATTTCCAGGGTCCGGCTCTTGACGTGGGGCCCACATGTAGGCCTATATACTCCGTCCAAAGGTAACTCATGTTTGTTAATTTTATTCAATATATAACGCGTAAAAGATAAAACGGGTAATACCCTCCATTACCCTACTCATACCCACAAACAAATGGGTAACCCATATCCTCCCCAAACAATATGAGTATAGATTTGGGTACGGGTGATGGGTACCCAGTGGCATCTTGAATTCATTGGCAAAGATGGTCTAAACTGACTGCTCCATACGCTTTCATGATCTGCCTCTGTTCAACGAGGTAATGCTCGGGAAGCAAGGATGGCGCCTAATTACGCGACCTGACTCTTTGTGCACGAGAGTGATTAAAGGAAAATACTATCCCCATGGAAATTTCTTAACGGCCACTCGAAAGAAGAGATCTTCGGAGACTTGGCGTGCAATGCTGCATAGTCGAGATATTCTCCAGCGGGGTTTAATTAGAAGAGTTGGCCCTAGGAGTTCAATCAATATATGGCATGACAACTGGATTCCAGGGGCGCTAAAACTGAAACCACTGCTCCGACAAGAACATGTCAATGTTGAGCGGGTGGATGAGCTGTTTACCCAAGGCATCAGGAGGTGGAATGAGGAACTGGTGCGCGACTCTTTTGTTCCCTGGGATGCAGAGGCGATACTTAAAATCAAGCCTGGTGCACGGATGACGGAAGACACAATTGCTTGAAACTATGAGAGAACTGGTATTTATTCTGTTCGCTCAGCTTACCGACTTCTGAAAGCTGAGCAGCGACAAGTGGAAGCAAGTGTAGGAAATGAATCCGGTTCGTCTTATGCTGATGGTATATGGAATAAGCTGTGGAAATTGAAGATTCCCCCGAAAATCCGTATCTTCTGGTGGCGTGCAGTCAACAATTTCCTACTCACTAAGAAGGAGCTGAAACGGAGACATGTGGAACAAGAGGATTTCTGTGAAACATGTGGAGCAGAAGGTGAAACATTGTTTCATGTGGCCTTTGATTGCTCCATGGCGAGAAGCTTTTGGCAGTCAGCCAAGGATTTGGTGGGCATCATTTTACCGGTGCTGCATTACGTGGACCATGGATCTCTTGACACCTAGCTGATGTTCGACAGAAGATGCTGCCATGATAATCTGTGGAGTTTGGTCTCTTTGGTCTGGAAGAAATGCTCGAAAGCCAGCGAAGTGGTGCTCAGAAATTCCCGGGGTGAGGTTCTAGTAGCAATGGCTCGCGCCTACGCCAATATTGCAGATGTGATTATGGTAGAGGCTTTAGCGGCAAGGGATGGGGTGTTGTTGGCAACTTAACAGGGAGCAACAAAATTGTTATTGGAGGTGGATAATCTGCAGGTGGCGAGCCTACTACGTTCGGATAATGGGCTCCGCAGTGCTATCTCCGGAATTTGGCACGAAACCAGAGAGCTTAGTACTTTGTTTTCTGCTTTTGATATTTCTTTTGTTCATAGGGAGGGCAACCAGGCTGCTCATAGGTGTGCGAGTATGCCATCGGAAGCCACTCCTCCTCTCTTTTGGTCCGGCATTCTTCCAAACTGGCTTATGGAGATTGAAGGCAGAGAATGTAATGACTTCTTAAATCAATAGAAGCTCTCATAATTTGCCGGTAAAATGATTAGGGTTTATAGTTTAGACTTCTTGGACGGACTGCTGCCACAGCTGTAGCTTAACTGATTGATAGATGGAGATTCGCTTTCGAGTGGGTGAGGAAAGAGGGACGGAACCAATAAGCCGGCCGGTCCACGAGCTAGGGCTCCTCCGACGGCGCACACGAGAACATTGGCACCGGGAATCTCGAAACCACCGAGCGGCAGCGGTGCCGCCGTCTCTTCCAGACGCAGATCAGCGGCGAGAACTGCCGTCGCCGCGCGGCATGTCGACCGATTTTGTTATCTTCTCGCTCCGTCCCCGACGGGGCTTCATTCGACCGCTGGCAGCCCGACACGGCGCTGGCGAACGTGCAGCAAGGACAAGTCCGCAAGCAAACACGTCGCGTGGTGCACAGTCCCGCGCCACGTGGCGCGCACCCGCGAGCGCGAGCCCGGCGCTGGATCCGGCCGGCCAGGCCGGCCACCCTCGGCCACAGGATAGCATGACGACGCATGACGGGCGGGGGCCTTCTCGTTTACGTGCCGCGGCTCGCAAGCCCAGCCAGCCCTCTCGGGTGATCCCCCGTCGCGTGGCCGATGGCTCGTCTCGTCCCCGGCCCGCCGCGATGACGCGAGAGCGGAAACCGCCGCCGGCCCCAATCCCCAGAGCCCAACGGCTCCAGCGAAGCGCGACGAAGAAACGACAGCGCCGGGCCCCCTCCCTCTCCCCACGCCCACGAGCACGAGCACGCGCTCGCCGCCGTGCCCACCACCTCTCTCGCGGGGCACGCGTAGCCCAGCCGCGCGCCGCGGCCCGCACCTCCCGCCCCGACGCCCAAGGCACACGGATCACCGCGTCAGCCACGCGCCCCCCAGCGCTTGCTGCCGCCTCGCATCCTCGGGGAGCTAGCGACAAGCTGGAAAGCACGTCGCGGCGCCGACGCGCAGTTCGTTTTCCTCCGGAACCCGAGCGAGCGGCGAGCCCGCCTCCAGCATCCGGCAGTTTTCCCTTCCAGCCAGGCCGTTTCAGGCTTGCTTTCTTTTCTTTTTTTGAAGAATTTTTCAGGCTTGCTTTCCGCAAGTAGGAAATCCAGAACGATAGCGGCTGCATTTCCGGTAAAGCTGGAGGGGAGCTAGCAGTTTGTGGCGTAGCCAGATGCTTGTCTTGCCTGGTACGTGACGGGACGGGAGAGGGAGCTGGACCTGAGCTTGACGCTCTCGTTCATGGTAAGGTTGTTCTATACAGTAGCCAGAAGACTAGGCACGAAACGTACTAGTGGTTAAGTCAATCATTCCGGCTTAACAGGGCATCGTGGCACGTTGAACAAGATACCGCGTGTTTGATCGCAAAGGTTAACCAATCGGGCGTGGCATAGAATCAGTCACCCCAGCTGCAGTAAAAAAAACTCAAGTGGACTGAAAGTGAACTGTAACTAAACAATGATTTTTTGCACGTAACAGCGCAGAGGGCTCCGCCGTTCACTTGAAGAGAGAAGAAGATGGCCGAACTACACGGCGTTTTCAGTGGAGCTTGTGGACTTGTGGTTGCAGCTAACGCAGCTGCAGTGGAACAAACTACAAAAAAAAAAATACAAGGATGCTTAAAAGGTAATGCTAATGATAGCAGCACCGCCAATCACAAACTGAAGACCCTGGATTATATGTGAGTGCGAACGCCACGATCATAACCACCGGTGCTTGAGATCTAGCACCAATGATTAAGGTCTAGACAGTCAGAATAGATACACTGCTGCGACAGCTAATTGATTGATACTACTGGATTAGATTCGTTTTTTGAGCAGGTATGTGACACATGAGATACACAATAGCACAAAACAAGACGCTGGGGCAGCTGCGTTGATAATTTAAGGTAAAAAACTGACTGCAATCTGTTCAAAATGTCCTAAATCTGATCCATTGACCTACCAAGAGATGCGAATTTTACTAGTAATGGGGAAAATATTCAACACTAGTTGCTCACCTCACTTAGCAATGGCGCTACTGTAATCCAAGCTCCAATTCAATCCCTCAAGAGCTTCAAGGCTTCTAACTGCACAGGAACACTGCAACCTACAACAATCCGGAGACAATTTACCATCGCCGCCGATCCGAGCAATGCCGCGCCGGCGGCGGCGGCGGCGTTAGCTCTTCCAGGCGTAGATCAGCAGCGAGAACCCGTCGCCGCGCTGCATCTCGGCCTCCTCGGGGCTGGCCCAGTCCATCACCGTGGACCCGCTGGCCCACGACGCCGTCGAGGACGCCACGGACGCCGACGACGACGAGCTCTCCTTGGCGAGCCTCCGCGCCCGCCCCTTCCTGCGCTCCCCGTTGCTGCCCGCCTCGCTCCAGTCCCGCTGCCCCCACCGCGCGAGGTAGCCTCCCCAGGCGCCCGTCCTCCTCGCGGCCTTGTCGGGGGAGGGATCCTTCCCCAAATCCGCGTCGCGCTCCTCGCCGCCGCCGCTGGCGAGGTCGAACCGGAAGACGAGCACCGCGTGGGCGTGGGCGTGGGCGTGCGCCGAGGCGTCCGCGGGGGGCGGATCGCGCGGGGGGAAGAGCCAGTTGTGGAGGTCCCAGGAGACCTGGACGCCGCCGCCGCCGCCGAGGTCGATCCGCTCGCTGCCGCGGAACTTCCAGCGCAGCCGCCGGACGTGGAGCACGCGCTCGCCGTCGACGGAGACCGACATGCCGACGTCCGCCCGCTCCTTCTCCTTCTCCTTCTCCCTGCCGGCGGCGCCCTTGTCCCTGCCGCGGCCGCGGGCCACGAGATCCACGGAGATCTCCCGCTCCTTGCCCTGGACGGTCACCCAGGTCGTGTGGCTGCGGCCGCGGCCGGCGCCGGCGTCGCGCAGCGAGACGTGCTCCCGCCTGGAGAGGAGGACGGGGCGCTGGCTACCGGGCGGGCGCCGGGCGCGGGTCCTCCGGTAGGCCGCGTCGGGCAGGTCCCCGGCCGCGAGGACCATCTCGCCGTCGACGACGACGGCGACGAAGAAGCCCGAGGAGGGCTCGGGGGACCCGGAGCCCGGGAACCGCGCGCGAGAGAGGTCCCAGGCGAGGTCGACGAGGCGGTCCCCGGCGCGGAACCGGCGAGACCCGCGCCGGCGCCAGAGGAACCAGGGGCGGGCGCGGAAGGCGAGGGTGGCCTCCTCCTCCTCGTCCGCGTCGTCGTCGAGGTAGCCCGCCCCGGACGCCGAGGAGGAGGAGCCGGGCGCGGAGTTGGGGGGCGGCGACAGGCGGAGGACGGCGCGGAGTGAGAGGCCGAACGAGGTGCGGGACCAGGAGAGCGCGACGAGGCCGAGGTGGGTCTCGTAGACGGAGGTCGCCAGGCTGGGCCCCGCCGCGCCCGCGCCCGAGGACGGCGACGCCGCCGCAGCGCAGCGGAAGCACGCGGCGATCGGGCCGGGCATCGCCTCGCGCGGCCGCGGGCGCCGGCCGGCCAGCGTGGCGCGTCGGATGCTACGAGGCGAGACCGACCGCGAGAGCGAGACGCGGGCGAGCCGGTTGGTGTGATGTGTGCGCCGGGTCGCCGTGTGCGAATCCAAGGCGTCGCCGTGTGGGCGCCGCGAAGCCGAGGGGAGGGGACGGGAGGCCGGGAGGGGGCAGTGGCGTTCCGCAAGTGGTGGGGATGTGTTGCCGGCTTGCCGCGGCACGTTCGTTGGCCACGGCAAACATATAGGCGCGTCCCCATTTGGACTTTGCTACCAGCCATTTCGCAAGAGCTCGTAAGATGTTTTTTTTTTTGGATATCCAGAGGAATTGGGAAGAAGAGGAAACTGGGCTAAACTTAAAATACTCATTAAAAAAGGTTAAAAATAAAAAAATCAACGCTGTTGAATAGGGCTGGTACTATCTGCTCGGTTTATTCGATGGTTAGACTTTGGTTCTATGAATCGGCAACCCAACATGCTGCATAAATACATCAATTCGAAACTAATCGTGTGTTGAGAGAATCACAGAAGAAGTTTCAGAAATCCACCAATTACTGCCGAATATAAGGTAGTAGGTGATTTTGTACGACAACATTAAATACGAAATATAACTTTAGTTGAAAGATAAGAAACCGACAGAAATGCAAGATAAATAATGTTGGAACTGTTGTTTCATAATATGCAAATAATCTGCCAAGCGGGTACTTTCCTTTTAGCAAAGTTGTTTGTTGTTCCTATTCGATACAAGGCTTTTTAGGCAAGCTGGTGTTTCAATATAGGGCCATATTACCCTAGCACTCCAAGTAAATACCAGATTGATACTTAATCCGTTTGAAATTGTAAATTGTAGTTTATTTTAGCTTTTTTAGATACGTATTTATATTTAGATACCTACATAGTAAAAACTATGCATCTAAATGAGCCAAAATAACCCGCCAATTGAAATGGAGAGAATACTGTCCAGCAAAAATAGAAACCAAAAGTCAAGTATACTACTTTTATGCTACACCAAGCACACTTGTGCTCCACCACCAACTCGCACGAGCGCGACTGCGCGAGTGACGGGTGCATCCCGAATTTGCTAGTACGAGGATACGAGCGTGCCTAACCGTTTTCCTATTTCTGTGTGCCTAATATTTTTCAAAAAAAATTCTGTGTGCCTTACCAATACCCATAAAATCCCATGCCTTGCGAAAGTGCTCAGGCCCGGCCCGGGGGGGGGGGGGGCGGCGCGCGGGGCGGCCGCTGGGCCACTGAAGGGACGGACGTACGGTCTATATTGCATATATAGTTAGGTCACCGAGCAAACTCGATCCACATCCACAATTTGACTCTTCAATATTCTGCCGTTCCGCACGGCCGCGAAGAATACAGTGCCGCGCGGCCGCCGCCGCGAGCCTTCGATAGTTCGACTCCTGAAGGCGCTCAGCTGCGCTTGTGCCTGCATCCAGCAGGCTAGCATCCTCATCTAGTCGTCTCGCTGCCCTAGGAAAGCTGGCGACGGTGTCCGTGGCCGGAAGAATTGAAGAAGCCAGGGACGAGGACGTAGGAATTTTGCACTAACCCCTAGGCCCTTAACGCTAATTAACCAGCTCAAAATGGTAGATGAATTGATGTTTGATTTTGCTTTGTGAATGACGGTCATTATTGTTTATTGCAGAATTTAAGAGTTCTAAAGTTCAAGTCCGTAGTATTTTCTTGTGTTGATCAGTGGTGAAGCTAGAGCATACTGGAGGGAGTGCAGTTGTCTTGCGGGTGTATAGAGTTGAGTCGTGTGGGTGCAAATATGGTGAAAATTTGAGCATAATTATTATTTTTTTTTATTTTTTTAGGGTGCATTAGCATCGCCTAATATCTGTGTAGCTTGGCCCCTGGTTGATCTAGTACCTTCCTAACTATGCACTACTACCTCTCAAGTTTTAACTACTAATTTTGTTTAATTTCAACTTACAAGAAATTATTGGATGAATTTATTATGGATATCATCGTTAATATGACTTCACATCTAGAAATATTAGAAGATATTTTTAAATATATAAATATGTAATTTTTTTTATATAAAATATTTTTATACTCACATATTTTTTAGAAACACTTTATGTGTAGATACTTAATCTCCGCCCGGCTCGTGACCGGCCCCGAAAGTGTTCGTTAAACTAGACGTGTGACACTAGCCACGGCACTGACCCGGATCTGCTGTGCAGCTGTAAATGTGTCAGTTCTGGCCCAGCCTCTGCGCGCTTTCCTTGCTGGACGCATGGAGGAGGGGCGCCACCGCGCTTGCTTTTCACCCCGATGGCCCCCAAACTTGCCAGGCTTAACGTGAGCTTTGAAACGGCGACCGAGGACCCGACCGGACCGGCAGCAGGGGTCTGGTCAGGTCAGGGTCGGGCAATCGATTCGGGCCACCGAGGACGCGACCGAACGGCGACCGGCGGTCAAAGTTGGCTGGTGCCGGGATCGAGGTTGATCGACCGGCCGCGGCCGGCGACGCGACCGTGCCTCGGCCCCATTTTGACAGCCTTGACGGACCAGAGGAGAAAAGGACCTGCTGTTCGACGGGGTCACCGTCGTCGTCGGTCACCCGCACGCTCGGTCGTACGCGGCAGGATGCCCGGTCGGCCCAAGTTAACTGCCCCTACGCCGACCCTGCACCCTACTCGCTTGCCTCCGGCAGCGACATCGCAGGCGACGCGACGCGGGCCTTCTCCTCCTCCTCTGCCGACGTCGAGAAGCTTGCAAGGCAGGCCGTGGGCGGTCGGCGGCGAGCCGCCATCCGCTTGGCTGCAGCGGCGTGCTCGAAACGAGCGGGAAGCGGCAGATCGCGAGGGGCGGCGCTTGCCGCGCGCTGCCGGCAGGCGACCACGGGCGTAAACGCGCGTGCGACATGGCCCGTGGGGCCGGCGCGGGCGCGGCGAGGCAGGTGCGATGCGAATATGCGATCCGTCCGTTCCAGGGCAGGGCACGGAGGCGGGAGCATCGAGCACCTCGTGTTGCGCCGGTCGTACGTGACGTGCACGGCTGACGGGCGGCAGATCTCCAGGTTTCAATGCCCGTGCCCAGGCCCAGCCTAGCCAGGCTGCCTGCCTGCACGCTCCCGCTGCGGCATTCTTGAGGCCTTGACCAGTGGTGTGGTGGCCTGGTGGCCACTTGCCGTGCTCCCTACTGATTGCGCTCTGAATCTGTAGAGGTAAACTAGCTGGAGCCTGACGTGAACCGCCCACCTAGCACAGCGAGAGAGAATGCCATGTGGGGGGCTCGTTCTTGTCATGGCCCAGGGCCGCAGGGCGGAAGGGTGGCCATGGTGGTTCTGGTCTTGCATCAAGGGGACACCTGGCCCAAGGATGGCGTTGATGGCGAGCCCTGTGCCTGTCACGCGCAAAGTAACCACGGACCGGTTCCTCTCCCTCGGAGGGAAAAGGGAATTAGGTTTGAAAACGAAGCGAACGTAGAACACCTCTCCAATTTCAAGCATCTAAAGGTCCAACCATATTCGTGAATTGGGTATTTTGGTTCCACTGGGATAGCCTTGTTTTTCTGTGCCAACCCCGTCCGAAGTTGTGTGCGCCATGCCCGAACTTGTTACACTATCGTGGGGCCCATCAACTATCCTGGCTTCTCTCCTTGGAAAATGGACCAAGTGTGAGTTCCAGGTTAAGCTTGCCCTATCTGTTTCACCAAAACACTAAGACAGCGCATTCCAGAAATATTTGCAACCTGCAAGCTATCAAGAACGCAACATAGCCAACAAACATAGAGCATGATGGTGCAAAACTTGTAGATATATGTGCAGACCGTTTCCAGTTTGAAAAACGCGCAAAATCAGAAGGCGACACAAGAAGGTGATCGATGATTTCTAGAGCCAGCCTCCACCAGAGCAATCATAAACAAGCTGAATATGCATCCTCCAAAGCCTTCAGGGTGCTGAAATTATACAGCATACAAATTAGCATGGGTTCAGAAAATTGCGAGCAATACATGTGAGGGGGTAAAAAGGATAGTTTCTTTCTTATACATGCTTGCAAATTTAAGATCCTGTATTTAAGTTGGCATATATGTAAACCTGCAATTGAACTCATGAACATGGGAGTTATCAGCGCACAACTGCCCAAAACGGTATATGGAACGCGGCAGCCTAAAGCTGCCCAATTCATGGTATGGGAGTACACAAGTGGGTGGGCAAAAATTGATGTCATATACAAATTGAAACAATAGTTCACCTACATCCTTTAATATTACATTTTGGATGACATCTTCACCACAGCAGCAATAGAAGATCTAACTTTTATTTTCTCGTAGCCACTCAACAAAATTGTCTAGAATCAAAGGCCAAGCAAGGTCCGAATCATAATTGTCGAGTGATGGGAAGTTTATCTGCAATATTAGAAAGAAAATGCCATGTGTCAATGACAGAACAAAGAATAATGCAAAACCTGGTAAAAAGGATTACAAGGTTGAGTTATTCCTATAAAACATGAGATGCTGCAAAACAGGGAATGTTTCAAGCACAACCTCATTACAGAACCGAATAAATCCCATCCATTGGTCCATGTTTATCACCTTGTAGTCATTTTGGTACTGAAACAAAGAATATAGAATGTCGATTAAGCAAAGATGAGTCCCACAGAAGAAAGGAATGAATGAAAAATAGTGTCCATTACCTTGAGGTAATTATTAAGCTTGTCAACCTGGGGGCGGAACTGCAAGCCTAATACTAGATTCAGCAACTCACAAGCAACTGGAACTTCTATACACTTCTTCTTATCCTCTGAGCAAAGATAAAAAACAATATTGACAGAAATAGTCATCAGTTTAATCATTTTGCTGTACAGTTACAACTTACAATATCGAGTAATATTACCTGTGAGGCAATAACGAAATGCATATGTGTAAAAATCCTGGAAATTGGTTGGCCTTGTAACCTGGATTTGTAAAGCAGATCAATGTTATCAGAAATTCAATTACATTTGAACAAAAAATTATCAACAACTAATGATAGCTCATTATTCCATCTGCTATAGAAGCAGAGTACTCTTCCAAATATAAGCTAACTATTCCATTACAATCATAAGGTTGCAGTATCTTATGATTACAAAGTTAATTTCTTCACTCCACAAGCTACATCTGACATGCATGCAATGCTCTGATTATATTTTGGGAGACAAACTCACCTCTTGAACCAGTTCTGGGAATGCTTTCTTCAGCTTACTGATACTGTCAGCTCGAAGAGCTTTCAAACCGGTTCGCCATTCATCCTGAGAACACAAAAGTATGTTTTAGTCAACACATGAAAGCATATACAATTTTATACTGATCAGAACTAAAATAAGTTCTTCAAAGAAGTGGTAATGCATACCAAGGTAAAGTAACCTTGCTTCTCACAGCCCATTTTCCTGATACAACATACATGGCATTTATCAGACATTTGTGAAATGGACAAACAAAATTGGAAATTTTCGAGGAAAAATGACATACCATGCTTTACAAACAAAATTGGAAATTTTCGAGGAAAAATGACATACCATGCTAGCATTAGAATCCTAACATCAGTATGGGGAACTTCGAGATGAGAACAGAGTGTTTCGATGCCTTCTGGGCTGTTCCAGGAGGGAAAAAAATGATCAGTATTGCATTTGGTAAGGGTGAATGGTCGCATGAAGTTAAATAAAAAAAGGCCATAAGTATGGACTTGAAAAGGTGTCATAGCTTAAAAAAGATACAGTAGATCTTGTAATATCTATCAAGTACAATAGAAGGATCTATCCATGACCTTACATAAGACAACCAATGTGGGCCACTTTGGTAGACAACACCCCAAACCAGTCGTTACAATGGATCTGAATCGATTTATCATACGAAAGCAAAAAACTACCGCCAGTTAAAACTCCTAAGTGGGTTAATCTAGCATCAGTACTGTCCTTAGTTGGGACTCATCACCTTGTGGCTTGGTCTAACTGCTGCTACATAAAGTGCTTTGTTGGGTTCGTTTTCTAATTGCGAACAGAAATATCAAATATCGTTTTATATTGGTTTGGCAAATCAGATTTCATAGTACTAAGGCAAAAATTATCGCATCAAAGTTGTGGGGTAAGCATACATGGTGGACACAAAATTGAGCTATTAGCTAAGCACATCATCATCATCAAGACAGAGCTAGCGCATCACCCATATGATAAAACGAGGACCATAACGAGCAGCAAACATAGAGTGGCGAAACGTTGAGAATCACTGGACAAAAGACTTACTCAATCATGCCAGATGAGTTATCAGCATAAGCATAGAAAAATTGATCAATCCGCTCAACTTCCTTGGAAACTGCTTTAGTAGGGCCTGGTAGTAATAGTGAAAACGTTATCATAAACAGATAAATAGAAAGCACAAAACATGAGTCAAAATTAAGTTGTTACATTAGGTAATTCCAATTTCTAGATGATAGCTTAGGAAAAAAACAGAAATTACGTAAAGAAAGCATCAGCTTGACTCAGCAGTCTAAAATTTCAAATATCATGAGGCCCAACCCATCCATTGCAAAGAATAAACCGAGGTACATAAGTATTTCTCTGTCCTGTGCACATCTCTGTATTTGCAGGATCAAGGTATCTCAAAGATATTATAAAAAGACACCTGGTAATGGTTTACAGTTAACCTATAACAACATAAATTGGAATATAAGCATATGGGCATGTTTGGTAGGGACACACAAATCCATGCATGTGGACATTTAGACATGCACACTCTTTGCACACCCAGACAGATAAGTACAAACATTTTGACAATTAATTTAAGAAGAAAAGGAATCAGTGCAGCTCACCACGTTGTGCTTTCCTGCTGGTCAGGTTTGTACTGACTCGTTTTCTTTTTCTGTTTTGTTTTTCATTTACTTGTTCCGCACCTAAATATAATTGTTTGCTTAGTATTCATTCAGATACACATACCCTAGAATAGAGAGCCCCTACTCCAATGCATTTGAAGAACAATATAATGCAATGGAAAATGTAGTACAAATAAAATGGATACTAAAACCAACCAAGACACAAGATGAGCTGATGGGCAAACTATTTGAAGCTAATTAAAGAACTTGTAGTTACATGATTACAACTTGTTCAAACTTCTCAACTTATAGTTTCTTGGAGTACAATTAAGTATTAGAGAAAGTCACTGTGAATTCATGAGGCCGAATTAAACGTCCAAATGAGAAAAGGCAACCTCGTAGATTGGAAGATGGACCAGCACGAGAGAGCCTGAGTTAAGTGAGACAGCACAAAAAGGAGCAAGTAGACCACACAATGTCGAGTTAGTGTTGGCAGCTATTTCATACAAACTAGGTTAACCTAAATTATGGAAGGAATGCATTGTACTTTTCCACAACAACTTTTTGAGAAAAGTGGGACCCAATCATGAAATTTAACCACCTAAGTGATTAAAGTAGCAATTATATGGCCATCACAATGGCAGAAATTAACAAATAGTTCCTTCAGTTCAGAATAAGCATATAATTCAAACCTCTCATAGTCTACAAATCGAAACAGACACAGTAAATGGCATCATTACTGTAAGTTTCTGCTTAGAAACTAATTCGCATAGGCCGGCAAAGGATCAAAACCTGCCGATTGCACAAATCTGTTATCAGATGAACGAATCGACTGGCGATTCCACACAAAATTCAGTCAAGATTCAAACACCTTTTCGTACAACCACAACGCCGAGTCGCCGAAACCCCCCAACCTAACCCGCAACCTTCCAATCTCGTATCGAACGACCGATAACCCCATATACCGAGTCACCGAGCATCATAGAATCGGACCGTCTAGCGCGCTCCGGCGCGGCGCGGCCTCGAGATTGGATCTTCCGGAGGAAATAGCACCCGTATCCAATCCCGCGAACAGGAGTGCATCCGCGCCGCTCGGGAACTCGCGACCCGATCAAGGAACACGAGAACAAGGGGAGGAGGGAGGGATCCGGGAGCGGGGCGTTACCAGCGCTGGCGGTCGCGGCGGACGACGACGACTTCTTCGAGGCGCGCCTCATGGTGGCGGCGGGCTGGCTTGCTCCTGCACCCACCTTCTTCGATCGTTGATAAAAGAGCCCCCTTCGGGTTCTTCTCCCCTCGGCTCGCCGAGTTCTCCCCTCCTTCTCGGTTGCGAGTCCCGGCTCCCGAGTTCGCCGTCGGGGGAAGAAGAGAAGGAAAGGAAGACGGAGGAGGGGCGCAGGTGGAGCCCTCTCTTCTTATAGGATTCGGCCCACGTGCGGGCCCGGATCGATACACGGACCACCGCGGCCTTAGTTTTACGCGGTTTAAACCTCGATTGATTTTTTAACTATGATTTAATCCCGGCTGAGGAAGATTAATTGACTCGACACGTCGAGGTGTGAATATGATCAGGATCCAATCCGAGCCGTCAGGTGTAAAAAAAAATATCCGAATCGTCTGCATAGAGTTCTTCTCTCTATCCACTAAGAACATGTCCCAATTGGACAAGGTCTTGAAACCTTACGGGTGATTCACCGAATTGTGCAGAATATATGGGAGAAAAACAAAAGACTTAAAGGTTGGAGCTACAACTACTATTGGTGATTCACCGAGTTGGAGGTTTGGAATTTTCGACCTTCCATAGCAGGAGCTTGAAATGATGCACCCCAACTCCAGGGGCGGATCTAGGGGAGGCTAGGGGGCTCCAGCTCCCCTACTGGCCTAATACACATGGATCCCCTTTTAAGTCCCTTCAGCAATTTTTTGATATGAATTAAGGAGAGGAAGAAGAAAAGAGAGAAGTAAGAAGAAAAAGAGGAAGGATGAGAGCTCCCCCCTCCCCCCCCAAAAAAAAAAATTCTAGGCTGCATCCGCCACTGTCCAACTCTAAGTGTCCTGTTGAAATGGTCCTAGAAAAGCCTATGTTGGGGAGCGCTACTTCGGGATCGCGCCGAAGGGGGCCCAAACTAAGGATGCTTCGCCGAAGGACGACTGAATGTCGCCTCGCCAAAGGTCCTCGGAGAACGGCGCCAAGGGTCGAAGCCCCAAAGGAGCGGCTTCGGTCGCGAACGAAGGGCAGCTAGACCGAAGCCCACCGAAGGGAAGTGGAAACGAAGCTCATAGGGCGATGAAGCCTGCTTCGGTCAGAAGCACCGAGAGTGTTGAGTTGTAAAGTGTGTACAATGAGGAGGGGTGGCGCTTCGGGAGTCGAGGCCTCAGGGCTTCGTCAACCGTCTCGAAGCCCAGGAGAGCCCCTCGGCCTCGAGGGGTTACTGTTGGGGAGTGCTACTTCGGGATCGGCCGTAGGGGGGCCGACCGAAGGACACTTCACCGAAGGACGACCGAAATTCGCCTCGCCGAAGGTCCTCGGGAACGGCGCCAAGGGTCGAAGCCCCGAAAGAGCGGCTTTGGTCGCGACCGAAGGGCAGCTGGACCGAAGCCCACCGAAGGGAAGCGGAAACGAAGCTCATAGGGCGATGAAACCTGCTTCGGTCAGAAGCACCGGGTGTGCTGAGGTGTAACGTGTGTACAATGAGGAATTTACCAAATACCCTTGGAATATTCTGGGAATATAGTTGTTAGGGGGTAAAAAGGCGTAATTGTGTCAAGGGTAGGTTTAACCACCCCTATAAATACCCCTGTAATTGTAACTGATGGGACGGATCTTGTGCAACAAAAGATTATCTACTTGTGCATTCCGATGTGTTCTGCTATCTGGTGTTGTTAGATTTAGTTCCGCGAGCTACTGTGGTACTTGTTCCCTCCGAAGGGTACTCTCCAACAGCCTATTTATGATAAATTATTCTCACAACTAACTTTCCTTCTTCTAAGCAAATAAATATTCACTAAATAAATGTGCCTTTTGAAAATGGGAAAAATAAAACGAGAGTGGGGCTCTCATTTCAACGTTGAGAGCCGTATCAATTTGGGAATGCTATAAGAGGAAGTTGCTAAATAGAATTTGGGGGTGGGGGGGGGGGGGGGGGGAGGGGGGCGTAGGAAGTAAATAAACTAAAATGCAGGGATTACGGGTGGACCTTTGATTCTGATAACGGTGGTGCTCCGATGACATTGGTGTTCCAACGATGTTCCGTTATGGTTTGGAATTGGATTAGGGTTCGGTATTAGAATTGATTTTGGGGGAGGGTGAAGGATTTGTTGGCTTTTGGAGCTAGAGGGAAGACCAAGGAGGTTGATGCCAATGATGGAAGTGGGGTGTATTGAGGCGGTGAGTTGTTCGACAACTGCAGGAGGTTGGCATGTACGGCAAGAAGGGTGGCTGGTAGAAGTTGATGAAGGCGTTACGAGGGGAAGAAGATGCTATCGAGGATGGTGACGCGGGACAACGAGAGGAAGATAGAGGTGTACTTAGCGTCATTTTCTTCTCTCTCTCTCTCTCTCTCTGTGAAATAAGTGAAATATATGGCGCAAAAATTTGTGAAGTGTAAATAATGTCCAGCAAAGCTTTTAACAATTGTGTTAACTATTTGAGATCACCACATTGGATTGGTATTCCTTGTTTTAAGTTCTCTATGTATTAAATGGTGGTTGGAGTCACAGCTTCTCAGATGACAACTTGTTATTTTGCTAAATTATTTGTTAACATGATGTAGGTTTTCACAATTGCGGCTTGTTTCAGAAAGTTTTAATCGCTATATTTTCATGGCAGCTTAAAAAAACTTAAAGTGGTATTGTATAAGCTTGTTGGGAACATGGGTGTACCATGAAGACAGCCGTGTGAACACGGAAAACATCACGACTTATGCAACTTTTTAATCCACATGGATAACGAAAACATATCCATGACCATGACCATTAACATTAGCTACGAGTAGCGTAGTTGTACTTCAAACTTCAAAGTGCAAATAAAACTGGGAAGGTCTCTCTCAACCAAGAAGATGAATAACGAAGAGAGAGGTTCTTCCGTACATGAACATTAGCAAGCCGCGAGCAACCTAACCTGGTTGCTGGATGCCGCCCCCTGTGGGCTGGACAAAAGTCAATGTGGATGGGTCCTTCATTGGCCAAACCGGCGCAGCTGGCACTGGGGGTAGTGGCCAGGAATTCATCGGGCCAGATCTTATTTACGGCCTGGAGAGTACTTTTTCAGTACCTGAATGCAGCAGAAGCAGAAGCGATGGCGTGTGCGGAAGGTGTCCGCCTTGCGACGCAATGGGCGCCAGGCTCAGTGATATTGAGACAGACTGGCCTATAACATGTAAAACGGACAGATCAGAGAACAGATCCAGCTGCGGGACAATTGGTCCATCACCCAGGCGAGAAGGGAGTGTAATTCAGTTGCACATGAACTTGCACGTTTAGCTAGGCGTAATTCCCACACTGCGGTCTGGCTAGGTCGAGCAGCTGCGTGTATTGGACCTGGTTGAGAACGAATGTAATCCTGCTACTGCTTAGCTAATAAAACTCCCTTTTCACCCGCAAAAAAGAAAACATTAGCGTGCGCCTGTAAGTCTAATTCCAGTTAATCAGCATGCACGATTTTAGAACATATTACTGTAACATAACCTTTCATTTCTTCTATTTACGAATGGCGTCATGTATTCTGTATTCATACCTTTTACTGTACTCTGTACATATGCCAACCCTCTTAATAATGATACTACTTCACATTTAAAAATGTTATCCTACCTCTTAAGTGAAGGATAAGAGAGAAAAAAAGAACAGTTCTGCCAAAAACTATATACCTCTTCGGTGGGTGAAGAGGAAAATTGCGAGAAGAGATGGAATTAACTTAATCAGATTGATACAGCACTGTCGGGATTCACGCGGTTTAGACGGACAGTGCCCAGAATGTACTCAGGCAGCTCTTTCTCTTCCTTTGCCTGCAGAGATAAAGCTGTTAGCACGCTTCATGTTATTCAATGTAGAGCAAAACGAAGCCTTGCTAAATTCATAAAACAGAGCATGGTATTCGTCATTTCTTGAGTGTATCCCTTGACAAAACGCAAGTCTAAATTAGGAAAACATTAACAAACGGGGTTTCAAGGTGTTGGTCTTTGTTTTTCCTGGTAAAATGTTGGGAACATTCAACGAGGTTTTCCCTTGGTGTTGTGGAGCTCAACAAAGAAGATACAGTAAGTTCTGCAGGTATCATTGTAGTAGATGCATAATGTCCATGTGTAAACGAGAATATAACTACAGTAGATGCTTGTGAAATCATATTTATCATAGCCCAGTTAGGAATTCAAAGGTTTATAATAGGGAAAATGATAAAAGCGCATAGTTCTTTCAGTTCTGGCTGGTAAAGTAATAAGGACCAAGGAGTACCTCAATAAGAATAGCAAGATCAACAACAATGCTTGTGACATATCCCAATACTAGACCAATAATACTCCGTGCAACAGAAGATGAACCAATGTCGACATCTATCTGCAAAGCAAATTTCCTTTGTAAGGCCACTGTGATATTCAAATTAAAATAATAAATTTCAGTAAGAAAAATAGGCAAAAGAACAAAATAACAAAGCTAAATAAAATTGTCATTATTCGTCATATATGTACATTCTAGTTGTTTGGCATTGAGATTTTCCACCAGAGCACCCCTATGATAAATCTGATATTTGGAATCTTAGATCATTTGAAATTTTCAGTGAAAAAGCTGTTTTTTTTACGATTGAGTACCTCCAGAAAGTTATCCTGGCGAAGATAATTGCACGTTACCGCTTTGCCCAAAAGGCAAGCTTTCGTTCCAACTGCACGCTTTACCATCCAATAGCCCTGAGATCATTTCGTACATGAGTTTACATGAACAAATTATCACATCCAATGGTAATATGATACTCCCTCCATCCCAAATTACGATTCGTTTTGGCTTTATTAGATACATAATTTTTGCTATGCATCTAGACATAGTGTATATCTAGGTGCATAGCAAAATATATGTATCTAGAAAAGCCAAAACAAATTGTAATTTGGGACGGAGGGAGTACATCAGCTAAGACACGCATACCTCAACAATGCTTGGAATAAGTTTAAATCTGGCATCTCGGAACGCATCAGTTCCATCAATGAACCTACCCAACAAAGAATCTTTGTTCACTGGTCTCTCTGCTGCGTAGTACATAACCAAGTTATAATTTGGTTTCGCTGGAACCTGCATGTTTATCCTAGTCAATAAATCACGTATCATGTTCATCCGGATGACAGGTACTCTCCAGTGAAACATGATATGATGGTTTGCTAACCACAAAGCCAAACTATAAATTTAGACAATACAAGAAACTCATAACTGTAAGTACCTGCAAATTTATAACCAATATGAAAGGAATCTTCTTTGCAGCTTCTGACTGTAATGTTGAAAAACAGAAAATTAGGCACACAGGAACATGCATGCTAAGTCACAGAGTACAGTATAATGGAAAGTTCCTCTTGGGTCTGCATGTATTTACACAGCAAGAGTCCCTTAGGGCAATCCCAACCCAAGACACTAGATGTAGTTCTATACTTGCCATGTCATATAGACACTACCCATAGAAACTATATTCCAATGGATAGTTTCTTCAAAATAAAATACCATTCTGCTCTCTTCTCTCTCCTTTCATGTCCCTATCTCCCTTCTCCCTTTCTTGGTTCTCGCGTAGACATGGTTTCTTGCATGAGAAACCATTTGCATCTCTCGCCACCTTGGAAACTATCCTAGGCTGGATTGCCCTTACAAACTAGCATTAATGCTAAAAAAGCACTAGCATTATTGGTGATTATACAATCTTCTGTGTTTTTAGCTTAGGGCTACCATTTGTTCACTTCGAACTAGTAATCGGTTCCATGCATTCGCAAAAGGGAAATGAAGCTTACAATGATGTTGAAGGTCCAACCTTATCCAACACCATTGATAAAGAAGAAAGAAGGTAACCAAGTGTAGGAAGATAGAATTGGTGTATAATGGATTGATTATGCATTGAGCCTCTCGAGCGGTATATATGAGAGTTACACGACTTGGGGATCAAAACATTACTAACTCTATCTAATCCCGTGTCGTGATGTCAGAGTATCGGTTGCGGAGAGCGTAGCTATGGCTGGTGGGCGGACGTGGTTTGATCTCCCGGCGGCGACGCGAGGAGAACGCCGTCGTGAGAGACGACAGCGCATGCGGTTAGCGGCAGGAAGGGTGCGTGTGTGCGGTGGACTCAAGTTGGACGCCAGAAGATCCGAATGATCTCCAACATAACTGCATTAGTCTCCACGTTCAGGCCTTTATGGCCATGTTACACAACTGAATTCAGATTACAAATTCAAATAAAAGATGCTAATAAAGATATAACTGCTCTAGCTACGACGTCTCCTCTGATAGACGTTGCCGTACATAACATCTCTTCCCCGCTCGGGAAACAGCTCGTCCTCGAGCTGGAATGAGGGGTATGCTTCACGGAAATTGTCGACCTGTTCCCATGTAGCTTCGGCATCCGGAAGGCCAGACCACTTGATTAAGACATGCCAGGTGCCACGGCGCAGCTGGGAACGCAGGGCGTGTTCCGGTTCTGAAAGAGCATAGCCATGATGCAGTGGAGGTAGAGCTGGGATGACCGAGGAGGCATACCATTGAATGGCTTGAGGACGCCGACATGAAAAACATCATGGATGCGGGAGCCTTCTGGTAGTTGCAGGCGATAAGCAAGCTGGCCAATGCGCTCTAGCACTTTGAACGGTCCTGCATATCTTGGGCTGAGTTTGGTACGTGTCAGGGGGAAAAGTAAACGGTCATCTAATGACTGTCCTGGCAACGATTAGGGAGGCCCGGACCGACCCGCGGCGACGGCGACCATCGTCAGCCCAACACAAGGAGGAAGCGCTCCGTTTCGCCCGACCCCGCCCCTCGTGGTCGGACGCTCCCGATCCCCAGGCAGGCGGGCTCCGCCTCGCCCGACCCCTCGCCGCGAGGGTCCGCCTCGCCCGACCCCTTGCCACAAGGGTCCGTCTCGCCCGACCCCTTGCCACAAGGGTCCGCCTCGCCCGACCTAGGGGCGTAGGGTCGGACTCGCGTGGGCCCGCTGGACGGAAATCAGTCTCGGGCGCAGCTTTGCCTTAAATGCTCCACGGCTCGGGCGTGCGGAAAGGCGTCCGCGCCGCTGACGTGACCCGTCGCACCTACCCGCCCACGACCGCGCCGCGCATGGTACAGCGGTTCAGTCTTCTCTGGTTCGCTGTCAGGCCATCATGACCCACGTCGCCTGGCACAGGAGCACGCCTGACCGTCCACACTCCACCTACCCGTCCTCGCGCCCCGCGATTCCGGCGACAGGGACAGGGCATCCGCGCCGCTCAGGCCGCCTGCAGCACAACAGGGATAGTCGTGGCAGCCGTCAGCCCCGACGGGACGGAAGCCACGGCCATCATCACGCACGCCCGCCGTAACCGGCTCCCGAGAGGACAGCGACCAGATCGATGCAGGCCGCCCGGCGAAGCGAGGAGACGGAAGACAACCGCGGCGCCCGGGGAGCACGAATCTTCTCCTTGGACTCCGTGTTCCCTCTCCCCTTCCATTCTTTTTCTCTCTGTGTACCCCCGCGCACGTCTCGCATATGCCTGGTCAGCTCCCTGGAACTATAAAGGGAAGGCCAGGCCCAGGAGACGAGGAGAGTTTTTTAGACACACTCACTTCCTCACACAGGCTTTCTTCCTCCCGGCAAGGAAGAACACGCCTGCGCCATTAGAGCCCCTGTGCACACCTTAGAGACTTGAGACCGGTTCCCTCTCTCGCCCTTCTGTAACCCCTACTACAGAACCCGCGTGGGTAACACGAGCAGCTCCCCATACTGGACATAGGGCTTCTTCACGCCCGAACCAGTCTAAATCCCGTGTCACCCGTGCAACCATCTGAGGCCGTACGCGCATAAAAGAAATTTACTAGTCTAAGTCTTGATCACCAATCTTGACAACGACAGTACGTGATCCCGGAAGAAGTGTTCGCATTGGGCGATGAAGCACACGGAGCCAAACCCAGTCGCCGACCGAGAATTCCAGTGGTTGATGGTGAGCATCATAATATTTCTTGGCGTATGATTGGGCTTGCTGTAGGCGTTCTCGCACCTCCTGGAGGAACTCATCACGATCATTGAGTAACTGGTCAGCTGTTGCTGTGTTGGCTGTAGCCAGAGAGAATGGCAAAAGTTGTGGTGGGGGTCTGCCATACACGACCTGGAATGGTGTCATCCGGAGCGCTGAGTGATAGCTGGAGTTGTAACAGAACTCTGCCCATGGTAGCCAATCAAACCAGGCGCGAGGTCTGTCACCGGTGAGGCATGAAGTGAGCATACTTTGAAAACCGATCCACCACTGTCAGGATTACACTCTTGCCATGTACTTTTGGTAGGCCATCCACAAAATCAAGGGAGATATCAGACCAGATAGAATGGGGAACCTCTAAAGGCTGCAGCAAGCCTGCTGGCTGTAGGGTCTCAGTTTTGTTGCATTGGCAGACTGCACAAGCTGCCACAAAGTTTCTGACCACTTCTATGTCATGATCAATACAAAAGTCCTTGCGGAGGCGATGTAGTGTCTTTCGAACCCCTTCATGTCCAGCTGTATGTGCCATGTGCAAAATGGTTTCCAAGTGTTCTGATGAAGTAGGGATGAACACTCTGGAGCCATGTCGGATGAGGCCCTCTTGCACTGTCCATTCTGAACCCCTTGTTGTAGTGATAGAATCCCTGAGTTCACGAAGGGCTGGGTTGGATTCTAGCTCGGCTCGAAGTTCAGTAAATAGGTGGAAAGAGGTAGAGGAGAGCACTGATAATTCCATGGCAGGCTGTGCGCGGCGAGATAAAGCATCAGCCACCGTGTTGAGGCGCCCCGGTCTGTACTCCACGGTGAAGTCAAAGCCAAAAAGTTTGCTGATCCACTGGTGTTGAGGAATTGTGGAGAGGCGCTGGTCCAACATTAACTTGAGAGAGTAATGGTCGGTGTGAACCAAGAACTGTCGACCCCATAAATATGGCCGCCAATGTCGGACAGCTTGCAGTAACCCAATGAGCTCGCGTTCGTAAGCAACAATCTTGAGGTGACGGGCTGCAAATGGCTTATTGAAGAAAGCTAGTGGGCCGTCACCTTGATGAAGTACAACGCCAAAACCTGTGCCTGAAGCATCACTGTCAACAATGAAAGGTTTGGTGAAATTTGGAAGGTGGAGAACAGGGGCTGACGAGAGAGCATGTTTCAGAGCACTAAATGCAGCAGTGACTTGATCTGTCCACATAAAGCCTTCTTTGCGTAAGAGTTGTGTCAATGGAGCAGCCAGAGAACCAAAATCTTTTATAAACCTTCTGTAATAATCTGCGAAGCCTAAGAACCCGCGTAAAGCTTTGGTGGATGTGGGTTGTGGCCATGTAGTGACTGCTGCTATCTTTTCACTGTCCATAGCTACACCAGTTTTGGAAATGACATGGCCTAGGTAATGAACCGAGTCTGTAGCAAATTCACACTTGGATCTTTTAACATGGAGATCATGAGCCTGCAGGGCCGAGAGGACTGCTCTGATGTGCTGCAAGTGTTCCGAGTAGGACTTGCTGTAAATGAGGATGTCATCAAAGAATACAAGTACAAACTTGCGCAAAAATGGCTGAAGCACAGAGTTCATGAGGCTTTGAAATGTGGCAGGGGCGTTTGTTAATCCAAACGGCATCACCAAGAACTCGAAGTGACCATGGTGAGTTCTAAATGCTGTCTTCTCTACATCAGATGGGTGCACACGCACTTGATGGTAGCCAGCACGGAGGTCAAGTTTGGTGAAGAACTGAGCACCATGGAGTTCATCAAGTAGCTCTTCGACCACTGTATAGGGAATTTGTCTTTGACAGTAAGGTCATTTAGTGCTCTATAATCCACGCAAAACCTCCAGGTGGCATCATGTTTCTTGACAAGTAGAACTGGTGCTGAAAATGGGAAAGTGCTGGCGCGAATAATACCCTCTTCCAGCATTACAGCACATTGTGCTTCGAGTTCATCTTTTTGCATCTGTGGGTATCGGTATGGTCTGACAGCCACTGGCGGTGTGTTGGGAAACAGGTGAATTCTGTGGTCACAAGCACGGGCAGGTGGTAGACTCTTTGGAGGAGCAAACACACCCTCAAATGAAAGAAGTAATTTATCCAACAATGCTGGTGCTGAGGGGCTGATAGAGTGGAGGCGACCAGTGGGTGGAATATCAGTTCGTGTGGATCCAATGCCTTTCCAAAACACACGGTGCCCATGGTGCCAGAATGCCATGCATAAATCATTAAAGTCCCATAAAATGGGTCCCAAAGTGCGTAAGAAGGAGACACCCAAGACCATGTCATAGCAATCTAGAGGAATTGTATAGCAATCAATAGAGAAATACTCATCGCCGATGCGTAGTGCAACATCACGGGCTAGGCCGCGGCACGAGACCCGGTCACCATTTGCCACAACCACACTAGCTCCCTTACTGTCATGGAATTTCAGACCAATGCATTGGGCTGCTTCAGCACTAAGAAAATTGGTTGTGGAGCCTGAATCAAGCAATGCCGTGAGTTCATTATTACCAACAGAAACCCTGAGTTGCATTGTATCTTCCGTTTGAATGCCTGTGATAGCATGCAAGGAAATCAGAGGTGGCATATCTGGATCATCCTAATCTTCAGGTTTTGTTTCAGTCTCCTCTTCATCGAAATCACACACCTCCAGGTAAAATAGGCGCTGACAATTGTGGCCGCGGACATACTGCTCATCACAATTGTAACAGAGACCCTGGCGTCTTCGTTCAGCTATTTGTGACGGAGACAAGCGTTTGAATGGGTGCGGGGGCGTTGGTGCCGGTGACGCTGCTAGTGTAGTGGAAGCTGACGCTGGCAAAGGTGCTTGGGCGGGCACTGGAAAGGGCTGTGGCGCAGGTCGTGGTCCCCGGGCTGAAGTTGCCGACGGCATGACCACGGAACGGCGCTCAAATGCTCTGGCCAGTGCCATTGCATGTTGAAGATCCGCCGGCGCATGTAATTCAACATCAGTGCACAACGGCTCTGGGAGGCCACCTGTAAACAACTGAACTTGTTGTGCTGGTGTAAGATAACCCACATGAGCCATATGAGCTTGAAAGTTCTCTTGATAGTCTGGTACAGATGTGCGGAATGGAAGTCGAGCCAATTCAGACAGGTGATTGGTTCCAAGCGGCGGCCCAAATCGGTTTTGACAGTGTGAACGAAATGCTGGCCACGTGATGGTGGAGATGTCACCCGCGTCTCGCTCCAACATGTAAAACCAATGTTGTGCTACACCGACCAAATGAAAAGATGCCAACCAAACGTTGTCAGCTTCCATGGTGCGTTGAGCTCTGAAGAAATGTTCGCAGCGGTTGAGCCAGCCAAGAGGGTCATCCTTGCCATCGAATGTTGGAAAGGACAACTTGTGGTAGCGCAGAACCACCAAGGCGTCATCGCGCTCCTCAGCTTGATCAACATGTTGGGATGGCGAGGCAGTGAATGGTGGAATGGGTGATGGCGAATGGGGAAAGGGAATTTGGGTAATAGGAATTTGGTGGGCTACCGTCAAAGTGTGAACGACGGTAGATGGGCAGGATGGTACTGGTGGTATACCGCCAAAGCCTGGAAGACCATACGGCAGCGGTGGAGGAGGTTGCTGATGCGAGCCGGATGCCATGGCGTTGGTAGGCATCGATGGAATCCCGCCAACGGACGGCGGCCCGTGGTGTTCCACGGCGGACAGTCGAGTAGCGAATTGTCCGATCTGTCGCTGCAAGCTGTAGATCGCCGTGGTGAGGGAGTCGATGGTCGCCAATGGAACAGTGGTGGCGGGGGTGGTGGTGGGTGGAGCTACCGGCGCAGTAGCGATCGGGAGGGCGGGCGAGGGCGTGGTGGTGGACGGGGCGCCGGTGGCGGCCGGAGCACCCGCGGTGGTTGTTGACGGAATCCCAGAAACTGGAGCCGACATCTCTGATACCAAATTGTCAGAGTATCGGTTGCGGAGAGCGTAGCTATGGCTGGTGGGCGGACGTGGTTTGATCTCCCGGCGGTGACGCGAGGAGAACGCCGTCGTGAGAGACAACGGCGCGTGCAGTTAGCGGCAGGAAGGGAGCGTGTGTGCGGTGGACTCAAGTTGGACGCCAGAAGATCCGAATGATCTCCAGCATAACTGCATTAGTCTCCACGTTCATGCCTTTATGGCCATGTTACACAACTGAATTCAGATTAAAAATTCAAATAAAAGATGCAAATAAAGATCTGCTCTAGCTACAACGTCTCCTCTGATAGACGTTGTCGTACATAACACGTGATATAAACACCAAGATAGTCAACAAATCAACAGTCCAGGCCTACATGCTAATACAAGTTTATCGGCAAGAGAAAAAGTTAAACTAGTGCTAACATTTGACTAGCATAATTTTAAACTCCCTCTAGAAATTGAAGCTTTCAGAAACCATACTTATAGTTCCTTGGATCTATGAACTAACAAGATGAATGGTATGTACCCCCTCCGTTCCAAAATGTAGGTCCTTTTAGGTAGTGTTTGGTTTGGGAATCTACTGGGATGGAGCCGTTCCGTCCCATGTTTGGATGGAGAGCGCATGAACAGAGCGGTTCCTAGGAGCGAATATTCACTCAAGATTCGGGACGGCTCGATCCCGAAAAATCGAGCGGACCGAGCTGTCCCACTTCGACGCCGTCCCGCGCCGTGAGGCAGGAGAGCACCTCGGGCAAGGTGGGGGTGACGGCCTGCGCGGGAGCGTGCAGATAGAGCTCTGGCGTGGGGACCGGGAGCGGCGTGCCTACACGGTGGCGGCGCTGGGGACCGAGGTCGGGGGCCGACGACGCGAGGCGGACCAGGGGCGGCGTGCCTCCGCAGCGGCGGTGCGAGGCGGACCAGGGGCGGCGTGCCTCCTCAGCAGCGGCGCGAGGCGGACCGGGGGGCGGGGGCGGCATGCCTCCGAGGCAGCAGCGCGAGGCAAGACCGGGGGCAGGGGGCTTCCGCACGGCACGAGGCGGACCAAGGGCCGCAGGCCTCCGCAATGAACTGGGGGCTGCCGGAGCTGGAGGGTGGGTGAGCTAGGACGGCGGCTGAAGCAAGCGCGTAAGCAGAAGCAGGAAGAAGCAAGGAGGAGGAAGATGACCTGGAGGAAGATTGGTTCGCTGACATTTTGGACCCACAAACGGAGAATGACGGTCCAAAAAAAATCTACTATCCTATCCCTTCAACCAAACAAGAAACGGAGCGGCTCCATCCTTCCAACCAAACATCTCCATGAGAACTGTTCCATTCTAAAAACAAGGGACGGAACCATTCCATCCTACCTCACTCTCCAACCAAACGCACCCTTAGTTTTGTCGAAAGTCAAATTTTTCTAACTTGTGTAAAAACATGCAAGTTTTTCTGCAGAGGACAGTGAAGCGTTGATATACTTGTATTTTATTGGCCAAGAAGAATCTAAAAAATCATTGCAATCACAAAACAAATTCTAACATTAAATGAATTCCAAAAGAAGCAACTGATGCCCATCACTGCAGAATATTGGTAATGCTTATCAAACTTGCTTACCTGCACAAGGCTTTTGGGATGCAAGGCAACTGAATCAAAGCGCTCATCAACCTTGAACCAATCGACCGCAATGAGCTTTAGAAGCGGATCCCCACCAACCACCTGTATATATGCCAAGTTAGCACCATGAGATGTCACAAATTAGCCTTTAAACAAAGACACTTGCTATATAGAACAATCTCTGGCCACAATGTGATTATTGATTGATTTCAGGCCTTCTAGCTAATATAAAATAAGAAAACAGATGAAGGTGAAGCTTCCACAATACAGCATCATTGATAAATAAAGGTTCACAAATCACAGGCAAATCAATAAGAAAAGTAACAGATCAAATTTGCATCGGTTCACACAATAATACTTTAGCATGCTCAGATATACTTATTAACCAAAGAATTAATTGTTATCATGAAAGCAACATTTTGTATACAGTAGCAGACTTCTGCTCAGATCTTCTAAGTAAACCATGATTTGGTTCTCTTTTAAATTGGCAGAGAAATAACTTTGGTTTGTTTCCACAATTTGGTTGATTACTTACTGCATATAAATTGTAATGCTCCGTAATACTATCATACCTTGGTGTAATCTGTCAAGTAAGTCTTCCCTCTGATCATAAACTTCTCCCCACCAGGTGCACTCCAAGAATTAGGGTCATTTTCACTTTTCGCTCTACGAAGGGTGCCATGGAAGTGGCTGGGGTCAACAGTTACTGGACTAGAATTCGTAACCAATTCGCTGGTCTCAACCAAAGCTGTAGAAAAAATTGAACCATACTTCAGATTTAATGGGAAACAAAATGGTTGAATTGAACGATTAATGATGACTGAAACAAAAACTAAACTAGGAAAAGAAGCAAAGTTGAGAAGGACAGAAAAGAGACATTATAGTGGACTTTATGTTACAACTGGGACTCTAGTTGGACATTTATGTACAATTATTGTGAATTTTATCCCTAGTTTCTACTACACTAGTACATTTCAGCCGTGACTCAAAAGGATCATTAATGCACCAACATAAACACCAACCGGTGTTCTCTTTTTCATTGAAATAAAAAGGACTAGCAATATTTACCAATATAGAGCCTATTCATTGCATCATTCTAGTGTAGGCAAATGAATAGTGGTGCCAACTCTTGATCCTTAGGCTTAGGGGCACCTCCAAGCCTCTTTAGTTCAAATATTTGTATTACCTTTTCAAAATTGGACCCCATTTTTGAAAAGCAGTATAACAAATGAAGGTCAGTTAACTGTTTCCTTGCAACATTTTTTTCCATTAGGCTTTAGTTTAACCCAAAAATTGTGTATCCATTTTACTTGATCATCATCATAGTCTACAGCGGTGTTATTCTTTGGCCCATCATGCTAGCTGAGCATGTTGATTTCTTCTATATTACGGATATACTACCATCTATACAACCACTCTTCTTCTACGCTTCCACTACAAACTATTTTTATAAATGGGCACACATATATCTGTACCTTGTGCACACCCTACATACATGTTTGTGTGTGTTGGTGAACTGGTTTGCGTGTCTAATTGTTCAGTTGTAGGGTTTGCGAAACTGAAGTTGAATGCATATATGCTTATCATATTCAGCAATGCTAGAAAATTGGAAAAGCGTATTATTAAAATTACCTTTAGTTTTCTTTAAAGCTAAACCAGCAATAGCCCATGACACATTCTTCAGTTTCACTTTTCCGGCCTGCACAGATTATAAAATGAAATATGTCTTCATTTGATGTTGAACATAGTAGGCTTTCTGTATTGCACAATCCTGATTTGTAACCGTAGTGTTCACCTTTGCAGTTGTGGCATCATCATCATCATCATCATCGCTATCTTCATCTTCAAAGGATTCACCTCTAGCAAGTGCATCATAAAATTCGTCGCCAGGTTCAGAATCTTCAAGTTCACTCTGGATGATCAAAGGTTCAGATGCTTTTGACTTCACTACTGTTGAAGGCAAATCAGATGTCAAGGCTGGATTGGCTGCAAAGTACTCTCTTAGACCTGACCATAGTATAGAAAAAGCAAAGGCTTCAATATATAATCAAAATTATTTCATAATTGTTGCAACAGAAGCGGATTTGACCAACCTGCTACTTGGCTGAGCAAAGCAAAGGGGATACTTTTGTCAAAATTTGAGGAGTGCCTTCTCTTCCATCTGCCCCAAAAACTCGAAGAAATCTCCAACATAAGAGTAACAACACACTTTGGACTTGATCCTGATGTGTTCAACCTCCTTATCTCCCATGTTGATGCTGAAAGATGTAGCGCAATTAATACATTCCAAGGCAATGTGGAAATCCAGTGGGAAAAAAATCCAAGTAGTATGTAAGAGGTAGTAGGAGTTAGTCCTTAATGAACGTCTAGGGTAAACGCATGTGTCTTTTATAGGATACTTGTTTAATCTCGTTTCATCTAATCCACCATCAGCTGAACAATGCAGTGGCCAGATAAATTGGTTAGTAATAAACTTCTACACCTGGTATCTGGTAAAGTTAGAGTGTTTGGTGGGACAAAAAAACAAAAAGGGGTATATGCATTGTAATTTTTTAAACTATTGCATCTGAAAAGGTAATTAAAAACTTTGTGCGACCACTATTCGTCCTGTGCATCTTGGTGAACCAAGCAGCTTGGTTGTCTTCCAGTTGAGAGTACGGCCACCCAGGAACAAACCCAGGGCTCACCAATTTGTGGGTACCTCTCCCTGGGAACCAGTTTTAGCGAGTTTCCTGGCTAGCCATGGTGTACACTCCTCTACCTTAATCCAAAAACTACCCAGAGGTCTCACCCATGGTCAAGAAAAAAAATAGTGAATGTATATATGGTTCATGGGCCAAAATTGAAAAAAAAAATAGTGAATGCATTTTTAGCCTTTTAGGATTAGCAGAAGAAATAAATATAATTTGAGGCTAGGGTGGCAATCAGACAATGGTGAATGTATATATGGTTCATGGGCCAAAATTGGACATCATTTTCTACAGATGGGTTCTGATCAAATCCAAGCTGTAAAGTGTAAAACTCATCTTGCCATGTTCAAGTCCTAAAATTCACTAGTTCTACAATAAGCCCAAGAGTATATGCACATTCACTTGCACAATCATGAACTGGGAAAAAATATTTGTCAGATATTTTTTTCTGGTTGGTGCATTGGTGAATTGAAAGATCACAAAAGTCTTCTGGAACTTAAGTTTCATAGAAAGTTAGAAACTACAAAGTGATAATGTTCAATGTTCGCTCAATGAAACTTACATATAATAAACAAAAAGTAGAGTGGTTAAGAACTTTAGGTGTTCGAACTTTTCTGAACATGCTTGTTTCACAAAAGGTCAACACAAAACAAGCTGAAAAGTTAAAAGGTGCGACCATAATGAATACTTCATGGAATCATACTGAGAACGCAACAAATCGAAACAAGAAAGATCAATCTTACGGTTGATTTTTGTACGTTTGTAACCATGCTTTGGAGGTCTTTTGTTGTGACCAATGGGACTCTGCAAAATGGCTGCATAAGAGAAAAGGTTGCATGACCAACTCAACTCTGAACCTGTAAAGCACATAACTGGAATCTAATGGATATCAATTGTTGATTTGTTGTATGTAACTACCAATTTTCTCGACAGATAGTCCACTGGACATAGTCACAACATGATTTGTACATACATATTTTATGCACAACAGTACATTTTTTGCGAACAGTACATCTTTTTATAGTTCACGGTTATTATTATTTGCATCCTACCATAACTAGAAGATTTTGTATGGTATACCCATGTAAAGCAAAGTTACTACCAGATATGCTATTTAAAAACAGGATATCAATTCACAGTACTCAAGAAAAAAAACGACTATACTTACATGCAGGTCCATGAACTGTGATGGTTACACTTAAAAGACAGCAAGGTCATTGAGTTATAATCAATCGGGGTTGCAAACAAAGTACATTTAGGCAAGGATTTTCACTTATTGTCCCATGTAAAATGTTTTATCATGTATTCCTCAAAAAAAGAAAGTTTGAAAACTTATACATGAATGTCTTCTCATGTAAAAATATCATATTTGCAACATTTTTCAGAAAGCATAGGGAGCTTTAACATCAACTGATATCACATAGAAAACTGCCAACTAATTTTTATGCAAGTGTTACCATTGAATATAAAAGGTTGAACTCATATCTCTCATTTCAACCTAGGTTAACCTAATAAAATGTTTTAGGAGTTAGGACATACGTAATCTTTAGGTTATTAAAGAAAATCATTCATATTCAGATATCCTTACCAAAAGACTTACACAATAGATTAAGTTACTTACTATATGCTCCGTCTTGTCCGCGAAACCATTGCCTTGAGAAAACAAAATCCTTCTTTCCTTTCCACCTGAGAACAACCTCTGTAAGTGTTATGCTCCTACAACCCATGGCTTAAAAATTGAAGCCTACATGTTCAGCTATAAGAAACATGCTTCTTCACAAAGCTGATGGATGATCAGAGAAAACACAAAAACCTGTACGTTACTAATATCAAGATTTATCCAAATGCCAAAAGATGGCTATCTGATCATGCTCAGAAGATCTATATAGATGTTTTACACCTATGTGTCATTATTAAAAATTAATGCTGACAAATAGGTAAAGGTCTAAGATTGCATCAGAATCGTACATGTAAATGTAATGAGAGGAAAGTACCAATTTAAATATTTTGGTTCATAGGTCCCATAGACCACATCGCAGTATCCATCAATTGTTTCCACCAACTCCAAATCAGCTGTCAACATATCCCACCTGTCAACGTTTCATAGTGAGTTTGCTTTGTGTTCCATCCACAAGGAGAAAAAAAATTAACATATATTCCAATGTAAGATGCAGATCTATGTTCCATAGATGCAAATCAACTGCTAGCTTACTCGTATCTCTTATGCTTATCAAGATTGAGAACTACTTCAAACACAGTATCAGGGTTTGCGCCAACCACCCCAACAGACTTAAGAAGTATTCCCTTTCCACCCTGCAAAAAAAGGAATAACATTATGCATTTGCCCCAGATAGAGCATGTTGAAATAAACTCCAAGATTGGACAGCAATTAATACAAATGAGTGGGAAAACACAAAACATGCTTCAGAGGCCATGGTCTTCTTAGTTATTAGGGATGGACCATAAATCAAGGGTGGAAAGGCATTTCACTCTGTGAAGCCAAGAGGTATTGTAGAAAGATAGAATTGGGAGGCAATTGGCCGCACCTCAATAGGAGGGGGCGCCTTCTATTATATAGGGCCAGCTGGCCTTGCTTTACAAGGCAAGGGTGATTCCCTTGATTTACATCTACTAAATATAGTAACTAATCCCTGATTTACATCTGCTAAGTATAGCAACAAATGCCTGCTAAGTATAGCAACAAATGCCGCAGCATATGGTAAGGGGCTGCGGCATATTCTATTTCCTAACACCCGCCCGCAGTTGCAGCGGGAGGCTCCCGGACGCAAAGAATGGATCGAAATTCTCGAAAGAGTGCTGTCGGAAGCCCTTTAGTCATGATGTCGGCGAACTGGTGAGAGGAGGGCACATGGAGAACCCGAATCTCACCGAGGGCCACCTTTTCACGGACAAAGTGAATGTCGATCTCAATGTGCTTCGTTCGCTTGTGATGGACGGGGTTGGCTGTCATGTAGACGGCGCTGACGTTGTCGCAGAAGACAACGGTGGCGGAGGGCAGCCGGATGTGGAGCTCCTGGAGTAACTGTCGAAGCCAGCAGCACTCAGCCACAACGTGAGCCACGGCCCGATACTCTGCCTCGGCGCTGGAGCGGGACACCGTGGTCTGGCGCTTGGAGGACCAAGAAACCAGATTGTCACCGAGATAGACGCAGAAGCCGGAGGTGGATCGTCGAGAGTCTGGACAGCCTGCCCAGTCAGCATCAGAGTAGGCAGTCAGCTTGTCGACAGACCCGGTGCCAATGTGAAGGCCCGAGGAGAGAGTCCCCTGTACGAAGCGTAGGATGCGCTTGATGAGCGCACGGTGAGGCTCGCGCGGGGCGTGCATGAAGAGGCACACCTGTTGAACAGCATATGCCAGATCAGGACGAGTCAGGGTTAGGTATTGGAGAGCCCCCGCCAAGCTCCTGTACTCAGATGCGTCCTTCTCTGACAGTAGATCCCCGTCGGCATCGGATAGCTTGGCGTGAGTGTCAACAGGTGTCGTGGTCGGATGACACTCAGCCATGCCCGCGCGCTGAAGAAGCTCGACAGCGTACTGTCGCTGGGAGAGGAAGAGGCCATCTGAGGAGCGTGTGATAGTGATGCCGATGAAGTGGTGAAGAGCGCCAAGATCCGTCATGGCGAACTCGGAGCTCAGCCGAGCCATAATGCGCTGAAGAAGAGCTGAGGACGAGGCGGTGAGAACGATGTCGTCGACGTACAGTAGTAGGTAGGAGAGGCTCGTCCCCTCTCGTAGAATGAAAAGGGACGTGTCGGAGGCGGAGGTGACGAAGCCGAGCTGCCGGATGAAGGTGGCGAAGCGCTGGTACCAGGCACGCGGAGCCTGCTTCAGTCCATACAAGGACTTCTGCAGACGGCAGACGTAGTCTGGGGCGCCAGGGTCGACAAATCCTGGCGGCTGCTGGCAGTAGACGGTCTCCTCGAGGTGGCCGTGAAGAAAAGCGTTCTTCACGTCCAGCTGATGAATCGGCCAGGTGCGGGACGCGGCGATGCTAAGTACAGACCGAATGGTGGCCGGTTTGACAACCGGGCTGAAGGTCTCGTCGTAGTCGACGCCCTCACGCTGGGAGAAGCCTCGGACAACCCAGCGAGCCTTGTGGCGGGCGAGGGACCCATCGGCATGGAACTTGTGCCGGAAGATCCACTTCCCTGTCACGACGTTGGCGCCGGGGGGCCGCGGAACGAGCTGCCAAGTGTTGTTGTCGACGAGGGCCTGGTACTCATCCATCATCGCGGCACGCCAGTTGGCGTCGGCCAGCGCGCTGCGGTAGTTCATCGGAATCGGCGATGGGGAGGATGACGTTGTGGCCGCCAGCCCTTCATAGTTGACGCGAGGGATGGCACCCGTCATGGTGCGGGTGACAGGCGGCGGCGTTGGCGGAGGCGGAGCAGGAGATGCCGCCGGTGCTGGTAAGGGCGCCGCAGGTGGTGCCGGGGCGTCAGGAGCCGCAGGGGTTGCTGGGGCAGCGGCCGGCTCGGACGTAGTCGTCGTACGGGAGCGGCGGACGTAGACCCTTGGGAAGGGAACCACGCTGGGTCCAGGCGGGGGCACGTGACCACGCCCGCCCGGTGGCGAAGAAGGCGATGCCGCAACGTCTGAGGGCGGCTGCTCCACAGGCGTCGAGGAGAGAGTCCCACCTGCAACAACAGTAGGGCAAGGCACCAAAACCATATCGTCGTCGAGGAGGAAGTCGAGGGAAGCGGGGGAGGAGGTGTCTAAGGTGGCTGCAAAGGGAAAAGTGGTTTCGTCAAATATGACATGGCGAGAGATGATGATGCGACGGGTCGATAGGTCGAGGCAGCGGTAACCTTTGTGCGAGGGGGGATATCCGAGGAAGACGCATGCTGTGGAGCGAGGGGCGAGCTTATGTTTGGAGGTTGCTTGCATGTTGGGGTAACAGAGGCACCCAAAAACACGCAGATGACTATAGGTTGGCGGCTGGTTATGTAGTCGAGTGTAGGGAATTTCATGCTGAATGGAGGAGGATGGGCGCCTATTATGAAGGAAGCAGGCTGTTAGGAGCCCCTCGGCCCAATATGTGGGCGGCAGGGAGGCATGAAGGAGCATAGTATGAATGGAATTGTTGAGTGTGCGGATGATGCGTTCGGCTTTGCCATTTTGTGGTGATGTGTAGGGGCAGGAGAGGCGGAGATGAGTGCCTTGAGCAGCGAGGAAGTTGGTGGTGGCGGTGTTGATGAATTCAGTGCCGTTATCGGCCTGAACACATTTTAGGGAAAGACTGAATTGTGTTTTGGCAAGTGCAGCAAGCTCGACTACATGTTGGTGGACCTCAGATTTTTTTCGGAGCGGAAAAACCCAACAGTAGTGACTATAATCATCCAAACATACCAAGTAATATGAAAAACCAGACAGACTGTTCACGGGGGAAGCCCATACATCACAGTGAACAAGTTCAAAGGGTGCATGAGTTATGGAATGCGAGGAACTGAAGGGTAGACGTGTATGCTTGCCTAACTGACATGAGTGACATAGGGAGCGGTCCACTTTATGACAGGAAACGGCATGAATTTTATTGAGATGATCTAATGCAGCAGGGGCTGGATGGCCGAGACGTTGATGCCACAGTGTCGACAAGGCAGCCAAGAGAGCATGAGATGGGGCGACAGGTGTGCCGGCAGGCATGGTGTATAGGTCCCCGTCGCTGTTACAGCGGAGAATCATGCGTCCCGTCCTGAGATCCTTAACAGAAAAACCATGTGCGTCAAATTCAAAGGAACAACTATTGTCGCGAGTGAACTGACGGACAGATAACAGGTTGCGGACTATGGATGGTGCGACAAGAATATTGTTAAGAGCGAAATTTGTTGTAGGTGTAGGAAGGACGGAATGACCTCTAGACGTAACAGGAATGCTAGTGCCATTACCTACTGTTATTGAGGAGATGGAGGGGGGGAGGCGTTGGGTAAGCATACCATCCGAGGACGTCATGTGCGTGGATGCGCCGGAGTCAACGACCCAGGGTGAGTTGCCCTGCAGTTGCATATTCTGCAGAGCAGCAATGAGGCCGGCTGCATCCCAGGTGCTGGTGAAGGTGTTGGAGCCGCCGGAGGACGCCTGGAGCGGAGCGAAGGCGGTGTGGGCCTGTGGGGAATGCCCGAGGATGCTCTGGTTGCGCCCAGCCTGGGCACCAGGACCTCCAGGGGCACCAAGACTTCCTTGGCGGCGCTGTCCAGGAGGGGTGACGCGCTCTCCAGGGGCCACACGTTCGCCGGTCCAGGGATTGAAGCTCCAGGGAACGCGTTTGTTGGTGCTGGTGCTGCCGGAGGTGTTGGAGAAGCCGCCGTAGGAGTTTGAGAAGGGCTGCTGGCCGCCCTTCTTGGTGTTAGGCCGCCTGCCGCCCTGCTGCTGCTGCTGGTTACCGCCCTGCTGCTGCCGCTGGTTACCACCAGGAGAGGAGGCAGCAGCCAGGAGGGCGGTGGTGGCGCGCACTTTCTGCTCGTTGTGCAGACGCAGTTCTTTGAGAAGGAGCTGGTGCCGGGCGTCGGCGAAGGTGAGGGGCTGCTTTCCGGCGATGGTGTCGGCGACGGTGGAGTAGACCTCGTTGAGCCCGCGCAGCAGATTGAGGACGAGGTTGGGCTCAGAGACGGGCTGCCCGACGTCGCGCAGTTCTTCGGCCTTCTCCTTCAGGCGAACGCAGTAGGCGTCAATGGACAGGTCCCCCTGAGTCATCGAGTGGAATTCGTGATTCAGGAAGATGGCGCGAGGGGCTTTGTTCGCCTGGAACACAGCGCTGATGGCTGTCCAAAGGGCGCTCGCCGTCTGCATGTTGTCGGTCATGGCGAGGTTGAGGACGGCGTCGGAGACGGTGCTGTACATCCATCCGCGGACGCAGAAGTCAGCCTGCGTCCAGGCCTCGTCGGTGGAACGCGAGGTGAAGGCGGTGGCGAGATGATGCAGCAGCCCGAATTTCCCACACGTGGCCTGGAACGCCGTCGACCACTTGGTGAAGTTGGAGGGCTGCAACTCAAGGGTCATGGGGACGTGGAGCTTGATGTTGATGGTGGTGAAGGGGCAGATGGCGGGGGCAGAGTCGGCCCCTAGGACGCCGCTGGTGGCAGAGGAGATGGCTGCGGTGGTGTCCATGGTAGGGGGGTGGGGGGGGGGCGCAGGAGGGCTGGGCAGAAGGTGGAGAGGGGCCGGGAGATCAGATCGAGACCCGGACTGCTGATACCATGTAGAAAGATAGAATTGGGAGGCAATTGGCCGCACCTCAATAGGAGGGGGCGCCTTCTATTATATAGGGCCGGCTGGCCTTGCTTTACAAGGCAAGGGTGATTCCCTTGATTTACATCTACTAAATATAGTAACTAATCCCTGATTTACATCTGCTAAGTATAGCAACAAATGCCTGCTAAGTATAGCAACAAATGCCGCAGCATATGGTAAGGGGCTGCGGCATATTCTATTTCCTAACAGGTATGCTGTTACAATTCTATAATGCTGTTCTGTATTTTATCTAGGGAAAGAATTTGGATTAGTAAATCGGTGCAAGAAAGTTCAGACAGGTGGAATACTGATATGGAAATAGAAGTTGTTGTGCTGAAGGATATGTACATGTGTATATAATTTCTATTGTGCAGTTTTCCCTCCCGCCCTCCCTCCCTCCCCATAAGAGTGCAACCACATAATCAAGACTGCTAGAAACTTAGACAGCTTTATGAGGCCTGTTTAATTGCCATCACGTATTGCTTACTGGAGAGTTACATATTTGTTTTAAAAGAGATAGCCCAACAAAGAGATAAAGGAAATGGATCATGAGAAAATGGTTAAGTTCATTGGGAACTTGCAAAGCTACAGTAGTATGTCATATCTTTGATCTTAATAAGTAAAATAGCTTTCTCACCTTTGGGTTTGCAATATCTTCAAAAATTCTGATGCCTGCACAGATATGGAACTGATGTGAGATAAAAATAAGTCGCATGTGACTCAACATAAACACGCAACTTTCAAATTTTCCATTTGCCTCTAAGAATGAATAGCAGAAACAAAGGTGGTGCACTTAAAATTTATGTTATTAACCACTGCTTCCTGCAAGGTACATAATCTACTTGGACAATTATTTATGCTGTTAATACAGGTCGCATGACAAATTCAAATATAAAGAACATATCCTCCTCTAAGAATAGTAAACTTAATAATTGACTATTCTATCATTTAAGAAGCCCAAAGGATGAAGAAGAAAGGCTTTGTAATTTAACAGATTGGCTGTTACAAAATAACACCATGGCAGCAACACTACCTGACTGTACATTGACCAAATCAGCTAATCTAAGTTCGCTTCTTGTGTTTCACAATATACACTTGCAACATTCTGCTTCACTATTTTCACCAATGCAGAAGATAAAGATACATCAGATTGGAAAAATATGCATAGCACCTTGTCCATAAATAGAAAACCAGGAACACCAAATATTAGTTCAAAAAAATTTACTCGTTTGTGGTTAAAATGGCGTGGCAGGGTACACATTGTCCACTGAGAAGAAATTGTCCTGATCATGCATGCGAATGTTTGAGGAGCTTCCATTTCGTATGAAGTCAACAAAACTCATTTTTGCTTTATTTTGCATGGTTTCTCTTGCATGCAAACTATCCCAGTTAAAAAAATGTCTTACAAAAGGTGAAGTGGCCAGGGTAATTGTGCAGTGAATTGTACGTGCACAGCCGTTGCTTTACTTTTTTCAGGAAATGAGATAGAAAGATCAGTTATGCAGTTTCACCAAATAAAAAAAAAACAGTTGTGTAACCATCCAGCAGCACAATGATGCAAAGAGATTAATAGAGCAGATACAGGCAGCTGAAATAAATGTTACTAGGGTCCAGTCCAACAGGAATAGTATATAAAGAATTAAATATACCATTAAATGTTCGAACATATCTCCATTCATGCGCTTCAAATGCATCTCCAGTATCACCTCCAAAGTTTGTATTAACCCTTTCCTGGCTCCGAAGATTTGAAGACTGACGGAGGAGCATTTCAGGCCCTGTAAAGAAAATGTAATAAAAAATCGACGTAGGTGAGGAAAAGATCTAGTGCACTGTTAGCCATGTCATGGATGACTTTAACAGAAAAATATGTATGGTTCATTGTATTGATTATAGTCTGTAAATATTTCACAATTGGGTTCACTCAAATATTATATTATTCTACAATCAAGTAGATGAAAAAGACTAGCTGAATGATCTCCTTTGCCACCACATCAGAATGGAACCTTCAACTTCCTTGCCGCGTTTGTCCTACATTGCCATCAAACTATACTGTGACTCGGCTCTTCCTCTACACCAAGCCTAGCACCCTATCTCCTCCATACCCAGCTGGGCTCCCTATCTTGCCATGCCACCTCCTTGACATGTTTAGCCTGCATCGTCATCCTCGCATCGCACACTCTTGGAAAAATATTCTCCACTCGACTAGGAGAGACTGCTATACACGAGAGCAATGAAGGATATGGATCTGACAACAGCAGAGTTCACTACAACCTCATTTGCGATGAGAATGGGGAAATTTTAAGGGATGTGCGACTATATGAAAATTTTAAGGGATGTTGTGATGATATGAAGCTACACAGACAAAAAAAAAAGGAGACAATTTGAGAAAGAGGAGGTTGATGGCACTGTAAAACATATAGCTTGTGTTAATGGTTTAATCTGTTACCCAGAGTTTTCTTTTTGTATATTAGAGGTGTTTTAGGTAGGTCAAAGGGGAAGAGGTGGGAGGGAATGAAAATGTCACCACTCATAAACTGGTATTTTCTAGTAGTTAAGATACATTAATGTTGTAGCATTAATTCTTACCTTTACCAATTCTTACAAGTTTTCCCAAGCCTTGTGCATATCTCCTAACCCGAGGCCGATGACCATCAAGATTAATCCTACAGTAGTAAAACAGTCACATGATGTCCGGGTGTCAGTGTTTCATTGAAGAGAATTACTAATAAACGAGAAAAGGATAATTGATTGCCATACTCATTTTCATTCTGCAATCTGTTCCAGCTAACACCCCTCATCAAGTCATGGTCTGCCTGTAAGAAAACATCATGAGAAAAGATGTATTAAGTCAAACAAACATGAACAAATCAATAGCTGTGATTTAATGTGAACACCAGCAGCTGCAAATTTAATGATATGAATGCATGTTAAATGTTGCTTTGTAGTTTCTGCTGTTTGCACATTTTTCGCTATTTTATGACCAACATCAACAGCTGCATCAAACAATAAAAGCAGCCTTTGAGCGCAAGTGCCTTGAACATTAGTATGGTTCCACAATGGACGAGGTATTGAGGATGCATCCATAAAAACCTAACTACACCTAATAGTAGCAGTTAATTTTTTTAGAGCATTTGCTAAATACTAACCTGTTGTTTGGCTTGTTCAAATGCTTCAATCCATTTCCGGGCTTCACCAGGAGTAGCACATGCTATCTATCAAAACCACAACAGCAGTAACATTTAGTTGCCATGGAGAAATGGTGCTTACAGATTTGCAAGTACACCATAAGCTGAGTACCTCTCCTTTCTTTGTTTGATCCAACCGATTGCACAACCTTAGGACATAAACATCCTACGTTTACAGAACAGAAATCGGTAATTTGTTAAGATAAGAAGATGAGACATATCTGAACAAACCACACAGCAGCAAAGTAATGGTTCCTAGAGTTCATGTAGCGATGAAATAGAAACACACAGTAGTCATGTCATTATGAATCTAAGGACTCAACAAAGGTTGGACCGTACCCCATGATTGACCCTCCGGCGACCAAGCTCCTCCACCATAAGGGTGTGGCCAACAGCACCCTTTCGGATAGGTTCCTGAAACAAAATGTTTAAGAAGAAATAAGCCTCTGTAAGAATTTTTGGAGAGAATCGTGGAAATGAGGAGCCACTCTGTGACATTGTCTCCAAACGTAGCTTTATCCAACTGTATGGCAACCTATTGGCCATACGAGAACACCAAACATGACTCACTTTATGGATATGTATACCAGCATGGATGCAGAAAAACTAAAAAAGTGAAAACCCCGAAGAACTCCTAGATGCAGGTCCGGCTCAAATGCGCGTGCAAGAGAAACAGATTAACAACACAAAAGTGAGTCCAATAGTCGAGTAAATACAAACCTGAACAAACAGAGCCCAGCATGGATGTTTCAATCCAAACTTTATGTGAGACAAGCCAATCACCATGTAATAGCAACATGATCCGAGCAAAAACTACAACAGAGAAATGTGCCCCCAAATGCACATTTGTGTTTCTCCTAGCAGACGTATACGGGTGAGACATTTCTCTGCAAAATCCCTGCACTCTACTACCGGATGAAGCCAAAACTTGCCGAACCAAACACACAAGCCGCAAGCGTAACGAATTCGAGCATGCATTGCTCGACAATTCCATCTAAATTCCCTAACGATCAACAGGTCCAAAACAAAACTGAACAATGACGCATGCGCAAACTCAACCAGCAATCACTGCGGGCAACACGAAACCGACAAGTCCGCCAAGGATGCGGTTTAAGGATTCGACTTCGAGCGTCCCAACCAAAACGGGCCAGACCACACAATTTTGAGCTAACCCCCAACCCAGCCCGCAAAATCTTGAGAAGCTGTAACGCGAAAAAACCGCGAGAAGCAACACAGCCACGACACTCATGACTCATCAGAACCGAACACGGCAAGCGGCGCGGGAGGGAGGGAGAGAGAGGGGCAGTGGAGCTGGGGGGAACCGACGAGTCCCGGGTTGTCGTGCGGGTCCCGCTTGTACATGGCGACGGTCCTGCCGCGGATGACGAGGAAGCGGAGGTGGCAGTACTCGTGTCCGATGGAGTTGACGCCGATGTGGTACACCCACCCGGAGTACTCCGCCGCGCTCCGCCCGCTGCCCCCGCTCCCGCTGCCGCTGCTCCGGCTGCCGAGGTCCGGCGATCCCGCCTCCGAGAGCTCCACCTCGGACACGTCCCCGGCGCCCGCCGCCGCCGGCGCGGGCGGCTTCGCGGCGGCCGTGGCCATCTCCGGCCGCGCGCGTGGCGTGGGGGTGGGTGGGTGGATTCCGACGGGGGAAGGAAAGGGCGGGGCGGGGGTAAAGTGGGAAAGGGACGAACGGGATTTTCGAGCTGTGCTCCTCGGTTCTGCTGTCGCAATTACGGGAGTTTTGTATGGGGGAAAGGGCTTTCGGGGACGGAAAGCTCGAGCTCGGATGTCGCTCCCTGCCCCCGCACGGTGGAACCCGTCGCGCTGGAAAAAGTAGCCGTTAGCTTCGAGGCCGCATCGCCGTCGCCCCTCTGTTGCCAACTGGTACGCGACGTACGTCGCGTCGTACGCCCCTCGGCAAAGGTCCAAATACACTCGGCAAAAGGTTTGCCGAGTGTAACACTCGGCGAACCATACTCGGCAAATTTTTACTCGGCAAACAGTGGGTTTGCCGAGTGTCGATCGTCGGACACTCGGCAAACGCTTTGCCGAGTGCCATACAACACTCGGCAAAATATAACACTCGGCACAAAGGCGATAACGGTTTCTGACGGTAACGGCTGCTTTGCCGAGTGTCTGCCGTTTGACACTCGGCAAACAGAAAATCTTTGCCGAGTGTATTTATATATGGCACTCGGTGAAGGTACACGGTTTGCCGAGTGTCTTCCACATGGCACTCGGTAAAGAGGCCAATCCCGCAAAATTTTACGACGCCTTTGCCGAGTGTCTTCCACGTGGCACTCGGTAAAGAGGTCAAAATGGCAAAATTTTAAGACGCCTTTGCCGCGTCGACCTAACAGAAAATGGCCCCATACTAAAAAACAGAGATTTTACGTATAAAGGACCCCTCTCAAAAAACAATCACAGAAGCACAGGCATATAAATTACACCACAGGCATATAAATTGCACCACAAGCATCACAAGCACACAAATAACATTCACAAGTTCTCGTTGAAATAAGTTATTCACAAACAAGTAATTCACAGATTTTGCATCAGAAACACCTCTAGTTCAAAAGTCACTGAGGAGGATGAGGAGGCTGAGGAGGATGTGCAGGTGGCCACTGCCCCCAAGAAGAATCCGCATTGGACGCCGCCGATTGATTCTGCACAAAGTTATAGAGATTGCATTAGTCACTTTTCTAGTGTAAGTCTGTAGTGCCTGTAGTTTGTAGTTTAACTCTAGGTTGATTGTAAGGTTGAGAGTGACTCACAGGAGTAGCTGCAGGAGGTGGTCGAGGTGACGGGAATAGGTTCAGTGGCATAGGTGGTGGAGTCTGACCTAAAGTGTGAAAGACACTCTGCATATATTGCAACATCTGCTCCGTTCTCTGCCTTTCTAGCTGCCGTTCCGCCTCAATCCTCGCCTCGATCCTCGGTATGAAGGGAAGGTACCGAAGGATCTTCACAGGAATTGCAAGCTGCTTCTTCTCACCGTCACCAGAGTCTACCTCCAGGAACCTAGACGATTCGCACTTTATACAGTACTTTGCTTCCGCATATTCCTTTCTAAATAAGATGCATCCCTTCGGACAAGCATGTATCTGCTCGTACGGCATCTTAAGTGCACGAAGAAGTTTTTTGCCTCATACATAGACTTTGGCAAGATATGACCCTCCGGGAGCAGGCTCCCAAAAACGGTCAACATAATATCGAAGGCGTTTCGACTCAAGCTAAACTGGGACTTCACAGCCATTAGACGTGCAATGGCATCCAGTTGAGAGACCTTGGTATGCCCGTGAAGGGGTTGCTGTGCCGCACACAACATGTCGTAATACGCCTTTGCGGTAGCCTCGGGCTCCTCCTCCCTACGACCTTCATGATAGTCATCTAACAAGTCTCCCACCCCGGCGTCATCATCATATTGCTCGATACGTTGTCTGATGGCCTCGTCCCTCCCACGATCGACTTCACCATGGTAGATCCATATGGTATAGTCTGACGTAAATCCGTGCCTAACAAGATGTTTACCCATTTCTAACTTGTTTTGCCGACGCAGGTTTCCACATTTGCTACACGGACACCAAGTATCTCTTCCTCCTTTGATCCTTGCAAATGCCCGTTCCAAGAATGCATCGGTCTTGTTTATCCATTCGTCGGTCAACGAATTCTGACTAGATCGGCCCGTGTACATCCACTGACGATCCTCCATCCTCTAGCACATCAGCGAGTAATATAAAAACTCACGTTGCATCTACGCGTTCCTATACTGTCTAGTAGGTGAAGATAGGTCCTAATCCCACACGAGGATGTGTAGGTGGGATTAGTTTCCATGGTCTACACCGACCTGAGATAGAGTTTCGGCAGCACCTCCCCGCTGTTCTCCAAATACACGTCCTGGAATGGAGATTGTGTATCCGGAGAATAATTGGAAGGTGCTGCCGAAACTCTAACTCGGATCGGAGTAGACTATGGAAACTAAACCCACCTACACATCCTCGTGCTGTCCAAAGTAACATGGACAATTCGAAACAGATACGGTTATAAATATGCAATCATCTACATATTTCCAACCGTATCTCTTTCGAACGGGAGACGCCTAACTAGGATACGTGATATACGAACATCATACAGAAATAGAGGTGTAGGATGACTCACCTTGCTATCGTACAAAGTGACGACTCGAGGACGGGCCGCCGGGGCGGCGGGGGCAGCGGGGCTCCGAGGCGGAGCGGCGGGGCCGCGGGGCGCCGGGGGTCCAGGGCGGCGTGGCGGCGGGGCGGGGCGCCGGGGCGGCGCGCCGGGGCGGCGGGGCGGCGCGGCGGCGGGCCGGGGCGGCGGGGGCAGCGGGGCTCCGAGGCGGGGCGGCGGGGCGGCGGGGCGCCGGGGGTCCAGGGCGGCGCGGCGGCGGGGCGGCGCGCCGGGGCGGCGGCGCGGCGGCGGGGCGGGGCGCCGGGGCGGCGCTGCGGCGGGGCGGCGCGGCGGCGGGCCGGGGCGGCGGGGCGGCGGGGCGAGGCGGCGGGGCGGGGCGGCGGGGCGGGGGGCGGCGGGGCGGGGCGGCGCGGCGCGGCGGCGGGGCGGCGGGGCGGCGCGGCGGGGCGGCGCGGCGGCGGGACGGCGGGGCGGCGCGGCGGCGGGGCGGGGCGGCGCGGCGGCGGGGCGGCGCGGCGCGGCGGCGGGGCGGCGGGGCGGCGCGGCGGGGCGGCGCGGCGGCGGGACGGCGGGGCGGCGCGGCGGCGGGGCGGGGCGGCGCGGCGGCGGGGCGGCGGGGCGGGGCGGGCGGGGTTTTGGATAGAGCTGGCCGGGCCGCGCGCGGGGGTCTGCTAAAAACGTAAGTCCGGTACTTTGCTGAGTGCCCTCGATCTGGCACTCGGCAAAGTAAAGATTCAATTTTTTAACCCTGTTAGCGCACGAAATTCGACCTGCCAGGTACATTGCCGAGTGCCTGGGATCTGGCACTCGGCAAATCCTCTTTGTTTGCCGAGTGTCTGTGAAAAATACTCGGCAAACGGTACTTTTGCCGAGTGTTTTCTTTACACACTCGGCAAAATACACTCATATTTCATGTTTTACATAACTTTTTGCAATACACTTGGGCAAAATCGTGTCACCATCACTCAACAATGGTTAAATTATTTTTCTACTGATAATGTTCTATTATTTCATGCAGTTATAGCGCAAATTGCATTTATATCTACTAAAAATCTATAATTGCATTTAATCAATAAAAAATAGTAAACGCATCCGAAAAATTTCCAAATTTTGACACGAACCAATCTGTGTTGTATGTTGCCTATACAAAAAGATTTGAAGCCAAACCTTAACTCAAGTGTCACTTGGACTCCAAATCTTATTGTGTCCTCTCTAACTTCTATGAATCCTTCCAGGAGATGAGTCGGTTTCTAAGCATCATATGTCAGAAATTGGACGAAACCTTCTCAATTTTTTACCACAGCCTCCACACATAATATCATGACATCTTGACAAATCTTGTGATTTTCAGATTTAGTTTGCTTTTTTTAGAATTTAACAACCATTCAACCACACGTTCGTGGTCGTATTTTTTAAAAACAATGTTCAAAATTTCTTTTCATTTCCTGGTTGAGACCTCAATACGGACTCCATAATATGTATATAATTTTTCCACTGATTATAATCCATCATTTCATGTACCTGCAGTTAAAATTTGACATGAATAAAAAAATTCCTATTAATGCAATCATTTCATTAAAAATAGCAAACAAACCACAAAATATACCAACTTTTACTATGGATTACAAAATCTCATACGTGGGGAGTAGAAAAAGTGTGGAGGCCAGGGGACGAATTTTTTTTTTGTTTGCCGAGTGTCCGGGGTGAGGCACTCGGCGACCTTCTTGAATTGCCGAGTGTTGGCGGCTGGCACTCGGCGAACGGCCATTCTTTGCCGAGTGTCGGCCTCCAACACTCGTCAAAGGACTAACGGCCGGCCCAGTCCGGTGACGGACGGTGCACGTGCGATACACGCGCCGTTGATTTACCGAGTGTCGGATCTGTGCCGAGTGTCTATAAGCGGTTTGCCGAGTGTCGTATTTATGGCACTCGGCAAACGATCTTATTGCCGAGTGTGATATGTTTGCCGAGTGCCCGGTTGAAAACACTCGGCAAAGAGGTTGTTTGCCGAGTGCCCGAAATAAAACACTCGGCAAAATGTTTACACTCGGCGAATTTTCTGTTTCCGGTAGTGCGCGGCTTCACAATTGGCTTGAGAGACGGTCGTAGGAGTATTTCCAGTTTCTTTCCGCTTCGGTTTTGACAACGTCCAGGTCAGTTCGATTTGGTTTGCAGCCTGAGCCTGCTGAGCAAGATTAGCCAATAAGTAACTTAGGCTTACCGAAGATGATCGTGGATGAACTCTAGAATCGATGACACGTGACCTCTAGAAGGCGAAACTATGGCTCATGATAGCTGGAACCACCAATCAGTCCTGCTAGGCCGCTACTCCCCCGCATGACCCATGTGGAGGTGCTGGCTGCCAGATAACTGCAGCGGAGCCTTCCTCCAGTCCCTAGAAATACGATGCGAACCTTTGCGACTGTCTACCGCCGCCGCAGCAGGGCGCGTGAAAAGTAGCTTTCGCGCACGCGGTGCGCACCTGGGCTGGGATCTCGCTCGGGGAGACGGCCTAGGGAGGAAGTCGCCAATTGTAAAGATCCTTAGCCTTTGCGAGCGGCCATCAGGGCGTAAACGCGCCGACACCGAGCGTGCATTTACCCCCGTAACGCCGTCTCCTACACGTACTGTCGCTGTTCGCAACAGCTAGAGGTAAGTCTCAGTGGAGAGGGTGTCATGTACGATTATTAAGACTACCACATCAGCTTGACACTGGAATGAAATCGTCATCGTACAGTTACCAAGATTGCCACATCAGCTTAACACCGGAATGAAATCACCTCCGCACAGTATCATTGCACAGTTTCATAGACAGATTATAATATTAAATTGTATAATGGTGATGTCATCAAATGTGACATGTGACCTGTAACCATTTGTAAAATAACATACACAGATACATGGAATGCTCAACACTGAAAGCCAAAACATCAGCATGCTAAAGCCAGCATGCTAAAGCCGCCAGCAACTCCGAAGAATGCTCAAGCCACTAGCACTTTCAACGGATCTCATTACAAGATGCAATGGTCAAATCTTTGCTACTCAGAAAGAATGACTGCTTGTGCATTCTTTGGTGCTAAGAATAATGCTTCTCCTATGTTGCCTGCTCGTGCTAAGAATTGCTACAAGGTGCTAGCGCGCGGACATTTTGCAGATACGTGGCTCCACCAGTGCACAGAGGCATTTTCGCAACACGAGCACAGCTAACAAGCATATCCCCGTTTCAGAGATTACCATGGATTTCCTTCAGCTTCCTCGAGTACCTGCGCGGCAGTGTGGTCACCGGCGCCCAGCGAGCGCCCGTGGCCGCGACGACCATAGCCCCGTCGGCGTGCGAAGACGGCGGTGGAAGAGGAGGTGGAGCTTGCGGTGGCGGCAACGTCGAGGACGGCGTGTCCTTCTTCAACCTGGAGTTCGCGGTGCCCGGCGACGAGAGCGCCGCGTCCGACGCGGAGGAGCGGGTCCAGTTCATCTTTGCCGTGGTGGCCGTCGACGCGTTGGCCGCGTTGGCCGGTGTGAAGACTGAAGACGGGCGGCGATTTGGAGCGGAGAGCACGAGATTTGGCGCGGACTGACCGGAGATTTGGCGCGCGCTGGAGCGTGGGAGGGTGGACGCGGCGCGAGCGCAAGCAGCGGGGGAGCAGGAGATCCGGCGATGAAACGAGGAGGGTATCAGTGGGCGTTTCGTCGGGTGTCATTGGGTTGGTAACCGAGCCGATACCGTTTCGTCACCATGAAACGCTTCTTCTCTCCCTCCTCTTAATTAACTCCCAGCTCAGCGAATCTGATGATGTGGCATGTGTTTTAATGCCATAAAATTCTTATGAAATATCCACGCTCTCCTTTTAATTAACTCCCAATTCAGCGAATCTGATGATGTGGCATGTATTTTAATGCTATAAAACTCTTATAAAATATCCACTGAAACTGACATAGGGCTCCCCAAGTCCCCATCGTGACCCTGATCCCGTGGTGATCCGGCCGGTGCCGGTTGTCCCAAAGCGGAGTTGCCATTGGCATGTTGCCCGCCGGCAATGGTCCCCGCCGCGCCGTTGGACACTTGGACTTCCTCTGGTCCTTGCGTTTCCCGCTGTCCAGCCAGGCGGGGCCCCCTGTTTCAATTCGAAGGCCCACGTCACGGAGCTGGATAAAGGCCCGTCCATGGCACGATGCAAGTGGAACTACCGCACCGGGCCTCCAATTTTGAGGGGCCCCATCAGTAATTAGCTTCTAAGTGATTAAATCATATATCCTTGACCAAATTAGCTCGCAGGTGGACGGGTCACACGCCACAGGCCCACAGCCCATGCACAATCACTAGAATCACTTGGAGGGACGGACGTCTGCCGCATTTTGCGGCCACGTACAGACGCCTCTCTCTCTCAACGTTTGACTTTGAGACAGCCATACACGTAGGGACTCTCCGTCTCACTAATTGTCGTCGTCGCCATCTCGTGCCCCGTCTCACTAATTGTCGTCGTCGCCATCTCGCTTGCTGATCACGCTTTCTGACTCTCATTCACTTTTTTTCTCTTAATTTCTCCAATAGGATCCAGCGCAGTGAATTGTGCATGCCAGAATAATAATTGAAGATGTCGTTTTAATAAATACCAGAAATATAATATTTTAATTAGGGGTTAAGATATATCAGTAAGAAAGATTATAATTTTCAATAGAGCTTAAAAATAAGTTGATAAAAAAGATTCTCCCTTCACTCCTTTAGCATCTATGCATATGATAGTTCTTAGGGTATCTCCAAGAGCTTTTCTAAAATATACTCTCTAAATCATCATTGTAAGTCATTTGAGTAATATCATTTTCTATATCTTTGTACTCTCCAACAACTTTTCTATATCTTGTGCTTAGCCTAGAGAGCAATTCTCGCTTTCTATCTTTGTTTAGCGAGAAATCCGAAATATATTTAGATATCCAATTGAAGAGTCTGTTGAAAGGTAATTTTAACCAAATTCTCTATTTCTAAAGATATAAAGAGTCTTTTGAAGATACTCTTAACGTTGTAGATAAAACATACTATAATAGAGTTCTAAATTTTGGTTATATGTATTTTCTTAGGGGTCTCATTTATATTTCGCACCAGGGCCTCGAAATCCTAAGTACGGGCCTGGCTGGATATGATGGTCGACCACGTCGACGGGCCGCGCTGAGATCGCCACCAACCAGGCAACCACCGTCCGTCCGTCCGTCCGATCGACGTCGGTCTCGCCGGAGGCGGGAGCGTGAGCGCGACGCTACTGACCAGTAACCTGGCCCGTTGTCTGTGACTCTGTGTACGTGCTCGCAGTGTCAAACGCGGGAAAGGACCGGAGCACGCGACGGATTCTGCTGAAGAATCGACTGGAGAACCCGTCGCTTTCAAGCCGAGTAGCGTCCGTGGACCGTGGGCTGCACTCGTATGTTCGGTCCCGGTGGTCGCCTCGAGAATTTTTGGATAATGGATATATATATTTACATGTTCGTCTCCAAGTTTGAGCAGGAACCTTGCTTAGTGTCGCCGCCTGACTTTTTCAGCGTCAAGCTTTTCAAGCATGGACTCGCAAAAAAAAAGGAAGCTTTTAAAGCAATGGACCGTGCCTAACAGTTTTCGTTGGAAATTAGCCCATCACAAGCGGTGGTTGGTACATGGTGCACGCACTCAAATAATATTATTTGCTTAATGTTTACCCATACAACGGCTACGGAGGTCCGCATGGAAAAAGGGACCAGGCTGAGGTGGCCACCATTGCCCGCATCCACCATCTGTTGATCTAGTCGTTGTTGGAAATTTGGAATCAGTTGTCAACGTTGGGAGTTGACGGAGAGTCCTCACCTTAATTTTTTTCGAGAACCCCAGTTCTTCGAGCGCTCTGTCCATTGATCCATTCTCCGCCATGAGAAGCGCACGGAGGTTGAAGAAGCTACTGTGTCAGGCTAATTGATGAAGCCGAACCGTTTTTGTGAGAGCTGGGCCAACTCGTAGGCTTTTATCTATTGTTTAATGGGCCAACTAATGCTGCAGGTCTGCCCGTGAGGCATGGCTATCCGCACTGGGTACTGGAAGAGTAACGCTACCGCCTCCTTTAGTACCAGTTTAGCGGAAAAGAGCCTGCACCGGGTACTGGAAGACCGTCCGCTACGGTCGACGAGCAGGCGTCCGCTACTCCGAGCAGAGGTAGCGGCCTCCGCTACCCTGCCACCGTGGCGCGGGGCCCGTGCCGTCCAACCGCCTCGAGCTGGGGGAGAGGGAGGGAGGGAGGCGGAGAGGAGGACGGGGGCGACCGGCAGCGTCGAAGAGCTCCGGCCGCTGGATCCGTAGCGGGAGGCGCCGCGCCGCCGCAATAGGGTCATCGTCTCCTCCAAGGCCGGCGAGCTCGACGTCGCCTTCCTCTCCGCCTACGCGCGAGCCTCCGCCACCTCTGCTACGTCGCGCGCCGCGCCGCACCTCCGTCCCACCGCGAGGACTTTGGGGTCGGCCCGGCCTCCGCGCGCCCACGGCCTTCCCTTTGACCCCCTGCCTCCGGATCCTCGCCATCGCGACTGCTCGCGCGTTGGTGGCCCCGCAGCCGGCCTCCATCTCCCACCGCCGCACGCGGGGCGGGCTGGATCGAGCCGCCATCGCGCCGAATCGCCGTGGCCCGCTCCTCCGGTCGCCCCTGCGCTCGCGCCGTGCAGCAGCAGCAGGGGGAGGGGCCACCGCGGATCCAGGGCAGGGGGACGGCGGAGGGAGACGGGCAGCGCGGGTGGCATGGCGTCGTTGCCACGGGGGATGCATGGGAGGCGGCCATGGCGAGCGGAGGAGGGCGAGCAGGCGGAGGTGACCGCGGTGGGCTAGAAGAAAAAAGAGAAAAGAAAAAGAAATGAGATAGTAGTTGGAGATGTTGAATAAAATATATGATAGTTGATATAGAGTATTGGATATAGAGGATGATGGGTGCAGGAGAACTGTGTATAGAAGAGAGAATCTCGCTGACTAGGACGGAATATTACTTTTAGAGGATAAATTTAGAGTATGACGAGTGCGGACAGTCTAAACCCATCTAAGTCGTCCCCTCTTGCTTGCCGACTAGATGGCTCCCTGGTCTTCTTCCTAGAAACGCGCGTAATTCACGATCAAAACGAATCGACGACTTCACGAACCCTAGCACTGCTTTGTGGGACGCGGGCGTGCGGTGTCCGGTGAATTCGCAAGGCGGCGATCGGGTATGGGGGAATTGGGCAATTTCGCCATACCTTAAATTTTTTCCGTCCTCCGCCGCTGTGAACTGGTTTTTGTATGGGTTAAGTCCAATACCTAATTGCCACCATGAGGATACTGATGCAAAAACAGATACACCTTCCAAAATATATGGACACCTAAGCTCCGAACTTTAATGAATTTAAACTTTCAACACACAAAATCAGTGTCTGACTCATAATTGGAGGCTCCTTTTGAACCTTCACGTGAAGCCACCTAGAATCCTATGTAGTCACTCTAAAAAATTATAGAAATTCTCACAAAAATCAGAAACATCTGTTCATCAATCCGACAAATCTAATCATAATAACCATTGGATCTGTTACCTTTTCCATTAAATTATCCACCTCTACCATTATGAAAATAGACTAAAGTAACCCCCTAAATATGTATCTAAATTACCCGCCTCTGCCATTATAAAAAATAATCTAAAGTAACCCCCAATCTTCATGCAAACTACCCACCTATGCTATTATAAGAATAGTGCAAATAACCCCTAAATTTACATATAAGTCCAATTATACCATTATTAAAAGTTAAAGTAACATATATATATATATATGAATCTAAATTATATGATTATAAAAATATTAAAGTACCCTAATATAAAATTCTATATTACTATTTTTATTATTATTAATATGTTATTTATGTTATTGTTTATATAAAAATACTACTCATGATGTGTGTTACCATGTATTTATGTATGAGAAAAGATATAAGATACCAATTTTCATACTGTTCACATAGTTAAAAAAAATGGTTGCAATAAATTGTTCAAAAATTTAAACGGTTGAAGAATACCGTGGGGCGTTACTAGCTCAGGCTCACTGGAGATAGGCCTCGAAACTTCGACGATGATAATTTATCATTAGTTTGTCATCGGTGCTTGCACTTTTATAGTTTTATGTGGTGCATGTTCACTGTCCCTAGCAAGTAGCAAGGCCATTTGGTAGCATACTTGTAACAGCCCAGCCCGTGTGGCTATTTGGCCGGGCCCAGTAAGCGTGTAAGAGATTGAGTACACCAAACAGAGGGGGGGGTGACGATAGACGGTCCCCGCGTCACCTTGTTAGCAGCTCACAACCGGTAGCCGCTGGGCCTCGCAGGTCGACCCGCCCACCAAGCTCAACCCACACGTCTCCGGTCTAGAGTGGAGGAAGTAGCGTGATGTGTGTGTTCCGCCGCCAGGTGTGAGGATATGTAACGAGAGAGATCAGAGAAAGGGGTCATTCATGAACAAGCTGTAAACTGAACTACTCGCGAAGCAGTCCTTTGTTCTTCCTAATTCCATCCGAATCTTGCCCCAATTGCTGATTCTTCCTCTCCCCCCGCTATCATCTATTATCCTCTGCTACCGTCCGCTAACATATTGGTATCAAAGCTGGGCCTCGTAGGTCGACCCGGCCCACCAAGCTCAACCCACGCGTCTCTGGCCCAGAGTGCAGGAAGTAGCGTGATGTGTGTGTGTGTGTGTGTGTTCCGCCGCCAGGCGTGAGGACATGTAACGAGAGAGATCAAAGAGAGGGGTCATTCATGAACAAGCTGTAAACTGAAATGCTCGCGAAGCGGTTCTCTGTTCTTCCTAATTCCATCTGAATCCTGCCCCAATTGCTGATTCTTCCTCTCTCCCCGCTATCATCTATTATCCTCTGCTACCATCCGCTAACATATTGGTATCAGAGCCACCAATCCGATCTGGAGCCGCATCAAATCTCTCACAACTACTTCACTCGATTCCGCAAAGAGAGAGGAGCGATGAATCCCCAGTTGAAGCTGATCGTGGACGAACTCAAGACCCTCACCGCATCGGTGGCCGATCTGAAGACCTCCGTCGGGGAGCGGATCGACGGCGTCGAGCGTACCCTCGACGACCGCTTCAAGATCATGGAAGCGGCGGCCGATGAATTCGGGGACTAGAAGCCCCGGATCGAAGCGTCGGTGGAGGACCTGCGTATCGAAGTGGGAGTGCTCCGCAAGACCGTGAATCGAGTGGTGCTCGATTCAGATCCTACCAGGGCGGCTGGCATCTTCGGCCTGCCCATGTCGACTGCGGCGTCTCTGACCGGCAACCCAGTCGACGGCTCTGAAGAGCACTGTGATGAATTTCACCATCGGAAGGATGCGTACGGGGCAGTGTATACCCACACGCATTCCCCGGTCAAGGGTACGTCTTCAAAATTCCCCTCCACCAATCCTCATGCTAGTTTTACAGAACCTGTTGGTACGACTAGAACTCATGGTCGTTTGCCTAAGATTCCATTTCCCTTATTTGATGGCGAAAATCCTAAGTTGTGGATCAGTTGTAATGAGGATTACTTTGGGATGTACCAACTAGAGTCTCATATGTGGATCAAGGTTGCGTCTATGCACTTTTCTCTTGTGCCTGCGTGTTGGTTACAATCTGTAGAAAAACGTGTTAAATCTGCTTCTTGGTCAGAGTTCTGCCAAATGATTTTAGATCGTTTTGGTAAGAATCATCATGAGTTGTTGATTAGGCGGTTGTTTCACATTAAGCAGCTTACTATAGTAGCTGATTATATTGAGAAGTTTTCAGAGCTTGTCGACCAATTGACAGCTTATGAAACTCACATTGACCCACTGTATTACACCATGAGTTTTGTGGATGGGTTAAGAGGAGATGTTCGTTCAGCTATGTTGATTCAGCGTTCTCCCGACCTCGATACTGCTTGTGTTCTCGCCCTTTTGCAGGAGGAAGTGTCAGAGGGGGATCAGAGGCGAGAATTCAGCAAGCTGGATCCATACAACAACACCAAAGCTACTTCCAAGGGACCATTACCGTTGCCGTTGCTGCCTCGGCCTGATCCAGACATACAATCCACTTCCTCTAAAGCAAGAAGGTCCGATTCAGTAATGGGCACCCGAGCCTTTGATGAGAAGCTGGCCGCCTTGCGTGCTTACAGGCGTGCTAAGGGCTTATGCATCAAGTGTGCAGAGAAATGGAGCCGGGGCCACAAATATCCTGAATCAGTGCAGTTACATGTCATTCAGGAATTATGGGATTTATTTCAGGTGGAAGAAGATTCTAACCAACAGGCTGATAATGCATCTATGTAGTCTGCACAACTGTTTATGGCTCTGTCTGTAGCAGCTGTATCTGGTATGGAGGCTCCCAAGACAATGAAGTTCAAAGGGAGCATCCAAGGCAAGGAGGTGCTGATTTTGATAGATTCTGGCAGCTCTCGTACATTTGTAAGTGCAGCAGTGGCAGCTGAATTGCAAGGCATTTCAGAAATGGTCAGACCAGTTGGGGTGCAGGTTGCTGATGGTGGTTAGATGATGTGTTCTTCTCAATTACTCCATGTTGATTGGTCTATACAGGGCTGTTCATTCCAGTCTGATCTTAAAGTACTACCCCTGAGCTCCTATGATCTGATAGTGGGAATGGATTAGCTTGAGAAGTGTAGTCCTATGAACATTCATTGGAAGCAGAAGTGGATATCTATATCTTATCTGGGGGCTCTATCCTTCTTCAAGGTAATTTGCCTGAACTTCCTGTGGGGTCTTTGATTGAAGTGTCTGCTATATTAGTCTCTGATACAGATGCTCTTAAGTTGACTGTCCCACCTGAATTAGCCAAATTGTTGGAGGAATTTGGAGATGTTTTTAGCCACCCACTGGTTTGCCACCTAAAAGAGACTGTGATCACAGTATACCTTTAGTGGAGGGAGCTTCTCCTGTGGTGGTGAGACCATATAGATATCCCCCAGATGCGAAGGATGAAATTGAGAGGCAGATTATTTCCATGTTGAAAGAAGGGATTATACAGCATAGTATAAGTCCATTTTCTTCTTTAGTCTTACTGGTTAATAAGAAGGACAAATCATGGCGTTTCTGTGTTGACTTTAGGCATTTGAATACCATTACTCTTAAAAGCAAATATCCAGTACCCCTTATTGATGATTTTGTGGATGAGTTAGGCCAAGCTAGTTGGTTTACAAGTTTGGACCTGACAGCTGGTTATCACCAAGTTAGACTGAAACCTGAAGATGCTCATAAAACTGACTTTCAAACTCATACTGGACACTATGAATTCAGAGTGATGCCATTTGGATTGTCCGGGGCACCTGCAATATTTCGGAAGGCTACGAACACCACTCTAGCTTCATTACTCAGGAAGTGTGTGTTAGTTTTCTTTAATGATATACTCATATATAGCAAGTCATATGAAGAGCACTTAGAACATGTGAGAATGGTGCTGCAACTACTGGCTAGAGATCATTGGCAGGTCAAATTGTCCAAATGCACATTTGCACAACGACAAGTATCCTATCTAGTCCATGTGATCAGTCAAGTAGGGGTGTCAACTTATCCTAGTAAGGTGCAAGATATTTTGCAGTGGCCTACGCCAGTTAATGTCAAGGAATTGCGGGGTTTTCTGGGCTTAGCTGTATACTACTACAGGAAGTTTATGAAACATTTTGGGGTGATTGCCAAACCACCGACTGAGTTGTTAAAGAAAGGGGCTCTATTCATCTGAACAAAGGATCATCAAGTGACATTTCAGACCTTGCAACAAGCTTTAAGTTCAGCTCATGTTCTTGCATTGCCAGACTTTTCAGTTCCTTTTGTGATTGATACTGATGCCAGTGGCACAAGTATTGGGGCTGTATTGATGCAAAGAGGACACCCCCTAGCTTATCTCAGTAAACCATTAGGCCCCAAGTCTAGAGGACTGTCAACATATGAGAAAGAGTACATGGCTATCCTGGCAGCTATGGCTCAATGGAAGCACTATCTGCAATTTGGAGAATTCCAGATATTGACTGATCAGAAGAGTTTGATCCAACTGTCTGAGCAAAGATTACATACACCATGGCAACAGAAGGTTTTTACTAAGTTGCTGGGCCTCCAATATAAAATTATATACAAACAAGGGGTGGATAACAGAGCAGCTGATGCTCTATCTAGAAGAGCTGTGGATGGGAGTGAATGTGCAGTCATCTCATCAGCTACTCCTCAATGGTTGGAGCAGGTAGCTTCTTCCTATGCTTCTGATGAATATTCTCAAGGAATTCTGTCTAAATTGGCTGCTAATGGAGAAGTTGTTCCTTCTTTTACTCTGAAAGATGGTCTCTTAAGATATCAAGGAAGAATTTGGGTTGGTTCTGATTTGGCATTACAACATAGGCTCATGTCTGCATTCCATAGCACGGTTGTGGGTGGACACTCTGGGTTTCCAGCAACTTATGCCAGACTTAAACAACTGTTTGCATGGTAGGGAATGAAGAAGGCAGTACTTTTCTTTGTGCAGTCTTGTCTAGTTTGCCAACAATCAAAACCTGATAGGTCTAAATTGTCAGGGTTACTCCAACCATTGCCAGTTCCACAACAATCTTGGCAGATAATATCTATGGACTTCATAGAAGGTTTGCCCAAGTCAGCTGGACTTAACTGCATTCTGGTTGTGGTGGATCTTTTCTCCAAATATGCTCATTTTTTGCCCCTCAAGCGCCCCTTCACAGCTGTCTCTGTTGCTAAGCTATTTCATAACCAAGTATATCATCTGCATGGGCTGCCAGCCACTATTGTCTCGGATAGAGACATGGTGTTCACCAGTACGTTTTGGAAAACCCTCTTTGAGTTAGCTGATGTGACTCTGAATATGAGCTCGGCAGATCACCCACAGTTAGATGGGCAGATAGAGCGTGTCAATCAGTGTTTGGAAACGTTCTTGCGTTGTTTTGTGCATGCTTGTCCTGCAACTTGGAGTAATTGGCTGGCACTGGCCGAGTTTTGGTACAATACCAGTGTTCATTCAGCTACTAGGAAAACCCCATTTTCTGTGCTTTATGGTCATGAGCTACGTCATTTTGGTGTTTCGGTGGAGAATGTTTCAGTGCTAGTGGTGTTATCTGATTGGATGCAAGAGAGGCAAGTCATGCTGGACTTGGTTCGGCAGCATTTGCTTCGCGCTAAGGATAGGATGAAGCGTCAAGCCGACAAGAAGCGTTTTGAACGCTTTCCAGTCGGGGAGTGGGTATTCTTGAAAGCTCAACCATATGTTCAATCTTCTTTGGCACCGCGCTTGAACCAGAAATTAGCTTTCAAATTCTTTGGGTCATATCAAATTCTATCAAAGGTAGGAGCTGTAGCCTATCAGTTGAAGCTGCCGGCCTCTTCACTGGTGCACCCGGTCTTTCATGTCTCTCAGCTGAAGAAACTGGTTGGCCAACATCAGGAGGTTACTGAAGATATTTCTGATCACTTATTTCAGTGGAGTATTCCGGAGACCATCATCCAATGCCGATGTGTGACTAAAGGTACTTCCCAAATCCAACAAGTGTTGATTCATTTGTCTAATATGCCTGTATCTCTGTCAACATGGGAGGACATGGAGGCATTGCGCCAGCAATTTCCTCAGGCAGCTGTTTGGGGACAACCAGCAACTCAAGAAGGGGGGATGTTAGCAGCTCACAGCCGGTAGCAGCTGGGCCTCGTAGGTCGACCCGGCCCACCAAGCTCAACCCAGGCGTCTCCGGCCCGGAGTGGAGGAAGTAGTGTGATGTGTGTGTTCCGCGGCCAGACGTGAGGATATGTAACGAGAGAGATCAGAGAGGGGTCATTCATGAACAAGTTGTAAACTGAACTACTCGCGAAGCAATCCTTTGTTCTTCCTAATTCCATCCGAATCCTGCCCCAATTGCTGATTCTTCCTCTCTCCCCCTGCTATCATCTATTATCCTCTGCTACCGTCCGCTAACACACCTTTGTAGGTTTTCTTAGTGTAGAGATTGAGTAGAACAAGAGTCCACGCCGCGGATGATGGATCCGGACGGTGAGCCGGTGAGGAGGGCGGATCCATCCGGCAGACTCCACGTGCCCACGGCCAGCAGGTGAGCGGCCCACTCAGCCATCCAACGGCGTTCGGTCCCGCCAACCAGCACAACGGTATCGGCATCGCAGCTCGATTCTCGAGCGCGGATGTACCCCCGCCACGGCGCCACCCCACTCCCTCAGGCCCCAGCCACAGCCAGCGACTAGTGAGGCAGCACTGCAGCAGCAAGCGCGGCCAGCGCCGGGCACCGGCCCCACTCCCCGTTCGATTTCTCCGCGGCGCCCCAAGCCGACGACGCGAAGCGGCGAAGGCAAGCAGCGAGACCAAACGGAACGGGGGAAGGAAAAAGGCTCGCCAAAAAGGAGAGGTGGCATAAAAGCCCTAGCTGCTTTCTCTCCGCCCGCTTCTCGCCATTCACCCGGAGCCAGAGAGGTAGGTGCGCGCTCGTCTAGTTGTCTCCGCCCCTCGTTGGTTCCGGTCCTTTCCCCCGCCGCGGGCATTTCCCTCCGGATTCGCTCCGGCCCAACCGCCGCCCGGGGGCCTGGCGCGCGCCTGGCGGTAGGATCCATCTCCACTTATTAGATTCGCCGCCGCCGGCGGCGCTCGCTCTCTGGCTCGCTTGATCGGTTGCGACTTGCGAGGTACGATATCGTGCGTAGAAGCTGGCAAGCTGCTGGGCTGTAGCATGGGTTGGCCCCGGCCGCGATTGGGGAGTAATGTGTGTGGTAAGGGGGCATTTTGTTTGAGCTGAATCTGCTCCCAAGGTTTGGGAGCCGGAATGGTAAAGGCTCTAGTGCCTTGCTCCGTCGGTGTACTTATTTTTGGCACCACGGCAACTAGCGCAATGGCTTCTAGTCTCGTGATGTTGAAGTTTCGTCTGTTCAGCTTGTTAATTGGTCGGTGTGGCAATTGGCCGCTGTGCCCAGTGTGCAGTACTCATTGTGCTGGTTGCCTGTTTGGTAATGACGGAGACGTCCACATCGCTGAACTTGCAGACGCTGTCCTGCCTGGGCTTGATTGGCATCTGGTGCCCGTTACTTGGCGTTGAGCTTTCAGAAGAGTCAACTCTGTGGAGTTAATGGCTTTGGCTTCTCGTGTCACATTGTGTTGCTGTAACTGTACTTTAGTTCTGCTATATCTGATTATGCTGTGTTGTGTACCCCGGCTTACCTATGATTCATTGTGTAGCAAACGGCTCCATGTGGATCTAGTGTTGCTTTCTCCTATCAGATGGAAACATTTTCTCAGTTAATTCTTTTAAAAGATTCTTGCCACTCTCTGATTGAAATTTGATAAGTGCAAAACTTACCCAAATTTCTTATGCAGGTTAATAGAGGATTACCACTTTCAACTCATCGGTGCATCTATTTGTGATGGCTGCTGCTTTCAAAACAAGCGGCAGTTTTTGTAGCACACAACAGCATCAGTGGCTGCAGTCAACAAGGGATCACATTTTACATGGTTCTTCTCACTCAAATGTCAAACAATGCAAAAGCAAGAAGATAAAAAAGCCTTTCCCACTTTGTGTTAAAGCTACTTCCTCGAAAGTGGAATTGGATTTTAACGATCCATCTTGGAAGCAGAAATTTCAGGAAGACTGGGAAAAACGGTTTAATTTGCCAAGTATTACTGATGTATATGATCTGAAACCAAGGCCGACAACATTCTCACTCAAGAAAAACAGGTCTCACCCACCCCTTTATTCGGCATTGATTGAATTAACTAGCTTTCTTCTAAGCTATTAAATATGTGCGCAGCACAACGTTTTCTCATGCAACACCATCTGCTATTACTCTGGCAGAACTCCTACAGGTGATGAAAATGTGGATATGTGGAATGGCTATGTTAACAACGATGATCGGGCACTTTTGAAGGTCAGTATTCCCTTAGGATAATTAGCATGAGGCATCACAGGACGACTAGCTTTAAAATGAATAATAGGGGTTTTGACTCAGAACCATCACAAAACTGTGTGAGGATAGTTAACCACTCTGTAACAGAAAAGGAGCTGTTGCTTTAAACAGTGGGACTTGAGAGTCTTCAATTCACAAATTTCAATGTTAGCTTTAAATTGATCTGTCAATGGAAGCTATAAATAATGCAATATGTTGTAGGTGGTTTTGGTAAAAAAAATCAACTAACTGGTTGATAGGTCAATTGAAGCATTTCAAAGAATCTCTTACACACGTTGTTGCAGCATCTATGGAAGCATACATTTTAGGAAACAAATTTGTTATGTTCTTATATGATATGCTGTGCACTTAACAGATCATCCTTCTGTAGGTTATAAAGTATTCTTCGCCTACTTCTGCTGGAGCAGAGTGCATTGATCCTGACTGTAGTTGGGTGGAACAATGGTATGTTTTCTTTGACGTCTGCTTGTGTGCGGCTGTTATATCAACTTTCACCTTTTTTGTTTTCAACAACAAATCACCTGTTTGTTGTTTATTTAATTTAACTCATTAGAATGTTAGAAGGATGAATCAGTGATAAACAGCTTTCTGTAGGGTGCATCGAGCAGGACCACGCAAGGAGATATACTATGAACCAGAGGAAGTAAAAGCTGCCATAGTTACCTGTGGAGGGCTCTGCCCTGGTTTGAATGATGTCATCAGACAGGTTCTTATCCTTTTCTCGAAGACAGGTTCTTATCTTTAAGAAATATCCATACATTTCTGCATTTTCCACATTTCAAACTCAAACTTTTCACATTCACAGCAAACATTAACTTGAATAAGGTTAAATCAGCTATGGCCATTTTAGAATTAGGGTCTTAGGGATATGAAAGTGTGCTTACTGCTTACCCTATAATTGATTGAATTCAAGCCAATCTCGTCGATACGCTTGATGTGAAGGGCCAGCATTCTGCAATTCATATGATCAGTATTGTGCTTACTGCTTCATTTTTTTCCTCGAACACGAATTACTGCTTCCTTTTATCACCTGATCCTGAAGTAGAAATGTCAGCGTTGCACTTCAATTTTTTTCCTCGAACGCAAATTACTGCATCCTTTTATCCCCTGATCCTGAACTAGAAATGCCAGCATTGTAGCTCCCATTTCAAATATCTGATGTTATCAGCAGACATGTTCTGTATATTATTAGTATATCTTTTATTTCAATGGATGGTCTTTACTCAATTCTTGGAAAACATCCAGAATTCCAGATATATATTCTCCAACTTTCATACAAAACAGAGGTGTATAACACATGACTTAGTGAATGTGTTTGCTTGCAGATAGTATTCACACTAGAGACCTACGGTGTTAAGAATATTGTCGGAATTCCATTTGGTTATCGTGGTTTTTTTGAAAAGGGCCTAAAAGAAATGCCGGTAAGAATGCTTCTCTTTTTTATGTATCATTTTCAGAAACTTATTGCTCATGATCACGATGTTCTCAAGTTTCATTTCGATAATATCATCCAGCTTTCACGTCATCTAGTGGAGAATATAAATCTAAACGGTGGGAGTTTTCTTGGAGTTTCTCGTGGTGGAGCTAAAACTAGCGAGATTGTTGATAACATACAGGTAAGCAATATGAGGTTTTGATATTAATAGTTATTCCTCTGCTACAATGATATTAATAAAATTTTGTAGGCCAGGAGAATTGACATGCTTTTTGTACTTGGTGGAAACGGTACCCATGCAGGGGCAAATGCTATCCATGAAGAGGTTCTTATGTCTCTATTGTCCTTTTCATTTCTTAATTCACTATTATGTTTCCTGTCTCTTATGTGTCCTTATAAGTGTTTTTCTGTTTGTGAATGAACAATCCTCAAGTCAATATTCTTGGTTAAATAAGTATTCTAGTACACCTTGAATCTTTGTGGAATCCTTTTTAGTTTTTAGTGTTTCTTCTGCGCAAAACAAAAATAGTTATCGATGCACATGTGTGTATAAAAATATATCTTTTATTCTGAGTTCATCTTGCCTTCTCGATTTGTTATATTGAAGGTTATATCAACTTATATTCATCTGCCCACAATTGCAGTGCCGTAAGAGAAAGATCAAGGTTTCAGTTGTAGCAGTTCCAAAGACCATCGATAATGATATACTTTTGATGGACAAGACATTTGGTTTTGATACAGCTGTGGAAGAAGCCCAACGAGCTATTAATTCTGCCTATATAGAGGTAGGTTGATGGTACTTGCTTTGTAGGCTGTTCTGCAATTGACATTGTTAGAGATAAAAGATTTTTAAGGGAAAATGTAAATACTCTACTCTTCTTAGGCACGTAGTGCATACCATGGTATTGGTTTGGTCAAATTAATGGGAAGAAGCAGTGGGTTTATTGCAATGCATGCTTCCCTTTCAAGCGGGCAGGTCGATGTTTGTTTAATACCAGAGGTATGCAAATGTTACTCCTACTAAGCTTAAAACTACCAATTTTCCCCCTCATGCATGGATGTACCAACAGAAGCTTACAATATGAATGAAGGTCCCGTTCACTCTAGATGGAGAATACGGTGTTTTGCGGCACCTCGAGCATTTGTTAAAGACAAAGGGATTCTGTGTGGTTTGTGTTGCAGAAGCTGCAGGACAAGTAAGCAAAAAATTCACAGCTGTTTTTGGCCTCTGGCTACTTCTGTTCCACATATATAGTGGCAACGAAGATGAGAATGGAGACCAACTTTCAACCTTTTTTTCCCTTTTCTCCCCTTTTTATTACAGGATCTACTGCAAAAATCAGGTGCAACTGATGCATCAGGAAATGTGATACTCAGTGACATTGGTGTTCACATGCAACAGAAGGTCTGTATTTGACAAGTTTTTTCCTTGGGTGGACTTTGTAGTTTATTGTTTGTTCTGTGACGTAGGAGTTGCTACTATTTGTAATTTAAAGAGATCATGATTACAGCACATTTGACTACTATTTGCTCATTCGCAATTGCTAAACCAAGGATTTCCGGTCCTTTTGTTTTCTGTTACTGTGTCGTCTTCAGAAATCACTGATAATATATTTGACATTAAGCGATGTTACTTCACTCTACAGATTAAGATGCATTTCAAGGATATCGGTGTTCCAGCTGATGTGAAATACATCGACCCAACTTACATGGTTCGGGCATGCCGTGCCAACGCATCTGATGCAATCTTGTGCACTGTACTTGGACAAAACGCCGTAAGTTGCCTCTTGTCCCTGCTCGTCCTTCTAATTGTATGAGCAGGATACCCTCGCGTTATCTAGTTCCTTATGGTGATGCCCGCAGGTCCATGGAGCATTTGCGGGTTTCAGCGGCATCACTTCTTGCATCTGCAACACCCACTATGTCTACCTTCCCATCACGGAGGTCGTCAAGGCGCCGAAGCACGTGAACCCCAACAGCAGGATGTGGCATCGGTGCCTCACGTCCACTGGTCAACCCGACTTCCACTGACCTGCCAGTCGGTATTGTGTGACTAAAGCTGCAGAAGTTCCAGCATTAGATGATTGATCATTCTTTTTTGTCGATGGGCCCCACTCACATCACGAGGTTCCAAGATGATAGCCAATAATTCCATATTGGGATTAAACTTGGATGGTTTGTTTGCAAGGTTGTGCGTGTCCATTGTTCTGAAAAGCTGGATGTAAGCAGATTTGCCTTAAGTAATAAGCGAGTCTGAGGCCACACTTCTTTCTCTTAGTCTGTGGTTCAGAAAACTTTCACATGTAAACAGTATATAGTTCCTCCCTTATGGTTTGTAAACTGTTCTCCCGGCCTAGCTCAGACAGCCGATTGTCCTGTCCCGGTTGGCTGCCTTGAGTGAGTGGCTCTGCCCGGCTGCAAGCTCAACTGCGGGAAGAAGACCAGCAGCGGGGCGTCGCCCTGCGTATGAACGTCCTCAGAGGACATCCGCCGCCACTGCCAAAGGCAAGCGCCCTTGGGGCCAAATCAGGTTTTGAACTCCATACTCAACAATTCATGCTCTATTACTCGTTTCGAAAGCAGAACTACATAGCATGACCTAGTATTTCGTACGGCTAACTATGATTACTCACACCAGTATCTTCACATAGAGATTAAATTGTATTTGCCACTTCAGCTCACTGTAGGAACCTTGAGGTCTGTCTCAGTGCTGGATATGACGCTTGTTGAGTACAAGAGCTTATTTTCAAAAAAAAAAAGGTACAAGAGCTGAAGCAAAGGGGTAGGATAGGAACAACATTTCGGTCTTGTAGCAGGGAACGTTTAACGCAGAGGTATGAAGTAGGAACATGTGCAGCAAAAACATTCAAATTTTCGTCCCTATAAATGTTTTTTTGCCAACACAAAACATCGTCTGTTTTTTTTAAAAAAAGTTTACAGCATTGTAGCAGAGATAGTTACAGAAAGCAGATTGAGCTAATGTTCGTTTCTTTTCTGCTCTATTTTCTTTCCTCTTTGGCGCAAAGTTAAAGAACAAAGCCACTTGGCTGGAATTGCTCGCTAGGACACCGTGCACTCCAACAACAAACACTATGCAAATTTACTTCTTTTTCTAGATTAAAGTAAAGAGAATTCAAGCTTTAGGAATATCCAAGCAGCATCCCATCATGTGGGTGGCTATATAATAATATTGTAATGTAAAAAAGCAGCGGCTTAAACCTGAACAGAGATAAGAACGGATATAGTAATAAGGTACTTTTCTGCCAATCTATGAAACTTGAGCTGGAGGGCATAAACCATGAAATGGGAAAACAAAAGCATAAATAAGATCACTGAGCACAATAAACTAAGTAGTATAATAGTTTCCCTCTTTTCTTTAAATTTACCTAGGATAGAGAGCATCTTGGTTTTAACGGATTTCCTAAAGCATAAAGCAAATAGTTTGCTGTTCGTCAAATGCACCATCGAACAACACTTCTCTTCTTTACAGAGGTTGCGTGGTGTGCAGGACAGTGAAGAGGAGAGACCGAGGAACCAGTCTAAAGATTCTTGGCTGCTTCCCAAGGTTCGTGGCACGGTCTCTTTATCCATCCTGTCGGAACCTTCTAAAACACAGTCTTGCATACCCTTCCAAGCCGCATGCATATGATTCTGATAGAATCTATCTGAATAACCTCTCGCTACCTCTTTCTCTTTGGTCATCTGCACCTAATATATAGGAGTATAGGACTGTGGAAGTAGCAACTAGCAATGGCCACTTGCCTGCCTGCATGTATATAGATGACAAACCAGTGATACTCAGAGAAGGAGACATTGGAGGGGAAACGGCAGTGCTTGCCAAGAGGCCCCTGGCCATTCTTCTATGCCTGCTGCTGTTAGCTCATCAGCAGAAGGCATACGGCTTGAAAGGCATTCATCTTTTCTTCAGAAGACAAGGGAACAAGCCGCGGATGCTTGCTGAAAGGACTGTTGCCAGCCTCCACAACAAGGGGTACCCAGCCAAGGGAGCTTCATCGGTTGATCCAAACAGGATGAGTGACAGAAGAGTCCGGAGGGGGTCTGATCCCATACACAACAGATGTTGATGCTTCGGCAGATACCAGATAGTGGATCGGATTTGTGCCACTGAAGTGGAGGACATCAGCAATACATCAAATCAAGGGTTGTAGCACTTGACGTGAAGATCCTAAAGGTTTCTCTTTTTTTCATTTTCATGTTGTCTTCTATTTTTTGTTTCGACTTTGTTCTACGGTTTCATTGTGGATCATTTATGTCCTTGTTAATTATTCCGCAGTAGATATAGTTGTAAGAAAGCTTATTGTAAAATGATGCTGAGGTTCTGCATTAATCAAGCAGTCGTTTTGTACAATGCGCAAAAATACTAGGACATCTGTTTGAAGTTAACTCAGTTTCCAACAAGGAATTGAGGGTATTAAGCTTGCTTTGTGATCCCTATCCTAAATTCATAAAATCATAGGGTGGGAGATGAAAATTGATTCTATATACCACCAAACTATATTTTTATTCTTAACTTATAGCACGCTATTTGGCTCACTCCTCTATACTAGAAATATAGCACATAAGTATCACCCTTATATGGCCAACAATAGTATACAAATATATTCCGTATATAATCATATTAGCTTAATAGAATTTATGTCTAAATTATAATAATTAGAATGAAATTCAATTCCAAGGTTCCAGACGGGGCCTTATGGCTTTGCGTCTTTTTTTGGCCCCAGGGATTAAAATGCTAAACTATTCAAATCTAAGTACTGGATGCTGTTAATCTAGGAGTTTATTAATCAACTGATGACACATGATACTATTACTACAGCAGATTGAATGAACTATCCTGTCACGACGTCTTCAGGCGTCTCCTCTGCTACCGCGGATGACCAAGTCAATGAGGATAGGCGCAGCAAGAGGACTCCGAAGGCTAATCCTTTAGTTAGTGGGCCTAGCTGGGTCAACTAAAGCCGGCCCATGTAACGGGCGAGCACGGGAGGTGCGTGTATGGTTAAAAGGGATCGGATCGGGATCGGGGAAACTGATTGGGAAACCACCGGCAAGACACTGGCGGCGGCGAGCTTCTACTCAAGAGATCGTCGACGACTTCCTCGTCCTTGTATCCAACTATATTCCACTCACTCTACTGAATACCGTCGAGAACATCTGAGAACATCCGAGTTGCCTGACATTTGGTATCAGAGCAATATTAGGATTGCATTGGCTTGAACAACATAGCCCTATGAAAGTCCATTGGACTCAGAAATGGTTGTCATTCAATTACAATGGTGACACAGTGCAGTTGCAAGGGCTCACTGATTCTGCAGATGAACTTCTCACCATTACTGGGGATCAGTTAAATGCTTTTCTGAAGAGGCATGAAGTTTGGTGCACGGTGCAGGTCTATGCTTTGGACTCTGCTGATTCTGAAACCACTCTGAAGCTTTCTTCACCAATGCAGAAACTCGTGGGTGATTATTCTGAGTTATTTGCAGATCCTACAGGAACACCTCCTGTTAGATGTATTAATCATATCATACCATTATTGTCAGGAATTCAACCTTTTAGACTTAGGCCTTACAGGTACACCCCAGCTCAAAAGGACGAGATTGAAAAACAAGTAGCCCACTTACTTAAAAATCATATGGTTCAAAAAAGTGTTAGCCCATATGCATCCCCAGTGTTGCTTGTCAAGAAAAAGACAGGAGAATGGAGGTTGTGTGTGGATTTTAGAAGGTTAAATGCATATACAATCAAAAATAAGTTTCCTCTTCCCATTATTGAAGAGCTGTTTGAGGAACCTTTTGGAGCCAAGTGGTTCACAACACTGGATCTAAGATCTGGGTTTCATTAGATCCTAGTGGCCCCTAAGGATCAATTCAAAACCGCATTTCAAACACACTCTGGCCATTACGAGTACAAGGTTATGCCTTATGGGTTAACTGGAGCACCTGCAACTTTTCAGGCCATTATGAATCATATTTTAGCTCCTTTGTTGAGGAAGTGTGTAGTGGTTTTCATTGATGATATACTAATTTATAGCAGAACCCATGAAGAACATGTCCAACATGTCCAGATGGTGTTTGATATTCTCAAGGAACATCAGTTCAAGATTAGGCTATCTAAATGTTCTTTTGCTCAACAACAACTCAAATATCTTGGACATATCATTAGTGCAGAGGGAGTTGCAACTGATCCAAGCAAAATCAAGGATGTGCAGGAGTGGCCGACACCCAAATCAGTTAAGGAACTAAGGGGGCTCTTGGGTTTGGCCGGGTACTACAGACGGTTTGTTCATCAATTTGGTATGATAGCTAAACCTTTGATTGAACTGCTCAAGAAGGGATACCTGTTTGTTTGGACCAACTTAACTGAGCAAGCTTTCCAAGCTCTCAAGAAGGCTTTAACTACTGCACCAGTCTTGGCACTTCCAAATTTTGAGAGGCCATTTATTGTGGAAACTAATGCTTCAGATAAAGGCATTGGGGCAGTGCTGCAACAAGAAGGTCATCCAATTGCTTATGTGAGCAGAGCTTTGGGTCCTAAAAATCAAGGTTTATCAACTTATGAAAAAGAGAGTTTGGCTATTCTTATGGCAGTGGATCACTGAAGATCATATCTTCAGCATGCAGAATTTATCATCTTAACTGATCAAAAGAGCCTAGTGCACTTAGATGACCAAAGACTCAACTCATAAACAGAAAGCTCTAACTAAGCTTATGAGCTTACAATATAAGATTTGTTACAAAAAGAGATCTACCAATAATGCAGCAGATGCATTGTCAAGACTCTCTCATAAGCCTGATTCTGAACTAATGGCAATATCCTCTGCCTAGCCTATTTGGTTGGCTGACTTACAAGAGATAGTTATCAGAACCACCCTCGAGCTAAGGAGCTTTTGGCTGAATTGACCATTCAAGCTGTTCAAGGGCATTTTTCTTTAGTACAAGGAATCATCAAGTATAAGGGGAGAATCTGGTTAGGCCACAGTACCTCTATTCAGCAGCAAGTAATGCAGGCTTTGCATTCCAGCCCTATTGGCGGCCATTCTGGTGCCTTAGTAACCCACATTAGAATCAAGAAATTCTTTTATTGGCCTCTTATGAAGAAAACCATTCAGGAGTTTGTTGCCAGTTGTGTTATTTGCCAGCAGGTAAAGTCTGAAAAGGTGGCTTATCCTGGGTTGTTGCAACCTCTCAAGGTACCTGATCATGCTTGGCAAGTTGCCACTATGGATTTTACCAAAGGACTCCCTTCTTCTGCTGCCTATAATTGCATTATGGTGGTGGTTGACAAATTTTCTAAATACTCTCACTTCATCAAGTTAGCGCACCCATTCTCTGCTATGAAGGTGGCAAGACTCTACATGGAACATGTCTACAAATTACAAGGTATGCCCAAAGCTATAGTCTCGGATAGGGACAAGATCTTTACAAGTCAGTTGTGGCAAGAATTATTCAAGATGTCCGGTACTGAATTACGCATGAGCTCTGCTTATCATCCTCAAAGCAATGGACAAAATGAGTGAGTTAATCAGAGTGTGGAAGCTTATTTGCGATGCTTCATTCAGTCTTGTCCTACAAAGTGGTCTGACTGGTTGGCATTAGCGGGATTTTGGTATAACACCAACTTTCATTTAGCACTGAACCGATCTCCCTTTGAAGTGTTGTATGGTCATGCTCCTAGACATTTCGGCATAGAAGGTGTCGAGGCCTATGCAATTCGTGATCTTGAAGCCTGGCTAAAAGATAAACAAAACATGACTGAACTTTTGCAGCAGCAACTCTTACGAGTTCAACAACGTATGAAACATCAAGCTGACAAGAAGCGAACTGAGAGATCGTTTGCGGTCGGGGATAAAGTCTGGTTAAAACTTCAACCATATGTGCAAACTTCGGTTGCCCATCGTTCCAATAACAAATTTTCATTCAGATTCTTTGGTCCCTTTGAGATCGCCAACAAAGTTGGTTCAATAGCTTACAAACTGAAGATGCCTGCTCATAGTTCTGTCCACCCAGTTTTTCATGTGTCCCTCCTCAAGAAAGCAATAAGTACTTCTTATTTTTCTACTGTAACATCCTTGCCTCCAGATGTTAAATCTGCACAGGTACCTGAACTGGTGCTGGATCGTCGGCTGAAGACCAAGAACAACAGAGTAGTTTCTCAACTGTTGATCAAGTGGAGCAATCTGCCCGTAGAGCTAGCCACTTGGGAGGACGAAGACTCTGTTCAACTTCGCTTGAAGAGCAACACGACTTGCGGACAAGCCGTGATTCAAGGAAGGGGGGATGTCACGGCGTCTTCAGGCGTCTCCTCTACTGCCGCAGATGACCAAGTTAAGGAGGCTAGGCGCAGCAAGAGGACTTTGAAGGCTAATCCTTTAGTTAGTGGGCCTAGCTGGGTCAACTAAAGCCGGCCCATGTAACGGACGAGTACGGGAGGTGCGTGTATGGTTAAAAGCGATCGGATCGGGATCGGGGAAAACTGGTTGGAAAGCCACCGGCAAAACACTGGTGGCGGCGAGCTTCTGCTCGAGAGATCGCCGGCGACTTCCTCGTTCTTGTATCCAACTATATTCCACTCACTCTACTGACTACCGTCGAGAACACCTGAGTTGTGTGACATATCCGTGCCGAGATTTTTTTATTGCTTTTGAAAGAATCAATGCCGAGATTTTACAAGCAATTCAAATTGGTTTTGAGGTCATCTCCAATTGCGCATGGCGATTTTACCGTTTGTGAGGAACCGGGCCAAGCTAGTCGAACCGAACCGGGTAACAGGTTGCCTGGCTCGGTCCGGCCTTCCTCGCTCTCTCCGGTCTCCTCGGCTCCTCGTCGCCCGGCCTTCCTCGCTCTCTCCGGTCTCCTCGCCCGGCCACACCCGTCTCTCTCCTCTCTCGAGTCTCGCCGTGACGCCGTTCCCCAATCCCCACCCAAACCAAATCATTGCCCCGGCGGACCGACCGCGTCGACGCCATGGCGCGGCCCCCGCATCTGATCGTCGACGCCGCCACCGAGATCCTCCTCCGCCTCCCGCCGGACGACCCGGCGTGCCTCGTGCGCGCCTCCCTCGTCTGCAAGGCCTGGCGCGAGCTCCTCTCCGTCCCCGGCTTCCTCCGCCGCAACCGCGCGTTCCACGGCGCGCCGCCCCTGCTCGGCTTCCTCCGCAACATCTACGACGACGGTCCCTGCGCTCGATTTGTCGCCACCGCCATCGCCTCACCCTTTCCCGCGCCGGCGTTTGACCGCCCGAACTGGTGGGTCATCGAGTGCCGCCACGGGCGCGCGCTGCTCCAAACGTTCGAGCGGGATGCGCCCGCGGGCCTCGTCGTCTGGGACCCCATCACCGGCGACCAGCAGCACGTGCCCGTGCCGGGGTACCCTTACTTCTACCAGACCGCAGCGGTGCTCTGCGCCGCGGACGGCTGCGACCACCTCGACTGCCACGGTGGCCCGTTCCTCGTCGTCGTCATCGGCACCTACGACGAAGAGGATCTCACTTGCGCGAGTATTTACTCGTCCGCGACTTCCGCATGGACCACATCGTCCTCCATTCAGCTGTATGCCTACATCGAGGAGAGGCCCAGCCTCCTTGCCAGAGACGCACTCTACTTCAGCATTCAGCTAGGTGAAAGGATTCTCAAGTACGACTTCGTTGGGCAGGGCCTACAGGTGATCGATGCGCCGGATATGTTTAAGCAGACGGGGGGCATTGTTGTGGCTGCAGAAGATGGTGGTCTGGGACTCGCCGGCCTAAAGGATGGCAACCTCCACCTGTGGTCATGGCAGGCTGGTCCTCATGGCGTTGCAGAATGGGTGCAAGGCAGGGTCATAAAGCTCAGGACGCTGCTGCCGACTAAACCATTGACCTCAATCGATGTGATTGGCTTCCGGGAGGGCACAGATACCATTTTCATTAGCACAGATGTTGGCGTCTTCGCAGTCATGCCCAAATCAGGGCAGGTGAACAAGGTTGGCAAGAGAGGGTCCTATTATGCAATCGCACCCTACACTAGCTTCTACACTCCAGGTACTTGGGCCTTGTTATTATCTTTAACCTTACAGTGGACTCCTTATATATGTTTGTGTTTTTGTTCTCTTCAAAATTTAAGTCAGACAGTCAGCAAGTAATAGTTTTACTTAGTAGCATATGGTTAATGGACCCAGGAGTTACAGCAATGAATTTGTGAAATTAGAATATTGCAATCAGGATCCTCATAGCACCACATTACTTTTAGGAAGAAGTCCAGATTACCCCCCTCAACTCTTTCGCGAGTCTAAATTTCAACCTCCAATTATGAAACCGTGTAGCTGACACCCCCCGAACTGTCCAAACCGGATACGCGAGCCCCTCGAGCCCACCCCAGGCCGGGTTTGATCCGAGCTGGCGTCCACATCAGCTGGCCAGCCATCCTCGTCAGCAATCACCGCATCCTTTATCTCTCCGCCGTCGCGTTCTCTCTCTCGGTCGCTCTCTCCCGCGCGCCGACCGCGCCGCCAGGTACCGTGTGACTCAGTCCAGCGGGGGAGTCCCCGAAACGAGGGACGCGGCGTGGATGGCGCGTCCTACAGGCCGACAGGCTTGCGGTCGCCCTGGGGACGACGGCGGCGGTGGCGGCCGCGCAGGGGTGGCCGTTGAGGTCTTGAGGCTGTGGCAGGAGGCGGCGGTGGCGCGTGTCTCTTCGTCAGGATACTGAACGAAGGCGTACCCCTTGCGCTTCCCTGTGGCCGGGTCGGCGGGTGGGGCCGATGAGCGGATGGCGTCGGGTCGGCGGCGAGGCGTACCCCTTGCGCTTCCCCTGTTGCGGGGAGGCCGCGGCCGCCTTGCAAATGAGGACGTCGAAGTCGAACGTGCGCCGCCGCTGCTGCTGGGGAGGCAGAGCATGAACGCGTTGCGAGCGAGCCTTCCGCTCGGCCGCCTGCGCCGGCAGCGCTAGGCTGGAGCTCGCGAGCCCGTAGATTCCGACGGCGGCAGCGACGCCAGCAGCTCCCCGGGCGTGCACGACTGCACGATTTATGCTGATTTGCAACTCATTCTGCTGCATCCTTCAATTGTTCGTTGTAAATTTGCCTACTGTAAAAATGTTGATCTCTAAGACTCTGACCTGATCTGTCAAGAATTTGGTATTGTCGCTGATTCAGTTTAGTCAAAGATGCGCTCGAGCGGAACGAGCTCCCACTAGTCAAGATGCGGAGGGAAACAGAGAGAACGACTGAGAGAGAGATCACCGACAGAGAGAGAGAGAACGAGAGCGCGTCGAGAGAAAGAGGTCCAGTTTGCCTACAGATGAGGGAGGGAGAGGGAGGGACGGAGATGCGCAGAGGCTTCAACTTCCCGGCAGAGAAGGGAGGGAGGGAGAGAGCGCGCCGGAGAGAGACACAGAGCACCGACGGAGAGAGAGAGCACAGGAAGGTATTAATTGAAGATGGGTGGGTGAAAGGGTTGCTGACGTGGACGCCACCTCGGATGAAAACCAGCCTCGGGTGTGCTTGGGGGTTCGGTACCCGGTTTGGACAGTTCAGGGGGGTCATCCACGCGGTTTCGTAGTTGGGGGTTGAAGTTTAGACATATGGAAGAGTTGAGGGGGGTAATCTGGACTTAATCCTTACTTTTACATGTCTTTAATCCTATTGTATATAGCACAGCTTTAACACTACTGTATACAGCATAAGCAATCTCATATGTTTGTGCGGTGATTTATGTATTTCAACTTAGACTATACTTTTTTTATGTAAGAGTTAGCGAAACCGGATCAAGATGGATGAACTTTTTTTTTTGTGGTACCTGTTCTCAGAACAAGAAAATTGAAAGTTTCAATCTCATACGCTCTGAAATAATCTTGGTCCGGTTTTAGATGCTATATATGAACCACTATTTAAGTTGGTTAGGTACTTAGAAGAACTTAATGAGTTTATTATTCTTTTACCAATTTATGCCTGTAAGGCCACTCTGATGCACGTTCAAAACCCAAGTTATAATAAGTCAAATCTACATATGCCAAATATGTGTAAATGCTGAAAGCTTTTGCATTGTGTCTTTTCAGATCTTGCTAAGGGCAGATTGCCACCACCGTGAAGATGCAGTTATCCATCAATTAAAACATGATTGATATACTGTTAACTTTTCAAGAAAAAAGGTTACCATGTCCAATTAGAAGTGTTTAGTTCTAGGCTGTGCAGTTTAAGTAAGAATCTGTAAGAAAAGAACTGTGTACCATGCTCATCTAAAATAGTTCAGTTTTTTAGTTAAGCAGTTTATAGGAAATTGGTTGGTCTCTTTTGGGCCTTTTCACTAATATTGTTTATGGCTGTGGGCCAAGACCCGTGTCAGGTTTACTATCTTTTATGCTTGGCTAGTTCATTTGGAATCCATATACTAAATTCTGATACATGAGTTATTCTAGGGTTAATTTGGTTTCTTTTCTAATTTCCACCCAATTAGTATTGCCAGTCTTTATGTCATTTTTAATACTGTCACATTTTTAAGGGAACATCTGAATACTGTAGGTTAAGATTATGTTATTGGCATCAACAAAACACCAACAATGACCGTTGTCTTCAGGAAAAAGCTTAAAAGCTGCAATTTTTCAGTATAAGACAATTGTAACATTCCATAATGTCATAGCGGCAAATTGTCATCCTCAGGGAGACCGCATTAATCTAACGAACCGCAGTAATCTAACGAGCCAAAGTAGGATAATACTACTATAGTAGGCAAACTTATCAAATCCATCAACTTGATTCTGCTGGTTTTAGCATGTTGCAGAGCTGATGCTTTGAGTTCTCTTGTTTTTTGTTGGACACTTTAACTACGGAAATTGTAAGGTGGTGCAGTGCTAGTTTGTGATCCTCACTCTTGATAGTATTTTGCAGACATCTTACCCTAGTGCATAACTCGCTATTTCCTTGCAGCTATCTACTCAGTTTAAGTATTTTGTAGAGTATTTTTTAAGCATACTATTTGAACGGAAAAATGTTGCGATTCCTTGGACTAAGTCACGCATTACTAGTTTTCTGCCTTTTCTGGCACACTTGGAACTGAAAATATTTGAATTTCCGTTCATTTTTAACTCAGTACAGAATATTGGTCATATGGTTTATGAACCGATGAATACTGAAAAGAAAACAGGTGCTACCATATACTGTTGATGTGTGGTCTGTTACACATGCACTAGTTATATATTATTGCGAGGGTAATCCTGGAACATGTTTGCCTGACGAAGGTACTACTGCCGATATTGCAACATTATAAGCGGCTATGGTATCCAGGAGTATCTCGCTCTTTGTCGTGTAACCAGTAGAGATGCTCTTTGTCATGTAACTAGTAGAGATGTACGTGCCACGTGAACGTATTTAAAGAATAATTATTTAAAAATAATTGGTTTACATCAAGACTACTAAAAATTTTATTTATTTATTAATGTATTCTAGCAACCTAATCTAACCTAATACAAGGTAATCAAATATAGTGGAATATCAGCATGATTATATGGAATTGGTGGATGAATTCTTATATTTTCTTATAATTAGTAAAGGAATTAGTGAAATCAAATATGGAAATAACTGATGAAATACATGGGATATTCATTTGATGTATTCACTCAAAATGCATATATATTATTAGGGTACTATATGCCTAAATGGGATATTCATTGAACGCATTCACTCAAAATCGCGATTCTTTGACAAACCAACCAAGAACTGAGACGAGAGGGAGCCAAACCTGCAAGTGCTCGATGGAAGAGGATCATACTCCACTGGATCCTTTTTGCCGGCATCGGTCCACAACCTTGTGTTGGTGGATCACCTTCCGACGGCGGAGTCCTGCCATCTGCTCACGATTGCAAGACAAATCAGAAGATGGATGAACGGGCGTTGGTGCCGATGACCACACAATGTACGATGTTAGGAGGGCAGGGAGAATGGGTAACGCCATCGGCGACGACCAAGGAAATGTGGACGATATGGGATGCTGGTGACCTAAGACTTGATTTTAACACCCTGCTGAACAACATTTCCAGCCTAACCAACAACATAAAAATGCTATTCACAACAAGCATTGCAACATGGGCAGGAGGTAGACCTTGGTGTTGGATGTGACGTCCTGTTGCTTGGCGCAGCTTTAGCCCCATTCCGATCAGCGAAGAGGTCTTGTCTTGGAAGAAGAAATCAGATGGTAGCAGCAATGTGGGTGAATGATTAACCCTAGAGGTGTATGGCTTTATAGGTATGGTGATGGAAGGTAGAGAGACATAATACTTTTGGAAAGACTTCATGCGGCAATCAAGACACTTGCAATTAGCCTCTTAATTGATTGATTGATTGATATGGATATCATTAATTTAGTATGGAAAGAATTTACTGCGTAATTTATGCTCTCCATTTATACTACTATATTTCTTATTTGTCCGTATGAGTAATTCATAATTAAGGAATATTCATAAGCGAGTTTGTGTATAAGGAAAGAAATATGCGGGGATCAATTTTCTCCCCTAATTGTGCGAGTCTTGATATTGCAATTAGCCTCGTGATTGATTGATTGATATGGATATCTTTATTTATTTAGTAAGGAAAGAATTTATACTACTTAATTTATGCCCCCTCCATTTATACTATTCTATTTCCTATTTTGCATAAGGAAAGAAATATGCGGTGATCTATTTTCTCCCTTAATTGTGCGCGTGAGGGTACTCCACGTGGCGGGTACACCAGGTGGGTACGTAGAAGGGTTTTGGTGAGAAAAGTATTAGGATTTTGGTAGAAATATTTTCCTTCTATCAAAAAATGTGTCACCACCTCTTTTCGTCAAACCTCTAAACCTGGCAAGTGAGACCTCTATGAGGGGTACGGTGGACCTAATCCTTGTGAGAAAGAGTTTTAGTTATTTCAACTTTTCATGTAATATTATATTTAATTCCGTTCCCCTTACATCCATTCCATCCCATAGTTGTTGGCAAGCATTTAGACAACAGAATTAACATCTTTTACTGAAAGCATTTAAACAGGGTCCGCAAACAAACGCCAAGGCAGGTAGGCTTGGGTTGCCGGACTACCATTACTCTTCCAAAATAGGTGCACTTCTAATTTTGTAAGTCTAACCGTCTTAAAATTTGACCAAATTTATATAAAAATGCATCAACATTTGTACTACCAAGTAATTATCATTAGATTCATAATAAAATATATTTTTATATTATATTTGATGTCATAAATTTGATATTCTTCTCGTTAAACAAGGTCAAACTTAAGAAAGTTCAACCTATAACAAAACTTAAGTGCATGTATTTTGGAATAGATGGAGCAACAAGCTTATGGCGTTGTAGGTTGTCTGTCCATGCTAACTTTTTTTTTAGAAACAAAAGCTTTACTAAATGTTCAAAGCATGGTTACAGTCTTGAGCAATAAGCTGCTCAACACGGTGGGCCTGATTGCACCAAACCGCACTACGATACTTGGTAACATGAAACCTAGACACCGCGTCATTGCTATCAATCACTACCTTATCCGAATTTCAAAGATAAAGGTAATCAAACTAAACAAAATTAAACTCTATTTAATGCAAAAGAGGAACTCTATAAGGAGTGTGAATTGTGATAGTCAGCCAAAAATCTTCAGCAAGATGGTCGCCCATTGCGACCATAAATTGCAAAATGGGCACACAAAGTTTATTGATCGACTGATGAAACTTGAAACTTTTACTTGGGTTCCGTCTGCAATCCAACTCTGAACCTCCCCCTCCATACCCGTTCTAGACCTTCACGATTCCCAACCCGTCCTTTGAAACCTCCCACGCTTGTGAAGCTGCAGCTTCACGGAGTGCATCTTCCGCGCCACCGCGCCCCAGATCATCTGCACGGCGTCGCCCGGGCGCGACGGGTACTGGTACTCGAAGTGGCGCGCCACCTCCTTGAGCCGCCTCAACATCCTGGTCCACTCGTCGCGGGGCACGCCGCGGAGCAGGCGGAGGAGGAACCCCTTCCTGGCGGCGTCGTCGGCGCGCACGAACACGCAGAACTCTGAGTAGTCCAGCACGTCCTCGAAGGGCAGCTCGATGTCGTGGCTGATGATGACGGGGACGCAGTGGCTCACGATGGCGTCGAAGAGCCGGTTCGACGACGGCGTGTCGCCGGCGATGTTGAGGCAGAACTTGGACGTCGACATCCCCGCGGTGGCGCGCCGGATGCCGTTCTGCCGGACGCTGCCGTAGGTGAAGTGCACGTAGCGATCGCCCTTGAGGAGCTGGTACAGCTTCTGGCGAACCTTCCCGCCCTGCGACGCCGCCCGGGTAAAGCTTCTTCCAGCGATTCGATCCGTACTCGCGAGAACAGAGAACAGAGGAAGGGGGAGCTTACGGCTTTCCTGCGGATGGCGCCTTGGAAGTATGCCAGGACAGGGCGCTGGTCGAACCCCGGCGACTCGTCGTCGCCGAGGGAGCGGACGACGTGGTTGTACGGCGTGATGACGTCCTTCTTGAGGTTGGCGACGTCCGGCGAGTACCTCCCGAAGTCCGACAGCACGAACATGGCGGCGCTGAGCCTCTTCCTGGCCTCCATCATGCTGTTGGGGTGGTGCGGGACGATGAGGTGGTCCTTGCCGCCCCACCTCCTCCACTCCTCCCTCCGCGCCAGGTACTTGACCAGCTCCGCCTGCAGGGCCCTGTTCCTGCTCACCCTCTCCCCGCGGCGGAGCTTCGAGTGGCGGTTGTAGTTCAGCGACGCGAAGAAGGGCACGAAGAAGACGTCGGCGAGGCTCGCGTTCGTCACCCTGACGGCGACGCAGGGCCTCGCCGCCGCGCCGCCGCCGGGCGGCAGGGTGGAGGAGAGGATGTCCAGCGCGAGCCAGTACGCCACGCTGTGCTGCAGGTTGAGCCCGCCGGGGTAGTGCGGCGCGGCGCGGGCGTCGCGGACGTCGGGCCACGCCGCCTCCCCCTTGCCGTCCCACCCCAGCATGCCGAAGTGGAACTCCGCCGGCAGGTCGTACATGTACACCCTGAGTGCCGCGGTGTCCGCGTCGCACCGCCCGCTCCGCTCCCCTCCCCCCACTCCTCCTCCCCGTACCAGCGGCTCCCGGATCACCGGATCGCTCATCAACCTCACCGCGCCACCGCTCGCCGGCACGGCCGCCGAGGCCGCCAGCGTTGGGCGGCGGGCGCCTTCCTCCCCGGCGAGCGCGGACACCTTGTCGGCGTCGCCCATCACGGCGGCGGAATCGGACACGGCGTTGTTGATCCTGGAGTTGACGAGAGCCCAGCAGGATAAGGCTAGGAGTGAGACGGCCAGGAACGCCACGAACCGGAGCGCCCTCCGGTGCTCGGGCGGCGGCAGTGGCTGCATCTTCCTCTCCGCCACCACCCAGTAGTCATCCACGCGAGCGATTCAATTCACCCCCGGGACCCTGTCAAAGCGGCCGGGAGACGATCGATCCGCATCCTCAGGAACCATCGCCCAAGAACCGGCGGCGGCTCGACGACCGAAGGGTGTCTCGATCTGGACCACCATTTCGGCCTCTGCGATCGGTGATGCATGCTGATCCTAGGACGATGGCTCATGCGGCTGTCTTCCGAGGCTACCTGTTCGCATGTCGTCTCCCTTTGAAAATGTCAGCTGCATGCGTCGCGCGCAGCCGAAAAATCGAAGGTCAACGGCGGCAGGATCGAAGCTCCCGGTATTTGGCGCGCGTTGCACACATCGATCAGTTAAGTCAGTTCAGTAGTTGGAGTTCGCGTATGGCGTGACGACTGACGAGGCGGAGAGGACGTGCGACGCCACCGGCCGGCCGGAGAGGATGTGGGTGACCGACGGTTGGGAGTTAGGAGCAGCAAGCACCGAGCAGGTAGCAAAGGAAGCAGAGCATGGGAAGGAAGCAGAGGATTGGATCGAGCAAGTGTGGCAGAGATGGAACAAGCAGTTGATCCGCCATGCTTGCTTGGGCTTCGGAGTGGCATGCATCAAGGCAAGATGCTTAATTATTAGGGAGAGACTTTGCTGGTATACGATTAAACAACCTAGCACAGGTTAAGCACATGGTGAAAACTTAGCATCTCATCCACCTTAATTATCCACACGTGCAATATGCATATGCGACGTGGCGAAAAGGGGAACTTCTATTTTGTGGCATTTGTATCTATTTTATTGAATTCAGATAATCATGATCTCTTTGTTATAGTAGGCGAATATTCTAAGTCAGTTAACTACATATTTTTGTAACCAATATACTAATGGCCACAAAGTAAAAATAAACAAACAAAATTCAATACACGGGCCGACACGTACCCAGTATATTTTCCGTACGGCCCAGCCCAAGGTAACCTCCCTATCTCATCCCGTGGTTGCCCAGCCTAGTCAGTCCCCCGACACAAGCAGTCCCGCCCGCGTCGCACCGCCGCCCGGCGGAACGCACGAGCCCCGCCGGCAAGGGCGAGCGCGTGCGCCCGACGCGGCGCGCAGGACCGCCGCCCGTTCGCGACGCGTGGGCGTGGCCCCCCCACGACGGACCTCCACAGCACTCGCCGGTGACCTCGGGTGAGTTTCTCCCCTTTCCCATCCTCGACCTACTCTCCTTCTTGATTGATTTTGCCGTTCTGATTCAGTCATCTACAAAGATTTGCCGCAGTCCCCGACCTCGAGCAGGCAGCCTCTGCCGGCTAGTGGCGGAGCCAGGATATGAGAGTTGGGTATTCCTATTTCTCAAGCTAATTTTTTTCCATCTTAAAATATATGAAAAATTATTGTACAAGTACAAGTTTTTTAAACTAAACAAATCACATCGGATAAACTATAATTTTTTTTCTAAAAAATTAGTTTATTTCCTTTGCATTCATTTAAGACTTGGAAGCATTTGATGGCGTAAGAAAAAACTCAACAAATTAAATGTAATCATTAATCAAGGTTACACAGCTACAACTAAACAATTTTTTTTATTTATTAACTATCAAGGTGGCCTACACAAATAGTGCGTGTACCTAATTCTTTTTTCAATATTTAGACTTTTTTACTCCAAAGTAATGCTATTATAATTACTTTGCCCTAAAAGTACACACTGGTGCCATCTATATTTTTTTCATTATTATATTCTATGGTATTTTTTACATGACTTAGGAGAGAAATGAGTACCTTATATAGAAACGCATCTTTTGGATATCTACTAAAAGTAACTAAATATCTTAAATATTTATTTTTAATATGAATTTTTTTAATTCTTCCTGGTGATATACGATTTTTTCTTGAGTGTTTTAGTCACAGTGCATGATAAATTATCTCTAGATTTTTAGAAAAAGATTTAGATGTGTTGTGTAAGTAACAATATATTTTATTTCCTGTCCTTCAATCACCCATTGATATATGTCCTATATCATGCTCTCATATTATCTTAGGTATAGCTATATCATCATAATAGAAGATACACCTCCAACGGTGCGCATCATTTCCTCTAGTCGAACCCTATCCATGGTTTGCTATAGACTGGATGCATGTCAAACATTGATTTTCTGCGATATTTTTTCTATATCGCATCGGCACTCTACCATGATTACATCATCTTTTTGTCTCTCCTAAATTTTTTAGATATCAGCCATCGCCGTACTTCTGTAATAGCAACAGTGTATTTGATATGGACTCTTTGATCAATAATTAATTTCTTTATTATTCTAATTTTGAATTTAACTATGTAATAATTGTATTCGGCATGGATTAGGCTATATTCTAATTTTTTATTTTTAATACCTAAATTAGCTATTTATTAATCGTATTTGATATGAGCACTTGAATTTTTTTAGATAGTTAGATCTTCCTAAAATTCGATGGTGCAAAAATGTAGGAATTTCTAGATCCTCTCGGCGAACGTGGTGGCTTATTTTAATACTATTGTATTAAGATAATAGATAGATGCATCCTATCTATTATTACTCAGCTGTTGCCTTGCTGCCCCTTGCGCCGACGCCACTGCTAGTCAAAAATCGCCACAGCCTGGGTGCAAATCTCTACCGACGGTGGTAGCCCCAGCAACCCTGCTTAAGCTCCGCCACTCGTGCTTGAGCATAGGCGCGCAGCCTCGACCGCTCGGTAACGCTATCTAGCGGCGAGCTCAACGCCGACCACAACACGCGAAACCTCAGGCCTAGGTCATGAGTCATGACTTGAGATTTTCAGCCTCACCTAGCCAGCCTCGCAGTCATGTGATCGCATCCCTCCCTCTACTCTCGTCGATCTGGGAACGGGCATCCGGACTCTGGGGCCGCATCGGTGTGAGACAAGATAGTCTTTTTTTAACACCACAGAGTGAGTCTGGAGTTGGCAGTTGTAGGTCTTGGACCGTTGGCTTAGAGCATCAGCAGTGTATCCGGCTGTCCCCGCTCTTTAGGTGGCTCCCACCCCGGTATAAGGTCTCCTGCTCTTATATTTGAGACCGACACCGGCCGTTAAAGGTGGGTCCCATTTTGATAAAAAAATTATACGAAAGGCTCTCGGCTTCGCTTATTTTTGATTTCTCGGGCGCACTGGCTCCCTCCTCTTCTTTTGATTTCTTTATTCCTTATGGTTGGGTCTTAGGTATAAGGCTGGTCCACAAGCTTTTTTTTTTAAACCTTCCCTTAGGACCTCTCCTGCTACGAAGAGGTCGATCCTAAGGGTCTTAATACCCCTTATTTCCAGCACTCCGAATGCCTTTAGTCAATGAACTGACTTGGTGTAAGGAGATTGTGGGTTGGGTTGAGCGGGGACTAGCGGACGCACTGGCCGGTTGTAGCTCAGAAAATAGATGGTTTAACCCAACACAGTATATACATAAATATATACTTCATATATAGTTAATACATTACCATAAAAGTTGGGTATTACGAGAATACCCATGCATCACAGGAGCTCCGTCCAGCTTGTGTTCGGCTGCCCGCTGCGGCTGGTGCTGGAAGTGGAAGGGCCGAAGGGGGAAGGAATAGTATCACTAGTAACTGATCTCCTCCAGGCCTGGAAGCCTCGCGCCGAAGGTGATTACACTCCTATTTCAGTTTTGCAAGTTTGGAATCTGAGAATTGGATGGAGATATTTGGCGCTTGGCAGGCTTGGGTGGTAGTGTGGACGAAATAGAATTATAGAGATGATGAGAAAAACAACACAAATGCAAGATCGCAAGTGTTGGCAAAAACGCTTGGGCGCTACTGCTCTTAGAATTTTAATAAGCCTTATTATCTATTTATTAATTAAAAAAACTAAAACATGTGCACATGAAGTTCTTTATAGGAAAATGCAACCCACATATCCGTATTTGTTTGATACTATACCATATGCGTATCCATATCCATATCCGTGCTGCATAGCATAGATGAGCTGGTTGCTGCTGCTTTATACTACCAGGACCATCCCTAGCATTGGAGGGGCCCTGTGCCATGGATAAATTAGACCTTGATGAAACAACGGACCTGCTAGCGCCCGGATTTTCGACGGATGCTCTGTCATAACATCAAAAATTAACTACTGTAACATTAAAAATTATCTCTTGCAACATTAAAAATACATGTATAAAAATGACTCTGTCATTCGACTCGGGGAGAGAAAATTCCCACCGCAACATAACACCATGTTTCATGCAACATCCGCTAAGAGTAACAAAATATAGAATTGAAGTTTACAACATCGACACTTACCTTTTGTAACACTTTAAACTTATAATCCCAACATTTAAACTGTAGTTGCAACATCATAAAATCATGTTTTTAAAAAATAAAGTATGTATTTCTCTCTAGCACTTAATGCGAATACCCAATATATGATGTTGCAACGTTCAACATATGATATTTTCCGTTGCAATATAATATAGATGATGCGTACACTGCAACATCATCTTGTGCTTATCGCAAAAAAAGACATGTAAAACTTCTCACCGCAACATTAATCACAGGGGTTGTAGTATTACTCTAGTCGCAACATCACCATTTGCCTATTGCAATAAAATGCACGTAAAAAAGAAAAAAGTCTAGTTTACACCCTCGAACTATCGTAAAAGTCCGATTTTCAACCTTAAACTACAAAACCGGATAAGAAAGGCCATCCAACTATCAAAACCGAGCAAATTTGGCCCTTAGGCTGGTTTCGAAGGTGGTTTTCCACTTTGTAAAAATTTAAAATATTGAAATCAAAACTAAAAAATTCATAAGTAATTCATTTTAAATCAAAAAAATATGAAATGGGTATCAAAAATTTTCTAAAAATGTAAGGTATCTATTGGCACTATCCTTGTCAGTTATTCGAATCCAATTTTTTTATGTTCATAGTATTTGGTTGCTTATAGTTATGCTTATTATTTTCTAATAAATAACATTCAAATAGAGCGAAAATAGATACGTTAAATTTTTAGAAAAAATTTGATACTAGTTTCATATTTTTTTGAACTAAAATAAATTAGTTTTAATTTAGATTTAGGTTTTTTAATTTTTTTAAAAATACAAAACTGCCTTCAAAACTACCTTAAAGGCCAATCTTATCCGGTTTCGACAGTTGGGTTGCCTTTCTTATCCGGTTTTATAGTTTAAGGTTGAAAATAGGATTTCGACAGTTGGGTTGCCTTTCTTATCCGGTTTTATAGTTTACGGTTGAAAATAGGATTTTGTGATAGTTCGATGGTGTAAAGTGAATTTGTTCACGTAAAAAATACCACCACAACATCTATTGGTGGTTGGTTGGGAGCGTCCGATTTAGAAAAAATAAAAATCGGACGTCCTATCAGCAGCATTACCGATGAAACAATGGTTAAGTACAACTATATTTAGATAGTAAAATTTGAAGTAAGAATTCACAGGTGAGCAACGCTGCCCAGGGAAGGTGGGCAGTACGATCCAGATGTTTTTTTCTATATTTTTTAGTGATATACATCAACGCACTTATAAATTTTCTACATTTTTAGCTTGACCACTGAAACTTGTGTGTACCCCGTTGGGTTATTAATAGTTAATTGACTGCTATACTATTATTTTTTTTAGCTGTTAATTTTTTATGTCATGTTGATTGTTGCTATTAGGAAAAATTCTTCAACTTATCTAGTTCTCATGTTTTTTGTCAGGATCCGAAGGGTTGAAGAATCAAGATTACTTACTCCTACTAGAAGACTTTCCAGCACACGAGGAAAAAAAAGGAAAATCAGTCAAGAAAGAAATTTCCCAAGCTTGCGAGTAAATTCTGAAGGAGCACTCTTATCTTCTTCGCCACTGCACCTCCCGAATGGCTAAACCCCTCCCCATCCCCGCCCTGGCGGCGGCTCGCCTTCCATTCCGCATCTTCTCCCCCTCAACTCGACCTCCCTGCCTCCTCCCCTTCCTCCCCCCACCATTCGTGCCTCGGAGACGCAACCTTTCTGTCTCCGCTGTATCCACCAGCAGGCGCAGCAGGCCGCTAGCCCCGGTCATCAGCGAGGGCAGTGATGGCGAGGAAGCTGCCGTCGGCCGGCCTGTATGTCCTGGATGCGGGGTCTTCATGCAGGATGAGGATCCCAACCTCCCTGGCTTCTTCAAGAACCCCTCCCGCAGCTCCCAGGACAAAATGGGAGAAAGTGGAGAAGGGCTTTTGACTGCCGATACGGATACATTTCTTGAAGATGAGGAGGCGCGGATGGCGGAAGACGCATTGATGTCGGAATCAGATGATGAATTGGAGGATCTGGACAGTGATATCGATGAGTTCCTTGAAGAAATTGAGGAGGATGAAGAGGATGAGTCAGCGGTGAAGGCTGGCACTGATATTGATGGTTTTGCCAGTGATTGGGACTCCGATTGGGAGGAGATGGAAGAAGACGAGGATGAGAAATGGAGGAAAGAACTGGACGGTTTCACCCCACCGGGTGTCGGGTATGGGAACATCACTGAGGAGACAATCCAGAGGCTGAAGAAAGAGAAGCTGTCCAAGTCCGAAAGGAAGCGCCGGGCGAAGGAGGCCAAGAGAGCTGAGGCTGAGGAGGACTTGGCCGTGGTCTGTGCACGGTGCCACTCCCTGAGAAATTATGGACTTGTGAAGAATCACAAGGCTGAGAACTTGATCCCTGACTTTGATTTTGATCGGTTCATTTCATCTCGACTGATGAAGCGGTCAACTAGCACGCCAGTTATCGTCATGGTGGTGGATTGTGCAGACTTTGATGGGTCATTTCCCAAGCGAGCTGCCAAGTCATTGTTTAAGGCACTTGAAGGAAGGAGGAATTCTAAGGTGAGTGAAACACCGAGGCTTGTTCTTGTTGGTACTAAGGTAGATTTACTTCCGTGGCAGCAAATGGGAGTGCGGTTTGATAGGTGGGTTCGTGGCCGTGCTAAGGCTTTTGGAGCACCAAAGCTAGATGCTGTTTTCTTGATCAGCGTCCACAGAGATCTGGCTGTTAGAAACCTAATTTCATACATAAAGGATTCAGCAGGACCTCGTAGCAACGTTTGGGTGATTGGTGCACAGAATGCTGGGAAATCTACGCTGATCAATGCAATTGCAAAGAAACAAGGTGTTAAAATCACAAGATTGACTGAAGCTGCTGTCCCTGGAACAACATTAGGCATACTGAGGGTAACAGGTGTTTTACCTGCAAAGGCAAAGATGTATGACACTCCTGGCTTGTTGCATCCGTACATAATGGCAATGAGATTAAATAATGAGGAACGAAAGATGGTTGAAATAAGGAAAGAATTGCGGCCACGTTCCTTCAGGGTGAAAGTAAGTGACTTTTGTTACTAGTTCTATCAGTTTTTTTATCAAGGTAGTTGACCTGTACAATTATTTAAATATGGACTTCATATCTATAAGGTTCCATAACTGAATGTAACTGGAAAGGACTATTTTGTGCAATCTGTTATATGGACGTGATCATTATGTTTGAAATAAGCCACATGCTCTTGTTCCTATACTAGAGGCATATCACTAACATCATATTGTGATGATATGTCGAAGTCCATGCTTCTATTACCAAGAGAAAAAGCCGAATTCCCACTCCCTCCTATCATTTCCTTGAATTTTTTTTTCTAAGATGATGGCATTATTCATGTTACTTTCCCAGATAACAAATGAAACAGTTCAACGCTCACATAATTCGTCTATCCTTACCTTATGCCTTGAATAGCCTCCTGCAAGTCTTTTGAGCTTCCAAAAACCTGACAGACAATATCAGCCTTAAACTCATTCTAATGGCGGATATTCATAATCTTCTTTTTTTCTTTATGGCTGTAAACTGTTGCAGGTAGGACAATCCATCCATATTGGAGGCTTAACACGTCTGGATGTGCTAAAATCATCAGCGCAGACTATCTATGTAACTGTCTGGGCATCTTCCAATATTCCCCTCCATCTTGGAAAGACTGAAAATGCGGGTGACTTGCGAGAGCAACATTTTGGCATCAGACTTCAGGTAAATCTGTTCTAGCATGCTGGGGGTCACTCATAATGACACAATTAGTTATCTTTAACAGAAGGCCACTTGCAGGCTACTTGGTAGTAAGGTTACTTTATTGAAAAACAGTACATGCTTTAATGTTGATTGAATAAACAAACAATGCTATTGTGAGCTTTGTCTAATTCATAAGTAACTGAAGTTTTCCATCTATCATAGAATTATGAAAAGAAAATTATACGCACTTTGTTTCATACTGATTCATATGCTGTTGCTGCAGCCGCCAATTGGCTCAGAGCGAGTCAATGAATTGGGTCACTTGACAGAAAGACGCATTGACGTGTCTGGGGAGAGCTGGGATGTCAACAGTATGGACATCGCTGTTTCTGGCCTTGGATGGTACTCCTTGGGCCTCAAAGGCACAGCCACTGTTTCCTTGTGGACATTTGAGGGCATTGGTGTGACAGAACGTGATGCGATGATTCTGCACCGAGCCCAATTTCTCGAAAGGCCTGGATTTTGGTTACCCATTGCCATTGCTAATGCTATAGGTGAGGAGACAAGAAAGAATAACGAGAGGAGAAAGGCTGAGCAAAGAAAAAAAGAAGAAGAAGAGCTTCTTATGGAAGAAATGGTTGAGTGATGATTCTGTAGAGATAAAGTCAGGATTCTGTTTCTCCTGTCAACATGGCTTTTTGGTTATACCAGTTCTTGATATCTGTTGACATGGGCTGCATCCTGTGATGTTTTTCTTTCCTCACATATATCTCATTTTTTTAATCTAATTTCCATGTGTTCTTTGCAATCAGTTTGTCAATACCACATGCATCCTACAGATTCAATTCTTGCAACTTGTGGAAGATTGCGATATCCTAGACTTCCTAGTTCAATTTATGCACAAAAAATGAGACTATTTAGACATGAAGATGCAACCTATTCATTGTCTACTTATTTTCACTGCCAAAGGAAGGTCTCTCTTGATATGGTTGCAGCAGCAGGCACCTGTGTTTTAGCATCTGTTTTCAGCTTGTGATGAACATTTTCCAAGGAGCAGTATTCAAAAAAAGGAGTGTAGAGGTAAGTTGGAACCTGCATCAAATTTGGCAGCCTATTTCACATATTTAGCTCCAATTATTTTGTCAGTTAATGCATTGCTATATTGCTTTATTTCCAATTTTCTCCGTTTCAGTAATTCAGTTAGTTTTTTTGTTGTTAGAATGGAAGATGGATGAAAGCAAGGGTACTGGTTTGCTTTTTCACATCCTTGGCTTTCACAACCTGGTATTCCTTCATGGCTGCTCATTAGTGATTGCATGAAACATCGCGGTGTTTATAAATTTGTAGCGGCAAGAAATTAGTGCCACTATGTCAGCGCTTGCTATAGAAGTGGAATGACAATATATCTATGATAATTTCTTTTAATCCTAATGATTTTATCTGTTTACTACCTATTTTTCTTCCATACTGTTTTCATGATAATTTATGGAGTGTGCCATGCTCCGCTTTCTCGATTTGTAGATGACATAGGTTATTAATATGCTATCCTGTGTTCCAGCAGTGAGAGATTTCTAACATTAGAAGGGTCCATGTTCTCGTGTTGCACATTGGGCAAAACTAGCTCGTCTTATCTTTTGGCTTGCACCTGTCTACAGCTCAATTTTCATTTGCTACGTTTCATAAAAGTCAGAAATGACAATTGTGTTACCTATCTGTTGTCTACTACAGGGAACCGCAATCTCCTGAGTCCTGAGTGGTTCCTGCCCTTCTGCCTGGAAACAGCCGAGGTGAATCTGCTCCTTTTGGAAATCCGTTGTCTGCTGTTGATCCCTGTACCATGGCCAGCTGGCCGGCTTCTACTTCTCTTTGATAGACAAACAACAAGCCAATCGAGTTGTTCTTACCCTGCGGAATAACACAGGAATAACGGTTCTTATGTGCCACGTATTAAGGTCCCGTTTAAATCACCTAGAAGTAAACTTTAGTTTAGACTAAATTTTGTGACAACATTAGATAACTAAACTTTAATCCATGCCTGTTTGATCTATGGACTAAACTTTAGATGGGATACATATAAAAATATATAAATATTTTTTTTACCCTTGAATTATATTGTTGTTGGGCCTACATGCGCATAGTAAGGTGTAGTTTGGTCTTTTCGTAGTCTGGTTTAGTCCAAATTAGGTGGGTTTTGAGGATTAATGGACTAAACTTTAATTATGGTGAAACTAAACTGTAGTCCACATTTAATCCACCTGTTTGGATCATCTAATGAATTAAACTTTAGATTTAAAGTTTAGTGCATGGATCCAAACGGACTTAAAAGAGCCTTGATTAATTGTTGTTTACTGTTAGTGACAAGTTCATTCGCACCAGGAAATTAACGAAACCGATTTTTTTAATCTTACCACGATTCATGATTCATTTACTGTATGTTTCGGCGCATTTTAATTGTGCCCACCGTATTGTGTAAAACTAGCTCACTTCAACAAAAAAAAGTTATGGACCCCGGCAGCCGGAAATGTTCGGAGTCGCGCACACGGGTGCGACGCATCGCAGAAGCACCATCCGAGCCGCTGCCAGCTGGTTGCAATACCTGTTCTTCTTCTCTAAAACATCTCGCCGGAGTTCGGGAAGGAGGGGCTGCCTCCGGCCTTAGAAGGGGAAGGTGTTGGGAGGTCGACAGGCGGTGGCGGCGGGTTGCTGGGTGGTGAAGCGCCGCGGCGGGGACGCCGCCGGCGAGATGTGGTGGTGAGATATCCGTTGGGCTAGGACCGGGCGCGGAGGCGCGGCAGCCGCTCGGAATAGCGCGGCGGAAGGCGGCGGCGCAAGCCGCCGGAGACGAGGAAGGCGGACGAGCTCGTCGTGGCTGCCGTGGGCCTTCTACTACTCAGCACCCCTGGCGGCCGCCGCACGCGCACGGGCCCGGAAGTAGCTGTGGGCCTGTGGGGCTTGTGGCTGCCTGCACCACCCGCAGCGGGCACGAGAGAATGTCCGGTCCGCGTGCCCGTCCGCCGCAACGGCCCGACACGCACGCACGAACACAAAACACAGCAGCTGACTACAAAACCTGCGAAGGAACGAACGGGCCCCGGCAGCCATTGGCCCAGTGCCGTCAGGTCCACAAACTCCAAGCCCACCATACCAGATCCGTCGCGGCGGTGGGGGCGCGCGCGGCAGCGAGCGCCTGCGCTGTGGCCTCGTTGGCCCGGCCCGTGCGCAGCAGCAGGTGCTGCTGCTTGGCTGCTTTCCGTTTTTTACTGCGCAACAGTTCCGGCCGACCGTCCGGGCGTTGAACAGCGGTACACAGCGCTGCAACAGTTTTGCTCCGGTTTGCACGGGGCAGGCCGCCGGTGTGCCCGGACGTTTTGGAGACCCACTGCTCAATGATTCGTTTTCGATGTTTGTATTTACGGACCCTTGAGATTGCTACGCAATTTGGCGAAAACTACGACGGGAAAGCTGATGGAAAAAATATATAATCCATGATGAAGTAAGTTCTAATCTAATGTTTGGTCTCGTTTTCTTTCAGGCAAGTTCCCCTTCTTTAGGTAAAGCCTCGTTGCTCTGGCAAATGGCACGTAAAGCTTCTCTCCAGCATACAACATCAGAAAGTAAGCGTGATAAGTGATAACCTATCGATTCAACATCAGCTTGACGATGGCAACCTTGTGATGAGCATACATCGATTTAGGGGTGAGGTCGGGTCAACTCTACTACAGGACAAGGTTCAAACTTGCGAAGATTAACTATGAAGAGTGATTTATTTAAAAAATTACGAATTTTCGTTGGGGTTAGCTGATCCGATAACAAGCTCTAGCTCCGCTCTTGCACTGATTCCAACATAGAGCCTGTTTGGCGTGAAGCTCTCAAACACTCAAATACAGAAACAGCTTCAAGATCGAAGTCCAGGAGGAGCCGGAGCCATTTTTGTATGTAGTTAGTGGGAACCGGTGGAGCTGCAAATTGTAGTTTTTCTGGCTTCTCATGCTATATATAATGTGGATTCAACATCAACTTGACGATGGCAAGTTTGCGATGAGCATACACCGTTCCCAACTTGACGTCGATGGTGGCACGCATACACCTCTTAAACATTAAAAGATGCGCTAAGTTCGAATTGAAACTTCAAAGTGCGCTCCTTTTTCTTTACCATTTTCAATATTTATGTTATTTCACATGATATTGTGTACTACATCCCATTTAGTTTGAGAGATTACATACTTGTCCCGCAAGTTGGAAAATACAGGCTGCGCTTTAATTAATTTCGAAACGGGAGAGAAAAAAGAAAACACCCCCACAGTAGTAGTACGATCCAACGGTCCGATGGCTGGCACCCGTGCCAATCATATCCCGTCCGTCGTCCTCGTCCAGGGTCCGACGCACCATCGACGTGCGATCAGCATCCTGCGGCCCTGCCGCCGTCACAACCACTCCCCCGCCCCCCTCGTCGTCTCCGCGTGCTCACTCGCCTGGCTCGTCTCATGTGACATCGCGATCCCCACCCAGGCCTACGCGCCCGGTAGCCCTGATCCCTACTCCATCAGGGCAGAGGGAGGGAGCCTCCCATCGCCTAGCCCTGCCACCACGCCATGAGCGGCGGCCTCCCAGCTCAAAACGTGGCCTGCGCCACTGTACACTTGTACCCTCCCGGCTTCCCCATCCTGCATCACCCCGCTTGATCGAGTGGGTGACACTGAAACGGCCTCCTCAGTCATGCACATGCTAATTTTACTTCAAAAAAAAGTCATGCACATTCTAATTAATTACTAGAGCTCGTGTATTTATTTCACTCACATCCCTCACAGGCTCTCACTCTCGCTCTCAGCTCGCCGGCTCTTTTCATTCTTATCCCCTCGCCTCACCTCACCTCACCTCACCTCCCTAGCTGTAGCTTTCTCCACCCCACCTCGTCCGTGTCCGTGTCCTTCCCCGCGGGGGCAAGCAGAAAGGCCGGGGCAGGCGCGACCGGTGATCTTGGTGGGCTCCTGGTGGGGCGTCGTGTGCTGATAGGACGGCTGTGGAGCTGGGCCGGAGACAGCAGGGAGCCGGAGAGGGGATGGAGGCGGTGGTGGACGTCAAGTACATGCCGGCGCTGTTCCTCAACGGCGGCGGCGCTGGGCCCGCGGCGGCGGCGGGCAAGAAGATGAGGCCCGCGGCGGCGGCTTGGGGCGCCGGCGAGGCGGGGGTGTACCGGGAGTGCCTCAAGAACCACGCGGCGAGCCTGGGCGGGCACGCCCTCGACGGGTGCGGCGAGTTCATGCCGGCGCCGGAGGCCGACCCCGCTGACCCGGGCTCGCTGCGGTGCGCCGCGTGCGGCTGCCACCGCAACTTCCACCGCCGGGTCCCCGAGGCGCCGCCCTCGCCGCCCCTCCTCGCGCTGCCCCCGCCCCCGCCCCAGCCGCCGCAGCCGGCGCCGCACGTCGCGCGTGACGGCCGCGCGCCGCGGGGCGAGGAGGCGCCCGAGGACCGCGTGCCGGCCGCCTTCGACGAGGAGACCGAGTCGTCGGACGGGGAGGGGTCGGAATTCGACGAGGACCGCCCGATGTCGCCGCTGCCGGCGCCGGCGGTGGTGCCGCCGGGCTACCTCCAGCCGGCGCCGCACATGCACCTCGCGCTGGGCACCGGCGCGCCGGGCGCCTCGCCCCCCGCGGCCGCGCCGAGGCCGCCCGCGCCCCCGGGCCCGGTGCCGTCGCTCGGCACCGCCGCGGCGGCGGCGGCGGCGGCGCGGAAGCGGTTCCGCACCAAGTTCAGCCCGGAGCAGAAGCAGCGGATGCAGGCGCTGTCGGAGCGGCTCGGGTGGCGGCTGCAGAAGCGCGACGAGGCGGTGGTCGACGAGAGCTGCCGCGAGATCGGCGTCACCAAGGGCGTCTTCAAGGTCTGGATGCACAACAACAAGCACAACTTCGTCGCCGGCCACAGCGCGCGCCGCAGCGCCTCGTCGTCCTCCTCCTCCGCCGTCCCTCCTCCTCATGCCGCCGCCGCCGCAGCACCGCCCGCCGCCCCGGCGCGTCCTTCCCCGCCGCCGCCCGCGCCTGTCCACGCTGACTTCAACATCAACGGCACCACCGCCGACTACTTCCGCGTCGTCCATCCGGGGCCATCGACAGCGAGCAGCGCCGACTCCCCGCTGTCCGCCTAGTCATCCAGACCTAGCGCGCTAATCAGTCGTGGCTCTCATCGTAGCCTCGTGTCTAATTAACCAACCAACCACCCCTAATGGTGGAATGGAATGCATGGCGCTAGTGAAGCTCGCCGGTCTTTGTTAATGGTGGAGCCCAAGAAAGATCTGCAAAACGTGGGCTTTCGGGATCTGACGATGTAATGATGATCCGGGATTAGCGCTGATGAGTACCGTACAGTACTAGCAGGTGGTAGACTGGTACTAATAATAGCCGTAGCGGTGTGTTCTTGTTCTTGAGCTGGGGATGATGGTCGGGTGTATGTGATGTGGTCGTCTTCGTCAAGGATCTCTCATGCTGTTCTCGAATGGGAATGGGTAGTCAAAATGCAAAGCTCTCTTCTTCCTCCTGATGGCGTGTGCTTGTTCCAAATTGTTTTGCGGTGTTCTTGGCAAGCTCCAAATGCTCTGTGGTCCGTACCGCATTTGTCTCGAGCGGTGTCCTGCGTTTGTTTCGTTTGGAAGCCTGAAAAGACCATTCATTGGCACGCACCATTGTGATTAGCAAAGCAACGCGCCAGCAGCAGTGCGCAGGGAAGTACGCAACAGTAAAGACCGGCTGGCCCACTGGCCTGGCCGGTAGCTACAGTGTCAAATGCCAGCCCCAGCTCGTGAAACTGAAACGGCTACAGTGTCAGGGCGTGCTCGGCAACTTCAATGATCATACGCAGCTTGCACATGATGTGGGGCTAGGCTACATTGCAGTGCGCCAAGTTTTTCCTTTTTTCCCCATATGTAATACTGTGCAGAGTTAGCGTGAAAAAAAAACTTTTTCAGCACAACGATGGTCCACTACGAGACACATGACATGATGAAGGATTAGCGTCGACATCGTGGCTTCTGCCCAGTACTCGGATCTGATCGGCAACGGCATGAGCCCTCGGTGGGCATCAGGCCAGCAGGAGCAGCCTGGTGGGGAACGCCGGATCGGAACGGGACACAGGGCGGGCGCCGCCTGGTTTTGTCGCGCTCGGTCCCTGAGAAAGCCACGGCCGCCGCCGAAAAGAAGCGAAGGCGCCGACGCCCCCGTGGCTGGCACTGCCGGCCGGCCGGGGCAGAAAGCTCCAAGCAGTGGCATTCTGATCGTCTCGCCTGTTTGTTTTCTAGCGGAGCGAGCCGAGGAAGGAACCCTCGACGCCGCGATCCGTTTCCTTTCTTCGTGCAGAATGCCACGGCGAATCACCCTTCGTAATCTTCAGTGCTTTCCCTACAGAAGATCATCTAAAGTAGGAAGATGAGTGAATGGCGATTCCCTGACCTTCTTAAATGTATAGTATCTATTGCCGTAGTTACTCCACCGCGGTGTGTGTGTTCTGGTACCTGTATGATGGCAGGTACTCATCGCAGCCGGAGTGAAAGCTGAGAGGCATCTCATGATCTCGCTTTATCTTCCCTTTTTTTCTCCCTTCTCGTCCGGCCATCGATGGCTCTGCAATTCCCCAAAAGATCTGGCTGCTGGGTAGGGTTCATGGGGCTCATGTGACCGATCACCCTAGGCCCCTGACAGAGCATAGCGCTGCTCCCCGGCGCCGTGGCATGCTGCCTGAGTGCCTTCGCCGATCAGCCTCACGCTGACGCCGAGCAGCTTCTCTCCCTTTCCTTTCAGTCCTTTCCCTGTTCTGGTGCCTTTCAGGTTAAGTTTCGCAACGGCATTAGCAGCTAATCGCAGGAGTGTTGCCGTAATTGGAAATGTCACTGGGCACTGGATGCTTTCGTGCTGCTATAGATTAGAGAACCACAACATGCAGTGCACCTGCTCCTATTTCCTTTTTCTGAAGAAAGGAATTGGATTTTATTAAAAAATAATATCTTTTACAACTGAGATCTCAATAAATAAAATTACATTGAATCACGCCACTAGATCTCTACGCTTCATCTTCCTTGCAACCGGCGCCGTCAACTCCTTCAAGAAACTCCATCACCGTGGAACAGCAACACATCCAAACAAAACCGCAGTCCCCACCAACAGAAGACTCCACAGATGTGAAGGCCGCAAAAGATGCGCTGTATGCTCAACCACTGTAGGGGGTAAGAGGCGCCAAGAGCACACCGACCATATCTTCTGAAGGTTGAACCGAACATAAATCCACCGCCGCCGTTAGCTATCACCAATGGCGGCCGAAAGAACAGATCCGCCGTCGCCAGTAGTAGCACCAGCGTACGGAAAGACGATCCCACCAGAGGGGAAAATGGATCTAATCCCTCCTCAAAGAGAATTAGGCCAACATACCTCGATCCCTCAATGAAGAACATAATGTCTCCGAAGAAAACGACACATCCCTAGAGGAGATCCAATACGATATAGAAAGCCAAATCAAAAACATTAAAAAAATAATCCAAGCTCTAATTTAATTATTCTGGAAGAAAAAAAATTATTAGAAAAAAAATCTAACGAAAAAGTAGATCTTCAAAGAGATGCCCCCACCTCCATGTCACCGGCTAGGAGGCCGGAGACGAGGGGAGACGGGGGCCAGAGACGGCGATGGCGATGGGCGGCAAGGGCGGCGCGGAAGGGGATCCGCCCGAGTCGCCCCTGGAGCGACAATGGGGACGAGGTGAAAAAAACAACTAGTTCTTTAGGTAATCTTTACTTGCTCCTACTTCTAAGCACCAAGCTGAGCAAGGCCAGTGTCCAAGTGGCTCTGATGTGCATAGTAAAATGCCTGCAAAAGATGTGCAGCCAAGCCAAGCAAAAGATTTGGGCAATCTGCACAAGCAACGTCGCTGCCAGGCCAGGGCCCAAGTGTCCTAGGCTCCTAGCGTCAACTGCGTCTGCCATGCTATGCGATCCTCTTTTTCCTCGTTGGATTCAAAAGGATTCTTGTTTCGAGCTTTCAGTTACAGGCTTACCGCTGGTGAACCGACACAGACCAAGCAAAGCAAACCAGATTCTCCTCCGTCTAGTTCAGCTCCTCTTTTGATTTGTATCTCGTAGACTGTGCTTGACGTAAACTCTTTGATTCTCAGTTGCCCTAGACTGCAATGCATCAGGTGGGGATACAGAGGGTGTTTGGATTAGGGACTAAAAGTTTAGTCCCGCCACGTCAAAAATAATTTTGATATTTAGAAGTATTAAATAAAATCTGATTACAAAACTAATTGTAGAGCTCCAGAACTAAACTGCGAGACGAATCGAATGAGATATATTAATCCATATTTAGCGGATGGTTACTGTAGCATCACTGTTGTATATTATGGATTAATTAGGCTCATTAGATTCGTCTCGCGAATTAGCACCTATCTGTGCAAAAAGTTTTATAAACAGATTTTTTTAATATTCCTAAATTGCAAGATTATGTTTGATATGACGATGACGAGGATTAAAGTTTAGTCCCTCAGAACCAAACAGGCCGATATTCTTCCCTTCGTTGAACCGCCGAAAAGAAAAATCAGAAGTGAGTTTACAAGATTTGGTAAAAATTCCTTAAGAATTCTACAAATCTTTGTGTTCCATGTGCAGCTTGTTTCTCACAAATCCACACAAAGATGATTCTAAGCTACTTCAAAAAAGGACCTTTTTCCCAAAAAAAAGTCGATCACCAAATGAAAACTTGACTCTTTTTTGCTTGTTCGGATGGGGTGGGATGGCGGAAGAGAGCATCGCAACTGACAAGTGGGATTCACAAGGCTTAAGACAGTTACGAAGCAGGCATCCTAGGAGACACTATCAAAAAAATCCACGGGCAATTCGCAAACGGGTCCAAAAGACCAGAACAGTCTATGTCCCGGGTAAAAAGTCGAACCCAAGTGACAAACACCACTCATATTTCTGCATGCAGTTGACAGTTACGTTTTGGGTGGCACTCGACGTCGCTTCTTTGGAATTGTATATAGCTTTCACGCCCTCCACAAACCAAGATTCCGTGTGGATAATATAGCAAGGAAGCTGGGGACTAATTCCGATAGGGATTCTCATGCCTTTGATAGACCATGCCCATGATATGAGACTGTACGTACGTCTATAGGACCCTGGGGAAGTATTATCTCAGAAGTTGTGTGTTGTACAATGGATTTGGCTTTTGTTTTAAAAAAATCAAGAAAAATTATCACTGTAAACAATCTATTATTTTAGTAGTAACTAATCCATCAATCCATGCTCCTGCAAGGCTTATCATATTGAGCGACATAAGTATTAGAAATGCATAAAAAATAGGGTACATAGCCAATAATCAAAATATATAGCTTACCCCCTCATATTTAATAAATATTCTAATGTATTACTCATCAGATAGATTTGTACTTATATGTATCTGATTCATATAGACTTTAGTTATGAATTACCTTATACAACTTTTCCTCCACATCCATACTTTTGTTTACTTTCATCACACCTCCATACGTGTTTGACATTTGTTTAGTTGAAACCTTAGTTTAAGCTATATGTTTAGAATCGGTATTCTAATCGCTTTCTGCATACATATATACACGGTGTACAGGATGACACACATAATGCATGTATACTTTAATTAGTATTTTCTATATTGAAAATGCATGGTAGAAATGGGTAATCTAGAATCATATATTGGTGTGCTTTAGGATAAGTTTTTTATATGGCAGATTTAGGTGTTATTTAATGTTATTTAATAATGGCAGACATGTCTAATTTGGATGCAAATTTCGAGATGTTACTTAGATTACTTTTTTATAATGGAATATGTAAAAAATTTAAATTAAGATTTGGGGTTAATTTGCATTATTTATCATGGCTGATGTGGGTCATTTAGATTTAGATTAAGGTATACTTTAGACTGTTTTATAATATAATAGTAGAGGTGGGTAAATTGTTAGAAACAACCATACATCTAAATAGCTATAACATCAGTGATGATTAGAGACTACTCCTTCCGTCCTAAAATATAAGGCATTTTGGTTTGTGCTATGTCAAACTGTTCTAAGTTTGGCCAAGTTTGTAGAAAAGAGTACTAATATTTTGAATATCAAATGAGAATAATTAAATCCATTATGAAATATATTTTCATAATGTACATATTTGATGTGTTAGATGTTAATATTCTTCACTATAAATTTAGTCAAATTCATACTACTTTGACTTAGGACAAAACAAATGCCTTACATTTCAGAACGGAGGGAGTTGAGTGTTTCTAATTTTTGTGAGAAATTCTAGAATTTATCTTTTTTTTTAGTGTGGCTCCTGAGAATTTAGGAGCCTCCGATCAGTAAGGATAAGGTAGGTACAGAAATATCGTGCATTTTATATAACACTCATATCATTTGTTACACACTATTGACACAAAGGTGGATATTGGATTGGCCAAGGTGGCCAAACGTTCCATACATACACCAGGTCTAGATTCTAGGCCAAAGGCGATGCATCTCGCACTGACCAAAAAAAAGTCACGCGTGCACCATAGGGTGATGGCTAAAGAGATGAGGATCTTATCTCTGAAAAACCCAACCACAAATTAAAGTCAGCCGAAAGCATCATAAGATTACATCTTTCCCATCATTTTCTCCCCTTTATTCATTATTCCAATTTCCAAACGATCGATGATAACTAACAAAAGGTCAATTTTACCACCACCAAGATTATGGACTGGTCACAAACAATGGCAGATGGCGAAGATAATAAGATCGACTGAGATGATCAGGTCGGCATTGAGCATTGGCTGCTTCCTTCCGTCGTTTCTGGTGAGTCAATGGGAGATGGCTTTGTAGCATGTTCAGCACTTCAGGTTGTGGCTGTGGATTAGGGAATTGGCCACTGTTCCGCATATCACGGATCAGTGGCATCATTAGAGTGTCTTTAATAGTGAGTCAACCCCTAACAGTACGAAATGTAAGTGTCATCTGAAATAGCTTAGGGAGTGTTTAGTTCTATAGGTATAAATTGTTGGCGTGTCACATTGATCGGATATGCTGGCAAGTATTAAACGTAGACAAATAATAAAACTAATTACAGAACTCACCAATAAACCGCGAGACGAATCTAATAAGGTATATTAATCTATTATTAGCGGATGGTTACTGTATCATCACTGTTAAAATGATGGATTAATTAGGCTCATTAGATTCGTCTCGCGAATTAGCACCCATCTGCAAAAATTTTATAAGCAAATTTTATTTAATACTTTTAAATGGTAAAATTCTCTTCGATGTGATAGGGTATAATTTTTTGGGATGGAGATACTAAGTCCATGGTCTAAAGCTAATATAATTCCTTATGTCATGTACGTGAGCATGCGATTGATTATTTTGGCATTACGGCATACATCTACGTGCATCTTTACTGATCCCCCCATATGTCCTTACGTAGAGCAAGAACTAAGCAAGGTCGAAAGAGAACATTCAAGAGCTTCATTAGTCGCCGTCGATGGTTCACGTTCACACACGCATTTGCTCACCGTGCTAAGGTCGTGTTTGTTTCTGCTTATGGCTTATGGCTGATTTGAAGATTCAATTGGTTGGATTCTCGATTCTGAGAGTTATCTAATTTTTGAATTTTCCAAAATAGAGCCTTCAAAATTGGACGAGTAAAATACATGGACGGTCCTCCAACTTGTCTTAAGGTGTCATCTAAGTCCCTAAACTCTCAAAATGTATTTTATATCTCTAAACTTGTCTGGAGGTGTCATTCGGGTCCCTAAACTCTCAAGATGCATCTTTGGGTCCCCAAACTTATCTTAGTGTCATTTTGGTCCATAAACTCTCAAGGTGAATTTTCATATCATTGAAAATTATCATGAATTATTTATATTCAAAATGGACTGTTTATTAAATTATTTTTTCAGTCGATTCATTTAGAAATCTTACCGCTAAGCAGTGGTGGATACAAGGCTAAGGCCATGGCCCTAGACGTTGGGCCGATTTCTCCACACTGTAGCTACTATAGCACAAGTGGTCCAGCCTAGCTAGCAAATGTTCTCCACTGAATGGACCTAGATGTGGGCGTGGTCCAGGTCCGCCCCTGCCACTAAGACAATTTTAATTCTGAATTAGCTGCTTATTAACCATATATCATGGGTTAATTTACATCATTTGATATCAAAGGTGAATATTATAGTTTTCTCGAGGATATTAAATGCTAATCCTGAATATTTTCTACTAACTATTTATATTTTATGTGCGTTTTGTATAAATTTATTAAGATAATTTGTTGCCATTCTAAAAAGTCAAAATAGCAATTTTATTAAATTTAAAGTAGTAGAAGAATTTTCCATTAATTGAAAGTATCAAAACAATATTTATATTAAATTAAAAATAGCATCTTGAGAGTTTAGGGACCTGCATGACATCGCGGGATAAGTTTATGGATCTAAAAATGCATTTTGAGAGATTAGCGACCTATGTGACACCTTGGAAAAAGTTTAGGGACCTAAAAATATATTTTAGGAGTGAGGGACCTAAAAATGTATTTTAGGAGTGTAGGGACCTAGATGATACACCAGAACAAGTTTAGGGATCGCTGATGTATTTTACTCAAATCGGACAAAACTGAAACAAACGGAGCCTAAAATGAGCCTACTAGTTGGCAATTGGACCAGAGTCATACATATGAGCCTGAAGGTGATGAGTCTGGTTGTCGAGGATCATGTCGTCTGCTGTTGAAAGAAAGTATAGCTAAAACTACGATCACCCAAGTTAAGTTGGATACTCGAACATAAGAAGGAAACGTCTCACGCCCTGAGGAACCAAAGCAATTGAGGTCTGTTTACTTTGCAAATGCACTCCAATTCAACTTGCTTTCGATGATCTTTTTAAAGTAATCTTTGACCAAATTTATGTTTCATCAAACACCAAAAATAGCTCAAACTGTTTTTATTACCAAACCAGAGCATGGTTCACCGCGATGCCAAAACACAGTTAATGTTAGTTTGAGCAGGCCATGGCAGGGCAGCTAGGTGCACTTGCATGCCGCTGCTTCCCGCAGCCGCTCTACCGACGGCATCCTGCCGGCGCCGCCCATCTTGCGCTCCTTGGCCGCGGCGAAGACTCTGGCCGCCCACTCCGCGAAGTAGGCCTCGTCGTGCCCGATCTGCCGGCTCTTGTAGCAGCTGAGGATGTCCGGCGAGTCGGGGCACGGCTCGCCGTCGGGATCCCACCACGAGCCCTCGTGCCGCATCCCCACCCGGTCCGCCATCCACCGGTACACGAACTGCCCACCGCCGGCCCTCTGCCTCCACCCCAGCGGGTAGAACTCCATCACGCTGCTGTTCCGGTCCATGAACAGCAGGTTTGTCACCTGCGCCCCGTGCGGCGTGATCAGCACGTCCGTGGCGCTCAGCAGCCTCACCTACAAAGGCAAAGAGAAAAGAAAGAAAAAATTGGGGTATGATAGGGATAGATCAACCATCCATGCCATGCATCCAGATTCCAGACATCCACTGGGCTGGTGGGCGGCGACAGACCTGGTCACAGAACGTCAGGTTGTCCGTATGCGCGGTGGTGACCACGCACCCGGCCACGCGCGCGCACTCCTTCTCGAACACGCGCCTGACAGCCGCCTCGTCCTTGAACGCCCGCGCGCCCCTCCGGAGCAGGAGGGTGACGCGAACTGCCGGCGGGCCGGCGGCGCCACCGCGGCTGCCGTTCCCTGCTCCTGGCGGTGGCGCGTCCACGACGCCGCAGCGCGCCCTGGCCTTGCACCGCATGAGGTCGAACGCCCCGCGCAGCCGCTCCCTGCTCAGGCCTTGCATCTGCCTCCGGAACACCACCGCCTCCTCGAAGCACACCGGGCCGGCGCGATCCAGGAACGTCTCCACGACCATCTCGGCGCCCGTGACCGCCTCGGCCAGCAGCGTCAGCCAGCCGCTCATCCGCGTCCTCGCCGCGCCGCGCTGGAACAGCGCCCACCTCGCCGGCGCCGCCCGGCACCCGCCCCGCGCGTGCCACGACACGAACGGGGCGAGCGCCGTGAGGCCGTGCCAGAGGTTGTCGTAGTCGTAGGGCGACTCGGACACGAACGCCAGCCCCGGCAGGAGCGCCGCGCCGCGGGGCAGCGCGTCGCGCCACGCGAGCGCGTAGGTGGTGTCCACGCCCGGGGGCGCGCGCACGCAGAGGACGCGCCCGGCGGACGCCGCGGAAGGGAGGGCCAGGTGCCTGGCCTCTCCCTCCGGCTCGGCCGTGTCGTTGAGGGCGCTGACGAACCATGCCCCTGCCGCGGGCTCCCGCGGGTCCCTGAGCGGGTGGAAGGTGGCGAGCGAGCGGAGGCGGAGGACGAGGTCGTCGACGGCGGCGGTCTGGCCGGCGCACCGGGCGGCGGGGGACAAGAGGCCGAGTGTTCGGAGGTGGATGCAGATGAAGACGGCGAGCAGGAGGGGGCCGGGGACGAGGCAGAGCGCGGTCTTGAGCCGATGACGACGACAGTGTAGCAGGTTCGCCGTGGCGCCGTGCTTCTTGGCCATGGCGACTCGGCGAGCTGCTCGACCGTTGCACAATGGACGATGGTGCTGGATCGTGTTCGTGCATGCATGCATGGATATGAAGAGGAATTGAGGAGATTGCACGTTGACCTATCAGCTGTGCCTGTAGCTACCTTGATAAGCCACATGGACACATGCATGGTGCTTCTTCTCGGCACACTGACGCTACCGTTCATCCATGCATGGTGCCTCCAGCCGCAAAAAAATGGCTACTTGGCCATCGCATTCGCATCTATTTAATTATTGGTCATCGTGTAGAATGCAGACGGCACTTACAAATTTAAATTTAAATTCGGCACCGGGGAACTGTGAATTACGCGAAAACCAGACCGGGTCATCCGTGGTGTGGAGTAGAAACATAGAAAAGCTGCACAACATAGGATCAGGAATAATGGACGCACATTCATTCCGGCTAAAAAATAAGACCGTCAGTTAAGCACACATTTTCAAACTCAAAATGAACTTATCTACTACATGTCCTGCCGACGTCTGAACCGATAAATTAAATTACCATGGACGACAAGATTAATCAAGATTATTACCCAGGCTAGCTTCATGCACGAAGGTACAGCTCCAGGCAACAAAGTTCAGGTACCTAGCTAGTACTTCAGGGTCACTACATTATCAGCTCATTCATTTTTCGCATGCCGTTTCTCAGGTGCCTAGAACGAGTTTGGACTTTTGGAGCAGGTATGAGTAAGTTTGACTGAATGATGAGTTTTAAATCTCCACCCCATATAAAAATCTAAACTTTGTATGTGACTCTCTGCGTGAAGTAGTTCCGACTCCTATTTGCCTTTTGCATGCTGTGAGTTGAAGGAGGCGCTTTGGTTTGGATTTTTCTTGACAAGAAACAGAAAACTCTTCCGATCCGAACACGCATGTAATATCAAGTAATGCAACAAAGTCAACGGCCTGTGCAATATATGTGCTGAGACTTCTGAAGTGAGTCAGTCCATTTCACACGCAGATATAGTTTAACTGTTCGACGGATTAGTTAAGTACTGCTAGTAGCAGTCAACGGCAGACTTGGCTCTGAAACTTTTGATGGGCACAAACCAAATGTTCGTTACCCTCCTGGCCTCCTCGCCTCTCCATCTCAACAAGTGGCACATCCAGCAAGCGCCTGTCAGAGTCGGTACAGCAAAACATGTACTCAGTGTCAGTGTAAGAGAAGGGAGGAGAGAGAGTGACCGGGAAGGGAGGGAGGAAATAGAAAAATATTCTAACCTACAGTTGACAGTTGACATAGAGGATGAGATATAAAGTACGATGGGTGCGGAAAAAATTGGTATGGAGGAGAGAATCTCGATGACCAAGATAAAATATTTATTTTAGAGGATGAAAATAGAGTATGACAAGTGCAGACAGCTTTACTAGCTCCAATGATTCAACTCCTCTCCAATTTGTCTTAACTGGATAAGCCAACATGCAACTTCTTCGCCCCTCTATTCTCCCTCACTCTGGCTCTGCACCAAGACCCAATTCTCCGTCCGCCCAGCTCGCGAAGAGCTCCGACCACCTGCCCCGCACCGGCGCCAGGCTCGACCTCGGCCGGCGAGCTCCGCTGCCCAGCCCACGTTCTACCTCGGCTCCGGCAAGGCGGTGACCACGTAGATCTCTGGTTCTATCCTATCTTCTCCTACTGATCAAGTGATCCGGCAAGGTGGCGACCACGTAGATCTCTGGTTCTATCCTATCTTCTCCTACTGATTAAGTGATCGTCAGCGTGCAATAGGCTAGCTAGCTCCGAATTTAGGTGTGTTTAGTTCCAGGGGTGTAAAGTTTTGACGTGTCACACCGGATATGCCGGTACACATTTGAAGCATTAAACGTAGATTAATAGCAAAACTAATTACAGAACTTGCCAGTAAACCGCGAGACGAATGTAATAAGGTATATTAATTCATGATTAGCGGATGGTTACTGTAGCATCACGGTTGCAAATCATGAATTAATTAGGCTCACTAGATTTGTCTCGTGAATTAGCACCTGTTGGTTCCGAAAATGGGCGACAGCTAAACTACTCGACAGCGTGTGTCGTGCGTCATGATCGGAGGTGGCCTAGCACACAATAACTCGAGGGATTATACTGGTTCAGGCGAGAACGCTCTACGTCCAGTTGGGAGCCAGTCTCATGTATTGCTCGAGCCCAGGTGCTCGTAAGAGTTGGGGAGTACAAGCTTTTTGAGTGCTAGAGAGCTAGGTGTTCTGTCTAACTTGACTTGTGTCTGAATCTATGGGACCCCTCTTTTATAGCTCAAGGGGGCCCATGTTACAGTAAATTCCTTGGAGGAGAAGGCTTCGGGGAGAAATATCTTTGACTCCGGGGGTCGGGCGGCCCAAGTCGTCAATGGGCCCGTACAGGTGATCAGTCGGTGATGTCCTTGGTGGATTGCGTAATCCCGAAATCCTGGGTGTCTTCTGGTCTTGAACCTGTTTGTCGGGTCTGGTCAATCAATAGGTACGGGAGCCCTGATGGGATGATGCAGCCGTCCCATCGGGGGGGGGGGGGGGGGGGACTGTTTACATGCTAAGTCTTATCTCAGTTGATGGTTTCTTGGGGGTCAAACCGTGATGACGCCAGGTCTGATCATCACAAGGACCAAGTGGACACCACAGTGTTGGTCGTCTGCTGCAGCAGAGGCACAGTGGCCCACTGTTTGAGCGTACGACTCCGGGAGGGTCGCATCCACTTGGTACGGTCGGGTTTGACCCTTGCGGACCAAGTCAGAACGTTCGTGACCAAGAGGGATTTCCCTTCTAGCGGCGACCCGGGTCAGTTCGGAGTCTAAAAGGAGGAAGAGGAGTGGTGCCCGCGGTCCTTCGCCGAGTCCTCCCGTGAGCGTTCGGACTCGGCGTCGCGGGCTGTGGAGTTCTGTTCGAGGAGACCTCCTAAACGGGGCTCATGGGCTCAAGTGGCCCATGAATGTTGTGTGGCTAAAAGGCCGTGAGTGCGAGAATCACTCACGCCTTGTCCTGACAAGGTGGGCCTGCTGGGACCCCTGGCCCCCGAGCGTCCTCGCAATTTGTTTTAATCACGTGGGCGCTTTGTCTTCGTAAGGGGAGAATTAATGCGTGTGGGCGGCGCAGTGCTATGAGGCGATTGTGCAGGGGCGTTTCCCGTTTGCCCGACGGTTCGTACGAGGGGTCGTTGGGTCATCATGACCGCTCTGTACCGCCTGCCTCGCACCGTCCTGATGGGGGAGTTGATGAGTCCCTGACCTTTGTGTCGCATCAAAGGCCTGCCGTTTCTCCTTTTTTAGTGTAATATATTCCCTACGTGGGGGAACTGTGTGGCCCGTGTGAGGTCGCCTACCAGGGTTTGCTAGACCGGTCTCCTTTGTACTATAAATAGGGGGTGCGCCGGGTGCGCTCCACAAATCACCAAAGTCATGTCTCTCGTGTTGCGTTGTGTGCGCCCTCCTGAGGGCAGCGACAGTTCTTCCAACCTCAGGTGTTAGAGGAGAGTTTGTGAGTAGTGGGGGACAACCTGCGGGAGCCGGCGGATCGCTGCCGAAATCGTCGAACGGGCCAGTGCGCCTCATTCAATTTCGAGCGACCATCGCTGTGTTCAACGTAACCGCTTAATTGAGCGGGTGCGGCGCGCGATGGCACCCTGGCTGCCGGCCGATGATCTTCGGCTGAAGGCGACGATCTCGAGCTTGACATCGCAGCCCAACGGCGGATGTCTTTGTGCTTCGACCGCCTCGGTCGGGAAGACGGGAGGAATTCCTCGTTCTGTACGAGAGCCTAGCGTGCTCTCAAGAACTTGGGGGTCCTTAAGTTGGGATCTGGTTCCTCTTCTTCCCGGTCGAATTACGATCTTTTGGAGGACACGCCCGTCGGAGGTGGCGGCAGCCGAGGAGGGGCTCTTGAAGCATCTTCTTCTTCGGTCGGCATCATTATCGAGCACCTCCTGGTGGCATCCCCTAGCCTAGGCATACGTGAGGGCGGCAATGTTAGAGGAGGGTTTGCGAGGCAGATGTCCCTCCGTGCCTCCCCGCACTTGAAGCAGCCACTCTTTAGGACTCTAGGATTACTCCCCTAGTGGGAGTAATAGGATTTGTACCTTGTAACGGCCTTGGCCGAGCGTACTTTGTAATGTTTATTTTTTTAGAAGTGAAATGATTTTTCCAGTTTTAGACTTCTTTGTTCATTCGCATGTCCGTGATTTAAAGGAATGATTTCATCGTGAGTTACTTTGGACTGAGCCGAAAGTGCCTTGGCCTGGCAGGGTCATTGTTAGCGCGAGCAGCGTCGCGAGATCTGAACTCTTTGGTTCAGCTTTTCCCATGATTTTTTTAGTAGGAAGAGTCGGCATCATTTTCCCAAGTGGTTTTTGATTGAGCCGAGTGCGCCCTGGCTGGCAGGGTCTTTTGCGCGAACGGTGTCACGAAATCCGAACTTATTTTGTTCGGGCGTGTAGTCTAGTTTCCCCCTGCGACTTCTGCGGTCGGAGGGGTTGAGTCAGCGTCACTTATCCGAGTGTACCGAGTGACGTGCTCGGTGAGCTCCTAGTGGGTGGGGTCGAGCGCAATGCTTCGAGCGATCCGAGTAATGCCCAGTTTCGTCGTTAGTGACGAGGTTGGCAGGGCCTTCATGAGGCGCGTTACTGCTCCACTACCCGCCCGTCCCAGTCAGATCTCCCGAGTCATTCGACCGAATCGGGTGGCCCGTTGGCCTCCCCTCTGGTAGGGATTCTGTGGGTTCGGCTAGAGGTCAGGATCGGACGAGAAAATCATGGCATTTTGAGTCGCCTGGACGAGTCGGGAAGCGACTGCTCGAGTCGCCATCTGTTTTCCCCTGGCTCTGTTCAACACAAGGCAGCCTGGAGCCTGCCGGGAGACGGCTTTTGAACCTCGGTCTGTGAGTCCATGGACTCGGCACATTTTGTACCGAAAAAATGGATTCAAGAACAATAAGCAAAGTAGATTTGCGAATGACAAGTGCAGGGGTGTGCATTGGATCTCACCAGTGCGGCGACGGTGGCGGTGCGATTTTACCTGAGGACGCCTAGCGTCGTCACACGTCAGGCTGCACTGTGGCATTTGATGAGATGCTTTGCTTGCCGTACCTCCTGCGCTTACGTCACGAAACTGCTCCAGCTCCCGTTTCTGTTGCGGTCATGGGTCAGGCGGAAATGTGGGAAGAGTCGTACCTCTTGGCCTTTTCACGGGAGTCGAGGGGTCGCGCGACACGTGGAGTTGCTTTCTAGCTATAAATACCCCGTCTCCTCCCCGGCCTCTTCACCAGCGAGCGTCAGTTGCACCATTCCTGTAGGAAGAGAGAAAGAAAGAACAAAAAACCCCAGCCCTCTGCTTCTTGCACCGTGATGGCTGACCGGAAGCGTCCCGCCGGCGAGGGCTCGAGGGGCCATTGTCGTGGTCCGCCGCGTCTGTGCGCGTTTCCACGCCCAAGGGTGGGTGGTGTCCCTCCCCTTCACGGCTCGTTGTTTGATCGAGATTGCAAGAGACTGACATTGTGATTGATGCAAGACTGCTTGGACCGGCGTCAGGATGTACCTGGCGGGCTGTGGTCTCGGCGGCGACCCTTCCTCCGACTCATCGCCGTCGTGGTCGTCGTCCCCCTTGGGGTCTGCGTCTTCCTCGGAGTCCAACAGGAACGTGCGGGAGAGGATCCGCGTCCTCGTGCGGGAGGGCACCGAGGCGAGGGAGCGGTACTCCGCGGCGACACGGAGCTGGACTGCGTTAGGGAAGCCCTTGAGGCCGTGGAGAAGAAGGCCACGGACATCAAGGGGGCCCCGGACGCCGCGGAGCTGGAGACCGCTGCGGCACGTATCGAGGCAGCGGACGCCCAGGCGCTCGCCGCAGGTTAGTTTGCGTTTGAGGCCTTGCCCGTTCTTGTTGGTTTTCTGGGTGGAACGTTGCTTGATGGTTTTTGTGTTCCGGGGCGAGAGGAGGAGGTGGCCGCCGTCCGGGCGGAGCTGGAGCACCTACAGCAGCGCCACGCCGACCTGGAGAAGCAGCATGGCGACCCCTCGCACGCCGCGATGATTGCGGTGGTGGTGAAGGGGACGAGAGGGCATCTGCTGCCCGACTGTCTGCGCGCGCTCCCATTCCCTGTGCGCGACCTGGTGACCGAGGGCGTGCGCCAAGGTGGTGTCGTGTCCCTGGTGGCGATGTACTCGCGCTCCACGTGGGACCGGCACATGTTCCTGCCTGGGTTCCCGCCCCACCACGTCCTGCAGTAGAAGCGGGAGCTCGTCGCCGGCTTCCGGGAGTGGGGAGACTGTGGTGCCAGGCTCTATGGCGATGCCAGGCCGAACCTGGGCGGTGCGTAGGTGGCTCCTGCATGGGCGTGACGGCGGCGTCCGCAGTAGTCACGGGCCGCTTTTGTTTTAGTCCGAGTGGTCGGGGGTAGGGCGAGGCCCTCGAGTGTCATGCACTCTGGACTCGGATCAGTGGGCATAATGCTCGCTGATCCAATATGTATCGCCTTATATTAAGTTTTAGTGTAAAACTTTTTCTGTTCAGGCTATGTATATGTTAACTCGTGTGATTTTTGTCGAACAGACCCATTCAGCAGCGCGAACGGAGTCCTGCAAATCGCGTTTGTACGAATCGATCTGTTCTGTGGTGCGAACAGAGTCTCACGAGTCACATTTCTCGAGGTGGGGCGTGCGAACGACGCTTCGCGTGCGGAGTCCGCAAGCGTGCCAAGGGTGGGGCCCCCGGGCCGCGTGGCCTGCCGCGACGGTTCGGCTTCGGCAGGGCTCATGGGCCCACTTGCGATAGGTCGCTTCTCATTGAGGAGGCTCTAGGAGGGAGGGTTTTGTCAGTTGACTTCTTTCCTCGCCTTCCACAACTTTTTTCTCGCCGTCTGTTCAGGCTATCTCCACCATCGCCGCCGCCTGTTCCCTCGCTCCAGAGAGCTCTGCAGCCACTACCGTAGCGCTCCGCGCTGCCGAGATGTCGCGCTGGCGTCAATCTAGCGTAAATGAGTCGTTGCTGGAGTATTTCGCGGTGAAGGGGTTCCTCCCTCCAAAGGAGGTGGTGGGATGGAGAGCTCCGCCGCTGGAGCATGAGGAGCCACATCCGGAGCCGTACGAGGTGGTGAGCTTCCTTGCCTTCCATGAGCGGGGGCTCGGATACCCTGCTCACTGGTTCTTGCGGGGTCTGCTCCACGAATGGAGGTTGGAGTTGCAGCACCTGAACCCAAACTGGGTGCTGCACATCACCGACTTCGTGACTCCGTGCGAGGCATTCCTCGGAATCGAGCCACACGCGGGCTTGTTCCGGGCATTCTTCTACGGCAAAACCTCATCGGCGAAGGGGGAGTCATCGTTCGCCGCGCCTGTCGGCGGCTTCGGTCCATAGAGGAGACCTCGCCATGACGACGTATACCTGGAGTACACCCCCGCCGACACGAAGAAAGGGTGGCACGGCGATTGGTTCTACATTAGGAACCCATCGGAAGCGCCTTTCCCTGAGTTCCAAGGGGAACGGCCGGTGAGAGACCTGAGTTGGACCTGGGGGATGCCAATGACAGAGAAGGCCCTCGTGGTGGCCATAAAAAAGGTCATCCGTGAGCGGGTGGTGAAGGCGGAGCTGAATGGTGCGATGCTCTTCTACACCAGGCGGGAGCAGCATGTGATGCCGCTGGCGGAGCGGAGGAATTTGATGTGGCTATACTCCGGTCCGTCCGACCCGGATCGGGCGTTCGCCAAGGAGCTCCCGGAAGATGACGTGTACTTCTGGCTAATGATGGTCCTCAAGGGAGCGGACCGGGAGTAGATCAGGGGACTGGCTCCTTTCGACTGCAAGAGCCCTCCCAATCTGGTACAAATTCTTCCCTTGAGTGATGTTTCTAGTTGGCGGTGCAAAGCTTGATTCGATAATTCACGGATGATCTGTTTTCGCAAGGGCTTGGCCACCCGTGCTCTTGACCTCACCTTCTCGGAGGCCCAGAGGGCAAGCAAAGCAAATTGCTCTAGAGGAGGTTGCTCGGGAGGAGGAGGAGGAGGAGGAGGAGGAGGAGGAGGAGGAGGAGGAGGAGGAGGAGGAGGAGGAGGAGGAGGAGAAGGAGGAGGAGAAGAAGAAGGAGAAGAAGGAGGAGAAGAAGAAGGAGGAGAAGGAGAAGGAGGAGAAGGAGGAGGAGAAGAAGGAGAAGGAGAAGAAGGAGAAGGAGAAGAAGGAGAAGAGGGAGGAGAAGGAGAAGGAGAAGAAGGAGAAGGAGAAGAAGGAGAAGAGGGAGAAGAAGGAGAAGCAGGAGAAGGAGGAGAAGGAGGAGAAGGAGCAGGAGAAGAAGGAGAAGGAGAAGAAGGAGAAGAAGGAGAAGAAGAAGGAGGAGGAGGAGGAGGAGGAGGAGGAGGAGGAGAAGGAGGAGGAGGAGAAGGAGGAGAAGAAGAAGGAGGAGAAGAAGAAGGAGAAGAAGAAGAAGAAGAAGAAGAAGAAGAAGAAGAAGAAGAAGAAGAAGAAGAAGGCCGTTAAGGCGGCGAAGCAGGAGGCAAGGGAGATGCAGATCATGCGCCGCGCCTAGAACGGTGAGGATCGCGACAAGATGCAGGAGGAGTACCCCTCCACCACCGAGATCGAGTCGAACCCCAGTTCCGACGGTGGGGCTGACTCGAAGGAGACGTGGAGCGGGGCGTTGTACTTCACTGTGGTGGGCGGGGATGGTGACGCTGGACCGCGTGAAGCCAGCAGCTCCGGGCCGAGTGATGCTAGCAGCTCTGGGGTGTCCCGCTACAATTCTGGTGCAAGGAAACACGCAGCAGAGGACGTCGCGGCGTGGGAGGATGAGGAGGCGAAGCGCACTCGGACGAAGCGGCGTTCGGGCGCAGGCGTACCGTGAGAGCACGCCTGCCGGAGGCGGCTGCTCCTTGTCCGCCCCAGCGTCGTCGCCGCCGCGGGCGGTGGCGTCGACGCCGCTCCCAAGGGCTGCCAGGGAGAAGATGCCGGCGCACCACGGTGGCCGTGTTGCACCCATGTCCATGGCGCCAGCAGGGCGAGGGGTCCCCCCGATGCTCGGGAGATCGTCTCGTGTCGCGAGAGCTCCGGCTGGAGGCAATCATTCGTCGGTGGGACATCCTCCCGTCAAATTGCTCTATGAATTTGTGATTTGACTTCGTCTTCCTTGCTTTAGGAGGATGACGGAGATTTCCATGGGAAGCTCCCTAGAAATGGTTGAGTGCGTGCCCAGCTGGCCCTTCCTTGCAATGATGGGAAGAGGGCAGGGCCAAGGAGTTGTTCGCCCGGCCGTTCTGCCGGAGGCGCTCCCTCTCTCGCCGGAGCAGGGGTTGACCGTGGCTTTTTCATCCAAGGCCGATGTAGGGGAAGGTCAGAGCGCGGTCCCTCCCTCTTCGCTGGCCATGGACTGCCCCGTGCCCCCGGCTGTAGTCGTGCTGGATGACGAGGATGATGACGGGCGAGCGCCGCCGTCGCCAGCCGTGGTGGACGCAAAAGATGGGCGCGTTCCAGCTGGAAATGATGTCGTGCATGCTTCTCCCTTGCGTGAGGCCTCACCAATAGAGGTGGGCCATTCCACATTGGTCCTAGCGAGTAGTTCATCGGCGCTTCAAGGTGAGGCACCACGCGAGCTGGTGTGGCCTGACCCGTCCGAGCCTGAGCGGGCGCGTTTTGTTCTCCGCGATCCGGCGGAGGCGGAGCTCTGGCGGCGGGATGCTCAGGTCAGGAAGTCGGCATATGATGAGCTTTCCAAGGTGGAGTCGGAGCTCGCCGATGCCCTGGAGAGGGTTCGGGTTGCCTGTCGCGCCTCGTCGGGGGAGCTGCAAGAGCTCGCCCAGCGTTTGGAGATGATGCGAGAAGTCGCAATTCCTGCTGGAGGAGCACGCCCGTGAGCAGAGTGACGCTAGAACCCATCGGAGGGCAGAGGAACTAGCGCAGGAGCTGGACTCGACGCGATCGGCGGACTGCCGGGAACGCAAGCGTGCGGATGTCGAGGAGCTACAGTTGACCATGGCTCGGTCGTCTCTAGAAGAGGAGCGTGGTGCTCGCGAGTCCGCGGAGAAGCATTCCCATGCTCACGCCGGGGAGGTGATCTCCCTAAAGGCAGAGCTCGCCCAGAGGGAAGAGCAGATCCAAGCACTCGAGGCTGCCGCGGAAGGTGAGACGTTTTGTTTGCCATGGTCAACATTTTCTGATGATTGCTGATTTCTGCTTTTGATTTCTACAGAATCGAAATAAAGGAACGCGATCCTACAAGACAAGCTGACATGGTTAGAAGAGGCTTGTCTAACCACCGAATCGAAGCTGGCGGCCTCTCAGCAGGCTGAAACCAAGAGCTCGGCGGCCCTGGCGCTTTCTCAGGAGAGGGAGCGCGCCCTTGAGGGTGAGGCCAGTCGGCTGGAGAAAACAGCCAACGATCTAGTGATTGAGTTAGGCGCGCTCCGGGATGCGCTTTCGTCGTCGATGTCTTGGGTCCTCGCCCGATGGAGGAATCGGTCGTTTCCGATCTCCAGGCGGGCCTAGGTGAGGTTTCAAGGCTCATCGCTGACGGTGTCTTCCATGGTGCATCAGGGGTGCTTACCTCAGCGGTAACGCATTCCCCGAACCTCGACTTCCAGGTGGTCGGCGATGGGTACGCGACTGGTGGACCTTCGATCGTGTGTGCGAGGTGGGCCTGCGCATGGAGCCTATTGCAGCGGCTATCTCGGAGTCCATCACGGTCGACTAGATCAAGACAGCATGTCGCGTCGAGGAAGATCCTTCTCCGGTCGAGGGCGAGGAGGACTCCGTTGGTGTCGAGCCGGCCGCTGCTCCGCCGCACCCTACAACACAGAGCACGCTGCCTCTGCCACCGGTAGGGACTAGCGAGGGGCAGAATGCAAACGAAATAGTGAAATAAGTTTGAATTTTGTTGATTTTTTGTAATTTCGAACGTGTGGGGGAACCCCTGTGGCCCCCGAGTGACCAGTCTTGAGTGTTCAAGGCTGGGAAACTCTAACTCAAACTGTGTTTCAAAATTTTCATGTTTTTTGGTTCTTTATTCTGTTTCTTTTACCTGAATCATCCCGCGCTTGCATTTTGTACTCTCGGGTCGCTCGTTAACCGTAGGTTGCAGGACATAGCCTGGGGCTGGCCCGGTTGGCATCAATTGCTAGTCACCATAGGTCGAGACGAGGACTCAGCGAGTTTAGTGTGTTACGAGGACCATTCATGTAACAAAGCAGGAAAAATACTGCTACACTTAGATAAGAATAAACCGGTTTTCGCTTTTCAAAGGCAAAGTGCGTGGCGGAAGGGAGGCCACCGTATGATGGTGCACCCTGATGGGGCTCGTCCCGGGCGAAAAGTGTTTGGGCCAGGGCGCTGGAAGAGCCTAGTAAAGCGAAATGAACAAAGCGCAAGTAATCGAGTGAAAGGTTAGGGGTAGAAACGACATAACCGTTCGATGTTCCAGGTGTTGGTGAGAATGTTGCCATCGCTGTCCTTTAGTCGGTAGGTGCCTCGTTGGACCACTTCTGCGATCGTGTATGGTCCTTCCCAAGGCGGAGAAAGCTTGTGCTTGTCTTTCGTTGATGGCGCCCTCCGCAGCACCATGTCGCCGACTTGCAGAGTCCTACCTTGTATCTTCCTCTCGTGGTACCTGCGTAGAGTTTTCTAATAGCGAGCAGAGCGGAACATGCCTATCTCCCGTGCTTCCTCCAACAGATCGACGGCTTCCCTTTGGGCCTCCGCGGCTTGAACCAAGTCAAACGCCTTGACCCTTGGAGCGCTGTAATCTAAGTCGGAAGGTATCACAACTTCTGATCCGTAGGTTAGAAAGACAGGGGTGAAACCTGTGGAACGATTGGGAGTTGTTCTCAGGCTCCAGAGTACCGACGGGAGATCGTCCACCCAACGGCCAGCGAACTTGTTGAGCTGCTCAAAGATGCGTGGCTTGAGTCCTTGGAGGACCATGTCGTTGGCTCTTTCGACTTGGCCATTGGTGCGTGGGTGTCCGACTAACGCCCAGTCGATCCTGATCCCGTATTCCTCCGCGAAATCCTAGAACTTTTTACCCATAAAGTTGGTCCCGTTGTCGGTGATTATGGTGTTTGGCACACCAAATTGATAGATAATGTCTAGGAAAAACTTTACGGCTTCTTGCGCACTGGCTTTGACGATGGGTTTCGCCTCGATCCACTTGGTGAATTTGTCCATAGCGACAAGCAGCCGAGTAAACCCACCGGGAGCCTGTTTGAGAGGCCCAATCATGACTAATCACCAAACCGCGAATGGCGAACTGAGGGGCATAGTTTGGAGCGCCAGGGCCGACAGATGTGTCTGTCGGGCATAAAACTAACACCCTTTGCATGTGCGAACGACCTCCTCTGCGTCTCGCAGTGCAGTCAGCAAGTAAAACCCTTTACGAAAGGCCTTTTCGACCAGAGAACGTGGAGCTGCGTGGTGCCCGCAAATGCCAGCGTGGATCTCCTCTAGAGATCCTTTCCTTGTTGAGTCGGGATGCATTTCATGAACATTCCAACTACCGAGGGGCTGCGTTTATACAGCTCACCATCGATCGTGACGAACGTCTTGGCCCACCGAGCGATTTTGCGGGCTGCAGTTCGATCCGACGGGAGGACGTCGTCAATAAGATAGGCCAGGAGGGGTGCCTTCAAGTCGTAGTTGGTCATCACAGCCCCGGGTGCAGGATTAATGACTTCCATGACTTGTCAGCCATTATTGTTGAGCGTGGTGTCAGGAGGTGAGGGCTCGGCAGGTCCCTGACCCGGGCCCCCGAGTATCTGATTAATAGGCTGTGATAAAGGCTTGCGGTGTACCGAGGGCATATGAAGGTCGTTGACGAACACACCGGTCGACGCGTCTTCCCGTTGAGCCGCCATCTTGGCGAGCGCGTCGGCATCAGCATTGTCTTTCCTCGGCTGGTGGTGTAGCTTGATCCCTTAAAATTTGTCCTCTAGCTTGCGCACCTCTTGATAATCGGCGTCCATGAGGGGGCTTTCGCAGTTTGCCTCCTTCATGGTTTGATCCACAATGAGCTTGGAATCGCAGTACACGTAAAGCCGAGTCGCTTTGAGCTCGACAGCAATGCGGAACCCGCTGATCAGCCCTTCGTATTCAGTGGCGTTGTTCGATGCGGGGAAGTGGATACGGATTGCGTATCGAAGTCGGTTACCCTCGGGCGAGACTAGCACGACCCCAGCCCCCGCGCCCGATCCCATGACCGACCCGTCAAAGTAAAGGGTCCAGTACTCATGGGCTATGTCGGGTGTGGGAGTCTGCACTTCGGTCCACTCGGAAACAAAATCGGCGAGTGTTTGCGACTTGATCGTTGTGCGGGGCATATACTTGAGGTCGTAGCCCATGAGCTCGACCGCCAATTTGGATATCCGCCCGGTTGCATCGTGACTGTGAATGACCTCTCCGAGTGGGAACGAAGTGACGACTGTGACCTCGTGGTCTGTGAAATAGTGCTGGAGCTTTTTAGTGGCCATGAGCACTGCATAAAGAAGCTTCTGCACCTGGGTGTACCGAGCTTTGGTTTCGGTAAGCACCTCACTCACAAAATACACTGGTCGCTGGACTTTCATGACGTGGCCCGGCTCCTTCCTCTCAACCACTACTGCGGCGCTGACCACGTGCGTCATGGCTGCGAGGTAGAACAAAAGGGGTTCTCGACGCTCGAGAGCGACAAGAACTGGTGGTGTGGTCAGTAGCGTTTTTAGGCTGTCAAGCGCCTGCTGAGCTTCCTCAGTCCAATCAAAAGTGTTTGATTTTTTGAGGAGTTTATAGAGGGGCATGCCTCGCTCCCCCAGTCGGGATATGAACCGACTAAGGGCTGCCAAGCACCCGGTGAGCCGTTGGACGCCCTTGATGTTGCGGACAGGGCCCATATTGGTGATGGCTATGATTATTTTGGGGTTGGCTTCGATGCCATGCTCGGAAACGATGTAGCAGAGTAGTTTTCCTTTGGGGACCCCGAAAGTACACTTTTCCGGGTTTAGCTTGATGCTGAATTTACGGAGGTTAGCAAAAGTTCGTCGAGGGTAGCGATGAAATCATCCGCGCGGGGCGCTTTGACCACGATGTCGACTACGTAGACAGAAATCATGGACCTCAGAAGCTCGGTTTGCTCAGGCTGCCAAGGTGGATCGATTTGAGACCGAACGACATCGTTATGTAGCAGTAAGAACCCAACAGAGTGATGAAAGAGGTCGCGATCTGGTGATAGTCCGTGTAGGCATCCAGAAACGAGAAGACTCCGCACCTAGAGGTGGAATCGACAATCTGGTCTATGCGTGGCAGTGGGAACGGATCCTTGGGATACACTTTGTTCAAACTAGTATAGTCAATGCACATTCTCCATTTCCCATTCTTTTTCTTTACAAGAACAGGATTCGCAAGCCAGTCGGAGTGGTAGACCTCCTTGATGAAGCCGGCTGCTAGGAGTTTGGCGATTTCTTCGCCGATAGCCCTACATTTTTGCTCGTCGAAATGACGCAAGCGTTGTCGGACAGGTTTTGATCCAGGTAGGATACGGAGCTTGTGCTCGGCGACCTCCCTCGGGATGCCAGGCATATCAGACAGCTTTCACGCAAACACATCCTGATTGGAGCGCTGGAAGTCGACGAGCGCATCTTCCTATTTGGCGGGTAGTTGGGCCCCGATTTGTACTTCCTTAGCTGGGTCGGTCAGATCGACAGTGACTACCTTGGTGTCCTCAGTTGGGCGGAAGGCGCTGGCGGGACTCGGCTCGTTGTAGTCGAGGGTGCACTCCAGCACCCTTGCTTGAAATTGCTTGAACTCGAGCGAGTTGGCGATGGCAGTCGCGAGCTCGAAGTGGTCGCGGCCGCAGCTAAAAGATTGCTCGAATGAGCCGCTGACGGTGATGATGCCGTTCGGTCCCGGCATCTTCAGCTTGAGGTAGGTGTAGTTGGGGATCGCCATGAACTTGGCGTAGCACGGGCGGCCAAGCACAGCATGGTAAGACCCCTCAAAGTCCACCACCTCAACGATCAGCTTCTCGGTGCAGAAGTTGGTGCGGTCACCGAAAGTGACATGCAGTTCGATGTTCCCCAGTGGATAGGCTTTCATGCCGGGGACAATCCCGAACAACGGGAAGATGGAAGGGCGGAGCTTGTCCCTCGAGATGCCCATGGCGTCGAGGGTCTCCACATAGAGGATGTTGAGGCTGCTGCCTCCATCCATCAGCACCCTGGTCAGACGCTTGGTGCCAACGATAGGATCCACGACAAGCGGGTAGCTTCCCGATCGTGGCACGCTTGGCGGATGATCATCCTGACTGAAGGTGCTGGGGATGTTGGACCAGCGGAGTCGCCTGGGGACTGTTGTTGTTGCCGAGAGGACTTCCCGGTGACGCAGCTTGAGCTGACGTCGAGTACAGTCATCTTTGGCTCCTTCGAAAATCATGAGGCAGCCCTGGGCGTCGGGGAATGTGTTCTGAGGCTTCTCAGAATCCTCCGACTCCTTGGGCGCCTTCTTGTCGCGATCGCCTCCTTCGCGTTTGCTGGTTGGGTTAAGCATGTGCCTCAGGAGCTCGCAATCCTTGAACTTGTGCTTGACGGGGTAGCCGTGGTTTGTGCATGGCTTCTCCACCAATTGCTCTAAGTGTTCGTTGCCTCCCTTCCGCTTGGCCGGGCGGTCAGCGGCCGCGACAAGGTTGGGGTTCGGCCGGCGCCGATTCCCTTTCTTCTTATTCCCCAGCTTCGAGGAGGTAGGGGCTTCATCTGGCTCTTTGGCTTTGGCCTTGCCAGGGCCCTGCATGCCGACGAAGACAGCGCCAATGGCTTCCTCGCCAGAGGCATGATTTGTGGCTATGTCCAGAAGCTCGCACGTGGTCCGCGGCTTCTGTCAGCCAAACTTGTGGACAAGAGACTTGCAGGTGGTCCCGGAGATGAACGCACCTACGACATCGGCGTCGACGACATTGGGGAGAGCGTTGCACTGTTGTGAAAACCGGCGGATGTAATCCCTGGGGGACTCACCAGGCTTCTGTTTGCAGCTCTTCAGGTCCCAGGAGTTTCCAGGACGAACGTACGTGCCCTGGAAATTACCCACGAAGACATGTTTGAGGTCAGCCCAGCTGCGGAAACGGCGCCTATTGGATGTGCGACGCGAAAGCCTACGGGCCCGGCGTGTCGGGGCTCGTGCTACGCGGACGTTCATCGTGGCGAGGGCGGCTTCTGTGCCGTGGGTTCTTGTCCTCATTCTCGACGCCCGACATGGCGTCGTCAGGCGCGCGGGCGGCCATCTGGTCGATGTCGGCGTCGTGACGTGCCCACTGCCTCGCACGGTTGACGCTCCGTGCAACGGAGTCGGGGCCTAGACGGCCCTAAATCGGCGCAGGCCACGGCACGGACGCCGGGTTGGCCTGAGGGGCGGTGACTGCACCTCGAGCCCGCGGGGCTTGAGGCCTTTGCGGCTGAAGCACCGAAGGGTTAGCCTGTTGAGCACCCGCCCCCCTACCCCCCCCCCCCCCCTCGGCAGGGCAGGAAACCGGTCGTCGCTGACGCATCCACGAGCTTTCTGCTTGCTGGAGGGCGGCGCGCTCCACCAGTGCCCTAATGTTATGCTGGATCTCCTGCTGCCGAGGGTCGGTAGGAGGCGTCAGGTTGCGAAGGAGCACGGCTGCAACCGCAATGTTCTATCCAGCTCGCTCGAACTGCGGGAGTCCGTCGCCTCCTGCGATGATGCTTCGCTGCACCTGCTGCGCACGTTCCCAGGTGGCGCTTGCTACACCGTGAGGGTTCGCTGGTTGCGGTGGCGCCTGCTGCGGATCGCCTTGCAGCTTCCGCAGCTCCTCAGTGTGAGCCTATGCGTTAGCCAGAGCCTGCGCGCGGTGATCCGTCGCGGTGCGAGTGTGCTCCGAGCTTTCCACAGACGGGTTTCCTCCTGGGAGGTCCGCCATGGCGCATCTCGGCCACATGGTGCATGCTGGAGTCGACGCATCCCCGTTGCTCGAGGCATCACTAAGGACATCATCTCCATCAGGAAGGAGGTCGTGGAACAACGCGGGGCTATACCCGGTCATGCCCATGAATGGAGTCGCGATAGGGGGCAAGGACATGATCTTGCCTAGCTTCCTGGTGAAGGCCGCCGCCGTGTTCGGGAGGCCGAACGGCAACGCAGCCCGCAGTGTTGTAGGCGGCGCTAGGTGCATCCCACCTGAAAGTTGGTGGACGACATTGCTCAAGGAGTACAGGACCATGTCCACGTCGCTCGTAGAGGCATTGGCATCGAGCAGGAGCTCGATGCGCCGGACCAGAGCCTCGGGATCGAGTTCGGCCAACGGGTTGATGACGAAGCCGGCCTCCTCTGATACTGCCTGAGCGATCACGTCCTCCCAGAGGTGGAGTGTGCCGAGGTGGTCGGCGACGAAGTCCAAGCTTTCGAAGTGGAAGGCCTGGAAGGGTGCGACGGGCGGTGGTGACCATGGCTTGGCGCGCGTCGGGGTGGAGAGAACTGGCGAGCCGAAGCAGAGCGGGACGCTTGTGCCATCGGCCCTGGTGAGGTTGATGAAGGAAGCCATCCGATCGCCGGAGCAAAGGACGCACGACGTCCACCCGACGGACGGCGCCAAACTGTCGGTTCCGGCAATGGGCGACAGCTAAACTACTCGACAGCGTGTGTCGTGTGTCGTGATCGGAGGTGGCTTAGCACACAATGACTCGAGGGATTATACTGGTTCAGGCGAGAACGCCCTACGTCGAGTCGGAGGTCAGTCGAATGTATTGCTCGAACCCAGTTGCTCGTCAGAGTTGGGGAGTACAGGATTTTCAAGTGCTAGAGAGCTAGGTGTTCTGTCTAACTTGACTTGTGTCTGAATCTACGGCACCCCTCTTTTATAGCTCAAGGGGGGTCATGTTACAGTAAATTCCTTGGAGGAGAACGCTTCGAGGAGAAATATCTATGACTCCGGTAGTCGGACGGCCCAAGTCGTTAACGGGTCCGCACAGGTGGTCCACCCAAGTCTCACCGAACCCTAACACCATGCCTGAATGCTGCAAACTGAAAAGAAAACAAGACTCTGTGACGCCGCACAAGTAGTTCCCGGCGGTGTGAGCGAGAGCGAGGCCCAATGCAAACAGGGCCAGCCATGAGCGGGGGAGCGGAGATGGTCGCGGCAGCCATCGTGCAGCGTGTCGCCGGTGGATCAAGAAGTCCATGTCTGTCTGTCGCCTACGACATCGAAGACGCTCTGGATGAGTTGGAGAGGCCAATGCAATGAGAGCCCTTGCACGGTACGTTCCAATGCAACAGAATCTTCAGTAATGAAGAGCATCTCCCTTCAATTTCTTAATCTAAAATTATAATTTATAAGCATGAAACTCATATGTTCATATGAAACTAATTCTAGCTCGTGCATGTGCACAAGTTGATGGCTAGTAGTATACTTCAGTTCCACCTCAATTCCTTCCTGCATGTAAGGCTGAGCACACCACGCAACGTAGCTTAGCTGGAGCCGCAGTCCGCCGCCTCCCGTTGCCGCTCTTCTCCCAACGCCTCGCCGCCGCGTCGCGTCTTGCGCTCCTTGACCGCGGCGAAGACTCTGGCCGCCCACCGCGCGAAGTAGGCCTCGTCGTGCCCGATCTGCCGGTTCTTGTAGCAGCTAAGGATGTCCGGCGAGCCGGGGCACGGCTCGCCGTGCGAATCCCACCACGAGCCCTCGTGCCGCATCCCCGCCCGGTCCGCCATCCACCGGTACACGAACTGCCCGCCGCCGGCCCGCTGCCTCCACCCCAGCGGGTAGAACTCCATGACGCTGCTATTCCGGTCCATGAACAGCAGGTTCGTCAGCTGCGCCCCGTGCGAAGTGACCAGCACGTCCGTGGCGCTCAGCAGCCGCACCTGGTCGCAGAACGTCAGGTTGCTCGAGCGCGCCGCGGTGACCGCGCACCCGGCCACGCGCGCGCACTCCGCCTCGAACACGCGCGCCACGGCCGCCTCGTCCCGGAACGCCCGCGCGCCGGTGCGGAGCAGGAGCGTGACGCACAGCGCCGGCGGGCCGGCTCCCGGCGCGGCGTCCGCGACGCCGCAGCGCGCCCGGGCCTTGCACCGCATGAAGTCGAACGCCCCGAGCAGCCGCGCCCTGCTCAGGCCCTCCATCTGCCTCCGGAACACGACCGCCTCCTCAAAGCACGCCGGCCCGTCGGCCGCGTCGGGGAACGTCTCGACGGCCATCTCCGCGCCCGTCGCCGCCTCGGCCAGCGACGCCAGCCACCCGCTGGTGCCCGTCCTCACCGCCGCGCCGTGGAGGAACAGCGCCCACCGCGCCGGCATGGCGCGGCACCCGCTCCTGGCGTGCCACTACGCGAACGGCACGAGCGCCGAGAGCCCGTGCCAGAGGTTCCGGTAGTCGTAGGACATCTCGGAGACGAACGCCAGCCCCGGCCGGCGGCGTCGGACCGCGGAGGCGCGTGCACGCAGAGGACGCGGCCGGAGGACGCCGCGGACGGGAGGACCAGGTTTTTGGCCTCGCCCTCGGGCTCCGAGCTGTCGTTGAGGGCGCTGATGAACCACTCCCCCGCGCGCTTCCGCGTGTCCTGGAGCGGGAGGAAGGTGACCGACGCGCGGAGGCGGCCGACGAGGTCGTCCACGGCGGCGCGCCGGCTGCTGTCGTCGCACGGGACGGCGGGGGAGAAGCGGCTGAGGGTCCGGAACTGGAGGTAGCACAAGACGGCGAACACGAGAAGCGGGAGCAGGCGGACCGCGGTCCTCAGGCGCCGTTGCAGGGTAATGGAGTTCCTCTTCCTAGCCATGCCGATCATGCTCACGCATGGATGAACATGCCCTGATCTCAGAGCAGATCTGTAATCCCTTTTCAGAGGAAATTTGACCTATCAAGATTGCTGTCTTGCTCTACGCATAGCTTCTTCAATCTTCATTCAGCTGGATGTTTCTTTTCGGTCTTGTGACGCTATGACGGTTCCTCATGCCGCAAAAAATGGGAATCCATGGCGTGAAGTAGGAACACAGCAAGGCTGTCGTGATCGAATCAGGCATGATGATTCAAGTGAGCGAGCCACTGACGGTTTCGTTCTGAAAAGAGGCCATCAGCTGCAGATTCAAAACGCAGCATTCCAAACTTTAGACGAATTTTGGCCCTCCAAACGTCTTCCGTTGCTCACAAGAGTCCACTGGCACAAGGGGATCCTGGACCGCTGCACATGTCCTACAGTTCTAGGCACCTTCTTTTGCCGGGGGGGGGGGGGGTGGTTGGATAGATTCGCTTGGAAGACAAATAGTTGACACCTATTTAAAAAAAATAGTTGGCACATCTCCTCCCTCGAGAATCCCGATTCCCCTGGCCTCCAAGCACAGCTCAGTTACACGGGGGTGGTTGAATTCGAAACACTGACAGCAGTGTTACAGTGCTGCATACAGTGTTCTTCACTCGTGTTTGCTTTTGCACGTGGCAGGAAATTGAAGGGCGACAGAAACTTTTAGGCTCCTGTCTGTATCGAAGGGTTTGGTATTGAATTGGATCGAATACCAAATCAACCTAGGTATTAAAATAAGTTTAATATCAAAATAAGTGGAGGCAAATATCAATTCGTGTTTGGATGTGCATACCGTTGGGGATTGATCCATCTTCATCTCCTCTCCACTACGGAGGAGCGCGGGAGAAGAGAGGAGCGACGGAGCAGGAGGGGAGTGGCGCGTGGAGGAGGGGAGCAGCGGGGTTGCAACGGAGCAGGAGAGGAGCGACACAGCGGCTGAGAGCGTGGAGGAGCAGGATGGGTGTGGGGGAGCGGCCTCGCGGCGGAGGGGTGTGGCGCGGTCTACGGAGAAGCGGCTCGGGAGCAGCGCGGCGGCGGAGGGCCCAGGGGAGCGGCACGATAGCAGATGGCCTGACGGAGCGAAGCAGCGACAGAGAGCCTAGCGAAGCGGGGCGGCGGAGCAGGAGAGGCGCGGCGAGCGGATCAGAGCGGCGGTGACAGGGCATGGGGAAGAGACGAGGTGTGGTGAATCAGTGAATGCAACCGACTACGGAGGGGGTGCGGGAACACATCCAATACTGCTTGGTTTTTTTTAAGAATAATACCGTTTGGTATTGGAGAAAGATTTCAATACCAATTCAAAAACATCCAAATATCTAATATTAGGTGCACCTAACATCAATTGCTTTCAATATCTACATCCAAAAGATACCTTAAAAAATTCTATATCTTTGTCTATTTATTTTAAATAAACAAGATAGGAGAGTTGCTAGTTATATTAAAAAGAAAATTAAACGTAGACCGGATAATATAGTAGAGTGTAGCAACAGCAACCTCCTAGAGTTGGACAACTATAACAGCTACTATTGCATCCATCCCAAATTATAATTTGTTTTAATTTTCTAAATACATATATTTTGCCAAGCATCTAGACGTAGACTATATCTAGATACATAGCAAAAATTATATATAAAAAATCAAAACAAATTGTAATTTGAAACGGAGGGAGTACCAAATATCTCCACCAACTTTTTTCCGAAACACAATACACCCGTATATACACACACATGCATTCTCAACCTCATGAGCGCACGCACCTGCACACTACCATATGAACTCTTCGAGAGATTCGGCCGACTAATCTTGTTGACGAAATCAATATAGCCCATAAGGGAGCCTTTCCGGAAAAAAAAACCTCCATCCAATCCAATCAAATCAGCCTTTCGTTAACATTTTAGACAGAAATGGACCAGTCAGAGCGACACCCAATAATGCTGGTGCCGACGTGGAGCCCCTGTGAACTTTTACGTGCCTACGTGGTGTCTCTTTCCGGAGGAACCTTTACGTGGCCGTCGGATGATGCAAAGGCACATGCGCCGACCATACCTACCCAGTACCCAACCAAACACCACCCGCGCCGCGGCGCGTCGGAGCGCGTAGAGGCCAAGGCCGCCCGCCCGCCCACTCTGCTGCCGTGCGTTCGTTCGCCCTCTCAGTTAGCCTCTGCATCACGAGCTGCAGAACAATGGCGGGGTTGGAGGAGCTCAAGCGAAGGCTGCGGCCACACTGTCCTTCGACGCGGACGGCAGCGGCGAGGTAAGGACCTCCCTTCGTGTCCTTGGTCGGTGTGCGCCGTCATTTCGAAACGGATTTAGCTTTAAAAAAAGAGAGAAAGAAACGGGTTTGGCGAGCGTCAGGTGGAGTTCGGCTTTGCTGTTGCTGGGTAATGGTGACATGTTGTCCACGGTAATAAAAAGGGATTCTGGGTAGGCGTAGTTGTTGTTCAGTATATCAAGGCATACTTATATATAGGTCTATAAAGTTCTTGCATCATCAGAGTACGTAAAAATATCGCCGTTATGAAAAATAGACTCCACTCGGAGCCTGTTTGAAACACGCAAAACTAATTGTTAGTCGCTAAAAATCAGTCATACTAATTGATTCAAACATGAGGGCAAATAGATGGGTTAATTGTTAGCCAAGCTCATTAGTTGGCCAAACCCAGCTAAGTTGGTCATGTACTTCTTTCCTCTCTATCAATGAAATCAAATAGGCACACTCTCGTGCCTGTTTTCCCTTCTACATGCTCCTGTATTTCAGCTAACGATTAGCCATGTATCCGAACATGTGCAAAGGGTTGTTTTTTAGAGAGGTTCAAAGGGTTGATTTTAGCAAGCTAACGATTAGCCAGCTGACAATTAGTTCTAGCCACTAGCCAGGTGACAATTAACCCTACCTGATCCACACACACACGTCTCCTCGACCGACTCATGGTGCTCGAGACTCATGGTCAAAGGATGGATTCATACTAGTGACGTCACCCTTCATCCTCAGTATGCCAACCTTGACTTCAGCATCACCTCAACCATCGGTAGCACGAGTAACATAAGAACGCCGCAGGTAGCAGGATTGATCGATGATCACACCGGCAGTGGCGAACTGATGCCAACCTTCTCCGCTCTCACCACCACCACCACCAGAAATAGCAGACGATCAGAACAGAGCACTCTCCCAGCAGCAACGTAGCAGTAGAGGGGAGCGCAGCCGTGCCGCAACTCCTCTGTTTTCCTCCAAGCAGCAGCCAAGCGGTTTCTCTTCCACGGGGTCGAGAAAAGACCAGGAACCTCGACTATCCAAGACGTGCCACTGACAGCGAGCCGACCGTCGGTGGACCATATATTTTCTATTAAATAGCACAGTGAGTGGCTTTTTTTTTTTACTCCGTGAGCACCAGCATGCTGAACCTGGGGGTTCGAGCGCTGGTGGGCTGGCTGCACGCTGCGAGCCGTTGCCATCCGAGCTAAAGCTCGGTCTCCAAGCACGTACAACAGGCAGGAGCAGGAGCCAGGACCCAGGAGAGGATGAGTCCACAACGACGGCGTGGATGGGGACGGCCGGAGGGTGTCTCAGCAACAGTTGGCGCGACAGGTTGCGGTGAAGACGACGGGGCGCGGCGGCGGGCCGCCGCGGAGGAGGGGCCCACGATCAAATCCGCGGCGGGCGGACGCGGGGACGAGTCTGCGACGTACATACTGGGCGGCGACGGGCAACACCAGCGAGACGGGCAAGCCGCGACGGGCGGCGACGGGTCACGAGCCCACGACGGAGGACGGGCTGCGCCGCGACGGGGGCACAGGGCGGATGATGATCGGAGCGCGTGAAGGTGAAGTGCGTGCTCCCGTCGATCGTGACAAAAATAAATAGATTCGCGGCTTGATTACGATTAGATTAGCCCTAATTCGAACCCTAATCCGCGTTGTGCCTCTGTTACCATATTACCTTGGAATGATTTGGGGGGAAGATCTTTAGGACGGGGCTTCATATTACCCTACTACTTCTTAGAGTTTGTAACCCTGAAGATTAAAGGCTTCAGACAGCGAAGCCATCACCTGACCATTTTTCCTCACCTTTTCTTTTGTGAAGGTTTTGGAAGGTGGAACTGTTAATCTACTGAGTAGATCTTCTGGCGAATTCAAGATCAGCGAGCTTGGATTCCGTAAACGAAAGACTGGACGAGATAAAGCACATTCTTCTGATAAGGCATACCGATGTTCATCTCGCGAGATGCATATTTTTGGTTCCGTTGCCAGTGGTTCAAGCAGTGTTGTCCACAGAGCTATTTTTATACCAGCTCATCGGATTATGGCTTTGAAGAAGATAAATGTTTTTGAGAAGGTCAGGTTTTGCACTTCTGTGCTGGAATCTCTATTACATGCCAATATTGCAGAGTATATGGACTGCCGTGGATCAAGCAGGTTTTGACGAAAAAATACACAGTAAACTGAACTTTATAAATGTTGCATTACAGGGCATACAGGGAAATCGATACATGAATTCTGACTAGAGTGTGTTAAATTAATTTCTTTTGTTAGGTCATAGGAGTATGGAATCAATTATACCAAAGCATAATACTGTTTACATTTTCCACAATACCGAGTCATCATTTAAAAAAAATACAAAAGGTAAGATCAAGGCTGTTCCCAGTTTCTTGTAAAAGGAAGAAGAGCATATGTACTGGGAAGGATAGATAACAATTAAGAAAGCAACAGGAATGCACAAGCACAATGAAAAAAAAAAACAGAATCAAATAGTATGGCAATCAGGTTATCAAAATTACTTCAGATGACTAGAGCAGACTGTTGTAGTGTATCTTGCAATGTTGTATCTTAGCATTCAAGTTAGGCTATCTATTCAGCATTTTATCTTGTTGTTTCTGCTGTTGATGTAGTCAGCTACTGCATCTGGTTTGAAGAGCTCATTTCCTTATCGTATTTAGCAAACAACTACATGATAATTTAATTCGGAATATCCTGCTCTTTTATTTCACAGGAGAAAAGAGAACAGATTCTTAATGAGTTGGGAATGATGGGATAAGTCTTTGTACTGTTGGTCTTTGTGGTCCTCGGCATGGTGGTCTTGCTGCCCCAACCAGGACAGCATCTATCAGGACAGCATTTAGCATCTTAGACTAGCTTTTAGGACAGCATCTAGGACAGCATCTTAGACTAACTTTTAGGACAGCATCTTAGACTAAGCATCACTAACTTTTAGACTAGCATCTTGGTATATGCTTGGCTGTCTTGGCCAGCTATAAATATGTAACCCCAACCCCTCGGGTTGGCATGACATTGTGTGAGAAGTAAACCAGAAAATTGCCCCAACTCCTAGTGTCATCCTCTCGATAAGAGTAAGAGTTTCGATTCTAACAAGTGGTATCAGAGCCGTTCTTTCCTGCAGCCTGAACATCTCATGTTTCTCTCCCTCCCACGTCTCCTTTCGCTCTCAGCCAGCAGCAACAACACCTGCTGTTTCTGCTCACCTCTCCTCCCCTACACAGACAAGCAGCAGCAGCAGCACGTCTGAGGCAACCTCCTCCCCACGCAGCAGCCCCCCATTAGCACGCCATGTCCGAAGGGCAGTCTCAGCACTCGGTCGCCTCGAGCGCGCGGCACCGGCAGGAGGCCGAGGTCGCCGCGGCAAAGGAGCACGAGCGAGCGGCGGTAGCAACTGCAGCGACGGCGGCAAGGGCGGCAAGGCTGGCAGCGGCGGAGCTGGCAGCAGCAAGGGCGGAGGTGGAGGCAGCGGCAGCGGCAGATGCGGCGGCGGCGGCGGCAGCGAAGCTCGAGGTTCTGCGCGGCAGCAGCTCCGGTAGCTCTGCCTCCGCCGACGGCGGCACCAACGTGGACCTCGGGCTGGCAAGGGAAACAGCTCGCGAGCAGGCGAGGCTGTGGGCAGCTGCGCACCCCCACGGGGGTGGTGGCGACGGCCCAGATGGGCGCGGACGTGCCGGCGGCGCTCCAGGCGGGGGCAGGCGCGGCGGTGGCAGCCCAGACAGGCGCGGATGCTCCGGCGGAGCCCGAGGCGGGGGCGTGCACGACGGCGGTGCTCCCGGCGACGGCGGCTGGGTCGACGAAGAGTGTGGCCCTCACAGGCGCCGCAGCTCTCCCTCCCCAGACCGGCGCCATGGCTACCATGGCGTCCAGGCGGTGGTCAGGGACCTTGGTCCCGGTGGTGGGTGGCCTACCCTCACCAAGACCAACTACGTCGAGTGGACCGCGGTCATGAGGGTGAGGCTCCAGGTGCGGCACATGTGGGAGGCAGTCCGGTACGGCGATGTCGACTTCGATAAAGATCGACGGGCGCTGGATGCTCTCATCGCTGCAGTCCCGACCGAGATGCAATTCACGCTTTCCAAGAAGCGGACCGCCAAGGACGCCTGGGACGCCATCGCTGCGGCACACATCGGCAGCGACCGCGCCCGCAAGTCCACACTGCAGGCACTTCGCAAGGAGTGGGAGAACCTGGCCTTCAAGCCAAGTGAGGACATTGATGACTTTGCTCTCCGTCTCAACACTCTGCTGCAGAAGATGGTGCAGTACGACGACAACACCTACGACGAGGAGAGAGCTATCGAGAAGCTCTTTCGCTGCGTCCCCGAGAAGTACAGGCAGATCGCTCGCTCGATCGAGTCTCTGCTGGACCTCTCTACGATGACGATCGAGGAGGCGATAGGTCGCCTCAAGGTCGTCGACAGCGATGAGCCACAGCCTCTCTCGGGGCCTATCACCATTGGCGGGAAACTCCATCTCACTGGAGAGCAGTGGGAGGCATCCCAAGGTGGCGGGAGGAAGGGGGAGTCCTCTTCCTCGATAGGCGGCCGCAAGCGCGGAGGCGCCCAGGCCGGGGCACGAGGACGTACCGAGGGTGGCGCTCGTGGAGGCGCCCAGGGCGACGCCGCCGGCGCACGCAAGCCGGCACGAGACGACACCTGCCGTAACTGCGGTGGGGTTGGTCATTGGGCCAGGAACTGTCGACAGCCACGACGCGGCTAGGCCCACGTCGCACAGGTGGTGGAGGAGGAGTCGGCTCTTCTTCTGGCACACGCAAGCATCGAGCTACCTCCAGCGACATCAGCCGCAGCAGCTCTCCTCCACCTTGACGAGTCAAGGGCACACGCCTTTCTCGGCGACGCCTCCAACAACGACAAGATTGATGGGTGGTGCCTCGACACCGGTGCCACCCATCACATGACCGGTCGGCAGGAGTTCTTCTCCGAGCTTGACTCCAGCATCCGAGGCTCCGTCAAGTTTGGGGACGCCTCCAGCGTAGAGATCAAGGGTGTTGGCTCCATCATTTTCACCACCGGGTCTGGTGAGCACAGGCTGCTCACCGGAGTCTACTACATCCCCGCGTTGAGGAACTCTATCATCAGCTTGGGACAGCTGGATGAGAACGGTTCGCGCGTAACGATCGAGGACGGAGTCATGAGGATTTGGGATCGCCATCGTCGCCTTCTTGCCAAGGTAACCAGAGGCGCGAATCGACTCTACATCCTTAAGCTGCAGGTGGCACAACCTCTCTGCCTCGCCGCTCGCCGGGATGACGAAGCGTGGCAATGGCACGAGCGCTTCGGGCACCTTCACTTCGAGGCCCTGAAGCGGCTCAGTGCCACGGAGATGGTGCGAGGCCTGCCATACCTCGACCACGTGGAGCAGTTCTGCGACGTCTGTGTGATGACGAAGCAGAGGCGGCTCCCCTTTCCCCAGCAGACGAGCTTCCGAGCCAAGGAGCGGCTCGAGCTCGTGCATGAGGACTTGTGTGGCCCGGTGACACCGGCCACACCGGGAGGACGACGTTACTTCCTGCTGCTCGTCGATGACCTCTCCCGCTACATGTGGGTGATGGTCCTCGGCAGCAAGGGAGAGGCTGCGGACGCCATCAGGTGCGTGCAGGCTGCTGCGGAGGCGGAGTGCGGCCGCAAGCTACGCGTGCTGCGCACCGACAACGGCGGCGAATTCACGGCGGCTGAATTCGCGTCGTACTGCGCTGATGAGGGTATTCAGCGCCACTACTCCGTGCCGTACAGCCCGCAGCAGAACGGCGTCGTCGAGCGGCGCAACCAGACGGTTGTGGGGATGGTTCGGGCCCTCCTCAAACAGAGGGGGATGCCGACTTTCTTCTGGGGAGAGGCGGTGGTGACAGCTGTCTACATCCTCAACCGCTCGCCCACCAAGGCCCTCGATGGCAGGACACCGTACGAGGCTTGGCATGGGCGCAAGCCGGCGGTCTCCCACCTGCGGGTCTTCGGCTGCCTCGCGTTCGCCAAGGAGCTTGGCCACATCGGCAAGCTCCACGACAAGAGCACTCCAGGGGTGTTCATCGGCTACGCGGAGGGCTCGAAGGCCTACCGCATTCTCGACCCGAAGACACAGCGTGTGCGCACGGCGCGCGACGTAGTGTTCGACGAAGGGCGAGGATGGGCATGGGACAAGACGGTGGACGACGGCTCGACACCAACGTACGAAGACTTCACTGTCGAGTACGTCCACTTCGAGGGAGCTGGGGGAGTAGGCAGCTCCTCCTCACCGAGCGTGCCTACCCCAGTCCCCGAGTCTCCACCGACTCCGGCGCCCGCTACTTCGGCAGCGGCACGCTCTCGAGCCACTACTTCGACTGCGATGAGCTCTTCGCCGATTCCACCACAGCCGGCGACCCCACGGCCTCCAGCACCACCAGCTACCCCTCCGGGCACGCCTACTCCAACACCAGCCCGTGCCGACCATAGCCCAGTGGAGTTTGCCACTCCTCTCTCCCACGACGAGGAGCGCATCGACGCGTACCACGACGGCGAGCCGTTGCGGTACCGCACAATGGAAAACCTTCTCGGCGACCAGCCGGTGCCAGAACTGGTGCCTCATGACCTGGAGGCGCAGTTGCACCTTGCGTGCGACGACGGCGAGCCTCGGTCCTTCGCAGAAGCCGAGAGACACGCGGCATGGCGTGCCGCGATGCAGTTGGAGATGGACGCAGTTGAGAAGAACCGCACTTGGGAGCTTGCTGACCTTCCTCGCGGTCACCGCGCGATCACCCTTAAGTGGGTGTTCAAGCTGAAGAGGGACGAAGCCGGCGCCATCGTGAAGCACAAGGCCCGCTTGGTGGCACGAGGTTTCGTGCAGCAGGAGGGGATCGACTTCGACGATGCCTTTGCCCCCGTGGCACGGATGGAATCCGTGTGACTCCTCCTTGCGCTAGCCGCCCGGGAGGGCTGGCGCGTTCATCACATGGACGTCAAGTCGGCGTTCCTTAATGGCGATTTGAAGGAGGAGGTCTACGTACACCAGCCGCCGGGTTTCGCGATCCCCGGCAAGGAAGGCAAGGTGCTACGCCTGCGCAAGGCTCTCTACGATTTGCGGCAGGCACCGAGGGCATGGAATGCCAAGTTGGATTCCACGCTCAAGGGGATGGGCTTCGAGCAAAGCCCGCACGAGGCGGCCATCCACCGGTGGGGCAATGGAGGAAATGCCCTGCTGGTGGGTGTCTACGTCGACGACTTGGTGATTACCGGCACCAAGGATGCGGAGGTGGCGGCGTTCAAGGAAGAGATGAAGGTCACCTTCCAGATAAGTGACCTGGGACCTCTCTCCTTCTACCTAGGGATCGAGGTGCACCAGGATGACTCTGGGATCACGCTTCGACAGACCGCCTACGCCAAGCGTGTCGTTGAGCTGGCTGGGCTCACCGACTGCAACGCAGCTCTCACTCCGATGGAGGAGAGGCTGAAGCTGAGCCGCGACAGCACGGCGGAGGAGGTGGACGCTACGCAGTACCGGCGTCTTGTGGGGAGCCTTCACTACCTCGCCCACACACGGCCGGACTTGGCATTCTCCGTCAGCTACGTTAGTCGGTTCATGCAGCGACCGACGACGGAGCACCAGCAGGCTGTGAAGAGGATCATCCGCTACGTTGTGGGGACTCTCGACCACGGTCTCTACTACCCGAGGTGTCCTGGGGAGGCACACTTCGTCGGGTACAGCGACAGCGACCACGCCGGCAACATCGACACCAGCAAGAGCACAAGTGGGATCCTCTTCTTCCTTGGCAAGTGCCTCATTAGCTGGCAATCGGTCAAGCAGCAGGTGGTGGCCCTGTCCAGCTGCGAGGCTGAGTACATAGCGGCCTCCACCGCTTCGACTCAGGCGCTCTGGCTCGCTCGACTGCTCGGTGATCTTCTCGGAAGAGACACTGAAGCGGTGGAACTCAGGGTCGACAGCAAGTCCGCTCTGGCCCTGGCAAAGAACCCCGTTTTCCATGAACGGAGCAAACACATCCGGGTGAGATACCACTTCATCCGAGGATGCTTGGAGGAAGGGAGCATCAAGGCGAGCTACATCAACACCAAGGACCAGCTTGCGGATCTGCTCACCAAACCCCTTGGGAGGATCAAGTTTCTTGAGCTTTGTTCCCGGATCGGGATGGTCCAACTTTCCCACAAGATGACGCACAAGACTTAGGGGGAGAATGATGGGATAAGTCTTTGTACTGTTGGTCTTTGTGGTCCTCGGCATGGTGGTCTTGCTGCCCCAACCAGGACAGCATCTATCAGGACAGCATTTAGCATCTTAGACTAGCTTTTAGGACAGCATCTAGGACAGCATCTTAGACTAGCTTTTAGGACAGCATCTTAGACTAGCTTTTAGGACAGCATCTTAGACTAAGCATCAGTAGTTTTTAGACTAGCATCTTGGCATATGCTTGGTTGCCTTGGCCAGCTATAAATATGTAACCCCAACCCCTCGGGTTGGTATGGCATTGTGTGAGAAGTAAACCAGAAAATTGCCCCAACTCCTTGTGTCATCCTCTCGATGAGATTAAGAGTTTCGATTCTAACAGGGAACATTATCAGAAGCATGTTGCTATCCAGGCTTGGTCGAATTCCATGGAGCATTTTACAAGCTAATTCTGGAGCAATATATTTTGCACTTGAGTACATGGATGGTGGTTCTTTAGCAGATATCATCAGGGTCAAGAAATTTACACCGGAACCAGTTCTTGCACATATGCTGATGAAAGTGTTGCCGGTATGGATCTTTTACTTTCAAATGTTAGTTTTATATTTTATTAACGTCAAGCCTATCGACTGGTATGTTCTTTAAGTGTCTGATATTTTGTCTGTACTTTAGGCCCTGCGCTACTTGCATGAAGTGAAGCATGTAGTGCACAGAGACATAAAACCAGCAAATTTGCTTGTAAATCTCAAGGGTGATGTAAAAATTACCTACTTTGGAGTGACTGCTAGCTTGCATGATTCAGTGAGCACGGTATTCTACTTCTTGGTGACAAAAGTTCTTTTAAATACTGTCACATATATGTCTCCTGAGAGAATACAAAACAGCAGCTACTCATATGCTGCTGATATCTGGAGCCTTCGGCTAACAATTTTGGAATGTGCTACCGAAAGATTTCCATATTGTGTAAATGGAGGCCTCAGCGATCTCATGTTGCAGGTGAGGAATCAAACAATGGCCACCATCTGTAAGTGATTTTTATTGAATGGCTATCTTCTTATGATGAAATACAGTATTTTCTCTGTCCGTTTGATATGTGATTATCATACGAGATACTGAACAAGCAGATTTATTGTCTCCTCGTTTTTCTTTATCTTAGTCTCGCAAGCTATTTTGATGTATGGTATTTTACTCTGTTTCCAAGTTTCTGATCAGGTAAAATGTTTCGTTGTCATGGGCTTCCAGTTAGTTTTTGTTTTCCTCTCTGTATGAATTATTTGTTTATATTATGACTTGTTCGATTCATGACATAATATTAATATGAGCACTGAGATCCTCAACTCGAAAATATCTTTTAACTCTTGATATCACCTTACTGTGTTGCAGATATTGGATGATCCATCACCAACACCAGCAAAATATGTATATTCGTTGGAGTTCTGCTCTTTCATCAGTGCTTGCTTGCAGAAAGATGCTGATGCAAGGCCAACATGCGAGCAGGTACAGTGAGATCTTGTTTCATATAGTTTAATTTATGAAGCATTAAATTTTGAGACAGAGTATTTCAGATCATGCCTCATGGATGGTTTCGGTCATAACACATAAAGAAGTGTATTGTGGTGATAGGCTAGCTTTTGCATGCAGACAAATTCAGTACTATGCTTGTTATAACATTATATTTTTTCCGTTAACATTTGAAACGTTTTGCAGCTTTTGTCTCATCCTTTCATCAACAGATACAAGAGAACCGGTGTGGACTTGTCCGCTTATTTTAAAAGTGCTTATGATCCGACAGAAATACTATGGCAAATGGCACACGTGAGTTCCTTGCGGCCTTTTCTAGTGTATAATTATCTGTGGTATATTTAGTCGTACAACACAAAGATCATGTTAGATACGTTCCTAAATCATGACAGTCTTGGTAACAGTATCGCACACCTAATTGACTGCGTCTGTTAGTCGTGATCACCTCAATTGTCTAAATCAACTCAGCAATTTTAATCCAGGCCTCATGATGGACGCAGCAGCTTATAGAAGCTTCTGCAACTGTACTCCTACTCTTATGTCTTTTGGGTGCACCTAGTTAGCTACAACATTTTATCTTAAAGTAAAGAGTAGAATTGACATTTTTTGGCCTTAAGGAACTAGTGAAAGTCAAAAAACAGCGAAAATTTCTTCTTTTATCAACATAACAGTTGTAGGCAGCCAGGACTAGTAGCACAGTTTCTGTGCTCCGGACATACTATCACCAAATGCATGCAATCATGTGTCTGAAACTCATGAAGTGCGTATGGTTTTCCTTTCTCATTGTTTTTGAGATTCTGGGATAAAGTTCATGTGTTTGCTGGTATCGCGTTTTCTCTTATTGCAAAACGAAGTTAGGTAACATTTAGCTAGCTACTGACCTACATTGTTTTCTTCATCCCAGGTGCTTGCTGTACATTACTATCTGATCTTTTACGGTTCGGATACTGTCTGGCGTTACATGAAAACATTCTATAGAGAGGAGTCTGTTTTCAGGTATGATAGTAATTGGACACTGCTACTGATGCGTTAAGCAAAATAACCTGACCATCAATGGTCTTCCAAGTTGACAAACCCTAAACCCTCTAAGATGCACATGTTTCTAATGCTGTCAGTTGGCCCTTTTACTTTGAATTAAAGAAACATTGACTGCTATCTATTTCCTGTTACTGCTGACAATAATAGCAGACTGATGGTCTGTTGCCTTGCGAAAACTGAATTGAGCTCACATTCTCCCCCTTTTTCTTCCTAGTTTCTTAGGGGAAGAACATATCGGCCAAAGCGACATATTTAGGACCTTGTCAAGAATAAGGAAAATGCTGAAAGGTAACCGCCCTCGTAGTAAGATCGTTCATGTGATAGAAAGGGTTCGCTGTTGTGCACATGGGGAAGAAGGCGTCGCGATTCGTGTGTCTGGGTCACTCATTGTCGGGAACGAGCTCCTTGTCTGTGAAGATGGGCTGCGAGCTGAAAGGATGCCAAGCGCTGATGAAGGGATGCCAAGCTCTGACGAAGTCCCCTTTGACATCATGAGCAAGCGGGTGGGTCGTTTCCGGGAGGAGTTCTTTGTGGAGCCATGAAATGCCATGGGTTGCTTCATCATATCGACGCAAAAACTACACATCGTCGAAACATGAAGGGAACTTTTACCTCTCAGGTTAGCACCCTTGCTAAAAAAAAAAGCAGCGCCCTGTATGGCGTTGTTGCATATTACTGGACGCGCTGTTCCCTGTTTCAGATTCTCTAATGCAGCATATTATCTTTCAGATCGTGGAATCTGTTTGGTGGTGAGGCCTGAAAAACCCATCTGTATGAAAAGAAAACCATAACTCCATACGCCTTGGGCGTTACCTCTGCATCACTCTCAGGTTGAGCTTTCAAGTAATTATCTTAAACTTGATCGCAGCCAGCAGGAACCGCTCATGTATCCTTATGTCAGAACTCAGAAGGTTATGAACTGCATGTCAGTCTCATGCATAATGGATTTGTAGGGCAGATGTATGTACACTGGTCTCTGAGTCTCTTACGTCTCACTACAAGTGGAAGGGAGTCTAAGAAGTTGAGCTGATACACAATACCTGCACAAAAGAGTCTGTAAACAATAGCAAAATCCACCTGGGCAAATCGTATGTGTGCCGCTACTGGTGCATATGTCTGTAAGATCAATGCTTGAAATACATAGTCTGTAGCAGAGACTCTAAATTCTTGACTGTCTCGGGCCTTTTATTGCCTTACAGCCGTTTGTTGCCATCTCTGGTGTTGTCTTTTCCGGCATCCTAAATGACTGAATCAGATGTTTGTTGCCATCTCTGTGTTTCCTTTCCACTTTCCAGCATCCTGAATGACTGAATCAGATGAGGAATCATTTATCTACAGCTATGCCTGAAACTCTGAATGCTTGGCCGTTATAAGTTGTTATAACGGTCATTGTTCCACAGTTACACTTTGTCATCTAAATATCGCGAAAAAAATTCAAGCTCAATGAATGTTGCGGTGCTGTAGAATGGTTAGTTCAGAAAATCGACCTTTATTCCAGGAAGCAGAGGCGGCAGTTTTTTTTAGCAGCGATCAGTTTCTGCGCTGAAACGCCGTTGCCATCCATGTTCAGTCAAGCTGGGGAGTACAGTGCCGATCCAACAACCGGAGCTGCATTCGTCAACCACGACGAGGCCACTGGCCCCTGACGGATGACTCCCTCGTCGGCCCTCCCGGCTTTTCTGTCGGCACGAGGCGACCCCGATGCGACGGAGAAGAAACGGCAGGTAAACATGAGCAGTGATCCGCGCCCACAGGCCGGCTGGCCGAGGCATCGATCGCTCCTGTCGCTTCCCCTGCCCGTAGGGCACCTGCTGATGATGTACTTCCCGCTGCGAGCGACTGCACTCGTCGAAGGATGACGCAATCGTCTGTCTGCGTTGGGCAGATACGGCGACAGCAACCGCGCCGACGACGCCGAATCCACTGGCCAGCCGGCCGTCCCATCTCCTCGTCTCGTCGCCCGCGCTCCCTTCGCTGTCAGAAATCTCACCCACGTCCGACCGATCGGGGAACCCGGCAGAAACCGCGGCGCACCCCGGCGACGTCTCGCGGGATCCGATCGCCAGGACGTGACTACGGGAGCGCCGGCGATATCTCGCACGCCGCGTCGGTGTCACCGGCCGCCGAAAGGCGAGAGGCTAGCGGCGCGCGGGGGTGCGAGTCGTCTCGACGGAATTCTCACCTCCGGGATGTCGGCGCCCGCCTCCATGGTTTGCCGACCGGACGAGGCCCCGGCGTTCCCGTTTGTTTCCTCGGTGGCGATGACGATGGCTTCGGCAGAATCCCTCGTGCGCAGCAGCAGCGTTGCACGCGTCGAGAACGTCTACGCGCGCGGCGCTTTAGCGGCTGTTTGTTTGCCACGCAAACTTCCCCATCGCATCAAAGAGAATCTTATTATTTAGAAGTATTAAATAAAATCTGTTTAAATTCTTTTTGCGCAGATAGGTGCTAATTTGCGAGACGAATTTAATGAGCCTAATTAATTCATAATTTGCAACAATAATGCTACACTAACCATCCGTTAAATATGGATTAATATACCTCATTCGATTCGTCTCGCAGTTTAACTCTAGGGTTCTGCAATTAGTTTTGTAATCAGACTTTATTTAATAATTCCAAATAGGAAGATTATCGACTAAACTTTTAGTCTCTGGATCCAAACAACCCCTTAACTCCAGAATCTTGTAGGGAACAACACAACAGTGGACAACAGATCTTATTACCCTTTATTCCTCTGACGAAGAATGCTAGGCCCTTTTTCCAACAAAAAAGACGGGTGCAAGAATTTTGTAGGATTTAATTAATTCATATAAGAATTTTTTTTTATATGTTCTTTCTAGAACAAATGGTTGGATGTCCTAGGATCCTAAAAAAAATCCAATGGAGTGCCTCAATCCATAGCAATTCTGAAGGAAATCTAACACGCACGGACTCTAACCTCTCATAGTTATTCTTTGCCATGTCCTCAAATTCATTCGCTTTTCATGGGTTGTATCGTTCCATTAGAAAGTTTGGTACGTTCTCACTTCCTATATCATTGCAATTGAAACCACGTGAATCACATTTTCTTTCTATTCGTACTTTTTAGAAATCCCGCAGTCCTAAGAGAAGCTACTGTCTATATTCATTTGTTACCAGGATGAACATCCAGGTGCATAGCTAGAAATGCATTTATTTTTAGATAGAGTGAATCTGATCCATCAAAATTTGTATATGCTCGAAACCTGTTACTACAAAAGAGTAGTTTCTACATTTGATTTGTTGTACATACTCAGAAACTTGTTACTACATTTCTAACATCCGCACTTGTCTTTCGGAAAGAAAAATAAGAATAACTTCTCCACTTGTGCTTTCCAGACTGTAGAGCTGCAATTGCAGATCACTGTGGACCAAATCTCTTGCTTAACGTGCGTACGGTGGAGGATTAAATGTGCTGGGAACTGACAGCTGCTGCAGTAAAATCAATAAACATTACCCCCCTACCCAAGTGCAGTACTTTTATGTGTTTCAATGAGGCCAATTTAGGTCACCTACATACGCTGCTGGCCTCCTGCTGCTGCTGCATAAGCTTAGCTTGGAGCCCCACTTCTTGGAGCAGGACCAGCGCCAGATCCAGACCTGTACAATCGAAATGCACCGCACCCCAATTTATGCAAGGGGAATTCCAAAGTAATCAAATATTTCAACACGTTCGTTCTAGCACGAGGTTTGTTTCTTTCCTCTCATTTTTTATTTTAAAAAAGGAAATAGCACGGCCTTTCCTGAGACGGTGATCTGCAAAACGTTTTTTGGATTTTTTTTTTGAGGAATCTCGTTTTTTGGATTGAGGTGAAGAGACCCCACACCACACCTTAGCTGGTGGGCCCATAAACGAACCAACCAGGGACCAGCTACATACGCAGTACATGCCAATCTCTCCACAGTGCTCTACAGCGCCTTCATGGTTTCAGAGCAGAGCAGGTTTCGTTACGTCTAGGACAGGGTAGTGCAATGCATCGCCAAGACCAAGAGTACGGGACCATGCAGTGTGGGCTTATTATTGCCGCCGTTCCATCTTTCTCTTGGATTTCAGCTCACTCTATACAAACTCTATCCGCTTGCCACCCGGGGTAGAGCTCCTTTCCCATTGTTCCATGAATCCATGCTATCGGCTTCATAAGTGAATTTCTGTCAAAAATGGTATGCTTATGAAAGAAATTTGTGCGAGTGTGTGTGTGTGTGATAAAGGGAGAGGCAGTGAGTGGTTTTGGATTTTGGCTCCCTCTCGTTCAGGTCCGTAGTAGTAGGTTGGTTGCAACAGAACTGAACATGGAAACTCTTGTTGCTCAGGATGTATCAGGCGATGGAATCTGGCTTGGTCGGCCATTCATTTCCTTCTCGATCCCCAATCGTACACACATTCCCATCAGCTCACCGGCCACATGCCGCAACAGCCAAGGAAATCCATCCAGCAGTGGAGGCGGCAAAGGGAGAACGAACAGGGACGGGCGAGACGACCCCTGCCTGCCATGGCATTCCGGTCACACGCGTGCCGTGCAGCTTAGCCGGGCCTCTAGCAGTGGACGGAGATCGGAGAACCGGTCAAGGCAAGCATCCCAGCTGCCAACCTCGCCATCGCGCTAGGCTGGCGTGGTGGCGCTCCACCGTTGGCATCCTTGCCTTCACGTCGGCTCAGCAGCTAGCCCCACACCTTACATAGGTTCATTTCATCACATTTATTTGTTGTACCGTATATGTTTTTTTCTCCAGGGCAAAACAGAGCAACTGCAATGATGTGATTAAATGCCGTGACTACGTCGTTTATCTAGCTTAAGGTGCTTTTGTTACGGCTGTTCTTAATTTTGGAGTAAAATCAGTATGCCACACTCAATTAAGAGCATTATAAGTCCTTAGGTGGTAAAATACGAATAAAGAGGTACTGTGCCTAATTATGCTGGGGGCTAAAGGAGTGCGTTACTATGAACCATTGTGGGGTAATTAAATGAGAGGATGTTGCAATGAACTTGATAACCCTAGGCATATATATAAGTATGTTATCCTAGCCGTTGCATCAACAGAGAATGTACAAAGCCACTCATCAAACTCAGGCAACTAGGGACTTTTTTTTAACTAAAATATAGCATGAAGTCAGAATGGGAGCCGAGGGGGGGAAATGAACTAGCACAATGGTGAAGCCGGAGAAGCTCCAAAACGTGGCTTCGGCAGCTTTAGCTTCGTCCCGCTACAGTACTGCTACAGAGTATCTGAAGCTGAACCGCACGAAGCGGTGCCAAACGCGCGCTCTCAGCATGTTCTGCTGTGGGTGAGGTGAGGTGGAATTGGCTGGACCATCAATTCAGCCAGCCGGAGTCATGAGGTCTTCTCCTATCCTAGCTAATCCACAGGCATGACTGAAAGGGTCATGCATGTGGGAGCTTTACGCGCGCCCCGGCATGTCAAACAACCCAAGCCATTGGCGGGCGCGTTAGGTGCGTGTAGGTGGGTGGGCGTGTGTGGGCGCGGCCATGGCCCCCGGCCAAGCTGGGCTATAAATATCTGCCTTGTGTCTGCACTGTGATCTAGCAAGCAGCTAGCTAGGGCAGCTGCTCGATCGATCGATCGATCGATCACCCTCTCCCCCGCCTCCTCCTGTACTCGTCAAACCCACAAGATGCAGCGCTAGCCATTACTCCCATCATAATCTCCCTCGACCATTCAGAGCCAAGCAAGCAAGAAGATTAGGAGGAGGCAGGCAGGAGGATCGGAGTGGAAGAAAGATTAGGTGGCCGGTGCGTGTGTGATGATGAAGAGGATGGTGATCCTGCGGCGGTGCCACCCCCCGCCGCCACCGGCGGTGCTGCTGGGCGGGTGCGGCGGCGGCGGCGTGCGGTACGTGGAGTGCCGGAGGAACCACGCGGCGAGCACGGGCGGGCACGCCGTGGACGGGTGCCGCGAGTTCCTGGCCGAGGGGGAGGACGGCACCGCCGCCGCGCTCCGCTGCGCGGCGTGCGGGTGCCACCGCAGCTTCCACCGCCGCGTCGCGCGGCGCTGCTGCTGCGACGACGACGCCTCGGCGGCCGGCGCCCGCTGGGGGGGCGGCGACGGCTGCTCGCCGGAGTCCTCGGCGTCCAGCACCACGCCGAGGTAGAAGCAGCGATCGGATCAGCCGCAGTACTCGCAGGTGCAACTCGCGGCGACCCCTCGATCTCGCGCCTGCCTTCCGCTTCTTCTCCTCTGACTAGGTAGCTAGCTCGATCATGTCTCTTGCCTAGCTAAATTCTTATTGTTGCCTTTCCCCCTGCAAAATTATTTGTAAGGTACGTACCAATTCATCACACGCTACCCGTGCCTGTACGCCTGCTGTCCTCCTTTTTGCATGAGATTGTTGAGTTCTTATGATGGCTTTGGCTTGCCGCGAGATCTACGGAATGAAGAAACCTTGTCAGGCCACTATGCATGAGTGATGAATTGATATCCTGTCTCCCCAGCTCTCTGTCCATAGAGTACATATATATTCATAATATACAAAGGTAATCCGATTCTCTGTCTTCAAAAATATTTTTTAAGTAATTAACTTGTTCTAAATACAATGTATTTAAAACTGGAGGGAATATATTTGTCAATAGAAATAAGAAAATAAACTCTTTCGACAGTCTTTTTTTAGTGACATACATATGTTAAATTTTATTTCAGCCATTATTTCAAAAGAGTACGGTGTAGCGTGACACGATCTCTGAAGCTAAAACTACATACGATTTCGCTATTAATTTCTCTTAGGATATATTTTCTTGTTCAAACTATAATCGTTTTAACTTTTCTAAATATATTATTTCGCTAGTGTCTTGGCAATTAACCGTTTACTGGTCCGAGACATTGTTCCTAAAAAACCACTAGTACAAACTAGCAGCATATGAACCCCTATAACGACTTTGTGCATACATAACAAATTTCACACAAATTAGAGTGGCAGCAGCGCTACAACAAGATTAATCATTTTGACATTTATGTGGAAGGAAAAGTTAGATGGCGTCTGTGCTGTGTCGTGTGCGTTTCTCTGCTTAATTCGATCTCGCGAGCCATGGCCAAGGCCCAAGAGCGGCATGCACCGACGCACGTTGTAAATGAAGAATGGCGACCGGCCTCGTGTGTGTGTGTGAATTTTTATCCTTTTTTTGTTTTGTTTTGGAGACGACGGTGGATGATTGGAAATGATAGATGCGAAGCAAATGAATCGAGTACTGGATGGTCTTGGTACGGCATCATTGAAAGCCGCACGGCGTGCGTGTGCGTTAAGTGCCCTGCCGAAACAGGAGTACGCGTTGCTCCTGCTGCTGCTGCTGCACCACTTGGGCTCTCTATCGATTTCAGAACAACTCATGTAGCCATGTGTGAGTACCATGTAGGAGCATATATGGAGCAACTTTTAGTTCTGGGCATGGCAAACCGCAAATTCACAGGGGTAGATCGCAACTAGCGAAAGCTAACGCAACACCGTGATTTTGGAGAAGGAAAGGACGACGGGCTCCTGTGCTTTCGGTTCAAGTGTGCATCGTGTGCAGTCGTTACTTGGCTGGCACCCTATACAATCTGAATCTGGGATGCAGGAACTTGTCCAGATTCCTGCACACCCAGAACTGAATGGCGGCCAAGCATCTCCTCTACTGTCTCACCACTCTCGCAACTCTGTCCACCGCGCCTGTCCTTTTGCGTTTGCTGCCGCCAACAGTGTGTGCCGGTGTGTCCGAGGCCTGCAGTACTGGCCGCCGGTCGTTCTCCAGAGAATTTCAGCGTGAGCTCAAGGCGTCTCCTGGCAATTGTTGGGGAGAGGGGGTTTAGGATGTCTCTCTGTTTTTCCTTCCAGCTGAGTCTCCTGTTCACTTGGCCGTGCAGAACGGGACGACGACGCGGCGGCGCATCGTTGCCAGTGGCCAGTGGCCAGTGGCGCGCTCCCGTAGATGGGCGCGCCGGCGAGATCAGGCCGCACGGCGGGGACCTCCTATATACCTTCTGGAAGATGAATAAGCATTGTAACTATAAGGCCCATAAAGCCCAATTAACAGCGTTGAACCAGTTCCAGACTTCTAGGCCCATAGGTAGTAGCAGCATGCGACACGCACACACAGAATTGGAGAGGAAAAGTAACCCGCAACATTTTTTGTTTGCTGCCGCAAGTCAACGGTGGAAGTCTAAACCATGCGACATGGTGTTTTGGTTTTCTTTCTTTTTTTTTACTATTACTTTCTCCTTCTCTAACTCCACTAACACGCCCAACATTTTTTCAAACTGATTCAACATTTCAAAACAGCTAATTCAACATTTTAGAAACTGATTCAACTTTTTAAAAAGAAATGCTGAAGTAGCAGACTACAAATGTTAAAATGACATTATAAAAATGTTGATTTAAGTATATAAAAATGTTGAAATGTAACTAAAAATAACATATTGGGTCTCGTTGTGTTGTATTAATTACATCGAATACCATGACCCAATCGGATTTTGGAAAAAGATAAATAGTTTAAGAGAAACTTCCATTTGAAGTTTGACATCGGACCTTTACGTCAACTAATCATTGGTTTAGGCGTGTCTTCCAAGCTCATGCACGGTCCGCCTGCCAGCTACTGTTCTCCTGTCCTTTATTTCACAAAAAAAAAAAACTGTCCTCCCTCACGTTCGCATGCGGTCAATACATGGATTCTGGCCGTTCATTTCGTTGGGCACGAATCTCCAACAATGGAAGATGTGTAGCTTCTTTCTTCCGGAAGTTAATTCCGCACACGGCGAGGTCCGGCCCAAGTCAGAAAACCTACCTGGGCTCTCAAATGAAGAGAAAGAGACAACTGGATCCGACTCGGCCCATTGGAAAGGATGGCAGCCTTCACCAGGCCTGCTCTGTTCCCAGACGGACGACGGAAATCCAGCAGAGGAACTCTGCGCGCGCGGTCCAAGGCCCGCCACAGTGCCGGATGTGCGTCGCCGGGTCGCGGCGAGGACGACGGACATGAACGTCACCGCTCATTAACCCAGCCCGTGGCCCGTGCCTCCCTTCGTGGCGGCGGACCGGTCAGGCGGCGGCGGCGGCGAGTTGGCGTTGTCGCCGCGAGCACAACGGCATGGATGGACGAGCATGCAAGCAGCGAAGAAGTAGGCCACCAGAGTGCTCTCGGGCTCTCGGCATCGCCGCTCCTCAATCGCGCCGCCGATCGATCGAACGTGGCAAGCGAGCAGAAAACTGTGTACCCCTGTGCTGTGCTCTGGAGAGCATCCAGCCGCCATGCATCAAATCGAGACGGACGATCGATCCTGAGGGGTACCAAATCCACCGCAACATTAGAGGACCGGTGGAGCATGCCGCCGTGCAACGGCATTGATGGATCGAGCAAGCACGCCGAAGCCGGCGGCGCTCGTGCTCCGCACGGCGAAGAAGAAGCAGGCCACGTACGCCAGGGCGCGGGACCCGGAGAGTGCACTCGGCGTCGTCGCCGCACAGGCTGCGTCCTCGCGCGCGCCGCCGGCCGGTCAGCTGAGCGTGGCGCGAGCAGAAAAACGTGCACCCCTGATCTGACACGGATGACGGTACGATCGATGCACGGCCGGTGAACCGACCGAGCGTTCCATCTTCGGTGCGCTGCCGCCTCTGCTCATGGGGCCCGACCCCCTGAAGCAAACCGAATCGTGTCGTGCCGTGTTCCGTAATTCGTCGTGTCCCGTGCGACGCATGGATGACCTCTGCTGGCGTGCATTGCACGGAACCAGCCGCTTCCCCTCTCGGCCGCGGGCCGCCCCAGCACACACACGAAAATAAAATGAAATCAGAAATAAATGCCCACCCCTCTTCTTCCCCCAATCCCAACTCTAAAATTTCAAATCCCCACACTTCCCCCACCGCCCCGAGCCCCCGAGCACCAGCACCAGGCAGCGAGAGCCAGAGCTCGCAGTCGTCGCTAATGGCGGACCCTCTCGTCGTCGACTCTCTACGCCAGGCGCTCCAGAAGGCCATCGACGCACCCACCGCCCGCCGCACGGTCGTTGTCTCCTCCGGCCAGCTCGCCCACCCGGCCGACCTCCTCGCCTTCCTGCGCTTCCAGGCCCCACCCCGGCCGCGACCTCTGGCGCCTCCGGAACGCCGTCCGCCTCGTCTCGCTAGCCTCCCTCGACGCCCTCTTCCAGGCCATCGTCATCGACATCCTCCCCACCCTCATCGCCGACCCTCGCCGTACTCTCTCGCTATGCCTGGTACATCAAGTCTTCGGCGAGCGCCGTTGGCGGCGACTTCGTGCAGGGCGCCACCCGCATCTGCGACCACTTCATCGCGCACGCCGAAAACGCCAGCCGACGCCCCCTCCGACTCCCCGCCCCAGAGCTGCTCCGCCGCCTGCACACCGTCCGCTCACCATCTCCCGCTCTGACCCCGTCTCCGACTCAGATTCCGACCAGAATAGCGACGAGAATGTGGTCATGGCGTTCGACGGCCTCCACGTGACTTCGCTTCGCATCGCGCTTCAGGAGGTCGTTGACGCCCCCGCCGCCGAGCTCTGCGTCACTGTCGACGCCGTCCGCGCCTCCCACTCCTCCGCCCTCCTGGGTGTGGTGCGCTTCCAGGATACCGCGTGTAGCTGGAATGTTCGCAACCTCGATCGGGTAACCGCCATCGTCCACCTCGACGCCTGCTTCGAGGTCATCGGCCTCGGCCTCCTCCACATGCTCACCACCGACCCCACCTGCCGGTCCGCGCTCGCACTCCTCTTCAACTACGCCAGCCACGTCATGGAGAGCGTCAGAGCCGTGGGCGGCGACTTCGTCGAGTACGCCACCGGTATGTGCGACAGCCTGATCGCCCACGCCATCACCGGCAGGCACCACCCTCTGCTGGTCCCGGCCCCCGAGATGATGACTAGGACACGGAAGCTCCGCTAGGATCTCGCCATCTTCAGGTCCCGCAACCTCTCCATCGACTCTGGGTCCGACACGAACACCGCCTCCACCTCCGGTTCGTCCGGCACCTCCAGCACCGCCATCGGCTCCGACATGTCTATCACCTCCTCCTCAGGTTCCGACTAGGCAACGGTTCGAGCGTCAGTTGCTTTTCTGATGTACAGTTTTTGGCTGCGTTGGTTAAGCGAGGGAGAATTTGATGTCAGGGATTAAGGAGTATAGTTGATTGTCAAGGATTAAGGAGTTAGCTCAGTGGAGTGATGATGATATATGTACTCTAATTGCCTGTTAATCAATAAAAATGAACTGAACCCAAATTCCCCTCTGTTCTTCCCCTTCTCGCCTCTGCTGTGTTGATTATTACTGCTCAATTTCTTCCAAATTTTCTAGTCTTACCTTTGTTCAGCGTTTTGGTTTCATGCTTCCTGCACTGATAATGTTACCTTTTTGCCAATTGAAGTTGAAAAGGTTAGGTGATGTATTAGGGTAATTTTACCAAATTGTTGGACATATTCTCTCTCTCTCTCTCTCACACACACAACCTTTTTGTTTATCATGTTTTGGGTAACATTTAATTTTCTTACTTGCTGTAACCATCGTTTTGTTGAAATCTGCAAGTGCCTATGATAAGTCCTCCATGGTACATTTTCAAGCTATCGCTTTTGCTCTGAGTACAATTTTAGTTACTGAACTTATGTGACTCTACTGAGAAATCGACGTCCCGAACTTGGCACCGACTTCCTAGAAGCGGCACAAAAGTAGTGTACTAGCACTTTTTCTGCAGACCCTATACCCACACTGTACCGACGAGATCTTCACCTAGACACCGATATGAGAGACCAACTCTATATGAGACTCAACTCTTTATTCACCATAAGTTAATACAACACAAGACTCTTGCACTCTTTATGTGCCTACCATACCCTGATATAACTACACTACATGACAACATTACCATCTCCTACTTGAGACCCCTTATGCTATGGTATGGCAAGGGGAGGAGATGACCCCTATTTATAGCCATGGCTCATGTTGTTTCGCCATGTGCGCATCTTTTACACACTTTTTATAAAATATCTAACTCAACATTCCTCATGCTTATCTGCTTTCTTGATATTTCTATTCTACCAAAAATATCTTATTCTAGAGTATTCTACTCTTCACCATAAAGCATGGCAACCATGGTTCATGCATGCTCTCCAATCTTCTAGAAGCTTCTCACAAGTATGCATTGCTATTTTTAACATACTCCTATCAAGATAAGAATGTTAAAAACATAAAGAGGTCTATTCTGAACTTCTGATCCCTTTTGCACAGAAAGTTAATATGGAATTTTGAAGTGTTAACTTATGTGATTCCTATCAAGATAAGAATGTTAAAAATATAAAGAGGGTTGTTCTGAACTTTTGATCCCTATTGCACAGAAAGTTAATCCGGAATTTTGAAGTATTGCCAACAAATTTTGCTGCTTCATTCTTTCAAAATTTAAGGTACTTTTCCAACATGTAAATTTGCCATATTGCACCGTATTTTGTATCTAGTAGTTGTAGGATGTATCATGTTCCAAAAGAGTGTGAACCAATCTTAGTTTAGGATTGCTCAATGGATAAACGGTCTAGCAAAGTTTCAACATAAGTATAGAATGTTGTGTGGATATTGTGCAATAAACCAATAAGGGATCCATGTTGTCTTAAGCATCAGTTTTTATCATATTGCTACTTAAAACTGGATTTTATCTGAGTAATGGAATTTTACTAGATAGAGAATATTTTGACATACATGTGCATGTCCTACGCCATATTTCTCCAAGAAATTTCAAGCTATAACCTTCGCGTTGCCTAAAGAGTCCATCAAAGCAACTGGGAAAGCCAATTGGAACTGGGAATTGATGAAGAGTAAAAAACCATACTGGCTAGCTAGAACATGTCATGTGTATGGCAAGGAGAGATACTAGTTCGTTGAGCTCGCTCCTGAGAGGAATCCTAACCAATCAAATTCTTTTTGTCATTGTTCCTTCATCTGCATGTTTTTGCCCTGTGTGTGTATGAACAAGCTGCCAGATACCCCGCTCAAACTACAAATGGCTGCTGCAATAGAGCAAAGTACGAAAGGTATCGGCAATCCTGACCATACATCTCTGCTGACAGTATAGACCATTGTATAGTCGGGCCAAGCATACCATGATACCAATGAAAAATTGTACAGAATCTTTTAAAATTCGACTTGTTAAAATTATTGGCCATGGAAATAGGATATGCTCTTCTACTTGTACAGAATTTGAGCCGTTGCCTAGCCTAGGTACTAGTAATGAAACACTAATGTTGCTTCATACGAGGCCCTCGTTGGTGTTTGAAAGACTTGACGCTCCTGCACAATCCAATGGCTGCAGATACTGGACCAATGAGTATACAACAACTAGTTGTAGGCTGCAGCTGTTGCAGGTTGTACTCCAGACTCTCATAGTTGTTTAAATATGTTGGCTTGATGCATCATGATCTTGTTCAGTTCCAAAAAAAAAAAACCATTCCATCGAGTAATGCTACTCCAATCCCTTGAGTACTGGTAATTTTCAGAATGCACATTTAAAACAGCTTTGTAGATATCAAAGACTACACGCTTCTGACCTTGGAACTATGCTCCGCGTGTTTGAGGGAAAGTAAAAAAGAGTGTGGACACGTTCAGGCTGTCCTGGTAACACTCGCTGATACATCTAGCGGTGAGCATTACTCGTTCTTTTCATAGATGGTCGGTCCTGTTGTCATGACGAGACCTCACCGATGGCCAATTGTTGGGCACAAGCTCAAGAAACAAACTAAGTTTCATCTCAAATTAAATTAAAATGGTTCCAAATTTGCTCAACTGCAATAGTTTGATCAGGAAACACATCATGGTACATCTCAAGTTAAATTAAGATTATCATACATGATGCAAGTGATTATGACAACTTATGGCATCTGCTACAAGGCTCCACAACAGTCAATTTAACTCTTGCGGGATCTTTATCCTTGATGTACGTTCTGATGGACACAAGCGCTCTACGGGCTACCCTCAGACCGTTGCCCAAGGGGCTGCACCGTCCAAATAAGCTGTCAAAACACCTCCCAGTTGAACCATAATTGACGTCCAAGGTAAGACACTCAAGTGACACTGCGTTCTTGAGGATATAACAGGTCAGCTCAACCAAGCCTTTTGCAGAGCTGAACCCTGTGATCTTCACATTCTTGAGGTGGCAATGCTGGTTTTCAGCCATCTGCCTCAACTGTGAGGAATTTCCAGAAACCAATTCATCCTCCATAGGTTTCTTTTGTACCTATAAAGATGAAAAGGAAATATAAGTGATTGGTCCAACACAACCATCAAACATGTTTGCAGGAATGGAACGAATAGCATCTTACACCCAAGCTCAAAGTCTCTAAGGAACGAGACGCGTCAAGGAAAGAAAGCAGAGAAAAGTAGTCATGGGACAAAGGAAAGGGTCCTGATATCAGATAAATGGTCAGGCGCTTGAGGCAGAGGAATCTTGTAGGCAGCATTGGTGTATTGACCACCTGCATAAACAAATATGCCACATGTCAGATTAAAATTATTCACAAGCTATGACTACTGAGATATGCACATACTGCTAATCATCTACCACAAAAAGTTTTAGATTACCTCATCAGTGGAACATAATTCAAGAGTATCAAGATTTGGCATAATGGATGGCAGCTCAGTACGAGCATAACAGACAACATCTGAATTGTACATGCTTAATTTCTTCATTTGCAAAGCTTCTCCGAGCAATAGTTTTGGTTTTCCACAAAAGTCTAAAGTGGAGAGATTTGGAGCTTTGCTCTCTATCAATTTCAGGCCCATGCATGCAGAAATCAACAGGTAGCTGAAGCACTGAAGCTCACAAGGTATCCTCAGGCAAATTATTCCCTTGCACCCAATCAGTTCCAACTTATCTAAAGCAAGAGAGTTCGAAAGAAGACCCTGTAACTCATCCCCCGTAATACGCACATGTGAAAGATGCAGACTTGTTAGGCTTCGTAAGGGGCCAAGTTTAGCTGTGGGGTGGAAGGTACAACAACCAAGTTCAAGATACCGAAGTGAGTTCCTAACCCCATCCGATAAAAGCGACCAGGGAAACTTGTACTTTTTCCTGAATAGATGACATAGCCTAAGGGTGAGTTCTTCAATCCCTGGTTTAACAGCAACCTGAAGCCAACTATTAAGATTGCAATAAGCGATACAAAATGGTCGGAGCTCCAATATCTTCACATCAATGCCTGAGTGATTTCTCATAATACGGTCAACTGCATCTCTGAAATCACCACTATATATACATGCTTCAGGCCTAAGTGCATCCTTATTGAAGGTGAGGTTGGAATAACACCTCCAAGAACGTAGAAAGGCATGAGACAGGCAAGCAGCACGAGCAGCATCACGCAGCGGCATCAGAGAATGGACATGATGCCAGATATCCTGCATGGGCAAGCATGGGAAAAGAATGTTAACATTGGGATTGTCAAACTAAATTGTTGCTTAAACAGAGAGAAAAACAGTGGAACCACATGGAGTAGCATTCTACCCCGGATAGAACTCGACATGATTCACATATCGCTTAGGTAGATAGTGAAATTGAATGTAACCTCGGTATGTAGATTGAGCATTGCATGCAAAAGTTTTTGCTTAACAGTGTTGTCAGCTTTAAGTGGTTCTCTAAAAAAGAAAACATGGTACCGAAGGTATTGTTTGCTATGCAGCTGTGCCAACCAAAATGCACAACATTATCATGCAAATAGCTAATTGCATGTAATAAATAGGCTAAAGCAGCAAACAATTTAAGAGAAGTCTATGCCAATTTAAGAGAAACTAAGATAACTCTAGGAACCCACAATTGATCTAACACTACTGGAAACGACTATTTTCCTGTGTACCAAAAACCGTCAGGAAAATATGTAAATCCCGTTTGGAAAAATGTTTCTGACGGCCACCCGACAGGCAAATCCCGACAGGGATAGCTTCACAGAGAAAATAAATTTGCCTGTCGGTTTCCCGACAGAACGAATTATTGTGACGGGTTTTTCCTAACGGTTTCTTCACAGGAAATCTTGCCGTCGTCAGGTTTTAGAAGTGTCAGGACCCGACAGGTTAAGTCATTTTTCCTATCGGTTGCCACACAGGGAAACTTGGTTGGGAACTTTTTTTTAAAAAAAAGGATTATATCAGCACAATCCATAAAAGCAACCATTATATGTGACATTGCAGATTCAATCACGCATACGTACACATTACATGTAGCTAATTTCAACCAAAAGGCTTATATATGTACAATCTATAGAAGCAACCATTATATGTGACATTGCAGATTCAATCACGCATAAGTATACATTACATGTAGCTAATCCCAAATTTCAAGCACATACACATCAAATGCAGCTCCCTATATTTCATTATTTCACAACAGGTGAAAAACACATTGTGGATGGCATGTGGATTTGTCTGCTCGACAGTTGACATGAACCATTTTCAGTCTTCTTCTGTCCTTGCACGTGGAAAAAGAACTGATCATTAACTTGTTAAGGCAAACATTGTAAGAAATAGCCACAACTTAAATCTGATAATATGATAGCATCTGACAAGGAAATTATACCTGCATGCTCACTTAACAAACATATGGTCTGGTCCGAGAAGTTTGCACAAATCGCTTGTGTATTGTGTTCTGCAACATGAGACTATGAATCGGTAGGAGTTTTTTAAATAAATTACAAATGCATTAATCAGCAATGTCGAGCATTAGAGCTAATAAGGAAGAACAACAGGTACAGATAACTAAAATTCTCAGAATGCCCATACAACATTCGAGTTGTTGAGATTTGCAGGAAACCAAACTAAGGTTCTAAACAGCTACCCAAACAACACTGCACACAATCTGCACTTTCAGAAAAGATACACTGCCCAAATAACATTACTAATCAGAAAACATATTTACTAGCATTGTGCTTTACACATGGATTGCGACCAAAGAAACAGCCATTATATATCAGATCAGCACTAATCAGTGAAGTGCGACCAAATCTAGATAAGGCAAATGACAAACAATGGTTATACAAAGTCCAGGCCTTGTTCAGAAACTACAGTGGAGTTTATTTATGGAATCTATCTTACATATATGGTCTGGTACAAATGTCACATAAACCTCTCCTGTATTGTGCTCTGCAACATAATAAGACCATGAATCAGCAAGCATTTTGGCTAAATAAACTACAAATGCTTTAATCAACAATGCAAAGCACTAGAGCAAGAAAAACTGCGGGTGCCGATTACTAGAATTCTCAGATATAGTAAAGAACTATGAATTCATCATAATAGGTAAGTAAACAAAATCAAAAGAAGTTCATTTTGACAAGGATGTTATACCTGAATGCTCAATTAATGGACAAATAGTCTTGTCCAAACTTTGCATAAATCACTTGTGTTCTGCAAGATATGCCCATAATAGAAACGTTTCAGTTAAATCAACCATAAATGCATTAACCAGTGAAGTACATCCTCAATTTGAATTTAAACAAACTAACTCATGATGCAAGAAACTCAATTATAAATGAACATATATGTCATCATTTTTTCGGTTTTAAAAAAAAAGTAAAATGCAACGTCCTAGCCTCTAGCAGTTCCTCTTTTTTTCTATATGCTAAGCGGTTTAATCTTGTAAAAAACTGCCTTGTTCTGCAGCAGATAAAACATCAAACATTTACTACAGTGCACCATGGTGTTAAATCACTAACCCTGCAACTGAACTATCAGAACCGCTTAACCATGGCCCAAACCCTAGATCAGGAGATCAATCGAACTGGGGAAATACTAAAGTGAGATCTAGAGAGTTGAAAATCAAATTAAGGAAATACGAGAGAGATTTTCGAAGTGATTTTGCCTCACAGACAGGGAGAAGACGCTGCGGCGGGGAGGTCTGCACACGGCTCGTCCACGCCCTTCCTTCTCCGCAGCGATGCCTTGTGGATCTAGGCCACCGGATCTGCAGAGGCAGGGGCGGCGGCGTCATTTCCAGAGGAGGTCGCGGCCATGGAAAGGGAGAGGAAGTCGCCATGTCCTTCTCCTTGGCATGTATGCCCACCGGCGTTGGCGTTGCAGCACGGCGAGGGTGGGGCGGCGGCGCAGCGGCGTGGAGAGGGCGGGGGCTGCTGGTGCTGCTAACCCTAATTACTATGCGTTTGTACGCGTGCTAGCCTCTGGTGCCATCTTTCGGGCCGGCCAAAAGGCCATGGTGGCCCAGGCTCAGGTTGTCCTCCGGCTCCTTCTCCTTGTTGAAACGTTGCGTACCGAGACACAATTTTTCTGTGAGTTTTGTATAAACCGACAGAAAAATGATAACATCCCTGTGTGTTTCTTTATTATCCTGTGAGTTCTGCCAGAACCGACAGAAATATATGCAATTTTTCTGTGAGTTTGCTCACTACCGACAGAAACAATACATGCCGCACAGGATTATTTTGGTTTCCAGTAGTGTAAGACTCACAATAGATGGGAAAGCTACTAAATTATTGGTCTAAGACTCACAATAGACAGGAAAGCTTCTAATTTATTAGCAGAGTAGAGGTATGTTCTCTGTTTACAGATAATATTTAGCTAGCATAGTCCAAAGAATTTAACAGCCATTATAGTGATATTATGCCTGCAAGATAATCCAGCCATAATAAAAACGGGAATGCTTGGACTCGGGTGTCCGACTCGTCGAACGCTCCGGAGGCCAGGTGACGATCCTTGATCCACGCGTCTCATTTTTCTTCATCACCGCTCGTCTCGAGCTTTCTGCTTCTCGGTGGAGGCATGGTTTTATCACGGAGGACGCCGTGGTGGCGCGGTCGCCACCCGCAGCAGTCGGAGCTCTCGCGCCGGCTGGCCTCCTTCCGGCGCCTCTCCTCGCTGGCCAGCAGCCTGGCCGACGAGGGTGCCGCGGCAGACAAGGACGGCGGCAACAGCAGGGGGAGGATAGCTGGGCAGCGACCGCGGTGACGAGCGCGGAGCTGGCCCTGACCATGAGCACGGCGACCTCGTCGCCAGTGAGGCGACGACGCTACATCTCGGCGGGGGAGCATGAAGTAGATCTGCCCCGGCTGCAGCTCCTCTCCCAGGGTGACCGCCACGACGGCAACGGGCCCTCGAGCAACATCCCGTCGACGTCGCAGAGGAACGACGACCCCTACCTGCCGGCCTCCTCCAGAGCCATCGCCGCCATGGCCGGCGGCACGTACTCCCGAAGCTCGCCATTGGGGAGCACCGCTGTTGCTTTCTACCGTGGTGTCACAGTAGAATTTTTTGAATGTTGCAATGTTGAGGTCGAGATTCATGTTGTTGTAGGGGTATTCTTCTCGCTGGTTGATTTTATGGAGTTTTGTTTTCATATTGCACATGTATGAATTTGATGGTGTAACAGTTTTGTTTCGGTGTTGCATAATTTTGAATGGATGTTGCATGAAACAGAGCTATAATGCTGCGATGGGAATTTTACTCTTTCGCATCCAGATATCGTGATGTGTTTCAGTACGTGTTTTTCGATGTTGCAAGTATTAATCTTTTATGTTGCAAGTGTGTATTCTTGATGTTGCAACGGAGTGTTCAATAAAAAAAATTTATCAGACGTCCGGACGCTAGCAGTCGTACCTCTGGAAGGTACGGGACCGGTACGGGACCGAGCATCTCATCGTTGGTTCGCCAGCTAGAGAATCAATATCACCGTTTCCTTTTGAAACTTTTAAACAAGGATCACCATCTTGTTGACAGGGCGAACCCTTTCGTTTATTCGCCGAAGCAATCGATCCATCTGCAACCCAACAAGCATGGTCATAAATAAATTCTCAAAAGAAACCGAAAAAAACAACAACCATGGTTACGATGTTTCATGCTAGACATGAATATATCTAAGAAGAAAAATAACTAACTCAACAAGAAAAACCAACATTCTGAAGATTTTGGTTACTCATACACTAAGATATAAGATTATGTTCAACGCAAGCACCTGACCCACACAAACCCTCTATCTCGTAAAGGAAAAGACCCTCTCTGAAGATTAAAAAAAAAACCCCGACGATTCACGCGTTGCGTGATGGAACAGAAAGGGCAGAGCTAGGCTTACTCGGCAGCTGCACCTCACGCTGCGACATGAGCCGCCGTGCCGCTGCAGCACCAGTAGCCCGTAGGGATAGACGACGATTGACGTTTTCCTCCTTCCACGGATCTCTACTCCTATTGTATCTGCCGTCGGAGCCGATTTCAAGTGGAAAGAGGATTATATTACGGGGACGAGACACCGAGGGGGAAGCCGTGGACGGGTTGGGGTAGGATACCGAAGGCAATCGCTGGGGAAATTTGTACAATATAGACGGAAATAAACCGACTCGGCCCATTGGAAAGGAGGCCCTCACCAGGCCTGCTCTGTTCCCAACGACGGAAACCCAGCAGAGGAGCGGAGCCCTGTGCGCGCGCGGTCCAAGGCCCGCCCCACCCCTCCTCTACAAAAAGGGAATCATGAAGGGCCATGGGCAGACGGACACGCCGGAGCCAGCAGCCCGCTCTGCTCAGTCCGTCCGTGGCACCGCACGGTCAGTCGCCCGCCCACACCCTCCATAACTCGCCACGAACCCCCCCGGGTCCACGCCGGCGGCCGCGCCTGCCCCAAAGCGGGCCTCCGCGCGCTCGCATCGCGTCGCCTCGTACGGCCGCTTCTAATCAATGGAGGCACGGCGCGAGGGGTCCCCCGGGCCGTGCCCGTGCTGCGCTCGCGTGGACGGAGATCACGCGCCGCCGCCGCGCGAGATCTTCATCTGCCCGCCGGCCAGCCAGTTAGCATGCGTTGCGTGTGCACGGATACAGCGACATGGATGGTGACGAGGCGAATCTTGGCGGCGGCGTGTGTGCCAAGTGCTAGGCGCCGTGCCGTGCGCCCAAGCAGGGTGCCCGTACGTACGTTCGTTTATAGATTAAGATCGATGCTTTGGAATTCATCAAGTGGAAGTGGAAGTGGTGCTTAGGCATCGATTGATCAGCTAGCATGGGAGCACATGATCAGGACAAGCTGCTGATGACAAGCGGCGGCGGCAACAGTAGTGGCCTCTGACGCGACTCTCCCACGTTTTTCACATGGTGCGCGCTCAGGGCGACTGGATAGCCGCCGTCCAAGCGATCGAGAGGCCGTGTTCTTGGCGATGACGATGCTGGCACATGGGATATATATTGGGGTTGGACTACATCACCCCCAAACTAAACTACTGGATATCTAACCCTCCAACTTTGCGAAACCATTTACTTAACCCCCCTCAGCTGGTTTTGCATAGCGGTTTCGCATACGTGGCGTGCTAAGCTGTACGAAATGCTGAGTTGGACCGACTGGCATATGGGGCCCGATTGTAAGTGGATAACTTTTCTCTCCTCTCTTGTTCTTCTTCTTCTTCCCCTCTCCTTTCTCCCCTGCGTCAAGTCTGTGCAGGCCGACGGCGACAAGATGACAATAATGCGGCGCAGGTGCACCGCCGTAGCCGCGGAACGCACCCCGCCCGCCGTGGCAGGGGAGGCGTCGCCCCCCTCCTTGGGACGCTGAGCACGACGGTGAAGTGGAATCTCGGGCTCGACGTGGAGGTTGATGCGGCGGCGGTGGGGTCTCCGCGCCGGATCCTGGGGAGCCTGCGACCAACGGAGCGAGGCTCCGGCCGCGCCCAAGGGGAAGGACTCGTCGCCGGTGCGGACGGCGGGGAAGCGGACCAACTCAAGCACCTCAATGACATGCTCCTGAGCTATCGCCGAGGATAAGAAGCGGGCATCGGAGATCGAGGCGTGGCTCGGCGACCTTGAGGCTGACGCCGCCGCGCTCGCCGTCGGGGAGCGCGGGGTGCTGCTCGCGGCGCTCGTGGCGCGGCTCCAGCATGCAGAGGAGGAGCGTGCGGGCTGCGGGCCCGCCTCGTGATGGCGCGGGAGGCACTCTGGCGCGTCGAGGCGGAGGCGGCGCGCGAGGCACGGGCACGGCTCCAGGCAGCGTCAGGTTCTGCTCATGGGTACGGTGAGGGAGAAAGGTGTCGGAGAAGAGAGGGAGAAGACTGAGAGAGGCGGAAGGAGAGAGGGGAGAAGAGGTGCCACTTACAAGTAGACCCCACATGTCAGATAGTCCAAGTCAACATTTCTATCCAGCTTAGCATGCCAGGTATGCGAAACCCTATGCAAAACCAGCTGAGGGGGTTAAGTGAATGGTTTCACAAAGTTGGATGGGTTAGATATTCGGTTTTTTTTAGTTTGGGGGTGATGTAGTCCGACCCCAATAGTTTGGGAGGGGGGAGTGTTTATGTAGACTTCTTCCCAAACGTAGATTGTTCATACGCTCATCATATTTGATCTTTGTTTGGAACGTAGTTGTTTCATATTACAAACACTACATTTTCATGTGTTTAGGACAGCTATTTTAGGATTTTTTTGCAAAAAAAACACTGTTCATTACTCGGAGTCAGTTTATATATATATATATATATATATATATATATATACATATATATATATATGTATGTATGTATGTATATATCGTAAAATTGCTGAAGCGCGTGTTTTTTTTTTTGAGATTGCAAGAAGCTCCATGATGAATGGCAAGGTGGGATGCTCGGAGTCGGTGGGTGTTTATTTCCCACCTAAATTATGTAATCTAGCTTATAATCTATAATATGAAACAAAGATACTATAGATTATAGTTAGATTATTCCAATTTATAAGTTAGAATATCATAATCCAATAAGTTATTCTCCTCTAGATTATAGATTATAACCTAGATATATGATCTTGGGTGGAAACAAACAGGGTCTCAGTAGGTTCCATCTGATGACTAGAGTAGAATCAAGCCCATGTAAAATTCTTAAAAGTTGAATGATGGAATCGATATTTTGGCAGTCATTCTTTCGTGATTCTACATTGTCACGATGAGGGAACTTTGTTAAACATGTGTTTACTTGGGTAGTTTCTAATAATTAGAGTTGACGATGAGTGGGCATTTGCAATAAAAACGGCTTTTGGGGGGAAATTCTTCACACTCCAGTGGCATATGGGATGTTTTTTTTTAAAAAAAAGTTCCTATGTTTTCCCAAAAAAGGGGGAGAAGTTCGCCACTTAAAAAAGATCTAGAGCGTCCTCATGCCGGGAGCAAACACACAAAAAATGTCTTTAGCTCTCCTTTGGGCTAGCAAGCGAGGTGTAGCTAATCGCCATCACCTCAATTAATGGGTAGCGCAGCAAGTCTGATGTGGACATCACCAGAATGGATACACCCACATGTAATAAACATATATGGAAGGTATGGAGGATCAAAGAAGTTGATTGGGGACCAAGCCTAAGTCTTCCCAATGTTCTCCATCAGGCCACCACGTCACCTTTGGTGCAAGGAAAGAAAGAGTCCATGTCCAACACGTTTTGGAGGCTGGATTCGGACTGCAGAACAATACCAACTTGTGACGGACACCACGGTCGCATACGGACTCGGATAGGGACGTTCAAGTACTTCGTGGAAAGCTTATGAAGTCTAGTTTCATATGGATCCGGACTCAAGTCCATATCTCTCGTGATTCGTCCGCAATGACCAAAATACTACCGACTGGTTTTCTGTCTAAAGGTGCTGCGACATCTTAATTTGGCCCGATGGGCTTTGTATCAAGTCGGGTCCATTAGGGACGCGTCCTAGGGTTGGAGTGCGACTCAAACACCCTCTTGGTCGTCCTCCTAGGTATTAATAAGGGTTAGAGCCGCCATGAACAGATGGGGGGTTTTTGTTTTGTTGAAAGTTTAGCCATTGCTACTTCCTTGTAGACGCGTGTGTCGACTAGACCATCCGTTCTACTCGATTCGGAACCCCACCTTGTTGATTCCAGATTGGTTATTATCTCCATATTTGCAATTGAGTTGCTTGTTCTACTTGTTCTTGCTGGTTCTTCGATTGCTTGCAGGACAGGTGCCCTAGTGGCCGGGTGTCGCGCTCCACAAGATCGCGGCAGCCATTGGAGGTGGTGTATCGGTTGCTAAGGCGCAGCGTCCTTGGAAGGCTGTAGTCGGGCCGTGAACGTCGTCTCCATCTCAAATCGAGTTATCCCCCGCCTCTCATCGAAAGATCGGGAACAAACCCTAGCGGATTCACATCAAAGTCACAGGTCCGGCCAATGAACGGGCGACGGCAATAATTCTGCATGGCTTGCCGGCTAAGCTTGATCCCAACGACAGCTCTCCCACTCTCCCAGTCCCAGCCGAGAGTCTGCCGGCGCGGTGCCATCCATCCACGCCGCAGGTCAGCCCCTCGGACAGTAACCACCATCTCGCCCGCATTAACGCGCCGCCGCGCGGCGCGCCCTGCGCCGGAAGAAAAGAGACCCCAAGTCCACTCGTGTCGTGTCACGGCCGTCGCCTCTAGCTAGCTGCCAGCCAGAGCAGCGCCCTGCCGTGCCGCGCCGCGCCGCGCCGGCCTCGATCGGTCAGGGTCGGCGTGCCGGGGCCTCGGCGGCCGCGCGCGCTCCTGCATTCCTCGGCGCCGCCTCCTGCGGGCGTGGCGGTGGTGGTGGTGCCGTGGTCTGGTGGACTGACGAGACGGCTCGGTCGACGGGCATCAGGCGGGAGGGGGCCGCACGACGACCGGGCGACGGAAGCTTCCTGTCCTTTTCCTCAGCGCGTCGGCCGGGCATCGGCGCTTCCCGGCGAGTGATGTGACGGACTGGAGCCTGGCGAGGCCCTGTGGGGGCTGTGGCGAAAGGAGGGAGAGCGGGAGCGGGGCCATGACCAGGCCAGGCGGCCGCTGTTCCCGTTCCAGGGGGGGAGTAATGGCGGCCTCGCTGCTAGCTGCGGCCGCGCGTGGGATGGGGCTGACTCGTTCTTGTCCACTACCTCTGCAGCGATCAAACGGCCAATCCACACGTTACACAGTGCGGCCAATAAATCGATCGACGAAGTGATCATCTGATGCGAATGGGTTGAGGCACGAATGATTGATCGACGCAGACGGAGAGACGAGGAAGAAGAAGAAGAACGAAGGTTGATTAGATTCGCATTTGCTCCTGGTTCATCTATCGGCCGTTACGGTCGCTGCAACTGCAACTCTTTTTTTTTTTTGAAGAATGCAACTGCAACTCTCAGTATCTCTGTTGTGGATGACTCTTCTTCCTGACGATTCATGCACGAGGAGTAAACGCGGCTTCTGCCTGGCCTCGGGGCGTTGAAGCGGAGCGCGGCGCGACACGCCGCTCCCGGCGCGCTCGATCCTGTTGCGTTGACTCCCGGAGCCGGTGCCGTAGATACGGCGAGGGCGAGGCTCGGCCGGCCGGCGTACGCGTGTTGTCCCCGTTGGTTGACTCCCGGTCCCGGCTCCTCCTCTGCATTGTATTTATGGGACTGGAGCTGACGCGGGGATCGTGATCCAGTGTATGTGTGCGTAGCCTTGAGAAGGAGCAGTCGCATCAAATGCTCGCGTATCCTACGTCCTATTTAGATACAAAATTCAAAATTTCAAATAAATATTTACACACATGCATGACGTATTAATTGTAGTTGAAAAAAATCGCATTACACAGATGGTCCGAAAAAATCGCATTACACAGATGGTCCGTAAATCGTGAGACGAATCTAATGAGCCTAATTAGACCGTGATTAGACAATAAATTGCTACATTAATACTACAGTAAACATGTCCTAACGACGGATTAATTAGGCTCGTTAGATTTATCTCACGATTTATGGATGGAATCAGCAATTATTTTTTTAATTGATCTATGTTTAATATTTTAAATGTGAAAATATTCTATTTCAAAAATTTTACCGAATAGATGCTCTAGTCCAAGTTCAAAGCGATCTAGGAGCAGTAGTAGCCTGCCTTTACAGCTACGGAAAGAGACCAGGGGAGCATGCGGCGCCGCCGCCGCCGCCGCTGCTTCTACCCGTGCAAGAGGGATCGTCACACCATGTGGAGTGGAGGAGCAGGGCCGTAGAGCGTAGGGGAGGCACGCATTCGAGCCCGTGCGCCGTTCTCCTTTTGCTCCATCACCAGCATTCAAGCGCCCCGCGTTACACACACACACGCACACTTGTATTCGAGAAAACACACACACACACACAAACAAACTTTTTTTTTTGTTTTGTAATTCACTGCCCAGTTCCCACACTTTGGCACTCCCACTCCTTTCAAGCCCTCTCTCGCTTCATCAACACCAAGACCTTAAGTACCTTTGGGTTCTTAATTGACCTTGCCTATCTCGACTATGCCCAGCTAGCCCATCCGAGCAATAGCCAGTACAAAAGACAGGCTGAACGTTTGGGTTCTACCGCTTGCGCTGGAGTACGCCACGCTAGGTTTGCGATTGCCAACTTTTTCTCTCTCTCTTCTCTTGCACCGCTTGCTTTGATCTCGCGAGCCAGCCGATTTGGCTCTCCGTCGCGAGCAAGCTTTTTAGCTTGCCATCCGAAGTTAGTTTTCTTTTCTCTTTTGTACCAAACGCCAGCCCTCGCCCGGCAAGGCTAGAATCATCCTTGCTTGAGAGGCGAATTATTAACTGAAAATGGAACCGGCACACTAATTTACGGACATGATGCTGACAGTTTCGAAAGAGGGCGAATTAGCTGACGAATAATGAGACTTTCAGATCGAAAATGACTGTCATAGGCTCATAGATAGCCTTGCAGGGATCAAGCGATCAACGACGGCTGGAGGGTGCGAAAGCAGCCCCCTCTCTCTCTCTCTCTCTGTCACAGACTCACTCACTCCCACACATGAATAGCAGCCCCAAGCTCAAAAGCTACCGCAAAGTTTTGCTCCGACAGTACGGCGTTTCAGTTACGGCCACTGCAGGCTCATGTTATCCATGAGAGAGGGCAGCCTTTGGGTCCCTCGCCATTTTTACAGCTTGGTCTGGGGAAAAAAGGAGCGTCCATCGCCACACATTCGATGCAAAGGCAGAACACAGAACAGGCCAGTCTGCAAAACGCGAGGCGCGCTGGCTCGAGCGAGCCGAGGGGAAGGGGAGGAAAAGGTCAGAGCGAAGGGCGGGCGGCTTTAACGACCCACGAGCGTGGGCATTCAAGGCTCGCCTGAATATTTCCAAGGGCAGCGACGCTCCCCTGCTCTCCAGCCCACACCTCCTGCCTGCTTGGTTCCTTGCTCTTTACCTGCTGGGCAGCTGGGGGCATGGATCCAGTGCATATCCATGGACATGGGACTGACCGGCACACACTCAGGTCTCAAGGCAGACCAGTACCTCCGCCAAATCGTCTCGCATCAGACCCCAGCTTCTTCTTTTCCCTCGTTTTGGAATAACTCGCATGAGAACCGAATATAGTAACGAGAGGAACAACTACAAACTTCCCAAAAACCAGCCACCAAGAGGGCATACAAATGAATTCCTGAACTCAGTTTCAAAGATGGCAGAGAATTAATCATTGGTTTCTCGAGCTGAAAAGGGAAAACGCTCGGCATTGAGGACACTCCAGAACAGCAAAAAACAAATAAAAAAAAAGAAAAGAAAAATCTTCTCCAGCTACCTAGCCAGTTGCGTCCTCACTGCATCCTCGCTACAAAGAGGGACGCGCCGCCTATCCCATCAGGTCACATCAGATGCTAACCGCAGGAGACAATTGGCGCTTAAATGCAGCGTCAAGGTCTGTGGTCGAGGCCCCCTAGTGGTCGCCATCACGGAGGGAAAAATTAGGTTAAGCGTCCTGCTGGGTCATGCCATCCTCCTCCGCCGAGGCTGTCCGTGTCCCGGCATAGCCCCCTACGCGAACAGTAGCGAGGGACCGGACAACAAGGCCACAAGGGCACCCCGCGACACGGCATTGCGCTGCACATTAAACTCCAATCCGGTGCCATTTCCGCACCATGTGTACGGGCACGGCATGCCTCTGCACATCCATTCTACAGTATGTTTCGCTGCCATGCAAAAAATGCGCCGTGGTTCTGTACCAATATGTGTAGATGATTCACATTTCCATGCCCTTTTTTTTGTCTTTTCAAATCTACTAGAGCTAACTCCTTTCTGAAGAAAAAAATATGCAGCTCTGAAATCTTTATGCATGTTTTAGTGTTTTGGGTTTAGAGGTTTGGAGCATTATATTCTCCTGTATTACAGGGCCTAGATTTATTTATATTTAAATTATACCCACCTAGCCAATTGTATGACAGCGAGGGATTTGTATTGATTCTTTTTTAGGTGAGACTCTTACACGACCTTGTAAAGAACTAGTGTAAAAACAATCTATAAAAGATCAGAAGAGACAACAACCACAAGGGACAGGACATTAGTTGGATACACATCAAGTAAGAGCAAGCTTTGGATGTTACAATACCATATTGCCTCCGTGACTTCAGGAGATAGTATACTATAAAAATGGTCCAAGCTTTACATACGTGGTTTTGGTAAAAGGATTAGAGGATGCAAGATGTACTTGTATTTAGGTAAACCGACTTTGTCCATGCCAAGACAATGGCGAAAGATGCTTGAATGTCTACAAGTGTACAATAGTCGGCTGAGGGGTTTAGACTCTCGATTGGTTGCCCCGGGTTGATCTGCCCCTATACGTACTCCTATTAAACGACATTTGAGATTATTCAACATCAATATTTTGAGGATTTAATTGAATGCGTGTTAAGAAATGTAAACATTGCAACCACTACCCATTTTTAGTTTTTTTTTTCATGACTCCTCTAATTACGACCACTCCTCACCTTTCAAAGTTATTTAACCCTTCTGTGTGCCCCGATCAAACAAGCACAAAAAAGAAGTTAATTTACTATCACACATGCTTTGACGTGCGCGAACTTGGAGCGTATGAGAGGTATCATACAATTCTAATTAGGTAAACTGTCATAAACAGGGAGAAAATAATAAAAGCAAAAGGCCCTCACTCCCATCCATGCCGAAAACAATGGGGGAAGATGCATGGGGTGTTACAAGTGTCTGACAACCTGGTATGGAGGGCTTAAGCTCTGTCGCTCCTGTATATTAAATAACATGCCAAATTATTCAACATTTGTCTTTGGTATGATTAAATCTTGCGTGGTAACTTTCGCAAAAAAAAATCTTGCGTGGTAAGAACAGGAAATACTGCAGCAACTACATATGGTATTTTTCACATGCATATCCCATAATCGGAAAAACCAACACAAACAAAGAACACAATGGCATTTAAGTTTTATGGGGACTATTATCATTCTTATAGATGTACAACTAGCATGGTTACCCGCGCAAATTGCGCGGGCTAGATACATATTTGGCAAAGGAAATTTTATCTTAACAAACGTGATATAGCATATAGTTGATTTATGACTTAATTGATGTTTAATTATCATCAAATCCATTGTTAGTGCACAAATCCTTGTCCATGTAGTATTGGCACATAACTTTTCACATAAAAAAAGATTACCTGATTTCGTGATTCCCCTCCTGATTTCAATCAATAAAAAAAATTCCAACTTGTGATGATGCACGGCCATATCCTACCTAGTCAATACATGACCTTGCTCTACCCTAATGATCCATGATCCCATTGTTCTCTCATCGCCGCGGGAGGTCAGATTTGTATCCTTCTCGATGTTGCTAACTGTACACCATCTATAGGTACATGCCTTGTCTGGTTAACTACCTAATAACATGAAGATTTTTCCTTCTACTTGCCAACATATTGTCCCAACATAAAGCTACATGATATAAGCAAATCCATATATCTTCCATACATATTTGCTCGTATGAGGTGCCTTCCGGTTGTTGTGTTTGTTGTTGTCTCTTTGCTGCTTCTGTCCATTTGATATGGTGATTTTTGAGTTACATGATGCTTTCAAATTTGTACAGACAAATATCCAATCCTATGTCCTATCCCGTAATCCAGGTCCTCATTGACCACAATTATGAATCGTAAGTGTTGTGAACTTTAAAATTGATTTGATATGTACTCTTCTTTTTTCCTACTATAATTTCAGTTTACTATTAGAAATTAGACTTCTTAGTTTTATAGATTTTACAAAGACTCTTTATTTATGTGCTTTAAATTGAAGTTTGAGAATATTATTTGTATTTTGCATGAACTTTATTTTTTATTTAATCTAGACTGTTGCATGATGATAACAATTGACTGTTTAAATTTTCCCCTTTTCCATTTAAATTGCACATTGCTTGTAAACATGTTCTCTTCTGAGCAATGAAACTCCTTTAGATCTTTAGGGAAAAAATAACATGAGAACTGAGGAAAATAACTAATTGAGTGGAGAACATCTTCTCTACCTGTGTCAAAGAAATCCCATATATGAATAAATGTTTACTTTTAGCAAAATGTGATATAAAACTCTATTCCGTAGAGGATAATAACATCTGCTTGCTGAATTTTATATGAATGAAGCTTTTATTCGTGAAATAGAGTTATGAAATGTGGTAGCTTTTAACAGTTATCAAGCAAATACAGATCCTTGGAAGACGCACAAAATTGCCCAAGCAGTTTCATAGGCATACCCTGATATAAAAAGAGAATGTTTGCGCCTGCTATTACGTGTGTTTATTGTAGAGATGATTTCTTGATGTGTATGGCCCATCTTACTTGTAGGTTTGTTGCTTACCCATTTCACCACATCCAACCACCCTTGTTGGTGATGTGCTTAGACCGCAGTGCAGAGCAGTCATGATCTATTGGAGAAAGCTTGCCGACATGTCTCCAGAAAAATTGATTCTTAACTTGTGTCTAGACATCGCATGCATTGAGCAACCAATATTAACACATTGTGTGTTCGATTTTATGGTCTCTCTATGATTGGTCAGCCGCGGTTCTCTATGTTTGCGCATGCTGCCCTGCTCTATTGCTCACATTGATGACCCATCACAACATAAGTCTACTTATTGGTCTCACCAACGGAGCTTGAACATGGTCAACCTTAGGGGAATCTCCATTGAATTCATGGAGGTCAGATTTTGAAATTTGAGCTTTGATCTTGATCTCATCTGTTGTGCTGCAGCAGAGTCGTATGCTTGATGCTTGATGCATTTGAGCGAGCACCTCAGCCATTCTCGGGGCCATAAAATGGAAGAGATAATGAAATTTATTCGATTTTGATGGTGATCATATTCTAGCTATTTTCTTGATCGCTATAGAAATCAACTACTATTTTTTTTCCTATATTTTAATTCTTAAATTTAACAATTTATTACTCGTATTTGATATGGACTTTTTGCTCAACTGCTAATTTTCTTATTTTTCTAATTCCTAATTTAGCTATTTACTAATTGTATTTGGCTTGAACTCTCTGATTATGTTCTAATTTTTAATTTTTTAGTTATAACTTTAGTTACTTATTATTCATATTTGATATTGACTCTTGTGTTAATTTAGACCATTTTTCATAAAATCCAATGATGTAAATCCTTCTCTTTATTGTACTTGATATGGACTCTTGCGTTAGTTCAAACCATTAAATCTTCATAAAATCTAATGGTGCAAATTCTTCTCTTTTTTAGACTATTGTGAAAATTTTTAGACCCTCTCGATAAACGTGGTGGCTTCTCTTAATACTCCCTTAATAATATAATAGATAAATCTTTATGTATTTCTAAAGGAAGTAATGTTTCTAGCTTAATTTTTGGTTTGGTCCAACTTTTAATATCGACATATGAGCCTTGGTCCATCCCGTATGCGAGTCGGTCAAGCCCTCCGTCCACAACATGATCATGTAAATCCCTATAAATTAATGCACAAGTAATGCACAGGCAACTATACGTATCCGATACCTTGTCCGTAACAGTGCACGGGTATATTTGCCTAGTAGATACTAACATGTATTCATCTCCAATTAATTATTTTGTCTTGTAAGTCAAACCAAGGATAATCTTAGCGCCGACATGATTTTTGTGTAGCGTGGGGGGCATCTTGTATATTGGATTTTGCTTGTGACCATCATCGTTTTTACTTGAGTGTACATTGTCTCCGGGGCTTTTTTTCTTTATGATTGGGCGATGCAACCATTGAGAAGGGTTGCCTTGATCTCAGTGGAACCCGCTAGACGATGTTCACTAAATTGGAGGATACACCGTGGATTGAGTTAGCATTGGCCGCTTAGCCGCCGCCTTGCTACGTGCTTTGCTCACGACAGACATAGATACGTGACCGTCATATTCTGTTTTAGATAACGTAGACTTGCACGCACGCAAATTTTCTTTAAATATCAAAGTTGAATTCTATTTCTATAATCTTGATCTTTCAATTATTCTATTATATATATTTATTAGTCATATTTGATAGGGACTCTTTGAGCTAGTATAGTCCGTTAGATCTTCATAAAATCCAACGGTCTAGATCTTCTCTCTTTGAGTTAGTTTAGTCTGTTAGATCTTCATAAAATCTGACAGTCTAAATTCTTCTCTTTTTTAGATTAATTGGAAATTTCTAGACACTCTCGGCGAATGTGGTGGCTTCTTTTAACACTCACTTATTAATATAATATAATAATATAATATAATAGATTCTTTGATTTATCATGCACATCATCATGGACCATCATCAGCTGCTTCATGACTGACTGGCTACTACTACTACAACTATTACAGCGCCATTAATCCAACCAGTTACCCATGGATTAGTATAGACTTACTGCATAGTTACATAAACCATGATCAGTTCCAAACCCTAAGACCAAAAACCTAAAAAAAAAGAAGCCAGGAACTGGATTAGCCAGGTAAACTAGATCAACACCAGCTAGCTAGCTTTGCGCTGCGGCGATCTAGATTACCAGGGAGTCGAGTTCCTGGCATATTTCTTTGTTTTTTTCTTCTTCTTCTTCTTCCAGCCTAGTCACTTTTATTATGTTGTCCATTTATTTCTCTGTCCTAAAAGAACTCGCACGGGTCGGCCAGCGGCACGCCCATGAGCCCCGCGTCGCCGTGCCCCATGCCGCCGTCGTCGAGCAGCCAGCTCTCCAGCATCGAGAACGCCGGCACCGGGCCCGCGTCCACCGCCCTGCTCGTCCCAGTGGACCCCTCCGGCGTGCGCGCCGTGCTGCTGTGGCTCGCCGACACGCCCTCGCCGCCGGAGACGGCCGACACGGAGGACCTGGACCCGGAGGACGCCTTCCCGGCGCTGCCGGTGTCGGGGCGCATCCAGCCCTCCAGCAAGCGCGCGATGTTCTCGGCGCTGGACGCGTACGCCGCCTGGCTGGGCGGCGCCGGCTGCGGCATCAGCAGCGGCAGAGGCTCCGCCTTGGCGAGCGGCAGCGCGGGGTCCAGGGACAGCGCCTCACGGAGCGCCTGGCGCGCGGTGTGGATGTCCGTCTGCAGGCGGCGCTCCCACTGCCCCTTGGGCGCGGCTGACCTGCCGCTCCTCGCCACGGCGCCGCCGGCGCCGGCGCCGTCCCCGCCGGCGTCCATCCTGCTGAGCTTCTTCTTGAGGTGGGTGTTCCAGTAGTTCTTGATGTCGTTGTCCGTCCGGTCCGGGAGGTACGACGCAATCGCCGCCCACCTAATCGAGCACAAACAGAAAAAAAAACAGCCGATCGTTAGGGCTCTGCCGAGGAATCAGTCACCAGACTCACCACAGGAGCACGCGTCGATCTGGAGCAGGAAGAGGAGTCGAGCGGGAACAATCACCTGTTGCCGAGCAGCGCCTGGAGGTGGATGATGAGCTTCTCCTCCTTGTCGCTGAAGTTGCCGCGCTTGATGCCCGGGCGGAGGTAGTTGGTCCAGCGGAGCCGGCAGCTCTTGCTGCAGCGCATCAGCCCTGGATCCATGGACAGCAGAAACTAGCTTGTCAGGAATCACCAAGCACAAACAACAAAAACCCATGCATCCAGGAAGAAGAAAGAACGAAGCAACGAGAAATCCCAGCAGGATCTCACAGGATCCCAGCCGCACGTACCGGTGTTGGTGGGCACGGCGCGCCAGTTGCCGGGCCCGTGGTCCTGCACGTAGGAGACGAGCACGAGGTCCTCCTCTGGCGTCCACGGCCCCTTCTTCACCCCGGTCTTCTCGCAGCACGGCAGCCTCCCCATGCCTCCCCCTCCTCACTCCCTCCCTCCTCAGCAGCCGGAGCCCTGGCCCCCTGGGTGCTCGCTCGGCCGGAAGAAAGGACGGGGAGATTTGACCCTCTCCCTTTCCCCGGCGGTGAAGTGCGCGAGACAAGGGTCCAACCCAGGATGGTGAGGCCGGTCGGTGCCCGGCCGGGGGGCGTTTATATAAGCGGCCCCCGCGCAGGCCACCCGGCCCCACCCCCTGCGTTTGACCGCCCCCGCCGGGAGGAAGCGGCCGCCCGGGGGCAGCGAGTGATGCCAGCACGGCACCCAGCAGACTCACTCCCTCTCCTCCTGTTTCAGGTTTGGTCTCGCTCTAGTCGTCCCCGCCCGGACGCTGCCGCTGCCGCGCACGGGCGCGCGCGCCACGTCCACGCACACGCTGCACGCCTGCACGGGGATCCGCCCACGGGCCGCGACACGCGCGCGCACGTCGCCGCTGGCGTCACCGCGCGCGAGCTAGCGACACGGGCACGTACGCGCGCGCCATGGAGGACCAGGCCGCGCCGGCGGCCCAGCGTGGCGCGCTCCGGACCGAGCCGAGCCGGATCGCATCGTGCCAGTGTCACTGTGCGGCAGTGCGCGCGCACGCGCGCGGCGCGCTGCGGACGGAAAGCGTGGCCGCGAGCGCGCACATAGTGCCTGCGGTTCTGGGTTGTTTTCCTGACGGAAGTCGATGGTCTGACGGCAATGGACGGGTGCATGGTACGCTGGCGATCGACACAGGAGTCGTGTGCAGCACCGACGTGTTCCGGCCGTGTTAGGAGGCCTTCAACCTTGCGTACGTGACGAGATCAGCTGTCGTCTCTGTTCGGCGTAGCAGAAGAAGGAAGGCTAGCTCGTCCGTTGTTCCGGCTTCCAGGAGCGTCAAGTGTGAACGGCGGCGGCTCGCATGGTGCACCGGTACATGTCAGGGTGAGCATTCTGTTTTTCGGTTAGGTTCGGTTCGGTTTCTTGATTTTTTAATAAATTCGGTTCCTAGAAAATAGGAATCGATCGGTTCCAAAAAATTTCAGGAGCCGAGTATTTCGGTTCTCGATTATTTCGGTTCGGTTTCGGTTCTAACCGAACTAATAGAATTTTTTTAGTAGAAGGTAAGATAATAGGAAAAACACACATGTTCTATAGCAAATTAAGATGATACTTCCTCTATTATAGAGAATAATAATTGAGAAGGGAACAATAATAATAGAATAAGAGAAATACATAGGAATTGAAATATGACACATCACATATAAACTAAATATACTCTTACAAAATGCAAGGTTTATGTTATTCGGTGCTTTCGGTTAATTCGGTTACTTGAGAGTAGGAACCGAATTTTTTTCGGTTATTTCAGTTCCATGCTTTCTAGAATCGAACAAGGAACCAATTTTTTCGGTTTTGGTTTTTTCGGTTTAGTTTTCAATTATTTCAGTTCGGTTTTCGGTCCTCGATTAATTATGCCCACCCTGAGGTACATGGACCGAACGGCATGGTCGTGTTTTTGCTTCAGGACCTGCAAACATGTCATGGCTTGGAAATGGTGGTGCAAGCTTTGCTATTAGGGACTATCGCAAAAGTCTGATTTTGAACACTATAAAACCAGATAACATAGGCCATCTAACTGTCAAAACCGAGCAAATTTGGACCTCTGGGTGGTTTTGTGTTTTTAGAAGAATTAAAAATTCTAATTAGATCTAAAAAATCAAAACTAATTTGTTTTACAAAATTTTTGTAAAAATGTAACCTACCTATTATTGCTCTATTTGAATCTTATTTATTCAAAAAAATAGTCATAACTTCAAGCAACCAAATACTATGAATATGAAAAAATTGATCCGAATAACTTGCAAGTAGAGTGCCAATAGATAGGCTACATTTTTTAAAAAAATTGATACCTATTTCATATTTTTTTTTTATTTAAAATGAATTACTTATAAATTTTTTAGTTTAAATTTGAATATTTTAAATTTTCACAAAATGAAAAACCACCTTCGAAACCACTCGAAGGGCCAAATTTGCACGGCTTCGACAGTTGGATGGCCTATTTATCCGGTTTTGTAGTTAAAGATTGAAAATTAGACTTTTACGATAGTTTGAGGGTGTAAACTGGATTTTTCCCTAATTTAAAAATGTCACAAGAACTGTTATTTGTAGGGGTGTTCTTGAAAAAAAGGATCGGTGGCGATTTTGCAAATTCCTATTTTGTTCCGTTTCGCGCAAATGGTCCACGCATCAGTTCGTGTGCACGCCAAAGTCAGTTTGGACCGGAGCGTATTGAAGCGGTGAAACTTGCATGCACCAAAAGCGGGTGTCGATTTTGTCTTATTTTGTGGAAATTAAGATGGCCTGCGCTTCGGTTTGTGCATGCTGAAGTCAGTCTGACTGGAGTGTGATCAAGCAGTGGAGTTTGCTGGCACTGAAAGCGGGGTTTGATTTTGTTTTGATTCTTCAAAATTATATAGTCGCGCATCCGGTGTATATGACAAATAAGTTGAGTGGGATCTTATGAAGAGGTGAAGATCAAATGCTCTGTGGCCAACTTTGATTTTCCCTTGTTTTATGAAAACTAAAACATCCATTTGTGCATGTGGAATCAGATTGATTGCAGTGTGATGAGGTAGCGGCGTTTACATGCACCAAAAGTTGGTTTTGATTTTCTTTTCTTTTGTGAAAATAAATAGTCTTGCATCCAATGCATACGAAAGTAGTTGACTGGAATCCCTTGAAGAGGTGAAACTTCTTGCATGCACCGAAAGCGGGTGTTGGTGCTGTCCTTTTTCGTGGAAATGAAGACTGCCTGCGTCTTGATTTGTGCATGCTGAAGTCAGATTGATTGGAGTGCGATTAAGCTGTGGAGTTTATTGGCACCGAAAATGAGTTTTGATTCGTGAAAATTAGATAGTATCGCATCCGATGTATATGACAAATAAATTGAGTAGGATCTTATGAAGAGGTGAAGATCAAATGCTCCGTGGCCAACTTTGATTTCCCCTGGTTTTATGGAAATTAAATGGTCCATGCATCCGTTTGTGCATGTGGAATCGGATTGACTATAATGTGATGAGGTAGCGATGTTTACATGCACCGAAAGCTGGTTTAGATTTTCTTTTCTTTTGTGAAAATTAAATAGTCTCGCGTCCAATGCATACGAAAGTAAGTTGACTGGAATCCCTTGAAGAGGTGAAACTTAAATGCACCATAGAGTGTTTTGATATTCTTTTGTTATGTTGAAATTAAATGATTTGTGCATCGGTTTGTGCAGATGCAAATAGTTTGACTTGAGTGTGATGAAGTAGTGAGATTCCTTATATTGAAAATAGGATTATATTTTATTTTGAAAATAGTCCAAGCATAAGTCAGTGCATGCTGAAATCATATTGACTGTAGTGTGATGAAGTAGTGAAGTTTACATGCACCGAATGCGGGTTTTGACAGGAATTGCATGAAGCGGTGAACCTCAAATGCATTGTAGCAGGTGTTTTGATCTTCTTTTATTTTGCGGAAATTAAATGGTCCAAGCATAAGTCCATACATGTTGAAATCATATTGACTGGAGTGTGTTGAAGTAGTGAAGTTTACATGCACCGAATGTGGGTTTAGATTTTTTTTTTTTGCGGAAATTAAAGTCTTGCACATCTGGGGCATGCGGAAGTAAGTTTGACTGGAATTCTATGAAAAGATGAAGCTTAATTGCACTATAGCAGGTTTTGATTTTCTTTTATTTCATGGAGATTAAATGGCCTGCACATCCGTTCGTGTCTGCTGAAATCAGATTGAGTGGAGTGTGATGAAGTGGTGAAGTTTAGATGCGTCGAAAGCGGATTTTGATTCTGTTTTGTTTCATGGAAATTAAATAATCTCGCATCCAAGCATTTGGAAGCAGGTTTTGATTGGAATCTCATGAATAGATGCAGCTTAAGTGCACCATAGCGTGTTTTGATATTCTTTTGTTTCGTGGAAATTAAATAGTCTACGCATCCGTTTGTGCATGATGAAATCATATTGATGGGAGCGTGATGAAGTAGTGAAGTTTACGTGAACTGAAAGCGGATTTTGACTTAGTTTTGTTGTGTGGAAATTAAATAGTCTCGCATCGAGTACATATGAAAGTAAGTTGACTGGAATCCCATGAAGAGATGAAGCTTAAATGCACCATATAGTTTCTTTTGTTTCATGAAAATTTAATGGTCTACGCATCCGTTTGTGCATGGTGAAATTCGTTTGATTGGAGTGTGATGAAGTAGTGAAGTTTGCTTTCACCACAAGCGGGTTTTAGTTTTGTTTTTTTAAATTAAATAGTCTCATATTGGTTCGTCCATGCAGAAGTAATTTTTAGTAGAATTGATTTTGCTTTCGTGGAAGGATCCATTTTTGCATGCCAGCGTCCATTTTAACTAGAATGTCATGAAGTGGTGAAGCTTACTTGCACCATATTGGGTTTCCAACTTTTTTAATTTGGTGGAAATTAAAATTCAGCGCATCCGTTACTGTTAGAGGAAGTAAGTTTGACTGGAATGCCATGAAATGGCGCGGCGAAGCTTACATGCATCGTGACGGGTTTTGACTTTGTCTTGTTTGGTGAAAATTAAACAGCACGCGCATAGTGAAGCCTGCTGACCGGAATGCAACAATAAAGACATAAAGTAGTGAAGCTTACGTGCATGTAAGCGCATTTTTTTGGTTATGTTTCGTGGAAATTAAGAGGTCTACACGTCAGTCCATGCATGTTGAAGATTAAGTTTGACCAAAGTCAATGAAGAAAGCTTGTGCAGCCTACACATCGGTCCATGCATGTTGAAGGTAAGTTAAACCAAAGTCAATGAAGTAAGGAAGCTTGAGCACCTGTGGTGAACAAGATCACCACCTCCAACATGTAATCAGCTTTGCCAAGGTTCTTTTTTTAGTCGTTGCTGATATGTACTCCATATTTCTCTCAACAGCACTCACTCCAAGTCGACATACCTTTTCTCCCCAAAGTCCAACTATAACCACAAAAACACCAGTAGAGTTTCTTTCTCGCGTTTCTTTCTCGCTCGCTGATCGCGTCACCGTGAAGACTGAAGACGCAAGACAACAGTACGGCTACGGGAGATCCCATACCGATGGTACGATGGGTGACTAGAGAGAGGGACAGCCGGACAGTTTAGCAGACCTCTCGCTGCAAAGAGCCCCTTCTTTGCTCGACCAGTTTTAAGCATCGGCTTTAATTGCGACCCGATGGATCGACCGATCGACGAGGCAGCAGGCAGGTACAACAAGACCCATGGATCGATTGGCAGACCAGCAGGGAAGGCAACGTACGATGGTCGAGAGCGTATGTCCGCTATAGCTGGTCCTTGCTTGGGCGTAGTTCACTCCAGCGCTGGTCCCAGCCGCCGGTCTATTCGTACCGTGACTTGGGGCTCAAGCTTCGTCGATCTGTTCTGCATTGGGCGTATTGGGCAGCTTCCCGGGTCGATCAGTTAACCCCCCATGGCACGCGCGGCTGCTGCCATTGCAGTCGAGCTCGAGCAAGGAGAGAGGGCTGGGACCATGGGAACAGAAGGAGGAGCACGGCACACCGGGGTGGTAACGGATCATAGCGGTCTCTTCATAATCTAACTTGACCCTTATATATTTTTAGATTAAAAGTGTATAAGATTAGAGCCCTTTCCTTTTATGGTCCGACTCTTAGATTATCGAGGCTAAATTTTAACTCTTATCACCTCTAGACATGTGAGGAGGATGCGGCTCCGCAGTGGCAATCGGCTGGGAATGGGAGCATGGTTAGGGCCTGTTTGGGCACACAAAGATTCAAATCCAAATCCCCCGGACTTACTTTTGACTTGAGAGTCTATTTGGCATGAAGCAAGAGATGCATTTAAACTAAACTTCTCTCTCCTGAACGGAACTGATAGATCACTCTGTATAGATACTAGTATTCCTCAAGGTTCAGGTTGGCAGCCATGTGGCTTCACTTGCTGATTAAATGTTCATGTGGATCAGACCGACTGGCAATTACTATCAACAATAAAAATATCAAAGGGGGCAACACCGTTTAAATGATAATGGTCAGTGCAATGGGGGCAACAACACCTTTTAAAATTTCAGAGTCGAACTTAAAAAATATATATAAGAGACATATACAAAGGTGGACAATTTTGTGAAGATCAGTATAATAACCTTCCTTTTTATCTATTTTTTCCCCTTGAATTAAAAAAATTGAAGGTTTATATACTTGCAAAGGTTTGTGAAGAAAAAAGAAAATCAAACTGTATATGGCGTGCCTTGATTTCCAGAAAATTTTCCACGCTCAGTACGTCTGTGGCCCTAGCAGCCAGGTTGATTTGATGCCCCTCGATCTTATCTCTGTTTGCATTGCCACACGACCCATACCTCTCGGTGACCCCTCCATGTTCATTCCGTACCTTCAGTTTGTGAGCAAAATTGCTTTTCATGCGCCTGACTCTTTCTTCCATGTTTATGTTTATTGGCCTTGGGTGACCACCCCATGTTTCTGCAGAGATAGGGAGATGCATGAAAAGCATTCTGAAATATGAGGTAAAAGTTGATTTGCCTTCCATGTGGCTTCATTTACATCTCCCTATCACCAGAGTACTACTTAAGACTGAAAGTTGGTCGATCATGTTTTTTTAATATTATAAAATTAGCAGCGCTAACTTAGCACTACTGGTGTAGACTCAAATATTTGAGAGCTCCCTTCTTTGTTGAAAGTTGCATGAATCTACTAAGAACTAATATTAGCACAGAGTGCAACCACATTCCCCTCCGAGTTTCTAAAGAAGGACTCTTTTTAATTTTAGATGGTCTGCTTTATTGGAAGTTTTTCATGGAGTTGTTCCGCAAAAAAGAAGTTTATCTTGGTTTGCGCTTCAGTGGAGTTTGTTTTCTTGAATTAGGTCATTTACAAAATGACACATGTAGCTATAATAATTTGCCTCATCTTACTATTACTAACTGGAGTCTCCTTTTAAAGACTCACATGAAGCTACCTAGTATCCTAGGAGAACACTCTAAAAAATTAGAAAAATCTAGAAATTCTCACAAAAATCGAAAACATCTAGCCATCAATCCGACAAATCTAATCATATTAGCCGTTGGATTTGTTATCTTTTCCATTAAATTACCCACCTCTACCATTATAAAAATAGGCTAAAATAACCCCCTAAACATGTATCTCAATTACCCACCTCTGTCATTATAAAATATAATCTAAAGTAACCCCTAAATATATATCTAAATTACCCACCTCTGCCATCATAAAAAATAATCTAAAGTAACCCCTAATCTTCATGTAAATTATCCGCCTATGCCATTATAAGAATAATGCAAATAACCTTATAAATTTGCATATAAGTCCAATTATATTATTATTATTAAAAGTTAAAAAAACCTATAAATCTAAATCTAAATTATATAATTATAAAAAATATTAAAGTGCCCCAATATAAAATTCTAAATTACTTTTTTATCATTATTAATATATCATTTATGTTATTATTTATATAAAAATAGTACTCATGATGTGTGTCACCATGTATTCATGCATGAGGAAAGAGATAAGAATACTAATTTTCATGTTATTCATATAGTTCAAACAAATGGTATAATTAGATATATATTAAACACATATGGAGGTGTGATGCAAAGTGCAAAAATGTTACCAAATAAATCTATTGCAACTAGATAGTGATAAATATGTATCTTTTAGAGTATTGTATTAGAATATTTAATAGATGAGAGAGAGTATATTTTTATATTAATTCTAACTAGCCCGTGCGGGAGCACGGATTGATAGGCTAGTTAGCTCAAATTTACTGAAAACAATGTTCTTAACTACCAACCATATATATGATTGGTATCTAAAAAGAATTTTTATATGGCTAAACTCCATGCATTCATTACTGTTAATGCATTCGGTATATTTTTAATATTCTAATAACCCAACTATTGCTTTTTCTTAAAAAATTTCGCAAATAACAGAAGAGGAAGTTAATTATGATCAGAATATGGGAATTGATGTCGTTAATACTTGGTCGGCCGACAAGCAATACACATAAAAACAAAGTGATTAGCACTGCCCAGTAAAACTTCTCATTTCTATATTTCTGCTAGATGTAAACGAGAAGTGACCCCCTTCTTTTGTGAAACAAAAATGCACGACCGTTCGTCAAATATCATGAGAATTTCTGCTATGCAAAGCTTGGGGGTGCCGAGAGAATTAGCAGTAATAACAAACACGTGTTGTGAGGTGGTGTAAGGTATATGGTCGGCATCATTCGTTACTATACAGGATTAATATGGAAAGAGGGAGGACCACTGTACGGCCACTTCCAGTTCACAAATCCTAGTCTAGCTTATCAGTGGCAAGTGCAAATTTCATGGGGTGGAGCAGGACATGTTTCTTCAATTTCATTTCATAGCGAGGCTTCTCGCTGCGCAACTGTAAGCAAAATGGCCCTCAAGCCATTATTTGTGATTTTGGTGATTAAATAACAACACAACCATTAAAACTAATATGTGTGTCAAGAATGAATGTTTGTAGGGTTTTATAGGTTATAAAGATGCATCGTAAAGAAAATCTTCAAAGTCGGACAAATGAGAGGATTGAATTGGAAGTGTCCCATGAATATCTATATTTCAACTGATAAAATGAGTTATATTTTTGGAGAATCTTATAGAGCATTTCACAACCTTTCCATAAAGTCCAAGATCATCAAAATCGGAGTCCCAAGTAAAAAAATATGATCAAAACAAGTAGCACCAACACAATTGACAGATCAATTCGGTCACTTATATAGTTGACCGAATAAGTCGGTCATTTCAGTAAGTTTTGGAGGACAATGCACAGACCCATGGATTAATTCGGTCAATGCTATGAAGATCTCACCGAATCAATCGGTGAGCCTGGGATGAAGGCAAACGGCTCTGGTTTGACAGTATAATTCGGGCAATGCTATGAAAATCTCACTGAATCAATTGGCGAGCCTGTAATGAAGGCATACGGCTCTGGTTTGACAGTATGATTCGATCAAAGCTAAGAAACAAAGAAAAGACAAAGATTGCCTTGGATCAAAGGGAAGATGTATAAATACTCCAAGCCCCGGCCATTTGAAGGGTGTTAGAGCTTGGAGAAGCTATAGGCTTGGTTTCCACATATATACAAGTGCTCTATCCACCAAAGTGCTTAGTGATCACATCCATAGGCTTTAGCATATGTTTAGAGAGTGATTAGTGCCAGATTAAGCCAAGACAGAGAGAGTGCAAGGTGCAGTTGCCTTGTGGCTGGTTCTAGAGTGAACCATAACTTGTATCTCGGTGTGCCGGGCCCTTGAAGCTTTGGTGGCTCGTCGGCAAGTCATCGACCCTCCGGTTTGGTGTGGAACGGCGACGACGGCTTTGTGCAGGGGACGTGGAGACCCCCATTCTTCATGGAGAACCTTCTTAGTGGAAAGCGGGATCAAGGTGACCATAGTGACTTGGCATAGCCTTGGTGGCAAGTCAACAAGACTCCCGGAAGAGACTTGGTTGCGAGGAAGCAATACTCTTGGTGAGTGCTTCAATAACGTGGAGTAGGAGTGACTTTATGCCTAACCGAACCACGGGATAAATCTTCATGTCGAGAGTTTACTTCCCCTCATCCTTTTCATGTAACCTTCTGCATTTCATACTTGTAATCTTGTGTGCCTTTATATTCTTAGTGTAGCATCTTGTTAGGATCGGTTATAGATTGCAAAACTCTTTGGGTTGAGGGTTCATACTAGAACAACTGTAATTGTACATCTAGATAGTATATTCTAGTTTAAGTTTTGTACAAACTAGCTTGAGCCATAGGTTAATGTTTTAAGTTTGCTTAATTCACTCCCTCCTTCACTTAGGCTACGAGCAGGCTACGAGCACCGATTCCTTTCAGCAACCGATCTGGTTTTGAATCCTGACACCTTCTTAGGATGGAGGAGAGAGACCGTCTGCATCGCCGACTTCCATTTTTTGTTGTTTATAAATGAATAAATACCTAAATCTTGTGACTATATATATTTATCTTAGGTCACTGGAACATATGCTTAATTACCCAAACTTCCAAACATGTGACAGTTAACATAGGAAAGAAGTGGGGAAATATAGACTTCCGCATTATCTATCTTGTCATGTTTAATTTTGAAAAGGATGCTTAGATAAGTTTTGCCCATTTCATTCCAATATTATTGTATTGAAACAAAGATATTCTTGTTTGAGCTAATCACAGGAATGGCCAGTACACCTCACCTCCTTCTTAAGTGAACCACGTTACTATTAAAGAAACAATTGATATAAAAGAAAAACATGGTGAGATAATATGGAGAGATCGCAGCCTAGCAATGCCAATCTGCACCATTTAATGAGGAATCAATGGTGATATGATGCGTTTCAGCCGCAGGCCCATTCCATTGGGACCGTTCCCTTTACAAAGCGCACTGTGTGCATTTGATTCACTACCGACCATAGCACGCAACAGAAGCAAATCGAAGACTAGGAGAGCAGCGTGCCACGTCGTTGCATCATGAGCAAGCGAGTTCTTCGGCGCTGGTCGCTCTACTCGAGCTCCAGTTCTGCGCCGTAATGTTCTTTTTATCGAATATAAGTAAGAGAATTGCGCACCTATAGAATTTGAAAGATGGATACAACCACTACTACAGAATCCATCATCGCAAACGCTCTGTCACCATCGGTTTGATTCAAATCGGCGGTGATCGTTGATATCACCGTCGATTTGTAGTACGATCCGGCGGTGATAGCTTCAGATAGCATCACCGTCGGATCGTATTACGACCCAACAGTGATCATCACCAACGTATCGTAATATACTTTGACGGTGATACATTTATCACCCTATTTTTCTCCTCCCACTTATTTTCCCCCCTTCCAGTCCTTATCCTCTTTCCCCGCACCTTCTCTTCTCCTCCGGCCCTCCCCGCCGACACCTCTACCGTCGTCGCCCCCTCCCTTCTTCCTCCTACCCCTCCCCTCCCTCCTCCACCGGCTCACCTTCTTCCCACGCGGATTTGCGCATCCCACCCCGCCCTTCTTCCCCAACCCACGCTCCCCTCCCCTCCACATCTCACGGCGGCAGCGGGATGCTGAGCGGTGGCCGGTTGCGGGAGGCCTAGCGGAGGCCGGCTGCGTAGGATCCGAGCTGCGGCTGAGCACGAGGCGTAGCTGGTGGTGGACCACAGCCGTGCATGGAGGCCGCCGGCGCGCGTGGCCGCAGCGGCGCAGAGGCCAAGCGGCGGCAGAGCCGAGGCGCGGCGGGCGGTGGCGCGGGAGGTCAAGCGGCGGGAGAGACGAGGCACGAGGGCCTGCTGTGCGGTGCGGCACGTCGGTGAGGTACGTTCCCTTGCCTTCCCCTTCCCCCAATCTTGGATTCAACCTGTGCTCCGCTCCAATTTTCTGTCCCCTCACCTTATCTCCTCCTCCAATCTGCAGCGGCGCGCGGAGCCGCGGCGGCGTGGCGCCCGGGCAGCGCCGGCACGCGGGCGAGCGCATGGAGCCGCGGCGGCGTGGTTCCCGGGCAGCGGCGGCACGCGGGCGAGCGCGCAGAGCAGGGCGACGGCTCAGAGCAACGTGTCGCAGCGGCGACCTATATTTTCTTTTTTTTTTTGTTTTGTGGCAGGGGCAACACCGCCGGTTGTGAAACTGGCTTTTACAGCCGGCAGTGGTGGTCCAAACTAGCACCGTTGGGTCCAGAACCGGCGGTGAGGGCCCTCTTCGTTACCATCGAGGCCTGCAAAACCGGCGGTGATGTCCATTTTTAACCAGCGGTGATGTCCATTTTTAACCAGCGGTGATGGGGCGCTGGAGCAGTGAACATGCTACAGTGCTCTCTTATAAGAAAAATAGCCCTATTATTGTATATTGTGATTTTGGTGATTGAAGTGAAAATATGATCAATGGGTCTAAAACGAGTTTGTGAGCTCAAGATTGTAAGATTTCTGTATCTCATGGATGAAGTCCAAACTATCTCCAAGATGGTTCAAATTGTCTCCAAGTTTGGACAAGTAGTTGATAAACTTCTAACGACCGGATGAACCGACGTCCAAGGTGTATATGTCGTCGGTGCAATTATGCTTAGCATACACGATCAAGGCTGAAGATGCCATTCCAACCGGATCATCCGACACCTGGCATACCGGATCATCCGACACCCTAGGAATTAGCGTCGGAGCAATTTTGGAGCATTGTCAGTCCGAGAGCATGCCTTTTGTTCTGCAAACCTGTCTTCACGACCGGATGATTCACGACCGGATGATCAGCCATAAGCATCGGAGCATCCGACACCCGATCGGATGAGGCGTTAGAGTAATGACGCAAGCAAAAGCAGCAATGTCAGCACCAACGGTTACTATTTGGCTTCAGTGTGACCGGATGATCCGACGCATACGACCGGATGATCCGACGCCTACATACTTTTCTGGTAAAGCATGTAACGGCTAATTTTGGATTCCTAGTCTATATAAGATCTCACCTCGGGTCATTTGAGGTTGCTGGAGCTCGGGAGAAATTCTAGAAACGTTGTAGAACACCTCCAAGCCATCCAAGAGCATATTGATCACATCTTTAGGTTTAGAGAGTTAGTGCTAGGTTTCAGCTCTTAAGAGAGTGAGAGAGCAAGGTTTGTACCTTGTGTGCTGGTTCCAGAAGTGAACCACAAGTTGTATCTCGGTGTGCCGGCTTCTTGGAGATTTGGTGGCTCGCCGGCAAGTCTACGACCCTCCAGCTTGGTGTGGAGCGGCGTTGACGGCTTTGTGCAGGGGATGTGGAGACCCCCCTTCCTTGGTGGAGAAGCTTCTTAGTGGAAAGCGGGATTAAGGTGACCGTGGTGACTTGACATAGCTTGGTGGCGAGTCAAGAAGAGTCCCGGAAGAGACTTGGTTGCCGGGAAGCAATACTCTTTGCGAGTGCTTCAACAACGTGGATGTAAGAGTGGCTTTGTGCCTAACCGAACCACGGGATAAATCCTCGCGTCAAGAGTTTGCTTTATCTCATCCCTCTCTTCCGCATTTATCTTTTGCAATCTTTGTGTGCCTTTATAGGGTAGCATCTTGATTGGATTGGTTATAGGTTGCAAAACTCTTTGGGATGAGAGTTCCTCACTAGAAGAACCTTAGTTGCACATCTTAAATAGCATGATCTAGTTTAAATTTTATGCAAACTAGTTGGAGCCATAGGTTAAGGTTTTAAATTTGCCTAATTCACCCCCTCCCGCTCTTAGACAACAAGCACCAATTCTTTTTATCCCTGTCACTTTGGTTTGTATTACATGAATGCAACATCCGGAAGAGGAGGGTCACCTACTCGAAAACGGATCACTCACCCCATAAACAACCTAGCTCTGTGTTTGTGGCGCCTGTAATATATGTCGACTAGAGGAAACTGGAAGACTCCAATGGACCGGTGTTTGCGGCGCCAATTGGATATAGTTGCCACCTTGAAGAGCTTGCAACATCGTGCAGCAGGCAACGTCCCTGTTTCTTGATTCAACAAAGTTACCGGCCAGTTGGATAGAAACATCTCTAGATCTTCCTTTTAGATTCCACGTGGCTGTTTCTTGATTCAATGTCTAAAGAAGAAGGGAGATGACAGAAGCGAGGAAAGAGAGTGAGGGGTGTTAAAAAGGGCAAAGCACCATTATCTGATAGTTGGAAACAGAGGTCAAGGGTAGAGAGATAAGGCACCGATTGAACAAAAGAATGAGTGGTCTAAATTTGGAAAATGCATTTTCCGGGAAAGCAAACCTAGAAATGGTATTTAGAGATCATACTAGAAAAGTGTTACTGTCAGCCTTGAGCATGGTATCGTTACGTGCAGTGGAGGATGCCGAAGCTAAGGCTTGCCTCAAGAGGGTTTAGCTGATACTTCCTCCATATTCGAAAAGAAAATTATTTTGGATAAGATTTGAATCAAATATTAGAAATATAAATTATGAATAACTTTTAAGTTGTTGAGTTTTAAAATATAAAAATTATACGAATAGATTTATCTTAAAAATACTTTTATAAAAATATAAATATATCACTTTGCGATAAATATTTTTATAAAAATAAGAAGTCAAAGTTAAGCTTTGGATTTGGAGGCCGTGTCGCTATCCAAAATGGCTTCCTTATGGAGGGAGTAAATGAAGAAAATCAACTGTGATCGAATTGTCGTAATGTGGTAACCGGTAATGTGGTAACCGATCGCTGTCAGACAATAGACCTAGCCATGAATTTTGAACCCTCTAAAAGTCTTACATTTTAGGAATGAGGGGGTAGTTTACAAATTAATAATATCATTTTGGGTAACACTTGCATACCCTGATTCATTACAAAATTCCCTGCGCATACGACTGATGGCGTGCCCTAGTAGCAAGCTGAGGTCGGCATTTGGCGATCACTCTTTTCGGCTTGTCTTCTTTCGATTTCTTTCAGTTTCTTTTAGCTTATTCTCTCTAACAGAATACCATTCTAGCTTATTCTCTCTAACAGAATACCATTGAACCAGCCGAAATCAGTTGAAATCGTATATTCGCATGTCAAGCATTATTGAATTAAACCGTTACCTTTTTGGATAAATAGATACATATGTCTTAAACATATGTCTTAAACCGTTACCTTTTTCACTTGACATTTTGGATATTTCACGGTCAACAACATATGTCTTAAACCGTTACCTTTTTCGTAAAGCAATTTTGTTGAAATTTATGAAAAGTTATTTGAAAGTAGTAGTACTCATGGCAGGTTTCGTAATAATATATATTCTTGTATATTTACAGTCATTGTTTATAGGTTTGACTGAAGTGTCCCAAGTGTAATAGAAGGAGGACAAATAGGCTGTAAAAGTCAAAAACATAAATAGATACTGTTGACTTTGTATCCAATTTCTAGTAGCTTCAGGTTACGTGTCCTCGTCAAGAATGACAAGTGTCACTTAACTCGCCACATGTCGTCAGCCAATGCTCTCAAAAGCGACAAGTGTCCTAATACTAATGCTACCACAAAAGAACTGGAGATTAAATGAGCTATTAGTTGGGAGATGAGACACGCATCGTGTCTATGCCCATTACAAAATAAAATGTGCGCAAGCAAAATATAATTATCTGCTTTGAGCATTTGTTGTTTACTTACCAGAATATTACTGATGAACTAGTAAATGGGATTGGTGCGATCAGTTTAGGGAGTCAAATAAATAAAAAACACATATTGATTTTTTTATGTGTGTTGTGATAGTGCCAGGGGCAGTTGAGTTGGGCCAATAAAGTTGGAGAAGATTTGAAAGGGATAAGCATACCCGACACAATTTTATTTATAGACGTCTGAATAAGCCATTTGCAGGTGTAATTTGTCGCAAATTAAAAAGGAAAGGACGCCGGAATGATCAACTTGCAGGTATCATTTATCGCAAAAAGGAAAATGACAGTTGAATGAGAGCAAGTTGCAGGCAGCCTAAAATCGCAGAACTGTCAGGTAGCCTTCAACTAACGTTCATACATGGCAATGGACACCAGAATCCCTCTGCTGCTTCTGCACAAGTTTTTGGCATGCATATAGGTTCGAAAATGTTTCCCAACAAGTAGTGGCGTCGACTGGGAGTTGTATTTCTGCCTGGTCTATTCCGATCCGCAGGCGAAGACGCCAGCAGCCACATGCGTTCGCTGCAGCTAGCTAGCCGCCCGTAGCAGCCGTAGCGCGCGCGCCCAGCTCGGTGATCCGGCCGGTCCGCCGAGCCTGCCGGCAGCGAACGCGTCGTTCTCTTCCCTGCCGGCCGGATCGCGCCACCCGCTCGGTCGCCGCGCGCGTTCACTTGGCGCACTGCCGCGAGCGTGTACGTGGGGGTCGACCGTGAGTCTGTGATGTGCCCGTCGGCGTCGCGGACGGACATGAACTCCGATCACGCCGCGGGCCGGCGCACGCGCAAGCGCCGCCATGGGGCTGCGCTGCCGCTGCCGCCAGCACCCCGCAGCCGCCGGTTCTGTCAGCACGAGCCGCCGCGCATTCGGCGTGCGTGCGATGTTAATCCATGGTTGTATACTCTCGGATCCAGCTCGACGCGACGTCGTCGTCGTATGTGCCAGGAATGGCCGTGCATTGCCATTCAGCAATCGGCACAGCACCAAGCCCTGATGCTACACGGTTGAACTAGTAGGCACAGCACGCCGGATCACCTAGCGCGTGCGCAAAGCCAGCAGTCGATCGAGCTAGAGCAGTAGGCGAGCCTTCGTCTTCGTCAATAAAGCGCCTGTCCACGGGTGACATGTCTCTCGTTAGATTCATATCTACTAGCAGCAGCTAGTGTGATCTATGCATCCTAGATCCCTAGCAAGCTGGAGGAGCTAGCTAGCATTGAATCGGCCGAGCACGCGGGCGTACGGCGCGTCAACCCGCGGGCCTATAGAAGGGCCGCCGGACGGACGCGCTCGTCCGCCGCCCGCCCGCCGCCGGCCGTTGGAGTGGAACGTCCGGCCGGCCGGCGTGATAATATCGCGCGCGCGCCATTATGAACGAGCCCGCCGGCAGATCAGATCGATCCAGTCCGGCCGGCCGGTAGTCCCCCTCCCAACCACTGTGGCAGTTTAACATGCGCGCGTCGCAAGTCTGCAACTTGCTTGCCGGCGGCCGGTTAGACTGTCGCTGCGATCGATGACGCCTCTCCCTCGTCTCAAACTTTCAATGCCTTTCCCTCTCACGCCTCGCTCGGCGCGGCCGCGCGCGCGTGCGCCAATCGCGACGGCCGGACGCGTGCCGAGCTGCTGCGTCGCCGCCGGCGGCGGGGCGTAGCCTCCGCGCGCGCCCCGGCAGCCGGCTTTTCTGAGCCGCTCGAGCTGCTGCCTGCGTATGCGCTGGAATGCTGCCATTTATGTGCCCGGCCGGCAAGCCGGCAGTGCGGACACGCCTTTCACCTGGCAGGCCGAGCCATCTACGCGCGGTAGTTCCGGCTCGCCGCCGGGAATCGATCGGGGTCACACGAGGGCGCCGTAACCGACTGCCGAGGAGGAATTGGTGCGTCAGCCGACGCGACCGAAAGCAACGCGCGCGTACACACGAACACCGGAGCTTGCCGTACCGGAGTGGTTGACTTCCGTCTCCGCGCCGTTCGCCGTGAATGCGGAAATGAACGTATCAGGGACTAGAGAGAGGACGTCAGGAGGCGGCGGCGCCGTGCCGTGCATATAAACCGTGCGCCGCCTCCATCGCTGACCACGGGACGCCGCGGCGGGCGTATATCCACATCCTTGTTCGGGCCACCGGGATCACGAGCGGATCCAGAAGCTGAACATTGGATGGGCTCATCTTCCCTTTTTTTCTTTCTTCTTCTTCACTTAATTTTCTTCTTCTTCTTCCTCTTTTTTCCTCCTCTTTTATCAATCATGGTTGAAAATCGTAGGGTGAGTTTAGAGGGGCTCCATGAACTTCATGGAGGCAGGGGGCTGGAGTCCCCTCAACCCTCCAGTGGATACGCCACTGGCTGGGATCCAAAGGTAGGTGGGGGGGGGGGGGGGGGGGGGGGGGGGGACGGGGGCGTTAACTACTACTATTTTACTGTTTCGTGCACTGTGGCAGCACTATAGGCCGCCACTCATTTTTGTTGTTGGGTCACCCTTGCCGGGATCTCGGCCGCGCTGTCCAAACACTCATTTTTTAGGTCGACCGAGGTGTTTCGCGGCAATTCGAAATTCAGGTCGTTCGAGGCAGCTATTGGTAAAAGGAAAGGGAGATGCTATTTTACATGTCTCATTTTTTCCCTTAATCTTAGGAGAAGAATGTCAGTAATGTGATTCCATCCGATGTCACGACATCATCTTCCTCCTCATCTCAGTCCGACATGGCTGGGCAGCTGCCGTCACCTCCCGCTTCAGATGTCTGCTGATCCACTCTTTTCTTCGCGGCGGTGACATTGCCCTCTTCAAACGACCATTACCGACGTCTTCATTTCACTTCTCAAGCCATCCTTTTCTAAGCCCTGCAAATCTATTTTTGCCCTCATTAACCTTGAAAATCTAACCTAGAATCCTAACTTTGGTACCCTCACATGCCGATTTTCTATATACTTTCTCTATTTTTATTTACACATTGTATTAGACTCGGCCAACTTTAACCAAATTTATAAAAAAATAATAATATTTATAATACCAAATTTATTTTATTGAATCCATCATGAAATATATGTTGATAGTGCATATATTGGATAGTATAGTTGTTGATATATTTTTCTATAGATTTGATCAAAATTAACCGAATTTGACTTATGACAAACCTAATAGTATGTAAATAAAAATTTAGGGAGTAATTCACTTCCAGACCTATGAAGAATAGTGGTGCGTAAAAGATCGAAAAACAAACTTGACTAATCTGCAAACTTGTTGAGTTATTCAAAATTACTACTATAAAAATTGAAATAATTGTTATTAAGATTAGGCCTACCCATCCCTCTCATAAAATATATCTTGAGGACCCACGTGTAAGATCATTTGCTTGATAGCGTCTTGGAAGACGAAAAAAAATGAGGGACGCGGGATGATTCCGCCAAAATGAATTTTTTTTTTGTTACCGCAGGAGTTTCTACCTCCGCAGGTACCCACTTCCGTCATTCACGCGTCTTCCCACCCCTTTCCTTCTCGCTTCGACCAGCGCCGCCGCCACAGGGAGCCCATGCTCACCCACGGCTCCGTCCCTCCCCCTCTCCTCCTCGCCATCACCCAAGCAGGGGAGCGGAAGCCCGGCGCCTGCCACGAGGGTGGCGGCGGGGTGATTCGGGAGGGCAGCAGGCGCGCGCCGTGCGGCCAGAGGTGCTCTACTGCCCGACGCCGGCGGGGCTCCTCCGGCGACTTGGCGGTCGGATCGACCGTCCCCATGGCCGGATCCGTCACCCCATGGGTGGATCTGCGGCCATGGCGGGCGGCGGCAGCTGACGTGCGGAGGCCGTGCTGTGCGAGGCGGCGGCGGCGGTCGGCAGGCACGCGGTGGCCTGCCACGCGCGGAGGCAGGCAAAGCGAGGGCCGAGCGTCGGGCGGGCAGACGGCCGCGCGTGGAGGACGGAGTAGGCGCTGGGCCGGCGGATGCATGGTCGTGCAGTAGCGCGGGGAGCGGGGCGGCAGCGGCCGGCCTGCCGCGCGGCAGGCGCGGGGAGGCCGGAGGCCGCGCAGCGCCCGACGGCGGTGGACGGCAGTTGTGTGGAGACCTGCGTCGGGGAGAGGAGGGCTGGTGATGGCGGGCAGCGGCTGCGTGCGAGCGTGCGCTGGACCTCCGCTGCTCCGGCGCCAGCGCCGGCTGGTGGTCGCCGAGCGGGGCATGGTCGCTCCGCGACATCCAGGGAAACTCCACGACCTCCATCGAGGTACGCGCGCACCGGTGCCATAGAATCTGGTCACGGGACGCCGCCATGGTCCATCGACCATCGAGGAGGTCAGGTCATTGACACAGCGCGTTTAATTTCTTTGCAGATCGAGTTCGCGTCGGCAGCGCCGGGGAACGCGGCCTCGGTGAGGTGCGTGGTGACCCTGCACCTGGAGGCGCTGTCCACGGAGCTCGCGGTGACGAACAACGCGCCGGCGCCGATCTCCTCGACTGTGGCGGCATACCCTCTCCTGATCTCCTCGACCGTGGCGGCCAGCACACCAAAAGCCCCGTTCCTAGAGGTAAGTGCTCATGCTTGGTTTCTTTCTACAATGTCGTGCTCAAGAATTTTAGTCGGGACTTTCTCGCCAGTTTGCTTGGTTGGATCTGGGAAAGAACAAAGACATTGTTAGTGCTGGTAGTTCGCTCAATCGCTCATTAGTTCTTTGCCTTAGTCATTTTGGAGTTGATCTTATCACTCGAGAAACAACACCTCTCATCAGGATTTTGGGAACTGCATTTGGGCATCGAGGAACAGTAACATATTCAGATTGCATTGCAGAGGGAACGGGCATATTACAATAATCAGCTAGCCTGTTTGAGACTCCTAAATTGCCAACAATTTGGTTGGGACACGGGGGCTGGACAATTTCAGAATATTCACTTACAACAACTAATGACAGTTTAGTTTCATCCTGGCTTGCGGCTTTCTATCCATCTGAACTTCATTTCATGTGAAGGAAAGAAAATCAATGCTCACACATTGGAATGGGTACACTTATATGATAGTTCAAGGAATATAAGATTAATTGATTTTACCCTTATACAGTTGGTGATTTCACAGATGGAAGGCTGGTTTTGATTTAGTTAGCTGTACAATCAAGAACAAATGTTGCACAATTGACAATTCAAAAGCAGAACTTCATGGGAACCCCATTAGCTAATCCCCCGTTCGTTGTTCCTTTTTATTGTACTACAAACATATTTTTATTATTATTTTGTCAATGATTTTTTTGCAGCATCTCTGACATCATAAACATGTGACTTCTGCTTCAAGTGTTTTCTTTTTTTGAAGTGACTTCAAGGTGGCTCCAGGTAGCTCCTGGAAGTGCCCATGCTCCAGGTAGTGTAGGTATGTATAATTGATTAAATTGTATATTTAGTATGGTTTAAATTGTATACTCTCTAACATTTGGGTCTGCACTCTGCAGTCGTGCCTGCTTCCAACTTCCAATGCCTCATGATAGTGTTGACTCCATAAGCAAATCAAGGTCTACAGTCCAAAAGTTTGGGTAGCAATACTTGGTAAAATTCCTTAATGTTTCCTCCCACTGCTCTCTTTTACATTTTAAGAAATTTTAAGGTCGATTCCCTGGTGTTTTCTATACTTTTCTGAACGTGTACTGTTTAAGTTTCTATGAGCAGGTATAAGCTTGGGAATTTCGTTGAGCGAGCTGGCAGCACAAAAGCTGGGGATTATATCTTGCTTGAGATCACTATCTACTGTTAGTGGACCCTAGAGGTGCTGGCAAGATCGCATTTGTGAACTGACCTGCAAGGGTCTTTGACAAGGATGGTATCCATTTGCACCAGATCGATCACACATCACATAAGCTTTTATCCTTTTTTGGGATGGTGTGTCATGGCAATGTGCACCTCAACCTGATTTTATCTATTTCTATTCATTTTGCTAGGAAATTCAAAAATCAAATGGTACGGTCTTCGGGTGTAAAATGAGATAACCGACCTTGTATTTGTAGTCCGGGTTAAGTGTTTGGTTGCTGAACGATGCTAAATTATAAATTATTAATTGTAAACTTCTTATTTATTAGAATTCGTCTTTTCAATAAATTTAAAATTATTATTCACTAAAATTTTAGTAAATACAACATTCTTATTATTCACTAAAATTATTACGCAGTTCCACTTATGATTTCTGTTTGTTGTTTCAGCTTGACATGGTATTCCGTATTCAACTTGGTGTCCAATTTAATTGTAATCGTTGTAATAGCCCTTTCCAATGCTTGTCCAACCTCTTTTCCTTGTGGGTTAGTTAACTTGAACTTGTTTCTGCAGGAAAGTTTAAAGACAAAATTTGTTGTAGCCATGATTATGATAGCTCAAGACCTTGGATATGATCAAAATTGGATGCTTGCAAATTGGTAATGATATATGTATTCTTTTATTTTTTTAGTTGCAACTAAATTTGCATCAAGTTTATGTCTAATATCATGTATTATCTATCTCATATTGATTATACCTTTTCAATTACTTTTTGTTGTGACATGAGATACCTGGATTGTTTACTATTATAAGATTCTTGAACCCAGGCTTGTTCCTGTCACTGATTTTCTTAGTTACTGGATTATTCATTATTACTCCTTATTAGTGAAATTTGTTGTCATTCTTTGATTTATGAATTATTATCTTCAAGCTCAACATCTATATTCCCTGTTCATCTATTGTTGTATCCAGAGGCTTCACTTTTGCACGCTTGGTATTGGATGTAGGCTGCGTGTAGATAGTCTAATAAGGAGATTCAGCCAACTGATTTCAGAATCTCACTCTGCTTCATATTTGGTATTGTATGAAAAGCTCCAAGGAATTTCTACTGATAATCAATCTTAAGCCTACTACTACTGTTTGGAAAAGACCTCTGGCTGTTCACATTCATGATTCACTATGCACAGAAAGCAAGGCCTCCGTTTTTTCAATAGTTTTATTGTCTGGCTATTTGTTTTCATTCAACTTCTCAAAGTTAAGCCTATCATGAATTCATAATCCCAAATTGTTCTGCCCACTTGGATCCCATAGATAATAATAGACTTCTATTCTTTGCCTTACTGGAAATAAGACCACTAATCATTATTAGTATACCAAGTTTATTCTCACATTAGATGTGAAGGACCATCAATGTTTAAACAAGTACCATCTGTTTGTGCAAATTATTTCTTGCAATTATGTTGTGATATGCGTTTGGAACAATTTTCATCTGTTTTGTGCTAAAAACATGCTTTGCCATGCAATAAATTTTGCAGCATTTTGTTCTGCCAACAAGCTAGACCTTAGGCGGAGCGTCGTGTGCTCAAGGAGCACCTACACATCCGAATGAACCAATGCACGCCCTCGGTGGTGGTACCGTGGTGCCATTTTATCGCAATAAATGACGTGTAAATGTCTAGATGCTAGAGAAAGGAGGTAGCCTGGCTAATGTTTATGTATTTTGGATGATTCGTGTATGTGGATTGCTTACACTTAAGTCGATGGATGGAACTTAAGGTTAGTCAAAACAAATTTGTGTTCTAAAATCCATCACCATTGGAGAACAAAATCATTATTTGCTCATATTTTGCAAAGTGTCTTAGTCATTTGTGTTAAAGTTTATGGACAAAATCTTGAGAAACACATTTCACTCGAGTTTAAATCAGAAATAAAAGGGATAAATGGTCGTGCGTGGGGAATTTGTCCCACCTCGCGGATGCAAGGCCAGCAAGAGCGGTCTTCAATCTTTCTTTCGAAATTTCAAAATTCTATGTGGTATACGTACGGATTCTATGTTGCATGATGATATCAAATTTGCGCTTGCCACTCGAGCTGAGGAGCTTAGAAGTTTTGCAATGTATCACGCTTGGATCCTAAAGGAGGCAAGTCTACACTGAAGTACTTGTATGAGTATATGATAGACGGCGAGATCTTACGAAATACCGTCCGCAGATTCATACAAGTCCCTCAATTACATTGTATTAGATTATATTGAATTGCTATGATATAGTAATAAATAAATTGAATTTTAGAAGTCTTGATGCAATTCAATTATTTTTAAATATTTGATTTTTAAACACGTGCCTGTGGCACATGCATCTCTACTAGTATCTTAAATGAATAAAGAAATATCTCCTCTTTGGTGAAACAAATTTCTGATGTGCAAGCAGCCTGATGTTGAGGACTGAGGTCAGGGTCAATAGCTATTATGGTGTACAATATTGATGCGGAGAAAGGGTCGCAAACGGATCGCTGTAGAACGTTTCCGTGCACAAATCCAAGTCTAGCTATCAGCCCGCAAGTAGAGCCTTTTACGGCTTGGAATAGGACATGTTCCTTCAAATGCGTACACACATTGTGTCAGCTGTCACTAAGATTAGATCGGAATATTATGGGACCTGTGCGGTTAAACATCCGAATCTCCGGAAATTTAAATGAAAATAAAAGAACGCGGTTTATGATTGTGCTCCTTGGGTGCAGGTAACTCCACATTATTATCATGATTAAATAGAAATGCGAAACAGTATTTCCTCTGTTTTTAGATGCATATGATCACATGTTTAAAACCGGAGCGAATTTCATTTGATTATGACTAAATTGCAGGATTACAGTCTCTTCTCTTTTAGCCTGAACTGATCACCAAAATGTACACGTTATTATGAAAATACATGTAGGAAGTGCAGTGCCCTGTGCCCCTGCATGAAAGTAAAATCTGGTGATGTCGCACGCAAGAGGAAGTGAGAAGTCAAAGTGAATTGCACGTCCTATTTCCTAGAAGCAATGAGATTGCGATCGGGGAATGTTGGTTCAAGTGGAAACTTTGTAACAAGCTACTATAAATTATTTACTCCACAAGTCATTACTCAGAAGTACAGTCATATTATTGACTTTTTTAATCCTATGTATTCCACCGGTAGGTTTAATTTCAAGGTGTAAAGTGTCGTCTAACTCAGGTCATGTCATCCGTCCAAAGATTTCAGGACTGAGTGGCAAGTGTTGTGATGGTTTGTATGTGATGGGCCATTAGTTGGGAGTTGGGACACATACACACAGAAGCTTACTGTAGAGTGTAGTAGACCTATCTGTTGGCCCATCATAATACTAGTGTTTGAGTGTATATTTTCTCATTACGTGACTATGATTTTTGCTGTGGGATTAGTAAGGGCATTTTGGTCAAATTGGACCCAGCTTAGTTTTCCTTTGGTCGTGCAATTTGGCCAATGTTTGCAATAACATGCAACCAGATGGAGCAACGACCATATCCTTGGAATGGATACGCAGACCGCAGGCACGAACTACATGCACAATCTCTATGCATTTTGGAAAAAAAACATGTTTGCATTCGATTTTTAAAAAAAGAGAATGGTGACTAGTACACACAGAAGTATCAAGTTTTGTTATAACGATGAAGGATACTTTCACATGACCGTATCTTTGATGACTCCCGATGACAAAATCACTCGCCTGATCGCGTATTGCTCTGCCGCGCCGGCGACACCGCTCCAGGCTCCAGATACGCCACCGCCCTGGGCTCAACAGAGGCCGGCCCTGGTCGACAGGATGGACGGCTCGTGGCAGGTACCACGTCGACGTCGAGGTCCTCGGCCGCGCGACCGGGCATTCAAGCCGGCGTCGTCGATGCACAGGGTGACAAGCAAGCTAAGGACAGCACGCTGCCGCGGCGGGCAGGTTCTCCTGTACAGCACGAGCCGTTTGGGTTCATAACACTCATCCACCTCGACGCAACCTGCATCAGGCCATCCGGCCAATGGCCGCGGAGCGCGGATCACCGCCGGTCCACCGGGGAATTCATGCCGCACAGTCTCGTGACGCGCCCGCTCCGTCCGATCGAAACCCCATTGGCTGCCGCCGGCCGGTCGCCGGAGCTCAGCCCAGAGCACGCCGGGCATTGGATTGTAGCAACGAGCGCGTGCTGCAGAGGGCTCTGTCGCTTCCTCGCCCATCAAGCGCTTGTCCACCGCGGATGCTATCGCATCGATCGACCCGGATGGGAATGGCATTGAATCGGGCACGGGCGTGCGGCGGCGCGTCAACCCACGGGCCAATGGGATCGCTGCCGGACACGGCGGCCGGCCGGCCGGCCGGTTGATTCCTCGCCGTGCTGGAGCGCTTTGACCTTCTTGTCCGTTTACCATCAATGTGGAAAGGGATGTACTAGGGCTGCATCGGCGGACAGCATCCAGGCGGGGCCAGCAGCCGTCGCCCAGAGCCGGACACGAGCCTTGAGCCGCCATTGTTGATCACCCTGCTCATCTTTGTCAACAAGCATCGCAGGTTTACACGAACCTAGTAGCGTCTGGAATGCTGGTCTTATCGTGTCGGCGTTTTCTACTGGATGTCTTTCTGAGAAACACAGTACATACGCAGACGCTCACACACACGTACGCACACCCATCCCTATAAATACACGCACGTAACTCTATCCCTATGAACACCTTCGAGAGAAGGAGCCGCCAAATTCTCGAGATTGACGAAGTCACCACAGACGTCTCGCTGTCGACGGGAACGTCACCTACCACTGAAAGCACAACGCCGTTAAATCTAAAAAATTCATTCCCACGGATAGTCGAACCTAAAACTTTAGATGCTACTGAGCACCTTATAACCACACTAGGCCCCTTTCGCTTCTACTGGACGTCATTCATACGAGAGAGAGGAAATTCGAATCTGAAGTGGCCAAATATTAATATGGGCCTGTAGCGTCTTTAAAGAGGCCTAGATGGCGCTAAAATTAGGCCCATATGTGGAAAAAGTGCTGTACTGCCCGAATGGGCTTCAGTTTTCTGGATGCCTAGATTGCAGCCCACGAGGCCCAACAAGAAGCGGCGGCAAGATCAAGCGGATCAATCCGAGCCGTCCGCTCCCCGTGGCCGCCCGAGCCAACCATTTATACCCCTATCGCCGCCGCCGCGCACCCTCTCCTCTTGCCCCCTCCTTCCCCCACCCCACGCGCACCCAGCCTCACTAGGGTTTTATCGGCGGCGGCGGCGAGATGGTGCAGCGCCTCACCTACCGGAAGCGTCACAGCTACGCGACCAAGTCCAACCAGACCCGGGTCGTCAAGACCCCAGGTGCGCGACCCCATCTGTTCCATTCCTGCTAGGTTTGGGAGGAGTCTGTGATTTCCTGATCTGTGTATGTGTTCCTGGCGTTATTGATGGGTTGGTGGATTCTTGCAGGTGGGAGGCTTGTGTACCAGTACACCAAGAAGAGGGCGAGCGGGCCCAAGTGCCCCGTCACCGGGAAGAAGATCCAGGGGGTGAGTGGTGGGGGCAGCTCTAATCTGGTTGTATTTTGGTTTTGGATTTTGCGAGTAGACTGTGCGTGCTTGCAGCGCTATAATGCTTTTGGTCCTAGGTACTGCAGTGGGGAAATATTAGCTAGGAGTATGTCTGTGCAATCTGTATTGAAGTAATTGTTGATTAGATCTTAACTGGTTGTTTAGATGGTTTACAGTTTCCTTTATTTTGGGATGGTGTATGGAATTACTCTGGTACGGGCAGTTTGATGCTGCATTGGCGCATTGTGCTTGTGTGTTATTCCTGTCATTTTGAGGGAAGATGTGTTGTGACTGGCATGTGATCACCATTAATTACAAATGGTGCTCCTGCTTGCAACATGCTGAATTAAGAGTGAAACTATTGATTTTTCAAGCATTCGTTTCCTCTCCATGCTTCAGATTCATCACTGTCTCATGTTGTTTTGTGTAGATATTATTTACATTGTAAGCTACATAAATGTTGCATGCAATGTTGATCCTTGGATATGTAACAAAAGCCTACTTTTACTTAGGTGAAACTTGTACCTGATAAATTAGGAGAATCTGTCCTATTTTTTTAAGCCCTGCTGAGTTATGAAGAACATGTTACAGATCACCAATTCACCATCCCAAATTAGCTGACCTAGTCCAACTGTCCTTAAGCCATTGCTCTGTTCATGCTGTGTTATGGTGTTTATTTATATCAGATCTAGTATCTAATAGGGCATTACTCATCTGATGAAATGGTGTGATTATATCAGCATTTCATGAAGCAAACCATTTTTGGATGCTGTTGCCACTAAAGCAAAATTAGCTGAGCTGATTTCCCTGCTTTGCCTTGTTGACTAAGTACTATCATCATGTTATTAAGGTTGAAGTTCAATTGGTTAGTTCAAATACTATCATCATGTTAGTAAGGTTGAAGTTCAATTGGTTAGTTCTATCATTTTATGTTCGAGTCTGTCTATGTGTGCATGGACTATTTTTTGGTTGTTTCCATAGCCATACTCTGTACTTGGTTGACATAATCTAGTAATTTTCCTATCTGAACATGAACATGCCCCCTAAGCCACCAATACTACGTATTTATCTGCAATTCAATGTGAACTTTCTACCTAATATCTAATGCTATTTTTACCAAATCTCCAGATCCCCCACTTGAGGCCTGCTGAGTACAAGAGGTCCAGGTTGTCTAGGAATCGCAGGACTGTGAATCGTCCTTATGGTGGAGTGCTCTCTGGAACTGCTGTTAGGGAGAGGTCAGTAATAGAGCTGGATATATTATGATGTGAAAACCCAGGATCTGTAGTTGTAGTCTTACGAATTACAACTATTCATGTGCAGGATCATCCGTGCTTTCTTGGTCGAGGAGCAGAAGATTGTCAAGAAGGTCCTGAAAATACAGAAAACCAAGGACAAGACAACCACAAAGTAGAGCTCCTGGAATGGAAGCGTAGCTGTTTTGTACACTGCGAAAAGCATTTTTGGTGGATGGAAAATCTAGGTGCCTTGTGTGAAATGTTTAGCTTGTGAGAGACATACCTGTTGAGTTTAGAGCGTCTGGGGACTGAAATCCTTTTCACCTTTCATTGTCTGAATATCGGGACATCTGTTCCCCTAGTTGCTTTGTCGAATTTACCTTCTGGTTTGTAGTGATCTTATCTGGGTACCATCAGCTTGTCGAATTTACCTTCACCGATCTTTTTCGTTCAGGACCAGCTCACCTGTTCCATGCCATTTCTTGCACGACCATTGTGCCTGCTTTTGTTGCTACTGTAAAGAAAATTCTTAACTGTTTGATTGTTCAAATCAACTGTGCACTCTTGAAACCATTTTCTTGCTTTCCTATTAACTGTGCACCGTTAAAACCAGATATCTATAGTTGCTGGCAATGCTGCAGCTTAATGTTTTGCTGATATCATAAGTATTCAGATAGGCCCAACGATTTTTCTCTGAAAGCTTAGTAGTGTATTTGCAATACCGATGTCTTCTCTCTGAAAGCTTCTGTTAAGTTGTTAACAATGGTATAGCTTTACAGCATGTACATGGCACACCTAACTAAAACTGGACGGAAAAAATGTTTCTGAAGCTAACAGATGAAGGTAAATCACACACTGTACATAGAACCTAGGAATAGTACCTCACTCTCTGTAGACTAGAGCCAAGCAAATTGCAAACTGCCCTAATGTGGCAGCTCAGCCTGGACAATCCAATAATTTCACGGATTGCGTAAAACCACAGATGATGCTTGATATGGTTATGTTGATATTCAAACACGCCCAATATTTTCACACTGAGAAGCTCACATTTTAGCACTAAAAGTGCAATATTATCTCACAACACTGAAAACTCAATAGTGTATGTACAACACAGGGTTCCTTCTCTCTGTTAGCTTTGCTGTTAACAATGGTATAGCTCACAGTATGTACATGGCACCCCTAATCAAAACTGAACAAAAAATACATATCTCTGCAGCTAACAGTAATGCTAACAGATGAAGGCAACTCACACACGCACAGCATCTGTACAAGTAACCTATGAAATAGAAGTACCTCTCACTCTCTGTATTGCAATGAAAATTGCTGACAGCCCTAGTGTGGCAGCTCAGTCTGGACAGCAGCTGGGCTCAGGAAGGACTCCCAGGGTATGTTGCATCTCCAGTCCTCTGAAGAATCTGCACCCAGATCAAAAGGGAAGTTGATCCTCCCCACAGCTTCCCAGTCACTGTTGTTCATGCTGAAGCCATTGCCAGGCTTCCTGGTGGATGGATCATGGCTCCTGCTACCGATGCCGCCACTGACATCGGCAGAAGAATCGACTACGAATCCACCGAGGTGATCAGGCTGCGTACTGAAGAACATTGGCGCTGCAGCTGTGGTCTTCTGCGATGTTTGCACTTCAAAAGGGAAGGTGATGGGGAAGTTCTGGGGTTCTAGGGATTGGCTGCAGTTGAAGTTGATGAGTTTGCATGAGGAGCCATCAAGAGATGGGTTGTTCACCTTGTTCTGCTGCTGCTGCTGCTGCTGACCTTGCAAACCATGTCTGCTGGTGAACTGGCTTGCAGGTGCAGGTGGTGCAACTTGCAGTGAGCAAGTTGAGCTCTCCAGTGCAAACTCTGAAGCTTGCACTGACTGGAACGCAGCGAACATCTCTGCCTCAGTTGCCCCAGGCAGTGGTGGGCCCCACGTGTGCGACAGTGCTCGTTGCGCCATGGAGCTGGTCTTCTTGAAGATCCTACAGATAGTCCAGGAGTCCTGTTTGTGGTACAAAAGAAAAATATCCTTCAGAACTGGACAAAACTTTTGAATTCAGCTGAACTGCACAATATGAATTGATAGTGCTTACATTAAGTGGAATGGTCTTGTCAATGGGTCGCTTGGGGAGCGAGGGATCGTTGAGCGAAGGGAGCCTGAATTCATGCATCATCCAGTCAGTTTTCATCCCTCTTGCCGCTCTCCCTTTGTAGAACACAAGAGACTTCTTCAGGCCTATGCACTTGGTACCCTCAGAGGAATAGATTGGCCTGTCTGTCCCTGTGGCCTTCCAGAATCCGGCTGCTGTGACTCTGTTTGGTCTCACACTGTTGCGGTATTTCCTGTCCCTTGGACAGTAGAAGTACCACTCTTTCTCACCGGTGCTCGCAAGCTCTGTCAATGAACAAGAACAATTAAGTCAAAAATGCTAACTCTACAAACTATTCGCTACGTCTTTTACGATCATCCTGAGATGCAAATATTTAAAGTTCATGGAAGCCCAACACATTGACAAAAGGAGTAAGACGGTAGAAGTTCTATAATTGGTGGCAGCTTCTTACTTGGGAGATCCCATGGATCATATTTGTAGATGTCCAGCTGCCTGATGAGCTCAATGGAGATAGGCTTTTGCTGGATCTTCCTCTTGAGGTAGAAACTGACCAGTTCTTCATCAGTCGGGTGAAACCGGAAACCCGGCATGAGGATCTCATCTGACTTGTCCATATTGATATCATTTCTCGCCTCCATATCTAACAAAGAGATGAAGCTTCAAGCCTGCTTGCTGCTGATTACAAGCTTACAAATTAAGCTTGCTCTTGTACTACCTATGCAGTATCTAGTGAATGGCTTTCAGGGATGAAGCTTGTGAGGTGAAGACAACCACCAAGAGCTGTATACTATTGCAGTTGCAAATCTATTACACACCGTGTGTGTATATATGAATGCCAGAGCTGCTTGGAATGACTGGATGAGGCCCACAACTCTGAAGGATTAAAAAAGGGTATTTAGTTCCTTCTCTATTTGAAAGCTGTCATGAATTATTTAAGGGTGGATTAGCATCAGGAAATCCCAGTCCCTTTCGGTTCACACTTAGAATACTCAAGTACGGCAGTCAAAACAATCCTTAAACTAAACAACCGTGCTTTAATCTCCTCTAGATTTCATTTACCAGTTTGAGCCTCCCCAGGTAAACAAAGGAACTGAAATCATACTCCAATACACCGAAGTTTGTTGGTATTCAAATTTTCAACGGAGCCAGCAGGCAAGAGTCTGGAACTCTTCTCAAGTACTTTTACCGCATGAACTTCAAGATATATTCCTTCAGTATCTGGATCCAAAAATCCCTTCCCATGTAGATGTATGCATTAGTTTTGTCAGCTTGTGCTTTGGGATTCTAAAATAATTTGCAGCCACTAAACGCATTTCGTGTTGAGTTTGACATAAGCCTAACCATGGGAGGAGAGAGAGAGAGAGAGAGAGAGAGAGAGAGAGAGAGAGAGAGAGAGAGAGAGATTTTCCTACTATACCTGGTTTCTCTTCAGAAATTCTTTTCTGTTACCCAGAAAGTGATGGCCTGACCAGTGTAACTTTCTCCATATGTTTATTAGCTAGCTAGCGTGTGTGGCACTGCGAAGTGTTGGAAGGGAGAAGCTTCTTATTCTAAGCACAGTTTGTCACACTAAATTTTATTGCAGGTGAGTTGCCACCGTGGAAACCTGGTCCAATTTGCTCCAACAGTCAGCTTGCTAAACGCATGCTGGGTCTGGCTGGTCCTTCTTCCACATTGCACAATAAAATTGTATGCTGCACGTTCCGTAGTCCATCAGATTATGTTTTTAAATATTACAAAACTTTTGAACGTAGAATGTTGGATAGGAACGCTGAATAGGTGAGCCTATACTAAATCCTCAGCTTTGCTTACAAAGTAACTGCAGAAGAAAGTTACAAAACGCTCGCAAACTTACCGAGCATTTTTTTCGTATTACCTCAGTTTTGCAAGGTTTATCTGGTTTTTAAATATTACATGGTCTTTCAACATATAAGCAAAAACAGCATGTTTAAACTGCTTCACATCTGAAAGCAAAAAACTTTAGTGCAGACTTCCCAGGTATCTTTGTGTTAGCCATACTACCACACAAACAAAAGCATCCGAGAGAAATTACTGTAAATCATTAGACAATGACGCGAAAATTCTGCAGGCGGCGAAGGTTTTTTGCCGCCTCCAATCCAATCGCTTCAAGACAAGGTTTCGCGCCCGTGCGCGCGAGTCAAATACCCTCCAAAAGTTTTTGCTCCATTCCCGTGTCTCCACAATTCCCGGCAGCACCATTAACCCCCCTGCTTTGGGAGGGCAAGCTGCATCTCGATTTGGAGCGCTTGCTGTCTCCTTCCATGGCCTGGGAGTGCAGGCCTGCGTGCAACCCAAATGTCAGAGCAGGGTTCAGGTCAACGTCAAACCCTTCAAACTGAAGCGAGGTAGCCTGCCATCTCCATGTCTTGTTCTTGGGTTCCCGGTCCATGTAGCTCGTGTTGACAGGAGCAGCACTTGCCCGCGTGCTTGTTTGCACGCCCATCAGGGTCTGTGGCAGCATAGAGTGAGCTACTTAGAAACTAGCTGAACTCAATGCCTTGTTCCTGTTCTAGTTTATATTCCTGTTCCTGTTCCTGTTCTACTTATAAGCAATCATTCCAAACTTTCTTTTTTTTCTGCTAAAAATGTAGTATTAAACAACATGGTCAAAGTTTTTAAGATCATGTAGTATATTGAGAGAAGATATCCAAGATGAAATACGTGAAAGTTCGGTGTATTTTTTTTTTGAAACGGAAACACAGTGGGGGAGGCCCCCACTGTGAAAGTTCGGTGTATTGCAGCCCAGGTTACACAATTTGCTGTTCCTTGTAAACAACATCCCCAGAATCTCATCTCGTCCAAATCAAGCGAGAGTTTGCACGAGGAGAACTACCATTTATTACTTTTGTACGACAGCAAGCAAGTCGTGGTGCTTTAAGTGTTTAGTCAATCGAGTTGCATCATGAGTGAATGGAGTAGGAAACTTGAAACGAAAGCATTGCTTTGGAATGATCTATTTCAGAAGAATAAAACCAAGAACTTGCTGGTTGTTCAGAAAACCCTACAAAGTATTATCTTGATACAAGCGGACATAAATCTACTTACGGAATTTGTAGTTTGCAAAATTGACAAATTGCACACCAGTTAGCCCAACTTTAATTTATTTTGGTGATTTGGTGAGAGCGATTATATTATATAGGCTATTAGTTAGGCTCCTATAGTTGTTTAAAAATCTGTAACTAAAACCTCTGCTCCGCCTTACATTCAGATAACAAAGAGTGGTTAATAGATGAAGTGACAAGGGGAAAAAATGCCGAATTACAAGTAGTACTACACGATTATAGCCATTTTCATCTCATTGAACATACCTGATTTACAAGGAAGTAATCCGAGTAAAGCAACAACATTAATGCTACAACTTACAAGAAAGGTCACTGTAAGTCTGTAACTGATCTGACAGTCCTAGTCTCCAGCTCATATAAACAGTTGCTATCATGACAGACATTCTTTATGATTTCCATCTTTATCCATGCACACGATGACACAGAGAGCGGGATTTTCCATTCTGATTCTGCCAAATCCACGACACGTCTCTTCTTCTAATCGTTACTGCGATGGAGAAAGAATTTCTCAGAAAGTAACGTCAAATATGTAACATCCGAATTATAATGTGTTCTCGGGAAAAAGTGACCATCCAAATGATAGAACCACAAGCATTTTTTTACCCTCTGAATAACGTTAGCAGGTAAGACACCAGCTCCGTTTGTTGATTATTATACAGCATTGAAGGGCCCTGCCCCCTGAGTTGCATCTTGATGTTACTATCATTCACAGTTCTCTGCAATCATACAGAAACCCCAAAGTGGAAAGACACACTAGCATTAAGATATGTAAGATTGAGTATGATATATATGAAACATGGGTCTGATATATTTGAAACACGACTGGATGAATGAAAAAATGATTGGACTAAGCTAGAAAAGACAAGGAAGGTAAGTATCTTCTACATCTAGGATTTTTTGTGAAAGTAAAACTATTTTCAAGCAGACCGTAACCAGTGGCACATACTTTCACTAGTAGATCCCTTTTAAGCAAAATACAAATAACTGCCTTACACATACACTCTTATATACCAAGCCCTTTATTTAATTTAAGTTTGCATTCACACATGCATGCATTAATCAAATAGTAAAAGCATGGGTCACAATCAGAAACTAAATATTGATCTAATGCATTACAGTAGTGCAAACTTGATCCTAGTTTGTCCAATAATTCTTCTCAGGGACCATTGAGCATGCTTTTATTACTGTAGATACCCAAATAATTTGGATTTGGTGATGACCCTAAAGCATACAGTTTCAGGATCGTACTGGTTGGATTCATGAGAAAAGAAGAGCAGTTTTAAATCCTTGATCAATTGAAAGAGCTAAAGCCTAAAGGTGACACCTATTAGTCTAAAGCTATTTGATAATGGATTAGAAGAAAACCTTGAACGAAAGAATCATGGAATATTTTATGAAACTATTTCCAATAGATACTTTTCTTGTCGAGACCATGGAGCAAAGCATGACAAAAACTTGCGAGTGTATCTTGCATGGTAAATGATACTCATAATATGTTAATTTTCCCAGTACTATGTGTTAACTGTACATCTGACGATCCCAGAAACATAAAATCAGTAGTGTATAAATTCATGGAAATACGGAATAGTTAAGGTTAAAACAATATTGAAATATAAAAAACATAGGAATAGGTAGCACATACAGTTGGTTCTTACAAATCATAATACACAAGAATTTTTCAATATTTGGTCAGATGCTTTGCTGGAAAGCACACAATTTTGGAGAGAGGTAAGTAGGTAACTCAAAGGAAAATTTCCATGAGGTTGGACCTCAAGCTAAACTTCCTCCAAAATTCATATATATTGAGCCATTTCGTGGAAATTCTTAGGGATCCTAGGAGCCAATTGCCCATACCACAAGTCCAAAGGGCCACATTGAACTATTTTTTCCCCCTCCTAGGATTCTATTCCTACAAAATTCCCAGGTTCCAGATACAAATGTGTATGCTGTCTCATACTAAAATCATGAGATCCTATCATAGAGTGCGTATGCTTATCAAAGAATTAGTTTATGCATTGCATAAATCATCATGGATAGCACAATTTCTCCTGAAAACTTAAAATTTGACTTCATAACAAAGCAAATCATTAAAATGCTCGAACAAAAAAAAAAGAACTGACCATTGCATCAATTCTGAATGGTTAAGCAAGTGATTTTCAATGGATCTCTCATTTAATCATATTTGCAAATCACATGCAGAAGGCAGAAAGGTGTAAATTAAGCTAACCAAGTGAAATCTTCAAGATGCCTGCAACAGCTCCTTTATATCATAACCTTGCAGCTGAAACATAATAAAAAAGCACTTTCATTAGTCTGATATACCCAGAGAAAACACATTTGAAGTAGTCTGATTCAGTTGTAAAATTTAGCTGTCAATATATGATGGGAATTAGATGTTTTGCCCCTACTGTGCCCAGTACCATCAATGCTAACTCATTTTGCCACTCCTAGAAGAAAAATGAGGAACTAGAAGTAAAAACATGAGATATTTAGATCTACCTGAAGAAAGGTTAGCAGCAATATTACTCCGGAGTTCCAGATAGCATGTATTGTGATAGGAGTAAGAAGATTGCGAGTTTGAGCATATGAAAATCCTAAGACAACACCTGTGGGAAAATAAAAATGTGGAGGAAACATGGTCAGTGATAAATATTAAAGCATGCTAACACAGCAATTTTACATACTACATGTGATTCTAAGACCATTCATCATTATGTCTGGTCCAACTATAGCATAGTAGTGGGGTTTAGCATATTGCACAATGTTTTCGATGTCATGCCCAGTCATCAATATCGTAGGCAATTACCAAGTACAAAAAGCTGTGGAAACTCTCCTGGTGTAAGATGAGCGAACGCAAACATTGCTGCAGTGATAAGCACAGCATATGGAGTGGAGAACCTGTACCAAGACAGATTGTTAACATCTTCATTATGTAGTAGTTCAGATTGCACAAATTTACGGTGTTATACTTCTAAAGACAGGCTTTATAAAGGAAATCTCCTGGCCAAGAATTCATGTACATTTACCACTTAGTCAAGGACATCATTAGAAATCCTCGAAAGACAGTTTCTTCAAGAATCGGCGCCAAAACCCCAGTGATGCCCAGCAGACAGGCAGTGCTGCCAATAATTGTTTTTCATGAAAATCAAGTAAGTTTATCTTGCTACACCTATATACAGGCAAACAATAGCTTATTAAAGCACAGGGGACAAAGCCAGGTAAACCATACCTGATACCAGATGAGCCAATCAATGGCAATAAAATGACTAGTGAGTCAGTCTGAAAGAAGAGGTTCAAGAACTGAATCACTAGAGATGAAATTTCGCTATTGTGGCATGCTTGACTTTATCATTTATGTTGTATATTATATAGTTTGTTATCCTCAGTGTCTTTGTTGTATCTAGGAATTCATTTAGCTGATGCACTATAATGGGGGCACCATCTGAGTTCTGACAAAGTCTGTCCAGGTCTCTGTGTGAGCTGCCATTTGCTTCATCCAACTGGATATGTTGTGCAGATTGCAGAAAACACCAAGCATACAAGAACTAGGCGCATGAAGTTAAGGCAGGGCAACGGGAGAAACTGTTTACCAATTTGTGGATTTTTTCCCCTTTAAAATAGGTTCACCATAGTTGCACTTCAACTGATAAGCATTTTTTTCAGTTACAGTAGTAAGGACATTGCGAACAATCAAACTGATCAATAAGATGAATAATAGATAGTTATGGATGCATAAATACCTCTCTCTGTGGCGTTTCACCATTCAGAAATGTCATTGCAGCTCCAGCTAAAGCAATAGAAATTATTGCAACAAGGATGCCGATTCCAGCCCACAAAAGCCAACCATTTTGCAGCTTAAATGGTTCCTCAAATTCTGAAAATTAAAGGATTCAATTATTTTTAGGACAACTACGGCAGGCAAGAAGCCGGCCTGAACAATTTCATTGATATGCTGGAAAGTTGCATACATGCATCTGTGAAAGGGGAGAACAACAGAATTTAGAAAGAATTCTATAATTTAGCAAGCTAATATTGGGAAAGAAACAAATGTGAGACAGATGTATAAGCAAGAACATGAAAGAACACCATATTCTTACTGTAACGAAAGATATCATCTGAGAATGGTCGAAAAGTATTGGTGATGCCAAATATAGCTCCAAGCACCACAACTGTCGTGCTACTGCACTTGCAAAAAACAGAAAGTGGCAAGGAAATGTGGATGCAGATTATTCAGAAGCTGAATAGCAAACTCTGGTAAATATAGCTTATTCGAAAGGACAGGAACTTGATCCATACAATTGTCCCAAGAAGAGTACTTCTGCTTTCTCATCTAGAGTTGCCTCCCCAACTTTAAAACCGAACTGCTCCAAAATAGATTGCTCAACCATTCCTGTCAGAAGAAAGCTGTCCAAAGAACATTCAGCAACATTGGAGGCATTTGCAACAATTTAATATGCTTTAGTTATTCGGATTAAAATCATGGTAGAATATTGCTTCGTTATTGAGAACAGAATTCCACAAACTAGTACTATCTGCATTACTTTTGCACAAATGGATTTCTTCTTACACAACGCCATGATAATCGGGCAAAGGTGTAGTTGTACCTTACTGCACATGCCACCATGGTGAGGGAAATGGTTGGCCACTCCCACGGCACATCCCACCGGCGAAGGACAGGCCACCCATCCAAGCTTTTCTCCTACCAAAGCAACATCGTTTCAAGACAATTAATTACAGTTTCCAACCGAACTCCCAAAAAGGCTCACAAATTTCACCGATGTGCCCACAACACAGCATTTCGTAGCGCCAAGCACCATATCTGCTGGAGGCGTGGGCGGTCCGTTCTTGGCGTCGGGGAAGCATCGGCAGGCGACGATGCCCGTCACCCCCGTCCACCTCCACCGGGTCCCCAGCGGCCGCGGGACGAGCTGCTCTGCTACTGCCGCCGCTACTGAACGACGGCATGGTCTTGGTGAGGTAATTGGTTGCAGGCTCTGCTTGGAGAGATGGAGGTACAGGGATCTGCTGCGAGAGCGGCCAAACAACGGCGGGCAGGGACGTAGGCAGAGGAGAGACGGCGGCGAAGCCATCGTAAACCGGCCTTCCGAAGGCACGCGGGATAAGGCCACAAGGGCAAGGGAAAGTCTAAGAGTTTCCCCTTCTTTTCTTCGATTTGTTAAAAGGTTATTTTAAAGAAAATAGGAGAAACTGGGCCCTAGTGGTTAATATGTTAACAATAAAATATAAATTACCCACGTGTTATTTTACACCTTAGATGTAGCTACACCCAACTAATTACTAAATAAATTTTCAGTAATAACTACTACGCTCGATTACTGAACGCCATTTTACTAAATCATTTAGTAATACGACAACTCGGTTCAATAATTTTTGATCAGATTGTTCAGTAATTTGACTGCTGAGTGTAAAATAAACGTTACACCTAAGGTATAGAATAGCATTATCGATATAAATTTAGTAAAAACAACTTTTCTATTATAATTTTTTAAATTTTTAAATACATAATTTTTACTATATATCTAGATATAATGCATATCTAAATCCATAGTAAACTCTATATATTCTAAAAAAATAAAATAACCTATAATTTGTGATGAAGTGCGTACATCAGAGAAGGAGGTAGAGAGGGAGAAAATATCCCATGATATTTAGCCATGTTTCAAATTTCAATCAATGGAAAGTACCTCCTTTTCTCTATATATATGCAAGAAGAACTCATATCTACCATCTCGCATACGAACTCATATCTAGCATCTCGCGTACTCCATATCCTCCAGGCTAGCAATGTTATAATTAGAAAGGCACATGTAGGGAGAAACGGTGGAGGAAGAGACTCGTGGGAGGAGGCACCGCCGCAGTCTTTAAGCCCGAGCAGACTTCCGCGCGGAGGCACTGTGGCGATGGCGAGGTGGAGGGTTTAGTGTTGTCGTATACATTGGCTAATGGTCTGTTGGTATATACGTATAGCATGTTAGTCAGTATATATGTATAGTCTAATTCTAAGATTCAGTTCTCATAGTCGTTTATAGTTATTTTTAATATGGTTAAAAGGTAAAACAAAACGACTCAAAATAGGGAAAGAATATATGTGGATGTAAAAGCTAGAGGGCATGTTCGGCCGTGATTTTCATGCAGCGCTGTAGCTGTCTAGCAATTTGCTACTGAAAGTGGGTCCTGGAGTGCAAGCTGCCGCTGCTGTGTAGCTGCAGCGTTGCTGAAAAATCACAGCCAAACACGCTCAGAATTCCTACCATGCGTTAGAGAGTGCAAGAAAATCCAAAACATCCTTGAAAAATAACCCTTTAAAAAGCTGTTAGTATGTACCAATAGTTTCAAGCATTATACTACATATTGACGCGACTTTGCGGCACTCCGCCCAACCTGGCCAATGTTTTGGCCACCTTCCGATGGAAGGTACAAATGTGTGTATTGGTTAGATTCAACCTCTTTTGATGGATATATGGAGTTGTCAGTGCAAATGTCGGAACATATAAGAGTTTCATATATATATATATATATATATATATATATATATATATATATATATATATATATATAACTTAACACATCAACTTTACATTAAACAAACATTTATTAAAAAGTTCATAGAAGAAAAAAAATAAGGAAAGTGTAAACAAGGTTCAAGTATAGAGTAGCAAACTCTTTTGTATATCACACTTATGATTAAAAAATAGATGCTATGAGAGATCAATCTAAGAAGTATCAGTGCAATGATGCATCTCATTATATATATATCAAGACTGAAATGCAACAAGATGTATTTGCTATGGTAAAACTGGGCGAGTCAGCCAACCACAGCTCACCCCTCTGCTATCCATAAGGAAACATGCATGTAGAGAATCTTTTCTTGATTCGGATAAAAAATGCAATATCTTCTAAACCATAGCTCCAATTCCAGATCCATTTGCATCAGGTTATTGGAAAAAATGAGCTTAACAAACCGAGATCCATGAAGACTATATTTGATGAACTTTTTTTCAACTATGTAATTGTAACTTAACTGTACTATGAGTACCATCACAACTACAACACAATTGCAATTTGGTTGTAGCGTAGTTAGCGTTTGTTGTAACTATTTAGAACCTAGTTTTTACTCAATTGCTACTAGGTGCAACTAGTTGCAACCCGTTACTACCCGATTACTACTTGTGCAACTAGTCACTACTTATTGCAAGCCAGTTACTATAAGTTGCAATCACCTACTACTAGTTGCAATTAATTACTACTCGTTTGCGCTTAGCTACTACTAGTTGTTGTAATGGTCAGTTACAACCAGATACTACTAGTTGTAACCTCTAATTACTACTAATTGCTGACCAGTTACCGTTCCAGTTGTAACTTAATTACTACTAATTACTGCTGGTTGCAATCCAGTTACGTTATAATCGGTTACTACTCGGTTTCAAGTCAACTGCTACTCGTGCTCGCGGAACACAGAAGCTGGATAGGTTGGAGGGACGGGTCGGGTCGGGTGGTACGAGCCGAGTGGTTTGGACTAGCTGGTTGGGTGTTGGGTTGGCTAGATGTAGAGTTAATGCCGCACCTTAGGTGTAGAATAGCAATCTACACCTGGGATCCAACCGCGCGCGGCAAGCCAACCTAGGCCGCACCACCCGCACCGCTCCCCACCAAACCCACGCGGCCCATCAAACCGGCTCGACCCACCCCCACCGCTCCCCACCACCCCTGCGCCTCCCCATGCCTTTCCCCCACATCCAATCCTAATCCTGACGGCGACGACGGCGGAGCGCGGCGTGCCGAGTCCGGCTGCGTGAGCCAGCGCCCTGGGGTGCAGGGCCGACACGCGCGGAGGCTGCTGCGGCGTCGAGCCGTGCGGCGCGGCAGCTGTGGAGGTGGCATGCGAGGCGCGGAGGCTGCGACGTTGAGCCGCGCGCGTGGCGTGTCGGCTGTGGAGGCGTCGAGCGGCGTCGCGCGGAAGCACCTCACGGGGCGCCGAGGGTGCAGCCGCTAGCGCGGCGTGGCGTGGAGGCGGCTCGCTAGCGTTCTCGAGCAGGTGGGGTGCGGCGTCGGCGATGGAGTACGGCAGGGCCGAGCAGCGACCGCAGGGTGCGTGCCGCACATGGTCCTGCACACACCCTCTTGCACCGCTAGTGCAGGGCCCGCCGCGGCTTCGAGCGGCGTCTTGGGGTTTGCCTGATGCCCGTGTTCACCCCATCCCCGCGTTGGATCCTTGTACAGTGGCCGCGGCAGCCTCGAGCTATTGGGATGCGGCCTGAAAGCACCCCTCCCCTGTGCGCCTTGCCCTCCCTCCCCTGCATGATCCTGACGAGCAGCGGGCTAAAGAGGCATCCTGATCCTACGCGAGGTGCTCGGGTAAGCACCACACCAAATCGTTTTTCTAATTTTTGCAATCCCTAATCCGGAATTAGTATCCATGTATGTGCATTTTTGAAATGTGAGACACGCTGATCCCATCAAGCTGGTCGTGAAGCAAGCAACGACACTGACATATTCATGTGAGAGCGATGGGGGTAATGCTCAATATCCAAATTCAGTAATTTTGTTATTGCAAGCATAATTATTCTTTTTGTTGTTTAGTTTTAGGCTCCGTACTATGTTATTCCAGTATCAGTAATTTTTCAGTCATTACTGCACATTTGATGCTTTGAGTTAGTACAGTAGTTCAATAGTCATTACTGAACTTCTGGAGCAAACAACAAAATACTACTGAGCTACATGAGATTTGAATCGAGCTCAGTAACAAAAACTACTGAAACTAAAAAAAAATACTGAGCCTGTGCCTTCTTTATTCTCAGTAACTCAACATAGTTTGAATAGGTTTAGTATTAGACCAATATTTTTTTTCGAGCACTGATGATATGAACCGAGTAGGTAGTCTAGTAGTTCAGTAATGAAATACTAGACTATCGAACTACATGAGATTGAAATAGAGCTCAGTAACTAAAACTACTGAAGCTAAAAAAACTACTGAGCTCGTGCAATTACAAAATATTAGTAGTCCTTTCAATACCCTAGCAATACTTGCGCATTTTTCAGTAATTTTCTGTAACCCAGTAGTACTATGTAGCATTTTAAGTTATTCTCAGTAAAGCAGTAACAAAGTATTTTTCTGCCGGTCTCACTCTGTTTTTCTCAATAATATTTTTTCAGAGTTTTACTGGTGGCAGGTTCATGTGGCCTGTGGGCATGACACCCCTTTCCGACTCCCTAGTCTCATGCATACGATAGTGATAGTACTGAACTTCACAAGGGAGAGGGTTCCAAGTGAAGAGAAAGATGCTTCATGTGTTTTTTAAAGACTTTCTGTGTTTTGGAATATGTGTACATATGCGTAGTCACAGCCCAACTACACATGTATTTATTTGGATTCAGTAATCCAGAGAACTAGTTATTCAGTATTATGTACTTTCTTCAGTAGTTTCTCCAGATTCTTGGTGAAATGTTTTTTTCCAGTAACACACCATGTACATGCTTGGATTCAGTATAGGGACATCCAGTTATTCAGTATTTTCCAGTTATTCATGCCCACTATCCATGCCCACTACCAACTATATGTATATGCTTGGATTTTCAGTATCTAGGGAATCAGTTATTCAGTATTATGCACTTACAGTAATTTGTCAAGGTTTTGAGGAATAGTTTTCTTTGTAATAACCATTTTTACATGCTTGGCTTCAGTAATGCATAGTTTCACTTATTCAGTAATACATATGCATATGTTCATCCAACAACACCTATGTATATGTGGATTTAGTAATACATCCAGTAATTTTGTACATTCGTTTTTGTTCAGTAATGTTGTGATACATCAATTCAGTTTTTTTATGTATATGTAGATTCAGTTATTCAGTACACGCTGGTCAGTAATTCTTTTTACAAATTCATCCAGCAAATCCAAAGAATTGTCGTGATCCGGTAATGCTTTGTGTCCATGTCTTAGTTTCAGTCATCCAGAATCACAGTAATAAATATTCAGTAATCCAGTAACATATGTTCATCAACACTGCGTGGGACGCGCATAACATCGGGTGGAGGACATGACTCGCCTGCATGGTGTCAACTAGATTCATCATAGTTAGGTCTTTTACTTTGTGCGCCCTCATACGCTTCGTATACGTGGTTACTGAACCATATAGAGCAGGATACCGATCTCGAAGGCTAAGAAGAAAACTAAAAATCATGCCATAAATTACTAAACTCAATTGCAGCAAAATACACGGAGAGAAGTTATAATAGGAGGAGTAGAAGCTTAATTACTGAGATAAGAAGTCAAGTTCTCCAGTATTTTTTTTTTGAATTTCAGTGCAAGGTTCAGTAATTTTTCATCCCCAATCTGTTCGCTACGGTCCACCTCCAGGCACGGGTCGCCGCCGCCGCTCCCCGCGCCGTGCGGGGGTCTGGCCGCCGCCTGCCCAGCCGCGGGCGCGCGTAGGTCGCTGCTCCGTGGCAATTTGGTCCTCGTTGCTGCTCCTGGCCCATTGGTCCTCGCTGTTGCTCCTGATCCATTGCTCCTTGCCGCTGCTCCTCTCCCCTGCTCCGCGCCAACATATCCCTTTTTGTGCCACCTCTCCTTGCCTCCTTGCTGCCGGCCTGCTCTTCACGCCGCCCCTGCTGGCCCGCCGCGCGCTGCCCCGCTGGCTCGTGCGTCTGCCTCCCGCATGCCGCCGCATCTCGCATCGGCCTTCGCGCCTCTGTTGCTAGCCACACCGCCGCAGCCCCCGCTGGAAATCCCCAATGCCGCACGTTGTTCGCTGCCCAAGCAGGCCGTGCCGCCGCCTACCAACCTGCAGGCACGCGCGACGACCGCGCCGCCGCTTCCCGCCGCGGGCTGCTCCGTGCGCTCCCCGAGGCCTCCCGCGCTGCTCCCGCGACCTGCTATCCGAGGGTCTGCGTGCCGCTCCCACGGCCGCCCGAGCACCCGCCCGGATGCCCTCGCGCCGCCGCGGCCTCCGCGGCTGCTGGCCTACTGCGGGCCCGCGCGTTGCCGTCCAGGGAGGCCTCGCACTAACCGCGAGCGCGCGCGGAACACAGAAGCTGGATAGGATGGAGGGACGGGTCGGGTCGGGTCGGGTGGTGGGAGCCGAGTGGTTTGGGCTACGTGGTTGGGTGTTGGGTTGGCTATGCGTAGAATAGCGTGTGTGGATATATATATATATATAAAAAAAAAATTATATATTGGTTTGAATATTTAAATTTTTATTATGGTGGAATAACCAAGTTTGTATTGTTGCTATCAGTAGGTTCACCTGCGGTAGAAATTTTATATTAAAGTATTATGCTAAAATAAGTTGCAAATACATAAAATGACCACGACGGAAATAATATAAAGCAAAGAGAAGTGAGAAGAGACATACTTTTAAGCTCTGTCTAGAAGGCAATGTCTGCTGAACTCTGCAATATTCTAGCCTTCTCTTGTGCTGAAGTCAAGCTTATATAATATAGGTGTACATGTCAATGTCATGCCATGAAGATATTGATTTATAGTGGTTATGGCTTCATTCTAGCACAGGAACAAGTAAGAATTGAATTGCTGATCTTTTTTACCATAGCCCTTAGCTGAAGTATAAAGATCAGGGTGTTGTATTCAAGTAATTCATAAGATCCAGATGGTATCCAAGTATGAAAGATGAATTACTAAATAAAACAACTGCTGGTGTCATAACAGAACACTATTTTTTTGGTAATAACAGAACACTATAATGCAAAAAAGAAATATGAGGCCTATATTAACTATATAGAGATATTTCTAGTTAGAGCAAAAGTTATTGTCGAAATCGAATTTGCTAATGTGGTTGCTGTAGATATAGCACTATGAAGAATAGGGGGATGTGTAGATATAACAAAAGCAAAGTTGTCTTAAGATATGTTCCTTCTTTATTTGATATGGCTTTGATAAGAGATTTATATTTGCAGGTTTATGTACATTGTACAATCATATAACTATTGTTTAAAAGAAAAAAATAAAATGAATTGATATACTTGACATCTTGTTTTCCCTTCATGGTATCATATCATGGTCAGCTCAAAGTTGTAAGAGATTAAGATGAGGATATACTGGATTGCAAGACAGTTATGACACCTTTGATCCCTTGTCTGGACAACAAAGCTGCCTTGAAATCATCCTAAAAGAAGAATCAATGTTGTTTACAATGGTTCCAGGACCAACTCTGTTTGTGCATTATAAGTTCTGTATTATGGGTTCTGTTACTATCTTCCTCTACACTACCTCAGGACGAAGCAAAATCTGCCAATTGGCATAGTATCTAAATTCTTTCAAAGGAAATCATATCAATGGGCCATATAGACTATTCAGATAACATGGTTAATATACAAGAGAATCCGAAGCTTTAGCCTTTAGATACATGAACCATTGCACTTAAAATTTCACTCTTGTGGTTTGAAGCAAAGTAAATTTTCAGATTCATTATATTCTAAAAACCAATAATATCATAGTGGTCCGCAATGGCCAATGAAGTATGTAAATTAATAAGGAAAAAAATATATTTTTCATCCTTCAAGTATTACAAAAGTGTGACAATCATGTTTCATGTTTCATTTGATGCAAATTAACCCCTTAACTAACTAAATTGTTGCATTTATCATCCTCACCTTAGTTTAACAATGGTATAGTGCTACCTAATGACGATTTATGCCACAAAAATCATCTGACTAATGACTAATCCCTACTTGGCAATGTAACGTGCTAAGTCGAAGATATAAAGCTCATAAAAATTTTAGAAAATTCTCTAAGCTAGGTAATCATCATAAAATTTTATCCAAAAAATTTATTAACATAACCGATCCAAACGATTATAGCGATCCACTCAGAATTAGACGTGGCTAAGCAATTATTAGTTAGATTATTAAATGACCTAAACCAATATTATATGACACTAAACTATTGTTAAGCTAAGATGGGATGATAAATACACCAATTTAATTAGTTAAGGGGTTGATTTGCACCAAATGAAACATGAGGGATGAATATCACACTTTTGCAATACTTGAGGAATGAAAAATACACTTTTTCCAATTAATAATTACGGACCTCAACAATAATGCTAGTAAAATTGCACATGGACCTACTGAGGCCTATCCCTGCGTAAATGCAATAATGCATAACTTAAACCGAAGTAGTCAGATCACACTGTGGATACGTTTAACAATCCACTAAGTGCAATTAACTATGGTAAGATGAACTCAAATAAATAAAAAAATAGTAAAGTTCATTTTACCCCATAAATTTGTCACCGAATTTAAAAAATCCCCCCTAACTTTAAAATCGGACATTCTACGCCCTCATCTCCTCAAAACCATTTAAATAACCTCCCTCAACAGTTTAAAGCGGTTTATGAATTGGTTTCGCTGCTGTGGCATGCGGGATCCACCCGCCAACCTTTCCTATCTCTCACTTACATGTGGCACCCACATCTCATCACCTACCTCGCGCCGAGGGGCGGCCATCACGCGCCAACCCAAGGCCAACGGCGGCCGGCCAACCTGAGGCCTCTCTTTGCCGGCCGGCGATCCGAGGAGCACCAGCCCCACGCCCTGAACCTACCTGGATCCTTAGCTGGGCCTCGGGACCGCCGGAGCATAGGGCTCCGCGGCGATGCCCTCGGCCGCGGCACGGGCCACGGCGGCAGCTCGCGTTCCGGCCCCGCCGGGCACGGAACGGGCAGGAAACCAACTCCTACCCCATCCACACCTCCTCACGACCCTACTAGACCTACTGGAACAGACCGCAAGCACCAAAAGGCGCAGCTCACCGGCGACCCTTGCTGCACGGCTCGGTGGCTCTCGAGGATGAAGACGATGATGGGTTGGCGGCTGCGGTTTTTGGCTCGGGTGCGGCTCAACTGGGTCGCTAGGGTGCCGTTGGTGCTGTACGTGAAAGGAATTGGGCACTGATTGACGAACGACGGCGAATTTGGCCGGAGAAGTTCGTGCGGCCAAGAGAGGAACGAACGGCAAGAGGAAGAAGACGATGGCCTCTTTGGTGGCTTTTATTCGAATTTTCGTCGCCCCGGTGTCCTCAACCTCATGCTTGAAGGTCCCCGCTCGTAGCAGGGCAACATCGGCGCCGTGGAAGCCAATGGCGAGGCTGACCCCGGAGAAGGTGGCGTCGGTCTTGAAGTTGGTGTTCTGGGCCTAGATGGTGAGCGCCACACCAGGCAGGATCTCTTGCGCCACTGCCATTCCCAGATCCGGGGCACCCGCCGCTTCCTGTGGCCGTGCTCGTGCTCGTGGGCCGCCTCCACCTCGCCATGGCCGCCCCTCAGTGCGAGGTAGGTGATGACATGCGGGGGCCACAGGTGAGTGAGAGGGGAAAGGTTGGTGGGTGGGTCCCGCATGCCACAGCAGCAAAACCAACTCTTAAACCGCTTTGGACTGTTGCGGAAGGTCTTTGGACTGTTGCGGAAGGTTATTTGAATGGTTTTGGAGGAGACGAGGGCATATAATATCCGGTTTTTGGAGTTCAATTTTTTTTTAAACTTGGTGACAAGTTTAGGGGTGTGTGTGTGGGTGGGGTTTGTTAAAATAGACTTTGCTCAAATTTTAATGGTTGCTGGTTATTAAATTATTAATCCAAGCTTTCATGTATGTATTTACAGGAAAGCAAAATGTTGAAAAGTAGCGCTGAAAATTCACTTGAGCAAAACAATAGACATGTGTAGGGTATGGTTCGGCTCATCATGTATGTATTTACAGGAAAGTAAAATGTTGAAAAGTAGCACTGAAAATTTACTTGAGTAAAACAACAGATATGTGTAGGGCATGGTTCGGCTCATCTCACCTTGAGTTCCATATCACGTTTAAGTTGCACTGAAGCGGCCGGCCTGAAGGAACTGACGGCCAACACCAATAGTGGCATGTCGTTAGTCAAACGTCGAGTTCTCGGCGCCCAGGCGCCCAGGATCCAGCGCGCGAACAGCTCTGTCCCGACCTTGGCCACTTGTGCGCTCCTGCGCTGCAGCTGCCGACAAGCCATGTCGAACTCGTCGTTGCTGCCGCTGGAGACGGCAAGCGCGACGAGGCTCGCGCCGTCACCCGGTTGCTGGCGCGGCGGCGTCAGGGAGAATTCGCCGGCGCGGTGGATGGCGCAAGCTCTCATCGCACTGACCATACAACACTCAGGTGCGAGAAAGCACTGGAAACCGTGAACGCGGAATTTCCACATGTACCTGTGGTCACCAGGGCTATCCTAGCCGTAGGACCATCCCTTTGCATCAAGATTGGTGAGACTGTGTACCAGCCACGGTTAGCGTTTTGTCCTTGCAGCCAGGGGTAAAAAAAGAAACCCACCCCCTCCACTAGTATCTTCTTCCTACCGACGCCTAGCAGCCTTATCCTGTCGCGAGCGAGCGGCCGAGCGGCGGAGCACCGCTAGAGCCTCCGGCCTAAGCTGTTGTTCAAGATCTAGCACGCCGACATCTTCTTCATCACCTCCGACTGAGCTCGCCACTGTCAGCTTCCCTCCAGGCTCCGGCGGCGCAACGCCTCCACCACCATCTCTCCCGCCTCCACCACCCGGCGGCGAGCCGCCCCGGAGCTCCGGCCATGGTCGCCCCCGCCCCGGTCTGGCCCGACCGCCTCCCCCGCCGCTAGAACCCTAACGCCGCCCTCCTGCCATCCCCACCGCCTGGTCGGCCTGCCTCCCCGAGCCCCTTCTCTTCTAAGCCCGCCGGAGTTGAGGAAGAAGAGAACTCCGGGGCGAGCACAGAGAACACTGGAGAACTCCGCCAGGCCGCCTGCATCGCTGCGGCCATGTCGACAATCCCCTCTTCCCGGCGGCGGTGGAGCGGCTCAAGCTTGTTGCGGCGGGACATCGAGGGCGCAGACCCCACATCGTCTTCCTCCTCCACCGTCTGGGGCTCGAACGACAGGATGAAGAAGATGAGAAAGGGGAAAGGAAAGGAGAAGGCGGAGGAACCGGCAATAATTGACGACTTTTTTGTCCCCAAATGCCCATATACGGAACGACATGCCTCCACGCCGAACACAGGCCCACATGACCATATCCGACGGACACGATAAGCCTGGTGTCCACAAGGGCATGTGGAATGCATCAATCTCTGCTCGAGATCCGATGGCCTAGAAAACGAAGCGACGTGGCCTAATAAAATTGCACGTTTTGTGCCCAAGATTCGTGTGCAGAGAAGAAGAAGATGCATTGCAATTCTGGACTTGCACAAACCAGGAACTTTACATCGATGACGCATGTTTATTGGAAGAAATAGTCGAGAACTAAACTTAATTGCCTACAAAGAATGGTTTTAACCTTCTAGAACATGGAAGCTAAGAGAAAACAACCTATCGTCTCTAGCTACCCAGCCTCGCACTACTCGCCGTCTCCGTCTGCCTCAGATCTTGTTGATCTTGGGCGCCACGACGAGGGGGTTCTTCTTGGCGATCTGCTCGCGGCCGGCCGTCTTGAAGTCGTAGTCGCAGGCGTGCTCGTCGGTGTAGCGGTGCACCGAGCAGAACGTGCCGCCGCAGCGGCAGACGAACCCCAGCAGCCCGACCTTCTTGTTGCACGACGTGCACCTGCTCCGCGCCGGCTTCGCCGGCGGCGCCTCCGCAGCCGCAACCGGCGCCGCGCTAGAGGAGGCCGTGGCGGAAGCCTCAGGCGCCGGCTGCTCGGGCGCGACCTCTATCTTCTCGGCCACGGCGGGGGCGGCGTCGGCGGCCTTCAGGAGGTCCCTGTAGCAGCTGGAGCACAGGTTCTTTGTCGCCGCGGAGCCGAAGAAGCTGCACCCGTTCGCGCACATGACGGGCGCCGCGGAGTCAGCGCCGGCGCCGGCTGCCGCCTCGTGCTCCTCAGTCGCCTCCGCGGAGGAGCCGCTCTCCACCACCGCCGGCGCCGGCGCTGGCGCCGCGTCGTCGGCCTTCTTCTCGGCGACATGCGGAGCGGCGGCGGCGGCGGTGTTCATCACGTGCTCCTTGTAGCACTTGGAGCACATGTTCTTGGTCGCGGCGCTCCCGAAGAAACCGCAGCCGTTGGCGCACATCGGCGCCGCGCCGCCGCCGGAGACCTGCTGCCTCTCCGCCGCCATGGGTGTCGTCGTCGGTGGTCGCTGCTACGTACTGCTAGAGGGTCGATCGGGATCGGGATTGCGGCGCGAGCACGCGGGGGAACCGGCCGGGGCGATCGAGCACGAGGCGTTGCGTTCCGTGGATGATGAGTTCGAGAGCGAGGCCCCCCTCGCGTCTCCTTTTATTGTAGGGAAAGGCCGAGCCCAAGCGCGAGGCGAATTCCGAGCCTTCTCGCGGTCGAGTCGGATCCGTGGCAGACTGGCAGGGGTGGAGATGGACTAGAAATTCCGAGTCGCGCGCCTGGATCCTCGTGACGAGAAGACTCACGTACGCACCAGAAGTCGCGTGCGATGTCTCCAGCTTTCGTTGGCGGCCACGGCTGGATAACGAAATTGTAACACACTTTCTCTAGCTACGCTTTGCCGAAGTTTCTCATGGTAAAAGTCCAAACTACTCTTCTTAAGTATAGTTAAACTCCGGATAGTTTTTTAAATTATTCTTTTAGTTCAACTTATTCCTACCACTATGTTAATTGATCCATTCCATCCTTTACCAACTTTTGTCTTTTCTTTCTCCAGATGTCAATAAGTTGTGTTTAAAAAATATAATATAACTTTTTTATCATTATTATTTTGCAATTATTTATCGTAAGGATTGATTTAGGATTATATGTCCTAGCTTTTTAAAATAATGACAAAATAATCTACATATTTTTTAATGTCTACTGCTCCCTCCATTCCAAATTATAATTCGTTTGACTTTTATCCCAAGTTTGATCACTCATCTTATTAAAAAATTTGTGCAAAATATCACTTATTTTGTTGTGACTTGCTTTATTAATAAGAAAAAAGTCTATTTTTGACCATCAAACTATCGTCTGAGTTTGATTTTACCGATCAAACTCCAAAACCAGGAATATTTAACCATCCAACTATCAAACCGTTCATATTCGATCATTTATCTATCAAAACCGTTCATATTCGGCTATTTATCTATCAAAACCGTTCATATTCGGCCATTTATCTATCAAAACTGTTTATATTTAGCCATTTAGCTGTTTTGAAAAGTAGTTTTGCTGATGTGGACGACACGTGGAAGTGGGGGCCACATGTCAACTCGTTTTCTATTCTTTCTCCTCTTCCTCTCTTCTCCTTCTCTTCCCTTCTCACCGGACGCGGTTCGTCGCTGGCTTTGCATGGGGATGAAGATGGAGAAAGGGATACGGCGATCTCTAACGCCATCGTGAATCGAGTTCTCCTGCAAATCAAGTTTAATATTCGGCAAATCGAGCTCACGCCGCCCGTGAATTGAGCATGCTCGAGGGAGGCAAGGTGGGCAGTGAAGCTGGGGTAGAGAAGCGGCCAAGTAGAGTTGACGAGGGGCGACCGATAATGCATCCGCATTTGCAAAATTTAAATTTGTAAAAAATGCAACCGACGATATTGTTCAAAATGATGGTTGCTTGATAAAAAAAAACCTTTGTTGTTAGAAATAGCTGCACCAACATCAGATATACTTCGATATCTATTTGCTCATTTTCTAACATTCCGATCAACCTTCTGCTCATCGGTCATCCCATGATACTTTTTAATGGCCCTCTCCCTATCTTTATCTTTCCGACGCTCTAAAAGAGACATTTCGGGATTGGTACCTTCATGCAAATTAGAATAGAAATAATTATATGGTAGAGATAATAACTTGCACAGGTAATGTTAAACTCATACCAGGTAAGGCATCTGCACCATCGATATCATCCATCGCTGTCCTTGCATAAGAATAATTGTGGTGCAGCCAACTATCATCAAGATTGTTTGTTCCCGGTTCATTTGTATATATATCAATATGCAAATTATTATACCGTAAATACCATCTAACAATTCTAAAAAAGTGACACACAAACCTATGATAGGAGTTGGTGTTGTTCCGATGGTCGCTAATAAAAGACATTGGAAAGTCCGTGATCGTAAAATATAGCAAAAAAACACAATTACCAAATAGATTACAATTGAATACCTGGTGTGTTTAGAACAATACTGCTTCCATCTGTTTGATTGATAATTGATGACATCCAAATGCAGTGTATTTTTAATTAGCATCATCACACATATATATGTATATATGTGTATATATGTGTGTATATATATATATATTATATATATAGCGGTAAATATCAAATTTTACCTGGCGTCTCCACAACCATGCTAACAGCTTCTCTCTCAGCCTTTCTCCGATGGTAGTTTTCCCTCTTCTTAGCATTAAGCTCAACTTTTTTCTCAGCTGGCATGGCCGCATACTTTTCCCTTACTCTTTGACGTTTCGCCTCCTCAGATCATTATTTCCTTAGGCAGAATCAAATTAAGTTGATGATACAAGGTATACAAAGTATAGTAACGGTACAATAAGAAAAATACAATACTTATTACCATTATGTGGACCAGACTCATCACGGTTTGTTCGTTTATTACGATTTTTACATGTATTCGTAATATCTCCAAGTGGGGAACGACCATCCATTTTTTTCCTTTAGCGAACTGTCCAATCCAATCCAATCCTAGTAAATGAATTAAATATTAATTCACACATACGAATGATTTTTCACGTAGCAACAAACTATATACATTAGCGTATCGTGATGGAGAGATAGACAGCGACTTCCGAGAGACCGGACTTTCACATTCGATCGGCCACGGCTAACGTTTTATGTATATATGAAGGAAGTGTTGTGCCGACTGCCCGGTGCCTCGCGAAACCGATCAGCCGGCGACAACTTATCTCAACGTCGCGAGACGTAACTTGCTTGGCGTGCGCATGGAGGTCGGCGCTGTGCACGTAGCGTGACGTCGCCTAACTGCTGCACAGCGTGGTGGCGCGGCGTCGTGGCGTGGCGTCCAGCGAACTGCTGCGCGGCGTGGTGGCGCGGCGTCGTGGCCGTGGGGAGCAATGGCCGTCGGCGAGGCGAACGTCGCGGTTTGTCACGCTCTGATGCGCGGCGTGGTGGCACGGCGTGGTGGGCGGCGTGATGGCGAGGCGTGCTAGCTGTGGGGAGCAGTGGGTGCCCGGCGTGGCGAACTGGGGGCGGCGTGGTTGTGAAGCGTGCTGGCGATCAGCCGTGCGGTGTGATGGCGAGGCGTACAAGGAGGCGTGCCTTTTTTTGGTAGGAAAATCAAGGGGAGAAAACCTGCCGCAAGAAAATCAAGGGGAGAAGGAAACCGGCCAAGCAAAATCCACCAAGGAAACCGGACGGCTGTGGCAAAAAAGGAACGTGCGGCGTGCACAAAAAGGAAACAAACAATGAGATCATGCCGGAGACATCAAGGGAAAAATGGAAATTGACGACGTTGTTGAAAGGAAACAACCCGGCCTCGTGAAAGAAAACAAACCGGCATTATGGAAGGAAACAAATACGGGTACAAAGGGTGGGTAGATGAAAGGGCTTGGTGTAAAAAGTATTAGCATTTTGGCAGAAATATTTTAGAAATACCACAACTCCTGTCAAACTTCTCGCGCTGTCAAGTGGGGCCTCCGTGAGGGGTACGGTGAGCCTAATCTTGGTGAGAAAGAGTATCAATTGTTTCAACTTTTATAGTATAGATTTCTACTTCAATAAGAGCTTTGCTGTTAGCTTGTTAGGCTTGGAGTTTTTTTTTGGGTAGGATGGGCCGTACCTAGTTAGTGGACTTTTAACGTTTGCTTGGTCCAAATAAATTCATACGTGACTACATGCCCAAATTCATAAAATACCCTCCGATAATACGAAATTACAACCATCCTCGTGCCCTATAAGGAGAATTCCGCATGACGAATCAGATAACTGGACCGGTACGGTGTCACCACCAGAGTTTTCACAGATTTATTTTGCGCAATACAGTATCACGATTGATATACAAGATCGAATGGTGCCACATACTGGTTGCACTAGCTATTGGATTGACACGCATAACCCAGCAGGTTATTAAACAAGATCGAACGGTACCACATACTGGTTGTACTATTTGATTGACACGGCATAACCCAGTAGATCAAACACAGATCTCCGAAGCATAAAAATGTATTACAAAACAGACTAGGACCATATAGCTAGTGTTCCAGGCCGGTAAAAAGAATAAACATCAAATCCATGTGGATCCCATCCTTGATCCAATCCGGCATTGTTTAGTCATGGAATTCGACTCATCCGGCGTCTGCAGTGGAAAGAATAGAATCAATTAGACAATTTTTCATGAGGCCCACATGGCACAAAAAAAAAAGGCATTTTCCACAATATAACCTTGGAGGATGGGAAGACTTGTGCAATATGCTGGTCATAACATCAAAGGCTTTATTCCGGATCAAGTGGGAAACCTCGAGTCCACGCGGCTCGGACAAGCTCAAGGTAACAAGCTTGTTCTCTCTCTTCATCCAATCGCACATCTCTTTGGCCTCATTTGCCATACCCTTGAATTGAATACATTCATCATTTTGCAACCAGTGCCAATGAGTAGGTAATTTACAGAAAAGAAACGGATCGACACTTGTTAAAATTCAGCACACACAGGTAGGCACTAACCATCATTGCAGCGGCCGAAGCAAAAGACTGGTGTCCTTTGAGAAGGCCCAAGGCGCATATGCGGGTTACGCTGCTCAGGGATGAATTGAGAAGAAGGCTTAGCACCATGCTTCAGCAGCTCACACATCAGTTCAGCCTCCTTGGCAATACACTTGAAACCAACGCTAGGCATTAGTAAAAAAAAAAACTGTAGGAAGAATCAAAGAATCACCCTATATTCTGCCCAAAGAACTGCTTTACTACTGAAGGTATATGTGCTGCTGAGTTGGATGGAACTAGTCCAAGCTATCAGTGTGGACAAAGTGAAACAGTAAACACTTAAGACTTGGGTTCACAAGGCCATACTTAAATATTGTGCAACGAAACCTGTCAATATTTCATATCCATCCCTCAACATAGGTCAAAGTTCAAGCCATCTAGGGTAACACTCAACGTTGTTTGGCCATCCAATGAGTGAGATAGGCAAGGATCAACTACGATAAAACAAGTGTGGAACCAACATTGGATAATCACGCTATTAATCTTAGCGCTGGTTATATAAAAATTTGAACCAGTTCATGCAGCTGCCAAATTCAAACACCGTCGAGGCAGTGTTTCAAGATTACATGAAAGATACAAGATTATTGCCTTTAATTTGCCACAGTGAGTAGCACAACACAATGACAACATGACAGTGAGACAAAGGTTTTTCATTTCCCTGCCCTCCCAGCATGATTTTCATCCCCCACCCCTCATTTTAGCATTTTTTTAATAACAGCAGCACAAATTCAGTCACTAGGATTCAGAAAAGAATAGCATTCCAGTGGTACAGTACGAAACAGCATGTTTTGTTTGGTCTGTTCAAGCAAGGTAGGCGCACATCCCAAAGAACTGCTTTACTATGATTGTATCTGTATCCTACCATATCCAAAGAAGAGACTCCTTGCCCTCCAAGTCATGTACCCTTATATATATCGGCCTAGGCCTCAATGCAATACAACCAATCAATTATACGCAATCTATTATTCTAAATGGTATAGAGCCAAAATTCGATTTTTTCCTGCCCAAACCCTAGCACCCCCGACGCCCTCCTCTCGCGCCGCCGCTGCCCTGTTCCCACAGCGTGCCTCCAGCGCGCCCCCCGACGGCCTCCTAGCGCGCCCCCGGGGAGGTCGCCCATGACCTCCGCCGGGGGCAGCGCCCTCCCAATCGGATGCGGTCGTTCGATCTGCCATCGTCATCGTCAAGCAGCACCGAATCATAGGAACTCACACGGGTGTCGTCCCTCCTCCGCCCCGCATCGCCGGGCCAGGATCCCCTAGTCGTCGTGGTGGCCTTCTCCTGCTCCCCTGGTAGGACCCGCCGCCGGCGGACTAGCTTCAGACCCCCTGCTCTGCTCCGCCAGGTCTTGGCCCGTCGGCGGCCGCCGCCGCAATGGCCGTGCGTCTCCGCCCCAGGGTGCAGCCCGCTCCCACCTCCTCCCCTGGCGGATCCGCGCTGGGTTCATCAGCCACGGCGGTGCGGCTCCACCCTCCACCCTGGCGGGATCCGCCGCGGGCGGACCGGCTCCCGCCCGCTTGTCTCCGCCGGCGAGTTCCACCCCGCTTTTTGTCGCCACTCGCCAAGCCATCCCCTCCGCTCCCCCCCCTCTGGCACGCTCCCTCTCTCTCCCTGCAGCTGTTGACCGTGGTGGGAAGAGAAGGCAAGAGATAAGAGGGTGAGGTCCTGCGCTACACACACCCGAAGGTTCTACATGATTAGTTACTGTTGTATCCTTTTTCTTTGGCCCGATCAGATCGGGATTGCGTCGCCCACCGCCTGTCGACCTCGCGCCTCTACCTTGACGTCGGCGTCGACTTCATCGGCTTCTTCCTCGTCTACGGCTGTGTGCCATGGCAAGATGGACGACGCCCTAGGGGACGCCCATCTGCACCGCCCACCTCGCCGCTTCGTCTCCACACGTCGATCTTCGCCGGCTCGTCGTCGCTTCCACCGATCGGGACGCCTCCACCGACTTCGCCCACCATTGCATCCCCTCGCGCACACTCGATCTGATCAGCCGACATGCGTGATCCACCCGGCTCCCGTGACGTCCGTCCTCGTCGTGCGCGCCTCCTCCCCGAACATGGAGGGTTGCCGCTGTGTCGCCTCTTCGGGCAGCAGCGGTGCCACCCGTTGTCCCCTTCGCCGTTGCATCCTCACCGCCGCCAACCACGTCCACGACCTCGTCATCGACTAGGCGTCGCTGCGCCCTGTGCGCATGGTCTTCATTCGCTGTTCGAGTTCTCCGCCGTCTCCTTCGAGCACCGCCGTCGCGTTACCCAGATCACTTGGCCTTGCGTCGGACAGTCTGAGTTCACTTCTTCGCTACATCTAGCACAACCTCATCGCTAGCATCGTCGTCTCCTCCCCGACTACTTCGTCTACTCTAGCAACAGCAGGATGCGTTAGCATCTTCTACCCCACTGTTCTTCTGCGCCTGCGACCGCCATGGAGGCCTTCTCTGCTGGTCTCTCAGACTACGGCGTCTGGTTGTGCACCCTACCTTGCACGTCCGGTATTGGCAACACCGGTACGTGCCCATCGTCCTCGACGCGTTCCCGGGCTTGGCAAACCCAGGAATGCCTCGCCCGATGGCCTGACTGCATCGACTTCGTCATCTCCCTCTACGATTGCCACGATGCGTCACCATTTTCGTCTCCGGCATCTTCTCTGTTGCGCCACCAACCTCACGGCGCCTCCTCGTGCGCCCGCGGCTTCATGTGCGGCTTCCTCATCTTCGGCAACCTCGACAGCTACGTTGACCACGGCTACTCTACGCACGGCATCCACGACCATGACTATTCACCCTCGTATCGACTACCTCGACATCGGCACAAAGGGCTATCATCTGCATGAGGATTCACTTGTTTTCTCCAATCACAACATTCGTACTGCATCGACATTATGTCCGCGGGGGGATGTCAGTCCGTTGGTTTCTATCTTCGTATTCTTGTCCAGTCTCACCGTCTGCAGTACTCCCGTTGTGACTGCAGGGGAATATTAGAGTATACTGGGGATAGCTCTATATTAGGTAGATTAGGATTGTATCTGTATCCTACCATATCCGTAGAAGAGGCTCCTTGCCCTCCAAGTCACTGTATCCTACCATATCCGTAGAAGAGACTCCTTGCCCTCCAAGTCATGTACCCTTGTATATACCGGCCTAGGCCTCAATGCAATACAACCAATCAATTATACGCAATCTATTATTCTACATTTACTACTGAAGGTGTATGTGCTGCTGAGTTGGATGGAACTAGTCCAAGCTATCAGTGTGGACAAGTGAAACAGTAAACACTTAAGACTTGGGTTCACAAGGCCATACTTAAATATTGTGCAACGAAACCTGTCAATATTTCATATCCATCCCTCAACATAGGTCAAAGTTCAAGCCATCTAGGGTAACACTCAACGTTGTTTGGCCATCCAATGAGTGAGATAGGCAAGGATCAACTACGATAAAACAAGTGTGGAACCAACATTGGATAATCACGCTATTAATCGTAGCGCTGGTTATATAAAAATTTGAACCAGTTCATGCAGCTGCCAAATTCAAACACCGTCGAGGCAGTGTTTCAAGATTACATGAAAGATACAAGATGATTGCCTTTAATTTGCCACAGTGAGTAGCACAACACAATGACAACATGACAGTGAGACAAAGGTTTTTCATTTCCCTGCCCTCCCAGCATGATTTTCATCCCCCACCCCTCATTTTAGCATTTTTTAATAACAGCAGCACACATTCAGTCACTAGGATTCAGAAAAGAATAGCATTCCAGTGTTACAGTACGAAACAGCATGTTTTGTTTGGTCTGTTCAGGCAAGGTAGGCACACATACCACAAAAGCAATGGCAGAAGGAAGATCCAATTGAGCCCCTGAGCCACAGATTAAAAGTGCATGCTCCTTGATCAGGCTACTCTCCACGATAGTGTTGAGTGTTAGGGGGTCACCAAACTTACGCAACACTCGAGTATTCCACATAGACAGGAGTTCCTCCTCCATCTCGAGACACTAATTGAAAAAAATTGTGAGTTTGAAATATGTTGCACAAACAGTTACAGTAAGATCATCGGTGGTTTAGTAAAGATGCAAGAGGGTTACTAACAAATTTGACAGCAGCAAGAACCATGTCGGTAACACTTTGCGGATTTTTAGCACCACCACCACCACCAGCAGCAGCAACGAACCCAGAAGCATTGCTATCATAATACTTCTCAAGGTAGCTCCTATAGTCAGACCACTTAACACAACTGGCTGGTGCAATCACCAGCCTTTCCCAACACCATATTTTACCGAAAACATCTTCTGAAAACAACAACAAAACAACATTACATATGAAGTGTAATGCAAGGGAATTAAGAAAGCTCTTAAGAATCATAAGTTTTGTGGTTAGCTTATTTCTTACCTTCTTTCCTCTTCCTCTTATTACTCTTCTCTCCACCGAAATTCTTACTACCTTTCCACTTGTTACTCTTCTCACCACCTTTCTTATACTGAGAACCCCTGGTAATAATGCAGACAAATGGCATATTATCACAATGCTTGTCACCAAGAAGTAGTAACAGACAAAGACCACATAGAGCAGCATCAAGAAGGAAGAAAACAAGTGGACCATCCATACCCTGTGGTATTTGCTGCTCCATCAGCAGCAATATTATCCCCATCACCACCAGGACCACTTCGAGCAGGTTCTTCCTTAACAGTCATGTGCTCAGCAGCAGGTTCTTCCTTAACAGTCATGTGCTCAGAAGCAGGTTCTTCCTTAACAGTCTTGTGCTCGGCAGCCGAAGAATTTTTTAGTATGTTGTTTACCATAAAATCCAGGGTATGGCGCCGGATATAATTGCAGTCCCACATGTCACTAGGTATGGGATCAACATCGAACTCAATAGGCTTCTTATTTTTATGCATCCACGAAGACATCATTTCAGCCTCCTTCGCCATACCCTTAAATTGAAGCCACCCGTTAGTATACCATTAGAGCCGACAAGCTAGTAGTAAAAAATTGTGTAAAGTGCAGTTCATAAGGCTCAAGAATGGATGGATGATATTATAAAGTTTGACAGATGATACATAAGGTGATGATCATTGGTTTGTCAAATGGATGGATGGATGATAACAATAGGTGGTTTTTTTTTTAAGGCAAGCACGTACCAACATAACAGCGGATGCAGAAACAGAATTGTCCCGAGTGTAGTTCATAAGGCTCAAGGCACACAAGCGTATCGTTGTGCCCTGGGTGATTATTTCATCATCAATGGGTGCTTCAAGCCTCAGTAACTTACACGTCAGGTCAGCCTCCTTAGCAATACACTTGAAACCATCGTTTTGCATTAGTACAATGACCATAAAAAATTCGAGCAAAATAATCAAAAAACATCCAACTCGTCAAGGCAAATTTAGGTGCTAATTTACCCTTAACAAAAAAGGGAGCCACCAATTCCTTCCAGTTGGCCTACTGCATTTCTATAATGCACCTAAATATTTCAGCTATTCTACCTATGGTGTATACAGTATACACCAAGTTGGACAATGCTAGACTGCCAGGTTGTCCTACATTTCTATAATGTACCTAAATATTTCAGCTCTTTTAATTAAGGTATATGTACCAAGTTGGATAGTGCTAGACTGCCAGTTCAAGCTACCCATATGTATGACAAATAAAGGATAAAAATTGAAGAACCAGGACAGATATACTGCCTTGCATCTACTCTGTTACTCCCACAGGATACTACACACACTAAACAAATGCTTTAGGAGAGAGTTGCTGTAATCTCGTGAATGAGCATAGTAATTATCGTAACTCAAAGTGGCCAGCTATATATAGTCATGTAACAGTAAGTAGAAGTAGTTTTCCAGGAGACAATGACAGCCTGACATTGATAAAAATGGTTCAGTAATAGTTGGGACAACATATTTATTTTTCAGCGGATTGTCCAGGCCAGGTACAGAGAAACTACTACATAACATATTTTCATGGTCAAATATACATACAAGAGAAATGCTTGGTGTGTTACAGCCAGGCCATTAGAGGAATGAACATACCAACAAAGCCGCAACAGAAACATCAGATAATTCGCAACCTGCTGGGTGGATGATTGAACGTGTACGCTCCTGGATCAGGCAACTCAGAATGATTGATCTCCACATCGGCAAGCTCAACTTCTGTTCAGGTCTCACCCTGGCCATCAACTCAGATACAAGTTGCTCCTCGTTCGTGAGACACTGCTTGATTGAAACCATGGATCATTAAACAGGAGTAGCATATAAAAACGGGTGCGTGGTTTGGTAAAGTGCCACGCAACGCAGCACAGGAGGTTTAATTACTTAGTCACAGCGGGAGCACATAGGCTCGTGTCCGTAGTCGCTGGATGCGCATTGTGACGGTGATACTCTTCAAGGTATGTGGTATAGACAGACATGGTCACGGTACGCCCCAATTCAAGCAGCCTGTCCCATCCCCATAATGTCTCCAAGAGATCTTACGAAACAAGTAAAAATGCAGAAGAGGCGAGAAGAAATCATCATCAGAATAGATATGGCGGCAAGCGTGCTCTTATTCATGTTTGTCGAACAAATTAATCTATAGAGTAGATAATAAAGGAAAAACGCCCCGATCTTGACAAATTTTGGATGCTAAACGCCCCATAATCAAGGAAAAATTTGAACTACAAAGTAATTAGTACAGAGGAATAGCATACGAATGCTGAACTTTACCATGGTACTTGACAATGTGTGGAAGAGGCCTCTCCTTTGTAGTTTTACCGGACTCCTCCCCCTCCTCCTCCTCCATCTCTTGTATGAGACGAGTAAAATACTTCCTCTCTGACTCATCTCCCTTGCTCATTGCCACGACCGCCTTCGTCTTCGCGAGGTCGACGGGACGTGGACGCCCCGCTGAAAGGGAGCCGTGGGGCTCCATGGTCGTGGCCTGGGTCCAAATTTGCGGCGCCTCCCGGATGCAAAGACGACCCCGATCTGATCTAGGGTTTCCTATACCGATGTTAAATGGGGGAACGGAGAGGGGGGAGGGGCGGGGAGGGATTGGAAGCGACATTGTGCCCAGGAACCGTTCCTTCCATCAAAACATTGTGTTCGGTTGTTTAGCCAGCAGAGGAGCAAGAATACTGACGAGTGTTGAAACGAACACAAAGATTTTTCCAGAACAAACACAAACTGGTAGCTACCAATTCATCAACGTCTTGCTGCTATCCAGAACAAACACAAACATCAACGTGACAGTTATACTCTTAGGCCACAGAATTACATTTTTCCCAACTGGTAGCCACGGTTTGGTGCCAATCATCACTCGACTAAGTCTTGTTTTCTCTGCCAATGGAAGCTCAACAAACGGATAGTTCTTGAACTTCATCAACTGTGGAGAGGAACAGATCAAATCAGGTTCCCATACTACATTGCCACTCTCAAACATATACTGATTTAGTTCCAAGTTTTCAGACATATATATAATATACTACATATAATTTAGTTATAAGTAGCTAGAAGCAAAACTTTCAAACATCTGAAACTTAGACTTTGAAGCTCGCATGCCGTCCACTAACAGTAGGGTACAGAATCTTCAACTCTGCAAAAGACAGTCAAACCTGAGAAGATAATTCAGCCATAATTCAGGAAAAAAAAATTGGCTAACATGATATTCTAATTAATTTCGTATGACAGTGCTGCTGCTGCAAGCACATCCATGCAATTATGTACTGGCAGATGTCCTTTCATGGGCACTTTGGGGGGCTTGTTAAGCACCAGTATAGCAGAGTCCTGAAAATCCAAAGCTTCAGTTTACTACGTTGAACCTGAATCATGTAAAATGGAAGCAGTAAAATTTGAAACACTGAAATGATGACAAAGTGACATCTTTATCAAAGGATAAGCTTAACAAATTACGAATAGTCTTCTGGAAGTTAAAAATAAGTAGATAGCTCGATCAAGTTGGACAATACTACTGAAGTACAGAAGAGGCTATTTATCTGAAGGAAAAAAGGCATTCTTTATTGACGCAGGAAAAAAATTACCCTGTGGATGACAAGCGTCCTCAGGTACTCAATCTCATCTTTATTGGGATGCAATGTCGCAGTCGGAATGGTCTCGTGACGCTTTTTTATCTCACCCTCAGCCACTGAAACAGGAAGGTGAATTCTCATTCCAGGCTCCATAACATCATTATATTTAATCTGCAACAAACTGATGAGCATATTTACTTTATTCACAAAGTAACAAATACATCATACAAAAAGGATTACAAACAAAATCCTTCATTGCTTACCTTTTTCAGGTGATGCTTCTGAATTCGAATGCTTCCATCTGAAACCTCGTGCTCGGAGCACTCAGAAAAAACCTGAATAACAGCTAATTTTATCTCAGATACTGAAACCAAAGGTGACTATACAAGTAGTGCAAACTACTATGACATTAAATTAGTAAAAATACATATGGTCAACTGATCTTATGATACTTGAGCAATAGGGTCAATCTCTCTCTCTATCTCTACCACTAAAAAAACAGATGGCCAAATTTTTTTCGCTCGTATGTCGCCCCCCTAACCGTCCTCCCGCCGAAAAAATACCGCACGCCGTCAGATCGTTTCTTTCTGCTGTATGATCGATTCGTCCTGCCATCCGCGCTTGCCGTCCGCAAAACGCGCCCCACGCCTGCGCCGCCACCCATCGCCCCTGCCTTTCCACGACGCCCGTCAATCATGCTCACACGGGCACGGCGCATCATTTGCTACCCTCCCAACGCCAACTCCTCCTTCGCCGGCACACCACATCGCCTTCCTTCAGCCAACGACAATGATTCAATCGAGGATCTTTACGCGGATCTCGACAAGTAGGTCACAGCCACGCTTGCCGCCGCCGGGGAGAGGCGGTTCCATTGCGAGACGGCGATGTTGAGGATCTTTACCCGGATCTCGACAAGTAGGTCACAGCCACACGCCCACACTTGCCGCCGCGGGGGAGAGCGGCGGCTCCAATGTGAGACGGCGATGTTGAGGATCTTTACGCGGATCTCAACAAGTAGGTCACAGCCACGCTTGCCGCCGCGGGGGAGAGCAGCGGCTCCAATGCGAGGGACTCCAACTTGGTCACCGACGCGGCGACGCCCCCATCCTTTGGGTCACTGGGTTCCCCCGCTCCTCCTCCGGTGGTGGTGGCGATGGGGCCAGCTGCCTCACGGCCGTCCAGGAGGTGCTGTAAGCCTCCGAGCTGCCGCTGTAACGGAGTACGGTTCGCGCTGCCTCCACTGAGGACACCGGATCCGGCTCTCAGAGGTGCGGCTCCACCGTGGATGGCGTGATCCGTTGGCGCCGGCATTCGTGTTGCTGCCCGCAAAGGTGGAGACGTTGTACGAGCTGTAGCATCACCATCAAAGATGGCCTGATCCACAAGGTGCACATGGATAAATTCATCTCGGTTCGAAATAGCACCACGGCAAGCCGTCGTTAATGGCACTAATGTTTGGTGTTGACCAGGAGGAGTTTCAGCTCGCTTTGTTCAAGAACATCAAGAAATCAAACCTCTTTGCAGTCTTGTGGATAGGGTGAGTTAGCATTCCTCTGTCCATTGTTGCTCCTACATGCAGTAAACAATCAATCGTGCATAAAAATCTCAATTCATGTTATATGTGGCAGATCTTTGATTTGTTCGATCTCGAACGGAATGGAGTGATCGATTTCAACAAGGAATCCATGCGATCACTCTGTGTATTCCAACCCAAAAAAGCTTCGTCAGAAAAGATAGCGTGTATGAACTGTTTACCTCATGTCCATTCATCTTCTTCTCACGTGTGCTGGGGAATCAACATGTTTGTTTTGGATTTCTCATCCTCTAAAGCAGTCGCGTTCAAACTGTATGATCAAAGAAGAGGTGAGCAATCTCTTTCTCAACATATAGGTAGGTTTTCCAATGTATAAGATATAATTTCCACTCATGTATCTGGATACTGCATTTGGTTGATCCTAATTGAATATCATCTTTGTTCTTTGATACAGCTCAGGGAGATGGACCAGATGGTCTTGGCACTTCTAGACAAGTCTGATCTCTGTCTTTCAAACAGCACCATTGAGGCGATTGTTGCTAATGTAATTCATATACTGTACTACTCTTCAAGTGCTTTTTTGCAGGATCCTATTTTTATTCTAACATGTATTTGTGCCGCTCTGTTTGGACTGCAGACATTGAGTCAAGTAGACTAAAAAATGGAGATGGCTAGATAGCTAGATCCCAAGGAATGGGAGCAATTTGTGAAGAAGAACCAGACATCATTAAGAAAAATGGCACTCCCCTATTTGCAGTGATTAGCGCTCGGAGGTGCGGCTCAACCGCAGATGGGGTGATCGGTGGCGCTGGCCTCCAAACTGCTTCTGAAGGAAGGCTCACACTGTCTTCATGGGGGGTGGTCAGATCCGGCTCTCGATAAGAGAAATAATGATTCTTGTCAACTAATGGCGTATTTGGAAGCACTCCAACTTTTAAAAAATAGCTCCGCTCTATCAACTGCAGTTTTTTTCAGCTCCACTCCACGAATTCCAGAAAAAACAAAGAGTTGTTGTACCTATTTGGCTGATTGGTTGACTCCAGCTCTAGAAAAGAGAGGCTTTTGGAGGAATAGTCTATTTTGCTGTTTTTTTTTTGAGCTGCAGTGCTCGCTAGAGCAATCGTGCTGCAGTATTTCCGACGTGCTACAGGAACCGAGAATTGAAAATGCAGCGGTTCAGTTGCAAAATGACAATAGTATTTTTTCGCATATATACTTTGCAAGTTCACATGCAAAATGAGGAACCGTTGATTTCTCAATTCACCCGTTCAAACACTCAGCATGTTCGGAAAATCACAATCGTGGGTGAAAAACAATGAGACAAGCAAGCCAACATTCTATTCCGGTTATGGACTTGGGCCTTGTTTAGATCCTCCGTGTAAAGTTTTTAAAATAGAATCTTTTCACATTTAAAGTATTAAATATAAACTAATTAAAAAATTAATTGCAGATTCCGTCTGTAAATCGCGAGACGAATCTAATGAGGCTAATTAGTCCGTCATTAGCATATGTTTACTGTAGCAATTTATTGTCTAATCACGGCCTAACTAGGTTCATTAGATTCGTCTCGCAATTTACAGTCCATTTATGTAATGCGATTTATTTTTCAACTACATTTAATACACCATGCATATGTCCAAATATTAATGTGATTGGTATGTAAAAATTTTGACGGGCAACTAAACAACATCTTGTGTAGTTTTGTTCAAACAGACATGTAGCATATGAACTCGTGTAGGATGCTCTCGGCGGCCTGCTTGGTGCTCGCGTCCCCTGTGTGGAAGGCGCTCACCAGCTCCGTGGGCAGCATCCGGTCCCTGGTCACCTCCCTTAGGCACCGGTGGTCGCCGTGCTCCAGGAGCTTCCCCACCACGCAGAAGCACTTCCGCCACAAGCATGTTATGCCGGTGCTGCCTCAGCGGGCCGAGCACGTGCCTCGCCGCATCGAAGTCAGAGAGGGCAGCCACGCTCTTCTCGACGCCCTGGCCAGCCCCCCGCCAGCGCTCGGCAGCGCTTGTCCCTCTGCCGGCCGCGCGCAGAGCCCCTGCCGGCCGCGCTAGCGTCCAGGCTAGCCGAACCAGGGCCATGGCCGGTGCCAGGGACACGGCCCCGCCGGCCGGTTCCACGCCCGCGGCCTGCAGGCTGGCCACGGCCGCGCTCGGCAACCTCGCTGGCCGAGGCGGCACTAGGGTCTGCCATGACCTGAGGAAGGAGCAAAGCCTATGGCGCTATGGATTGGAAGAAGTTGCGTGAGAGAAGAAGAAAAATTGAAGGGAATTTACAAGGGATGACACATCCATACCTATATGGGAAAGGAAGTCATCTCCAGTAAACTCCATTCCGCTTCAAATCGCTAGCCGCCGGCGAGGTCTCCTGCGGGGCGCTAGGGTCTCACGGTCAGAGGCGGCGGCGCCTCGCGAGGAAGAGGAAGGGGATGCAGGGAGAAGACAGACACCGTTCTTTTTCCCATACTCTGTATTACATCCTCTATATCAACTACGGACCCACGCGTTAGATTTTTTTTAATCCCCCTCTCTCTCCCCCGGCGCTCTCCCTCCCCATTCCCCTCTCTCTCTCCCCCGACCTCCCTCCCTCCGCCCGCAACCTCCTCCCTCCACGGCGGCGCGGCGCCGAGCGCGAGCTGCGCGGACCCCTCCTCCCTCCACGGGCCGGCGACGTGCGGCCCTCCTCGCGGCTCCCTCCTGCTGCTGCTCGGCCTGCGGTGCGCGGGTGGTCCGGCGGCGGCTCGATCCAGCCGCTCCGAGGCGAGGCCGAGCAGGAGTGCCGGAGGGCCCGCCTAGCGCAGCAGCTCCGGCCGGCGGCGGCTCGATCCGGCCGCTCCGAGGCGAGGCCGAGCAGGAGCGCGTGCGGCCTCCCTCATCTCTCTCTCCGGCGCGGCGGCATGCGGGATCTCCGGCGGCCTCCCTCATCTCTCTCTCCGGCGCGGCGGCTTGCGGGATCTCTGGCGGCCTCCCTCATCTCTCTCTCCGGTGCGGCGGCGGGCCAACTCTCTCTCTCTCTCCCCCGGCGGCTCTCTCCCCCCGGCTTCTCCCATCCCCGGCGGCGGCGCGGCCCCGGCCACCGGCCACCGGCGCCTCCTCGCGGCCTCCGCGCGCCCCCTCCGGCCCTCTCTCCCATCCCCAGCGGGGCGGCCTGCGGCTCCAAGGCGGGGACGGCCTCTGCTCGCGCCCGCGCCATCCTCTGCACCTCCAAGGCGGGGATTCGAGCTCGGCCTGCGGCGGCGGCGGCCTCCGGCGGCGCGCGCCACTCCTCTCCAGTGAGCAGGGTCCCCGTTCCGGGCACATTTGATGGGGCAGCGGCGGCCGGAGGCGAAGTGGGGCCAGCGCGGGATAGCGGACGCCCTGTTCTCCCCTGGGAATAGCGGATGCGAGAGCGGATGCTAATATAACGTGCCCTTTACAGGACCCCGCTGCAGCAAAATTTACGCTATCCGCGTACTGAAGGATACCATAGCGTTTCGTTTACAGGGCCCGGTGCGGGCAGCCTTAGTGGCCAACAGATGATCCTGCAGGGCGCTACGACAGTGGCCCTGCAGGGGCGCTCGCAGGTGGCGGTGGTTTCTAGGTAGCAGCACGCGACACTGCTGAATCCATCTCCAATATTGCAGAGAAGCCTAACGAAGACCAATAATCTCGGAGCAGGAGTTGCTTCTTCCGTTTGGAAAAGAACCAGATCGGAAGAACTGGGTAGGCAGGGCCCTTCGCGCCTCTGATAGTGGATAATAGAAAACCTAAGAAACAGCATACTGCGAGATTGAGGGGATTTACTCCTATTTCAGATTTATTATTTAGATGTCCCATCTGCTCTAAAAAACCAACTGCTGTGATTTGTCTGAGGTATTACCTAATAGGAGTACCGTAACAAGGCCCTATGTTAATGTTTTTTAAATATCAGTAGCGCCTACCTATCAGTAGGATCCTTTTTAGTACCCCAAGCATTAATTTCTTTCTAAATGGTAGTTATGTGATTGAAGTAGAAGCTCTGTTATCCTTTTTACGTGCCCTTCCTGGTTCCTGCTCCATAAATCTTCTGGAATTTCCTTTAGCTTATGGTGGTCATTCATATCTTAGATAAGTTGCAGGCTTACCTTGGTGCACAAAATAAGAAGGCATAGCTAATGGATAATGTGCAAAGTGAATTAAAAGACTCAATATTACAACTCCAATGTGTGCAGGTTAGGTGCAACAGAAGTGGATAAATAATTCGTGGTTATTTGCTCTAACCCTTTTCATCATGTAGTTTGATTTAAGTTTTGATGGGTTTCTCTTTTTTTTGTTACAACAATTAAAGTAAATTAAGTTGTGACAGATATATTGACTTTTGTTCATTTACAGATGCAGGGGAAAAAAATTCAGTTCCCATTTCACCTCATGAGGGCAAAAGGAGTAGCTTCACTTATTTTTGTGAACTATTTTTGTATGTTTTTTCCAGACTTTCTAATTCTGGGTGTTCCCTACTATTTTTGGGTCATGTCTGTATTTTATAGTGAAAAGCCAAACCGACAATAGGCTGCTTGGGAAATGCCAACGGAAGAGAATTTCTTCAATGTGCTACGGCAAGTAGAAAAAGTTGGAGGCATACATTCTAGATGCAATGACATTCTTCTATTTGCATTCTACTTAGCGCATAATAATTGATTGATGTGTAATCCGTAATCCCCATTTATTTCCCCAGAACTTTAAGAAGACTACCACCATGATCAGAGTAAAAAAAATAAGGATGAGCCAATGAGGTACTTATTTATTGATAGCACTGGCAGTGTAGAGGATTTAAGTGGCAAATACTCTTCTCCTCACCTTTCAAGATGTTGTGAAGATAATGAACCAGGTTAGAATATACATTTCCTATTTGTGTACCTAAGCTAAGTTTTTTTGAAAATCTATTTTAAAGCAATCCTAAGCTGTTATAGAACTCAAATTTTCATTACTTTTTGCAGATATTTGTAAACCCACTAGCACCAACAATGGTTCTTCTTCTCTTCAGCTAGATCATCTTGTTGACATTTGTTATTGGTAGCCAAGTGATTTAGAAGCATTTGTTTGGTATAAACATTCCACTTTCAGGCCATCATCTCTTACTGAAGGGTTTGCCATAGTAGTTCTTGTATTGGGCAAAAGTTGCAGGCGATGAAGGAATATACCAAGTATTAATTATATGCCAGATTATTCAGGAAATGCTCCTTCCATTAAAAGATCTATGTTAAGATATTTAACATGGACCATGTTAAATATCTTAACATAGATCTTTTAATGGTATTCTAAACTATGGATCTTTCGATGCTACCAATCCAATTTTTCCTACTATAAAAGAGCGAAAGAATTGAACATTTAACTTCACCTATGAATGATAGTCCAGATATGTACTTACACACTACGAATGATAGTCCAAATATGGTCATTGCCTTCCTGTTTGTTCCAAACCTGATGCAAATGAACAGAAAACTTTAAAATTTAACTTCACTTTAAATCAATAGCATGAAAAGAAATTGTAGGCACACCAGAATTTTTGTAGCGTCCTCACAGGCAGCAAAAAAAAAAGTAGTAGATGATGGATCTGGTTGGAGAACAATTGGAGAGTCAGTCGGGAAGCCATTACACCTAGCTTTGTGTACACATGCTATTAAACCTTCTTCTAGTTCGAAGAAAAAAGCCATGACCAAGGAAATATGGCCCCAACTATGATCTCAATACCAGTTATCCATGCCAAAGATGAAACCTTTCTATCTTGCTTAATCTGAAAATAATAATAGAATTGAAAAATTATGGGAGCATTCACCTACAGAAACGAATAATAATACCTTGCGAGAATTAAAATGATATGAAGCATTAGCTAAGAACAAACAACAAACTTAGAGGATAAAATATATACCGGGTAAATGCCTATAGCATCAAAACACAAAGTTTTCTTGTCATATGAGAAAATTGTGACATTCATGTCTTTTTCATCAGTGGGGTTTGACGTAATTGCAAGGAGTCTAGATTTATGCCAACGAATGCAGTCTCCTTTTCTAGCAGGTCTATTGTTCATCACCTGCATAACATTTAAACACAAATTACAAATACAAACTACACAAGTGATAAATACAAAATAGTGTAGGATAGGAGGGGTCATGTGGAGTGTAGATGGAGTAAGTTCTAACCATTGTAGTCTCAGTTGCTCTTGGGTAATAATAAATGTGTGCTCCATAGGATGAAGCCAAGCCAACATAGCAATAGCATTTTTGCCTTTACAGCTATATCTGGCATTGGATTCCAATCCAAGTCATAGATTACTGGTGGAGGAGAGATGCTTTTTGATATTGCAATTCTACGAACTAGCGAAATCTATAAGAAACATTGTTAGCCTCAATGAGTATCACAGAGGAAGGCTATATTTTCTACAATTTCCATCATATTGGCATCTAACAGACGACGCGAAATTCGGGTAGCAACGGCAAGAATAATGCCCGAGTACATTACAGATTTAACCTTAACTTAGCCTAACTATTAGTCTACACGAGTGTAATCTAGCCAACATTAGTCACAATTTTAACTATCAGACTATCATAAGAGTGTAGGATAAGATCGTAGCTGGAATGACTTAGTATTTTCTGATTTTCTATGCTCCCTCCATTCCAAATTATAAGTAACATACCTGAACAGTTGTTATGTATGATGTTACGGAATTCTATTGCTTTTTTACTCGATTCAGATTCAGGCCATGCTGAGAGTTGCTCAGAAAGAAACAAAAGGAACAAAATAAAATTAAAGTAATTGATTTATACTACCAAGTTTTACATGTAAGTAGATCTGCGAGGGTTCGGGTTGACCCTCTTGCGAACTCGATCCGCTCCTAAAATTGGAGCACAGAGCGAAGCGGATCGACCCCATATGGACAAGGGACAACAGAGTCGACCCAATGTAGCCATCGGCCCATATAAAGGAGAGCCTGAGCATCCTACCATAAGGAATGACGTACCTTGAGATTTTTAGCATTGTCGGGTGCCCTCATCCTTGCAGTCAAACCCGGCCACGCGCTGCTTCACGGACTCCAGCCCGACCGTAGCTAACCCATAAGTGCTTCAAAGTCGGCCAACAGAAGCTCCTGAGGAGCGGCGGCGTCCGAACAAAAGTGCATCAGACAAGTGAGGGAGCAGTCAGCTAAGAACAAGACAAGGAGCGTATTACATGTATGTTTTCCATTCACTGTATGACATGTGGGGCCCTTGGCCAGTGGGTATATTGGACGCATGAGTGCCAAGACTTGTAAGAAACAGGATAAATTCAGACAATTGAAATACACAAATGCTCAAGGCAGAGGTTGTCCTCGTCGTTGTTCCTCTCCGATTCCTGTATCCGCTCGAGCGCTCACGTCGACGGCTATCGCAGGCGACCAGGGGTGTTACACTGGTATCAAAGACGGTTTATCCTCGACCCGCTTCTCCAATTGGTGTCTTAAGCCTCAGATCATAATCCTCGGTGGCGGGTCGATCTCGTGTCTTCACCATCGGTTAAGCTCGTGAGGTCCTATAGGTTCGTGCTATGGTTTATCCGGCTCCACATAAGGTTGGGGGCAGCGTCGCTCTAGTGGGGCTGCAGGGTGACGAGATCCAGCTTCAAGATTCGCGAGTCCATTTCTCAGTCCTCGCGCGGTGCACGACGACGGCGTGACGAGATCTAACGGAGCAGCAACAATCGGTGATAGCGTCTTCTTCCGTGAGCCTCTTCATCAACCAACTAGGGTTCGGCGGTGTGAACCACAATGAGCTCATTCATCCTCTCTTGCTCACTTCATTCTTCTCTAGCACGCTTGAACGAACAATGAGGGTTTTTGGGCTTTTAGAGCATGATCATTCTTTGTTGCAAACGATTAGCACATTCCTAAAATGGGTTCATTTGGTTGCACGGTCAGGTTAGTCAATAGAGAATTTCGCGTGGGATTGCGCTGCGCCGGTTAATTACCTCAACCTGACAATGAATTCTGGTTTGATGTGTGAAACAAACTGTGTAACAAGAATATCTTGGTGGCTGGATAGATGTAGTTGTCATGTTGTTATCGTGTAGATATTCTATTGTATCAGGATGTTGTAATCTAGGGTTAGTTGTAGTCGATAACCAACTCTATCCAGCCACCATACTTGATGTACACGCCACGGCAATGGCTGTTATTGCCCTATATAAACATGAACCCGTCGACCCAAGAAGGGAAACGATGTTTACCCCATATCCAAAGCACCTCTGATCTTTCACATGGTATCAGAGCCTAAGCAAACTACTTTTTGTAGATTGCATCCACCCAAATACTTCCCATGGCGAGTTCTTCTTCAGCCGTCATCATCAACCCGCTCATCGACAACGTTATCACCGAGAAGCTGAACAAGACAAACCATGCGCTATGGAAGGCGCAGGATCTTGCTGTGGTGCGAGGGGCTCGCCTTGAGGGTCATCTCACCGGCGTGTCCAAGCTCCCGCCTGCCACAATGAAGGAGAAGCAAGGGGACAAGGAGGTCGACATCCCCAACCCCCTCCACGGCGACTGGATCGCCGTCGACCCGCAAGTGCTGGCTTTTCTGCTCTCCTCCATCACAAAGGACATCCTGTCCCAAGTGGCGGGAAGCGCCACCGCTGCCGGTGCATGGTAGATCATACAAGGGATGTTCTCCTCCATGACAAGGGCATGCTCCGTCAACACCAGGATTGCGCTCGCCACCACCAAGAAGGGAGACATGACCATCACAGAGTACGTTGGTAAGATGCGTTCTCTTGCAGATGAGATGATGTTCTCCGGCAAGCCACTTGACGATAAAGAGCTGATCTCTTACATCCTCATCGGCCTCGACTATGACTACAACCCCATCATGTCGGCTGTTGTTGCAAGGGCTGATGCGATCTCTGTCAGCGAAGTCTTCTCCCAGCTGCTCAGCTTTGAGCAGCGCATGGAGCTTCTGCACAACGACTCCCAGCACTTGGTCAACATGGCGAACCGAGGCCGTGGGGGTCAGCGAGGACGCGGCGGTGGAGGACGTGGCCGCAATGGTTGTGGTCGGGGACGTGGCAACCAGTCACATCAAAACTCTAGCTCCACCAACAGCAACCAGGGCAGCACCAACGGTGACAGCAGCACCAGCAAGCCAAGGTGCCAGCTTTGCAAGAAGGTGGGCCATGAGGTAATTGATTGTTGGTACAGATTCGAGGAGGATTTTGTTGTGCCGCCGCCAAGCAACAAGAAGTATGCAGGATCGGCCTCCACCTCCTATGGGGTTGGCACAAATTGGTACACCGACTCTGGAGCCTCGGATCATGTGACCGGCAACTTGGAGAAGCTCGCCATCCATGACAGATATATACAAGGGACAAGACCAGGTGCACACGGCCAGCGGTGCAGGTATGAGCATTAGTCATGTTGGTCATTCAATTGTTAAAACCCCTAGTAGAGATTTACATCTAAAGAATGTTCTCTATGTTCCTAATGCAAACAAAAATCTTGTTTGTCCATCGTCTTGCCACTAACAATTCAGCCTTCTTAGAGTTTCATCCCAACTTCTTTTTGATCAAGGATCAGGTCACCAAGAAAACTCTTCTTAGAGGGCGCTGCCATGGGGGGCTCTATCCTCTTCCTTCTGCACCACCTACGAAACAAGCCTTTGGCATCACCACACCATCCTTCAAGAGGTGGCACAGTCGGCTAGGACATCCCTCATCTCCAATTGTGGAGAAAGTTATCAATTCTTTTAATCTTCCTTGCTTAGTGGAATCAAATAAAGGCTTTGTCTGCGATGCTTGTCAAAAGGCAAAGAGCCATCAATTGCCTTACTCTAGATCTAAGAGTGTGTCGCATTTTCCTTTGGAACTCATTTACTCAGATGTTTGGGGCCCAGCGCCAAATTCAGTTAGTGGCAACAAATACTATGTGAGCTTCATTGATGATTATAGCAAATTTACCTGGGTTTATTTTCTCAAGTTTAAATCTGATGTTTTTGCAAAATTCCATGAGTTCCAAAATCTTGTTGAGCGCCTTTTTAACAGGAAGATTATAACCATGCAGACCGATTGGGGAGGGGAGTATGTGAAACTTAATTCCTTTTTTTCAAAAATTGGGATCACACATCATGTCTCTTGCCCCATGCCCATCAGCAAAATGGATCTACAGAGCGTAAACACCGTCACATAGTGGAATTTGGCTTATCTCTCCTAGCTCATGCATCCATGCCGCTGAAATTTTGGGATGAGGCCTTCTCTTCATCTATTTATTTGATCAATCGCACGCAAGTAGGCTCCTTGCGTATGCTACCCCCTTAGAACATATCTTTGATCAAAAATCAGATTTCAATTCCCTGCGCATCTTTGGATACGCCTGTTGGCCAAACCTCCGTCCATATAATTCCCACAAACTCCAATTCCGGTCAAAGCAGTGTACGTTTTTGGGGTATAGCACTCTCCACAAAGGGTATAAGTGCCTTGATCCTTCCACTGGACGTGTGTATATTTCTAGGGATGTCACGTTCCATGAAAACATTTTCCCCTTCAAGCATCTTCACTCCAACTCCAGGCAAAGATTGAGCCGTGAGTCAGGGTGGCAATGGGGCGAGCGGGCGCGGGGCTCCGCGGGGACCCGCCCCGTGACCAGCGGGGACGCGAGGATTTTTCCCCGCGGGGAGGTCGGGGCGGGCCCCCGAAATGGAGGCGGGGTGGGGCGGGTTTTCATTTTGCCCCGTGGGGACCCGTTAGTGACCCCAAAAGTGAAAAAAATAGCTGGCCCACTATGGCCCATCAATCCAGCCCAATATTAACTCCTGTGAAACCCTAAAGTCACTCATTCACTCTCTCCTCCCCCATCTGCAGCCGCCGCATCTTCTCTGTCCGCTCGTCAACGTTGGCTCGCCGCTCGGGCGCTCGCTCCGCCGCATGCCGCTCGACTCCGCCGTGTCCACCTGACACCAACGCGCTTCCTGGCCTCCCCTTCTGTCGTCACACCCCGACACCACTGTCGCCGCTCCAGACCTCGACCACCCGAGTCTTGATGCCGTGCGCTTGTGGCTAGTCCTCCTCTCTCCGGCGAGTTCCCATCATTGCCGCTCCGAAGCTCGGCCGCCCGTCCCCAGCTCCTCATCCTCCTCCCGTCCGGCTGTCCTCGCCAAGCCCCCGCGGGGCCCCATCGGGGATCAGGGATCCTCGGGGAACGGGGCCGGGGGGTGATTTTGCCCCGTTAACAATTTCGGGTCGGGGCGAGGACTGCGAATCGGGGATCGGGGCGGGGGACGGGGATCGCTCCCCCGGCCCCACCCCGCCCCATTGCCATCCTGAGCCGTGAGATCTCTCTCCTTCCTTCTAACCTCCTTAACCTAGAGGATTTATGGTTGATTGATCACATGGCTAACGACTCTAATATATCCGCTAATCCAGCTATTGAAGTTTTGGTTGAAAATCAGGACGAAAATCAGGAGGAACTCACATCAAATAACGACGCTCCTAGAGGATCTACGGCCGGCACGTAGTCCCATCGAGATTCACCTACGCTCGTACGAGGTACCGCAGGTGCATCACCTCCGGAATCCGCGCCCACCCAGGTGTCCACGCCGGGTCCGCGCGATTCTCTGGCCGGTCCATCTGCAACGACCACGTGTGAACCACCCACGGGCGGGGACGCACCGCGTGCCACAAGCAATGAACTTGGGGCGTCCACGCGTCCCACTATCGCCCCCGACAACGCCGCTGCGGCCCGCGCCCGCGCCTTCGAGAGTGTTGACGCGGCTTTGATGACAGCTACTGCCCCTGCGCACACCCGATCCGCCTCGGGTCTCCCAGCGTCAGGATCTTCTATGGCCGTGGGGGATCAGGGAGCAGCTCGACCCAAGACTCGCCTACAGAGCGGCATCCGCAAAGAAAGAAAGTACACCGATGGCACTGTAAAGTATGGCTTCCTTGCTTCCTCTGGTGAACCTAGAGATCTTAATGATGCTTTAGCTGATAAGAATTGGAAAGATGCTATGAATCTTGAGTATATGGCTTTAATGAAGAACAAAACATGGTATTTGGTTCCTACTCAAAAGGGCAGCAACATCATAGATTGCAAGTGGGTTTACAAAATCAAGAGAAAACAAGATGGCAGCCTAGATAGATACAAGGCACGTCTAGATGCAAAAGGGTTTAAACAGAGGTATGGAATAGACTATGAGGATACTTTTAGCCCGGTTGTAAAAGCTGCTACCATTCGGATTGTTCTCTCTATTGCTGTCTCTAGGGGATGGTGTGTGAGACAACTTGATGTCCAGAATGCCTTCTTGCATGGGATCCTTGAAGAGGAAGTTTATATGAGCAGTTGCCCGGGTATGAGGATAAATCTTGTCCAAGCTATGTCTGTAAGTTGGATAAGGCCTTGTATGGGTTGAAACAAGCTCCTCGAGCCTGGTTTGCACGGTTGAGTAAGAAGTTGTGTGACCTTGGCTTCAAAGGGTCAAAGGCAGATACATCTCTTTTCTTTTATAACAAAGGCAGTATTACTATGTTCCTTCTTATTTATGTGGATGACATAATAGTGACGAGCTCGAGTCAGGAAGCTGTTACAGCATTGCTGCAGGATTTACAATAGGACTTTGCCTTGAAGGACCTAGGTGATCTGCACTATTTTCTTGGCATCGAGGTAAATAAGACACCAGAAGGTATTATTCTCGCCCAAGGTAAGTATGCCTGCGATCTGTTGAAGCGAGTTGGAATGGTAAACCTGTGAGTGCGCCGATGTCTACAAGTGAGAAGCTATCTATCCATGAAGGAACACCTTTAGGCACAGCTGATGCAACTCATTACAGGAGTGTAGTTGGAGGTATGCAGTACTTGACGTTAACGAGGCCGGATATCTCCTTCAGTGAATAAAGTATATCAATTTTTGCATGCTCCGACTACAGTCCATTGGGCGGCGGTGAAGAGGATCTTAAGATATCTCAAGCAATGCACTCGGATTGAACTTAAGATATGTAGGTCCAACTCTATGTTAGTAAGTGCTTATTCAGATGCTGACTGAGCAGGATCACTGGATGACAGGAGATCAACAGGGGGTTTTGCTATGTTCTTGGGCAACAATCTATGTCTCGGAGTGCTCGCAAGCAAGCCTAGATCAAGTACCGAATCTGAGTACAAAGCCTTGGCAAATGCAACGGCAGAAATCATGTGGGTTCAATCTCTACTTCAAGAACTACATGTTTCAAGTCCTCCTGCTGCTGTGTTATGGTGTGATAATTTGGGCGCAAAGTATCTTTCGTCTAACCCAATTTTTCATGCAAGAACTAAACATATTGAAGTTGACTATCACTTTGTTCGAGAAAGAGTTTCCACTTTGTTCGAGAAAGAGTTTCCAGGAACTTGTTGAAGGTTGAATTTGTGCCTACAGGAGATCAAGTGGCAGATGGCTTCACAAAGGCTCTTACGGTTCAGCAGCTGGAGAATTTCAAGAACAATCTCAACTTAGGGAAGTTGTGATTGAGGAAGGCTGTGAAACAAACTGTGTAACAAGAATATCTTGGTGAACGGATACATGTAGTTGTCATGTTGTTATCGTGTAGATACATGTAGTTGTCATGTTGTTATCGTGTAGATATTCTCCTGTATCAAGATGTTGTAATCTAGGGTTAGTTGTAGTCGATAACCAACTCTATCCAGCCGCCATACTTGATGTACACGCCACGGCAATGGCTGTTATTGCCCTACATGAACCTGTCGACCCAGGAAGGGAAACTACGTTTACCCCATATCCACGCATCCAAAGCACCTCTGATCTTTCACATTGGTCTAGCCCTGGAGGGGCCTAAGGTGTCGGTGTAACTTGTAACTCACGGAGTAGGACCTGCAATTGGATGCATATGTTAGTGTGTAAGCCAAAAGAATATACATTATCATACTTTGTAATGAATGGAACCTGAAACTCATAATTGGATTAGAAGCACGCATCCTTTTGTGGGAGGAAATGGAGATACAACTGGTCTGCCATCCGCAGCAGAGAACTTCTATTGATCATAGGTATCTCAGGATTACATTACATCACAAGATAGAAAACCGTTTTGCTGGGGCGCTATGTATCATGACTATGCACAAAATTGTAATTACATCAACAGTTGGGGAACAACAGGGCATCCAGAGAGCACAAATGCCACCGCAACCCATATTGTCCTATCACACACAAGGGCTGCAGCTTGAGCTCCTGTTAAGTCTGTAAGGCAGCGCCAAGATGTGTAGTTGGCCACCGGGTAAAACAATTAATTTACGAAAATCTACATACACGGTCACTGGTGGTGCTCCGCTGCAGTAAGTTCACCCACTCCCAGCGCCGACGCGCAAAGCTGCTCATCGGCTGACCCTGGTTATGATGTACCGGCCTTTCTCCATGTCGTAGATTGTCTTCAGCTGAGGCCCTCTCCACCTCAGGATGGAGAATGCTGTAAATACAACCACAGTTGTAATCAAGAAAATTGGTGCCAAGCCACAAGCGTCATAGCTGTTTAGATATGAAACTGATGAGTCTGAGTACTCTGTCCGGTTCAACGTCGTTTGCACAATGAAAGAACCCAATGCCCAGTCAACAGGCACACCGTGGATTTGATTTACAACATCAATCCTGAAACAAAACTCATGTAATTATCCAGGTTTGAAACAGAGAATAAAATTGTGGAAAAAGGCTTCACCTCTTATGCTCCAGCGGCATCTTAAGAGTATCATGTAGTAAAGCGATAATATATGCTGATGAGAAACAAAATAGAAGCAGCTCTCCCTCATTGAAAGAGCTGTACTTCTTCTTAATCTTCGACCAATCCCCATGGCAAAATTTCTCCCCAGCCACCATCAGATCAGAAAGGAAGGACTTTGAATGCAGACCAAAGAACTGTTAAGCGATCAAAAATCAGAACGAATTTTGTACCATTGATGGCTTTAAATATTGAACATGAAAGAAAAGGAAAATCATGACAGAAATGTTATTCCTGCTGTTTTTCCTTCATTAAGTTCGAAATATAACTTTTAAGAGGACAAGTTTTTAAGAAGACTCCAACCAAAGAGACAGGATCACACCTTTGAAGTATGGTAAAAATTTTCTGTTGCTAAAAATTTCCCTTCCAGCTCTGGCACAAATGCCGCTCCAAGGCGGCATTCATGATATGCACATCCCTCTGCAAAAAGCACTCAGTCACTTCTATTATGCCGTGAAATAAACTGAGAATGAGAGTGCATCAAACACTTATATTCATGAGATCATCCTTGGAGAGGTGCCACTATAACTTGGGAGTAACTGAAAATTGGTTCCTCATGTACCAAATTTTGGTATTTCCCCAGTTATAATTTTAGTACCTGCCTTTCCAATGAGGGGTGTCAAAAGACTTGTATATAGATTCAACTGTTTAGAGACAAATTGCAATTTCTGCAAGTCGAGTTTACTAACATTACAAAATGAGTTTAATTAATAACTACTCACGACTTAGCCATGCACAGTAAGTTATCCTTAAATCAGAGATTATCAATAATTCCACTATGAATGGAGTATTCCAAAAAGGTTGTTAGTAGATGAAGCCATGTAGGTCACTGAAGCCATATTCCTTTCATTTCATACAACATTAATCTAACGTGTGGACAAAAATTCATGTTCAAGACAGACATTATAGAAGTTTTATAGTTTACTCCTTCAAACACCATGTGTTTGGTAATTTAGTTAACAGTTATGGAGTGTCCAAGTGGCTTGATTTGCCAAAGACTTTGTGGGTTACGGGGGTTCAACTAACCGGGTTAAAATCATTTTTGTCCCTTATATTAATTGAACCAAATCTTTTTGGAATAGGCTAAAATCCACCAAGATTAACCATCCAGACTCCATTTCTTCCCTCTACTGCTAGCCTGCCGAATCTAGCCAAGCGAAATTTTGGCCTAACTAGTTTACTGCCAAACACAATGGTAAGTTAATCTAATCTGTCTGAGTTAAGGCTAGCTAGCCAAGTTATTTTTAACCTCGAGCTGAACACAGGCTAATTCTCATGAGTAATGCAGGATTCCTTTTATCTATAGTAATTAGCTGTCTCTATAAGTAGAGTCTACTCACATTGTTCCCCGCTGAATTCAGCAAACAAATATGAAGAAAAGGGGAGCATTGCTGAAGAAGGGGGAAACAAAGAAAACAGAAATGTAAAACTGCAAGAGGTATAAGAACAGATGGCTACCATTTCCTTTCTGCAATAGTGTTAGCGCTGCAGATCTACACTCAGAGAAGTTCCCCAAAGCATGAGCAAAAGGTCTGTACTCAACCTTTGGCTCAAGAACACTAACAGGAAGTTTAGTTGTTCCTGCCATACTTGTAAATCCCCTTGGAGTGCAAGGATCTTTGTACTTCGTTTGAGTAATTAAATGTGCGGCCACTGCATAATCAAATCAGACATGATGGCTGAAGACTTATGCTGGAGTTATATATATGGAATAGCTTTAGACAACATATGCATATACAGTAGGGCAAGTCATAGCACATGGACACATAGGGCCTTTTATCCCAACTAAGTTTTTTGATTTTTGAATCCCAACCAAGTTGAGGTATACTGTAGATGAAAGACAACAAGGAACAAACAAAAGAGAAAAAAAAACATGGTCAATTAGTCATACTAAAAGCTCTCAAATATAATAAAGTATATTTCTGCTGTGTGTGTGGTTCTTTGATGTCTTTCTCTGTCTGTGAGTGTAATTTAGTGATTAGGTTCCGTTGTTGTTTGTGTTGCTCTTGTAATCTGTGGTCTGGCTCTGGCACCCCTATCAATGAAAATTCAGGTGGGGATTCTCTCTCCCATGGTTACCATAGAAAAAAGGATTGTAACTGAATGGAGTTCAAACAGCATACACATAATACATGTGTGCTACTGTTATTTCACATGGGACAGTAAACATGAATTGACTTACTTGATTTAAGGCCAGGTGAGCTGAGCAAGTCATGGAGTGACTCATATGCTACATTCTGCAGATAGAATCAGAGAAAACATTCAGAACTTACAAAATAATACCAAAGGTGCACTTAAAAGAGCATAAAGTGTGTTGTGGGTAAGGTGCAGGTTGTTCTATGCTTCTGAAACTTTGCGGTATGCAATTGAACAAAAGGACATAACAGATAATGGATAGACATTTATGCACACAACTGACCAGGCCAAGTTGCAAAAAGCTGTGGCTGTACAGATTATATGAGACATCGCCAAACTTAAGCACATGAGAGAACTCCGGAGGCAAAGGTTCACCCGTTACAAAAGTCACCTATTTAATCATGAACAGGAAACCAGTAAGACCTCACAAAATTTCAGTTTAGGAGGATTCACTCAATAGTATGAAAGCAATACACGGAACCTGAACAGATGCCCCACCAAGCTCAATTATCCCAGTGGTGTCGTGTGGATCGCCGCCTAGAGACCCCAATGCATAATTTGCTGCAACCCATGCATATATACCTTCCTCAGTCCCTGCACAGCATTTTGATGTACTTGCATGATTACCTTAGTGAAGACAGAAAATTCAATTCAACAGAACGTGCACTACACCAATTCAACACAACTACGTCCAATGTACTGAAATGCAAGGTCCCAAATTCAACGGATGTACATCCTGCTATACTAATCCGTCGCATGCAAGAGCATCAATTCAACACATTTCCATAACATGGAACCAAAATTAGATAAAAGCTGAGCAATTTACTGTGTACAACATACCTGAGATCACGGTGGCCCATTTGTCCTGGAACAGGAAGCCCGATTGGCGAAGCACATCCCTGCATGATTCCAGAACGGACTCTGCAACCGCGGCGTCGAGAAGCCGGAGCCCCGCCGTGGCCATGAGCCGCACCTCGGTGTCCTCCCACCTCTCCCGCGGCACGCGGCGCCGCGCGAATTCCACCAGCGGGGCCAGCGACAGCCCCGCGCCGCGGGGATCCGCCGCGAAGGACGACAACCCCGGGTTCACCTTCAGCGAGGCCGTGCGCGCCCAGTCCAGCTGTGGGGGCGCGCCACGGCCCGCCCCGGCGCGGTAGGCGATGACGTGGACGCGGCTCCCCGTGCTCCCGGCGTCGATGATGACGCCGTACCTCGGGGGCGCCGAGCGGGACGCGAGGAGGAGGAGCAAGGCGAACGCGGACGCAGCGAGGAGCGCGAGGGCGCAGGCGACGCGGCGGCGGGTGCTGGGCTGCCGCCGCGGGGCGCCCATCCTGATCCGGGCGGCGGGGGAGGGGGCGGGAGCTAGGGTTTGTCCCTTCGGCTCGCCGCGGGCATTGGGGCGGCGCATCGGACGGGGGCTGCAGATCGGCCCCGGCGGCTCGTTCGGGGCGCTCGGGGGGCGCGGCGCGTCGGCGGGGATGTGGAGGGTGCCGGCGCGCCGCGGCGAGGTGGCGGCGAGGATCCGGTGCGGGGAGCGAGCGTGGGGACCCGGGTGTGGCGGCCTGGCGGGCGGGCAGTGGAGGGGGTAATTGACCGTTAGAGATGGTTACAGCGGACAGGTGTCAGCGCGGGAGAGCTTGTCGCGTTACGCCGTCTTCTCCGGTTGGAGCGCCCGTGGCGAGGGAAAAGCTTACCATGATGACCGTCCACATCTCTTCCTAGTACTTTCGGTTTCGTTTGAAGAATTCATTCTGGGCTAAGAAAACAAATGATCGGATCGTAGGAGGAAGAAACAGGAATCGACAAATCCATTCGGTATTGGTACTACTGTACTAGACAATAGAAGATATCCGAGGTATGTCAAGTACTTATCTGTTTTTTAATCTCATTCTTTGTCAATCTCATATTAAATATGATCCAATGAGTATAAAATTTTCATATGATGATTAAATCACCATAAAAGTTTACCCTAATTAGACCGAGGAAACTAGTTACTCCCACCGTCCCACAAAACATGTGAATCTCATTTTTTAAGGCAAAATTAGCAGAAGTGTAAAATTACGCATGTGCCCCTCCTGCAACCTTCCACGCGTCACAACTTAAATGCGGTCATCAGCTAGAGTATTTTTGAAAATTAGAGTATTCTTGAAAATTAAGGGATTCACACAGACTATGATGGAACAATAACATCCACACAACAACATTTAAATATTGAGAGGTACAGTTCGGTGGAAGAATATTATCCATACATTTCAAATTTTAGTTTCCCTCCAATTGCACAGCCTATCAACCTGGGTTACATGTGCACGCCAGTTGCACTTGCTGCTTCCATTTCCTCCTGCTTCCGTATCCTCCTTCCTCATCGTGCCTTCCCTGCTTCCATTTGCTCCTCACTGTGCAATCTTTTCATCTTCCATTCAATTACAGAGAGGCAACTATGGGTTTTGATCTGAACGCAGAACCACCAGGTCTGGAAGAAGCATCACCAGACTTGAATAAGCCGCCAGACAGAGGTGCATAAATCCATGGTGCCTTACCAGACTTGAATGAGGAACCACCACATGAGGAAGAACACATGCAAAATGATGAAGGGCAGCAAACCCAGATTGCAGAAGAGCAACAAGGAAATAATCCAGGTTGGATGTCTCATAACTTCATCTCCACAAGTAGTATGAGTGCAAGAATGAAATTTGACATATGCAAATGTGCTGACCTTTCTTCCTTGCATGCTGGTGATGCAGATCATACCAAATGTGGGTGGGCAAGCCCTACCAGACCTCAATTTGTTGCCCACTTATGATGACTGCCAGGCAAATGGAGATGTCACCATTGTTGTTCCTGTACAAGATTATTTTGATCTTATTTTACAAGCTCCTGCACAATATGAAGAAATGCAAGAGAGTATGATCACTAACCTATGCTATTCTTCTATGCTTTTCATAATTATGTACAAAATTTTTGATTTAATCGCCCCGTTGCACAGCTTCGCGCCACAGATGCGGCGGCGCTTCTTGCAGCGACGGGTTGGGGGCCTGCCGCCAGCAGCCATGGGCAGGTGCGAGTAGAGGGGGCGTGGCAGGAGTGAGGAGGAGAGCGGGATGGGGGCAGGGGACGCACACAACCAGCTGCCGATGGGGAGGAGAAAGTGGACTTGGATGCTTGATCTGGATCTGGATGGGAGGAACAGAAGCCTCTCGCCTCCTCGAGATTTTTTGGCCGCCCCTTTTTCCCCGTGCGTGAGGCTGGAGAACACATGGATGGATAGTGTCGTCCGTGTGGTGATGTGCCAATTTTTTTTGAGGGCCCCACAAGAAAGCTGATTTGAGGCTCACACATGGATGGATCAGACTCATCGGTGTGGTGATCTGCCTTTTTTTTTTAATCGGGCCCCACTAAAAGCTGCTTTGTAATCTAGGTTTTCATTTATTTTGGGACAAGATTTAAACCATATGATTACATGTTTTGTGGGACCAAGGGAGTATAAATCTTTACCACCTATTTTAAAGAGTGGACTGTTTCCTTGCGGTACTTTGACTTTGGTACTGTCATTAGTGATTGACAAGTAGACCCAATTAATTAGATGGTGTTTGGTTCAGAAGCGGAGGGGACAAAACCGTCCTGTTCCGTGTTTGGTTCGGGAGCGTAGAATGGAACCATCCCAGTCAAGCAAATATTCACTCTAGATTGGAGACATCTCTTGAAATCGAGCGAATTGAACCGCTCCAGCTCGACGGCGGCGTCTTGTGCCGCGAGCGGGCGAGCGCCTTGGGTGCTGTGGGGTGAGGCGGCCGGACGGCCCATCTCCGGCTTCGACGAGGAGGAGCGGATCGAAGCTTGGGCGGTTCGGATTCATCGTCCAGCAGCGCGACGAAGCAGGATGATAGAGCTCGACAGCAACGACCTCGCGGCCATGGCCACGGCATACCGGTGCTGCGGAGCTCCTTCGGCATCACGGCGGCTGGCTGGGTAGTGGCGCAGCGCGGCAGCAAGATGCAGCGGCGGGCAGCGGGCGCGTGCAGCAGCAGGCCAGCAGTGCGGGCGGTGGGCGAGCAAGATGCCAGCGTCAGGCAGCAGGCTAGCAGAGCGGGCGGCGGGGCGACCGAACTGCCAGCGGTGCTGGCACGCGGGGTGAGCGAGCATGCGTCGGTATTGCGGCGTGCTCCTGCCCGGCAGGGGCTATAGCACGCGGCAGAGGGAGGAGCAGAGTTGTGGTGGGAATTTTTTTGTCTGACATGTGAGCCCCACTAACGGTAGTTAATGGATCACATAACGAGTCCAGCCCGACCCTCCAACCAAACAAGAAACATAACTCAACATTCTGTCCCTCCAACAAAACACAGAGTTTGGGGCATTATATCCCCAAAATTAGGAATGGAATTGTTCATCCTACTTCGGTCATAAAACAAATGCTATCTTAGTAACGTCGTTACCTATGTCAGCAAGTAATATGATTATACCAGCGCCCTCCGATCCACTTTCGATTCCGCCTCCGTGCAACCTCCCGAATTCGATGCACCGTCCACATCCTCCATCTGTCAGTGTTTTACTGGCAAGCCTACCAAGGGATAGCCTAAGGTAGTGACTTGTGGTTAGAGTGTCGCCGAGATCAGGAACTCGATGGTGCAAAGAACACAAGGGTTTAGATAGATTCGGGCCGCAGTATGCGTAATACCCTTCGTCCTGTATGGTTTGTATTGCCTTGAGGTTATGAGATATGTTCTGGAGGGGTCCCTGCCCGCCCTTATATATCCTGGGGGGACAGGGTTACTTGGAAGTCCTAGCCCCGTACAAGCTTAGGAGTCCAACCCGAGTATTGTAGTTTCCTTCTATATACCAGCTAGTTATACTTGTGTCCGAGTACTTTACAGTACGGATAAGGTATGGGATATGCCCCACCCCTTATGAAACGAACCGAGTTTTCAAATTGAAAACCCGACTCCCTGTATCGTCATGATAATCCCTCGATCAGTTGCTATCACATACAGAACTCATTTCAGGCAGTAAACATAGTCATTCTTCGAATAAAAACATCCAAGATTTTAATTATTACATAAATCCATAGGATTTGTAGTATGTTTCTCTTACAAGCCTCTTGGGCTAAATCGAGCAAACAGAACGCGAAAAGCGGTAACTAAGCTTCGGGCCATCCTTCATCTCAGACAATCTTCCTCCACAGGCATCTTGAGCGTAGCACCGGCTCTAGTCGTCGTACCACCTGTTGTCATTGGGGTCGTACTCCTGGTCCATCCCTGTATCGTACCAATCTATCCCTAAGGAATGGAATAGGTCCACGGCACCATCCGTATGCAAGCCATCTGATTCCGAGACACCAGTCAATGAAACCAGCTACAACGGCCCCCATCCTGCCTTCCCGGGTTTGGGATGCTTCCTCCCGCAAGAGGTCGCCCCGGAACTGTGATGCCTTCTACACCGGGCCACGCAAGACCCTGCAATTCGGGGGACGTGAGGTCAGCACCTCCTTCCCTTACACTGATACTCTATCCTCCTACAGGCATGGTGTCGTGCATCACTAGCTCGGATCGGATCTACCCTCACAACAGAGAAGTGGTGTGCACGTTTGACATAGTTCCATCTTCAGGTCCACCAACTCGGGCCTTAATTGCTAAGGCGAGTATCTTCCTCCAAGACGTGCCCGGCGCAACGGTCCGTCATCGGCACCCATTACAGGTATAGCCCTCAGAACTCCTCCAAAATGTCCCGAAGGACCAACGTCCCGAAGGACATGTACCCGCCACAGGTACTCCGTAGGAAGTGCCCAACGCACAACCCAAGCTCTCGATCAGAAGATCGAGTTAAGTTTAACTCGCCCAAGCTAGATTCCTATCCCCCAACTCCTCAAAAGAGCCTCCACTCACGCCAAGACTATGATCACATCATCCCACACAACACATGCACATCAAGGGGTTCATCTCATAAGTATAATCAAGTTGGGTACAAGGAATCAGGACAAACAAGGGCTATGCAGGTTTATCTCATCAAATAACTCAGAAGCGGTAGCATTCTAGCAAGCAATGTCTAATGGACATTCAGATCATAGATGGGCGTGAACCTGGCGTTTCTTCATAGTACTCCTGCTCCTCCTGGTAGTCCTGAGCGTCGTTCAGCTCCTCTGAGTTGGGTCCTATTCGTAAATACGTATAAGTATAGGGGCCAAAGTGCAAAAGTGCACAAAAAGTATCCAAACAAAGGTCCAAATCACCCAATTCCTAATCTAGCGAGTAGATCATGATTTTAGATGAATTATGAAACTTATTTTATAATTTTTGGAGGTTCGGTTGATTTATTATGAATTTTTAAAGGTTAAAAGCATTTCTGAAAATACTAAATGAATTCGGAACAGAAAATCACAGGACAGTGACACGTGGCGCCACCAGAGCGTGCATGTGGCAGGTTGACGTCAGCATGACGTCACTGGTGGGTCCGGGCAGGCTGACGTCAGCATGGGCCCTGCTGACGTCAGCGTTGACTGGTCGACGTTGATCAGTCAGCGGTCAGCGGTCAGTGGGGTCCACCTATCAGCCTCAGCCAGAGGCTGACATGTGGGGCTCTTGGTTCTGTTTAAACGAAAAAGAAAAACCACACTGGGTTAACGGGTTGATATTGGATGAGCCGTCTCGGTCAGCCCATCTTGGCTCGGCTCGGTTCGACGGGTCGGCTCGGGTTCTTGGCTCACAGGCCGGCTCAAGCTTGGCTTAGACTACCGGGCTGGCTCGCTGGCTAACAGGCCGGTTCGGCTCCTGGCTCACTGGCCCACGCTGGCCCACGGGCACCGACGCCTCCCCTCCTTTCTCGAGCCGGCGTCTTCCTTGGGCGTGGCCCATCTTGGTCCGGTCCGCCTTCTCCTCCTCCTATCGCTGACGCGCGGTGTCCACCTGTCGGTGTTGCTCCTCTCTGTGACGGCTAAGGCCTAGTGGTCGGCGGCTCCCCGGATCCGATGCGGCTCAGCCGGATCCGGTGCAGGTTTGGGTTGTGTGGGCATGTGCGTGTTGCAGGCAGGCATGCGTGGGCGGACGCACGCAGGGTGCTCGGCAAAATGCCGTAGAGGCCCCCTGCACACGCCGCACCGCTACGTTGCGGCATGGCCACGGTCACCGTGGCTCCCGCATGGCCATGGCACGCCTGTGGCTGTCCGGCGTCGAGGCAAAGGAGGTGGGGCTCGGTTCGGCTCGTGTCCGTGCGTGTGCGTCCACATGCTCGCGGCCTGGATCAATAGCTATCACATACAGAACTCATTTCAATTACATATCATAGTCATACACATCGATTATTCATTACATGGGTTTAATATTTACATAATCCAGAGGAATGTGATACGACTTTCTCAGTACAAGCCCCTTGGGCTAGAAGGGAAAACAAATAGCGGAAATGATAACTAGTCTTCGGGGCCGTCCTTCATCTTGAGGGATAGCAACTCTGCACATGCATATCTTGAGCGTAGCACGAACCGTCCTTAGTTCAACACTTCATCTCGTCTGAGTTACTGTTTCGTATCCTGCATCTACCAACTATCCCCAAGGAGTGGGATAGGTCCACGTCACCATTTGTATGCAAGCTTTAAGTGGAATGCATAAGGTATTCAAGCAAGTCAAGGATAAGGCTGAGGTTTTCCTATGCAAGCAGCAAGCAAGTATATAATCATCCAAAACACCTCATCTCGGGCCATCCTGGCAGTCCAGGCTCCCGAAACGCTCACACCTTCAAACCCCACCAAGTCGGTGCGAGAACTTCCTCTCCTCGCACCTCAACTGCCCTAGGCAGGTAAAACAAAACTAGAGGGAGGTAGAGAACAAGTAATACTAACTATGAAAGCGAAGCTGGATCAAGAGTTGTACATGACCGAGTACGCGGCTATATGTATAGTTTTCACCCTGCAGGGGTTGTGCACCAGGACCCACTAGAGTCGCAGCCAGCGAGGGATCAACCCACTAACATACGAAACCACGGTCAATGAAATGAGCTACAAGGGCCCCCATCCTGCCTTCCCGGGTTTGGGATGCTTCCTTCCGCAAGAGGTCGCCCCGGGACTGTGATGCCTTCTACACCGGGCCACGCAAGACCCTGCAATTTGGGGGACGTGAGGTCAGCACCTCCTCCCCTTGCACCGTACCCTATCCTCCTACAGGCATGGTGCCGCGCGTCACTAGCTCGGACCGGATCTGCCCTCATAATAGATAAGTGGTGTGCACATTTAACATGGTTCCATCTGCAGGTCCAATAACTCGGGCCTTAAATGCCGAGGCGTGATCCTTCCACGTCGACGTATTCGACGCAATGGTCCGTCAATGGCACCCGTCACAGGTGCGCAACATCTCCTCCACCATTGTCCACAAAGGACCCCTCGTCCACAAAGGAGTGACTTGAACATCCAGGACATGTGCCCGCCATAGGCACTCTGTAGGATGCGCCCAACACACACCCCAAGCCCTTGATCAGGAGATCAAGTTAAGTTTGTGTCTCCTAAGCTAGATTCCTATTCCCCAACTCCTCAAAAGAAATCTCCACACACGCCAAGACTATAACACAATTCTCATACATGCTCATACACAAGTAGCCAAAGCATCTTTCATTTCAATCAAGGAATCATTCGTGGGATTACAAGGGATCTAGGTAAAAGTAGGCTATCCAGGTTCATAACAAGGTATCACATTGAGGAGCAATAACATATCTAGCATAAAGTCCTAGTGGGTATTCAATCCTAGATGGGCATGAACCTGATGGTTCTTCATAGTTCTTCTAAGTCTTCTGGTTGTCGGGGTAGTCCTCCTGGCTTCTGGGCGTCCGCGAGGTCCCCTGGGGCTTCTAGTCATCTGGTACGTCGGTCCTCTCCTCCTCGCAGGGGCCTAATCGTAAATACGCGTAAGCTTAGGCACTAAAGTGCAAAAGTGCACAAAACTGCTCAAAAGATCCAAAACACAGCAAAACCTACTCTAACGGGTAGATCATAATTTTCGGAGGTCCGGTTAATTTATTACGAATTTTCTAAGTTTAAACCATTTTCTAAAATTATTAAAGGATTATTGAAAAAGAAAAAACACACAAGGCGACACGTGTCATGCTGACGTCAGCATGACATCATCACCGGGGTCAACATGACTGACGTCAGCAGTGGGCTCGGCTGACGTCAGCGTTGACCCGTCAATGGTCAAGGGTCAACGGTCAACGAACCATGGCTGGGTCCATGGTCAGTGGGGCCCACTGGTCAGCCTCAGCCAGAGGGTGACAGCTGGGTCCCACGGGTCAGTCTTGAGAAAAAGAAAAAGAAAAACGGGTGTTTAAGCTTACTGGGCTCAAGGTCGTGGGTCGACTCGGTTGGCCCATGAGACAGGCTCAGGTCTAGAGGGCTGGCTTGGCCTGCGGCTCGCAGGCCGGCTCGGATTGGCGATTGGCTTACATGGGCTCGGCTCTCACTACAGCTCACAGGCCGGCTTGGGACAAAGGCGGCTTGGCTCAGTTCATAGGCCGGCTCGGGATTCAGCTCAGGTGGTGGCTTAGCAGATCGGCTTGACCTACAGCTCGCAGGCCGAGTCAGGTCATCCACTCGGTTTGCGGGCCGGCTTGGTGGCGGAACAGGTTACGACCCATAGCGGGCAGGCTAGCTCACTGCCCTAATTAGGCTAGCTCGGGTGCGGGTCATGGCCCACACGTGGCTTTCTCCCTCTCCCTCTCTCTCTCTCCTGGTCTGGTGGGTCCCGCCTGTCGGTGTCTCGTCTTCTAGTGCAGCTGGGTCCCACGCGATGGCGCCTTCTCCTCCTTGCTGGTGAAGTTGGTCCGCCCGTCAGCTTCCTCCTCTTGATGACCTTCGGGGCCCACCAATCAGTCTCCTTCCTCTCCGATGGAGGTAGACCCAGGTACCTCCCTGCCGAGTGGAGACGGCTACCCAGCTGAACGACTCCGCATGAACGACCCGGCGTACAGGCACTCGGCTGGACGGAGGGCGGGATCCCCTAGGGTCAGGATCTAGGTCGAACTGGATAGACATGATCTTGTGTATCTTAACCGATTGGATTCCTTATAACAAACCCGAGTAGATTTACCCTAACTTGTAACCCACGACAACTCGGATATATAAGGGGGCCGCGGGGGGACCCATAGACAATTCAATTCAACCCATCTCATTCATCTCATACCACAAACCTTAATACAAACCCCCGAACACAGGATGTAGGGTGTTACGCTCCGTGCGGCCCGAACCTGTCTAAACCTCCGCGTCTTTGTGTTACCATCAAGTTCACGGGCTCTCTCCGATCCACCCCGCCTACAAATCTACTACTTGGGGCTACCCTCGGCAGACTTGCCGGAGTGCAAATCTAACAGTTGGCGCGCCAGGTTGGGGGATCTCCAGGATCCTCTTGGCGAACTTGATGGCATCCAACTCCGGCATCTTCTTCTCCGCGCAAGTGACGCTCAAGATCCAGGCTGCTGCCGACCACTCTATCATCTTTTGAAGCTTTCCAGAGATGTCTACTCCCAGGAGCTCGTCGCCAAGTTCATCTGTCTCCGAGACAGAAAGCCTCCAGGGTTCCAGATCCGATCTGACCCTCTCCAGCTCAGTGCTGCACCAGGTGGAGCACATGTCCATCCAGGACGGAGCCCAAAACCCCTCGCGGACGACCCGTCGCTCGTGCATCAATATCGACGATATCCTCGCGGGCTTGGATCGAGTCGATGCCTCCTTGGCCGAGTGCATCAAGCTCGCGGAGTCGGCACTCCGCCGTCCCTGCGGCTCAGCCCCTCAGCCCCGTTTGGGCTCCGCTCCAGCTCCTCCGTTTATTCGGACCAGATCCGATCTTCGATGGAGAAGCTGCGCCTGTCTGACCTGAGTCAACCCAGCGTTGACCAGATCGGATCTGACATGTCCCAGGACCACAAGCTGGCTACCAGGAGGTTCTCTTCACCCTCCCACCCAACCTTGTGAGCTCTCCAGATCGGCGGGAGATCTCCGTCGTTTCCTCCAACGGAGCATCTGTCGAAGGAGAGGACGAGGAGGCCAGTTGCCAACGACTCCACCGCAACTAGAACCCCCAAGAACGACGCAACAACGAGGCCGCCATCGACCAAGCTGAAGAAGATCTCCGCAACGCCGACAACCGCAGCCCGCAGGTTCCACCCCGACGCACGGCAAGGACCCCACGGAACCTCGACAATGACTTCATCCTCGTGTGCGATGGCCAGAACATCTTAGCCACCCCATCCGCTAACCTGGTTGCCACATTCGAGGTACTGGAGACTCTACCTCACTCACCCGAGCTCGAACGAGCCCGGACTCGTTTGCATGTTGCTGCTGCCCAGGTCCAGCGCTTGAGGAAGGACTACTCGGCCCTACGAGCCCAATCTAGTAGCTCTCGCCACTCCACAGCCCGCCACCACGACGGCAACAAAGTGAACCAGCCAGATCTCCGCTCCAACCTCCGCAACCGCGACATTCGACCCGTCATCAACGAATGACACCGCGAGCACGACGAGGCCGAGCGGGAGCGCCGCCAACAATACAACGAGGAGTACGACCCACCCGGTACTAACCGCGGAGGTCGGGCTCGCCACGGGAACGCCGACCAACGTCCACATCGACCCCAGCAGGCTCCAATCAACCTCGACGAAGACGTCACCGAGGTCCTGAACGGCTTCTCTGCCTTCTCCAACCGACTCTGCGGAGTCTCGTGGCCCTCTACGTTCAAACCAGTCGGCATCGACAAGTTCAATGGTGACTCTGACCCCAAGACGTGGCTGTGCACCTACAACATCGCCGTCCGGTCGGCGAGAGGCAACAACGACATCATTGCGGCCTACTTTCCAGTTATGATGAGTCGCCAGGCCCTCAACTGGCTCGAGGGACTCCATCCCGGCTCCATCAACAGATGGCAGGACCTCTGCACCACCTTCGTCTACCACTTCCAGGCTTCATGCCCGGGTCCCAAAACCAGATGGGATCTAGGCAGTGTCACTTAGCAACCCAGCGAATCCCTACGCGACTACACTAAAAGGTATTTCACCAACCGTAACATGTTTACGGATGTTGATGACAGGAATGTCATCCACTATTTCCACCAAGGGCTGCACAACATCAAGATCTGGCGCAAGATGTTCGAGAGCAACCCCAAAACCGTCTCCGAGATGGTTGTCGTTGTCAACAAGCACGCCGACATGGAGGACACGGAGAAGGCGCACCATCGCCACAAGGACCGGCGTCACTCCGACGACCGGCCTAAGCAGCGACACGATGATCGCCAATGACCTGACGGTCGACCACTTCGCCACAACTCCGGCAAGCACAACGACCGACCCGAGTCGTCCAAATAGCAGGAGCGTAGCTTGACCTCGACAGCGCACCTTCCTTAACCAGGAGGAGCTGGATCTACTCCTCGACGGCAAGTGCCCCTGCACAAGGACTCCAACCACACGGCGCGAGAGTTTCACGCACTCCGCATTAGTGTGGCCCAGGACGTACCCAAGCGTCCTCGCTATGACGACCGTGACAAGCCCGACAGCTCCAAAACCTCAAGGGGTCGAGGACGCCAGAACGACTCGCCTAGACGAGGCCGGGACAACCAAGGCGATAAGTCCCAAGTGGACTTCCAGGAGGAAAACTGGGCGGTCAACTTCATCTATGGTGGCTTCAGTGCCCCAAGATGCCGATGTCTCCTGAAGCTTGATCAGCGCAAGGTCAACTCTGTGTTCCAACACCCGGTCGAACCCTTGCGCTGGTCTGAGGTCGCAATCACCTTTGATCGACGCGACCATTGGATACACCTACCCAGCCCTGGCTCCTACCCACTCGTGGTCAGCCCGGTGGTCAGCCAGGTGCGTCTCTCCAAGGTGCTCGTCGATGGAGGCAGCGGCCTCAACATAATCTTCTCCAAGATGCTGGAGAGCATAGGGTACGACATGACCTCCTTGGTCCCGACCCAGGAGGCCTTCTACCGCATCATCCCCGGCTCAGGCTCGACTCCGGTCGGTCAAGTCACTCTCCCAGTCACCTTTGGCACCCGGGAGAACTACAGGATAGAGTACATCCACTTCATGGTGGCTTCCTTCGAGACGTTGTACCATGCCATCCTGGGGAGGCCCGCCCTCGCCAGGTTCATGGCCATTCCACACCACACGTATCTTGTCCTCAAGATGCCTGCTCCCAATGGTGTGCTCTCCATCTACGGCAACCTGCAAACCTCCCACTCCTGTGAGACCAAGAACATAAACATCTCAGAGGCACTTGAGAGGACCAAGAACGCCGTCATGATCGCCGAGTCGGCAGAGGTGATGCCTCCAGAGGACATCCCCATCCCGACAAATGATTCAGTAACCGAGTCACAGCTGCAGCCCAGCTGCGCGACAAAGACCATCCTCCTCAGGGAGAACAACCCAAATAAGACCGCCCTCATCGGGGCGAACCTCGACAAGGCATAGGAAGACGCGCTCACCTCCTTCCTCCATGCCAATTGGGACATCTTCGCATGGAAGCCCTCGGACATGCCAGGCGTTCCGAGGGAGGAGGCTGAGCACTCCTTTGATCATGACAAAAAGGCGCGGCCCGTCAAGCAGCGACTCCGGCGCTTCGATCAAGATCGGAAGGAGGCTACTAAGGTGGAAGTTACTCGGCTCTTAGCCGCAGGATTCATTCGTGAAGTCACACACCCCGAATGGCTGGCAAACCCAATCCTTGTAAAAAAGCAAAATGGCGAATGGAGAATGTGTTTTGACTATGCAGATCTCAACAAGCATTGCCCTAAGGATCCCTTCCCGTTTCCTCATATCGGTCAGGTTGTTGACTCCATGGCCGGGTGCGTCCTCCTCTCGTTCCTTGATTGCTACTCCGGGTACCATCGGATCGCTCTCAAGGAGTCGGATCAAGGGAAGACCTCATTCATCACACCCTTCGGGGCATACTGCTACAACACCATGACGTTTGGCCTCAAAAACGTGGGTGCTATGTATCAGAAAGCCATCCAGAGATGCCTCCAAGGGCAGATCGGCCGCAACATCGAAGCATACGTCGACGACGTAGTGGTCAAAACTAGGTCCTATGATCAGTTCATAGCCGATCTAGCCGAAACATTTGGAAATCTCAGGATATTCAGATGGAAGATGAACCCACGCAAGTGTATTTTCGGGGTCTGTCGGTTTTTTACCGGCAAGACTACCTAGGGATGCCCTAAGGTAGTAGACTTGTGGTGAAGGTGTCGCCGAGATCAGGACTCGATGGTGCAAGGAACACAATGGTTTAGACATGTTCGGGCCGCAGTATGCGTAATACCCTACGTCCTGTATGGTTTGTATTGCCTTGGGGTTATGCGTTATGCACAATGTGCTTTGAAGGGGCCCCTGCCCACCCTTATATATCTAGGGGGGCAGGATTACATGGAAATCCTAGTCTGGTACGAGCTTAGGAGTCCTAACCTAGTACTCTCGGGTAGTTTTCTTCTGTACCGTCTAGTTGTACTTACATACGAGTACTTTACAGTATGGATAAGGTATGGGACATGCCCCACCCCTTACTCTAGAATGTTCTACGCCACTCGTGCAGTCCCGTTGCCCCGGGTCTAACAAGCCCCCGAGCTCTTCATAGCCGAGTACTGCAGGCTTCGAGTACTTCTTGAAGTCATCCTTCGGTTTCTGCTGAAACTCCATCTTGAAGATGTGTTCCGAGTACTTTCCTTAGCTATTCGAGGTTGTGAGGTGCTATAGCCCCGAGTACCTTCAAGTCTTTTCTTTCTATGGGGAGCGATTCAAATCGCACTCCATATGGAGTACCTCTCGAGCCTTAGGTTGAATCGAAAAACCAGGCTGAGGGTCCCACTAGTCTTGAATTTTCTTATCTTCCAAACATTTTTTGAAAAATAAGCCATCGATGACACGTGTCCCGCAGCCCCCGCGCCTTGAATCCAAATCCTAAGGTTTGGAAAAAAGGATCCAAAAGAACATGGCATACTGGACAGTGTTATGTACAAAATATGTGTATAGAGAATGCGTAATCTGCCTTGATGGTTTATTTTGGAAATCAAATGGTTCAAAATTGGAAAAGCCCCTTTATTCAGGATAAGGTCCCTGAAAAAATGGTTAATCAAATAAACTCCCCAAAATTCTTCCAAATAACCGCTCAAAACAAATCACGCACTTTTTTAGGTGAAAAAAGTCTCCGGCTTCTGAACAGTAAATACGGGCCCACCCGCTGGCTATTTAACTGCGTGGTGACTCTAGGGTTTTTACCCTTTCACTTTCTGCCTTAGCTATTTCGCTCTCTCACCCTCCTGCGCCGCCAGTCACTGTTAGATCTAGAGTTTGAGAGCTCCATTGAGCCCGTCCTCCATCCCCAGCCAAACTAGTCAGAGAATCCATCCACTCCATCAGTGAATCCTTGCGCCCCTCTCTCAAGGCCCCCGAGCATATGCGAGTGAAGCAGCTCGTGACATTCAAGATGGGCAACAAGAAATCGGCGTCCAAGGGGAAGAAGGAGGAGTCGACCACCGGCGATTGGGAGAGAAGTAAGTGCACCCGTGCTGACCTTCTCAACTTAGTTGCTCAAGGTCTTCTTCAATCGGAGGAAATGGTTCAGTGGAAACCTTCCTTCCGCCATTTCGTTCCGCAAGAAGATATAGATCAAATTGTCATCTTCGAGCATTTTGTCGAAAGAGGATTGGCCCTCCCCGGATCTGATTTCTTCTGCGGCCTCCTTTATCATTGGGGTCTTCAGATCCATCATCTGAACCCTAACTCTATCATCCACATCTCCATTTTTGTTCATTTTTGCGAAGCTTTTCTTGGCATCTAGCCACATTTCGATGTTTTCCGCTACTTCTTCCATCTCCGCCAACAACCATCTTAGGAGAAGCAGTACCTTGTTGGTGGAGCTGAAATCCAATTCAAGCAGGGGAAGGGGAAGGAGTATATTGAGTGCTCCCTCCTCACAAACCACTCGGGTTGGAGGTCCCTGTGGTTCTGCATTGGAAACCATCCACCCGCACTGCCCGAGAGAACTCCAGGGAAGGCAGTATGGAGGCCCGAGTGGAACGACAAGTTGAATCCCAACCAACGGCTGCAAGTTAATGGATTGCTCGAACTAATTAGCAAGCAAAAGGAATCATGTGTAACCGGTGTGTCCGTCTTGGCCTCCATGTATAAGAGGCGTATCATGCCACTGCAGAAGAGGTGTAGATTTGGATTCGAGTACTTAGGAAGTAACAATCCATCTCGCCTTTCCGCAGAAGTTCTTCCTTCGCAAACTGCTCTCGACCGTGTTCGCCGAGTACTACTCGATGCGAACATGGTTCCTTACGTCCCGAAGCTTTTCAGTGCGGTGAATCCGCCGAAACTGGTGAGTAATTTGTATGTCGATTACTTGCAGAGCTTGTAAAGTATCACTGAGTATTGACTATTTGTCGTTATTTTCTGCAGGGGCACACTAAACTGTACCATTGTCCTGCTCCCAATTCTTACTTGCCTCGGGCGGATCACCTCAAGCCAAGTGCGTTCCAAATGCTCAAGACCAGTCGTTTAGATCGTGATCCCTTAACTGATGAAGAAATGATGGATTCTAACGATGATCTTCCTCTGGCAGCTTACTTGAAGAAGTCTGGCAAGGAATCGAGTAGCAGCATGGAGATCCCGAGCCACCCGACCAAGCCGCGGGTGGGTGTGAGGAAACGGAAGCTCAACCTTGCGGATCAGTCAGACGACATCCCGAGGTAAGCAATGTCCTCGAGTACCTTCCTTGTTGCAGTTTTGATGTTTTTTGCTGAGTTTTCCTCTGTTCTGTTTGCATTCCACCCGCCTCCCCCTTTCCAAACGTCCTAAGGACGGGGTAAAGTCAAGCTCTACTGGGGATGATGCTGCACCAGTGGTCGACGTCCAGCTTGGTGCAGCGGATCTTTCTGCTGTTTACGTTGCGCCGAGCCCCAGCAACCCGATCCCGGCGAGTGCCCCGGAGGCTCAATCAATGGAGCTTGCTGGCAGCTCGGGGAAGTCGGGTACTAGGGGTCCCCGGCTTCTAAAATTGAAGAAAGTGGTGACCAAGAGATCCTCCATGTAAGTCTCGAATACTTGGACTTGTACCATTTTGTAAGTTATCTTATCGAGTAGTTGATATGATTGTCCTTTGTCCAGCCCTTCCTCTGCCCTGAGCTTGGGGGAGCCTGACGATGCCCCGGCTGCCCAAGCCCCAGAGTCTGGAAAGGACACGGATGCTGTAGCGTTGGAGACCAGCACTGTTCCTCCTCCTCTGGCCACAAATGTCGAGGCGGAGAAAGAAGTCGAGCCGGAGCGAGTGGACGTGGAGACCACTGCGCCGGAACTACCCGAAGGTGAGCCCATCCTGCCTCCTCCGTCTGCCAGCACCAATCTGCCCGAGGCTAGATTAGTGACTACAAGTGGAGTGGCAGGCGAGGTGCCCAGGGAATCCAGCGCAAATGACGCCCAAGCCGCGGGTACTTCGGGCCCTGGCACCAGCACCGTCGAGGCCACGGGGACAAAAGACCCTGGCACGGAGGATGCTAGCGCCGCGGGCGCCTCAGGAACCAGTGAGGATGCGGCGGAGAAAGATGATCTGTTAGTGACGTCATACAGCTGGCAACACACCATCGCGGCAGACTTGATTGATGACCCTTATCTGACCACTGAGAAGAGAAAACAAATCAAAGGGGTCTTCAAGGACTTGTACGAGTTAACCACCGTAAGTTTTCGTCTTCCTCGAGTAGTTTTCTTCATCCCCTGTTTCTCTTTGAGTGGTGATAACTGATATACTCTGCTTTGTAGAACCTAATGGATCAATCCCAGGAGAAGTCCGAGAAACTTAAATTCATTGAGGACGGCCATCGTAAGTTGGCGGAGAAGGATGAGCGCATTCCTGAAAAAGTCCAGAAGAGGATCGACCTCTGCAACGAGCTCGACCAGTTGAAGAAAGAGCGCACTCAAGAAACTTGGCTCCTTAAAAATGAAATCCAGAATCTTAAGAAGAAGAAGCCGAGCTTGTTGAGAAGAACAAGAAGATCTCCAAAGTGCACAAAGGTAGCTTGTCGCCTTGTCTTGTTATCTTTGATTCGTTGTTTGTTCGAGTAGTTTCTGAAACTTCTTGAATACTGCTTCTTTTCTCTTGCGCGCAGAACTGAAATCCACTTTGCAAAAGAAAGAAAATATGATTATAGATCTGAAGAACCTTGTTTACCGTGGTGCAGATGATGTCGAGCGTCTTGAGAAGATCCTTCAGGATACAAGCGTCCAATTCCGCGATGCCATGCAGCAGATCAAGAATATGCTTGAGGAAAAGGATATTATCCAAAGAGAACTCGAAGAATTCAAGACTGTTGCACAGGTTGTCGTGGAGATGGTGGAGTTTCCGGCTGAAAGTGATGCTGGCGAGCTGTCTTTGTTAGAGAAGGTTCGTGCGACTCCTCAAAAGGTTGCCAGCTACATCTCAGAGGCCACCAGGACCTACAGAGCTCAGGCACTCGCGTTGGTGAAGTCGTACTGGCCCAAGGCGAAGCTTGAACCACTCGCCGAAGGCATGGCGGCCGACTGCTCTGTTGAGCAATTCACGAAGTTCCGTGAAGAAGTTGAGCCCCTTGCTGACAAGATAGCTAAGAGCCTGGAGCAAGATGGTTAGTAGCGAAAACAATGTGTACTTATGCCACTTGTTGATATGTATATAAAATTTCCTAGTTGATCTTCCCTCAGTGTATATCTTTGTGTGATGTTTGCTGATACGATCGTAGGAGTTAGAGTAGTTGGAGACATTTGGGTTAAGCTACTCCAAGAGCATCGGCTTGGATATAGTCAGTAACTTGATGTTCCGTAAAAGTGCTCGTAGAGCCAACGGACTTAACCTGGATTTACCCGATCATGTGGTACGCTAGGTTAGCCTGTCAGTTTGAGAACCTGAACGATTAAGTTGTTAACGTCCCGCTTGTAGAAGGGAAATAACATGGCCGTGTGATGGACTTGGTGACCCCTTCGGCGGGTGCCTTAACGCTCTCTTTCGAGTAGTCGTAGCAGCGGCCAGAATTATGACAGTACGTCGAGTGCTCTGCGTTATAGGATGTACTAGACACAAGTACTCGTGGCGGAGCCCCCGAGCATAAGCGAGCTAAGTACAAGTACTCATGGCGGAGCCCCTGAGTATAAGTAGTCGAGAAAACATAGAAACTCATGGCGAAGCCCACGAGTTTAATGTAGGCGAGAAAATGTAAGAACTTATGGCGGAGCCCCCGAGTTAAAACATGCAGAAAGTAGTCGAATTACGGTGAAATCAACTCTTTATTTATAAAAATGCTGACATGTAGCTGGCGAATTGCTTTTACAACTTCTACTAGGCGTAGAATTTCCGGAGATTCTCTATGTTCCTGGAGTTGGGAACTTTCCTGCCTTCAGGGTACTGCAGGCGATATGACTCTGGTCTTGTGACTTCCGACATGATGAAAGGAACTCCCCACCGTGAATTAAGCTTTTGTAGCCCAGTTTCATCCTGATTATGGCGAAGGACCAAGTCACCGATATTGAATGACAGGTCTCGCACATTGCGATCGTGATAGCGCCGGATGCCTTACAGATAACGGGCTGACTGAACGAGGGCACTGCATCTGGCTTCATCAAGAGTATCCAGTTCTAGTTGCCGGGCTTTGTCCACTTCCCCTTCGTCAAACATCTCGACTCTGGGAGAGAGCCACATAAGATCTGCTGGGAGTATAGCTTCGGACCCGTAGACAAGGAAAAAAGGGGTATGTCCTGTGGCTTTTGATGGTTGAGTTCGAAGCCCCCAGACAATATGAGGCAACTCGTATATCCACTTGCCCCCCGTTTTGCTGTTCTCATCGTAGAGTCTCTTCTTTAGGCCATCTAGAATCAAGCCATTGGCCCGCTCGACTTGTCCATTGGTCCTTGGGTGTGCGACTGACACGTACTTCACTTTAATCGAGTTGTTTTCGCAGAACTCCCAGAACTGGTTTGTCGTGAAGTTTGAGCCCAGATCTGTGTTGATGGTGTTGGGGTAGCCAAAACGGTATATAATATCCGAGATGAAGTCGACTGCCCTGTCTGTTGTGAGCTTGGTAATCGGCTTGTACTCGATTCACTTGGTAAACTTGTCGATGGCCACCAATACATGTGTAAAGCTTCCTGGAGCTGTAGTCAGAGGTCCAATCATGTCGAGGCTCCAGCATGCGAAGGGCCATGAGGGAAGTATGGTGATGAGGTTGTGCGCTAGGACGTGAGACTGTTTGCCAAAAAATTGTTACTTCTAGCACTTTCGTACGAGATCCTCGGCGTCAGAAACTGCTGTTGCCCACCAATAGCCTGCCCTGTAAGCCTTCCCGACCAATGTGTTGGACGCTGCATGGTTTCCGCATGTACCCTCGTGTATCTCGAGTAGTATATTGCGGCCCCATGCCCTGGGAACACACTTCATGAGTACTCTTGTGCTTGCTCCACGCTTGTAGAGCTTATCTCCGATGATGACAAGCCCCTTGCTGTGCCTCAAGATGCGTACTGCTTCTGGGCTTTTCTTTGTCACCCTAGGGGGTAGCTTCTTTTCCTTGATGAATTCGATGAAAGTCACCCGCCAATCGACCTCCGACATCATGACCTCCGGGATGGGGTCTGAGGATCCCAAACCAGTGGTTGCTTGATTCGTGGTCTTGATCGACGTTTCTTTGAGTTGTTCACCCTTTGGAGAGATGAAAAGTACTCCTGCCCCGCCGCCCTCGAGCTTGAGCGAGCCATCAAAGTACATTGTCCAATGCTCTGGGCGGCTGACTGGGGTTGGTACTTGATTTTCCCACCACTCAGCCATGAAATCGACCAATGCTTGGGATTAGATGGCTGTCCTTGGCTTGAAGTTGATTGAAATAGCCCCCAGTTCTACTGCCCACTTGGATATACGACCAGTGGCATCCCAGTTGTGGAGTATATCCGCCAACGGAAAATCAGTAACAACTGAGATATTGTACTCATTGAAGTAGTGGCGGAGCTTCCTTGATGTTATGAGTATTGCGTAGAGTAGTTTCTTAATTAAAGGATAGCGTACCTTCGATTCAGAGAGTACTTCGCTGATGAATTAGATTGGCCTCTGCACGCCAAATGCATGGCCTTCCTTGTTTCGCTCCACCACAATTGCTGTGCTGATCACATGAGTAGTTGCTGCAATGTACATCAGCTGGTTCTCCCCTAGACGTGGTGCTGTGAGTATAAGAGGTGATTGCAGGTGTTCCTTGAGGCACTGCAAAGCCTGCTCCGCTTCCTTCTTCCAGTGGAACTTGTCTTTCTGCTTCAGGAGCTTGAAGAAAGGAAGGCCCCATTCTCCAAGTCGTGGGATGAATCTGTTTAAGGCCGCCATGCACCCTGTTAGCTTTTGCACGTCCTTGATCATTGCTGGAGCCTTCATGTCGGTGATGGCGGCAATCTTCTCCGGGTTAGCTTCAATCCCTCTATGACTGATGATGAACTCGAGTAGTTTCCCGGATGGTATGCCAAAAATGCACTTGGTCGGGTTGAGTTTCCATTGGAACTTCCGGAGGCTTCTGAATGTTTTCTCCAGGTCCGCAATTAGGTCCTCGGGAATTTTGGTCTTGACGACCACATCATCCACGTAGGCCTCGACATTGCGGTGTAGTTGGTCTGCAAAGCACATTTGGATTGCCCACTGGTACGTAGCCCCCGCGTTCTTCAGCCTGAAGGACATAGTCTTGTAGGCATAAGTCCCGAAGGGCTCGATGAAGGCAGTCTTGATTTGATCTTCTTCCTTGAGGGCAATCTGATGGTAGCCCGAGTAGCAGTCAAGAAAACAGAGGAGTACACAGCCGGTAGTGGAGTCGATTACTTGATCAATGCGCGGTATCCCAAAGTGGTCCTTCGGGCAGTGCTTGTTGAGATCGGTATAATCAACACACATTCTTCATTCATTATTATTCTTCTCTTTACAAGGATAGGGTTGGGAACCCACTCTGGGTGGTACACCTCTTTGATGAAACCAGCAACAAGTAGTTTAGCCAACTCTTTTTTGATTGCTTCCCTCTTATCCTGAGCGAATCTACGGAGACACTGCTTTTTGGGGGTAGCATCAGGATCTACTTTCAAACTATGCTCGATCAGTTCCTTGGGCACCCCTGGCATATCCGCTGGTTTCCACGCGAATATGTCTCAGTTGGCCATAAGGAAACTAATGAGCACGCTTTCCTATTTGGGGTCGAGTTGTGACCCGATCAGGGCTATCATGGACGACTCTTCTTCCTGCAGCTGGATGGACTTCAAAGCGAGTTCTCCGGTGGGCTGCAGCTTTGAGTAGTTCGCCTTCTTTGTGGGAATTTCTAGCTCTGTTTCGGAGACCTGTTGCGCAACCGTGAGTACTTCACCCGAAGTATCTGGTACACGCGTGGTCGAGGTGTACTCGATGGCCTTCTGGTTGCAGTCGTAGGACTTCTCCAGGTCGCCGCGGAAGGTGAGAACCCCACTCTTTCCTGGCATCTCCAGGAGTAAGTAAACGTAGTGTGGTATGGCCATGAATTTGGCCATTGTAGGTTTTCCCAGAATGGCGTTGTAGAAGGTACTTGATGTACTCAGTACGGTAGTTTTCCCTCATCCCAAAGGTGACGGGAAGCACCACCGTGCCAAGCGGCGTGGCTGCGTCCCAGGTACGATGCCGTAGAAGGGAACCTTGCTGGGGGTGAGCATGTCGATGAAATTTGCCCCCATCTTCCTTAGAGTACTCGCAAAGATGATGTTGAGGCCGCTGCCTCCATCGATGAGTACTTTTGCGAGCCTGACATCTGTAACCACTGAATCTAGGACGAGTGGGAGTTTGCCCAGCTCAGAAAAGCTCGTCCACTGATCAGCCCTGGAGAACGAGATGGGGACCTCCGACCACCGGAGGGGTCGTGGTACCACCGGCTCGATGGACATGATCTCGCGGCGGTGTAGCTTCTGAGTCCTTTTGGAGACAAATCCTGACTCGCCACCGAAGATGACGTTGACCACCTTGGATATGTCCGGGAATTCGGCGGCATCTGTCTTGTTCTCCGGATCTTCGTCGTCCTTGTCCTTCTTCTTCTTCTTTTTCGCCCTTCTCTAAGGGAGGGGCGTTGAGGGACTTTCGGAGCTAGTAGCACTCGAAAGCAGAGTGTTTTGAGTGTGGGAGCTACGGGCATTGTTTCTGCATGAGTTTATCGAACTCCTCTTGCAGATTGGATGGCATCTTGCCTCGCGGGGCGCGATTGATACCCACGACAAGATCGTCGGGCTTGCGCTTTCGGGAGGATCCCGAGTAGTCCTGCTGGCTGTCATGGCGGTGGTCATTGTTGCGCTTGCTGTAGTAGTTGCCGCATTTCGAGAACCGATCACACTCCTGCTCCTCTTGGTCTGCCTCGATCTGCATCATGTCGCGGAGGGCAGCAATAGTCTTGGGGTGGTTGCAGCCGAAGTCGCGAAATAGAGCCTGGTCGGTGAGACCGTTGTGGAAGCAGTCGATGACGTTGCTTTCCGAGATGTTGGCGATCGTAGCTCGGGTGTCAAAGAAGCGGCGAGTGTACAAGCGCAGGAGCTCGTTCCTTTCTTGCTTGCATTGGGACAGGTCGTGTCGAGTACCTACCCGAGCAATCGCCCCCTGGAAGTTGTCGATGAAGACGTTCCGCAGTTGCTCCCAGGAGTCGATGGAGTTTTTGGTTAAGCTCTCCAGCCAAGTGAGTGGGGTGATTTGAAGGGCCATCGGGAAGTAGACGACCTTGGTTGTGTTGGTGCCGCCTGCGATTTCAATGGCGGTGGAGTAGCATCGTACCCACTGTTGAGGAGATTGTTGACCATCGTACTTGGTGATGCCGATGGGTTTGAATTCCTCTGGGTACTTATAGTTGTCGAAGCGGGAGGAGAAAGCAGGGAAGCGATCGTTGTCGTCTCGTGTAGTGTTTCCCTCGGCTTCGGCGCGTTCCTTCCTCCGATTATTGATGATGGAGCGAGCATCGCGCCCCATGTTGGTCTTGTCGCGGAGGTTGCCCGTTGGAAGCTTTTCGAGCTCTGAGCGGCGGTAGTTGTGAACGGAGCCTTCCGGATGTGGTGTGTGGGTCGCTGGTCAGCTTCCTTGTGGACCACGGCTTCCCTGTTGGTTGTTGCAGATGCCAGCTAACACTATGGTTATACCGGCAATGTTGGCGGCAGGGGTATTGAACCCGACGTCCTGTGCTGCTGCGAACTCAGGTTGAGGTCGCGTTGAATCCGTGCGCGTCGATCGTTGGCGTCCCTTCTACGCTTAGCACGCTTCCAGTTGCGTAGCCTGCGGGCCTCACGGTCCTGAGCGGACTCATTGGCGGCATCTGCAGTGTGCTCATCCTCAGAGATCTGCTCAGGCCTTTCGTTGCGGTGCTTGTCGCTGTATTCATTGGATTCCGCCATGAAGACATGGTGGTGTGTGGATGGATCGTCGGAGCTGTAGTTTACGAGTACAGTTCCGCCAGGGGTGGTCTCACCGAGTGGTCTGCCCTCTTGGAAAGGCAGGGAGTCAAGGTGAGCGACCAATCTTTCATCGTATCTGAGTAGTTTGGAGGGTTTCATGCCCTTCCAGTACACGAAGCGACCCTCCGGTGTGGAGGTTATAAACAAGCCCTGGCCACCCAAGTAGAGTTTGGCCTCGGGATTGGAGTCCAAGTCATAGTCGTTGAAGATAGGGGCCTCCCGGCATGCGGTGGCGTCCTTGTCCCCAAACTCGAGTAGTTCGTTCACATCCTTCTCCATTGCGGAGTAGAATTCGGACTTCATGGCCTCCTGGTGAACAGTGGCCGTATTGCGTAAACCGAAGGGAAATCGGTCATGCTGCTCCTAAGATTTGCTTTGGAGGGGTCCCTGCCCGCCCTTATATATCCTAGGGGGACAGGATTACATGGAAATCCTAGTCTGGTACGAGCTCAGGAGTCCTAACAGAGTACTCTCGGGTAATTTCCTTCTGTACCGACTAGTTGTACTTACATACGAGTACTTTACAGAATGGATAAGGTATGGGACATGCCCCACCCTTTACCCTAGAATGTTCTACGCCACGCGTGCAGTCCCGTTGCCCTGGGTCTGACAGGGTCCCCTCAGGAAAGTTACTTGGCTTCATAGTCAGTAACTGAGGCATCGAAGCCAGCCCACCAAGGTCAATGCCATCAGGAGAATGAAGCCCCCTCGGTGCAAGAAGGATGTGATGAATTTGACCGGGTGCATGGAGGCCCTGAGTCGATTCATCAGTCGACTCGGCGACAAGAGACTCCCCTTCTTCAAGCTGCTTCGCCAAATAGACAAGTTTTTATGGAACGACGACGCTACTAGAGCCTTCCAATAGCTCAAGGAATTTCTTACTAACTCACTGGTCCTCACGGCTCCAGAGCTCGACGAGGAGCTCCTCCTCTACATAGCGGCAACCACTATGTGGTGAGTACCATCCTGGTCGCTGAGCGAGACGAGCCAAGTCACGTTTACAAGATGCAGCGACCCGTTTACTTCATCAGCAAGGTACTCGGCGAATCTAAGGTGCGCTACCCTCAGGTTCAGAAGCTCCTGTACACGGTCCTCATCACGTCGAGGAAGCTGCGGCATTACTTCCAAGCACACAACATTAGAGTCGTTTCCTCATTCCCACTCGGCGACATCCTCCACAACCGTGATGCCAACGGTCGAGTCATCAAATGGTCCGTCGAGCTGGGTGCGCTCAACCTGCAGTTCTCCCCTCAATCCACGATCAAGTCTCAAGCCCTGGCTAACTTCGTAGCTGAGTGGACAAAGATACAAGACCCACCACTCGAGGAACGACCCGAGCACTGGAAGATGTACTTCAACGGCGCCCTCAACCTCGACGGAGCTGGAGCTGGAGTTCTACTTATTTCCCCGAAAGGCGAACAACTCAAGTACGTCCTCCAGTTACTTTTAAAAGCACTAACAACGCTCCTGAGTATGAAGCCTTTATCCACGGTCTCCGAATCACCGCTTCGCTCGGCATCAAGCACCTCCTCGCCTACGGCGACTCCAAAGTCGTTATCCAGCAAGTCAACAAAGACTGGGACTATACAAAGGAGAAGATAGACGCCTACTGCAAGGAGATATGAAAGTTTGAAGCCAGTTTCTACGGGTTGGAGTTCCACCACGTCATCAGAGACTACACCATCGTGGCCGATGTCCTCTCCAAGCTCGGCTCCAGTCGCGCCCTTGTACTGGCCGGAGTCTTCGTCCAAGCCCTAAGACGACCCACGGTCAAGGTCGAGGAACCACCCCCACCAAGCCAGACTTGGTGCCTACTCAGGGCCAAGAGGGGTTGGTGATCGACTCCGACTGGCGCTCTCCCATCATCGACTTTCTCGTAAACAACAAGTCGTCCTTCGATAGAAAAGAACACGAGAAGCTCTCACGACGAGCTGTCAGCTACGTGGTCATTGGCATTGACTTATTCAAGCACTCGGCCTCCTCAGGGATGCTGGCCAAGTGCATCGCTCAGAGCAAAGGAGTTGCTCTATTCCACGACATCCACTCGGGCATTTGCGGCAAACATGCGGGTGCCTCTACTATGGTGGGCAAGGCATTCTGGTCTGGTTTCTACTGGCCTACGGCACTCGCCGACGCCCACAACATCGTTAAAAGGTGCCCAGGGTGCCAATTCTTTGCCAAGCAGCAGCACGTTCCGGCTAAGGCCCTGCGAACGATTTCTCCTTCCTGGCCCTTCGCCTGCTGGGGGCTCAATTCGATCGGACCTCTCAAGACGGCCGTAGGTGGCTACAACCACATATTTGTGGCCATCGACAAGTTTACCAAGTGGATTGAAGTCAAACCATTCGCGGCGATCACGTCACTCAAGGCGGCTGAATTCATCCAGGAAATCTCCCACAGGTTCGGTGTGCCCAACAGGATCATCGCTAACGTGGGCACATCATTCACCGGAAGCGCGTTTTGGGACTACTGCCTAGAAAATAGCATCGACGTCTACTACGCCTCCGTGGCTCACCCAAGGTGCAACGGCCAGGTGGAACGCGCCAACGGTGTGATCCTCCAGGGCTCAAGGCGCGCATCTTCGACCCACTCGAGAAGTTCGGTTCCAAGTGGATCCAAGAACTACCACAGGTCGTTTGGGGCCTACACACCCAAAAGAACCGGGCCACCGGCTACTCTCCCTTCTTCCTAGTGTATGGCTCGGAGGCCGTCCTCCCGAGTGACATAACTTTTGGTCCCCCGCGCATCCAAAACTATGAGGAAGGCGAAGCGGAAACGACTTGGCGCCATGACATCGACCTAGTTGAAGAACATCGCATCACAGCAGCCCTGCAGCACGCACGCTACGAACAGCAGCTCAGGCGCTACCACGATCGGAACATGCAGGAGTGAGACTTCAACATAGGCGACATGGTCCTGCGTCGCATCCAGTCTACTACCGGTGCTCACAAGTTGTCTTCCCCATGGGAAGGACCCTTCATTGTCAGCTCAGTCGTTGCCCCTGGCACCTATCGCCTACAAAGGAAAGACGGCACGGCCGTAGGCAATCCTTGGAACATCGAACACCTTCGACGCTTCTACCCTTGAGAGGAGCTTGCAGCTATGTACCCCAACCTTTCTAAATAATAATAAGAGCATTTCATCTCTTTTTTGTCTTACTATACTATATTTCTTCGCGCCTAAAAATGACCTGGTATAGCCCCTTCTGACTCGTCCAGCACGCTCGGGGGCTGCGACTTGGCCATGCCAACTCGCACCAGTATCGTTTGCGTCAAAAGCTAACCTAGCTGGGTGGTAAACTGATCGCAACCTAGTGTGTCCTGGAACCACTCTGCGTCACCTACACCTATCACGTGCCTGATGACCAGCTCTCTACACAATAGGCAAAGGCACATTGCAGGGTCAGCATCCTAACCACTCGGCTAAATCATAAAACTACTCGATTATGGAACTTAACAAAAGCAACACTTAATTACATGCAAAACAAACATTGTTTTTTGGCCAACACTAGGCCCCATAAAATTTCTGCCCTACTAAAGATTTCTCACATGTTCACTTGGCCCATGATGCGCTTGGCGAGGGGGCCAACAGCGGCGAAGTGCGCGTCCCACTCGGCGTCGGTGCAGTCCTCCGCGACGCCCTCACCCACGGGATCAGGGTTGTGGGACTTCACGAGGGCCATTGCGAACTGCACCGAGTACTTGGCCATCTTCCTGATGAAGGCCTTGAGACGCTCCCGCGCACCGTCGAGGCGCTGCGCCTCCTCCTCCACCAAGGCGACCCCCTCCGGCTCAAACGCAACCAGCACGACGTCGATCTTGGCCATCAACTGGTCGAGGTCTGCCCGGGCATTGGCCAAATGGGACTCCACCTCTGCAAAAGATACAATATCAGAGTGAGCGACTCGGCAGACTAGGTAATCTTCAACAAACAAGAGCAGTTACCTTGGCAGTGCTGCTTCTCCAGCCGGAGTTTCTGCTCCGTGAGAGACTCCCGGCCTTCAGCGCCCTCCCGTAGCTGGTGTAGCTCCTAGTTCGGCACCACGACAACCTTGAGCTCCCGGGCCATCGTCTCGTTGGCGTCCTTCAGCTCTGCACAGCCCCCGGCGTCAGCCCCTCACGGCAAGCAGCCAAAAGCAGAGATGAGTCAAAAACCGAACCTTTCAGCTTCGCTGACTGCTTCTTCGAGGCCTCAGAATGGTGATGCTTCAGCGCCCGCAGCTTCTCCTCCAGCTGAATGACTCAGCTCGTCAACCCATCTCCCGCCTCGAGCTGGATCGCAGCTCGCCGACTTAGGTCAGCCAAAGCCTGCACAACCAAAGCATATCAAGCAACATGCCCAAATAGCTAAAACGCGAACTCCACAGACTCACCTGGGTTGCCTCGGCCGCGCGTTGGGCAACCTCGAGCAGCGCCTCCTTGGTCACCACCGCCTCCTCCCTGGGCGCCTTCTCCTTAGGCGGCTCCTGGACAGCAAGAAGTACGGAGGCAATGACTCGGGGCGCCGCGTTCGGGTCGGCAGGGTCCTCAACGACCCGTGCCCAGGCCCCGTTCCCCGGCGCAACCTCCAGGGGCACGACATCGCTACCTTGCGGCGGCTCCGACGTCGCCGCTACCTCCTCAGCCTTGGTGGCTGCCCCCTCGATCAGTCGAGGGTGAGCCAGCGGCCGCTCCACTGGGGACGCTCCCTCCTTAGCCACCTCGGCCAAAAAGGCCTCACTGTTGGACTCCTCCGCCTTGCGCTTGCCGCCGCTAAACGATGCCCTCCTACAATTGGACTCATCGACTTAGAATCGGAACCAAGCATGAAAAGGAGCCAAGTCAAGAAGTGCAAGAGGCTGGAAACTCACCTCCCAGTCCGCTGCACGCTGAAGCTCGGCATCAGCGGCACAACGGAAGGCAACGACTGTGCCACCCGCGCGGGCAACCTCGCTGGCCACCCCCGCTCCTCCTCCTGGTCCTCCTCCTCCGGCTTGGGGGTGGTGAGGCCGGTCTTCTTTGCCGCGGCCTCTATCCCCACCCCGCTCGCGCCCGGAGGGGTCGAGCTCCGGCCCCGCGGCGTCACTCCGCCCCGCTGGGCCTTTGACGCGGCCACCTTGCGGGTGGGGCGCCGCTTCTTCGTGTTGGAGCTGGCACCAGCCGCCGGCCCCGATACTTCAACAACATCATCCGACTCGCTCCCAATGGAGGAGTCGGACGAGTAACTTCCAACTTCCGCCGCCGGCAGTGCAAGCTCGGTGGGCGGATCAACAGCCTTGCCCTGCTGCCCCTCCGGTAGAGGTGCAGGGCACCAGAATGACACAATTTCCTGCAAAGAGCCGAGTGGTGTTACAACCCAACGGGTGACTCAACGACAAAAATGACTCGGTGGAAAACTACTCGGACCAAAACCACTTGGCAAGAAGCAAAACGACTCTACAAGCAGATTGCATACCTCCGTGGTGGGCCGCTTCAGGCAGTACGCCTTCGGGCAGCCCTTGTCGCGGACCTCCCCGCTCACGATGAGCGTGACCCGCTTGTGAGCCTTGCTGCGTGAGACCTTGCGGTTCTGCAAGCGAGTTGGGTTGTCACGACCCGAGTACTCGTACCCGGGGTGGATCCGCTCTTGGATCGGCTGGGTTAGCCGCTTCGCGAACGACAGCGCCACCGCGGCGCCGGTCAGCTTCTCGGCCTTGAGCTTCTACAGCTCGAACAGCAGCACCTTCACCTCCACCATCTCCTCATCGGTGGGCTTCTCCTCCCACTTGGCGTTCAGCACTGGTGGGAGGCCGGTGCGGGGCGGAAGGCCAGGGGCAGGGCTCGCCACCATGAACGACTCCTTCACCACCGCTTTTTCTTGTCCTTGAAGGAGGCCTCCAGGTACTTCCCACCTTGGCGGAGCGAGAAGGCGGCGCCACCGACCACATCTAGCGTACCCTTGCTCGGATACGCCCGCAAGTGATACAGGGCCCTCCACAGGTTGAAGTGGGGTGCGATCCCCAAGAACCCCTCGCACAGATGGATGAAGGTCGCGATCTGCGTGATGGAGTTGGGTTGAGGTGCGTCGCCTCCAGCCCGTAGTAGTGGAGCAATCCCCGGAAGAATGCCCCCGATGGCAGGCTGAACCCCTTCTCGTAGAAGGACCGGACGATGACCGTCAGCGTTCGGTCCTCCGAGGGGAACGCCTCCACGAAGCAGCTTCGCCAGCCGGAGATCGCCTTCTCCGGTAGCAGGCCTTGTGCCACGAGCGCCTCTATGTCGGCGTCGGTCATGGTGCTCGCAGACCAGGCCAGCTCCAGGGCTGGCGGCACGGCGGCAGCGGTGGCGGCTGCTGCTGGAACTTCGCCGGCCATTCCTGCGCGAGGCGAGTGGTGGCGGGAGAAAGGGCGGTGGATCGCTCGGGAGGCGAGTGCTTCGGAGGAGGCTAGAGAGATCTGGAAGACTGGGTGGTGGCAGAGATGAAAGGGTGCAAATGGATAACGTCGCGTCGAGTCGATCGCCTTTATATCAGCCGTGACCCTAACGGGTTGATCGGCTCCTCCCCTCTTTTTGAATTTTGAAACGACTCCAGGAGCATCCTTTTCCCTCCCCGAGGTAGACATGGAAACGGTAACAAAGGATTTGACAACAGCAATAAAAGGAAAGGCAGCCCCGAAGGATAGGCTGTGCAGTTGATCAAAAAATCAGGAACAGATCCCAGGGTTTTCGGATCAGATTGGATCTGACCGTTGGATCGGAATATTCCTTTCTACCAGGCGGTACCAAAGGACCCGGTGTGTCTCCGTGACTCCGCCAGCGACCCTGCTCGGGGGCTGGGCGCCGCTATTTTACCCGGCGTGTCTTCGTGACTCCACCAGCGACAGTGCTCGGGGCTGGGCACCGCTATTTGACCCGGCGTGTCTCCGTGACTTTGCCAGCGACCTTGCTCGGGGGCTGGGTGCCGCTATTTGACTCGACGTGTCTCTGTGACTCCGCCAGCGACCCTGCTCGGGGGCTAGGCGCCGCTATTTGACCCGGCGTGTCTCCGTGACTTTGCCAGCGACCCTGCTTGGGGGCTGGGCGCTGCTATTTGGCCCGGTGTGTCTCCGTGACTTCGCCAGCGTCGCTGCTCGGGGGCTGGGTGCCGCTATTTAGCCCGGCGTGTCTCCGTGACTCCGCCAGCGACCCTGCCCGGGGGCTGGGCGCCGCTATTTCACTCGGCGTGCCTCTGTGACTCCATTGGCTGCTCTGACTGAGAGCTGGATGCTGGAAGATGATTAGGAATGAAGGGCTTAAGAGGTTGTTTCCTTTTTTGACCCTCGAAACGCTTCTGCGAAACCTTCCGAGGCTCGGGGGCTACACTCAACGGGTGCACCCATGGGCGCATCCCGTTGAAGAAGAAACATGAAGGCAGGAGTCTACTGAAGTCAAGTCACAGCAAGAGCTCGAGGATGCCAGGATTATTATATGAGCACTGACTAGCCTCATTGCTCGGTCACTGCTCGATTCGGTGACTCGGCGCTCGGGGGCTTGACGGAGGTAGACCCAGGTACCTCCCTGCCGAGTGGAGACGGCTATCCGGCTGAACGACTCCGCATAAACGACCCGGCGTACAGGCACTCGGCTGGACGGAGGGCAGGATCACCTTGGGTCGGGATCTAGGTCGAACTGGATAGACATGATCTTGTGTATCTTAACCGATCGGATTCCTTGTAACAAACCTGAGTAGATTTACCCTAACTTGTAACCCACGGCAACTCAGATATATAAGGGGGCCGTGGGGGACCCATAGACAATTCAATTCAACCCATCTCATTCAGCTCATACCACAAACCCTAATACAAACCCCCGAACACAGGACGTAGGGTGTTACGCTCCGTGCGGCCCGAACCTGTCTAAACCTCTGTGTCTTTTGTGTTACCATCAAGTTCACAGGCTCTCTCCGATCCACCCCGCCCACAAATCTACTGCTTGGGGCTACCCTTGGCAGACTTGCCGGAGTACAAATCCGACACTTTCTCTCCCCTTCGCTGACGTGTGGGGTCCGCGTGTCAGTGGCCATCCTGGATTTGGTGTGGCAGCCAGATCCGGTGTGGTTGGTCGTGTGTGTGCGCATGTGTCCAGACGCGTGCACCCAAGGTGTTCGTCGAAAGGCCCTAGGGTCTGGGCGGCCATGGCTGCGACGTCGTGGTCTTCCTCCTGTGCGGACCGAGCTCGAGCATGTCACGGCGCGGCAGAGGATGCTTGTAAGTGGCGCGACGGGCAAGGCTGGGATGGCAGCGAGGTTAGAGGCAGGCAACGGCGAGGCCGAACACGGGCACGGCCAAGGTGAAGCCATGGCACATCGCAGGGTTTGCACGCGTGCGAGCGCCCGGCATGGCCGAAGCTGCGACGCGGCGGGGCAGGGCGGTTGGCGCGGCGGCGACGGCAGGGATGAAGCGCGCGGCGCTCGGCGGGCACGGGTGAGACGAGGCGGTTTGGTTGGGTTCAAGCAGAGTTGGGGCTACGGCAGGCTCTCGCACGCGGGCTCCTTGCTCCTAGGTCTGCGGTGGGGCGCGAATGTAATGGCGAAGCAACGGTGAACATCAGCAAGGCGAGTAGGGTCAGTTTACGCGTGCGGAGGCTCCTGGTACCCCAGGATCGCGGCGCGGCTGTGGCGTGCGCGGGGTCCCGGCGTCCTGTTTCTGCAGCACAACACAACAGTGAAGCTAGGGTGGTCGGGCGAGGTGTCGGTGATCTGCGGGGCAAGGGCGGCGCGACGGGCTCTTGCACAAGCTCGGTGGGTACGGGTGGCCCTAGGGTCGGCTCTATAGGAGGGTTCATCGGCGTTTCGCCGGCAGCACGGGGGAGTACGGCGAGGGGCGGCGCAGTGGGGCTCACCGCTCGGGCTCGAGGTGGAGATGATCGGCGCAGTGGCGAGGTGACGCTGTGTGGAGCTGGTGCAGTGTCGTGCCGAGTTGCAGCCTCGACGGGGTCATACGGGTCACCGGCGTGTCGAAGCGGCGTCGGGGTCCGGCTGCGGCGTGGGCTCCCTCGGGCAGAGCTCCTCCTCCTCTTCGGACCTCCCCTTCCTTCTTGGCCCCTCCTCCTCTTGGCCCTCTCTCTCGGGTGCTCCGGCTGCGGCGACGAGGGAAACCCTAGGGCTAGGGTTTGCGGCGGCGGCTGGGGATCTTATAGGTGTGGCGCTGGGGGTTGCGGCGGGCCCGGACATCGAGGGTGAGGATGGGACAACCGCGGATCGAGGGCGCGTGGCACGCATCCGTGCAGCCGCGGCTAGGGTTCACGTGATCGGGGGCGAGCACGCGCGGCCGGGTTCTGGTGGCCGACAGTGGGAGGCGCGGCGCAGAGGTGACACGAGCGGTGGCAGGTGAAGCAGTTGGGGTGGAGTCGCGGAGCGGGGATAGGGCTGGCGTGGTGTGACTGGTGAGGCGGAGAACGCGGCGCAGGGCAGAGGTGCGGCCGGCATGTGCGGCGAGAGGAAGGGGAAAGCTGACGAAGGGGGCCCACTCATCAGTTTCCCCTGGCGACGGAAGGGGATAAGGACGGGTGTAGCGGTGTGGCTGGCGAGCGGGCCCTACGTGGCGGTGAGGTGGTGTGGCGAGCCGGTGCTGGGCGGATTTGGGTCGCGGCTGGGCCGGTCTGGGCCAATTCGCAGGCTCGGTTAACGGGCTGTGGTAGCTTGTTAGCTGGCAGGCCGGCGGGTTTGGCAGGCCAAGCTAGCTGGGTCGGGTTAGGGGTGCAGGCTGGGTTGGCTGGGGTGGTCCTTGGGCCGGGTTAGTGCTAGGTTATGTTTTGGTTATGGGTTAGTGCATGGGTAGTTAGGTTTAGTTGGTTTAGGGTTTCAGTTAGGGCTCACAGGGTAAGTAGATAAGTTAGATGGTGAACTCAAATTGAGGGCTCACTCGATTTGAATTCCACACAAGTTCACTCAAACAAAATAATTTCGAAGCAATTAGTTTAACAAGGTAGAAGTAAACTCACTAAAAATCCAAATGGCTCATACTAGCTTAAATGTCATTATAGTTAATTAGATTTTAGTTTCCTAGGATTTTTAGAGAGGAAAAGCATTAGCCTTAAGTTATGCTATCTACAAATACTCTCACACAAAAAGTTTTTGAAATTTTACAATTTTGCATATTAACATTCCGGGAGAAAATTCCGGGATGTTACAATATTAACGTAATACGAGTGGTTATTAGTTCAATTGGGTTACCTTGTTTCTTTTAGTAGAAGAGAAAGAAGTATTTTCTTCATGTACAATATTGGACCATCATATCGACATGAAGATATGTGACTTGTTGTGTAAATATACAATTTAGCTTGTGCTTTCGCTAAGGCATGTGTGACACTGAGTGTGTGAACATGCTTGTAAGAAACTTCATAGCCAGTTTTAGTTAAAGCAACCGTGGGTTGAATTATTATAGATTTGATCATTAGTTAAGCTCATTCGTGTGTGCAGACATGTACGCCGGTAATAAGCCCTTATTTTGTGATCTAACCAAATAGGATATTGTGGACCTAGTAGTAATATTGGGACACTAGTTATATATATGCTTCATGGTGTATGATGCACATGACAACCGGTACATGAAAACACATGGGAGTTGGTTTTCATTTAAATATTTACAAGGTTAGATGCCAAAGTAAGGTGAGCTAGATATATAAGTAATAATGCTCTTAGAGCTGCATGTATATGGACCCTCGTATATGAATTTGATTGCACTAGTGGCGGGCCCTAGTTGTCATTGAGATGCTTGCACTAGTTAAATACTTTCTCAGCTCAATTGTGAAGAAGTGGATAGGAAGATCGAGCAGCAGATTTGGGTAGCTGCCAGGTGGGACCCGCTGCAAACATGTGTATGCGAATATCATAGCATGGTTAAAATAGCTGTGGGGCCTCCCTGTCATAGGCAGCGTGGTCACCAACGGCATGCATGATTTAATTAAGACAAGACGAGAGGAGAGGAGACGAGACCACCAGCTGCCAGTGATTTCCGGTCGGCCCCAGAACCTTCATGATGGAGCTGCAGCTAAATACGTTATAACTTGGCGGTGGAGCTGATCAAATCAAAGCTGAGCAGCAGCTTGCTCGCTGCCTTGTGGGACCCACGGTAGTCTTGTTTAATTAAACAATGGAGAGGACGAGACCAGGTGTTGGTGTATTCGAGGTGCCCCTGGATGGTTCAGGATTAGTCTCGTAACGTCATAAAAATATTTTTAACAGCTTGATCCTATCCGATAGTTGCCAGGCGCCGTTTCACGCTCACGTTCTGACCAGGCTGCAGCGAACCGCCTTGGTCGCCCTATAAATAGCGGCTAGCGCTGCTGCTTCTCTACGCACCAGAAAAACGAGAGCATGCTGAGAGTGATTCAGACGCCAGCGCTAGCGCTTGATAGAGGTGCTCTGGAAGCACAGTTACTTAAGTATAGTTTAGACAGTGAGAAGAGTAGCATATAGCAGTGACCGGTGCTGTTATCTAGTCCAGTGGCTCGTACCGCTATAGATACTATTTGTTGGAGGAGAAGGATAGCTAAAGTGCTGCCGAAATACTACTAAAGCGTAGTAAATATATTTGGTTACACTGATAAGGCAAGCAGCTTATATAATTATTAGCAATACTTTCATTTCATCTACAGTATATGCTATTTCGTGTGCAAGCAATATATGTTAATAATAATACCGATGTTATATTAACATTTACACAAGGCTGCTAACTACTGATATTGACGTTGCGCTAACCTTTATGTTCCAAGTAATTATATTTGGTAACACTACTAACTACTGATACTACACTAACCTTTATATTCAAGCATTTACATTTCGAGTGCGCTTTATACTTCCGCGTGTGTTTTACCTTTCCAGTTGCGGTGTTTACCTTTTGTGCGTTATTTAAGTACTACGATATTTACATTCTGCATGCAATTTTATATTCCTTTGAGTTGTTGTGATGCCTACAATTTGAGTATATTTTGTATTTTATGCTGTTATGTTGCCCGTGTGTCGTGTGTTGACCTATAAAGCTGATGTTGCGACGGCAATTGTATTGTACCGATCACGGTTCAGAAATGGGACTGTCTGAGTTCTCCAATAGAGATGGCTCTTGTTCATAATAGGGTGCTTGGTGATGGATCGGGCGATTTCCGGAGGGTTAAAGAGTTCTGCTCTTCTGGAACATGCATGAATGCATGGTGTTCTAGTGGAGACTGTCGATGTCGGAGTACCCCTCTATAGAGTATTAAAGTGTAAAATTTTACCCCTCTATAGAGTATTAAAGTGTAAAATTTCACCTCTCTGACTCCCGGGTTGGGAAGCTTGTGTGTGACATCAGCTCAATTTTTGTTTGTTTCTAAATATTGTGTGCATGATCTGTGCTTAATATTTCAGCTTCTACTTTTTATGCTGGTTTTGTTAATATCATATACCTATTTGCTGGGTATGATCTATCGTACTCACCCTTACTTTAATTGTCTTTTTGCAGCTTATGAACATGGACTGAGCCAGAAGGGAAGGGAAGCGACTAGATGTAGTTATAGCTGTAGTTTTGAATCTTTGTTTCTCACCACGTAAAATATCTTTTAATAATGTAAGATGTACTCAAAATATGAATTAATAAAGAAGAATGGTTTTTGATCCACTACTCGTCTGTGTTTAAATTCGCCTTGCACGGTTATAAGTTAACTCTTATAAGCGTGCGGTGGCTGTCCCGTCTAGGCCCTAGTTGGGGGCGTGACAACAACCGTCGGAAGAGAGGCAATACCTTGTTGGCGGAGCCGGGATCCAATTCAAGCAGGGGAAGGGAAAGGAGTACATCCATTACACGCTTCCCACAAACCACTCGGGCTGGAGGTCCTTATGGTTTTACATCAGAAACCATCAACCCGTACTGCTAGAGAACTCCAGGGAAGGCGGTGTGGAGATCTGAGTGGAATGAGTTGAATCCAAACCAAATGATGCAAGTCAATGAACTGCTCAAGCTGATTGGAAAGCAGAAAGAGTTGGGTGTGACCGTCACATCCGTTCTGGCCTCCATGTACAAAAGGCGTATCATGCCACTGCAGAAAAGGTGTCACTTTGGATTCAAGTACTTAGGAAGTAACAATCCATCTCGCCTTTTCGCAGAAATCCTTCCTCCGCAAATGGCCATTGACCGTGTTCGTCGAGTAATACTCGATGTGAACACGGTTCCTTATGTCCCGAAGCTTTTCAGTGCGGTGAATACGCCAGAACCGGTGAGTAATTTGCCTATCGAGTCCTTATAGTACATGTAGATATAAATTATCGCTGGCTACTAACTTGTTATTGTCATTTTCTGCAGGGGCACACTGATCTGTACCGGTGTCCTGCTCCAAATCCCGATGTGCCTCGGGCCGATCATCTCAAGCCAAGTGCATTTCAGAGGCCCAAGATCAGTCGCTTAGACCGTGACCCTTTAACTGATGAAGAAATGACGGATTCTGATGATGATCTTCCTCTGTCGGCTTTGTTGAAGAAGTCTGGTAAAGAGTCGACCAGCGGCTTGGAGATTCTGAGCCATCTGACCAAGCTGCGAGGTGTTGTGAGGAAGCGCAAACTCTACCTCACCGGCTTGTCAGACGACAACCCGATGTAAGCACTGCCCTCGAGTACTTGTCTTGTCGATTTTGAAGTTTTTTGCTGAATTTTTCTTGTTTTGTCCTCGGTCCTCTGGCTTCCCCCCTGTCCAAGTGATCCAAGGACGAGGGAAAGACGGGCTCTACCAGGGATGATGTCGCACCAGGAATCGACGTCCAGCCTGATGCAACGGACCCTTCAGCTGGTGATGTTGCGCCGACCCCTCACGACCCTATCCCACCGAGCGCCCCGGAGGCTAAAGCGAAGGAACCTGCTGGTGGCTCAGGGAAGTCGGGTACTCGAGGGCCTCGGCTTATCCAACTGAAGAAGGTGGTGACCAAGAGGTCTTCCAAGTAAGTGTCGAGTACTTGAACTTGTATTCTTTGTAATTTCCATTGTTTGATAGTTAATGTAGTCACTTGTTACCCAGGCCTTCCTCTGCTCTGGGCTTGGACGAGCCTGGGGACGCCCCGGCAACCCAAGCCCCCGAGCTTGAGAAAGGCTTGGATGTTGCAGCAATGGAGACGGGTCCTCCTCCTCCTCCTCCTTCGTCCACCAGTGTCGAGGTGGAGAAAGAAATCATGCCAGAGCAAGTCGAACCGGAACGAATGGAACTGGAGACCCCTGCACCTGAACTACCCGAAGGTGAGCCCATCATGCCTCCTCCACCTCCCAGCACCAATCTACCCATGGCTAGACTAGTGACTGCGGGTGAAGTGGCAGGCAAGCCGCCCAAGGAGTCAGGCGTGGAAGATACGGGTACTGCGGGTACTTCGGGTCCTGGCACCAGCACCGCTGAGGCCGCAGGCACATCAGGCCCTGGCGCAGGGGATGTCAGTGCCGCGGATACGTCGGAACCTGGCGCAGATGTAGCGGAGAAGGATGATTTGATCGTGACGCCGTATGGTTGGCAGCATGCCATCAAGACGGACCTGATCGACGATCCATACCTGACCAAGGAAAAGAGGAAACATCTCCAGACTGTCTTTAAAGACTTGTATGAATTCACCACTATAAGTATACATCTTCCTCGAGTAGTTTTCTGAATCCTTTGTTTTGGTATAATCTGTGCTGAGTGCTGAATTTTGACCTTGCAGAATCTAATGGACCGGTCTCAGGAGAAATCCAAAAAACTCAAGTTTATTGAGGACGGCCATCGCAAATTGCATGAGAAAGATAAGCGCATTGATGAAGAAATTCGGAAAAGGATTGATCTGCGCAACGAGCTCGAGCAATTGAAGAAATAACGTACTCGAGAGACTTGGCTCCTCAAAACCGACATCCAAAATCTTGAGAAAGAGAAAATTGAGCTGATAGAGAAGAACAAGAAGATTGCCAAGGCCCACAAAGGTAACTTGTCGCCTTTGTTGTCTTTACTCGCGGTTGTTCAAGTAGTCTCTGAAACTCCCAAATACTTCCTCTTGTCTTTTGCATGTAGAACTCAAATTTACTTTGCAAAAGAAAGAGAATATGATTATTGATTTGAAGAACCTTGTTTACCGTGGCACAAATGAAGTCGAGCGCCTCGAGAAGATCCTGCAAGATACTGATGGCCAGTTCCGCGACACCATGAAGCTGATCAAGGACATGCTTGTGGAGAAAGATCATATGCGGAAAGAACTTGAAGATTTCAGGGCTGCTGCACAAGCTGTCGTGGAGATGGTGGAGTTTCCGGATGATGCTGATGAGCAGACGCTGCTGGAGAAGCTTCTTGCGACTCCCTAGAAGGTTGCCAGCTATATCTCGAAGGCCACCAGGACATACATTGCTCAGGCTCTCGCATTGGTGAAATCGTTTTGGCCTAAGGCTCAACATGAACCACTCGGTGAAGGCATGGCGGCCGACTGCTTTGTGGAACAGTTTACCATGTATAGCGAAGAAGTCGAGCCCATCGCCGATAAAATAGCTGAGAGCCTGGAGCAAGAGGGTTAGGAGGAGCAAAAGCAATGTGTCATGATAAATACTTTATGTTGTTTGTGTATATGTATATAAATTTTCCTGTTGATCGTTTTTCAGCACATCACTTTATTCGATGTTTTGCTGGTATGATCGTAGGACTTTGAGTAATTGGAGACATTTGGGTTAAGCTACTCCAAGAGCAACGGCTTGAATGTAGTCAATAACTTGACATTCCATAAGAGTGCTCGTAGAGCGAAAGGACTTAGCCTGGATTTACCCGATCAAGCGGTACGCTAGGCTGGCCTTGAGGCTTAGAAGACTGGACGGTTCAACGTCTTGCGTGTGCCAAGGAATAACTTGACTGTGTGATGGGCTTGGTGACCCCTTCGGCTCGTGCCTTAACGCTCTCTATTGAGTAGTTGTAGCAGTGGCCAGAATCATAAGAGTATGGGAAGTACTCGAGTGCTTAACCTTGTGGGCTATATTAGTCGTAAGTACTCGTGGCAAAGCCCCCAAGTGTAGGTGAGCTGAGTATAAATACTCATGGCGAAGCCCCCGAGTATTAGTAGTCGAAAGAACGTAAAAACTCATGGCAAAGCCCCTGAATTTTACATACGCGAAAATAAGCTAGAACTCTTGGCGAAAGCCCCCGAGTTGGAACACACATAAAGTAGTCGAATTGGGACGAAATCAACTCTTTATTTATAGTAATGCTGACATACAGCTTGCGAATTGTTTACAACTGCTAGTAAGCGTAGAATTTCCGAAGATTCTCTATATTCCAGGAGTTAGGAGCTTCCTGGCCATCAGGGTACTGCAGGCGATATGACTCTGGTCTTGTAACTTCTGACATGATGAAGGGACCTTCCCACTGAGAATTAAGCTTGTGAAGCCCGATTTCATCCTAGATACAGCGAAGGACCAGATCACCGATGCTAAAAGACCGCTCCCGTACGTTGCCATCGTGGTAACGTCGAATTCCCTGTAGATAGCGGGCTGATTGGACAAGAGCACTGCATCTGGCTTTGTCGACTAAGTCCAATTCCAGCTGCCTTCCTCCGTCCGCATCTCGTTCTTCGTACATCTCGACTCTAGGAGAGCGCCACATGATGTCTGCTGGGAGAATAGCTTCTGACCCGTAGACAAGAAAGAATGGAGTATGTCCTGTGGCTTTCGACGGTTGAGTTTGAAGCCCCCAGACGACATGAGGCAATTCATAAATCCACTTGCCACCCTTTTTGCTATTCTCGTCATAGAGTCTCTTCTTTAGGCCATCCAGAATCAAGCCGTTTGCCCTCTCGACATGTCTGTTGGCCCTTGGGTGTGCCACTGACACGTACTTCACTTCTATTGAATTATTGTCACAAAATTCCCAAAACTGATTTGCAGTAAAATTGGAGCCCAGATCTGTGATGATGGTGTTGGGGAAGCCAAAGCGATACATGATGTCTGAGATGAAGTCGACTGCCCTGTCTGGAGTAAGCTTGACAATCGGCTTGTACTCGATCCATTTTGTGCACTTGTCGATGGCTACCAACACATGTGTAAAACTTCCTAGCGCTGTTGTCAGAGGCCCAATCATGTCGAGGCTCCAGCAAGCGAAGGGCCAGGAGGGCGGTATGGTGATGAGGTTGTGCGCTGGGACATGAGACTGTTTGCCGAAAAACTGACACTTCTGACATTTGCGTACGAGATCTTCGGCATCAGAAACTGTTGTTGGCCACCAAAAACCTGCCCTGTAAGCTTTACCGACTAGTATCTTAGATGCTGCGTGATTGCCACAGGTTCCTTCATGTATTTCGAGTAGAATATTGCGGCCACAAGCACTCAGGACACACTTCATAAGTACTCCAGAGTTTGCTCCACGCTTGTAGAGTAAATATCCCACTATCACAAGGCCTTTGCTGCGCCTCACGATGCGTATTGCTTCTACAATCTTTTTTGTCACCCCAGGAGGTAGTTTCTTTTCCTTGATGAAATTGATATAAGTGCCCACCAATCGACATCTGTCACCATGACCTCCCGACTAGAATCCGAGGATCCCGAGCTGGTGGTTACCTGTGGCGTGGTCTTAATCGACGGTTCTTTGAGTTCTTGGACAAAGACTCCTGCTGGGACTTGGGCTCGAGTAGATCCAAGCTTGGAGAGTATGTCCGCTCGGATGTTGTTGTCCCGGATGACGTGGTGAATCTCCAAGCCTGCGAACTTGTTCTCCAGCTTGCGCACTTCCATGACGTATACGTCCTTGTCCTCTTTTGTGCAGTCTCACTCCTTGTTGACTTGCTACACAATGACCAGAGAATCGCCGTACACGAGTAGTCATTTGATTCCTAGGGAGACTGCCAGGCGGAGCCCGTGTAATAGTGCTTCATACTCGGCCTCGTTGTTGGACACCTTCCAAAGGATTTACAAGACGTACTTGACTTGTTCACCCTTTAGAGAGATAAAAAGTACTCCTGCCCCGCCGCCCTCGAGCTTGAGTGATCCGTCGAAGTACATCGTCCAATGTTCTAGGCGGCTGGTTGGAGTTAGTACTTGGTTTTCGCGCCACTCAGTCATGAAATAAACCAATGCTTGGGATTTGATTGCTATCCTTGGCTTGAAGTCGATGGAGAGAGCCCCCAGTTCTATTGCCCACTTGGATATGCGACCAGTGGCATCCCGGCTGTGGAGAATATCCGCCAACGGGAAATCAGCAACAACTGAGATTTTGTACTCATCGAAGTAGTGGCAGAGCTTTCTGGAAGTGATGAGGATTGCGTAGAGTAGTTTCTGAATTGAAGGATAGCGGGCCTTCGACTCAGAGAGTACTTCGCTGATGAAATAAACTGGCCTCTGCACACCAAATGCATGGCCCTCCTCGTTGCGCTCCACCATGATTGCTGTGCTGATCACGTGAGTAGTTGCGGCGATGTACATCAGCAAGTTCTCGCCTGGACGTGGTGCTGTGAGTATGGGAGGTGACAACAGATGTAGCTTGAGATTTTGCAGTGCTTGCTCGGCTTTCCTCCGTCCAGTGAAACTTGTCTTTTTGCTTTAGTAGCTCGAAGAAGGGAAGGGCCCATTGTCCAAGCCGTGAGATGAATCTGTTGAGCGCTGCCATGCACCCAGTTAGCTTCTGGACATCCTTGATCGTTGCCGGAGCCGTCATGTCGGTGATGGCGGTGATCTTCTTAGGGTTAGCTTCAATTCCCCTGTGACCGATGATGAACCAGAGTAGTTTGCCTGACGGTAGGCCAAAGACACACTTAGTTGGGTTGAGTTTCCATTGGTACTTCCGGAGGCTGTTGAATGTTTCCTCCAGGTCTGCAATTAGGTCCTCGGGAATTCTGGTCTTAACAACCACGTCATCACATAGGCTTCCACATTGCGGTGCAGCTAGTCTGCGAAACACATTTGTATTGCCCGCTGGTACATAGCCCCCGCGTTCTTCAGCCCAAAAGACATAGTCTTGTAAGCATAAGTCCCAAAGGGTGTGGTGAAAACGGTCTTGATTTGATATTCTTTCTTGAGGGCAATCTGATGGTAGCCCGAGTAGCAGTCAAGGAAGCAAAGGAGTACACAGCCGGCGGTGGAGTCGATTACTTGATCAATGCGCGGTAGCCCAAAGTGGTCCTTCGGGCAGTGCTTGTTGAGATCGGTATAATCGACACACATTCTCCATTCATTATTATTCTTCTTTTTTACAAGGACACGGTTGCCAACCCACTCTGGGTGGTACACACCTCTTTGATGAAACCAGCCGTGAGTAGTTTAGCCAACTCCTTTCTAATTGTTTCCCTCTTATCCTGAGCGAATCTACGGAGACGCTGCTTCTTAGGGGTAGCATCAGGATCTACTTTCAGGCTATGCTCGATCAGCTCCTTGGGCACCCCTGGCATATCCGCTGGTTTCCACGCGAATATGTCTCGGTTGGCCCTAAGGAAACTGATGAGCACGGTTTCTTATTTGGGATCGAGCTGTGACCCGATCAGGGTTGTCTTGTATGGGTCTCCTTCCTGCAGCTGGATGGTCTTCAGAGCGAGTTCTCCAGTGGGCTGCAGGTAGGTCTTGTTCGCCTTCTTTTTGGGGATTTCCAGCCCTGTCTCGGATAGTTGCTGCACGACCGCGAGTACTTCTCCTGAAGTTGTGGGACCGAAAGGGGGACCAGAGAGGGGGGAGTGAATGGGAGGCTTCAAAAATTCTCCTCGATAAGAACAAAAGGCCTATGTCCCAAACCACTCAATATGTCACTCGAAAAACTGCCAAGGTGACACAAGTCAACTTGTGATGAGCTCACCCTAGGAACGGCTCAGAAGAACTTGGCGCAAAGCGGCAGCAGTCAAAAAGCACAGCTCAAATCGAAACGAACTTAGCTGAAAATGATCGCGCACAAAGAGCTCGGAGATCCAATAGTGATTAACCAGAGAAAGCTTCAACACACTAGCTAATCATGCTAACGAAAACTTAACTAAGCATGCACAGGATTAACAAAAGTTAACACAGACAAAAGCTAATTAAACGAGACCTAACAAAGCTAACTAAGCATGCAAAGGCTAACTGGAATTAGCAAGAATAAAAGCTAATTAACCCTAGCTAAAACATGCAAGAGGAGTTTATCTAAACATGCAAATTATCTCTAAACATTAGCAGCAATAGACCCTAATTAATTAGCTAAAATAGGAGGTAAACTAGAGTGAGTGGAAAGGAGAAAATAGCCTCACAGTGCTCGCTTGGGTTGTGATGTGCACCCCGACGGCCTGCTAGCAGGCATGGGCTGCCGGCTGCTGGCCTTGCGCAGGCCGCACTGGTCAGCGTGCAGAGCGTGCACCGGTCGCCAGGATGGCAGCGAGCGAGTAGGCACTGGAGCACTCTCCAACCTGCACAGACGAGGGAACAACAAACTTCCGATTCGTGGCCCAATCAAAGCCAAACTGCCATCAGAATTGAACCAGAGAATCACAAGATAGTTGTTGAGCTATCTCTAACAAATCATCGCTCAAAGATTAGCCAATCAACGGAAATTCCAGATCACGTGAAGAAGGCCTATTTTTCACCCCAAAAACTTGAACCGCTCTGATCTATGAACTTGTGAGGATTTAGTCAAATTCCTTCGGTGGAAAGGATCCACTCACGTCCTAGTTCACTTCAGATCAAGCGATACGAGCCAAAGACTCCTCAAATCCACAAATTTGAGCAAGAACAGGAAGAGCGAAAAAGGACAGTGAAAGGGCACACGAAAATCACAGTACAAAAACTTCAATCTTGACGCTCGGAGGACACGAGGAGGTTAGGGCCTCCATTCCCAAGAAAATTTTAGCAAAACACTAATTCAAAAGTTAGGGAAAAACAAGAACAAAATGAACAAGGGTTTCCAAGGGTTGGGATGGCAACTAGCCATACCCCTCTGTTAATGGTCCTCGCCTAAAGATGAAAATACCCCTGCCCTAATAACTGAGATACATGCCCGCGTAGGGGCAAAATGGTCCAACTTTTCGTAGAGCCATCGGACGAACGTGTCGCCTTCACGACTTTGCTTCGCCTCGACGCAAGCTTCGCGATGGCGTCACGCGTCCTCCATTCCGCCAATCCGGCCGCACCGGATGTGCCCCCAATTTTGAGGCCCAAACCGGGAAACCGCCTGCACGGTGGTTTTGAGGCCCAAACCACCGAAACCGTCCATCTCTGCTTGATCGCCACGCGACTGCCTCGATGACGACGCGTGCCCGACCTCCCGCCGAGCTTTGATGCCTTCAAGTCTTTCGCGCTCCCGCCGCACGGGCCGCCTACTTTACTTGCCATCACCTTCACGCTCGACTTGGCCGATGCCGTCTCCATCCGTCGACATACCTTGCTCTTCAGTGCATCAAATGGGTCGCCTGTGACTCCACCCGGACTTCTCCGGTCCCTCGGTTCAAGCCTACTCGCGTTCATCCTTCACCGCTCTTGGTCCATCGGCATGAACCTTTCGCTTGACTTTCACCGCATCCGCCGACCGCCATGTCGCATCCTGTACCTGCACATCATGAGCCAAGAGACATCAAATTCACACGATATTGTCAATCACTCATCACTTAGGGTTGACCACCATTGGTCCTCAATCTCCCCCTTGATGAGTGCATTGACAACACCCAGCAAAAATTCATGATTGAAAAAGATTAAAGAGAAAAGAAAGATAAAAGAAACTCATTCAAAAGATCCAAAAGCGAAAGCCAAGATCTCTCGAAATGAGAAGTCTCACTCCCCAAAGACAAGGGCAACGGCTCGACACAAACAAAAGCATGTACAAGCATGAATTTAAAAAACCTTCTCCCCCTTTTGACAATGCAAGCATCAAGATTTGCAATAGAGCACAAAAAGCATGTCATGAAGTGTATAATCTACCAAGCTTCTCAAATATATCACAAAGCATTTACAAAAGCTATAAGTGAACTAATACATAAGCAAGTAGATCATTGATAGCAAAAGCAGTCGCCAACATGAGAATATTATGATATGAGCAAAGGCGAAGCATGTATTCAAGTTTTAGGAGATTTCAAAAAAGTATCACCACATGAGCAACCATCTAGTCAAGAACTACTCAAGCAAGAAGTAAACTAGATCATAAAAGCTCATACGAGGAAGATACATTCTCAACATAAGATCATTTCTAACACCCACAAAACACCGAGTTGGCTGATGTGGCTAACACGTGTACCTGGAGGCCCACGTGTCAGGGTTGAGGGTCAAATATGTGAACGCGGGGTCCACTACGGAGGTGGGACCCGGCCGTCCACATGTACGTGTGCGGACCCAGCTGGCCGACGTGGCTAACAAGTGTATCTGTGGGTCCCGGTTGATAGGTCCAATATGTCTACCAGGCAGCAACGTGTGCTGAGTGGGACCCGAAGGCCCACGTGTCAGGGTTGTGGGTCAAATATGTGAACGCGGGGTCCACTGCAGAGGTGGGACTAGGCCGTCCACGTGTACGTGTGCGGGCCCAGCTGACCAACGTGGATAACACGTGTATCTATGGGTCCCGGTTGACCGGTCTAGCATGCCTACCAGGCAGCCACATGTGTTGGGTTCGACCCGAAGGCCCACGTGTCAGGGTTGTGGGTCAAATATGTGAACGCGGGGTCCACTGCAGAGGTGGGACCAGGCCATCAACGTGTACATGTGCGGGCCCAGCTGGTCGACGTGGCTAACACGTGTATCTGTGGGTCCCGGTTGACAGGTCCAGCATGTCTACCAGGCAGCCACGTGTGTTGGGTGGGATCCTAAGCCCCACGTGTCAGGGTTATGAGTCAAATATGTGAACGCGGGGTCCACTGCAGAGGTAGGAGCAGGCCATCCACGTGTACATGTCCGGGGCCAAGGCCTGGGCGTGTTTTAAAGTCGTGCCATCGGGCCCAGATTTGAGTGTGGAACCAGGATCCACTTGATCCGGCCTAGAAATAGAAAAAGGCTCGCTGTGAAAAAGGGAAGGCCCAGAAGGTTTGTCAGAAAATTCTACAAACTAACACATCAACACATTTTAGGACCATAAGCCTGAGGAAAAAAAATCAAATGGTTTTAACAAAGCCGGGCCATACATTGTTCACAAATGAATACATCTCCCACATAGTTCCCTAGAACTTAACTCAAACTTTCAAGTTTGCACAAGTTTGCATAGCTCACAATACTTTTGACATCATATACACCTCAAATTTTGACACAAACTCATATTGACCTTACAATTAGAGAATGTGAAGTTATATTTGCAATTCTCATGCAATATCATTTTGTTTTTTTCTACTTTGGTGTATAAAACTATGTGCTATATAAAAGATCTAAGAAATAGAAACTAACTAGAATAAAGACACCACGAAATGTAAGAGTGTGATTTTATATAAAACTAGGAAAAAGAATCATCAAATTTGGAGTTCTTATGAGGGAGAAATACTAGTTAAAAGTTTTGATTCCATATTGAAAAGAGAAAGATCGACTATTTACAAGCTCTTATGCCTCTCAGCCAATCACGCGTTACCACGTGGAGCAGCAGGTGATGCCCGCCTCTGCACCACCTGGGTGGCACGTGTCCATTTCCTTATTCTACTATAACGTAGAAAAGTCATGACCTTCACAAGCCTGCAGTCGGTCTGGTGGTTGGGAAAGCCTACCACAAGCCTGAGGTCTCCAGTTCGATTAATTTGTTGGACCTATTTTTTGCTAACAAATTTACTTACTCAATTTTGCACCACAGTATTTGTGACGGAATAAAAATGACAAATTAACTCAATTTTTCACCAGAGTATTCGTGATGGAGTAAAAACATTACATATTTGCGAAACATGGAGTACAATCACTATTGGTTCACCAAAGATAAGGAACAACATCCCAAATTTATAGATAGGAACTTCCCAAATTCATACATCACACTAGCATCTACCAATTCCAAATCACCAAAATAACATCACAGTTATTATCAGTGACTACCCATTCACATCACTCCTTTGCATTTCCACAAGTGCCCTCTGCCCTTTTTTTGCTTTCGATTTCCAAATTCCAAGTTCATCTTCAAGTGCAGCAATCTTGGCTTGCGCTTTTGCAAGCATCTTGCTCTTCTTGTATAGTTCATTACCTATCTCGTGCATGTGCTTCCTCATGAACTCCAATTCGTCAAAGGATTCGTTGGAGTCATCGTGGCCGGCGGAGAAGTCGTCGATGCATGCAGACATCTTGGCCTCGGACAATGCCTTCTTCGATGGCCGGCCGCGGGCCCGCTTATGCGGCGGCAAGGCGACACAGGCCGCATTTGTCTTCGGCGGGCGTCCGCGTCGACCCTTGGCCGGGGCGTGTGGGAGGAGGGCGACTTTGTCATCGGCGGCTGACCACTGGGGCGCTTGGCCGGCGGGGAGGCTGACAAGGGCGAGTCTGCCTTCGGCGGGTGACCACGGGGACGCTTGACCGGCGGCGAGGCCGAGGAGGGCATGTCTGCCTTCGGCGAGTGACCACGGGGGCGCCTGGCCGGCGGAGAGGCCGAGGGGCGCGACTCAGCCTTCGGGGGGCGACCACGGGGGCGTTTGGCTGTCACCGACAGATCTGCCACCTTGGGGAAACCCATGCCCGAGTCAGAGTCGTTGTCGCTGGTTAGCTCGATGGGGATCATTCCGCTTGCCTTATTTGCCGGAGTCGAAAGAGGAAGGGAGGAGTAGGCAGGGAAAGGGGGAGACGCTCAGGGATATTTAAGTAATTTTCATCCATTCAGTATTTCACTCTCACAATGCGTTTAAGCCTAGGTTGTTGACGTGTCTCTGCACATCCCACGCCAAAGGACCCTTCTGTCCCTGCCTTATCCTTTAGGCAGACGGGGCTCACTGCTGCTTCTCTGCTCGCCGCCCGCCATTGCCGCCAGAATCTAGCCCGTCTGACCGCCCACCATTGCCACCGGCGCGGAAAGATATCGCATGTTGCAGAGTCCTCATCCGGAAGAAGGCAAATGCCCTCGCTTGTTGGGAAGGAGACTGGCTTGCCCATGATGATGTGCCGGACCTGCAAGAGGGTAAGGATGCGTGAGGCCCAATCGAGGAAAGACAATGAGAACATCGGTCGGGTGTATTTTAAATGCCCGGTTAGTGGATTTAGCTTTGATTTGGTTTTTGTGCTTTCAGATTTGTAATAGGGTTTAACCAAGGGTTTCTTATTTATTTAGTGGTGTGGCTACTTCATATGGCAGAGGGGTTACTTGAATGATTTGATTAAAGAAAAGATGGTCCACCTACATTTTGTTGATGAAGAAGAGATTCGAGAAGTCCAATCCATGGAGCACATTCATGCTGCTAGGAGCCCTACAGCAGGTGGTGCCATGCTGAAGACCAACGGATTGGAAGCAAAGCTGGAGAAATTGACCCAAGCTATGATTTTCTACTGTCTACTAGTTGTAGCCCTTGTTGCCATGGGAGTTGGTTATGCGTTGAGGTAGAATGTAGGCGTGAGTAATCTTCTGTTAAGTGATGAGCGCAAGTGCTTCCATATGCATCTATGTGTGATGAAAACTACTGACTTTGATGTCTATGTTTCCACATTCATGGCAAAAGCTAGAGTGAAAACAACCATGGCATTTTCAAAAAAGAGTGCATTTCCATAGAAAGAGACTGACACAGAGCAACGATTGGATCGAGCTTCATTTTAGATTCACTTTACAAAAAGAATCAAGTCATTTCGATGTTGTACGAGGGAGAAAGACAAATCCAAATTTCAAATCGGAGATTAAAAAGAGAAAGAGTCTTGTTCACAAGAAATGGGCGCGACATTCATAACGCATTCTAAGAAGACCGACATGTGGGGTCCATGCATCAGAGGGGACACCACGCTCTGAAATTTTCACCTGGCGCCAACTCTGCCGCTGAAGCCGAAAACATTTCGCTTGAAATGTCCCTTGTACCCCTCAAGCAAAAGCCACACCGCTCGGGCGGTAACCAAACTCTAAAGGTTATTTGTGACAATCTCGCTCGCGCGCCCCATATCCTCTGCCCTTTTTCGAGTTTTTGATCCATTCTCCACCTCTCGCCTTTCAGCTCAATCTCTCTCGCCTTTTTCCTCTGCGCCGGCACTCGACCCCTCTGCTCCACCGGAGACCACCGCGCTGGAGCTTCAACCCCGTCGATGATGTTGCGCGCACCGGAGCTGCATCCCCGTCGGCCGCTACCGCCGCACCGGATTTGCTTCCCCGTCCGCCACTACCGCCGCACCGGAGCTGCTTCCCCGTCCGCCACTACCGCCGCACCGGAGCTGCTTCCCCGTCGGCCGCTACCGCCGCACCGGATCTGCTTCCCCGTCCGCCTCTATCGCCACACCTGAGCTACTTCCCCGTCGGCCGCTACCGCCACACCGGATCTGCTTCCCCGCCTGCCACTACCGCCGCACCGGAGCTGCTTCCACTTTGGCCACTACAACCGCATGGGATCTGCTTCCCTGTCCGCAACTACCACAGCACCGGATCTGCTACCCCTTTGACGACGCCCGTCAATGTTGACGACGACCGCAGCATCGTAGCAGTCGCACCATCTTCGACGCGCAGCTACCCTGACGATTCACAATGGTCGAAACTCAAGGCCAAACAGCAAGAGGTATGCAAAATCCATCTACCTTCTGTGTCATTCTAGGTAGGGACACGATTTTGTATTGCAGATTCTAGTGACTCTGCATTCTACTTCCAACTTCCAGGCATAAATATGTAATCAACCTAGCTCCCTAACACTTCAAATCTGTTTCACACATGTTAGGACCTACACAAAGTGAACGGGATTGCCGTGAATATGAAATGCAACGGCATGCCCGCATCAGGAGAATTACAGAGTATTAGCGTAGAATAGATTGTCTGCTATAAAAGCATCTCTTAATGCATTTCCGGGAAAAAACCTACTGTTGACGCCAGATTTTGACACGTGTTAAATCGGCGTCGGGAAGAGAAGGTCGGCCGATGCAGTAGATCTAAAGGCTACAGTAAGGAATCGCCCGATTGAGGTAACAGTTGAAAATCGGCCGATTGGTGATACAACCTGCGCCAACAGGATGGGACTATTTCGGAGGGTCCTGGTCAGAAGTTGGTCAACAGGGCAACGCTAAGTCGGTCAAGGAGCAATTGAAAAGAATCCTGATTGGATTAGGGGACGGCGGTGGAAGATTCTGCGGGAGTCCGTTTCCTTTAAAAGTTATTATAGATATAGTAGTTTTCCAGTTTTTTAAATAAGGTTGTAACAAGTCGTGATCGACCAGGAGTCCTAGTTTTAGGGTATAAATAGGAGTCGTCGGGGTCTTGCAAAGAAATCATCACATCAATCAACAACAATACTTCTACTTTTTTTCAGCAATTTACTTTCAAGTCGGCGACATCGCCAATACTTTTCTTCTTTCACGAGTTCGTACGGGTTGGCAGGGCTGCATCAACTTGATCTCCGGCCAATTGGTAGGTTCCGCTTATCGAGTAATATCCAAGCTTTAACTACGGGCGCATCGCTGTGGTTTCGTTTGGATTTATTCACCAGTTATCGATATTTACTAGAATCGCAAGTTTTACCTGTTATTCTAGTATTATCACCAGTTATCCAGCTTGAAATCAGAGTAATCGGCTTCGTTATCGTTCTTCTTCGATTTACCATCTTACAGCCGATTAGATCTATTTCAAGTGTTGCATCCGTACTAATTGTTTAGATCGCTCCAGCAGTTTTCTTTACAATTACTACACGATTATCGGCTGATCCATAGCCGATCATCTCTACAGCAAATCAGCCGATTCGCCGCCGACGTGCTCCTCAGGACAGATCGGAACTCCAGCCGATCGGAGCGCCTGGAATTTAATACTTTATTTCCTTGTCAATCAACAGGTCAGATTGACTGGCACGCCGCGTGAACCGTACCAGGGCGATAACCCGAACAAAAGCTAAGCAGATTCTCCCGGGTCGTGTGTCCGACGCTGAAGACCATTGGCCGATTTCTGTCTGTCCGATTTTAGCGCCAACACCTACTTCAAACGGTCTGTGGTTCTAGGTAGGGACACAATCATCCACAGGTCAGGATTGGAGGTTCTAGCATGCTCCCTAACACTTAAAATCTATTTCACACATGTTAGAACCTACACATCGTGAACTGGTTGACCGTGCTTACGAAATGGCATGGGAAGCCAACATCAGGGAGAATAACAGAGTATTGAAGGCGAGTGGATTGACTGAATTAAGAGCAGCTCTTAGTACTGTAAGAAAAACAACTTCAAAGGGTTGTAGTGAAGGCAGAAAGGGGAGAAGGTCTGGCGGTGATGCAGATTACATCCCTCAAGAAGATCCCGACAATGGAGATGATGATACAGACTTAGAGGAGGAGCGGACACCCCTACGAAATGAGGTGAATCTTCTATACTTGGCTGTGGGGTGGGGGATGCGTGAACTAGATATTTCCTATGGTTACAAGCGGCACTATTTTTTTCCAATGCAGTGACTACATATTTCCACTGCTTACAGGTGCTTCTAATTTATTGACATGCTTACAAGTTATGCCTTTGGAAATCTACAGGGCCCTAGGCGTAGGAAGGTGGGGACAACAAGTGTTGCCCTGGGTCTTGGAGGAAGACAATACAAGAGGGTGAGGTCAATCCCACCAACACATGTCACGCAGGAAACTTCATCAAGGATACAAAAAAGGCTGGACGTTGCAGGAGCACCTCAATGGCTTGTGCATGAAAGGTTGCAGCCAATTGCAGAAAACAGTTGCGGTGGTGATAATGCTGTGCAGGAAGAATCACCAGCAGTACAAGAAAACACTACCTGTAATGAGCACTTTAATGGTTGTTCAAGTCCTTTCAGAGACTGGGCACGATGTGAAGATGATGGTAATGCCATCATTGAAGATGAAGGTTGGTTCATTGACCCTAAAGCTTTTTAGCACTCATGGTTTCATATTTGATGAATGATGATAATTTGAATGAAATATCTGCAACACCTACACAAAGAGGTGGCCGGAGGAAGGCAAGGGAAGCAACACGACGAGTTTTGCTTGACAGGATGAACAAAGCTATGGGGACAAGGATTCGCATCTCTGTTCTTGAGGGGAACAAAAGGCCCCATGTTCCGATGCAAGCTACCAAGTTTTCATCAGAGGCTGGTGTTGCTGTTAGGTCTCAAGTTCCTATCTTAACCCATTGGAAAGAATACAAAGAATAGCCTGAACTTTTTGATGGCTTCGTGGGAAGGCTATCTGTGAGTGCCTACCTATTAGTTCCTGTTGTACATTCAACTCTTACATGTAAGTCTGATTTGGATTCTAATCACAAAGGAAGGTTAGCAATTGACACTAGGCAGCAGCCAACAACAGATGCTTGTAGCAGTATGTTCCACAAATCCGTACGGTAGACGCGGTATAAGTTGAAGCAGAAATACTTTGTTAGCGTCGGTACAAATGAGATCTGCACAACCTCTCCTGTCCCCAACTTGACTGATGCACAGTGGTGCCGACTTGTTGACAAGTGGTCAAGTGCACACCACAGGGTAATTTCTCTTCGTGTGCTTTCCTGTCTCCAACATGACTGATGCACAGCGGTGTAAACTTATGATGGAGACTAACACATAAATCTCATGCAGGAGGTTTCTGAGAAGAACAAGCTAAACCGGGGTAGAGTCTTGTTACCTTCAGCAACAGGATCACGCTGCTACGTTGCGCAGTTGCATTCATATGTAAGTGTCAACACGCTTCTAATGTAACCTCCTCATTCTTCTGCTTTCCATTATTGTTGCACTTCCGTCTATCTCCCGTGGCAAGTCAGATTATTCTTTAAGTTATATTCATGCATTAGGTACATCATCAGCACCAGAAAAAGAGCAACAATGCCGAACCCACTGAAGTCACTGATGATGTAGAGCTCCAAGTTGATGAAGATGCCAAACTCACTGAAGTGGATGTCGTGTTAGCCTTCAAGGTCTGCCATACCAGTAGCAAGAACAGTTTGAGTGCCGCGGCTAGAGACGCAGTTGTAAGTCCCCGTACATTCCTTCAGCAAGTGGTTTGTCCTTCTTTGTCCAACACTCTGTACATGTCACATCATATATTGTTAACGTGCATGGCTGCCTGTATTTCTGAGGTTTGTTAACAATTTTTAGTATCAGTTATCCAACATGCCTTTGTTCCCAGTTTGTTTAATGTTCCTTTTTCTAGATTGTTTATCCAATATAATCAGTAGGCTAATAATTCATCCTTACCTTTTATAGATGTTAATGGAAACTATATAGGCAGACGCTGTTGCTGATGGGCAGTCAAGATTGCCTAGTGCTGAGTTTGTTTCCAAGGCCCTCTCCCAGGCCAGCTCCAACAGCACTTTCTTGAAGAATGTTGTTATAGCCGCTCCCTCTTCGAGGTCGAGGCGTCGGTCATCTTCTGAAGCTTTGCTTCATGAAAAACTTGATGCTGAAAGATAGGGTCCATTTGTTCTGCATGAACGAGTGGAAGAACTCCAGAGGAACAGTGATGATCTACTGAGGAAGAGTGATGCACAACAGAGGGAGACTGAAGCAGCACATGAAGCGTTGGAGAGAAGCCAAAGGCAGTATGAGGAGCTGAAGAAGCAACAGGAAGATAGCCATCGCTTCCTTTCGCAGTTCATCCAGGCCCAAAGCAACCTTGGTACCTCTCTTCAGCTCTGATCATATGTGTGTGGAACTGTAGTGACCCTGGACATTCCCATTTATGTCGTAATGTGATTCTGAACAGTGCCCCGCTAATTGTGGTCATGTAATGAAACTATTTGTGGAACAATTTTGATGTATAATGTATAACGGTTCTGTGACGAAATGGTTCTATGACGAAAATAGTGCTGCGTCGAAAATGGTTCTGTGACGAAATAGTTCTGTGACGAAAATGGTGCTGTGACAAAAATGGTTCTGTGACGAAAATGGTGTTGTGACAAAAATGGTTTTGTGACAAAATAGTTCTGTGACGAATCGTGCTGTGACGAAATGGATCCATATAGGAAAGCCACGTGCCGCAACAGGAAAATGACACGTGGACAAATAGGGCACCGACACGTGGAAGAATCTGGAAATGAAACATGGGCCAGCAAGGAAAGGACACGTGGAAAAAAAGGAGAAGGACAATTGGCATAAGCGTGGAAGGACACATGAGCAAATAGGAAGCCGAAACTTGGCATAACGAGGAAAGGACACGTGGCCATCCTTAAAACCGACACATTAGCGAACAGGAGAAGGCCACGTGGACGAGCAGCACAACAACATGTGCACACATAGGAAAGAGGCACGTGACTGAATCGGTCGAGGCCACGTGGCCAAGTTGCAGGGCGACACGCGCACAAACGAGAAGAGGACACGTGGCTCCGTCTGGTAATGAATCGTGGCAATGTCCTAGAATGGCACGTGCCGTTGTCGCAAGGCGGCACGTGTCCACCTTAGGCGTGGACACGTGGCTGGAAAAATAGTGACACGTGTCGACCTAAGGCGAGGACACATGGCTGCCCGCAGAGTGACACGTGGGCTGCCCGAATAGTGACACGTGGGCTGCCCGAATAGTGACACCTGTCGACCTGAGGCGAGGACACGTGGGATGCCCAGATAGTGACACCTGGGCTGACCATATAGTGACATGTGGGCTGACCAAATAGTGACACGTGGCGTCGTGCAAGGTCATCATGTGTAGGTCCCCCTTTGCGGCACGTGACGCCTGACACGTCACTTGACAGCATGGATGACACGTCAACAGCCAACATGGACATTGCCATGTCAGCTGCCACCATGGATGACACGTCAACCGACAGCGTTGACGGCGCCATGTCAGCTGCCAGCGTGGGCTGGAACATGTGGAATTGGCTTTTTGTGACGTTTTGCAACTCATCACAGAAGCAAAATATGCTTGCTTCTGTGACAAACATTTCTTCATCACAGGAAAAAACAGTTCCGTGAAGTTTTTTGGAAGTTCGTCACGGTAGACCTAACAGGACGCGGCTTCTAAGATGAATGCAAATTCATCACAAATTCATCACGGAAATCCTTTTGTGACGTATTTCGTGTTTACAGGGACAAAAATCGTTCGTCACAGATGCCTTGATTTCCAGTAGTGAAGAGCATGAGTAGAACCACCAAAGATGATATCATCCACGTAAATCTGAACAATTGTGTCACTGCCTTGCCTGAGGAGAAAGAGAGTTTTATCAACCGACCCCATTTCAAAACCTTGATCAAGCAAAAACGTTTTCAAACGAGCATACCAAGCTCTTGGAGCTTGTTTTAAACCATAAAGAGCATTTTGAAGCTTGAAAACACGGTCGGGGTGTTTAGGATTTTCAAAACCTGGGGGTTGCCTCACATAAACCTCTTCCTTGTTTAGAAAAGCACTTTTGACATCCATTTGAAACAGTTTAAAACCTTTGGAAGCTGCAAAAGCAAGAAGAATTCGAATGGCTTCAAGACGCGCAACAGGGGCAAAGGTTTCATCATAATCTATTCCTTCTTTCTGGCTATACCCCTGGGCCACTAACCTTTCTTTGTTTCGAACAACCAAACCATCTTCACGTTGTTTGTTTTTGAAAACCCATTTGGTTCCTATAGGATGGCAGTTTGGTGGAGGTTCAACTAAAACCCAAACACGGTTTCTTTCAAAATTTTCAAACTCCTCATGCATGGCATTTACTCAATTTGGATCAGAAAGAGCATGTCCAACATCTTGGGGTTCAAAAGAGGCAACAAATGCAGAATGTGCAAAGTGTGAAATTTGCCGAGATGAGTGCCTACTGGTGCGTTCATGCAAGTTACCAATCATTTGTTGAGGTGGATGGCATCGCTGGATGTGTCGTGGTGTTGTACGCTCTGAAGTAGCCTCCCCCTCAACTTCAGTTGGGTCCTTCTGAGTTTCTTCTTCAACTTGATCATGTAGTGGTTCATGTCGATGTCCTGGTGTACTGGATGTAGAGGCTGGACCATCAACGAATGTTGTTGAAGTAGAACGTACAAGAACAACAGTTGGAACATGATCGATCTCATCTTCATCTTCATCATTGGCATTTGCTTCATCTTCTTCAAAGATGCTTTGTCTCATTTCATGTTCACCTGCAAGCTCAAAAGTAGAGGTCGTGCAAGGCATAGTCTCATCGAAAGTTACCTCACAAGTTTCCATAATCCGGTTAGTCTCAAGATTCAGAACACGATAAGCACGACTGTGAGACGCATAACAAAGAAAAATTCCATCCGAAGATCAGGATTCAAACTTATCCAAATTGCCTTGTTTGAGAATGAAGCATCTGCAACCAAACACTCTCAAGTGACTCACTTTGGGAGTCCGACCATACATCAACTCATAAGAAGTATTTTTCATGAACGCTCGCAAGAAAATCCGATTTGAAACATAGCAAGTTGTGTTAACGGCCTCGGCCCAAAACTTTCTAGGAGTCCTATGCTCATCGAGCATCATCCTAGCCATCTCAACAAGGGACTGATTTTTCCGCTCAACAACACCATTCTGAGGAGGAACATATGGCGATGAAAATTGATGTTCAAACCAAGATCATTGCAAAAGGCTTCAAAACGAGCATTCTTGAATTCTGTGCCATTGTCACTGCGTATAGCTCTCATGGCATGTTTTGGTTACTCGTTCTTCAACCTCAAGATCAAATCTCGAACAAAACGAAATGTTTCCTTCTTAGATTCCATGAAAAACACCCAAGAGTATCTCGAAAAATCGTCAACCACAACAAGCACATACCACTTCCCACCCGCCGAGCACACACGAGCTGGACCAACGGTATCCATATGTAATAGCTCGGCCGGGTGCTCAATCATCACCTGATTGACAGATGGGTGAGAAGTAGCAACCATCTTACCATGACGACATGGGTGACAAACAAGATCCTTCTCAAATTTCAGCTTGGGTAAACCACGGATCAAATCGAGAGAACTCAAACGAGTAAGCAAATCAAAGCTCAGATGACCAAGTCTCCTATGCCATTTCCACAAATCCGAAGAAGTACTAGCAAGGAGACAGCGAGACAAACCAAAAGACTTAGAGAAGCCAGCTCGAAAAACACGTCCAGCAGGAATGATACGACACACAAGATCTCCATGAGAATCAAGCACACGAGAACAACCTTTCTTAAAGCTCACTTCAAAGTCATCATCAAGCAATTCAGAAACATAGAGCAAATTGAAATGCAAGTTTTAAACCTTGTCAACATCCTTAAGCACAAATTTTTCGTTTACCTTGATTGTGCCCACCGATTGAACTTTACCTCGACTGTTGTCCCCGAAAGTGATGTACTCCTTGGTCATCACCGGGGTGAGGCTGGAGAACCATCTTGAATCTCCGGTCATGTGCCGTGAACATCCGGAGTCAATCAGCCACATGTCCTCCAGGCCTCCATCCTATTTCAGAAATTTTAGAAAGAGTGAGCAAACGACTCAACACTGGGGTTAGAAAAGTGTGTAGAGAACCAGTGTCGAGCCATTTGTTCAACAGTTGGGTTAGCAGCATCAAAACTCTCACGTCTCATTTGAGAACGACGATCACCATAATAGGAAAAACGTGGTCCGTCGTACCTCTGAGACCCAAAAGCACGAGTGTGCTGTCCATAGTCATATTGAGCATGACTAGGAACATGCTCGGCAACCCTGTGAGAAGAAAACGATCGAAAACCACCACCACGACTGGACTGAGGAGCAAATCTAGGCGCATGCACACCATGAGCAGGGTGGTACATGTCCTTATTGCCCCACTCACAATCACGCCTCAAAGCTTTCTTCCTTCGAAAGCAAAACTCCTCAAGGTGACCCTCTCGGTGACAGTACTCACAAAAGAACCTCACAGATCTCTCTGACTGTGGGTTAGCTCTCGCTTGAGGGTTCACTCTTGGCTCTGGATTAACTCTCACAAACTTCACAGGTTGTGGTGTCTTGGCTTTAGGCTGTGGGTTGCGCTCTCTAGGTGGATCTGGAAGTGTGTCAAGTTTGTTCTTCAAGTGGTTTGGTTTTTCCATCCAGACAGCTCTCTTAGGTGATTGTTTTGGTGGCTCAGTAAACACTCCATCTTTGGGGTTACACTAGGGGTTGGGTCTCTCTTCACTCGGCTCAGAACCCTCAGGTGTCTTGGAGGTTTTTGGTTTCTCACTCGGTTTCTCACCACTACACTCACCAACTTTCGCATACAACCAATGAAACTTATTATGCTCAATCACATTCTAAATTCCAAAACCATCAGCCCTTTTTAATTGCTTAATCATGATACCCAATTGAGGTTCACTACTTGACACCCAACTGAGGATTGTGCACAAGTAAGTGTTCTCATCATCAACAGATTGTTTAGCAAGCTTAAGGTCATGCACTTCAGCAATAAGAGCAGGGAAAACATCACATTTAGGAATTTTAGATTTAGCAGCATGATGTGATTTTTCAAGATTCTTAACCTTAGAGCAAGCATCATCTAGTTGACTCTGTAAAACAGGACATGACTTGCAAGTACCAAGCAGAATTATCCTAGACTTAACTTCATTCAAAGCATGTTTTGTTTCATCAAGTTCATCAATCAAGGAAGCATGCTTAGACTGTAAAGAAGCTAGAATAGCCATATGCACAGAGCATTCATCACATTCAAGTGCATCATCAACAGCAAGAGCAAATTTAAGCAAATCAATTTCATGCAATGCTTTCTCAAGCTCAACCTTCAGCTCGGATCGTTCTCGAACTGCTCTTTTGATCAATTTGTCTTAGTTGAGCAAGCAATTATTGAGTTCATCTACTTCTAGGAGAAGTTGCTCACGAGTGTGTATTACCTCAGCTTCTGACTCGGAGTCGTTGTCCTTGTGCTCCTCGGTGTCGATGGCCATGACGCAAGCTTCGCGATGGCACCACGCGTCCTCCATTCTGCCAATCCGGCTGCACCGGATGCGCACCCGGTTTTGAGGCCCAAACCGGGAAACCTGCCTGCACGGTGGTTTTGAGGCCCAAAACTACCAAACCGTCCATCTCCGCTTGGTCGCCACGCGACCGCCTCGATGATGACGCGTGTTCGACCTCCCGCCGAGCTTTCACGCCTTCAAGTCTTTCGCGCTCCCGCCGCACGGGCCGCCTACTTGACTTGCCATCGCCTTCATGCTCAACTTGGCCGACGTTGTCTCCATCCGTCGACGTACTCTTGCTCTTCAGTGCATCACGTGGATCGCCTATGACTCCGCCCGGACTTCTCCGGTCCCTCGGTCCAAGCCTACTCGCGTACATCCTTCACTTCTCTTGGTCCATCGGCATAAACCTTTCGCTTGACCTTCACCACATCCGCCGACCGCCATGTCGCATCCTGTGCCTGCACATCATGAGCCAAGAGACATCAAATTCACACGACGTTGTCAATCACTCATCACTTAGGGTTGACCACCATTGGTCCTCAGAAGTATCTGGCACATGGGTGGTCGAAGCGTACTCAATGGCTTTCTGGTCACGGTCGTAGGACTTCTATAGGTCACCGCAGAAGGTGAGAACCTGTTGGCGCTAAAATTGGCCGGATAGGAATCGGCCGATGGGTCTTCAGCGTCGGACACACGACCTGGGAGAATCTGCTTAGCTCCTGTTCGGGTTATTGCCCTGGTGCGGTTCGCGCGGAGTGCCAGTCAATCTGACCTGTTGATTGACAAGGAAATAGAGTATTAAATTCCAGGCGCGTCGATCGGCTGGGATTCCGATCTGTCCTGAGGAGCGCGTCGGCAGCGAATCGGCCGATTTGCTACAGACATGATCGGCTATGGATCAGCCGATAATCGTGTAGTAATTGTAAAGAAAACCACCGGAGCGATCTAAACAATTATTACAGAAGCAACACTTGAAATAGATCTAATCGGCTGTGAGATGATAAACCGAAGAAAAACAATGACGAAGCCGATTACTCTAATCTCAAGCTGGATAACTGGTGATAATACTAGAATAACAGGTAAAACTTGCAATTCTAGTAAATATCGATAACTGGTGAATAAATCCAAACGAAACCACAGCGATGCGCCCGTAGTTAAAGCTCGGATATTACTCGGTAAGCGGAACCTATCAATTGGCCGGAGATCAAGTTGATGCAGCCCTGCCAATCCGTACGAACTCGTGGAAGAAGAAAATATTGGCGAAGTCGCCGACTTGAAAGTAAATTGCTGGAAAAGTAGAAGTACTGTTGTTGATTGATGTGTTGATGTCTTTTCAAGACCCTGACGACTCCTATTTATACCCTAAAGCTGGGACTCCTGGTCGATCACGACTTGTTACAACCTTATTTAAATTACTATATCTATACGGACTTTAAAAAGGAAACGGACTCCCGCAGAATCTTCCGCCGCCGCTCCCTAATCCAATCAAGATTTCCTTCAATTGCTCCTCGACCGACTTAGCGTGCCCCCTTTGACCAGCTTTTGACCAAGATCCTCTGAAATAATCCCATCCTGTTGGCATAGGCTGTGCCACCAATCGGCCGATTTCCAACTGTTACTTCAATCGGCCGATTCCTTTCTGTAGCCTTCAGATCTGCCGCATCGGCCAATCTTCTCCTCCTGACGCCGATTCAACACGTGTCAAAATCTGGCGTCAACACATGCCCCCCAATTTCGGAGTAAAATATAACATTTCCTTCGAAACTCTTTTCTTTAATCCTTTCCTTCGAAACGGGCGCAGTAAAAATCTTCTTCCGTTCCGCGGCACAATGATTGCAATTCCCTCGAACCGGGCGCGCGAAACGACCGCTCCCCTGGAACTCGTGTAGACGGCGCGGTAAAAATACCATCTGTGCCCTCGCTTCCCTGATCTCTCTTAAGTACTGGCTTTCTCCGCCTCTCCTTCCCCACGAATCTAGCATTCTCTCTGTCGCATCACTGTTCGTCTTCCTCCAAGCTCTTTCGATTTTCAAGTGCTTCCCCCTTTTCGGCGATTGCTCCGACCCCCAATAGCGTCTCCATCGGCGACCACCCCATCTACAGAGGCTCCATCGGCTACTCCTTTGGCGGCGGCGGCCCAATCGGCGGCTTCCCCAGCGGCGTCATCGGCGACGATGGCTTCCATCCCAGAGGTAAATGCTCAAAATTTTTCCTTTTTTGCCTTTTTACCGCTTCAGTATTTTCCGGACCCTTTCTCAGTTTCTTCCTATTTCCCTTTTTTAGGCACTTAGGCACCGAATCACCATTCCTCTCTCAGAATCCCCTGACCTCATCTGTCTGGGCCCTATGGGGAGCCCTGATTCAACGGATCTGATCAGTTTAGAAACCCATAGGATCCCTTTTAAGCAGTCATCCATGGATTTAGATCATTGGGTAGGCACTTTCAGATCCTGGCCAAATGAAACACCCGGGTGGAGAGAATGGTACCAGAGGGTAGCCGGGTCTTGGAAGATTCAGTGGGAAGAACTCAAAATCGGCCAGTGCATAGACTTATCCCTGTCTCAGATGGAAAGGAACGAACCCTTGGTCATGGCAGCCTCTTATTTCTGGTCTGATGCACTTAACGCGTTCCTTTTCGGACACGGACCTATGACCCCAACTTTGGCCGATGTTCTACTGCTGACCGGCCTCGATATTTCCTCCGCCGATACCCCTTTAATTATCGGTTCAAGCCATCTCATCGGCTGGAGACCAAAGGGATCGGCGGGTGGAAAGGATACATCAGTAAAAACATGAAGACTGGGACAGTATCGCAGAGGGAGCATACTGCCTTCTTAATGATGTGGCTGGAGAAGCATTTCTTCTGTGGCAGAGCAGTCGGCCCCTCTTCCAACACTCAAGCTTTGGCAGAGGCTCTTTCACAAGGATCGGCCATCCCCCTTGGAAAACATCTGCTGGGATCGGCGTACCATCTGATGCACCAAATCGGCGTCAAGCTGTCGAAGGGGGAGCCGATAGGGAACCCAGGTGGTCCTTGGTGGTTCATCACCCTCTGGCTCAATTTACACATGAGCAAGGTTTCTCAGCAGCGGATAGAGACAAAGACCTTTCCCAACATCGAGTCAGAGGAGAATCCATCGGTCCGTCGCCGCTGCAGATCTTTTGGAGAAGCGGTATCGGCCTTTCCCGGCTGCCAATTCACTGCCACCCGCACAGCCGAATACTTCAGATGTTTCTACAATGGCCTTAGTGAAGAGATGATCAGCTGACATCCATATCAGGCCGTAGAGCCGATTTTCGAATTGCCCGTATGCTTTGATTTCTCCACTCACACCTTTGACAGAGAGTTAATGGACGTCCTGATCAAGCCGGGGATTCTGCCGGCCAACTTCTTCTCAGGAAAGGACTCACCCACCTATGAATTCTACTGTCCATCGGCTGCGGCAAGGCAACTGGGTTTTGGCCAACTGCCGATTCGGGTCTATTTCGCCGGCCAGGCAAAATTCAGAGATGGACTAACCTCAAGTCTTGATTACAGCCGGCTATGTGACCTAGTACCCGACTCCAGTACCATTGACTTGAATGGTTGGTCAGTTGCCTCTTTCGCCACCCAGCAGTTTAAATTATGGTGGGCAGAATGGAAGCAGCACCTTTTCTGTAAATCTCCATCATCTTACTGCAACATTCTGGACCCAGAGAACATCAACCCAAATGCAGCGGTATGTCCCTTTTCCTTAGCCGATTCCAATGTTATATTATCATCTTGTTGACTCATGTTCATCTCTTAAGTCTGAAAGCCATGTTCCCCCGATGCGGAGCCGAAGCGGCCGGCCGATCGATAGCCATCACCAATACACGCCGTATCCACTTATCGGCTTCCATGCTCCAACTGTCAGAGATATCTCTACCGGCCGATCAAGGCGAGCACCAAAAAGGCCAACATCGAAGATAACCAGCCGTCGGGTGCGAGCTCGCATTGGATCGGCCGATCAGACGGCAATAGCGTCGGCTGAAATTTCCCGCATCAGATTGGCCAGCCAGATGGCAGTGGTATCGGCCGAGACTCCCCGCGTTGGATCGGCCGATCAAGTAGAGGTGACACCCGCCGAGACTTCAGGTCCTTTACCCTGCCGATTGTCGAGATGGCCGATCCCCAAGTCACCGCTGAAGTCGGGGCAGCTGCAGCATCACTATTGGTAGAAGTTGTTCAGGTAATCTTTTTTATCTCATATATCCTCTAAATCTTCTACTGACATCAATTCTATTCCTCTGCCAGGCTGCACAAGTTATCCCACCGCAGTCTCCGCAATAATCGGCCACGTCTCAAGTGGGAACCGAGATTCCAGCAGCTCCTGCCGCCGAGGTAAACAATCTCTTACCTTGAATCCTTAATATTCAGAAAACTTAACCAATATTGATGCAGGCCGATTTGGGTACGCTGATTATAACGCCACAACAGGCATCGGCCAGGAGGCCCACAGAGGCATGGCAAATTTCTGTTACTATCTTATTTCAATTTCCCCTAGCATTTTCACGGGAATCTTCTTTCATGTCCTTTTCAGGAAGCTGGTCCAAGCCGAGCGCTAATAACCATCGAATCTTCTTCTTCCGATGAACCAAATGTGCTAGTCCCTGAAACAAGGGAAACACTTCCACTAGCGCAGGCAAGAGAGATTCGCTTCAAAGAGGTAACAGTCTTACCATTAGAATCGGCCGATTTCCTTTCACTGCTTGCTTACCCTTTACTTTGTTTCCCTACAGGAGCAAGATACCCCCAAAAATAGCATCTTTTCTTTTGCTGTCTCTTTGGCCGATGAAGAAGAAATCGCCTCACACGCAGTTCCATCGAGCTCTACCTCCGACGATGTCCGTTCCAAGCTCGAAAGCATTCGTACTCTCCTCCAAGATGACATCGGCCGATTGGTGGAAGATGCATCGCCGATCCGACGACTTTTCAACGAGGTCAAAGATCACATCCCGGATGAAGTGTCGGAAAATTTGGGGTATGCTGCCTATATAGAGGGTATGCAGATTCCGGTTTTCAGGGCGCTGCAACGTATGGCCGATCGTGCTCAGATGGCCAAAACTCAGGAGGAGGTCGACTCGTACAAGCATCGGACTCAGGAAGTACACCACAGGATCAACTTCCTCGAGAACTGCCGTCCGGACATCGTCGGCGCAATAGATCGGCTGAAATGGAGGAGAGCAGAACTAGCCAAGGAGATGGAACAGATAACCAAAGAGATAGCCGCTGAAGAGAAGAAGCTCCAAGAACTCCCAACCATCATCAGCGAGTTGAAGCAAGAAAGACAACATTTGGCCCGTGAAACAATAAGGCTCCATCGCCGCGTGTCAGAAGTACCAGGATCAGCCGACAATGATCAGAGAATAGTAGACTCGGCCGATCAAATTAGACCACGAGCGATTGTAGCCATAGATGCTTTCCTTGGGCTGTAAAAAATATGTTAAACATTATTGCTCCTTCAATGTCACTGCGCCGATTTGGTTTTGAACTGCTCCTTCAGTCTACCTTGCATTTATGTATGTATTTACTCCGATAGGACGTGTCTCACCATCCATCTACCTCCTCTTTATTTATACGCAGACCGTTCACCATCTCTAGAGGCACACGCATTACTTATCTCCTCTCCTTCCTTTACTGTCCCAAACTGAACGGCAGGATGTCTTGTTCGTCCTCCTCATCCTCTTCCTCTGTCAACCAGGTATGAACTCCCCCTCTACCTTTTTCTTAAGCATCTCAATCGCTCCGATACTGGGTAACTCCTTTTATCTCTGTTTAGCCAAACCGTCTCAGCCCAGATCTACAACGAGCGATAGAAATCATGCATTCAGAAGAGCCATTATCACAAGCAGACAGAAATCTGATAAGAACTCATGCTGAGGAACTAAGAGATCATGTCCCTGCCGCTGTCCAGGAATATTCGGACCTCATAAATGTTCATCTTTTGGTCCGCAAGCGACCATCTTCCGAAAAAAGTTCTTCACTTCCTTGTAAAGCCAAAACTGAAGTCGCCATGGAAGATCTAGAAGAGGAGAAGACCCGCCTGCTGAAAGAACTCTGCAACCAAGCTGAAACTGGAGCCACTGCAGAGGACTCGAAAGAGAAAAGGCTCACCCTTATGATAAAACTGGGTCGCATCGAGAGAGAAATCCAGCGTAGGAGTAATCAGTAGACACACCAGTATTTTTATTCTAAGGGCGACTTGTACCATGTCAGCCATGTAATCTGTAATTTCCATTCAATAATGAATCCCAATGTTTCCTTCACCAGATGTGTAGACACAAACCGATAAGAAATCGGCCATGTTATCTTGACATATTTTGCTGCAAGTTATGTATCTACCCAAATGCTTGGATAGTACCTCTTCAGATATCGCCCGTTTAAAGCTCTTGGGAATTCCTCCCCTTCGATTGTCTCCAGAATGTATGCATTACCAGGGGCACATCGGCCGATTCTATACGGCCCTTCCCAAGTGGGTGACCATTTACCGAATTTGGGATCCTTAGATCCTATCGGCAGCACCACCTTCCATACCAAATCTCCCTGAGAGAACTGTTTAACTTTGACCTTTTTGTCATACCATCTGGCTACCCTTTTCTTGTTTTCTTCTATGCTAATCAGGGCTCTCAACCGTAAACCCGCCGAATCGTCAAGTTCGTCTTTCATGAGAAAGGAATAGTCATCGGCCGTTAACTGATCCTGTAACGATATACGTCTTGACCCTGTTCTTACCTCCCATGGCAAGACCGCCTCATGACCATAAACCAAATGATAAGGGGATATTTTAGTGGCTCCATGACAAGCCATCCTGTATGCCCATAAAGATTCAGCCAAAGACATATGCCACTTCCTGGGTTGCTCTTCTATCTTCCTCTTGATTAGCTTGATTATCCCCTTGTTAGACGATTCTGCTTGGCCATTGGCTTGAGCATAGTATGGAGAAGAATTTAATAATTTAATTCCCATATCGGCAGCGAACTCTCCGAATTCTCCAGAAGTGAACATTGTCCCTTGATCAGTTGTGATGGTTTAAGGAATACCAAATCGATATATAATATGGCTTTTAACAAATTCAATCATATCAGCCGATGTCACGTTCCTTAAAGGAACTGCCTCCACCCACTTAGTAAAATAATCTGTAGCCACCAATATGAACTTATGCCCTTTGCTAGATGGAGGATGAATCTGTCCGATGAGATCTATTCCCCAACCTCTGAACGGCCACGGCTTAATTATCGGATTCATAGCCGATGCTGGTGCGCGCTGCACATTGTCAAACCTCTGACAGTCTTGGCATCCTTTGTAGTACCTGAAACAATCTTCAAGGATGGTCGGCCAATAATATCCATTGTTCCTGATCATCCATTTCATTTTGTGAGCCGATTGATGAGCTCCACACACGCCTTCATGGATTTCTCCCATCAGAGCCTTTGCCTCTTCTGTTCCCAGGCATTTGAGAAGAACTCCATCAATCGTCCGATAAAATAAATCATCCTCAAGCAACACATACTTTGTAGCCTGAAAACGTGTTCGCCGATCCACCTTTTGGGATGGATTTCTCAAGTAATCGGCGAAATCCTTTCGCCAGTCATCGGCCGCGAGCTCTAGCGTCATCGCTCCCTGAATCAGCCGATACCCAGAAGCATGTTGGGCCAGTCTGTTGGCTTCTTCATTATAATTCCTGGGGATATGCTCAATTATTACAGACTTGAACTCTTTTAAAAGTTGAAGACAATCCTCATAATAAATTCTCAAGATATCATCCTTGCACTCAGATCGCCCCGTCAACTGATCCACAATGAGCATGGAATCCCCAAAGATTTCGACTGCATCAGCTCTGACTTCCCTTAATAATTGGATGCCTTTTAGAACAGCTCGATATTCCGCCTGGTTATTAGTTGCAGAGGCTTCTATCGGCAGAGAGAAATCATAAGTTGCCCCCCGAGGCGACACAAGAACAATGCCGATTCCCGATCCGACCCCACACGAAGAACCATCAAAATATAGAGTCCATGGAACTGGTTCAACGGTGGCAATTTCTGGTCCACAATGCTGAACTACGAAATCGGCCATCACTTGACCTTTGACGGCTTTGGCCGATTCGTACCTTAAATCGAATTCTGACAAAGCCAGGATCCATTCTCCAATCCGCCCTTTCAAAATCGGCAATGATAGCATATACTTCACCACATCATCCTTGCACACGACTGTGCATTCTGCCGACAGCAAATAGTGCCTGAGCTTAGTACATGAAAAGTACAAGCACAAGCATAGTCGCTCCACCGAGGAATATCTTGTTTCGGCATCTAAAAGTCTTCTGCTGACGTAGTATACCACTAGTTCTTTCCCCTCAAACTCCTGTACCAACGCCGATCCAATAGCCTGTTCATCAGCCGATAAATATAACTTGAACGGCTTACCAGGCTGTGGTGGAACTAATACCGGAGGTGAAACCAGATACTGCTTGATATTCTCCAGCGCCCTGCGCTGTCCTTCTCCCCACATGAATTCCTGGTCGGGCTTTAATTTCAACAGAGGCGTAAAAGCCTGAATACGTCCTGACAGATTGGATATGAATCTTCTGATGAAATTGACCTTGCCGATGAGGGACTGTAGTTCAGTTTTATTTTGTGGGGCCACCACTTTGTTGATGGCGTCTATGGTCTTGCGGTTGACTTCTATTCCGCGCTCATGGACCATAAATCCTAAGAATTGCTCGACCGATACACCAAATGCATACTTGTTTGGGTTCATCTTCAGCCCATGTTTTCTTGTGCACTCCAGTACTTCCTGTAAATCGGCCAGATGATCTTGGTGACCTTTTGACTTGACCACGACGTCATCTATATAAATTTCCACCGACGAACCAATGAGCTTGTGGAAGATGTAGTTCATGGCCCGTTGATATGTAGCGCCGGCGTTTTTTAACCCGAAAGTCATAACCACCCATTCAAATAAACCAAGATGGCCTGGGCACCTAAAAGCCATTTTCGAAATATCTTCTTCGGCCATTAATATCTGATTGTACCCGGCATTCCATCCATGAAACTTATGACTTTGTGGCCTGTAGCAGCATCCACCAAGATATCGGCCGTCGGCATCGGATATCCATCCATCGGTGTAGCCTGATTCAAGTTCCTAAAATCGATGCACACACGTAATTCTCCATTCTTTTTGTATACAGGCACAATGTTAGAAATCCATTCGGCGTAGCGGCACTGCCGAATAAATCCTGCCTCAATCAACTTTGTAATCTCGGCCTTTATGTCAGGTAGAATCTTGGGGTTACACCGTCGTGCAGGTTGCTGATATGGCCGATATCCTGATTTAATAGGTGACCGGTGTTCAACAATAGACCGGTCTAGTCCTGGCATCTCATGGTATTCCCAAGCAAAGCAATCCTTGAACTCTTTTAATAAACTTATCAATTTACATTTGTACTCAGAATCCAAATTGGCACTAATGTATGTCGGCCTTGATTTGCTTCTATCTCCCAAATCTACCATCTCTAATAAATCGGCCGACGTAAACCCATGCCCAAGCTTCCCATCTTCTCGGACGAGCTGATCCATTTATTCTGAATCTTCAGAGCCGACTGCTTGGATCGGCTGTAGACCAAAATCGGACACTCTCAGGAAGTCAGTGTCCCAAGTCCTGCCAGATATACACTTGACGTGCTCGCAGCTCCACTGTTGCGTGTCGGCCGCTGCAACGCTGTAGACGGAATCGGCGACGACTATCTCTGTACTGTCGCCGACCCATTGCACAAGGCATTGATGCATTGTAGATGGGACACAGCAGTTTGCGTGTATCCAGTCGCGACCAAGCAGCATATTATAGGACCCCTTGCCATTAATAACGAAGAAAGTGGTAGGGAGGGTCTTACTACCGATGGTGAGGTCGACGCAGAGCGCTCCGCGGGTGGGTGACACGTTGACTTCGAAATCCTTCAGCATCATGTCCGTCTTGGTGAGGTCATCATCGCCCTTGCCCAGCTTGCGGAACATGGCATACGGCATGATGTTAACTGTCGCGCCTCCATCTACCAGTAATCTGGTGACGGGTCTTCCGTTGACATAGCCTTTGAGGAAAAGCGCTTTAAGATGCTGTCGTTTTTCCTCTTCTGGTTTCTCAAACGTAGCCATCATCGGCTCTAACACTAGTTGTGCCATTTGTTCCTCCTCTGTTCTTGTTATTTTATCCCGATCGTTTGGCGCCATGAACTCCATCGGCAGTATGAATACCATATCAATTTCGGCTGCCGATTCTTGGTTGCTTGTTTCTTGATCGTTTTTCTTTGGGCGCCAAACTCGAGATTTAACATTCCTTCTCTCTGGCACCTGTCTCTGTTCTTCTTCTTGATGCTCCCACTGGCGTAGGCGTTGGATCCTTCGCTTCTGGGATCTGGATAGGCCATCGGGACACCACCTGGGATTCACTGGTTTGGCCGATGATCTGGCGTGTTCCCAATCTGGTTCCCTTCCTAGGGGATCTTCGTCTGATACCCTATCATCGGCCATCTCTTCCAGCCGTTCATGCGCGCTGATCCTGCCTCCCAGTCCATCTCGCTGGCCGATCTTGCTTTTTGACCTGTTGTACTGGTCAACTCTGCCCCCCAGCCGATCATGCACCAAAACGCGCCGTTCCTCGCGCTGATTTCTGCTGATCGGCTCTGACCCTCTGTCCCTAGAGTGTGGCCTCGGGCGATCGTTGCAGCTCAATCCGTTACACTCCGGACAGTTATCGGCAGACGGCAATCTGATATCGTTCTACCAGCAGTGGATGAAGAACGGACATTGCCAGTGATCTTCATGCCGGCGTGTCGTCTCTTCTTGGTATCTTGCTTGTTCTTGCCGCTGCCGATATTTACTGAGTAAGAATTGGGAGGTGACGGGCTTGTGTGGTCGTTCTGGCCCTCGCCTGTTCCTTCTGATTTCTTCCGTCGTGATCTGCCTCCTGGGGTCGACGGCGCCGCCTCTTCTCGCCGATTCCGACGTCAGCACCTTGGTTTGACTTGAGTCTCCTCCAGCGTTAACCATGTTGGCCGGGAAGGGATGCTGATCTATCTTCATCGGCTTTGCCGATTTGGTTGGAGTTTCAAATTTAAGCCGCCCCTGCTCGATGGCCGATTGTATCTGCTGGCGGAAGACTTTACATTCATTTGTATCATGAGAAGTAGCGTTGTGCCACTTGCAGTATTTCATCTTCTTAAGTTGATCGGCCGTAGGGATGGTGTGATGTTGAGATAGCTTGATTTGTCCTTCCTGAAGCAATAGATCAAAAATTTTATCGGCCTTTGACGTGTCAAAACCGAACGTTTCCGGCTCTTTCTTCCCAAAAAGGCATGATATCGGTTTTTTCCCTTTGACCCATTCTGCCAGGCCGATTTCCTCTTCCGCATCGGATTCAGATCCTTCCAAGTATGCCACCTTCTTTTGGAAGTTCCTCCGCTGTTCAAACGGTCGGACCTCTTGTCCTGACAATCGGTGGACGATTTGGCTCAGGCTTTCAAACTCTTGGGCAGCATATTTTTCTTTGATCTGTGGCAAGAGGCCTTAGAAAGCGATATCGGCCAACTGTGCATCGGTCAGAGCCAGACTATAGCATTTGTTCCTGACTTCTCTGAACCTCTGTATATACCCCGTTACTGGTTCATCGCTCCTCTGCCTGAGACTGGTCAAATCCGAGATCTTCATCTCGTGTACTCCTGCATAGAAGTACTTGTGGAATTGTTTCTCCAGATCGGCCCAAGTAACGATAGAATTTGGCGGTAAAGTGGTGAACCACTGGAAGGCCGATCCGAACAGAGACGATGAAAATAAACGCACCCTCAGAGCATCTTGCGTGGCAGCTTCTCCGCACTGGATGATGAATCGGTTGATATGCTCCACAGTGGATGTATCGTCCGTCCCTGAGAACTTGGTGAAATCAGGAACTTTGTAGAGGTGTGGGAACGGCAGCGAGTCATAGGCCGATGGATACGGCGCTTGTAAGTATAAGTTTGAACTTTCGGCTTCAATCCAAACTGATCCTGGATTACTTCTGCTATTCTTGCTGTCCAGTCCACCTACTGCTGATGAACAGTTGTTCGTGGTGCGGGCGTGTGCTGAAGGGCTGGTACGGCCGGGTGATGAATCGGCGAATTTTGCTGAGCGGCCGATAGTTGATGGCGAAACGAGTCCGTACCCCCTTCGTATGTCACTGCTGGCGCCGTGCCTCTCAATGCTTCTACAGTATTTGCCCCCCTGCCGATTTCTGATAAGATCGACTGATACTGGGGAACCGTCGGCCGGGCGGCCGATTGGTATGGCACCTGGGTTGAATAACTTCCATATCCGTTCGCTGTTTCGGGAAAATACGCTGTTGCTAATGTTCCCCAAGGCGCTGAGCTTGTAGGCAGTGACTGCACAGAAGCAATCTGAACGGGTTGGAGCGGTGTCTGTGATGGGAGACATGGTGCACCGTTGTATCTTGGAGATGCCGGGGGCAGTGGAGAGTTGTACCCCTCGCGTTGCATCAATATCGGCTGAGGAGCCGATTGGGACGTGTATGGTAAGCTCCTGGCTGGCAGAGTGGTCGGCGGGGCGTATGCCGGTCCCTGATAGCCTTGGACTGCTCCGCTGGCCAGAGAGCTGACGACGGCGTTATACACCGTGTTGGTCATCACTGAGGATTGGTCGATAAGCGCCTGATACACGGACTGTTGAATCATCTCTGACATCTTGCCCGAGTCCTCAGCGATGGTGATATGGCGAGGCGCTAGAATAGGAGTCTTCTTGACTGCTTCCCCACTTCTGGTACGAATGAACGACTGGAGGTACATCTTCTTGTAATCTTCTAGATGTTTGGCCAATTCTTCCCTCTGGTCGTCCTTGAGATCTGCTTCTGTGACCTCAATGATGTTGCTGTCGGAGATTTCTGCGTTTTTTGACATATCAGATCTTGGATGGTCTCACTGGGCGTGCCAAAAGTGTGTTGGCGCTAAAATCGGCCGGATAGGAATCGGCCGATGGGTCTTCAGCGTCGGACACACGACCCGGGAGAATCTGCTTAGCTCCTGTTCGGGTTATTGCCCTGGTACGGTTCGCGCGGCGTGCCAGTCAATCTGACCTGTTGATTGACAAGTAAATAGAGTATTAAATTCCAAGCGCGTCGATCGGCTGGGATTTCGATCTGTCCTGAGGAGCGCGTCGGCAGCGAATCGGCCGATTTGCTACAGAGATGATCGGCTATGGATCAGCCGATAATCATGTAGTAATTGTAAAGAAAACCACCGGAGCGATCTAAACAATTATTACAGAAGCAACACTTGAAATAGATCTAATCGGCTGTGAGATGATAAACCGAAGAAAAAGAATGACGAAGCCGATTACTCTAATCTCAAGCTGGATAACTGGTGATAATACTAGAATAACAGGTAAAACTTGCAATTCTAGTAAATATCGATAACTGGTGAATAAATCCAAACGAAACCACAGCGATGCGCCCGTAGTTAAAGCTCGGATATTACTCGGTAAGCGGAACCTACCAATTGGCCGGAGATCAAGTTGATGCAGCCCTGCCAATCCGTACGAACTCGTGGAAGAAGAAAATATTGGCGAAGTCGCCGACTTGAAAGTAAATTGCTGGAAAAGTAGAAGTACTGTTGTTGATTGATGTGTTGATGTTTTTTCAAGACCCTGACGACTCCTATTTATACCCTAAAGCTAGGACTCCTGGTCGATCACGACTTGTTACAACCTTATTTAAATTACTATATCTATACGGACTTTAAAAAGGAAATGGACTCCCGCAGAATCTTCCGCCGCCGCTCCCTAATCCAATCAAGATTTCCTTCAATTGCTCCTCGACCGACTTAGCGTGCCCCCTTTGACCAGCTTTTGACCAAGATCCTCTGAAATAATCCCATCCTGTTGGCATAGGCTGTGCCACCAATCGGTCGATTTCCAACTGTTACTTCAATCGGCCGATTCCTTTCTGTAGCCTTCAGATCTGCCGCATCGGCCAATCTTCTCCTCCTGACGCCGATTCAACACGTGTCAAAATCTGGCGTCAACAGAACCCCACCCTTTCCTGGCATCTTTAGGAGTAAGTAGACGTAGTGGGGCACGGCCACGAACTTGGCCAATGCGGGTCATCCTAGAATGGCGTGGTACAAAGTCTCGAAGTCAGCCACTTCAAACTTGATGTAGTCGGTACGGTAGTTTTCCCGCGTGCCAAAGGTGACGGGGAGGACTACCGTGCCCAGGGGTGTGGCAGCGTTCCTAGGTACGATGCCGTAGAAGGGAACCTTACTGGGGGTGAGCCGATAGATGAAGGTCGCCCACATTCCCCTTAGAGTACTCACGAAGATGAGGTTGAGGCCACTGCCCCCATCGATGAGTACTTTGGTGAGTCTGACGTCCGCGATGACTGGGTCCAGGACGAGCGGGAGTTTTCACGGCTCAGAAAAATTAGTCCACTGATCAGCCCTGGAGAACAAGATGGGGACCACCGACCACCGGAGGGGTCGTGGTACCCCAGGTTCAACGTACATGATTTCGCGGCGATGAAGCTTCTGAGTCCTTTTGGAGGCAAATCCCGATTGCCGCCAAAGATGACATTGACGATCTTGGTCCTGAGAAGTCAACGGCGTCTATCTTGTTCTCCGGGTCTTCGTCATCCTTGTCCTTCTTCTTCTTCTTCTTCTTATCGCCCTTCTCCAAGGGCGGAGCGTTGAGGGACTTCCGGAGCTGGTAATACTCGAAAGCGGCGTGCTTTGAGTGTGGGTGCCACGGGCATTGCTTCTGCATGAGCTTGTCGAACTCCTCTTGAAGATTGGATGCCTTCTTGCCTCGCGGGGCGCGATTGATAGCCGCGACAAGATCGTCTGGCTTGCGCTTTCGGGAAGATCTTGAGTAGTCCCACTGGCTTCTGTCGTTGCGATGGTCGTTGCTCTGCTTGTTCCTATAGTCTTTGCCGCGCTTCGAGAACCGATCGTGTTCTTGCTCCTCTAGGTCCGCCGACGTCTGCATCATGTCACGGAGGGCAGCAACAGTCTTGGGGTGGTTGCGGCCGAAGTCGCGGAACAAAGCTTGGTCGGTGAGGCCGTTGTGGAAGTCGTCGATGATGTCGGTCTCCGAGATGTTGGCGATCGTGGCCCGGGTGTCGAAGAAGTGGCGAGTGTACGAGCGCAGGAGCTCGTTCTTTTCTTGTTTGCACTGGGACAGGTCATGACGAGTACCTGCCCTTGCAATTGCTCCCTGGAAGTTGTCGATGAAGACGTTCCGCAGTTGCTCCTAGGAGTCGATGGAGTTATTTGGGAGCCTCTCCAGCCGCATGAGTGGGGCGGTTTCCAGGGCCATCAGGAAGTAGACGACCTTGGTGGTGTTGGTGCCGCCTGCAACCTCAATGGCGGTGGAGTAGCATTGGACCCACTGTTGAGGAGATTGCTTACCGTCGTACTTGGTGATGCCGACTAGTTTGAATCCCTCTGGTACTTGTAGTTCTCGAAGCAGGAGGAAAACGCAAGAAAACAATCATTGTCGTCACGTGCGGTGTTTCCCTCGGCTCCGACGCGTTCCCTCCTCCGGTTCTCAATGACGGAGCTGGCGCCATGCCCGAGATTGATCTTGTCGAGGAGATCGCTCGTTGGCAGCTTCTCGAGTTCCGAGCAGCGGTAGTTGTGAACGGACCCCTTTGGATGGGGTACATGGGTTGTCGGGCAGCTTCCCTGAGGAGCTGCGGGGCGGCTTCCTTGCGGACCATCTCCGCGGCTTCTGTGTTGGTTGTTGGAGGGGGCAGCCTGTCGCCTAGGGTGACCCTCGGGTGTTCTGCTGGCTTGGCTGTCGCCAGCTCCATCGGTTCTTGCACGCGAGAGAGATGGCATGGGCTGTTGCTAATTGATTTGGAGTAGTGCCTGTTGTGCCATGCGAAAGGTTGTCTGGACTTGAGGGTCGGGATTGCCAGCGAGTACCGGCGATATTGGCTTGAGGGGTGTTGAATCCAGCGTCCTGTGTTGCTGCAAACTCAGCGTCGAGGTCGCGTTGAACGCGGTGACGTCGTTCGTTGGCATCCCTTATGCGCTTAGCGCGCTTCCTGTTGCGTAGCCTACGGGCCTCACGATCCTCAGGGGTCTCATTGGCAGCATCTGCAGTGTTCTCATCGTCGGAGATCTGCTCACGCCTTTCATTGTGATGCCTGCTGCTAATCTCGTCAGATTCTGCCATGAAGACGTGGCGGTGTGGAGAAGGGTCGTCGGAGCTGTAGTTGACGAGTACAGTTCCGCTGGGGGTGGTCTCGAGTGGTCTGCCCTCTTGAAAAGGCAGGGAATCGAGGTGGGCGACTAGTCTTGCGTCGTCTTCGAGTAGTTCGGAGGGTTTCATGACCTTCCAGTACACAAAGCGACCCTCCGGGGTGGAGGTTATAACCAGACCCTGGCCACCCACGTAGGATTCGGCCTCGGGAGCGGAGTCTGAGTCATAGTCGTCGAAGAGAGGAGCCTCCCGGCCTGCGGTGGCGTCCCTCTCTCCGAGCTTGAGTAGTTCATCCAAATCCTCCTCCAATGCGGAGAGTAATTCGGACTGTGTGGCCTCCTGGTATACAGTGGCTGCGTTGCGTAGACCGAATGGGAATTAGTTACGCTGTCCCCGGATGGAGTCGAGTCCGATCCAAGGAAGCTTGGGGCAACACGAGTCGGAGTCACATCAAAAACGGACAACATCTCGGTCTCCCTGGCGAGGTCAGAAGCATCTCGCCGAGGTTGTCGATGAACTCGTCGAGATCGCTGCTTGGTGTTGTTGCAGGTGCCTCCGGCTTGTTGTCGACGAGGTGCCAATGGAAGTCGCCTGCGCCATCAGAGACGCAGACCTAGGAGTCGAAGACGAAAGTTGTGCCCGCAGGGGACACGGCGCTGGTGAAGCTGAAAGTTGCCATCGAATTCGCCGGTGGATCTTCGATGAGCTCCCCTACCTGGCGCGTCAGCTGTCGGTATTTTACCGGCAAGCCTACCTAGGGATCCCTAAGGTAGTAGACTTATGGTTAGGGTGTCGCCGAGATCAGGAACTCGATGGTGCAAGGAACATAAGGGTTTAGACAGATTCTGGCCGTAGTATGCGTAATACCCTACGTCCTGTATTGTTTGTATTGCCTTGAGGTTATGAGATATGTTCTGGAGGGGTCCCTGCCCGCCCTTATATATCCTGTGGGGACAGGGTTACATGGAAGTCCTTGCCCCGTACAAGGTTAGGAGTCCCACCCGAGTACTTTCGGGTAGTTTCCTTCTATATACCGGCTAATTGTACTCGTGTCCAAGTACATTACAGTACGGATAAGGTATGGGACATGCCCCACCCCTTAGTCTAGAATGTTCTACACCATGCGTACAGTCCCGTGGCCCCAAATCTGACATCATCATGTCGTCCCAAGCAAGCAAATGACAGTGTTGAAGCGGATAAAGACCCGTAGCAACTATGCTAGTTAATTATAGAAAGGTATATATCTCAAAGTACAATAATTTTTTTACTAAATTAAATCATACCATATATTCACTGCATAGATCTACTCATGTGGAGTCCAACAAAATTGGATTTTCCATTTTATAATTTTTTGTTTACTATGAATTTTTAAAAATTTAGCCAAAATAAATATAAAACAAAAAAATAAAACCACCGAGAAAAATAGCCAGGAGGTCATGTATCCAATATTGTGAGTCCGATGAGTCTAGGAGGATGGTTCCATTATTAAGGGAAAAAATGCGGACTCGTTGCAAAGTTTAAAGAGGTATAAAGGATTTTTTTCTAAAAATGAATAGTATGACCCAAACTCAAGAAATAAGCAAATAGCTCACCAATGGCCCAAAATACATTTGCTCCCTTGACTTGAACGATCGCGCCTTAAAAAAGAGTTTTTTTATTGGCACTTGAACCTTGGAAAAGTATCGTTACTATTCATCTATTTGGAATTGTGCCATTATAACTTCATACCGCTCAAACAAACGCCACGAAATACGCTTTGGATCAAATCGGACCTAGCTCTAGGTGTATATGAGGCGGCTCTATATTTTTGTATGGACACCGATGCCCTTGGGTCAAGTGGATAAGGTCCACGACAACCCCTCTATCTTCCTCCTCGCCTCCCTCCCTCTTCTTCCTCCTCTATTACAAGTTTTGTTTTCCCAAAAGCACTAAGAGATCATTATAACAAAACATAAGGATAAGTGTTGCCATTTCACCTCTATTATCTTGTCATCAAAGATCTTCAAAGCATGTATGCGCCAAGAATATCCCTCAGCTGCACATTTAGCAATGAGCTACTGTGACGACTTTTGCAAACTCAAACCTTGTCAGAACTAAAAAATAAGCAAATAGCCCACCAATAGCCCAAAAATCCAAAATATATCTGCTCCATTTGCAGCGGCGGAGCTAGATCAAAGAATAAAGGAGGGCCAGCCTTTGATAATTGAGGTACTAAAGCAATGAATAATATTAAAACTACTATTTATCTAATAGGAATTTTGTGGCAAGGGGCCATGACCCTCTATGGCCACAATTACCCTCCGCCGGTGTCCGCTTGACCAAACCGATCGCGCCACTAGAAGAGAGGGAGAGAGAGGTGCATCGCGGGTTCGCGAACCTGCCCATCGCGCCTCCTCTTCCCAGTCGCTGAAGCGCCGCCGTCCGCGCCCAGCGGCCAGCCTTGTGATCTCTAATCACACGATTCGTGTGTGTTTGTTACTGTACAAAGTTGCTACAGATTGTCGTTGTGTACGTACTTGTTTGCTGAACTTGTGTTCAAGTGTCAGGTTGTGCTTTCTTCATTCAGTTGAAAAATATAAATGGGATTTAGTGTCGCAATTGTACTGACAGCCAATGATTGTCATGATTTTAAATAGAAAAAGTTTACGTCTTACAGTGAAATTGTTGGCACAGCGTAATTTAAATTAGCAGAAAGTAATTATATCAAATAGTGTTAGCAGAAAGTTCAGTTAGCCATACTTGCTTGCTGGTCAAAGGATAACAAAACAAATGTCTTCAGTCCATTTTGCTGATTATTATCTATTTTACTCATTGGACTAATCGCTGATAATAATTAGGTTTACCTGATTGTTTGTGAGACAATAGATGGATGATCGTCTGGTCTATAAAGGCAATTGGGATACCTTTCATAATAGGGTGTTCTGCGAGTTATGCTCGCTTTATTTGGTATGTGGCCACCATGTAAGCAGCGATCCATCCAGACCTGGGATTGCGCACTCCTCTTTTGTTTGAAAGGAATCCTAGCTTTCTCGGGTGGATTTTCCCTCCATTTTAGAGTTGTTCATGGAGACCTCTTACCTGCTACGAGCAATGAAATCCCAGTTTCTGTCCCTCGCCATTTACTTGCTCATTTTATTGATGCATGGTTCTGGTTTGGTCGTGTTGACAAGATCGACTGATCTCAGGTCATGCCATAGGACTTGGGACTCGAGGCGAGGATATAGTTCAATTGAACACCCATACCCAGCGCTAAGTTCAATTGAGCCAATCACATGATTTCTGGTATTGTGCCGCTGTAGCTTCCTACAACAATTGCAAAATTAGAGCTAAAACGATGTGTGGTTAAAACACTTTTCCCTTGTAGATTAACGAAATTCTCTTAGCATCATCATGCTCTGTTCGATTATTGAGTTGTCCCTGTGCTTTGCTGGGATGATTACCGTTTTTTAAATGGTTAAAGTAAAATATTTCAGTCATCATATTTCAGTATTTAAATAATGAGGTAAACTTCTATGATTGTTTATTGTGATTTCATTTAGAGGGTATTGATTATGTTTAATTGTATATAAGACATCGAACAGAAGATTATATTTTGACAACATAGATATCAAAGAATAAAAATCAATGCTTCGCTATCCCTTATGCATTGGGTTGTATTTAGGATGTTGTGGCCTTGCTTGATCCCTTTTCCATTCCAATTTTTTTGACACTTGAAAGGATTACTTTGATCCCTAGATGACGTGGATATTTAGCTCATTCTGTCCTAACCTTTATACAAAAGTGGAAATCTAAAAGCTCGTCTCTATTTTATCCTCAATCCTTCACTTGATAACATTTTGTAGTGTTCTTGCAAGAAGATAAGTATTGTAGAATGTCACAGATGTATAGAATTTCTTTTGCACTTCAGTCCTCAGGTAGGATCAAAACTTAGAAAGGTGTGAGTAGCATGTTTCACAGATGTTAAATCTTTGGCACCTAGAATTTAAAGATGACGGTGGAAGGTTTTCTAGAACATATCTTGTACAGTTGGGCTCCACTTTAGTAGAAATTGTATATTAGCATATCACTAGTTGTGTTGAGTATTGTGGCCTTTTCTTTTTATATATCTTTTGAGATAATAGGCCCTACAGTCTTATGCCTTGCTTGTTGCACACCAGGTAGTGCAATGAAGGTCAAGATTCTTCAGTGGCACGCGGTAGCTTCTTGGACGTGGGATGCACAAGATGAGACATGTGGCATATGCAGGATGGCATTTGACGGCTGCTGCCCTGACTGTAAGTTCCCTGGTGATGATTGCCCGCTGATCTGGGGCGCCTGCAACCATGCTTATCATCTTCATTGCATACTGAAGTGGGTCAATTCTCAAACATCTACACCCCTTTGCCCCATGTGCCGTAGAGAGTGGCAGTTTAAGGGCTAAGGCACAATGACACATCTGGAGCTGTATTATCACCAAGCTGCTTTCATTTCTCATTGGAGAATGCTGTATTGTTTGCTGAAAAGTAGAAATCCTGATTGTCAGCACCTGTTTAAGTGACCCTGTGTACGCTTCTGACTTTGTGACGAAGCAACTGAACCACAGCTAGGCACCTGCTTAAGTGACAGTGTATGCTCCCTGATTTTGTCGCAAGTTTGTTTGTTCCTATTGTTTAACTTGTGAAGGATTCCAAGTGTCACACCCATAGCTATGCAGTTGATTGTATTCTTTTTCTTTGCAGAATCTGCCCCAGAATTGTTTTCCTTTTCTAGAGCGAGCAAGCTGTCACAAAGTTTAAGTTGTATGCTATTTAGAAACAATTTCTGTGTCTGTCTATTTCTCTAAAAATATATTAAGCTCTCCCTTCTCAATATAACCCAAAGTACTCGATACTTGTGGTATCAGCAAGCCTTGTGTTTGTGTGCCGATGATCTGGGACATCCAGACTGCATCTTGACCTTTTCAAGGTCCTTGAAACTGAATCCATTTCGTGTAGCTGCACTGCATCGTGCTGTGCTGTCCCAGTTTGTTCGGTGTTGAATCATTGAACCGCTGTTTCCGTTCTGCTCGGCACACGGGATTGCTGGAGGCTGCAGCTGCTGGCCTGTGCTGCAGATCACAGGTAGGTTGGTGCCTGCTGCTGCTTCTGCTAGGCCGCAATGGTGTTGTGATAGGGAGCTGAGTTGGGACCTCGTGGTCCTGGAACAGCTCTGCCCCGCGGAAATTACGCTGACATCGCAGGTCTTCAAACGCGATTCGCGTCAATAAAGAAAACCACCGAAATGAGCAGCTAGCCACCCCGGGCGAAATGAGCATGGGGGGCGGGTTGCGAAAAACTAGAGAATTTTGAGAAAGGGGAATTGTAGCCAAAGATTAATATGCATCTTATTATCCTCCAAAATAAGGAATATCATGCCACGTTTGACGAGATGATGTGCGTGATCTCCCCCCATACTGTAGCTCAGGAAAACCACACGCAAGTCGTAACGCGCCGGTCGTCGCCTCCGCATCGCAGCTCAGAGCCGGTTGTCTGCGAATTTACAGTGAAGCAGGCAGGCGCGAAGCAGCCCGGCAGGAGTAAGGGGGTGTTTGGACTGTGGCCACACTCTGCCACGCCACAAAGCTGTGGCGGGGACTGTGACCGCCACACCTGCCTACCACTGTAGCGCGGCGAGTTGTGGCTATAATCCAAACAAACCCTAAATGCCTCGCTGGGCGCCCGAGTCCAACTTATCAGCGTGAAGCACTGGAGCGTGGGTGCCGCCCGGATGTACCACCTGACACCCCGGGCGAAACGAGACAAAACAAAGAATGAGATGACGGGCGGTCACACCTGACACCCCGGGCGAAGGGAGGGCGAAAACCGTGTGGGGCAAACGAAAACAACTGCCGACTGCGAGCTCGGAAAACCCAGGAAGGATGAGCGGCCGACGCGACGCATTCGCTTCCTCCTCCCGCACCCCGGCGGACGCAACCAACGCACCCGGAGCTCCCTCCCTCCTATTTAACTCATCTCATTCTCCATCTCATCTCGGCGTCTCGCCATCGCTGCAAACCAACCAAAATCACCTAAGCAAAGGCAACGCCGCAGGCAACGAAGCAACATTTTACGATCGGCCTCTGAGATTTCCAGTAGTGAGCGCGCAATGGCGGCGGGGAAGGCGGCCGCGGCGAAGAAGCTGTCGTTCGGGACGCGGGCGTGGCGGGCTGGCGGCTGCTGCGCCTGGCGGGGCTCTGGGCGCGGCACACAGCCTGCGGCTGCTCCGCATGCTCCGGCGCCACGGGCACGGCCTCGGCGGCAGCTCCCGGGGCGACCGCCTCCGGTACAACGAGCGCGAGTTCTCCATCGACGAGACGCCAACGTTCCGGTTCTGTACCCCGTTAGGCATTTGTAACTATGATATCACGAAGAAAAGAAAGCATCCACGCACTTTATAAATATATTTTTTTCTGGCAGTGTTTGGCTAATAGATTTCGGGAGGTTCAATAGTATTCTTTGAGAGAGAAGAAGCCGAAAGTAGACAGAGTCTATATTCTAATTTGCTAATAATTTTTTCAAATCTTTGTTTATGGTTTTTTACGGTATAGAGTTGGATAGCTAGACCAGTAGCTTGAGGAACTAGAGTTGACAGTTGATATTGATGCAAATGGTGTGTACAAGGGCAACCCTGTATGTAAAAGGTGGGGTACCAACTGGTTTTTCAAATCTTTTCAAAGCTTTGCTTGCGATGTCCTCAAAAGTTGCTTTTTATTCATATTGTTGAATTAAATTACAAATATTAAGAAGATAGAATCATTTGGAAGCAAGCTAAACAGGAGACGGTCGTGCGGTCTGGTTGGTACCAACTGTTTTTTTTTGTCAGATGGCACGCAGGGGAGTTTTCCTTTCCAATAAAGAAGCTGCCGTATGGTAGACATATATTACGAGCCGTAAGTTAGCCACCTCGTATAAATTAAGAAAATTTTTGCACGGAGTGGAGGCCTTCGTGACATTGTTTGAGGAAAAAAATCACAAATAGGGATTTCTCTGCGTGGAAAATAAAGAGTGCGGGCATGCCAGTATACCGAGTACACAAAAGAAATTAGACAAAGAATATTAAGGGAACACAAACTTTTATTCATATTTTGGAAAAATACAAATACCGATTCCCTTGTACATATGTGCGCTCCATAGCCTGCAGTTGGGCAGATCTGACTTGGGCGATATGGTCTTCTGGTTCTCGGGGCCTCGGAAAGCTCCCGGTTAATTATCTCCGTAAGATCAGCTTGCCGGAGTACCTCATCGTCATCTTCGGTCTTCGCTTCACGTTCTCCATGCACGATGATGGTGGTGGTGTAGATGTGGGCGTCGGCGTCGTTCATGGCCTCGTCGATGTCCATAAGCCGGTGTAGCACAGCTGGAACATCAGCGGCGTCCGCCCGTGTCTTTCGGCCTCGTCGGTCTCGAACGGCGTAGTAGTTGTAGTAGGAGTATGTCGGGTCACGTGAGCTGGACCGAGTCGATGTTGCGGCAGCTTGATCGTGGTAGAGATGATCCTCGAGATGACGATTCCACTTATCGAGATAGGACCGTGAAGGCACAAGCTAACTGGGCACTTGAACACAGTGCTCCACTCGTGAACGTCTTCACATGTTGGTACCGGTCGGTTGCTTGCTTGTTAGCTTCGTGGCTGTGCATGAATGCATGCAGCTCCGTCCAGCGCACGTACACGTCATGGGGCCATCCTCTCCAGCTCCGAGCGAATGGCATGCGGCACCGTGCCCTCTGGCAACCTCGGCCGCATCACCGTCATCTTGCTGTTGCCGATGCAGTCCTGTTGCCTGCCGTAGATGCTTTCCCGTCGTCGTAGGTGTTGCTTGTAGTCGAATCGCCGCCATGACTGGCCGCGGGGTTGTCATTGTTCACGGCTCCCTGGCCGTCCGACAGCCTTACAGCGGGGCCGTTGTTGTTCATGACTCCCTGGCTCTCCAGCAGCCTCGCATCAACGTCGTCGTTGTTCATGACTCCATGGCCCTCCGGCAGCCTGCAACAGCACCGTTGTTGTTGGCGCCTCCATGGCCCTCCGGCAGCCTTGCAGCGGCGTCGTTGACGGCGGCGGCAGCTCATGATCGATCGTGGGGTGCTCGACGCGGATGATGATGATCTCGGTGCAGATATACACGAGCTCCGGGGCAGTAGGGACGCGTCGGCGTCGGCGGCGCCATCCTCGCTTGGGCATGGCTTGCTCAACGGCCACGGCTCGGGCATAGAACTCAGGCCACCTTGTATGGCATGGCGTCGGGTTGCGGCGGCCAGTGTCGTCGTCTTGATGGCGACCGGCGACGGAGGCTGCGGACGTGTAGTTGCTGGGCATCAATGAACTCGATGCATGGCCATCTACACGTGGTGGGCGTGAGCTATCGGCGACGTGGTGATGGCATCGTCGCGGAGTTGTAGATGGTGTTGACGGCGTCCTCCGCTGCTTGGTGCCGGCGAGATCGGCCACCACTCCGGTGCGAGTCCGAGCTTCGTCGATGGCGTGGTTGTGGTGTTAGGTCGGTTAATTGGATCTAGGTGCGGATGGCTCGGTGTGGTGCTCTGTGTGTAGATCTAGGAAGAACACAGTCGTGTGCGTGCGTATGCGTGTGTACGAGATCGAATCGGTAGGTTTTAGAGTATCACCTTGTTCTGAAGAAGACGATGCCATCATCGTCGTTGATGGTGTCTGCACTAGGGCAGCGACGCGTAGTGCAGAGCTCGGAGCCCATCCGCTCTAGGGCGGCGGTGGCCGGTGCAGTGTAGATCGGCCGGTGGTGCTTCCCGCCGCCGCAGCGCCACCCCTCGAGATCGGGTTAGGGTTTAGGTGTTGGTGGGGAGTCGGGGCACGGCGAACCTTGGCGTGCGTGCCCCCCGGCCCCCACCTCTCTATTTATGTGGCGCTGGCGACGGGGGCCCACCAACGAGAGTTGGGTTGGGCGCCCCCGATCAGGGCGCGGACCAAGGCTAAGGCCTTTGGGCCTTAGGTTAGAGATCAGTCCAATAATCTCCCCCTTGATCTCACATTATCTTTCTCTTTCACTTTTCTATTTTCCTTATCTCATCACAGATTTATGTATAGGGCATATCTCTTCGTCACGAGCAACTGCCGATAGAATCAATAGCCACAATACACGCCTCTCTTCAGAAATAGATTCTGTATTCTATTTGGGCCTCTATTATCCAGAGATCATAGGTTGTACCTCATTCCCATGCCGGCTACGTGTTCCATGAACACGCTGGGTGGTAGGCCTTTCGTTAGCGGATCCGCAAGCATATCTTTTGTTCTTATATGCTCGAGACTTATGGTGTGATCCTGGATTCTATCTTTTATCGAATAAAATCTTATCTGTATCGACTTTGTAGCTGTGCTCTTCTTGTTATTATGAGCATAAAACACTGCTGGCTGGTTATCGCAGTACATCTTTAGTGGTTTTTCTATACTGTCCACCACTCTTAAGCCAGGTATAAATTTCTTTAACCATTCTACCTGCCTGGAGGCCTCGTAGCATGGTATAAACTCAGCATACATCGTCGATGTTGCTGTAACCGATTGTTTAGAGCTTTTCCATGAAATAGCTCCCCCTGCGAGAGTGAAGATGTAACCCGTCGTGGATTTTCTATCATCTTCATCTCCCGCAAAGTCTGAATCTGCGTATCCTTTAATCTCTAAAGAATCGCTTCTTCTGTATGTAAGCATGAGGCCTTTTGTGCCTTTCACATATCGCAAGGCTTTCTTTACAAGTTTCCAGTGTTCTAGACCTGGATCTTTCTGAAATCTGCCAAGCACATTAGTGACAAAAGCTAAGTCAGGGCGTGTGCACACTTGAGCATACTGTAAACTTCCGACTGCCGAGGCATACGGAACAGTCTTCATCTGTTCTTTCTAATACTTATTTCTAGGACTCTGAAAGTCTCCATATCTGTCACCCTTGACTATCGGAGCAGGAGTAGGTTTACTCGCATGCATAATGTATTTCTCTAGAATCTTTTGTAGGTATGTCTCTTGTGACAGACCTAGCACCCCATTCCTTCTATCTCGGTGAATCTCAATCCCTAGCACAAAAGAGGCTTCACCAAGATCTTTCATGTCAAAATTCAATGACAAGAATTCTTTTGTTTCTAACAGTAGACTGACATCACTACTCGCTAGTAGAATGTCATCCACATACAGTACCAGGAAAATGTATTTCCATTTCTTGAATTTTGCATAAATGCAATTATCTTCAACATTCTCTGTAAACCCAAACTTCTTTATAGTTTCGTTAAACTTCAAGTACCACTATCTTGAAGCTTGCTTTAATCCATAAATGGATTTCTTTAAATGACATCCCATGTTTTCTTTTCCTTTTACGACAAAACCTTTAGGTTGTGCCATGTAAACTTTTTCTTCGAGATCCCCATTTAGGAATGCCGTCTTTACATCCATTTGGTGCAATTCCATATCGAAATGTGCAACCAAGGCCATAATTATTCTGAAAGAATCTTTACATGAGACCGGGGAAAAAGTCTCATTATAATCTATGCCTTCCTTCTGTGTGAATCCTTTTGCCATAAGACGAGCCTTGTATCTCTCTATATTCCCTTTGGAGTCACATTTAGTCTTGTAGACCCATTTACAGCCTACTATTTTGGCTCCTTCAGGAATTTCTTCCAAGTCAAAAACCCGGTTGGTCCTCATCGATTTCATTTCATCTTCCATGGCTTCAAACCATTTAGATGAATGTCTGCTTCTCATAGCTTCTTCGAATGAGATGGGATCATCTTCCATTCGAAACTCTTCCGTGTTATACACTTCATAATCAGCTGGAATGGCTGATCTTCTTTCTCTTTGAGATCTCCTAGGAGCCTCTTCTGTTCGAATATTTTCTGCTGGAACCTGTGACAGCTCCCCCTGTTCTGTGGAAACGTTATTATCTATAGGATCCTGAAGGACAGGTTCCACATTTTCATTCTGCGTCGCCACAGAAGGGATCAATTCGGGAAATGGCATCGCAGTATCAGTCAGTGAGAAAAACGGTTCCTGAATCATTGGAGTGGGTGCATATACCCGCTTCTCCTCAAGAACAATCTTTCGAACTGTTGCGTTTCCCCGAATCATCTCTTCTTCTAGGAAGGCAGCATGTCTTGTTTCTACAAACTTTGTAAATCTATCTGGACAGTAGAAACGATATCCTTTTGATCTATCTGGATAACCAATAAAATGACAACTCAATGTCTTGGAATCCAATTTTCCAATGTTCGGGTTGAATATCTTTGCCTCAGCAGGACTCCCCCACACCCGTAGGTGATTCAGTGAGGGTATCTTTCCTGTCCACAGTTCATACGGTGTTTTTGGCACCGCTTTACTGGGCACTCTGTTGAGAATATAGACAGCGGTTTTCAATGGCTCCATCCATAAACTCACTGGCAGTGTAGAATAGCCGATCATGCTTCGTACCATGTCCATCAGGGTACGATTCCGTCTTTCAGCCACTCTATTCTGCTGAGGATCGCCCGGCATAGAGTACTGGGCTACTATTCCTTGTTCTGTTAGAAACCTCGCAAAAGGTCCTGGAACCTGTCCGTATGGGGTATGCCGACCGTAGTATTCCCCTCCACGGTCGGAACGGACAACTTTAATCTTTAAATTATGCTGATTTTCAACTTCAGCCTTGAATTCTTTAAATTTATCTAATGCCTCTGATTTCTCTTTTATTGGATAGATATATCCATAACGGGAAAAATCGTCTGTGAACGTTATGAAAGAATCATAATCGTCTATGCTTTTAACTGAGAATGGTCCGCAGATATCTGTGTGAATTAATTCTAAAATACATGCGTTGTGCTCAGCATTTTTCTTTGTAATCTTTACATATTTTCCTTTAATGCAGTCAATGCATTTATCTGAGTCTGGGAACTCAAGAGGAGGTAGAATTTCATTCTTAACCAGCCTTTCTATTCTCCTCCTCGAAATATGGCCTAAACGACAGTGCCATAATTTCGACGACGTGTCTTGAGCTCTCTTTCGTTTTCGGTTGTTATCTGTGGTTTGAGACACAATCGCATTCACATCACATACGAAATTCACACTTTCACGTAGCGATAATAAATAAAGATCGTTTCTTCTAAAAGCAATCGAAGCAACTGTATCATCAAATTCTATTACACACATGCCATCTCCAAAATGACATGCAAATCCATCGTCATCAAGACGAGATACACTAATCAAGTTTCTCTGAATTACGGGAACATAAAGTATATCTTTAAGCAATAAATTAAAGCATGTGTCGAGCTCTAAGAGGAGGTCTCCAACCGCCTCAACATCTGCTTCGACTCCATTTGCGACTTTAATTCTGTTTTCTCCTCTTCCTGTAGTTCTCGTTGAACGGAATCCCTGTAAGGAGTTTGCAACATGAATAGTTGCTCCTGAATCAATCCACCAAGTAGATTTCGAATAATCTTTATACAAGGATTCATTTATAAATGAGATAATGTTCTCACCTCTTTTCACCATGATCATCTTTAGATAGTTGGGACAGTTTAACTTGTAGTGTCCCTTCTGTTTGCAGTGCAGGCACTGGTCCTTGTCCACGAGTGGTTGCCCAAACTTGGGCCTGTGTTGTGGCTGTGGCTGAGCCATCTGGGGTCCCTTTCCTTTGGATGAAGAGGGAATATCTTTATTATATCTTTTCTTGTTCACATAGTTAATGGATCCACCATGTGCACTCTTTATCCTCTCTTCTTCTTGCACACACATCGCTATGGTCTTTTCAATATCCCATTTTTCAGGGTTCATGTTATAATTGACAACAAAATTGTCAAACTCTTTTGGCAACGAGGCAAAAACCAAATGAACTATGTGTTCTAATCTGAACTCCATATCCATTGGCTTAAGCTTGTTGTTAATGTTCACCAAGCGATGGATGTGCTCTCTTATCCCACCTCCCAAGTACCTCTCTGTCACCAGTTGTTTGATCAACTGGGTAGCATAAGTCTTTGAGGAGCCAGTATACTGACTCCTTATCTTGTCGAGGTACTCAACAACAGTGGGTAGATCTGTTATTGCCCCCAGAATGGCGGGCTCTATGGTGTTCTTGACTACTGCCAAACATTTCTTGTTGGCAGGTAGCCATCTGGCATGATCAGCGTCATACCTCTGTTTGCTCGCCCTGTAGGCGAACTCTGTTTGCTTCCAAGAAGCATCTGTAACATCCTCTCCCCTGACCGGTCTCTCAGGTTCAACTGGAACCGGTGCAGTGAGGACCCAATCTAGCTCAGCCATGGTAAAGAAGAGATCCAACTTCTTGTACCATTCATTGTAATTGTCGCCTTTCAGAATCGGAATATCCTTGATGGAAACCATCATAGGAAAACCAGCTGAAAACAGGTTACAAGTGAGAACAATATAACAATAATTACAAAAGCATGAAAATCATAATGTTGTCATTATCAACTTTGGTCAGAAAATAACAACATTACAATTTAATGTTCTATAAAATATTCTGTAAAAATAATTATAATATTGTTATCATCAACTTTGGTCAGAAAATAACAATACTACAATTTAATCTGAAATTATCTGTGACTCAAAATTCAAATTATCCCTTTGGTTCAAATTTAAATTCAAGTCAAAACAATTATCTATGCAGCGGAAACATGAATAAAATTATTCTATTTTGAAGCAATATCTGTAAAATTCTGTATTTCTATTCTCTAATCATTTATCCCTTTGGTTCAAAATGAAAAGAGATCAAATTCTGTGCAAAAATATTCAAATTTGTGCAAAAATATTCAAATTTGCTTCAAAAACAGAATTAAAATTATCAAAAGTTACTGTTCATCTATTTAAACGGGTCGGAAATCTGTTACTGTGCAGCCCGTTACTGTTCAGCCCGTTACTGTGCAACCCGTTACTGTGCAGCCCAAAACCACGTCCGCGGCCCGGCCCACTTCGCGAAAACGGCCTGTCACTGTGCGGCCCGCGGCTAACGGGCCGCAACCTGGGCCTAGGCCGCGAAAGCGGCCCATCCGCGCGCGCGCCGGCCGCCCCCCCCCCCCCCCCCCCCCCCCCCCCCCCCCCCCCCCCCCCCCCCCGCGTCGATCTCAGCCGTCCATCCCGATCGGACGGCTGAGCGCGCGTCTTGGGAGGTATAAAAGCCTCGCGGCCGGGCGACAATCACGGAAACCCTAGGTCATTTCTCTCGCTCTCTCGCCCGCGTTCACTCTGGCTCTCTCTCTCGCTCGCTCTCCTCTCCTTCCTCTGCCTCTGGTCGCCGCCTCCGCCGCCGGCTAAACTCCGGCGCGGCGGACGACATGGCCGCCGGCTTACTGCTGGCGGCCGGATCTACTACGTCTCCTTCCCTTCTCCCTCTATCTCTCTAGTTCCCTCTCACTCTCCCTCTTGTCTCTGTTCCGGCCAGGGTGCGCCGCCGCGTTCGTCCTCAACGCCGGCGGCCGCCACCATGGCCGGATCTATCCCTCCAGTACCCAAAACTCTGTTTGATTTTGCTCGGTGTGCGTCCACACGAAGCTAGTACAACTGTGCCCTATGGGCCTCCTCGCCGGGGTCGCGTGCGTCTCGCGCGCGGCTCCGTCGAGGGGATCTCTGGGGTACGGGAAAAGAGGGAGAAAGCGGAGGGAATAGAAGGAGAAGAGACGAACAGCAAGAAGGAGAAGAGGAGCAAGGGCCAGGTACGCCGGGTTTCTCAGATCTAGGGTTAGGGTTTGGGTTTTATCGAGCTCTGTTTGGATTTCTCGTTTGATTTGCATCTATTTGCTCGATCCCTCCCCCTTTTCTTTCCATAACCAAGCCTAAATACATCTGATACCATTGTTAGGTCGGTTAATTGGATCTAGGTGCGGATGGCTCGGTGTGGTGCTCTGTGTGTAGATCTAGGAAGAACACAGTCGTGTGCGTGCGTATGCGTGTGTACGAGATCGAATCGGTAGGCTTTAGAGTATCACCTTGTTCTGAAGAAGACGATGCCATCATCGTCGTTGATGGTGTCTGCGCTAGGGCAGCGACGCGTAGTGCAGAGCTCGGAGCCGATCCGCTCTAGGGCGGCGGTGGCCGGTGCAGTGTAGATCGGCCGGTGGTGCTTCCCGCCGCCGCAGCGCCACCCCTCGAGATCGGGTTAGGGTTTAGGTGTTGGTGGGGAGTCGGGGCACGGCGAACCTTGGCGTGCGTGCCCCCCGGCTCCCACCTCTCTATTTATGTGGCGCTGGCGATGGGGGCCCACCAACGAGAGTTGGGTTGGGCGTCCCCGATCAGGGCGCGGACCAAGGCTAAGGCCTTTGGGCCTTAGGTTAGAGATCAGTCCAATATGTGGCTCACGGCGCGATGGTGAACCCAGTCCTGGCAAGATCGTCGCAGGACTCTGGCGGCATCTGTATGAACAGACATCGCGTGTGTGCCGCAGCACCGTAGACCGTAGACGTGCGTGCGCCATCTCCAACTAGCGAGCACAGCTCACGTCCGGCGCCGGTCGACTAGCAAGTCGTGGACGGCAGCCTCGTACTCCATCACCCATCTCTCCATGCATGCAATCTGTGAAAAAAAAAAGATGAGAGAAAATAGAAGATCAACCTGCGCCTCTTGAGATCAAGAGAGAGGCCATGGCCGCTGCCTTCTTCCTTCCTCGGCGTGTTCCTCGACTCCGGCGCGGTCGCCGGCTTCGGGCTTGTAGTGGTGACGATGGACGGCGAGCTCGATGATGGCCGACGATCCCCCGACTCCGGCGCGATCGCCGGCTTCTGGCTTTTGCTAGTTGTGATGATGGTCGGCGAGCTCGATGACGGCCGGCTTCTAGTTGTGATGATGGACCGCGAGCTCGATGACGGCCGACGATCCCTCGACTCCGGCGCGGTCGCCGACTTCTGGCTTCTAATCGATGATGGACGTGCGTGAGTTCTGATCCAGAAGAAGCCGCTCTTCTCCGCTCTGGGGGCGCGCCTCGCTCCCTGGGTCCTTCGCCCGTCTGCTCCGATGGGAAAGGCAGAGCCCCTCCTCCCCCGAAAGGAAGCCCCCGTACGTGAGGGAGGCTGGGCCTTTATATAGGCAGCTGTTAGGGTAACAGGACCCTATCAAACGCCGCCGCAGGTTTGTTGAACAGAATACCTCCGAGTTTGTTGCCTCTGCTTGGCAATCAAGTCACACGATGTTTATCTGGAACTTCGGGATAAGTCCCTGAGACGTGGGCCTCATTAAGAGTCCTACAGCATAAGCAAGAAGCCCCCGTACGTGCATAATCAAAATTATTGTTCGTTAGCCTCCTGATTTCCAGGCGGCTGGTAGTCTGTTAGCCATTGAGATATAATTAACTGGCCGCACATAACAAAGGCTTTTAGAACTTCTAGAACCTTCCGCCGGGTTATCATGCAGGGGCGGCCGGATCTCCGCAGTGGATCCAGAATCCAGATACGTGTGTATTGGCCGGTTCACGAGACCATTCATCCATGTACGACGTACACGCCTTGGCCTTGTGTACGTACGTGCAAAGGTCCGTGCATGTCTCTTGAGAATATATAGGAACTTGCATGTCCAGTCGCATTAACATGCACTGCACGTACGTGCATGGAGCTGCGCCAATTAGCTTGTTCTCTTTCTTTCATTGAGCGCACATGATCCATATCAATTATATCAACACATACAACTCATATGGTACAAAATCTCGTCAAACAGACATAGACCGTTCATTGCGACCGAAATGGAAGGAGTACTTCATAGTCCGTTGTGCCAAAGGATGCTAGACCAACTGGTCGAAGCACTCCGGCATGTTTTGGTTAAATTTCCAGTTTTTTTCGTAGCCCGTTGTCAATGGGTTTGTTTGAACCTTCCGTCAACGGCTATGATCTGGGGGTGAGCACCGGTACCAGTATCACAGCATCACGCCACCTGAAACACCGCACGCAAATTCGAAGCAGAATCTGGGCATGTCGTCCCCCGCGCCCGAGCCGCGGGCCATGGCATCGGCATCGCGTCTCGCGCGCGCTCCCCGTCCCCTCCCCACCCCGGCGTCCACCTCCGTCGCCGCCGCGCTCCTCGCCTCCGCCTCGGCCCTCCCCGCGCGGCGCTTCCTCCAGCTGCACGCGCACCTCCTCCGCACGGGCCTCCTCGCGCTCTCCCCGAGCGCCGCCGCCGCCCCCGCCTTCCTCTCCCTCGCGGCCGCCTCCCTCCCGTCCCGCCGCGCGACCGCGGTCCTCGACCACCACCTCTCCTCCCCGTCCTCCCTCCCCAGCACCTTCCAGTGCAACTCCATCCTCCGCGCCCTCTCCGACCCCGCCGACGCGCTCCGCTTCCTCCGCCGCATGCGCGCGCTCGGCCGCCGCGGGAACGCCTTCACGCTCGCCATCCTCCTCGCGCCCCGCTGCGGCCCGGCCCACGCGCGCCAGCTCCACGCCAACGCCGTCGCCGAGGGCCACCTCCGCGACGCCCTCCTGGCCACCTCGCTCATGAGGTGCTACGCGAACGGCGGCGACGGGGGCGGCGCGCGCAAGCTGTTCGACGAAATGCCGGTGCGGGACGCGGTCGCGTGGAACGTCCTGATCGCCAGCTGCGCGAGGAACCGGCGGACAAAGGACGCGCTGAAGCTGTTCGAGGAGATGAGGGCGAGGGAGAGCGAGGCGGAGCCGGACGACGTCACATGCATCCTGCTGCTCCAGGCGTGCACGACCCTGGGCGCGCTGGACTTCGGGGAGCGGGTGTGGGCGTACGCGGAGGAGCGTGGCTACGGGGGCGAGCTGAAGCTGCGCAACTCGTTGATCGCGATGTACTCCAGGTGCGGGTGTGTGGAGAAGGCGTACCAGGTGTTCTGCGAGACTCCTCGGAAGAGCATGGTCTCGTGGAGCGCGATGATCTCGGGTTTGGCAGCGAATGGATTTGGGAAGGATGCTATCTCAGCGTTTGAGGAGATGATTAGGTCTGATGTTGCTCCTGATGAACAGACTTTTACCGGCGTGCTTTCTGCTTGTAGCCATAGCGGGTTGATTGATGAAGGTTTCAGGTTTTTTGACATGATGCGCTGTGAGTACCAATTGAAGCCAAATGTTCGTCACTACGGGTGCATTGTTGACCTGATGGGCCGTGCTGGCTTGCTTGATGAGGCTTATGAGCTTGTGACAAAGGAGATGAGGGTTGCACCAGATGCCACAATTTGGCGAACTCTTCTTGGTGCCTGTCGAATCCATGGCCATGTTGATCTTGGGGAGCATGTGATGAGTCATCTGATTGAACTGAAAGCGCAGCAAGCTGGGGACTATGTTCTGTTGTTGAACACATATGCAGCAGTTGGGGATTGGAACAAGGTAGCAGAAGTCAGAAAGTTGATGCAGGAAAAAGGAATACAAACTACACCTGGCTGCACAACTGTTGAGTATAACGGTGAGGTCCATGAGTTTATTGCTGATGATGATGCACACCCAAGAAAGGTGGAGATTTATGATAAGCTCAATGAGATAAACAGGCATTTAAGGATTGCTGGTTATGTTCCAAATGTGTCATCTGAGTTGCATGATTTGGATTCAGAAGGGAAGGAAAGTGCCCTCACCTATCACAGTGAAAAGCTGGCAATTGCTTTTGCTCTCCTTGTGACGCCGCAGCACAGACCAATACGGCTTGCGAAGAATCTTCGTGTCTGTGTAGATTGCCACAATTTCACAAAGGTGTTTTCTGGTATTTATAAACGATTAGTTATTGTCAGGGACAGAACACGATTCCATCATTTTGAGGGAGGAAAGTGTTCATGCAATGATTATTGGTAGTCCATTCTTGCTTGTATGTTGCATTTGCAGTGCATCACAAGGATGTGAAGTGCAGTACCACACACATACATTGGATACCAGTGCAACACTGAATGCTGCAATTGTCAACCTTGAAGTCATAAGCACTTAATGGGCTCTAATATGATGATAAGAATGTTTTCACACAAGTGGCAAGTAGGTTATGGCCTGTCTGCTGTCATCAGTAGTTAAAGTACTACTATCAACACCTAAGAATAAGGCCCAAGAAAATATATCAACATACCAGGCCTTCACAATAGGACTGCAGATGCAGCATATCACTATGTCATATTCAGATCTTGCCAACAACTGCAATATCCAAGAGGACCAAGACACAGATATTGACTAATTAGAAGGGTCATTTATACTGGTAATAAAACCACAAACTCGGCTCATAACATAATAATGACATGTTTTCATGCCCTAGTACATCCTTCTGTAAAGCAAAAATGGAAGTGATGACAAATCATGTGATTTTCTTGTTAGTCTATCAAGGCTCAAGAGTGTCTCATCAGGCTTCACTGACAAGCTCAAGTGCATTGGCTTCAAACGTAGGAAATATGTGCGGTTTGTGTGATAGCTTACCATTTTGTAAATGTGCATTAGCTAATCAAATGTACAAGTTGAGAAATTTGATGAAGTGGCTGTACACCAGTTTGGCAGCCTAGATTATATATAGAACACAAGGAGAGATTCTCGTGTGAACTGATGATGGACCAGTGAAATAATATGCAACAGGAACAAAAAATGGTGTAATTCACATCTGTGTACAACTGAAACAGCTAAAATAAGATTGCATGGAAACCTTGTGGTTTGACTGCATTTGATGGTAGTTCTACGAGTAGAGCTGGCATTGCAAAAATCTAATCTTCACATGAAAAGTTTACTCTTTTCCCTTGTATATTGGCCTGTCATAAATTCTATCAACACCAAGTCAAGTGTCCATTCTCCACTGCATCTAGCATGTAGAGACTTGTCAGAAATGAATAAATTCTACTTGTTTTCCCAAATCAAATCTTCCTCTACTCATGCAGCATCTTGTAAGTATTGGTACTGCAATTTCTTGGGATTTGAAGTTTCAACATGGAAAATGTTCGCTTGCAATGAAATAGAACCAGGTTTACTCTATCAGCAGATCCTGGAGACGATTTGATCTTTATACTATGAATTCACAAAGGGAGCATGGTGCATGCATGTCCTGAATCATTGCTTGTACATTGTTTTCTGTAGCTGAGTCTGAATTGGCATAGCATAGCATTCTTCCTCATGATCCAACAAATTTCAATCAATTTCATTTCCACAAACTCGGCTCATAACATGAAAAGTTTACTCTTTTCTATGCTTTCTATAAAAGCAGGGTTATCCTTTATTGGAAAAAAAGTTTACTCTTTTCCCTTGTATATTGGCCTGTCATAAATTCCATCAACACCAAACGTCCATTCTCCACTGCATCTGGCATCTAGAGACTTGTCAGAAATGAATATATTTTAAGGGGGGAAATGCTTCACCTGTATTATTTTTGCTTCCTGAATAGATGGATATTTTTTCCTGCAGAGATTTATTTTATGTGCATTTTTTCTCTTATTTGTTTCGTTGTCACTACTTCTTTTCCCAAATCAAATCTGCCTGCTACTCATGCAGCATGTTGTAAGTATTGGTACTGCAATTTCTTGGTATTTGAAGTTCCAACATGGAAAATGTTCGCTTGCAATGAAATAGAACCAGGTTTACTCTATCAGCAGATCCTGGAGACGATTTGATCTTTATACTATGAATTCACACAGGGAGCACGGTGCATGCATGTCCTGAATCATTGCTTGGATCTTTATTTCTGGAATTGAGTCTGAATTGTGAACTGGCATAACATGGCATTCTTCCTCACGATCCAACCTTTGCTCTTCTTCCTATCTTTGGTCGAATGCGATGTCGTTTACCGGCTAATGATGAGTTTTTTTCTGGACTGCAGCTGACCCCAACGGCAACATCCACATCTTTGAAAGTTGATGATTGTCGATGTTATGGCGGATGGCCCGTGGCCGACGGCTTCGGAATCAAATTGGGGAGGTCAAATCGGTTAGCCTATTTTATTTCCATATATCTTCTTAACTTCATATTAGGAACGATGGGTTCATACTAGGAAACATGGGTCAGGTCCGGTGATCCCAGCTGCTCTGCAAAGCCGATGGTTGTTTAGTTCTCCTTCTCCTTGGACGCCTGAACACCATTGGGTTCAAGGTATGATCAGGGAAACACACAACGACCTCAGCGCATGCCGAATGATTTGAACCCTGCTTAGTCTACTTGCGTTGATGTGACCCTTTTTTTTTGTGACTTGCGTTGATGTGACCCTCTCTCCTCCCTGACAGGGATATCCGGAGCACAGTGGAATATCCTCGCGAAGAAGGTTCCTGTTTGATGTCTCCAGATTCGGCTGCCATCAATCATCCATCCTCAGTTCAGGCATGTATCCATTGGCTGTTGATCAGAGTTAGCCTTGCTTGGGCAAGCCTATCATGGATCGTACTGTGATTGACGAAATGCACATGCTCTTTTGACCAAGATCGCTGATAGAGTCTCAGTTTGGTGCCCTGAACTAAGGTAGGGAGATGCTTTCGCAGCCAAGAAGATAGTGGTGCGTGTCTGCACGCAAGCTGCATCGCATCTCCAGTGTATTATTAGACCTTATCTTTTTTTTCAGGGAGATTATCAGGCTTTTAATGGATTCCTTTTTTGAGTGGTTGTCGTTTATCTTGTGAGGCAGACTTGAAGCATGGACAAAGGAGCACGAAGCAACAATGTCACGTCCAACGTTGAACGTTTCTTCAACCAACCTTTGAAGAGAAAATGGTGGTGTCAAGCGATTTCAGACTTGGCGTCTCAGATGAGAGATCAGCGAGACGAAGCAACAGCTTTTCGGTTGGGTGACAAGTATTTGCGTTGGACCTAATCCTGACCTTGCTGCTGCGTGTTAAGCCTTGTTGGATCACGGACGACAGCCGACCACGTTCCTCGCCGGTGACATGCTCGGTCGATCTCCGGCGAAATTCAGCTGCCTTCGTTCCGCTAATCCTGCCAGCGTCACTTGCATTTATCCTATCTTAGGTCACATAATCCAATCCAAATATCAAGCCAGGTGCAGTTTCACCCTCTCCATGGTAGAAAATTGCTGCTAAATCAAAGCAGCTACCACCGAAATTTAACTAGGATAAAATATACTCCCTCCGTTTCAAATTATGAGTCTTTTTAGTTTTCTAGATTCTATTCATAGTTTTACTTTTTATTATGTATTTATCTAGACAAAGCGTATGTCTAAATGCATAACAAACACAATGTATTCAGAAAAACTAAAATAACTTACCATTTGAAACACCATTTGAAACGGAGAGACCATTACCATAACAAAGTACTTTAATTCGCTGTAAAATGCCTAGATGTCCTGTGGCTCTGTCTCTCCCGGACTTGCTGTCATGGCTTGCGCTCCTTGGCACGTCTCAGTCGTTGACGGGCGAGCGCGATGGCCTCCGTGCTCCGGCCGCCGCGCTTCGCTCCCTCCCGTTTTCCCACCGTGACAGCGAGAGCTCACCGTACGCCGTTGCCGGCAAGACGTATGGACAGGTAGGTTTGGCTGCCTAAACGGCAGCACGGCCTTGCACATGCCTGCACCACGCAAAAAAGAAAGAAAGAAAGAAACGCTCAAGTTTTCCCTCTTTTTTGAAAAAAAAAGATGTTCAAGAAACTCCAAGGAAAGCATTTTCTATCCGTCCATTAATTTCAATTCAATGATTTGTGGAAATGGAGTAAAACCTGCAGAATACGCACGCTGCAAGTCTTATTATTCTTAGTTTCAGACTCAGCCGTGCCGACCAGCCAGAGCCACCCACCCGTGCATGCATCTCTGGCCGTCGATCGACCTCCTCCGCCCTGTCACTCTCCAACTGGACGGCCCTAGCGACTCTACTTGCCTTCCACACCTATCATCCCCAGATCGCAGGCTGCAGCAAGCAAGCAATAAATCCCTCCATGAATTACAAGATTATATTTCCTTTTTTTTCTTTTTTGTCACATATTCGAATATGCTATTGTGCTACACTTCCATAGCCATCGCCATTGACATGTACGCGTGCACACCATTGCTGTGGAGTCCACACCTTTCCTTCCCCCTGGATCCTCCTCCCCAAAGGATTCCTATAAATCCGCACCCCCCGGGGCCTCGCAACCTTCATCCATCCATCCATTCATCGTCGTCTCCGTTTCCATCTCTGAAAAGCAACAGGCTTCAGTCGTCGATCGACCGATCGGGTCTGTCTCCGAGAATCCCTAGGCCCTAGCGCGGGGACCGACCGAGCTCGACCCGGCCATGGCGGCGCGCCTGCCCCTGGCGATCCTGCTGGCCCTGGCCGCCGTCGCCGGGCGCGCGGCGGCGCAGGACTACGACTTCTTCTACCTCGTGCTGCAGTGGCCCGGGTCCTACTGCGACACCAAGCAGAGCTGCTGCTACCCCAAGTCCGGCAAGCCGGCGGCGGACTTCGGCATCCACGGCCTCTGGCCCAACCGCGACGACGGCTCCTACCCGCAGAACTGCAACCCCGACGCCGCCTTCAACCCGTCCAAGGTGCGACGCCGCCCTTCTTTCCTCAGTTCCTTTCCTCCCCCTTCGTTGCTCTGCAATTCCCGGTTGCCATGCCATCGCTGCTCTGCATGCGTTTGATCCCGGCGTGCTTTTGGATTTCTCGAGCCACGCATCTTTGGGCTCACGTTATGGCTTGTGTTCTTGGCGCTTTGCTGTTACATCGACGATGATCCTACATCTCAAAATCATCTTTTTTTTTTGTTAAGTTGAATTTAAATAAATTGTCTCAAATTTGCAAAAGAATAATCGCATTCCTGCATGCCCCAAGCAAGCAAAGCAAGCACTATTCGAATATTCGTTCAGTTGGCACGGTCGTCCACGGAGACGTTGCCACGCTGACGTGGCGCGTGACGCTTTGCCATTGCGTTACAGGTGAGCGACCTGCTGAGCAGCCTGCGCGCCAAGTGGCCGACGCTGGCGTGCCCGACCAACGACGGGCTCCGCTTCTGGGGCCACGAGTGGGAGAAGCACGGCACCTGCGCCGCCGACGTCTTCGACGAGCACGGCTACTTCCAGGCGGCGCTCCGCCTCCGCGACCAGCTGGGCGTCCTCAACGCGCTCACCTCCGCCGGCGTCAACCCCGACGGCGGCTACTACACGCTGGACCAGATCAAGGGCGCCATCCGGGACGGCACCGGGTTCGAGCCCTACGTGGAGTGCAACCGCGACGAGGCCGGCAACAGCCAGCTCTACCAGCTCTACTTCTGCGTCGCCGCCGCCGGCGACAGCTTCGTCGAATGCCCCGTCCTCCCCCGCGGCAGGCCCTGCGGCAGCAGGATCGAGTTCCCGGCGTTCTAGTAATCCGGCCGGCTGTTCAGTTCCCATGACCTCCTCGATCTTGCCTGTTCCCCAATTCATGGTTAGCAAAATTTATGGGTTGTGTTAAAACAGATAACTTGGGGGGCATCCTGCCCCCCACCTACGTGATCATTAGAAGCTAACAACAACCACAATTGTAGCTCGTCTGGAGCATCTTCCTACTGTCGAAACAAAAAATTCTAGGCTGCAAAATTCTAGGCTTCTTTATTCTCTTCTTGTGGATTTTTATTTCACCCACTTCAAACAGACGCGGCAGCTTCCTGCTGTTTGTTCGCGAACGCAATGCCCTTCTCAATGCTTCCCTTCAGCTCAGCCTTCAGCGCCTCAAGCGCCTTGGCCTCATACTCAGTCACTCCCTCGAGGTCAGCAGAAACAACAGATTCAACACCATTCTTCCCGAGCTTGACTCTTGATGCAAAGAATGGCAGATCAGTAACCTCAGACTGGATGAATGTGCACTCATAGACATCTGGATCACCAGCAAGTGCACGGAGAGACGACTCAACAAATCTGGCAGCAGCGTAGGCCATGGACAGGGTAGCGGACCCTGCACCAGCCTTGGCCTCCACCACCTCTGTCCCGGCATTCTGTATCCTCTTTGTCAGCTGCTCAGTTTCCTCGTCTGTGAAGGTGACAGATGGCCTGGTCTTCGACAATAACGGAAGAATTGTGATTCCAGCATGGCCACCGACAACTGGGACATCAACATCAATGAGCTTGAGATTCTTCTTCTGCGCCACAAATGTGTTGGCCCTGACAACATCCAGGGTGGTAACTCCAAAAAGCTTCTTGGGGTTGTAGACACCCTTCTGCTTCAGAACCTCAGCAGCAATTGGCACTGTAGAGTTCACTGGGTTGCTGATGATATGGATGAACGCGTCTGGGCAATTGTCCGCAACAGCCTCAACAAGTGACTTGACTATGCTGGCATTGATGTTAAAGAGGTCATCACGAGTCATGCCCGGCTTCCTTGGGACTCCGGCAGGGATGACAACAACATCCACACCTTTCAAGCAGTTTGCCAATTCCGAGGGGCCAGTGAAGTCCAGAACCTGAGCAGGTGTGTTGCAATGGCTGAGATCCGCAGCAACACCCTTGACATTTGCAATATCATACAGATGCAGCTCTGACACGAGAGGGGACATCTTGATCAGAAGGCCTAGGGGTTGTCCAATCCCACCGGCAGCACCAAGTACGGCCACTTTGTAAGATGCCTGGGGGGAAATCTGAGACCCGGACGCCGCTTTCGGCACAATCCTTGGAGCGACAGATGCCCGGAGGGATGCATTCCTGCCCAGGAATGACGACTCCAATCGAAAGCTAACAGATGATGGTGATGTCTTTAAACCACAGTAGCTTGTGACACCATTGTTCCTTGGCTTTTGGATCAGCCCCGCCTGAGCGCTAACTGAGGTGAAGGTAACAGTTGACACCATGTCCGACTGCAGAAACAAAGTTCTGTTAGATTTATATACAGATGATAATTGATATAGCAGATAATAGACAGAGCAGTAACTTGTAAAATCAGATGTTAAGTTTTCCAGCTACAGCAATAGATCTAGAACAGCAAAAACTCGGTCACAGTGAAGAATTGAACATGGTATCATTTTGCTATCGGATGGCACAGTGAAACTTAATCTCCCAACCATCAATATTATAGCTGAGCACACGCTCTATCTGGACCTCTGGGAGCATTACATCAGCACACAGAAAATGTTCACGAGATGTCTGACGTCCATTCACAGCGTGAATCGACGAACAGAACGAATCATGCAGGGGAAGCATCTATGGACGGATTTCAGCGCGAACAACATCCTGCGCCTGGCCTGTCGCTATTGGAATCAGACCAAATTCATCGTCTTATCACTAAAAATCCGAGCTAGAACGCTAGATCATGTCGCCCTTTAAGCCATATTCTCCTAACGAACAAGCAAGGTATCAGCTTCTCCTCAGAGCATGTCATGGCGGCACCCATCCGGCCCACTCGAACAGATCGGGACGACCACCCCCCGCTGCGTGTAGGCACACAGCAGGAGCACCTAGATCTACACGCGGCCCAGGACGAGGGAACGAACAAGCAGACCAGACCAGGGGGGAGGAGGGAGATCCGACCTGCGGCGCAGCGAGACGGGCGCGGCCGGGATCGACCAACCTCAGGGGAGAAGGAACGGGGGGACGGGGAATGGCCGGGTCGCTGCTGTGCTTACCTCCGCGCGCTCTCCTCGGCTGGCCGGGGTGCGGTGCTTTTGAAGGCTCCTTTTCCCTGGCTCGCCTCGCGCTCGTTGGGGCGGGGGCGCTCGGGAGCCTCGTGAGCAGCTGCGATGGCCAGCGGCGGCGGCACGCAGAGGGAAAAAGCGCTCTGGCCTGTGGGCTCCTGGGTCGCAGGAGGGGCGCCCCGCGGCGGCGCTTTTTTAATCGGGGCTCGACGGAGACGGCGACGGCGACGTTGCGGCCTAGGAAGCGGAGGAGAGAGGGGGAAGCCCACGGGAAACCCCTGCCCCCCGCGCGCGTGGACCCGACGCACGGCGCCGGAGGGGTGGGCCGCGGGCGCGCGAGGACCGGATCTTTCGGGCGTGCGCTGCGGTGGCCGTGGCCCTTGGTGCACCGGATGTTTGGGCTTTGGAGAGGGGTAGGTGGAGGTGGAGCCAGCCAGGGAGGAACGGAACGGAACGTGGCGGGTTCGGGATATTCCCCGCGCCCGTGGCGGCGCCGTGCACCGGTGGGCGGTGGAACGCACGCACGCAGGGCGCCGTTGCTTTTGCGGCACATTTTTTTGGGGGGTTGGTGCGGCCGGGGAGAGCCGAGAGGGACGCGTCTCCCGTCGATATTTCCCAGGACGCACCGCGTCCCTCCACGGGCGGAACGGACGCTGCGATGGGCTTTCCGCTTACGTGCGGCTCGGAAAAGGAATAGTAAAGGCGCTTCCTCCGTACAGAAGCTTCCGAGAGCACAATGGAGAAGGATGTACCAAGTACCAACAATGGCTTGAACACCGAGACTCATGATATGAGAGAGAGAGAGAGGGGCAGTCCTTGGATTTCTTTCCCTTTCCGGTTCTCTTTTCAGGCACATCTTCAAGATTTTCAGACGCCACGGCAGCAGAGTTTATGCATGCAGCATCGCTGCTAGTCGCACGTATGTGCTGTTTTCGTGGATCATCAAGTTCCCATTATTTCGGCATCAGCAAACTGTAGCTAGAATGATGAATAATAGAGAGCCACGTGTCCTTGCCGCTCCGTCGTCGCAGGAATGATCATGGAGACCGGCCGGGGCAAGAACCTGCATTATGCATGGACATGGCGCTTTTGGGCACTCGATCCATCCAGGGTCCGCCTGTTGGTGCTTGTTGGGGCCTCATTGCTTTGACAAAATCCCACATACCACGTGGAAAAAGGCATGCGGGATATATAGATTGAGGATAAGATGGAGCCTTCTCGATGGCTCGATCGCTCCTATTTTCCGGAAGAAGCTTGTATATATAGTTGGAATGATATGATTCAGAAAATTAAATATTGCAAAGGGTTATTGTTGATTGGCTGCTGCTGGCAGATGTTGTGCTTGTGCAGCTCAAAAAAAGAATGATTTTGTCGTGATCATCATATGTCTTGCAAATATTATATACAATACTTTCTCGGTTGTAAATTCTTAGCCATTTTTACTTTTCTATATTCATAAGCTTTACTATGCTTGCTATGCATTCAAACATAATATATATATATAGATATATAGCAAAATTTATATATTAAAAAAATTAAAATAACTAATAATTTGGAATAGAGGGAGTAGTAAGTATGAGCGAAATCAAGACACTATGTTTTCCAGTGTCTCGTATATATGTGCGAACGGTTACATTCCGACCAACACGTAACTAGTGTCAGGCAGTTGTCCTGTGGCCGAGGACACTCGAGCCTGCAAAGCGGAGTCGTTGTCATATGATAGAACCCATATATGGAGGGAGCATTATGCGAGATCATTATTTAGTAAGCAGGGCTAAAACATTGTTCCGCTGGGAAGCAAATACTCTAAGGCTCTAATCGTACTACCCTCTACTTTTGGGTCACTAATGTTCTGGTCTGGATCCACGTCACTGACGAGGCAGCACGTTAGATGAGTCTCGTCCGTTCCATTATGATCGTGGCACTTTGTTATGTTGCTGCTGGAGATTGTTATCGCTGCACACCAAGTCCCAAATCGAATCATCATACAAAATTTGGGACTCGCTAATCCTATATCTTTATATACGGATCCCTCTTGTCTTCATCTATTTCTTCCCTCTTCTTTTTTCCCTCCATTTCCATCTTCGAGCTCTTGAAGGTAGGGGGGCTTGTGCCCCTTGCCTAGTCCTATAGATATTGTGATCTTATAGATATTGTGATCTTCTAAATAGATACACATAAGATGCTGGATAAGCTGCTATCGCAGCATGGGCATATAAAATATAGGAATTGCGCCCTATGTGCATAAGAATTTGAGATAACGCATCATTTTTTTGTGCGTCTTTGTGTATAAAAGACCAATATGCATTCGGCTCCACCAGTGGAATCAGCTTCAGCTAAAGAATCCTCCTCGCTCTCCTCCCCGCATCAGAGGGGCACGTGTCGTTCAGCCAGGTCTTTGGTCTTTTTCCAAAAACAACCTCCAATTTTCTAGATTAACAACTAAACCCAGCTCACCGGGACTATATTCATATATTTTTCACATAAATCCTCAAACTAATGTTAATTTTGACACAAAGAAGAAGAAATCTAATAATGCTGTCGTGTCGGGAAAAAAACCCCCCGCGAGGCAAATTTCATTTAGCCCGTCTCGCAGCCCTGAACCCTAACCCCTCTCCCTCCTCCCCGTCTCCCCGCCGCCCTCTCCCTCCTCCTCTCCTCCCGCCGCCGCCCCTCCTGCTCTCCGTTGCCGCGCCCCACCGCCACCCCGCCCACCGATTTGCCGCCCAACCCGCTCCCGCGGGATCCAGATCCGGCGCGAGGGCGCGGCTCGGAGTGGGAGCGACACCAAGCTCCTGCGCGGCTCCGGCCATGGCACGAGGGCGCGGCACGTGCGGGGGCGGCGCTCCGCGGCTGCCGACGCCCCAGCGTGGGGGAGCGACGCGCAGCTCCGGCTCTGGCGCGAGGGCGTGCCGGCGGGCCGGGCTCGGCCGGGCCGACGACGCGGTTCAATGGCGAGCGCAGCGTGCGTGCCGCCATGGTTTGGGACTGGAGGTTGGAGAAGGACGGCGGGCGCACATGCGGGGGCGGCGCGCCGCGGCTGCCGGCGCAGGGGTGCGACGCGCAGCTCCGGCTCGGGCGTGAGGGCGCGCCGGCGGGCCAGGCTCGGCCTGGGCGACAACGCGGTTCGTTAGTGAGCGCATCTTGCGTGCCGCCTTGGTCTGGAACTGGAGGTTGGAGGAGGACGGCGAGGTGGTGGACAGCAGCTCGGCTAGGTGGTCACCGACGGCGTCGATCTCGATCTCGGCCTCGGCGGTGGCGGAAAGGACCAAGAGTATGGCAGCGGGGCCGGGACCTACGTCTCGGGCTACGGAGGCCTCCTACGTGGAGCTTGCTGGGTGCGGCGTGAAGGTGGGCAGGTTCCACGCCAACAGCGAGCAGAAGCCGTTCGCGCAAGCGGAGCTGCAGAGCCCCCCATCGTGCATATGCAGCTTCCGTGCCCCCTCCTGCTCCTTCCTGCTTCCTATTGCTGGCGCCATCAACCTCGCATGGATGACGTCCTCATTGTGTTCGATCAAATGGGCATAAAGGTATACATTGTTTTCTTTTATCCCCTTTCAATTTTGCTTACACATCTTTACCAATTGTGCTTTGCATATTTATTAAGTTCAGAGTTTAGTAGAGAGATTGGCATAAGTTCAATGAGTTTAGGGCAATTGCAAAACACTTACTAGGTAATTCCAGCCACACTGGATCAGCTTCCTTTTTCCCTCACCGAGTTGTGTAATTTCATGGTCCAAAGTCTTAGGTTTATGTGTTTAAGTCATCTTAGGTACTGTTAGAGAACCTTGATCCGTTGATCGTCCATGCATATTCAGAATGAACCACCCTGAATTCGACAAAGTTACATTGGGTCACCAAGTTGGTCAGTATACATTGCTTAAAAATATCAAATCCAAGAAAAGAATCAAAACCATGGATTAAGTTCTTCTGAAATGATAGAAGGAATTTACCTTGCGTAAGGATAAGTTCAGGTCGTTCTCATCCATTGGAGCATTAGCATATGTGGATTACAAATATTTTACTATTCAGGTTCTTTTTTCCTACTGCAGGATAAGTTACACAGGGTTGTAGAAATTGTAGTCAATTTTGGCCACAAATGGTTTGTCTTAATCAATGCCTAATATCTGCTCTCATGAAAGATGGTCCTGACAGCACTATGTCAATGGACCTTGGATACAGGTACAATCTGACATCATGAGCTAATTTGTCTATTTCTTAAATCTAGATGCTCTTTCAGTTGAGATATGTTCTTTCTTGCATCTTCCAAATCATAGACATACGGCTAACATTTTTTACTCTTTCTAACAGTACGGTCCCTTCAGATGTTCTGCCTCTTCCTTTTAACTCTGCCAACCTCTAAGGTCCGTTAGTTTGTGCTTGGGTTAGGTGTAGGTTTGCTCATAGTGCTTCCATGGTATTTTGTTGAGGTTGTCTCAACTCATTTTTCCTGTTTCGTTGTGTTGTTATAGCATTACTTTTTCTTTTATGACGAGCTCACTTGCCAATTTCATCAGTATTTTCATGCAAGCATTTAACATTCTATCCAGACTCACGTGGTGTTCTTATATTTGATCTTAGCCCTCTTGAGAGATGGAGATGCAGGTCGGCCCCATTATTCTAGCATAGGTAGTAGGTTCTTATCATTTGTTCTTTTAAATAAGCAGTATGCAAGATGGTATGCAATTTGTATATATTAGGGGATCAAATGCAGCTGCCAGGAATGGCGAATTTATATGTATTTTGTACTCATCAGCTTTCTAAATTGCAGATATTGATGGTCCAAAATGTATATATTAATCTGATTTGATTGATTATTGTACTATCTTCAGAATATTTTTTCTGTTTCTAGATCTTTTGGAAATAGCTCAAGATATCAAGTACTCACTTCCTGTTTCACCAAATGTGATATTGTCAAATTAATGTGTGCTTTGATATGCTTGAAACAGCATGAAAAATTGTTTGGTTTATACCATGATTGATGTTGTTGCGCTGCTATGATCTCAATATGGTGCGATATCATTTTCTATAATTTTGTATTTACTATTGCTTTTCTACTATTATTCCTTCTCGATTCGTATATACTAAATCCAATACACTAAATTGCTAATAGAATATAAGAGTTTTTTATCAGTAAAAACAATAGAGAATTCATATTCATAACTATTATGATGATCATGATAGGGCGCGCATCGCGCGCCGAATGCTCTAGTAAATATAAACAATCGTCTTCTTCTCCCAATAAATAGAGCCCAGGGTCTGGATGAGAGAACTTTTGACCATTTGCTCACTTGCTCATTCAGCTTGCTCTCCCTCTATATCATCTCCCGTGTGTTCAGTGAGCGCCAGCTAATAATTTAGAGTGAGAGGGAGAGAAAGCCGAATAAGCAAGTAAATAAATGGCCAAAAGTCCTCTCTTCCACGCTCTATTTATAGGGAGGAGGAGCGGTTATTTATGTTTATTATTCTATTGGTGGGGTAAAATATTACATATTGATCCCTAAATTTTACAACAAGGTACTTAATCACTGCAACTAAGTTTCCTAGACTTTTAACTTAGCCTCTTTTATACACAAAGGGGTTCTAGCCTTAGGTGGCTTAAGGCGTACCCCAACACTGTTCCATCAGACTAAGCTTACAACTGGTTTGTTGCTTGTATTGGATTTAATTAGGCTTCACTCATTTTAAAATAAATTAATTTTCTAAGATCCACAATTAATGATAGAGAATTAGCAAAGCGGTAATCCCACATGTAAAGTTAGGGGGTTGTAACCAACTTAATAGGTGGACATTATTGGTGCAGCACATATTGATGAAGTTGTAAAAGGGCATCGGCTTGCTACACGCGTGTGTGCATGCTTGCTTCGCCGTAGCGAGGTAAGGCGTGTAAGTTTATCCCATCATGTCTGCATGCACGCCTACATAGGGGAAGCCTCTCCTGCTATCCGCAGTATGAAACTAGAGACAACCTCACAATCTTGTAGTGTTCTTTTGCTACTGTTGCAGTTGTGCACCTCCGTCTCGCCACTCTGCGCGCGCAGATTGGTTGGAGAGCAGGCCTCCGGAACTCGCCCGCTGGCTGCGAGATCGTGACCGAGATAGAGAGACAGTCAAGTTTTTAGGGAGCGATCACACGACTACTCGCTGAACGACTATTTCATCTACGTAAACGAGCTAGTGGCAGAACCAGGTGGTTATTAGCACTATAAGTCATGGACTAATATAAGGGTTTCTCTTTAATTTGCTAGTTAATAATTTAATAAACTTTAGTACAAAATATAGAATATATTTTCTTTTGGTTATAATTGTTTTCTTTAAAAAAAAAAGGAATCAAAAGGCGGTTGGCAGGCTAACTAGAATCCATTGCCCATAATATAACCTATTATAACCAATGGTACAACTTTCTCAAAGGTATCGATACTCGTAGCCTAGGAGGGTGAGGGGAATTAGGCCAACTTAAAATCTTAAACCTATGGCTCAACTAGTTTGCACAAAACTTAAACTAGAATATGTTATCTAGATGTGCAACTATATTTCTTCTAGTGTAAAACTCTCATCCCAAAAGACTTTTGCAACCTATAGTCAATCCTAAAAAATACTATACTAAGAATGAAAAGGCAAAGATAGCTCTCGGTAAGGCGGCCTTGCCCGTGAGGGCAGCCCTCCGCCGATGATCCCTCGTCCGGGCACCTTGCCGCTGGTGCTCACTCCGACATCGGCGTCCACCCTCTTCCGTTGACCTTTTCCCTCTTTGGCCATGGATCATCGTCAACTGGACTTCTCCCATGGAGTTCTTTTCTTAGCAAAGGTACGTTCCACTCTTGGTACCTTGGTGGTCTCTTTCTCGCCAGATGATGCGTCAAGTTTCTGGTTGATCGCCTCTTTTAGCCGTTCCAATTTTTGGCTGGATGCTGAGGTAGTGAGTTGGATCCTTGAGGCCGTTCTTGGAGGCACAACTTCTTTGTTCTCAGTGGTGGAATTAGATCATTGGGTCTTGAAGTTCTGTGTTGCTTCTTCTCATGTGGGATTTATGATTTATGCTCTCAAAGCCTTTTCATGCTTGAACTTCAAGATTCTCTTCAATCTATGGAATGAAAGTGGTCTCTCTCTGGCAAAAGCTTCGGTTGTGGCAGATCACACCTCTGACTACCAGTGGGTCACTGCTCATTCTCATAGATCTGTCAAGACTTATGCTTCAGTGGTAAAACAATTGGCCTCGTCCAATAATCATCTTACTGGGAGCAATCGCGTTCCGGTTCGTCATTCTTTCACCAGCAACAGAAGGCAACAACATCATCAGTTTACTCGTAATGGTCCACCTCTCCCAGGTGCTAACAGGGTGGAAATTGGTCATCAGGATTCAATCTTCAAGCGGATTACCTTCCCGCGTACTTCTGCCTTCAGAGGTTGAGTTATCCTAGTTCATCTCAGCAAGATGGGTCTTCTTTTGCTGGTGGTCACAATGCAGCGATGAACACGGAAGAACAACGCCCCAATTCAAATTTAGGATTTAATGAGGCAATTAATTTGGATTTAAATCTCGGCAGTTTTTTCGGTCAATCACGAGACAAGGTTGCTATGGTCAACAGCTCACAGGTTTCAAATTGCTCTCGCTGCCTATCTTCCTCGCATGACAGGCGCAATTGCCATAATAGCATATGTTGCTACTCTTGCCAACGTTGGGGTCATGTAGCTATTAATTGCAGATTTGCAGCTTCTCATGCAGCATTTACTTGCAAGGTCAAACATGTCAACGCTAAGAATGACTTTGACCTAAATGTTCTTCCTCCGGAAGATTCTTTTGCTGCAGAGCACAAGCCCTCTTCACCAAAGAGTAATTGCGTTGTCCCTAGTAGCCACATATTCTCTGTGAGACCAGAAAATACTATTCTCAATGGCAGCCAGTCTTGTTTTGGTAACGCTACAAGGTTCCATAATGCTCCACCGATGACATGTGGGCCCTCTATGGATTGTCCGCCTGTGTTTGGTCTTTTTTGGCAATGCACCGTGTGCTCTTTGGTAATATGATCAACCATAGCGACGCTTCTCATTCCTTGGAAAACACTGCGCAAGAAAACCCCAGTTCCGTTTTGCCTTAGAGAGCTCCACCCACCCATCCGCAATCGCAATCCGACCCCCTCTCGTCGGCGGGGATGGCCCTCCAGAGAGTAGATCCCACACCCTTTTTACCCAGAGGAATGCAGTGGCAGCAAGTTCAGAACAGAGCTCCAGTGGTGCGCGCTGTAGCAACCCGCCCAAGACGCCGCAATGAGGACCTCGCCATTTTCACAATCGAGCCTTTCTCGGGTAATCTGGTTTCTTTTCAGAACATAAGAGAAGTTGTCCATGAATTCATAGTAGATCACCTGAGGATTGAGATTGTGGACATTCAGCCATGTCATTTGGGTCAAGCTTATGTCAGATTTTCTTTTTTTCACGACTGTGACAACTTGATAAGGAATAGCCCCCATGTGTTTGATGATGTTAGCATTAGCTTTGTCAAACACAATAGAGGTAAAAATTGGCGTTCAGTGCAGTTCAACAGGGAGTGTTGGCTCATGCTCATGGGATTTCCCGTAGACTACTGGGAAAGGGAATATATTGACAATGCCATATGCACTTTGGGTAAAGTGCTCTCTTGGGAACAAGATATGACCAAATTATCTCGTTTGATCGTGAAAGCTCGAGTCCTGGACCTTGAATCCATGCCACAGTTCATTATTCTTTCAGATGCTGAGGGTTTTCATGGTGAGTCATGGACGATCCAGTGTGAAGTTCTCAGTGATGAATTATTAGGTGGGCAACCACAGGATGAAGATCCTCTGCCATTGGATCCACTAAACCCAGTTGCACCCTTTGATTTCTTTGGGCATGGCCAAATTGGTGCTGGCCCAATTGATGAAGCAGAGCAAAATGTGGCTAACATGGCACCTCAAAATCAAGCTGCTGCAGAGCGGGAGCCTTGGCCTGAACTTCAGATAGCACAGCCTAACAATCAAGCTCAGAATCAACCCAACCAAACAATCAATCTGAATGCAGTGCCCATGGATCAAGATCTTCCAGCAGAAAATGTTAATGGGGGTGAGGTCTTAAACCCTGGCTTAGAAATGGCAGTTGATGAAGGCCCAATTCAGGGAGATGCTCACATAAAAATGCATGACCTTGTTCCTAATGTCATAGAGGAAGAAGTGGATCAACATTTAATTGAACCTCCACAACTATTGGAAGAACCTGTGCCTCCACTTGTTGTGCTTGGATTGCAAGCACATGCACCAGAAAATTGGCTAGTGGAAGAACTACCAGAAGACATGCTAATGGGGGATGATGAGCTTAATGCTGTGAATGATGACGAAGACGAGCTCCAGCAACCACAACAACAGCCGCCACACAACATTCAGTTAGGCATGGTGGAGATCCTTGAGGAACATCGTTGTGATCCTAGTTTTGCTGGTCATCAGGCTAAACACTCACCTCTGATTCAGAATGCTGAAGCTGTTAGACTCTGGGCCATTCACTTTAAAGATTCTTCCAGCACTAACTGTTCGGTCAATATACCTGAGGATTGGTGCAATTTTTTCACCTCTCTGCTCCTGTCTCCAACACACTTCAGTTGGGTAAGTAACTTTCTGCAGTCTAAAGCCTGGGATTTCTTCAGTTCAGATAAAGGGAAAGTTCTGTTCTCCATCCCTCCAAAATGTTCTGTCAACTCAGAGCCATTATGTAACTCAGGCAACCACTTGTTCACTACTAATGCTAATACGAAAGGCAAAGCGGTCATTGAAGAGTTAACCCCGCCCTCCTCACCGCCTACCAATGCTCAGTCAACTCAGGGAGAGTGCAGTATGAAGAGGAGTAGAAAAAAAGAGAAGAAGTAATTGTGGACACATGTGTCAGAAGGAGCCTGAGGGTGAAGAAAACAAAGAAGGGATTCAAAATGGATGCTTGCCCTCACAAAAACTGTCTGGCCTGTGATAATGAGCCGCCCACAATCTCGCCATGAGTCATAAAAAATCTGGGAATTGCTTTCTGCAAAATTGAGAAGACAAATTGACTCTTGAAGCTTTAAAGAAAAAGAAAACCAAAGTTAAGTCAGTTGTTGGTCCCAAAGAAAAAAGGACAGAACTAAAGAACCTGGTCAGGCAACTCACAAAAACAATCAACAACCAGGAAGGGCAATGTGGAAGCTGGGACAGTTGAAGTACCACAGCAGAAAAAAACTGAAGATAAGAAGGACAACAATGATAGGAAACAGAAGAAGTAGATGTCGGACAGTCCTGTGGGGTGGATGTTCTTGCTTTACATTTATGGTGCAATTCTTTTGGCTATGTCCTGGATCTGTTTTAATCAAGTTGATTTTGGGGGGTGCTGGACAACTTGCCTCTGGTTTCATGCAAAGTTTTATTTTGCTGGGATGTAACTATTACTTTCCCAAAGTGGAACCTTCCTGTCATGGTGACTGGTTACTGCTATGCAGTTAATCTCTTCTGTGAAGTGTTCTTATTGTGTGGTATATCTATGTTTTTGTCTGGGGGCAATTGTTTGCTGCCCTACATCTCTTGGCACTTTTTTCTGTCGCCATCAATAGCACAAATACACAGAAACGTTGCTGCAAGGTTCTTAGCTGGAATGTTCAAGGCATCAATTCAGACTTGAAATGGGACTCTATTAAAAATAAAGTTACAGAGAGTGGTTGTGACATTTTGTGTTTACAGGAAACAAAGAAATCGAGCTTTGATCTTCAATTCATAAGAAATATCTGTCCTAGTTCTTTTGATACCTTTGCTTCCAATCCTTCAGATGGAGCCTCTGGAGGTATGCTTGTTGCCTGGAAAGGAGTTTATTTTGAGGGTACAGTAGTTTTCCAGAACGAACATGCCATATCTTTGGAATTTAAATCTCTGCATGATGGTAATGGTTGGCTTCTTACAAACATTTATGCCCCATGCACGGCTGAGGGAAAGAGAGAGTTTTGTGACTGGCAAAAAAACATTCAAATGCTAGATGAGCAGGATTGGCTTCTAGTCGGGGACTTAACTTGATGAGGACTCCTGAAAATAGAAATAGAGAAGGTGGTGACATCTCTGAAATGTTTCTTTTCAATGAAGCCATTAGCACTCTGGGATTGGTGGAATTACCTCTGATTGGAAAAAAGTATACTTGGACCAACAAACAACATCCCCCACTTTTGGAAAGGCTAGACTGGTTCTTCACTTCCATCTCTTGGACAGTCAACTACCCAAGTACTAGAGTTTCCACAATGGTGTCAGAGGTTTCAGATCACACACCCTGCATTTTTGAAATAGCGACTGATATACCAAAAGGCAACATTTTTTACTTTGAGAATTATTGGATGGAACATGAACATTTCCTGCAGGTGGTTAGTCATGGTTGGTCTCTACCCACATCGCAGACAGATGCAGCAAAACATTTAATGGCAAAATTCAAAAACTTAAGAAGAGTCCTGAAAGCTTGGCAGAAACATATTTCCAGTCTGTCAGCCAATATTCACAATGTTAAGCTGATCCTTTCTTTGATGGAACTTCTAGAAGAACATAGGGACCTGTGCTTAGAAGAATGGAACTTCAAAAATCTTCTCAGTGATAAGTTGGTTTCCTTGCTACATCAACAAAAAATACACTGGAAACAGAGGGGCGCCATCAAATGGGTTAAGTTTGGAGATGCAGGAACAAAATTCTTCCATGCCAATGCAACCCTAGGGCACAGAAGAAAGTTAATTACTTGTCTAAGGGCTGCTGATGGTACTGATGTCTACAATCACAATTCTAAGGCAAACTTGCTGTGGGAAGCTTACAAGGACAGATTAGGAACTTCTAATCCCGTGCAATTACCCAATAATCTAGAGGACCTTCTCCATGTGGTGGAGGATTTGGATCTGCTGGACCTACCTTTCACAAAGGAGGAAATAGATAATGTTGTGAAGAGCTTACCTTCAGATAAAGCACCAGGACCTGATGGTTTTAATAATGACTTCATCAAGAAACGCTGGCACATCATATCACCTGACTTTTATAACCTTTGTGAAGGTTTTCAGAGGGGAGACATCTGCTTGCAAAGCTTAATATCACACTCTTGCCCAAAGTTGATTCCCCCTCTAGTATAGGAGATTACAGGCCTATATCCCTGCTCAATTGTTTCATGAAGTTGCTTACTAAACTCCTGGCAAACCATCTTCAGCAAAAGATTTTGAGTCTCATCCATGCAAACCAATATGACTTTATCAAATCCAGGACTATTCAGGACTGCCTTGCATGGTCTTTTGAGTACTTACATCTCTGCCATCAATCAAAAAAGGAAATTGTTATCCTAAAATTGGACTTTGAGAAGGCTTTTGATAGAATGGAACATACAGCTATGTTACAGATAATGAAAGCACATGGTTTTAGTGACACTTGGTTAAAATGGATGAAAAATATCTTTGATTCTGGGACCTCATCTGTTCTGCTCAATGGAGTTCCTGGCAAAACATTTCATTGCAGAAGGGGGGTAAGACAGGGGGGCTCCCTCTCCCCACTTTTGTTTGTTCTTGCAGCGGATTTTTTACAAACTTTAGTCAACAAAGCTGTGGAAGAGGGCCACCTAAACTTGCCAATTCCTTGTGCCTCAGATCCGTTCTTCCCGATTGTGCAATATGCCGATGACACGCTAATAATAATGGAAGGTTGCTCACGACAACTACAAGTTCTTAAAGGCATCCTAAAGGTGTTCTCAGAAGCTATAGGCCTCAAAGTTAATTACAATAAATCTCTGATGGTGCCTCTGAATATTACTGAACAAGCCCTGGATCTTCTGGTTGCCAGTTTTAATTGTACCAAAGGAAGCTTACCCTTCACTTATCTTGGCTTGCCATTAGGAACTACCAAATCAAAAGTGGAAGATTTTTTACCTCTGGTCACCAAGTGTGAGAGGCGTCTGCAGGCCACTTCTTTGTATCTATCTCAAGCAGGAAGACTACAGATGACCAATGCAGTCTTTACTTCTTTACCCATGTTCCACATATGGACTTTCATCTTGCCCAAAACAGTGATCGAACAAATTGATAAGTACAGGAAACATTGCCTATGGAGGGGGGCAAATGTCAATGCAAAAGGACCACCGAAAGCAGCTTGGTCAATGGTTTGTCTACCAAAAGAGGAACGGGGTTTAGGTGTCATCACCCTTAAAACCCAAAATGAGGCAATGGTTATGAAGAATCTACACAAGTTCTTCACTAAAGAAAATACACCTTGGGTGCAACTTGTTTGGGAGAAACATTATAGAAATGGTAGGCTACCCAGTCATACAAAAAAGGATCTTTTTGGTGCAGAGACATTTTAAAACTTTTAGATGCTTACAAAGGGATGGCAGTGGTCAACTTAAAGAATGGCTCAACTTGTATGCTCTAACTTGATCTGTGGGGAGGACAGGTGCACAGTCAATCTTTGCCTGAATTATTTTCTTTTGCAAAGAACAAACTACTCTCAGTCCAAAAAGCTCTCAACACACAACCATTCCATAGCCTTTTTTATCTGCCTCTATCTGAAGAAGCCTTCCAGCAAATGGGGATTTTACAACAAATGCTTCTTGATCAGCATCTCACAAAGGATACAGATGGGTGGCACTACATTTGGGGCTCCTTTCATTTCTCCTCCAAAAAAGCCTACTTACATCTAACAGGTTATGCTCAGATACACCCGGTTTTTAAATGGCTTTGGAAATCTTGCTGTCAGAACAAACACAAAGTCTTCTTCTGGCTCTTACTGAAAGACCGTCTCAGCACCAAGAACATACTCATAAGGAGAACAATGTTCTTGGACTCTTATGAATGTGTCCTTTGCAACACGGGTGCAGAAGAAACAGTGGAGCATCTCTTCTTTCACTGCCCCTTTGCAACAACATGTTGGAATCTGCTGCAAATACAAGTCCCACATCAAGCCTCTTACCTTTGACATGATGGATGGCTTAAAAGTTCAGCTTCACACGCCACTCCACATGAGCATTTCAATCCTGTTCTGCTGGGCCATTTGGTGCTCACGCAATGATGTTATTTTTCAGAATAAAAGGGCTACCCCGCTCAGTTGCCGGGACATGTTCAAGAAAGAGCTCACACTGCTTATGCATCGTGTGCAACCAAAGTTGAAAGAAAGCCTCCTGAAATGGATCAACCTTTTTGGATAATTTACACTCTTAGCTTGATTTTCTTTATTTTTATTTTGTTTCTTGAGGCTCTCCTGTAACAACTCCTTTTCTATATATATATATATATATATATATATATATATATACACACACACACACACACAGTAGGGGGTGCTCACCCCTTCCTGTTGCATAAAAGAAAATATGTTAACACGTGTGTACTAAATTAAAAACTGTAGTACAGAACAAGTGTGATCAGTGCAATGATAGCGTCGAATAAGGAAGCATGCACGGCGTTGTATACTTGTATTGCAGTGGGCATGGTATCCCTTTTCGAGAGGCAGATCTGGATCTTCAGGTTTCCAGCAGCCACAGCTGCAGCGGCGTATCCATGCTCCCGTGGCATGCATGCCTGTGCCACTTCTGTGCGGATCGGATCTATCATCAAGTGGCCATCAGGGTCAGGAAACAGTGCAGCGATCGGCAGTGGATTGGAGCTCATGTCGTCGCTCTTCGTGGCAGGAATTATCATCACGGCCTGCAATGCATCCACGGCACCAGAGCGTATCATATGTAACGGCCCTTTTCGGCACCGGATCTTGCGTTGTCTGCCGCCACTCAGTGATGGCAGCACGTAGCCTGGTTGTTGTTGCTCTAGTGGAGCTCTCTGGGTGCCTTGTTTGCTTTGACAAAAATGGCCGTGTCACATGGGAAAAAGGCAGCACGCAGGATGGATATATTATAATTACACCCCTGGCCCGGCCCGGAGGGAGGATAAGATGGAGGCTTCACGATCGATCGCTCTCGCTTCAACTTTTCCGGACAGGGCGTGCAGTGCGCTGTAGTAGCTAGAACCCAAAACGAGGTTAGGAAAGATGATCGCTGGTTGGCTAGCTGATAATAACGGCACGGGCCGTGTAACACGACGAGAGTGAGAGGAGTCACCTGTCGGGAACTTTTACTGCTGGTTTTCCTTTTTCGTTCGTTTCATGAATCGGCAAAGCGGCATGTGTTCCACGTCTCCACGGTGCATGCGTACACAGTACGTGACAGACTGACAGCTTGGAAGGCCATCTCGATCTCCTGCACGCACGTACATCTGGCAGCTGCCTGCCTGCATGTGCTTCTTTTACCGTCAGCCTTGTTCGGATGTTCACAGGTGAATTTTTAAAATAAAATCTTTTCACATTTAAAGTTAAATATAGGCTAATTAAAAAATTAATTGCAGATTGGTCCGTAAATCGTGAGCCAAATCTAATTATCCTAATTAGTCTGGCATTAGCATATGTAGCAATTTATTGTCTAATCACGGTCTAATTAGGCTCATTAGATTTGTCTCGTAATTTACAGTTCATTTGTGTAACGCGATCTTTTTCCACTACATTTAATACACCATGCATGTGTCCAAATATTGATATGATTGATGTTTAAAAATTTTGACGGGAAACTAAATAAGACCTCAGGTTTCTTTCTTTCCTTTTCTTTTACTACTTTTTGAGAGGTAACGCAAGATAAGGCTATATTTAGATGGAGAGATAAAAAGTTTTTGCTTGTCACATCAAAGAGAATCTTACAATATAGGAGTGTTAAATGTAGACTAATAACAAAACTAATTACATTTCTCGACTATAAACCGCAGGATGAATCTAATGAGGATAATTAATCCATAATTAGCGGATATTTACTGTAGCATCATTTTTGCAAATCATGAATTAAGTAGGTTCATTAGATTCGTCTCGCGAATTACAACCCATCTGCGTAAAAAATTTTATAAACAGATTTTATTTAATACTCCTAAATAGTAAAATTCTCTTTGATGTGATGGGTGAAAAATTTTAGGTGTGGGAACTAAATAGGGCCTCAGGCCCTCCACAGTGTGTGCCTAGAGTGATGGCCAAAGAGGAGAGAGAAGATTTGAGCATCACTCCATACACTGTGGCTGGTGGTGCTAACTCAGAGTAGTGCCACAAAAATGGGAAGCGGGGCATCTACTTTCACCGCTGCCCAAATATTAAAAAAAAGTAAAGTTACTGTAGCGATAGGAGGCAGTTGAAACTGGACATTCACTCTGCATCCACCAACGGCTACATTGAACAGACACCAACGGCTACATTGAACGGGCTACATTGAACAGACACCAACGGCTACATTGAACGGTCACCAGAATTTTACCGTTCCTCATTTGGGCCAAAAGTGTTATATATATATAGGCCATATACATGAGCATACTGTTGACGCCAGATTTTAACACGTATTGAATCGGCGTCAGAAGGGAAAGAGATTGGCCAATACGGCAGATTTAAAAGGCTACAGTTGGAAATCGACCGATTGACGCTACAGTTAGGAATCGGTCGATTGGCGCTGCAATGTTTCGTGCAATTGGCGAATGAAGTTGGTAGGGGTCGGCCGATTGAAAGACTAGAGTGTTTGGACCAATGTGGACTTGCGCTAGCAGATAGGGGATGAAGCCAATGGAATCCCAACAGAGGATCCCAGTCAAAGATGACCTGACGTTGGTCAAAGAATGACGCCGACTCGGTCGAGGAGCAGTGGAAGGAGTCCGGATTGGACTAGGAGATGGCGGCAGAAGATTCTGCGGGAGCCCGTTTCCTTCAGAAAAGTCTTATATAGTAGTTTTTATTTAAATCAAATTTGTAACGGATCATAATAGATCAGGAGTCTTAGTCCTATAGTATATAAAAGGGTTTTGTAACATATACACATCAATCAACACAAACAATCTACCTTTTCATTATACTTTTGGCGACTTCGCCAATACTTTTTTTTTCACGAGTTCATACGGATTGGCAGGGCTACATCGACACGATCTCCGGCCAATTGGTAGGTTCCGTTTATCGAATAACATCTAAGCTTTAACTTCGAACGCATCGCCGTTGTTTCGTTTCGTTTATATTTATTCACCAGTTATCGATATTTACTAGAATTATAGATTTTACCTATTGTTCTAGTTTTATCACCAGTTATCTAGCTTGAGATCGAACTGTCGGCTTTATCATTATTTTTCCTTATTTATCATTATACAGCTGATTATATCTATTTCGAGTGTTGCATCTGTAGTGATTGTTTTAAGTTACTCCAGTAGTTTCTCTGTAATCGCTACGTGATTATCGGCTAATCTATAGCCGGTCATCATCACAGCAAATCGACCGATTCGCTGATACGCTTTCCGGTCATCATCACAGCAAATCGACCGATTCGCTGATACGCTTTTCGGGACAGATCAGAACTTTAGCCGATCGGAACCCCGGAATTTAATATGTTTCTTTCCTTGTCAATCAACAGGTCAGATTGACTGGCACGCCGCGCGAACCGCACCAGGGCAATCACTCGAACAGGAGCTAAGCAGATTCTTCCGGGTCGTGTGTCCGACGCTGAAGGTCATCGGCCGATTCTCGGCCGATTTTTAGCGCCAACACATACAAATCTATGCTCTCATCTGATACAAAAAATCATATTGCTTGTTGTAGTCATGGCGAACACTTCCTCTTCCTTCTCAGATATGTTGAATTCTGCAATTAGTAGTGGAGAACCACAAAATCAAATTAGTCAACGGCAGCATCATTTCCCTCCAACCCAATACCCCATGAACTATCCACCACCACAATTCCCTCCCAATTTTAACCCTCAGTATTCACACCCGTTCAATCCATATGGAGGCCAATCAAGCTTCCCGTTCAATCCATTCACACAAGGAAGCTATCAGGGTGCTTACCAGGGCATGAGGCAACAACAACGACGACAACAAGGAGGCGGACAAGCAACACCAGTTGGATCCACCGCCTTCTTCCAAGGTAGTGATTCGCAAGCTGACGAGAGCAGCCCTGTTGGTTCAGCTTCTCCGGTGTCCCAAGAGCAGCTTCGCTGGGAAGATTTTGTTGACACAGCAGATTGGAGTGAGAGGGGTGAGAGCAGCCCTAAAGAAAGCCCAAAGAAAGAAGGGCGCGTGTGTTGGGGTGAGGAGGAAAACCTTAGGTTAGTAAGTGCTTGGTTGAAGTGTTCCAATGATCCAATTCAAGGAGTTGATAGAAGGGGAGATAGGTACTGGAAAGATGTTGCAGCAGAGTACAATTTGCATGCACCCAAAGAGCAAAGAAGAACAACTGCTAAGTTGAAAAACCATTGGAGCAAGACTATATCTTTTATTAGTAAGTTCAATGGATGTTATGACAAGGCAAGGAGAGAGCATGCTAGTGGTAAATCTGATGACCAAGTCATGGAAAGAGCTCGTGAAGAGTACAAAAAAGTTGTTAATAAAAAGAGACCTTTTGCATTGGAGTATTGGTGGAGAGCAGCCCAAGTGGAGTAAAGCTTACCCAATTGAAGAAATGATGAACAAGAGAAGTAGGCTGAATGCATCAGGAGCTTATTCTTCTTCAAATCAAGAAAGCGAAGATGCAAACCATGCAGCCAGGTGCCGACCACCAGGGTGAAATACCTCCAAAGCTCAACAAAAAGCAAAGGGCAAGTCAGTACATTCAGAAGGTAGTATTTCAAATGAAAATGTGAACCTATTCAATGAACTTCAGTTAAGAAAAGCTATTGCTGCTGAAAAAATGGCTAAAGCAACCCTTACCAAAGCACAAGCTGCACAAGCCAAAGCTGAAGCTGGTAGCAAGATGGCAGAAACTGAGAAGGAAAAAAACAAAGCTACAGATGATGGATAAGTACATGGCATTGCTAGATAAAGACACTACAGGCTATGCACGACATAAGCAAATGCTGACCTTCTTAGCTAATCAGCTTTTTAGTTGAATGATTTCTTTTTTTTACTAGTTCACTTGTATTACCTCTCTAAATTAAATGAATATCACTGTATTACCTCTTTGAATCAGAATATGTATCAATAAGCTACTATCAATGTATTAACTTGTTGGTTCTATATGCATAACTGTGATACCTTGCCTTGTAATGAATATAAGTACAATGTCCCCAGGTGACCTAAAATGCAGTTGAAGAAATGAACTAGCTGTTCTGACAAACTAGCAGTTGTAAAAACTAGCCATTGTAAAAACTAGCCGTTGTGAGATCCCTCCTACAAAAGGAGGACCCTTTCATTCTTCCATACCCACTTCAAACCATTTCAACCAGCAGAAATTTCCTACTCTGCCAGCAAGAAAATCATCCTACTCTACCAGCAAGCAAACCATCCTACTCTACCAGCAAGCAACACTGGTGGAAATGGAATCAAATTTTCCCTTGGAAACCCCTGAAGATTGTGATAGTGATGCTGAAGTTGATAACTTCTTTTCAGACTTCATGAATGATCCAGTTGAGGCTCAGATCGAGGCACAAATCAGAGCTCAAATTGAGGCACAGCGAAGAGGTACGTCTACTCAGTACCGAAGATTTTGTAGAAGACACATAGAAAGAGATCGTGGAGCTGTTAGGGATCGATTGATGTCTGATTACTTCATAGAAAATCCAATATACAATGACTTTCAATTTCGACGGAGGTATAGGATGAAGAAGCACCTATTTCTACACATTGTGCAAACTCTTAGTTCCTGGTCTCCTTATTTTTTCCAAAGAAGTGATGCATTTGGGAAGGTGGGCTTTTCACCCTTGCACAAATGTACTATTGCCATGCGGATGTTAGCATATGGAACGCCAGCTGATTTATGGGATGAAAATCTACGAATTGCTGAAACCACAATTATTGAGTGCATGGGTAACTTATGTAGAGGTTTGATTGAGTGCTTTGGTCCTACATACCTAAGAAAACCAACTAGACAAAGACATCGACAGATTACTTCATATAGGATCTGCTCGTGGGTTCCCAGGCATGTTGGGAAGTGTAGATTGCATGCATTGGCAATGGAGAAATTGTCCGGTGGCATGGAAGGGGAAGTATACCCATGGAGATGAGGCTGGACCTACTGTTATGCTAGAAGTTGTTGGCTCACACGACCTTTGGATATGGCATGCATTTTTTGGTGTTGTCGGGTCAAACAATGACATCAATGTCCTTAATAGATCCCCTCTATTCACTGAAGTAGTACAAGGGAGAGCTCCAGATGTTCAATTACAGTCAATGGCAATGAGTACAACATGGGATACTACCTAGCAGATGGCATTTATCCAGAGTGGGCAACATTTGTGAAAACAATCCATTTGCCTCAATGCAGCAAAGACAAACTGTTTGCAGAACATCAAGAGGGAGCAAGAAAAGATGTGGAGCGTGCATTTGGTGTTTTGCAAGCTCGCTTTGCCATTCTACGAAGCCGAGCTCGCATGTGGCAAGTGCAATCACTCGCTGAGATTATGTATCCATGTATTATATTACACAACATGATTGTGGAGGATGAAAGGGATACTTTTACGGTTCGCTAAGATCATGACTACGAGTATGACTATGACAATGGTACCTCCACACCACTGTTAAATTATGGACATGGGCCAATTCATGGGTTTGCTAGAGCTCTATAGATAGAAGAAGATATTCGGAATCGAGATATGTGTCCCTGTCTCAAAGAAGATTTGGTTGAACATATATTTCAGCGTTTTGGAGGTGGTCAAGCATAGAATTATTTAGTTTCTCAATAATATGTGTGAACTGTTAATGTGTACTCTCTATTATTATTGCGGGGCATGTTGTGTTGAAATGTACCACTTTAGTTTTTACTTCATATCATTAATCACAAGTATGTCGTGTTGTATTCTATCAAGACTCCAACTAGTCAAGTATTCCTAAGTTAACTTTAGATTAACCTCTCTTGTTTTGCTTTGCTCTATTTATCCTATGCTATTTCTCAGCGCCCTACGAATCAAAATCATCTGTACATCACAAAGAACACAAAGAATAGAATAGAGTATTAGAGTACGTACCTGCCTTAGGACTGATCGACGCATCAGGTCGCAGGACGACGGCAACGGCGGCAGCAGGTGCGCTGCCGTCCTGGTCGATGGTGAAGGGAGGGGCGGATCGACGCGCCGCCATTCTTCGCTTGGCCGACTGCTCCACGGCATCGCCCTTCTCCAGCGCGGACGCCTGCTCGACGCCGGCCCCCTTCTCCACGCGACCGCGGCCTTGGCGGCGCCGCCGTTCTCCACTGCTTTCTCCTTCTGATTCGACCGGATCCGTGCAATTGAACGGGTGCTGAAGCCATATCATGAGGTGGGAGCTCGAATTACTTGAGGTATGGAGAGATCGAGCTAGCGCTCTGCTGGTTTGGGGGAAGGCGGAGGGAGCAAGGAAAGAACGAACGAGAGATTTCTCTGCGGATGTCGCGCGAAGGAAACGGAATCGTCCCGATATTTTATTTCTCGTGGGGCCCACATCGAGGGTAGCAGCGTCGCCCCATTTTCCTCGCACTGCAGCTATCCGATAGCGACGCCTCTTCTACTTTAGTGGGTCCCACTATTTTGTGGGCATCACTCCCACATTGTGGCCGGCCTAAGCATTGCTCGGATTTCCATCACCCAGCACAAAGGTAGTACTATGTCAGAGAAATCGCAATGATCGGCGGTGGATCCGGTGTCCGTGACGTTCGCGGTGGCAGGAGAACATTTGGGGTCCTATCTATATTACTATATATACCTCGCATGCAAATGGCACCAAGCAGAGAATAATTAACGATGGACCTACCTTTATTTTTGGCAGTCCATCCTGTCTGCCGCCACTGGACCGGATATATGATCGATCGATCGGTGGTCGCCTGGTTGGTGGCCGCAGATGCTGCTCGATCTCTCGACGAGGCCTTAGCTTGCATTGACAAAATGCCCTGCCACGTGGAGAAAAGCAGGATAAGATGGAGCCTTCTCGATCATCGCTTCAACTTTTCCCCAACAAGGTACTGCGGCCCTGCTGCCCCGGAGGAGTGAGGGTGGAAAGGGTCGCCGTAGATGATGGGCTGTCACGTAACTCGCATGTCGTGTAACACGAGAGCGGAGGAGTGCCAACGTGTCGCTTGTCCAAAAAGACCGAAACGGCCCGGCGGGCCCCAAGCTCTCATGATTAAATAAAAGGAACTCTCGCTCCTTTCACTTTTCCCTTTTTCTTTTTCTGAATCGGCTAAAGAGAGATGTACATTCTCACCTGATTCAATCCTAGGGCTATATATCGTACTACTGCCAAGTGCCACAGTACATGTCATGTGTTCCGCGATGTAGCTAGCATACAGACAGTAATGGTGGTGACGACGTATGTCTCTCGATCGTACACTCGATTGTAAAATATAGGGATTATATGACAATCCAGTTTACTACTAATAAAATATAGGGATTATATGTAATTCGCGTATATATCTCTTTGCCCGGTCGATCTGCTGCAAGATCTTGACAGATCGACAGAAAAATCCGAAAGCTACGCATGCATACGTTTTGCTTCATGGCGGGCGTCCCTTTGAATCTTTGATCGCCATTTGCTCAGGAGCCTCGCTCCTGCGCTGTGAGAACGTTGCGTGTTTAACGTCCTCGCATCCACGCGCGTCAGAAAAAAAGATTTTATTAGTACTTTCTTCATCTTACTATTACTAATTGGAGATTCCTTTAAAGTTTTCACATGAAACCACCTAGGATCCTAAGTGGATACTCTAAAAAATTAGAGAAATCATAGAAATTCTCACAAAAATCAAAAATATCTGGTCATCAATCCGACAATACCCACCTCTGCCACTATAAAATATAACTAGGCTCAGCTACACGCGCAACATTTGTTGGCTCAACATCTACCGCCTCTCGCTCCTCATGCTGCGAGTTATCTTCCTGGGTAATACCTTCCCTCATTTCTTCTTCCTCTTCCTCTGATCCTTCAGAAATGTCATCATCATCTTCCTCTTCTTCCTCAAATGTGACCTCGTCAAAGTCATTGTTCACAAGACAACTGTCATATTCGTTCACCTCATTCCGTTCACCCTTAGAATCAAGCCCATTGGACATGTTAACATCATATTATTCTTCTTCTTCTTCGTCGACTTCAATATTACTATGTTTACCTGTCACACTATCACGAACTTCAACTACAAACTCCGCACAATCAACTTGAGAGTCCTTGACCAACTCCTTGTAAAATATCCAATCATTATCGGATTCAATTGGCATTACCACATAGTGCTATCTGAGCCCTTTTACCACCGATATCGAATCTACCACGAATGCATAATTCACTATGTTGTTCTCCAACTTTGAATATTGAGCTAACCAGAACACCAAGATCATCAAATGAAGGGGGAATACCAAATCTTGCAATTTGTTCCCTCATCCTTTCAAACTCTCCATTTTCTTTAACTATGCCACCGTAGAACAAACGTACTAAACGGTCCATCTACACACATCATAGATATGAAACAAAAATCAATAAAGTTCCACATAACTAATCCATATATTTGACTCCTAAACATCTACACAACAATATCAAATCCAAATCAATACATGCAACCATTTCTACATGACAAAAAGGTGTTACCATCGATCAATTGCACGATACAATACAACTAATCCTACCCGATTCGTACTCGATCCCCCGTTCCAACTCAAACCCTAACTAAGCCCTAACAATCTCAAAACCTAGGAAAACCACGAAATGGGGGAACACAAATCGGATAGAATGGAGGAGTTACCTTCGGGGATCAATTCCCCTTCGAATCGGATGGAGGATGCGGCGGATCTAGAGGGGGAGGAGGAGGGCGGCGCCATGGAGCTCGGGTCTAGTGGGGAGATGGGAGGAAATGAAAGGGAGAAGGAGGAAGAAGGGGTCGGGCGGGTGGGCCTCAGCCTTGCCAAATCAGCACAGCGCTCGCCCGCATGCCTGCGTGGCAGGTTCGTCGCGCCAAACCATGTGGCGTGACCCTTCATGGTGTCACGTCACGGGACATGGCATGACCAAAAGGGCTACTTCTTGGAATTTCAGATCCGCACAGGTTATTATTAAAATTTTAGATTAAAAAGGATTAAAAAATTCCACGTTAAACTACCTTACCTAGGATCCTAGGTGAACACTCTAAAAAAATAAGAGAAATCCTAAAAATTCTCACAAAAATTAGAAATATCTGGCCATCAATCCGACAAATTTTTTTTATCACCAATCCGACAAATCTAATCATAGTAGTCATTGGATATGTTATTTTTTTTCATTAAATTACACACCTCTGCCATTATAGAATAGACTAAAGTAACCCCCTAAACATGTATCTAAATTACCCACCTCTGCCACTATAAAATATAATCTAAAGTAATACCCTAAACATGTATCTAAATTACCCACATCTATCATTATAAAAAATAATTAATCTAAAGTAACCCTCTAATCTTCATGTAAATTACCCACCTATGCCATTATAAGAATAATGTAAATAACCCCATAAACTTGCATATAAGTCTAATTATATCATTATTAAAATTTAAAGTAACCCTTAAATCTGAATCTAAATTATATAATTATAATAAAATATTAAAGTTCCTCAATATAAAATTCTAAATTAATATTTCTAACATTAAATATATTATTTGTATTATTGTTTATAAAAAATACTACTCATAATGTGTGTCACCATGTATTCATGTATGAGGAAAGAGATAAGAATACAAATTTTCATGCTGTTTACATAGTTCAAACAAATGGTTCAATTAAAAATATATTAAACTCATATGTAGGTGTGATGTAAAGTAAAACAAAAATTATTAGTAAATAAACCTATTGCAACCAGATAAAGATAAATATCTTTCTTCTAGAGTATTGTGTTAGAATATTTAATAGATGAAAAAGAGTATAAGATAGATAATTATAATTATCAGCAATAAATCTTATTTTTATATCAATTCTAACTAGCCCGTGCGGGAGCACGGGTTGATAGACTAGTTATTTTAAATTCTAGTTCATTTTGACTTCTTTAAATACATACATATTTTTTCTATATATCTAGACGGCATAATGTATATCTAGTTGCATAGCATTTATCTATAACAGTCAAAACGACCTACTATTTGAAATGAAAAAGAAATACCGTTTGCATAATAGCATAAACACTGCATAATAATAAAGTTGGGGTTTTGGTTTGTTCCCTTAGCTAGTTAGTTTGGTCCCTTATAGAATTGTCTTCAAGCTTCGGCGCTATTGGTTAGTTACCCTAAAGACAATTCCACTATATATAATAAGAAACAAGGGTACTGAATTCGAAATGGACCAGCGATATAAAGTGGTAGCTAAAGGAGTGACTGGGCATTCCAAAAAAAAAGGTGATGTTTTCTGTTTCGCCCGTTTTACTAGGTTGCTAAAGGCAGTATGCCTGATTCCAGCTTTGGAAGGCATATAGTGGTGAAAAGCTAAGAGAAGAGGGCCCTAGATACTGTGGAAAAGCTTTACTATGCTTTAGCGATAAGCAGATCATCTTCGACAACTCTGATGAAACGATTCTTTTTTTCAGCATCTTAGCCTTTTCAGGCCAGGAGTTGCTCGTTTGGTTTCCAACGTGTAGAATGTTAATTTGGGGTTGTCGTTTGAGTTTCGAACACTAGCTTTCTATCTTCACAAAGTTTTATTCGATTCTCTGTTTTGTCAAACAAGTTGTCTTTTTCTTTTTTGTGAAACAAGTTATCTTGTACATCAACGAACACAAAGTGAGCCTTTCAATAAAAACACGGCCGGTGCGTTGCATGCTACTCCTTTCGTTCCAAAATGTGCGGTGCCTGGTGTGGACTGGTTGAGCGTACGTGCAAGCCGGCCGCCAGGGACTAGCGGACTCGAGGTCCGTCCCTCGCTCCCTTGCCTGGCGATCGAGTCAGCCCCGACACGCGATACACGCCGGCGTTCGAACAGCGGAGCCGCAGAAGCACGGCCGGCCGGGTGCGGGTAGCTTTCGATCCTCTTGCACACATGCTGCGGATTCGCTTCAAGACATCGCACCGTTCGAGTCGACGCAGCGGCCAGAGGTTGAGGCCGATGGAGAGGCGGCGACCACTGGCCACTGCATGCTCGCTGGTCTCTAGCCACACGTTTTGCTTTATTCCTTTTCTCTTTTTTTTTCTTTGCTGCGTCCTCCGTATAACATACCGTCCCTTTCAGGATCCAGGCTGGTAGTCCGTCGTGTTGCGTTTAATTTACACATCCTGACATGTAACATTGGGGGTTTGAGTAGCCCCTCACAGGTCATCTTTTCAATGCAAATCCTATGCCGACAATGCCAAGAGTATCGATCCCGTGACCGGGCATCACCAGTACAGCTCCTGATTTCAAAGATCAAACAGCAAGGCGAAATGTGGATTCAAGCTGGAGCTACTAACTAATGGAGTCCATCCAACTGCCGAAACCGGATAAATTTAGCCCTTTAGATGGTTTTAAAGGTGATTTTCCATTTTATAAAAATTGAAAATATTCAAATTTAAACTAAAAAATTATAAGTAATTTATTTTAATCAAAAAAATAAGAAACAGTTGCCAATATTTTTCTAAAAATGTAATCTATCTATTGGCACTCTACTTATCAGTTTTTCGGATCTAATTTTTTTTATGTTCCTAGTATTTGTTTCCTTGTAGTTATGCCTATTGTGTTTAAACAAATAAGATTCAAACAAGCAACAATAGATAGGTTATATTTTTAGAGAAAATTTGGTATTCTTCTGATTTAAAATGAATTAGTTTTGATTTTTTAATCTAACCAGAATTTTTCTAATTCTCTTTAAAATTACAAAACCACCTTTGAACAAAAGCCAAACTTATCCGGTTTCAACAGTCGGATAACCTTCATTATTTGATTTTATATTTAAAGGTTAAAAACGGACTTTTAATCTAAAAGCTAGCTACACCGCACCCTGCAACTACTGTGTCTATCCATGCGTCGCACATACTATGATCGAGACAGAGACACTGCGGCTCGCCATTGATGTTAGTCTTATTGTCTACTAAGTACTCCTTTTGTTCCAAACTATTAGTCATTTTAGCTTTTTTAGATGCATAACAAAATTAATATATCTAGAAAAGTCAAAACGACTAATAAATTTAGAGCAGATGAAGTACCTCGGAACCTAGGTAGGGCGGTCTGGTTCTACTCGCCATCAGGCATCATTAGTAGGTCAAGGAACAACCGCGCACATTCTGCCAATGCAATGAGACGCGTCTTCGATCAACTCCCTCCGGAGAAGTTCAGTCACCAGAGAATGTCGTTTTACCACCGTCGGTCTTCCTCCTGCGGGCGCTCTAGCTTCCAATGGAAAGCAGCTTCGCAGCGACCTCCTTCGGCTGCACGCGGCTGCCACACCCACAAACGACGACGTCACGACGACAACGACGACGACCACTCGCTCCTGCCTCTTGTACGCATTTTGGGAGTGAAAGTCTCTGGTCGGACTCCAAGTCTCAGCGGCCCAAACTCTACGCCTCTCGTGACTGTGCAGCTGCCTCCCGGCGGCATACCAGTGCTCCCCTTACTCTTTTTTACTGGAGAGTAGTGCTCCATGGGCTGCTTCATTCGGATTCGGATCTGCTGTGCACCACTAACCACCACTTGGAGGTTGGATCTGGAGGAGTTCCGGATCCTGAGAAAAGACCAGGAGCGGACAAGTTGCCAACTAGGCGCGGCCGGCGCTAGCTTCGTTTTTCTCGTGTCCTTGCCGGATCCCGGGACGACCACTGCCTCGTCTTCCTCGAGCTGCGCCCTCGTGGCCTCCTCCGTCCATGCCCGTTCAGATCCCGTCTCGGGCTGCTGTCTGAAACCTCAGATGCTGGAGCGTCCAGCGCCATGAATGACGCACGGCCTGACGCCGCACGCGTTGGGGAGAGAGGAATCGAGGAACGCCGAGGCTGGCTTGGAAAAGGTCACATGCCGCCAGGGACAGGGGTCTCCTGTCCCCCCACGTGAAATCCCGAATCCGCATCGGCTTGCCGCCGGGCGGAGAGCGATCGATCGGTGTGCTCGGGTTACTGTTACTGCGTCCTCACGCCGGATCCGATCGAGGACCGAAGCCTCTGACGATTTGACAGGGAGCAACACGGACGTCTGCACTCTGATCTCTCTCTAGTCTGTGCCATGCACAAGGCTGCACACCCCGCCGTTGCTGCTTGCCTGCTTTGCCTTGGCAGGAAACGATCGATCTCCGTGGATGCCAGTAGACGAAAAGAAAAGGAAAAAAAAGCCCGCTGGTCATGCTTAGCTTGCGTGGACCTGTGGGTGGCGTAGTCGCTTGACTTCAGCTTATACTTGAACACTGCTGGTGGAGTACAATTTTCCTTTTTTATGAAGGTAAAATAGGTATTTTAGTCCCTCAATTTGGATCCGAGGATCAAGTTCATCCCTCAACTTTTAAAAAAGCCGCCAATATAGTCCCTCAACTTTCGTCTTTGAGTGAAACGCATCATTATGCTGATATTATACTTTATAATAACATGACATTAATGCAAAAGTTCTCTTTGCACTTGGCTCCTTCCCCTTCTAAATTTATTTAGGAGTTGAACATCGCAAGTGTTTAATTTGAAACATAAAATTTTATTTACTCATGCATTGTATTTATTGCGGACGCATAGAGAGTAAAATTAAAGTTACTTATTGCATAACTACGTACCACCGTATAAAATGTTACGGAAAGTTGAACGAACAGTGACACAAACAGTGGAAATTAAGGAGAGTAAAAAGAAACCAAGGGTGAAAAGGACTATTTGCATTTATATCATGTTATTATGGAGTATAATATCAGTATAAGAATGAGTTTGATCTCAAAACAAAAGTTGAAGAACTATATTGGCCAATTTGAAAGTTGAAGGACGAATTTGACCCTCGGAATAAAGTTGAGGGACTAAAATATCTATTTTACCTTTTATGAATTACTCTATTCATTGCAAATTTTAGGTTCTTTTGACTTTTCTAGTAAAGATTATATATCCAGAAAAACTAAAACGACTTATAACTTGAAACGGATGGAGTAATTCACTAATTCTTAGTACTCTTGTTAGAATGTATCCGTAACACATTAATTACTACTCCGTTTACAAGGCGCTCCCATACATCCAGCGCGTTTTCTCTACCTAAAGTTCCTGCTCATGTTGATCTGGCATATATTTTCTTTTTGCCAAACGCGGTATGATCTGGCACAACTCTTCATAATAAAAACACGCGCACGGCACCTTCTCAAAAAAACGTACCAAGGTAATCTACTTAATACGAGTATATCGTCATATTTCGTAGGTTGTAAACGTGAAAAATTTACGCTCATGTGTGCCTCCCTACCTTCCTCCTCGTCTCGTCCATCACCAAGCTCAGGTCTAATACGTTAACCAAAAAAAAGATCCGATATTGTGAGTAGGTCCTCAATAACTCAACGCCAAATGCATCATAGATATCAGCAAATAAAATAGACAAGCGATTGACATCATTTGCTCATCCTGTATGGCAATGCCACATTTTGTATTTTGGACCTCGATGCGAAAATAAAATTGGCATAGGATTTTTCTATGGTCTAATTTTCTCCACATATACGGCCAACACGTTTCAATTTTGTTTTTTGAAAGATGACAAAAGCTTTTGTCGTGATACGTTATTAGACGGAGAAAGATCCGAGATGGTAAAAAAAATAACGAAATACAAGAAAAACACTAAGTCGAGTTAACCCCAACACGTTTTCTATGCGTTGCTCCAAATATTTCAACGTGTTGGATTAACCAATCGCGTCTTTGCCAATCGGGCTGCCGCCGCGACAAATCCCTGGCCCTCAAGTAAACCGGTTTCCCGATATGTCACTGTGGACACGGGAGTTAACCCTGAGCACAGGTCAGCACCTTTGACATTCAGAGCACTGGGCAGAAATTACATTGCGTCAGCATCTGCAGGGACCATCGCAATACTTTATTTTTACTAAATATTCGGATTTCCCTTGTCCATACCAATTCTATTAGGCAGAGAAAGAACCGAAAAGGTTAAAAAATCAAATAAAAAAAACAATAAGGCTGAGTTAAACCCCAACACCCCAACACGTTGCAAAATCGGGCGCCGCCGCGAAAAATCCCTGGCTCTCAAATAAACTGGTTTCCCTATCTGTGACCGTGAACACGGGAGTTCACGCTGAGCACAGGTCAGTCACAGGGGCAACCAGCCAGCCAACCACACGGCTGCTAGCCGGACAAGCCCGTTGGACATTGGCCACTGCCATCTCGGCCGGCCAGTCACCACCTCTTCGTCCTCCCCCTCCATTCCCTTCACCTTTTTCTACGCCAATGATAGACACCACCACCACCAAGTGGCCCCGAAAACCTCTCGGGCAGTCACCAGTCATCAACCACTCCACTAGTCCACTTCGATCCATCCTCACCCCCTGTCTCGGCCTCTCCCTCACCTCACACACCCCACAGGATACCATGCCGCCATGGCCATGCATGATTTACACTGACCCGCCCAGCTCGCCAACCACCAGGTAACCGGGGGATTAAACCCGCCCACCTGTATCTGCATGCGGCAAGATCCTGTCCATCTTCCCCGGCGGATTAAAAAAAAAACACAGCCGAGAACAGCATGTGCGCACACGCGCGGAGCCAGAGCCTTGTGTGAGCACCGCCCGCCGATTCGTCGTCCTCGGCGCGCCTGTCCCCATCACGGCTCGGGCGCCACCACCACCACCGTTCCATTCCATGCGGCCCCGTCCAAGCTATATAGCCCCCGCGCCACCGTACGCTTCCTCCCCGCATCTGCTAGCTGGCCGGCCGGCTACCTAGTGGAAGTGGAACCACCGCCGCCAGCTCGCTAGCAGCCCGCCTCGCCCCAAGATCCCAGCCGCGCAGCGTCAGCGCGCGCCCGTCCGGTCCGGTCCGTCCGTCCTCGCGCTCACGCTCGCGCGGCAGGGTCGGTCCATGGACGCTGCCGCGGCAAGAGTCCCGGCGGAGGCGGCGCGGCTGTGGGCGGAGCTGCCCGTGCGCGTGGACTGGGCGGCCGTGGCGGCGCAATGCGCGTGGGCGGCGGCGCGCGCGCGGGCGCTGCTGGTGGTTCCGGCGGTGCGGCTGCTGGTGTACCTGTCGCTGGCCATGACGGTGATGATCCTGGTGGAGAAGCTCTTCGTCTGCGCCGTGTGCCTCGCCGTGCGCGCGCTCCGGCTGGGCCCCGACCGGCGGTACCGCTGGGAGCCCATCGCCGCCGCCGCCAAGTACCCCATGGTGCTGGTGCAGATCCCCATGTACAATGAGCGGGAGGTGAGTGGCTCATCGATCGGTCGGTGAGGTGCCGGCGAGCTAGCGCATTGCCTCTCCGAGCTGCCGAAGTGGGCGCGACGAGCTGGTAGCGAGCAGAGTGAATTTGATCCAGCAGCCAGTTGCCCAATTTGTTTCGTGACCTTTGGTGCGCCTGGCTGGACAGGTGTACAAGCTGTCGATCGGCGCGGCGTGCGCGCTGGAGTGGCCGGCGGAGCGCTTCGTCATCCAGGTGCTGGACGACTCCACGGACCCCGTTGTAAAGGTAACCCTCCGCCGGCGACACACATGGCCGCCGGCCGCCGCCACCCTCTCGACTCCATCCTTTTTCCTCACGCACGCGCACGTACGACGCACTCCGCTGCTCTCCTCCCCGCTGTGCCTGTGCCCGATTGGTCACGCACCCCTCACTTTTTTTTTCTTCCCCTTTTGCAACCTGCAACCGAGCAACCATGCGCATGCACGGGATAAGTTGCGACATGAGTCTCCGTACCCCACTTTTTTTTTCCTCCCTGCCATGTGCGAGTCCTTTTTTTTCCTCCCTGCCGGCGGAGGTGTACAGGTACAGCTACAAATAGAACACGCACGTAATAACGAGCACGACAGGGTGGTCTATCTGAAGGAGAACTCCTGCGGATCGGATCTACCAGAGACGGATCCGCGGCAGCCACTCGATCGGTCGATCTGACCGACCGTGTGTCCTCTCGCCACCACGAACAAGTCCGTGCGGTGGTCCAGCCATGGCATGCCATGCACCGGTCTGGATTAGGCCCCGAAAGCGCCTTTACACTTTGGTTAGAGAAGAACCGCCAGCAGGCTCGAGATTCGTTCCTAGCTGAAAGCAGCAGCCTCAATCATCGGCGTCGTCGTATATATGCTTGCTCGGGCACCGATGGCGATCTATCGGCGCGCCCCCGGTCGTGACTCGTGACACGCACATGCGCCTCGGCTCGCTGCCAGGATCGGAGCACATGCCTTTTCCCCTGTGCTGTGACGGCGGGTTTGGTGGCGCGTTGGATCTCGCGGCGATTTCATTCCGTGCGGCGGAGGGGTCACAAGGGATGCACCCTGACCCCTCCCCGCACGTTCTGTTCGTTCGTTCCTGTGCTCCCGTGACGAGCACGAGCCGCGCACGTCCTCCCCTTCCGTGCTCCCGGACGTACGCGGTAGGCGTAGGCCGTCGCGCCGGAGCCGCACGTTGCCGGCTTGTACGCTGGCAAAGCAGCCACAGGCGTCGCCGTCGCCTCGCCTGTCGTCGCCACTGGCCACGCGCGCGCAGCTCGCATCAGGCGCGCAAGCCTCCATCTGCATCTCGCATGCCTCCTGCTGCAGTGCACGAGATTCTACAGAGAGAGAAAAAATATCAAAACGGTGAGCAGGAAAAGAAAAGGCAAACAGAGACCGGGGAATTATTCCAGCCGGAAACAGAACGTATGGGCGTTGTGCCGCCGGAGGCTTTGTTCGCATCCTCGCGTGCTCCAAGCCGTCCTTCTCTGTCTGGCGCGATGAGTGAGTTGGAAGCTACGGCCGTCGCGTAGTCCAGGATGTGGCCGCCCGGTCGGGGACCAGCGCCGCTCGGATCGGCCAGCCAGTGAGCCGCAACCGGCCGCCGGGCTCGCGGCATGCACCAGCGATACGGCCGCCGGCCGGCCGGAACCACGCGCGTATATATACTCCACGGTGTGGCGATTGGCATCGGCGGAAAGGGACGTGCCTGTACGCACGCGCGCGCGACAGCTAGGTAGCGCTAGCCGCTAGCTAACCCGGCGTCCAGGCCAGCAGTCCACGTCAAGGACCGGCCGGCCGACGTGCGGTGGCTGGACAGCGGCGGCTAGCTAGCCGACGACGGAGAATCGGGACGCCGTGCCGCGGGGCGTTGCGCGCGGCGCGCCGAGTCATCGTGGCATGAACACACGCGGTCGCCGTTGGATCCGATCCGGCCGCCGGCCGGCTTCCCGTCCAACTTGCGCCTGCCGTGCCGCGGCATCTCGGCCGCCCCGTCTTGGTTGGACTCGGCGGCATCGCAGGGCAGGCGCGGTCGTGGTCGTGGACTCGTGCTCCTGTGCCCCGCCGATGCCGAGCCCCAGTGGCCACTAGCCACGATTCGCTGCGAGGCCTCACATGGAGTGCGGGGATGCTGTCTGCCCCCAAGAACACTGTTCTTGTACTGGCGCCCTCCGAGCACTGTTCTTGGAGCTTGTCTCCTTACTTCAATGCTGGAAGAGGTTATTTGGCAGACGTGACGCCTCTACTTCCAATCTTAATGCAGGGTATAGCTCCTGCCAATTTGGTTAAAAAAACAGAGATCAAGTTCATTTTGTTTGGAGAATTCGAATGCACGTTTAATGTGTAGTAGTACACAAGTCGTCGACAGACATCCTACCAAGAAAAAATAACAAGTTTTTTTAAAATACAGTACAGACGCAGACGCTCACAACACGCGCACACTCACTCTTATGAGTACACGTACGCAACCCTACCTCTACAAGTACCTACAAGAGACTGAACCGGCAAATCCTCGAGATTGACGAAGTCACCACAGACGCCTCATTATCGACGGAAACGTCTCCTACCACTGAAAGCATAACGCCGTTAAATCCTAAAAATTCACTTCCACGGGAAGTCGAATCCAGGATTTCAGGTGCTCATGAGCTTTTTTTTTTTTTTTTTACCAATACATTACGCGGGCCCTTTCGCAAAATACGACGAGTTTTTCGTACTGGGCTGCGCGTTTCTCCACGCGTGCTGAATAAATATGGGCTTTTTTCCATCTCGCAAGCCGCGGGCAGGCCCATGTGGGCTGCACCGCAGCGTCATGGGCTTACTGCGAAAGCGAAAGAGTGTTGGTCGTCGCCCTAGGCGAAACTCCGGCCGGCGAGTCCCCGCCGCCGACGCCGGATGCGCGGCGTGCGCTGGGGTGGGGCGCCCCGGGGCCGAACACGGCGAGCCGCGTGCGCGGGAGATGATGCCGAGGGGTGGTACAGGGAGGCGTCGGAGTAGGATACCCGATGCGTCCCCAGGGCGGGGGGCGTCCCGTTCCTCGCCGTAAGAGGTGCGGCGCATTTGGATTTGGTTCACGGGATTACTAGCTACGTAGCTTTTCTTGCTGGTGGAGCTTGTGGATGGTTCCATAGCATGTGGATTCCATTCCTAGAGCCTCGGTTCGTCGTCCTTAGCAATGTAGGTTCGAATCTCAAATCTTATGTACCGCACGCCATGCGTCGTTTTTGGTTCAGTTATTCTGAATTTTCTGACATCATTGAACACCGACCAACATTATTGTGAGCACAATACCAGTAATTCACTCTTTGGGCTCTAATTTGTCCAAGGCTTATAGATGCTTCCAGCGATGAGCACATCCTTAAACCTTTCTGTTTCCATTTTTAGGATTTGGTGGAGATGGAGTGCCACAGATGGATGAGCAAAGGCGTGAACATAAAGTACGAGGTCAGGGGGAACCGGAAGGGGTACAAGGCTGGCGCGCTCAAGGAAGGATTGAAGCATGACTACGTCAAAGACTGCCAGTACATTGCCATGTTTGATGCCGACTTCCAGCCCGAGTCCGATTTTCTCCTCAGGACCATTCCGTTCCTCGTGCACAACCCGGAGATCGCCCTCGTCCAGGCTCGCTGGAAATTTGGTTAGTACATGTGCCATCTCTTCCTGTAAAATGTCTGTTTGACGACTGGCAGAAATGATACTGCGGTAAAATTAAACTTTACTTGTTCTGAGCGTCGTTGAACCATGTGCGCAGTCAATTCCGATGAGTGTCTGCTGACAAGATTCCAAGAAATGTCGTTGGATTACCATTTCAAGTATGAGCAAGAGGCGGGGTCATCAGTGTACTCATTCTTTGGCTTTAATGGTACATCGCGTTCCCTCATATGAATAATTCTACTATCGAACTCAGAAAATTAAACAATCTGTTGTCTGCTGGTCTTACAAGAGCAATGTTCATCTTTCAGGGACAGCTGGTGTCTGGAGGATTTCAGCAATCAATGATGCCGGCGGCTGGAAGGACCGGACAACAGTGGAGGATATGGACCTGGCTGTCCGCGCGATGCTTCGGGGGTGGAAATTCGTTTACGTCGGTGACATAAAAGTATGAACCAGCTCCTTTGCTTGCTTGTAGGAAATTCATCAAGAACATAATGAGAAACGAACCTAACAGTCCACAGAATACTGCATATGTTCGTGTTTAGGTCAAGAGTGAGCTACCTAGCACATTCAAGGCATACAGGTTTCAGCAGCACAGGTGGTCATGTGGACCGGCAAACCTGTTCAAGAAAATGATGGTAGAGATTTTGGAAAACAAGGTTTGTGTTCTCTTCAGGCTGTCTCTACAAGCGCAAAGTATCACAGCATTGGCTGACAGGTATAGCTTTTTTTTCTTGTGTAGAAAGTGTCATTGTGGAGCAAAATTCACCTATGGTACGATTTTTTCTTCGTTGGGAAGGTTGCTGCCCATACAGTGACATTCATCTACTACTGCTTCGCGATCCCTGTGTCAGTCATGTTCCCTGAGATTCAGATCCCGCTCTGGGGGGTGGTCTATATCCCAACAGTTATCACCCTCTTGAAGGCTCTTGGCACACCAAGGTAACACGCGTGCCAAGATTCAAGTTTTCGTATGACAGTACATATGTCACATTAATATAACACCTGATGACATGAAACCTTCTCACTGTTACAGTTCATTTCACCTGGTGATCCTCTGGGTCCTGTTTGAGAATGTCATGTCGTTGCACCGGATTAAAGCTGCAGTAAGTGGTCTTCTGGATGCTGGAGGACGAGTCAATGAGTGGGTTGTCACCGAGAAATTGGGCGATGCCAACAAGACAAAGCCTAGCATCAATGGATCAGATTCTATAAAGGTGATAGATGTAAAGCTAACAGAGCTTGATGTGAAGCTAACAGAGCCCCTTGTACCAAAGATCGTAAAGAGGCGGACAAGATTTTGGGAGAGGTAAGTTTATCTATTATCACTGAGATTTTCTTGAAGCTTACATGCTGCCCTCCGTTCAAAACGTAAGATGTTTAAGTTTTTTTTCCCTAAGTTAAACCTCTAACATTGACAAAGTTTGTAAAAAAAATGTACAAACATCTACAACATGAAATTAGTTTTATTGAATCCACCATGAAATATGTCTTGATAGCTCATTTATTAGGTATTGTTGATGTTAATATAATATTTTATAAACTTGGTCAAAGTTATTGAAGTTTTTCTTAGGACATAACAAACACCTCTTACATTTTTGAATGGTGGGAGTAGGTACTTTCAAAACACTAATATAGATTTTTACATACTTATGAGAATGAGGATAGTGTTAATGGCTTACTTTCCTGTGTTTTCAAATGCTTATAAACAATCTCTATATCAGGTACCACTTCTCAGAACTTTCCGTTGGAATCTGCATAATTCTGTGCGGTTGCTATGACATGTTTTACGCTAAGAAAGGATACTACATTTTCCTCTTCCTTCAAGGCACAGCTTTCCTCGTTGTCGGCTTTGGGTATGTCGGCACACAACCTCCTTCCACTGCATAAGCTGTCTTGGACAAAACTGATATAACTGGTTACAAAAAATTGAGTGCAAGCAGAGCCCCTCTCTCCTGCACATATCGACTATAGAATACAATGGTAACCGAACATTCTTCCCATCAATCTTGGCCAGATATGATCCAACCATTCTTTACTGCCAAGAAGGTCATAGATATAGCATCGGCATTCTTCCCATCAGTCATGGTCAGATTTGATCGAACCATTCGTTAGTGCCAAGATTCAAATACCGTTGTCATCCTTCAATTCCCTCCGGACTCTGGTCTTGTTCAGTTTTGATTCAAATATTCTTTACTGCCAAGAAGGCCATTTAGATAGTGTCGTCATTCTAAATGTATAATAACAGTGTTTACTGAAGCACCCTGACAAAATAAAAATGATTGGTGCAGCAGCAGCATTTGGTTCAGATCCTGTAGAGGTGCATTTCACAGTTGGAAGAATTGCAACAGTTGTAAATGTAATAGCACCAGCTGGCAATTTCTGTAGATCTCTGAAGCTGTAGCTTTTTTCTTTTTGGCAATTTAGTGATATAGCTTTGTCAGAGTTCAGATTCATAAGGGAAGATCATTGGCTTCCTCAGTTCATAACCCGTGTAGGCTTAATACTTAATTGTACATCATTTCTTAATGCTATAATTCTGTCGAACTCTGGCAGATCTTGAAATGCATTGTAAGTGTAGCACGTAAATTTTGTTCTGAACAGACATTTTACTTGCTGTGGCACATGGACTAGTAGATCTATTTACTATCGAGCAGCAGCCATTTGTTTATACCGATCACCCTCACCCATGGCTCAAGCTGTGCTATTTCTGTTTTTTTATTTTTCCTGTTCTCGTGTAACTAGTGGTGCATAGACAAGTTAAGAATTGAATTCAACAAGGTTGAGGTATAACCGCCAAGCCGAGGTGTAACAAGTAGTCATAGACAACTTCAGAATTGAATTCAACAAGGCTCAGGTGTAACTGCCAAGCTGTGAACCTTCAGGGCATTGGTAGTTGGTAGAGTGATAAACTGGGAGAATCTGAGCGTATTCACAATTCAGGGCACCAAATTCAATAAGAATTTGTTGGGTGACATTTTTATTTTACTACCCTGTTGTATTGGTCATGGCTTCGTGGATGGATTTAGGTCATCCATTTGCATTGGCCTAACCCATATGGTCTTGTTTGAATCCATTATCTTTAATTGTTAGCTGGCTAATGACATAACTTTTTATTAGGACCTGTTTGGATGGGCTGAAACTAAACTTTAGGTAGGGATAAACTTTTAGCTGGCTAAACTTTAGCCGGCTAAAATTAGACCATTCCGGTTTGGATATGTAAAGCTAATTTCTTGCAAATCTCACCTGTTCCACAAAGAGGAGAGATTAGCCCAAATTAGCTCCCTCAACTAGCTAATGGGCTAACAACAACCTAGGGGTATGGCTAAAGTTTACACATACCCCAAGCTAGTTGTTATTCTATTAGCTAGTTTCTCTTTCCACAGCCCATTAGCTAATCGACGGGAGCTAATTTGGGATAATCTCTATTTTCTAGGGCAAAGGTGAGATTTCTAAAAAATTAGCTCTACCATTAGTCAATAGTCATGTATCCAAACCGGAATGAGCTAATTTTAGCATGCTAAACTTCAGACAGCTAAAGTTTGTCCCTGCCTGAAGTTTAGCTCTAGGCCATCCAAACAGAGCCTAATAAAAATTTATACCATTATAGTCACATAATGATTAAAGTTAATTGATTCAAACAGGACCAATACATCAATATCAAGACGGGAAGATACTCTAGAATCAGAATGCCAAGAGTTTGTTGTGAAAATGGTCATACCACTTTAGAATTATACTTTCCCTTATCCTCAAACTTGCGGCATTCCTTCATAAGGGGTAATAAGGTCTTATGAGACAATAACAAAACTAGGCCCTACATGATGAGTATGCAGGGTGTGGAACAAATTCATCATAAGAGCATCTCCAAGAGGTAGGTAAATGGAGATGGATAGGTAAAAATATAAAAGTACGGGTAAAATCAGCATCCAACAGAATAGCTATCTTTCTCGGCTCGTTTTCTGCCTGGGCATCCCGGATCCATCGCTAGCTTTCTTTGCCGATCCTTCCCCGCTCGCCATCCCTTCCTCCCGCGCACGTTCCTCCTGTTCCCGAGCACCCGTCGCCCTCCCGCGCCTCGAGCCCCCACCTTCGCTCCAGCCGCCCAGCTAGCGGGGATGCAGGCCGGTGATGGCTCGCGACGGCGGCGGCCTGCGCGTGCAGCGGTGCCCGCCTGCAGCGGCGGCCCACGCCCGTGGCGGAGCTCGTGCACGGCGTGTCACCGGGCAGCGGAGGCAGGTGGGACAGCGCGCCTCCGCGGGGATCCACGGCCGGTCGTGGTCCGTGACCCGCCTGGGACCTGCCGGAGGCGGAGGACTCCAAGGGGCGCGTGTGACTCCAAATCGAGCCTCTGAATGGGTTGCCCTCGACCTCCTCTAGCCCCTCCCCCACCTTGCCCTTGCCGTCGGCGAGCTCAGCCGGACAGAGCCTCCCCCGCCATGAACAACGCCTAGGGATCCAATTGCTTTGATTGCAAAACTTGTAGAATGCTTTTTGATGGATACAAGGACTTATCTGCGAGAATTCGAGTTAACTTTTATTTTCAAAAGTTGTCACTTGTAAAATGGAGAGTCAAGATTTGGAGAGTCTGTTGATTTCCCCACCCTATAAGAAGTCTTCTATTTTTTTTACAGAGCTTGTAAAACTCTAATATTTAGCTAGGATTATACCTAGTTCCGTTGGAGATGCTCTAAGGTTGCTCCTCCGATGATAGACCCTCCATCTTGTTGAATATGTCAATGAGCTTTGTTGTGGTTGAATATGTCAAGGGCATCTATAGATTTGCATATGTTTATGTCAAAATAAATTTGCTCTAAACGAGAGTTACCGAGTTAACGCCTTTCCAAAGCCACAAGGGACTATCCAAGATCACAGAAGAGTGTGACAGCACCATTCCAACATTCCAAGTTTCAGCCTCACAAGAACAGTAAACGGACTACATTAATTAATTGCAATTATTTGAATAGAAGCAAGAATAACAGGTCAGTTCGGTAGCGCGAGATGAGCGTAAATAGGAATAATGCCAACAGATAGAGTGCTTACAATCAATACACAATGAAGCTATCAGGACGTACAGCAGCACAGTGAAAACCTAGATTGTGGTCTATGGTGTCACAGTAATGATACTTGGCCCTCCCAAACATGCAATTTTCTCTCGAGATTGTACACCGATATATCAAGCATATATATACACGCTACTATGGAGTAGACAAGTGTGGTGTTCTTACTGTACGACGGAGACGTTAGAGGCAAGCGACGCACTTGCGCTGTCCCAAATAACAGATACACCCTCTCGACGCCGAAGTCGCCGAGGGTATTTGGCAGGTGGTAAAACACAAAATTTCAGTAGAGAATCAACAATTGCGAAGCACGATATGAAAGTGGTAGCAATTAACTGATGGCGACAGGAAAATTACAAATTATGAATCCGAAACAGATGCTTCGTCGGAGGGAGGTTCATCTGGGCCCAATTGGATTGCTCCTAGACTTTTTTTTTTTGCAGCAGACAGGCCTTTAATCCGGGCCTGATTGTATTTAGCCTTGGGCCCATGACCTGCGAACCCCGCTGCTCGTCGCTCGCCCCGCCGGCCGCTGCTGTCCGCACTAGCGCGGGACCTGGCCCGCGCTGGGAGCGTGGGGACGTCGGCGGCGCGTGAAGGGCCAGAACGTCGAGTTCGAACGCCGGAGCAACCGCGCCGGCGGCGGCGAGTACATCCCGGTGAGTTCGGCGCCGAGCCGCCGACTCCCGCGTCCCGTTCCCCCCGCGATGCGGTCGCAGCCCCAATGGTCAGGCCGGCAGGAGCTCCGCCCCGCATCGCCTCCCGCCGGCCAGTCGTCGCTTCACGCTCACCGGCTCGGTATCGTCCGTCGTCCCACCTACTGCGGAGTGCTGTCCTTTTTAATTTTGTGAGATGAAGGATCGTTCGGAATCTGATATCATGCACAAGTGTTCTTTGTTTATCTGATCCATGGCACTACACTATTGTTTCAGACATTGGGCCGCCATGCTAGATGTCTGTTCAGTGGGTTTCCTTTCTGGCGCGACACATCGCGCGATTTGCTCTGACATATCGAAAGAATTCTGAATAGTATTGCTCACTCACTGTCCACCTTGTAGGCTTGTAGGTCCTCCCATTTGATTATCTTAGAGGGTATTTATATTAGTCGGCAATGTCATGCCCCTGCACCTTCGTAATTTCTAAACCTGTCTTCGTTGGCCTCTTCGAATCAGGAAGGGTCGACGGCCGGATAAACAAGGAGGCATGCTCAAGAGTCAGAGCCTGATGGTATCGCCATTCCTAAAAGTTCCAGTTCAGAGCTTGGAAGAGGTAATCAAACATATATAAATCAGTTTCTACTGCTACCCTCTAGAAACTACTACTTTCCATGGATATATTCTGGTGAAGTGAAGCCTGTTACAGAGGGTATCAGACAATCAGCGTGTTTGTCCGACAGAGCATCAAGCAGATGGGCATCATCAGCTTACCAGCAGCATACTAGGTCTGAAAGATAGGACAAGTAATTAGCCAACAAAAGATTCTCGTCACTAGACGGCCAGTACTCGTTGGTTGAGTACGACACCGATCGGGTGGGTCGCGGTCATCTGAAAGCAAAAGCCTGAAAATGCCATCTGACGGTTGTCTAGGTTTCCGAGGCATCGGCAGAATCACAGGGTTTACTGGCAGGCGTTTCTCTCTTTCTTTCATGAACTCATGAGCACTCGCCACCGAATTCACAGAAATTCTGAAACGGCACCGAATGATAGAGTAGCAGATCATCAGCATCTCCTTTCTGGAGGGAAGAACAGTAAGTCTTATCTTTCGGCCATCAGCCAAGCTAGGTTCGGCACCTTGGAAACTGTCGTCGGGCTGTACTTTGCTTATACTATGCTTTTGCTATGATTATGGGTACAGAAAGATTGCTATTATTTGACTTGTTTCTTCTTCCCTTAGTCTATTGCATTCCTGGTCATGGGTTTTGGTCACTGGGGATGGATAGGAACAGCCATTCGTTGCAACTAGCCAGGGAATCCAGCCTAGGCCGGCTCTTATGTCTCTATATGATCCGCTCATATTCTTTGATTCCTTTTTCCATCAGGGGCACGCAAGCATGAACAATGCGCACGGAATAAAAAGTCGCTGGAAACAAGTGTCCGAGCTTGCAGGATTAGTGATCTGGAAGAATATTTTCAGAAGTGGGGTTACTGGATGGATCTGAGCCACTCGGCTCCAAATTGGAGTGGACTCGGGCACCAAGTGGAGGAGGTGCGACTGATGAACTGGCGAAAACAGAAGTGTTCTTCGAAAACTTCAGGTTGCGCGTCATGACTGTGGGTTCAGCCATTTCTCATGCTAACTGTGTAAGATTCTTTGGTTTGTCTGTTTTCTTCCTTATTAGCATCTAAGTTAGGTGAAGGAAATATTACTAGATCTCTCAAATGCAATTAATCAATATAAATATTCGTAGCGTAGCATTTCAAGTTTCAATCTTCGTTCCTTTTTTACTTTATTAAGAGAACTGCACTTGTGCCTGCTTCTTTTACTGCCTTACTTATCATCTGTTACCGATGTGAGAGCTTCACTTGTCCTCTAACTTCTGTGTTTGAACTTGTTATTGTGCACTGAACCCAGGTCTGAATTTTAATCTTAGCTTACATTCCAAACCATTTCCAGCTCTCATCCCATTGCCCTGTTAAGGCATCAATCGCACTGATGGCATATGATGACACTAGCTACCACAGTTCTATAACTATACATGCATCCTTGCATTGCACCTCAAGCATGCTGCATGTGCCTCACCTGCAGCTGGGCCTGCCTCTAGTTCTTCCAGTCACAGTTTTTTCTTTTTTTCTTTTTTACAGAGGTAATGAAACACTAGAACCATATGCATAAATGAAAATATAGATGTATCATATTATGTAATGAGGAGCAGTGTGGTTGCTGCAGGCTTGCAGCGTAGCTAGCATCAGACATTGCTGAAAAGCCTGGTCCCAACCTTGGAGGCCACACCACCAATCATCATCCCCTGTTCCCGATGCTCGGCACATGCAGCAGAGATGCTTCTGATCGCGATCGTCTTCTGTTCTTCTCCTACCTGTTGAGATCGATCTCTGGTGAGCTGCCGTCCTCTGCTTCTGCGTCTGCGTCTGCGTCTGCTTCCCCTGCCTCGTGGCTCTGCAGGAAGGTCCTCTTGCCCTGCACCGGCTGCTCGGCGGCGCACGTGCACGGCCTCTTGAACCCCGCGCCGGCCTGGCTCTCGGCCTCCGAGGAGGAGGACGTGACGCAGCTGTCGGCGGAGCGGCGGCGCGGCGGGGACGGCGAGAGCGAGGAGGAGGAGGACAGGCACCCGGACTCCACCGCGGAGGCCAGCTCCGAGAGCTCCGCCCTGGCGGCCGGCGAGCCGAGGCTGCGGTCGGCGAGGACTTCCTCCGCCCGGCGCAGCACCGACTGCAGGTACCTCCCCTGCGCCTCGATCCTCAGCTGCAGGTGCCGCTGGACCTGCCAAGTCAAGCACGCATGGAACCCATAAGCTCTGCTTGATCGGCATGTCAGGAACTCGGAATGGCGATCGACCGACCGATCGTTTACCTCGATCTGCTCCTGCAGCTTCCTCTGCACCTCCCTCTGCATCCGCGCCGTGCTCCTGGGAGAATCGCGGGGAGCTTCTCTAGTGCCGGCGGCGCCACCGTCGGCGGCGGCAAATGCACCACGCCACTCGGCGGCGGCGTCCTCGTCGTGCTCGTCCGGCTGGCTCTCCGAGGAGGATGACCACCGGTCGCTGGAGCCTTCGCCGGGGCGCGTGGTGATGAGGCCTCGGCTCACCGCCAGCCGGTACTTCTGCAGCAGCAGCAGTCAGAATTCAGCTCGAGCGGAGCTCGCAATCAAGAGGAAAGAATCGGCGAGCCGCTGGTGCTCGAACAAGGATTTGCCGGCGGCCGGCGAGGTGGGGGAACCTGGAGGTGGCTCTTGAGGTGGTAGAGCGTGAGCCCCGGCACGGCCATGGCCCTCAGGACGGACTTGGGTGTCGCCTCTGCAATGCCAGAGAAAGGTCGTGATCAGAGATCAAAGCAAGTCGAAGGGCCAGCGAATGAGCGAGCGAGCGAGCCACGGCGACGACTTACTGTCGGCGCCGCCGAGCTGGGCCACGGCGAGCACGAAGCGGTCGTGCAGCTGGCGCGTCCACCTGAGCCGCGGCGCCCTGGCCTCGCCGCCCTGCTGCTGCTGCTGGCCGCCGCCACACGACGATGCCATTTCCAGCGTGCCCACCACCGCGGCGCTTCGTATCGCAGTCGCAGCAGCGGCGGCGGCGTGGCCAGCATGAGAAGCCGCGGTGGCCGGAGTCGCAGACGACGGCGGCTGCTTCTACCGCGGCGACAGCGGCAAGCGATCGGCTCCGCTGCGGGCCGGTTCTTATAGGCGGCTGGGTGCGTGGTGGGTTCCTTTCCTTGGACTCCACCGGTGGGGAGCCGGAGATATTCCGGCTCCGTCTCCACCTCCGGCGGTATATGTATGGATACGCCCGGGCGCGAATCGGCGGCAGGGGAATATGGCGCGTGAGGCAGCTGGGGGCCAGGCCATGGCAGCATCTTCTTTTGCATCCTCCATGTCACCACCTCAATTGTTTGCTGCTTTTGCTTTCACTTATTTGACCTGAAAGAGGGAGAATCTTTCAGCAGTAGGCGGGGCAAAAGCGAAACAGTTCAACTACACCTCCCTCCCCTCCCCCCTCTCAAAAGGATAGAATTGAGACAGAGATATTAGTCTAGTAGAAAGGAAAACAAAACAAAAAAAAACTTACCAAAAAAAAGTTGAGAAAATGAGGGAGAAAAAAAAGATGAGAGAGAGAGAGAGAAGCAAAGTGGCATAGTTCGATTTCTCCCCCGTGCATGCATTCCTGTTGTTCTCTTGCTGTTTCCTCACACCTCTCGCCTGCCTGCTTGTTTCTTGGACTGGATTCTCCCAGCCCCACCACCACCGGCACCACCACCGCCTCCTACTCTCCTCCCTCCAACAAGGCAACAATGCCTCTGCTCTGCAGCGCCAGCGCTTTCCCGGCGCACGAAATCTTGCTTTGAAGTGAAGACAGACACGGCGCATACGCATCGCAGAACAAGGCTCTCTGTCAACCTTGCTTTGATCTCACTGCCTGCTGTAAAATCCGGCGCCAAAAGCACCCGGGCGCGCGTGCGCGATCCGTCAGCAAAAGCCGAGGGGGAAATCGTTCGTGGACTGGACAGGTAGATGCATGCCGGAGATGGAGAGTATCTGAATATGTTCCCTCACCTGAGCTGAGAGAGAGGCCCGAGCGAATATTTATCTGATGAGCTCCGCGTTCCATTTCAGGGGTTGTTCTCTCGGAGGGCGGCAACGCAAACAAAAGGTTCCTGATCGGAGCTCCCTCCTCCCTGAGCGCAATTGGCAAACAGCCCTTGGCTTTTGGCGGTGACAGGGGAATCAAGGAATCTAATCCAGATCTCGGCGCACGCAAGCGAGCGATCGGGGGCGCGTAGGCATAGCTATCGGCATGGATCAAAAGGAAGCTTCTGTCGAAAGGCGGCGTGCGCCGCGCCGGGACGGCGACGCCGCCGGTGGTGCCCGGCTGATGGTGCGTGCGTGCCCGCGGTGGTGGCCGAGACCGGTCGCCGGTGCGATGCTGCGACACGGCCGTATTCCCCTGGCTGGCAGTCACAGGAGCAGCTCTGCCCTGCCCCGGCATATTCACGCTGTACTTGCGCGCTGGCGGCGAGCTCCCATTGCCGCGCGTCCCCTGGAAACAATGGCCTTTCAGACACCACAGTGGCTGACGCCGTTCTCGTATCCCGTCGCTGTTCCCCATTGCTGGAGAGACTGGAGCGGTGGGTCACCCACTGGCAGATACCTGGCTGCCCATGCTTGCTGTCTGCAAGTGAGGGAAATCCAGGGGACTGAATGCGAATGCAGTTGCAGGACAGGAAGAGCTCTGGTTGTTCTCAGGAAAGGAGGAGCTCCGGAATTCTCATGACCCAGCAGCATCATCTTGCCTGCAGTAACATCCTGTTTAACAGTGGCATAATCAGCTTCATCGTGTGCCAATTGATGAAGCGCATTCGAACTATTTCCGTGTTCCGGTTCCAGGGCACGATTGGAGTGTACGAGCAGAGGTTCCAAGATGCCAGGTGGGTTAGGAGCGGTCGTTCTCGTCTCGTGGTTCCACTCCACTCTACTCCCGGAGGCCGGAGGCCCCCCTGTCGCCGGGCTCGCGAGATGCTTTGCTGCCTGCCAGCGCCTCGTCTCGGCTTCTAGACAGGATCCGTCCACCACTGACGCTGCTCGCAGCCGCGAAGCCCTCCCCCGTTCAGGCATCTCATGATTGCGCACTTGCACAGGCCGTGACTTGCATGGGACGGCATGCTCATACCGCGCGTCGTCCCGGCATCTTTCTTCCTCTGCTGCTCATCCCCTGTGCTTGTCTGATTTTTTTTTTTGAAAAGTTTGCAAGTGCTTGTCTGAATTTCCAGCCGAATATTATCCATCCACGCCGAGGGCTCCGGAGGATCGAAGGATTTTTGTGCAGTGTTCATCGTCGCCTGCCTCCGATTCAGCATGAAAGGAAGGGCCCTGCGGCTAAAGCTCGAGCAGAAACATTCTGGGAAGGAATCAAGAAAGGTTTATCTCCGCTTTAATCAGCCCGATCCGATGGTGCGCCCGCGTAAAACCGGCCTCTTTTCCGCGCGTTTTCGTGCTCGCCTTTAACATATTCCTGGCCGGGGAAAAGCAGATTCCTGAATGATGCCCGGCCGGCGAGGAGGAGCTGAGGGCACCAGCAGCACTCACTCACTCACTCACCGGCTGGCTGCCGCGGCAAGTCACAGGCGCCATTTCGGCAAATGTGAGCGCATCAATAATTCCTTTCTAAAGAGCTCATCAAAGTCCATCACCGGATTGTTTAAAGGCATCGGGGAGGGAAAGAAAGGGGGGATTGGGGGAGAGAGAGAGAGGGGGTGTGTGTGTGCCGTGGGGCCGAGGGAATCGGGGAAAGCGGCCCGGCAGGATGCCAAGGGTGGTAACCCACATGAGGAAGAGGAGGAATTCCTGTGCGTCTGTCAGTGAAGCAGTGGCATGATTGCTCCCCCCAGGGTAAGCAAGCGCATAATTGCCGCATAATTACCTACCTGATTATGTGGTATGGGGGCTGGTTTACTGCCATTTGTTCCTGCCAAATGATGTTGAGTTTCATGCAGCGGTGATCTTAGGCTGAGAGATTGTACTGCTGTCAGAGAAGAGTCATTTCTGACGGTAAAAAGAAAAAAAGCTTAGACCAAATGATTGGGAAGGGAGCTCTGTGTCCCTGCACTGCACTGATATTCCCTGATGGGTGGCCTCTTTGAGCTCTGATGGTTTCACCATAGCTGTCCTTGGCCAGGCACCTACGGGAATCTTGCTTTGTGGACCTTTTTGGAGAAAGTTTTTGATAGCCTTCTTAGGATTTACTGGTGGGTGATCAATCTTAGCAGAATAAAATGGACAAATATTCACTTTGAAGAAAAGGCTAGGCGATTGCAAAGGATTTTCTCGACGACTAAAATGGCCAATAATGGGTTTTTCTTTTCTATCCTGAGAATAATTGAATCGGCATCGACCGCTTGCAGCTGCAAGCAGGTCTCGCACAACTTGCAAGTGAAGCTAAGTCATCAAGTAGGTTCTGAATATACTGAAAAAACTTTGCTTTGGCACATATGTCTTTGCCACCTCTTGAGGGATAAGGTGGGCAGGATTCCAGTGATCCACTAAGGAAAGGCATTAGCCGAATATAACCAGAAAGAGATGAGAAACCGCAGGATCGAAAGAGGATCATCGAGAAAAGAAGGCGGTCGGGAGGATTTGGGCGCCGCGCATTAGCTGAAGATAACTTATCTGCATCAAAGCCCACTGAAAATTTTTACCAGGTGTTGGGTAATCCCAGACTCCCAGGATGATGAGTTGCAGCAATGGTTCGTTGATTAGCCGAGCCATTTTGTCGGTGCATCGTCTATCTGCTTCTTTTCCTGCATAATGTCTGACTCTGACACGCAGCACCCAAAAGTTGGAGTATGCAGAGAACAAGTGACCGGCATGTCAACATTCATTGTTGTGCATAATTCAGCTCATAGGATGCTTTTGTTCCCTGTAATGGTCGTTTCACGCGTGCATCTGGGGCCTGGAGTCTTTGTGTTCTTCGATCATTGGAGCAGGAACCAGCTACCTTTCAGATACAGATTCAAACCCAAGACAATTTAGGCACTGTTTGCTGGCCAGTGCTCGATTCCTGGTCCAGTATTCAGCTCTACCAACTCTGTCTTTCCAGTGCAGAATATGTGTTGCTGGCCTGGTGGATCGATACGGATTGTGTTGTATGAGAATCTAACCTTATTTGACTTGCTCACCCAGCAGAGACAATTCGTATGGTAACTGACCAACTATTCCACTTTCAGAACTGGAAATCTGTAGGCTGTAGCTAAATAGATAGCCATGTAGGGTTATCAAATTTGCATTTTTTTTGAGGAGGTTTCAGTCAGTTACACAGCCATTGGATCACTGTTTACCTCATTCAGCATTGCGTGCCACTCTGCTCAACCGAGTCACCAATAATTTGCGAGGGCTTCAGCAGTGTTTATGCATCACTGAGAATTTCCATTAAAAGAAAATCAGAGAGAATACTCAGCTCAAGACTGACTGTTGATGCAGTCCCTGATATCCATTCCTTCATTGTTATCTGACATTCGGGAATGGCTCATCAAAGTGAGTTCCTGTGAAACAAAGAAAGAGGAGCAATGTCATCCACACACAGCCTCCTTTCTCTCAGACACCCTAGGCCGAACAACAAGCACGCGCAAAGTCACCGAAAACCGATAATCCAAATCATTCATTCAGGAGGACATGTAGCACAATCTTGCCTCAATGCTTTTATCCACGAACTTTGCTTCAATGCTAAGGTGGAGGGCTTTAGCTCAGATCGAAATGAACCGCCTTTAGCTGCCGATGACATAGAGCTGTAGGCCATTGTGAAAGCGGCCTTTGCGCTCCCGATCCCAACTCCGTGTGCTGCCTTGTACTTAGATAGATCGATAGATAGATAGCCAAATGATAACTCTGAAACAAAGCAAGGCAAGGAACCAAAGACCCAAAGCGACGCGCTTTGCAAAGATCGACCGATGCGCATGAAACTTTTTTTTTCTGAATACGTAGAAGAGTTGCGTATCTTTGTACTACTAAAGAAAAAGGTGGGTGTGCCACTTGGAGATAGCACGGATAAGGAGGTGATCGATAAGCAGCCGCATGAGTGGTGCCGTCTGCATTTCGCTCGCTCGATATGAATATGATATACCGACCATGATCAAACTTTTTACAGGTTTAGTTCTTCTTGCGTGTGCCCTTCTTCGTTTCCTGGAAATTACACGCAGGCAGAGCAGATCGTTTGAATTTCGAAGGACGGGAAATTGTTGGTGCATCGTCGACGTCGCATGTTTTTTTTTTTACTTTTTTTGGGTGTAGAAAGATGCCGGGTACGAGAAGAGCACACTGGTTTCCGGGAACTCCCGGTTTGGGAAACTAGCGGCGCCAGTGGCGCCAGCAATACGGGCGTGGTCGTCGCCGCCGCCGTCGAGATGAAAGGAAGACCAAACTTGGATCTCCGACAAGATATGGCCTTTTTTTACGGGGAGATACGGCTCATCCACGGGGATGGTCGATGGATCGTGGATGGAGGCCGGCGATGCGTGAGCCTGTAGCCCTAGTGGCTGGAGAAAGGAAGAAGATGAGTGCACGGGGGAAAGTGCGCGTAGTGCGTGTCTGGAATGCCGAAATCGACGAAATAAAGCTCTGTTGGGGCTGGGGATTTTCAAAAGGGAGACGCGTTCGTATTCTGCGGGGAGGAAGCTTCCGCGTTCCAGATGATGAGCGAGGGCGTCCATGGTCGGCACTGGCAGGCACGGCAGCACTGTGCTCGAACCTCGAGACGCCGGCCGGCTGGCCGTCAGTCCGCGAGGGACGCCGCGTGAGGGAGGAAAGACGCGGCCCGCCGCCGATGGAGCGACCCGCGTGGCCGCGTCGGCGTGTTCCCGTGCCGCGCCGGGCGGGGGCGTGGCGCGTCGGTCGGTGGACAGGGAGGTGCCCCGGACCCCGGGTGCGGTTCGGCGAGACCGCGGCGGGGGCCCGCGGGCCTCCCGCACGGAAATCGGCCCATAGAACAAACCGGGTGGTAAAAAAGGTCGGCCCGACAAGGAGCGCCACAAGCACTACAACACGTATGGTATTTGGTGGCGTTTTAAAGCGCCTCATAATACCTAGAAAACGCCTCAAAATAGTTTAAGAGGCAATTTTAAAAACGCTAAGAGTATCGGTGAAGGGAAAGGTTAGCCTTGGCGTTTTCTGAAAACGCCTCAAAAGGAGTGTATTTGAGGCGTTTTTTTATGCCTATGATGATGTGTTGGAGGCGTTTAACAGAACGCCTTCGAACCTTTCTATAGGCAACTTTAGAAATACCTTTTAATTGTTTCAGGTGTTTAAAAAACAGCCTACATTGGCAAAGCATTTTACACCCCTCGATTTCACATAATGTACCACTGAACTCAAATATATGGATATACAGTTTACAATCAAATAACACAGGCTATAATACATGTTCCAACAACCAAGGCAGACATATTGTTACAGTGAACTAAAAATATCTTCTTGCTAAAATCAATCAGATACTAGACTATCAGCCGACCATCAAATCTTTCCATAAGAGTGTTGAAGCTCCTGTTGCATGAAGACTAGAGTTTTGGAGCTGCCAAAATGGAAAAAAATGCAGATATTACTATTAAGGATATGAGAAAAACCATATCTGTGGCTGAATCACTTAGTGAGTTCGCGAATTCTGATAGCTATTTGCAAAGCATAAAAAGCAGGCAGGAAAATTATTCCACGACTCAAGTGCACCACAAGTAATAACTTAGAAAGATATGTTCCCTTCTCAAACACGAAAGGCAAAACAACTTAATAGAAGAAAGACAAACAGGAGTAATTGGCCTAATAAAAAAATTATCTTCAGAAAGAGATGTAATCAACAATAAGTCATCAGATTGATCACTATTGTTAGATGTACAACAAGGCTATTATTAGTGAACTGAGTAGGGAGTAGGGACTACATATTATTACCAACTCCAATTTCAACATAACACGGGTCGCACAACAAAAGGTGCGAACAATCTAGAATTTCATATCCCATATTGTAACTAAAATTCTTGCTTAGTGCCATTTGTTAGAAAAAGAAAATGAATGTCAAAGTGGCAAATTTACATATTTAAAATGACTGGTTCCATTTTGCAATAGTAGGGCCGCAGGGCAGGTGTACCTAAATTAGATTGCAGCAAGGCCATCTGGATGTATAAGCTATAACATGGTTGACACTGGTGAACCATAAAGCTGATAACTCCTGAGTATGTCCAAATGCTAGTAGCTACCTGTATCTAGCTTCTCTCTGCATGTATAAGGGAAACATTGTTGCATGGAGCATCAATTTCTTGACAAATCATGTTGGAGATCTCAATAGTCAACACTATTACTATATACTGCTAATTCATTCCAGCGATGACTCATCGACAACTCTTAATTCATCTATTGCAAGTATAATGCAGTTTTTAACAGTGTGTAGATATTGCAACCTACCAACTTCAATTTCAACATATCATTAATTTTTCAACCTAGGCCAGTTTTGTAGGCATCCAGCGGTTAGGTAATTTCATTTAGACTATTTCTTGAACATATTATCCAATCAATCGCAAATATCTACTATCATGCAAATTTAGCTACCGTCATGCAAATTTAGTACTAATTTCAAACCATAACAACTTTATACATCACATAGCATCTGAATCCTAGAAATTGCTCAACAAATTCCTTCCTAAAATCTGATTGACGGCACCCTAAACTCTAAAATAACATCACATCGGTTACAACTTACAAGTGAACAAGCACTAATCAGACAACGTAGACATTAATTCCACGAGCCAATTTAATCAAATCACGAGTGATGGAATTGGAGCCAATGGAATCGGCTCAGGAGGGGAGCAATTCAGTGATGATATGGGTGAGGAAGGGAGGATGATATGGAATCGGCTCGGGAGGGGAACATGGATGAGGACGAGAGGGACGGATTCTCACCAGTGACGGCGAGCTCGTGGCGGCGAGGATGGGCAGATCGACTGCGTCGGGGACGACGAGCTCGTGGCGGCGGGTACGGCGAGATGGAGCACCGGTGAGGACGACGGCCACGCAGCCGCGACAATCCCGATGAAGGCTCGGAGGAGGATCCCGACGGCGACTTGGCGGAGGATCCCGACGGCGGCTCGACGGCGGTTCCCGGCGGCAGCTCGGATAGGGATCGAGCTCCCCAACCCTAGCGCCTGTTCTGTTTGGTCTATTTTTTCTATTCTGATTGGATCGTCGCTTCACGGGAGGAAGGTAAACTGGTGAGAGGATGCCTTAACAATATCAGATAATGTAGGGTCTTATGCGCATAAAAATGATATATTACAAGGCGTTTTCTCCCTACGCCTTCTATGTTTCAACAGACGAGTTTAAAAAAACGCCCTCAAAAGAATTAATTATTAAGGCATCATGTAATTTCGCCTCCTAAACAGCCAGATTTTGAGGCATTTTATTGAAAACGCCGATGACTGCATGCTAAACTAAGACATTTCGGTAAAAAACGCCTTTAAACAAAAGTTATTAAGGCGTTTCTCAATAATGCCACTAGCAAAATGCCTCCTAACGCCTACTGTGCTGTAGTGAAGCTTTGGGCCCTTTTCTGGGGTGCAACCTTTTTCTTCCACATAGTTTCAAGGTCACTGCCCGCGGAAACCAGCTAACCACACACACGCCCCCGCGAGCCTCGTCGAATTCTCATCCTACCACACTACAACAATGCAGTTTTAGTGACATGTTTGGTTGCCTAGACAAATTGCTCGGTAAGCTGGCTAGTTATAAAAAAAAGCCCTGATTGCACTCTTTTTAATTTTGAAATCAAAATTAGGTTAACTTGAATGAAACTCAACTTTAGCTCGGGTTGTTAAGCTCATTTGGACTTGGGTTTCAAACGATTCGTGAGTTTATAATAAATAAGAAGAACACATTTTCGAAGAAACTAAAGCTTGGAAAAAAGTTTACCTTGCTCGTTATCCACACCTTACTGGTTGTGTCGATGGATTTGTTCCATGTTATATTTTTAGATTCCTTTACCCTATTAGCAAAAAATATTGTCCAGGTAATACTGTTTAATTGTTCCATGATTTTCAAAACCATATATGATGTTTTCAGCTAATTTCAAGGCTTAATGTTATATTTGAATTTGTTTCACTCGTTGAAATGATTGTTTCAAGTCTACGAACTTTTGTTTCAGCTGTAAAGGTTTTTTGTTCCGCAGGTGTATTTAATATTCCATGCAATTTGTACTGATAATATTTCTCCATCAATCTTTAATATTTTGTTCCAAGCATGTAAGTGTTTGTTCCACCTAAACAAACTTTTCGTTCCAATTGAATAATTCATGAAAGCTAATTGTTTAAACCTTGTTCCATCTGGGCACTTAGTTGTTTTGAGAACTTCTAAGAAACAACAATAAGATATTGTGTATTAGAGATGTTGTCTCCATGTAAAATTAATGATATTTTTATGACGCGCTAATTTTGTTTGACACATTTTTACTACCTCCATCCTAGAATATAGCTATTTTTAGGATTTTTTTCAAGTCAAACTTTTAAACTTTGACCGTAAATAGTAAAAAAATATAAAGATTGACAATATAAAAAATAATATTAATTCATTCATAATGAAACCAACTATCGTAACATGTAATTCTATTTAAAGCTAATTATTTTTGAAAATATTATTGATCAAAGATGAAAATGTTTAACTTCGGCTAAGTTTAGAAGTTGCTATATTTTAAGACGAAGGTAGTATTATTTATTCTATCTTTATAAACTTGTTATTTTTGTTGCTCCAAACTTTTATTCCACTTGAAAAAATGGTTGTTGTTGTTCCAAAGTTTTTGTTTTTCCTGTACATACCTTTCAAATGAACTAAAAACTGAAAAGAATCATGGTGCTCGTATATATGCGATTTTAATTGTCCCCAGGAGAGTTTACTTGACCCAATCTCCAGTATCTTTACTTCTAAAGTGTGCGACTCCCTATGGGGACCTTCTTTTTCCTTTTGCGCTCTCTCTCTCTCCACTCAACGGGGAAGAATGGTGAGATGCAGGTACCATGAGCCCTCTTGCCCCCACATATTAGTCAGGGAGCGAATGTAGTTCACTGGTTTCATCGGATGCATGCTTCTATCCCTCGAAAAATAATCGTGTGACCATGCAGTTATGCTTTGGATTTTTCGCATTGAATAGATAAGTCATTTTCTTTTAATTTTCAGCACACACACCTTATATCTTCTAAACACAAGGATACATTGGGAAGACAGATGTGCTAGCCTCCGCCAATTTTCTAGCTCGGGAGAGCCACAACCTACCCATAATCATCCCCGAGTCACCCTACTAATGGGTCTAAACTCACCCATTATCCACCCCACTCCAATACTTGTGAAAATCAAATGTCAACCCACTCCAACCCAAACCCTCAACTAAATAACCCAACCCAACCCACCCCATTTGATGCTTAAACCTATGAGTATGACTAGACCTACTAATTAAACCCACTCCAACCCATATCTAACTATATATATAAATTTAGTGGCTCCGCTATTGACATGGGGCCCACGTGTAAGTCTAGCCACACCGCTTTGCACAGAGTATTTGCCAGTCATACTGAATCGTCTCCAACAAATTTAAATCAATTTTGATAAAATTTTATAGTGTGAACGCGAGGTTTTATTTCCAAGGTCCGGCTCTTGCATGGGGCCCACATGTAGATCTGACCACACCACTTTGCACAGAGTAGCTACCGGTCATACTGAGTCATCTCCAACATATTTCGGTCAATTTTGATAAAATTTTATAGTGTGAACGCGAGGTTTTATTTCCATGGTCCGGCTCTTGACGTGGGGCCCACGTGTAGATCTAGCCACACCGCTTTGCACGTAGTAGCTGTCAATCATACTGAGTCATCTAGTAAATTTCAATCAATTTTGATAAAATTTTATAGTGTGAATGCGAGATTTTATTTCTAGGGTCCGACTCTTAACGTGGGAACTATATGTAGATCTAGCCACACTGTTTTGCAGAGAGTAGCTGATAGTCATACTAGGTCATCACCAACAAATTTCAATCAATTTCTATAAACCCATTTCAACCCACTCCAATCCACCCCAACCTGTGTTTACATAGAACCCGCCCCACCCCACCTTATTACCTAATGCAACCCATTTTGATCCATCCAAACACACACCATATCAAAACCCAACCCATTAAACCCATTTTAACCCAACCCATTAGCAGGGTCAACCCATTAAACCCATTTTAACCCAACCCATTAGCAGGGTGATCCTCGAGGGACCGAGGTTCTATTTACCCTTGATTCGTTAGAGGACGCGACATCTATTACATTCCTTGGCAAGAAATGGTAAAAACTTGAGAGAAGGATGAGAAGGCACAGGTTGTGGATCCGGTTCCTCTTATCGCAAAGTTGTAGCATAGGTTTGGGAAGCTCCGTGATCGGACTATTGGAAATATACTTCGGATCCCCGATCCGGTTTCCGTCCCTCCCGGTAGCACGTGGGGTGTGAGAGGTTGTTGAAGATCGTCCCGTTCCCTTCCCTCGAGTATAGACATAAGAACGTATGGAAGACTATAGTTGTGCTATCTGTGAAACAGGTTCTATGAAAACTATAAGTCATCTCTTTCTGCATTGCAACTTTGCAAAGCAGTGCTGGGCAACACTAAATTTGGACAGTAATGTGAACCTGGACCCTTTCGATTTGCTGGAAACATTGAAATCCAGGCTGCATGTCCCATTCTTTATGAAAATTATTATATTGATGACCTAGAGCATATGGATTTCCCGGAATGGACTAATCTTTGAAAACAGAGTGCCAACAGTCCAAGTTGCTATGGATTTTTTTTAAGACAATTGTTGCAATGGTTATCCATCGTGCAAAGTCAAAACATGTTCGTTCAATGTCTTTTTGGCTAGATAATTTTGATCTTTAATTAACACTTGTTACCTTGTAAAAATACTTTTTTCTTTTTTAATATATTCAGTGGGGGTTCTCCCTTCCTATTTCATAGAAAAAGTACAAGAACGGAAATACAAGAGACACATGATTGTAAGGATGAACCCAATTCTCATTCAGTTCATGAACATTTACATACGGTCTCTTTTTATAGATGGAAATGGTAGAAGTCCAATAGTCCACCATCATGAGTGGAGTACATTTAAGGCATTAAGGTAGATGCCCAATAGTTCCTCAGTGGAATTCTTAACACGAACAGCACCACTACTCTTAGTTGCATATGCGAAAAGGCCTGTAGCCTAGTGGTTATAAGTTAGCACCCGAGGTCCTGGGTTCGACTCTCCGTGGGAGCGAATTTTCTAAGATTTAACGGCGTTGTGCTTTCAGTGGTAGGCGACGTTCCCGTCGACAGCGAGGCGCCTGTGGTGACTTCGTCAATCTCGAGAATTTGCCTGCTCAGTCTCTCGGAGGTGCTCATAGGGGTAGAGTTACGTGCGTGTATTCTTAAGGGTGAGTGTGCGTGCGTATTGTGAGCGTCTGCGTCTATACCGTGTTTCTAAAAAAAAATAATCTTAGTTGCATACAAACTGCGCAAAAGCCTGTAAAAACTAAGATCATCTTCCATACCGATATAGTACACTTTGAGTATTGCATTAAGTTTTGCGCCCTTTTCTTTTTTCCAAACTCAGTTTATTTTTTTTAAAGTAGTAGGTGTAAAAGACGATTGTACCGCCGGGGTCCATCTCTGTCTTGAGCGCATTGATTCAATGCGTCACCCTGCGCTACAAACCCTGCTGATTCCTGACATGCCCGGGAAAATCCAACTGAAATCACTCTTGCTAGATCCAAAGACGAGGCATGTCGGCATGCGTAGCATGCACGCAGACGACCTCGGCCCGACCTGCCTATGTCGCTAGCTCGTCAGGGAATCCATGGCGGCCGCGTTAAACGTTCTCACCAGCAAGCCTCTTGCGTCCCGGCCGGTCCGACTCCGGCCGGGGTCAAGTCAATCGCCGGCAGGCAGGACCCGCGGTTGTGACAGCATGCACGCGTGGCGCGTCTATCTGTGGGTGTGTCCCTGCGGGCCCCCCTCGTGTCAATTCCAATTCGCCTGCCAATAGTCGCTGCAGGGCACCTGCAAGTCTGCGCCGGCGGCAGGCCGTGCGTCGTCGTGCGGCCCTGGCGCTGCGCCGATCGATCTAGGCCGATCGTATCGGCTGCCGTGCCGCCCTGGGCCTGCCATCGATCGACGGCGAGTAAATCCGGGCCGACCACCCCCCCCCCCCCCCCCCCCGGCGCCGCGTCAGGGATATTCCCCGGCCGGCCGGCCAGGCTCTTGACAGCGCTGAATCCGAGGCGGCGGGCGGGCCAATGCAACGGTGGCCAGCGCCGCCGCCGACGACGCCCGCGGCTCTCGCGTCGTGGCGGGCGCCACCCGGCAACTGCAAGCGCTAGCTATGTAGCTCTCATCATGGGATCGGACGGCACGGCACGGCAGCCGGGCGGCACCACGGCCGGGCCGCTGCGGTTGGTGGCGTTGCGCGCTGCAGCGAGCCGCGCGGGCCGCGCGACGCCATAACTCCGTTGCGCCGCGCGCGCTGCCACCTCCATGATGGCCGTCGACAGCACCGCGCGGGCCGCAGAAGCGAACAAAACTGTGATCTCACTTGCCGCCCAGATCCGCGTGCCTCTCCTCCTCCTCACGCGATCTCCCTCACTTCCTGGGCTTAGCCTTTGCCCTGCCGTACGTGGCTGTTGTTGATCAATGCGCTGCGCCTGCGCCAGACGCCAGGCCTGGGAGAACGTCCCGCCGAGCGGCGCGCGCGACGCCAGCTAGCGCCGCGCAGGCGGCGTCGCGTGCCTGCCTGCCGCGTGGTCGTCTCTCAGCTCGCCGAGATCTCCGCCGCGCGCGCTCGGTCTCGCGGGTCTCGCCGGTCGCAGGATACGGACATGGACCATGAGGTACACGATCGACCACGTACCGTACCCACGCGACGCACGCGTACACGGTGCACGTGACGTGCGTATACGACGGCGGCCTGGCCTCCACCGGCCGCCTCGCCGCCTCGGGCGGCGCGGCGGTTCCAACGCCGACGACGTCCAACGGCTAGGGCACGCATCAACGCAGCAAGGTCTAGCGCGCCGCCGGTTTCTTCTCGGTCGTGTGGCATGATGACATATTCAGGGATACCTCTCCGATGGATCGTCATCGTCGGAGGCAGAGGCAGACCCCCAACCTACGCCGTCCACTACTGCCGAGGCGCGATCACGGCGGCCTTCTACGTTCCCACTCGTCCCCAACCTAGGCGCTGAATTCTTGGCGTAGCCATGTGGCCGCTTCGTTCTACTCCTACCACTCATCGTGTACCCCCTTGTGCCCTTGTCTACAAGTGTAGCATTAGCAGTAGCTAGCCAGGTGCATGCTCCGAACCATATGATTCAAGAGACTAGTCGCTCCTACTTGGGCGACTACGAAGCAGGGACCAAGCGTCACAAGAGGATCCAGACCTCAGTATGCTCCGCCGTAGTGGCATGATGAGACTTCGTCCAGGACCATCCTACACGGCGTCGTCCATGTCCTGCACCTATCAGCTCGTTGCGTTTGCCGACCTCCTACCGGCGGCCGGGCGGGGCAGCCGCACCGACAGGGATCACGCTCGATCACTCACACATGCGGCATCTCAACAATCATGACCTCCTCCCATCTGCATCGGCGCGAGCCTCAAACGTTAGCCGATCGATGATTACCTGCGCGCGCGCGATCGCCGATCGGGGGCTAGCAAGCATTGAAGCCCCGCCTGTCTGTACGCGCGCCGTTCCAGGTATAGATGGCCATCTGGCCCGCCCGGCACGACCCGGCCCTAGCCCGGCTCGGCCCAGGCACGATATGGCCCGGCCCTATACGGCACGATAAGTTAGTCGGGACGTGCCGGACCGCCCAACGTGCCAAATCAACAGCCCAGGCACGACCCTAAGTCCTATTAGACGGGCCGGGCCGGGCCGCTCGGCACGCCGGGCCCTACGTGCCTGTGCCAGCCCAGACACGATGCCATAAATCACCACTCATTCAACTCAAACTATTTGTACCAAGTTAAAAATAAGCATCAATCTAGCAAGTTCACATTACCACTTCATTTATTTCAAAAATATTACCACTTCACCAGATCAAGAAACCAAAGTTCAGAAAAAAAGGAACAAAGATAGGCACAAATACTTAATATTATTGAGCTTTAGTGCAATGGCTGCCTCATTAAAAACCTATCTAGGTAAAAACTCACACCTCGTGAGAAAATCCTAGATAGGAAAAGAGTACAGCCCAGCTCAAGTGAAATAGTTCAATGTCTTAAACCACATTACAATACAGTTATTACAGCACCAGCATTAATATTACAGCTACTCATTGATATCATCAAGATAAAGTTCTTTGAATGAAGCTTCAAGTTTCTTATCCTCCACTGAGTGTTGTGCCCTTGCTTCACCAGCTTCCCAATCTTTGATACAGGAGAGCATCTCCACCATATCCGGGGTCAGTCGACGCCGCCTTTCTTCAATGATCCTGTCAGTAAGACTAAATGCAAATTCTGAAGAGATGGTAGAAACTAAATGCAAATTCTGAAGAGATGGTAGAAAAAGAAACAGTCAAAACATCCTTAGGTACGATTGAAAGCACTGGATAGGTTAGTTTGTGTTCATGCCACCAGGTTAAGATGTTGAAATCATCATCATCGTATTGATCCACAGTGTCACTATCTAAATATGAAGACAATTCAGATCCAATACCAAGGCCAATAGTAGTGTTTGCTGCATGCAGCAAGGCACTTGCTGAGGAGCTTCTTCTAGATAGAGAGGGAGGGGTGGAGGAAGTATCGGAACCAAAACTAACAGATGAACTTGAAGAACCAGCACCATCAGATACAAAAATCTTACCCCAAGCTGTTCTCTTCTTACCAGAAGAGGGTTGTTGTGCACGCTTCTGCAATCTAACTGCACCAAACTTACTGTCATACTTGTTAAACATGGTTGCAAGCTTAGATCTTATCTCAGTGAAATAAGCACAATAATCAGTACCAGTGAGTATAGCTAACAGCTTTAACACATTGTTGAAACCCCTTAATTTAGCTCTAGTATCCAATATGAATGCAACAGAATAAAGTATGGAAATGTCTCTCCAGTACTTCAGGTATTTATCTTTCATTGGGACTACAACATTTCTAAGCAATGCATCATTTTCATAAGCATTTAGGTGGCCAACAATCTCAATTATATGATGCAATATTAGTGGAGATGTAGGATAGTAAACACCAGAGAGTGCAACAGTTGAATCATAAAAAAGTTCAAGAAAAGCTAGGATCTTCTCACCAACATACCAATGTGCTTCAGTCAAAAGCATTGGTTCACCATGTCCAGTGGGATAGTGAGTCTGGATAAACACATTGAATGTGTCCTTATAAGGGATGAGATGCTTAAGCATTAAGTAGGTAGAGTTCCACCTCACCTCCATGTCCAAGCCAAACTTTCTAGGCCTTTTACCGGTAGCAATGCAATAGCTCTTGTATGCAGCAATGCGCTGGTTAGAGAAGTTTAGGAATGAAATTGCAGTTCTGAAAGCCTCTAGGTAAGGCTTCAGCCTCTTCAAGCCAGACTTAACAATGAGATTAATGATATGACAGGCACAACGTTAATGCAAGAAGAGTTCATCAACATAAGCAGACAATCTAGGGCTCAGTCTATCCATGGCATTAGAATTAGCAGAGGCATTATCCAAAGTAATGGCAAAAACCTTATCAGTCAGAGCATACTCCTCAAGCACAGCAAGCAAACGCTTAGCAATGTTCTCACCAGAGTGAGACACATCAATGAGTCTAAGACCAATTATCCTTTTTTCTAATTGCCAATCAGAGTTAACAAAATGACAAACCACACTAAGGTAGTCCTCCTTAGCATTTCCAGACCAAATATCGGATGTAAGAGCAACAGAAGATACCCCAGATCCCAAAGCCTCAACAACCTTAGCACGACAATCAACATAATACTTCACAAGATCTCTAGTCGTTGTCTGCCTAGACACAGCAGTAAACCAAGGGTTATGGGCAATCTTAACGTACTCCTCAAAAGCATCCGACTCACCCAAACTGATAGGAAGATCAAGTCTAGCAAGCAAACGACAGAGCTGAGTACGAGCAACCTCGGCTGAGTACTCCCAATGACGCACACTATCATCAGGGTTAAACTGGATTAGGGTTTGAGACATACGAGACTCACGAGACCTAGCATTTCTAACTTCACATTTTTCTCTATGCCGTTGCAAATGACCAGTACCATTGGAAGATAGACCAGAGTAGACGGTTTTGCAATGCTTACACACAGCTTGGAAGCGAATTTTCTTACCATCCACAACTTTGTAGATCTTGTCGAAATCATTCCAGACATCGGAGGTGCAGGGGCGCTTCCTCTTGGAGCCGGTGGTCACGGTGTCGGGCTCGGCACCAGCACAAGCTGCATCACCAGCCGCAGCACCCACGCCATCACCGTTGTGGTCGGCAGCAGCAAGATTGATCGGCAAGTTGGGGCTGCGGCCTAACAGTGCTTCCTGGTCCGCCAATAGGTCCTCTTCGTCATCTCTAGGGAGCCCCATCATACGAAGATCATCGTTGATGGAGTGCCCTTCGTCGTCGTCGGCCATCGCCGTTGCTCTGGTCCCTCAACGCCCTGCAGGAGAACAAAAACAGAAGAACAAGAGCAAGATCGGGTTTACCTGCTGCGAGACCGGAGCACCAGAGCAATCGACGAGGTCAACAAACAACGACCCTCTGGTTCCTCACAACTTCACAGATCGGCACCCGATCTGCGCAGCCGGAGCACCATAGCGGCCGAGAGGACGAGCACAGGTCCAGGGCACCAGGATCTACGAGACCAAGAGAGGAAGCGCCAGAGCAAGAACAGAAGAACAAGAACAAGGTCGGGTTTACCAGCTGCGAGACCGGAGCACCAGAACAATCAACGAGGTCAACGAACAACGGCCGTCTGGTTCCTCACGGGCTCATGGCTTCACAGCCCAGAGCAACAGATCCGGAGCACCATGGAGGCCGCCGAATCGATAGATCCGCGAGACCGGAGCACCATGGAGGCCGCCGAGTCGACAAGAGGATGAGGGAGCTCCAGATCTAGAGCACGAGCGGTGCAGAGGAGAGGTCGCCGCCCGCCGGTGGCCGCTGCAGGCCGCCGGAGTGATAGAAGATGAATGGCTAAGATTTCGGAAGAAGAGATACGAGAGAGCGAGGCGAGGAGCTGGGGGAAGCGAGGACTTAGGAGTCGGGCTAGGGTTTTGAGGGGCGCTGGGGGCCGCCAGGCCGGCTGGCGGGGTATATATATGCCCTCCCCCCCAACGGCTAGTTGGGTTGGGCCAGGCCGCCAGGCCAACGACTAGCAAGCCGGGCGGGCAATGGCTACCGGACCGCATCGGGCCGGGGGGGTTAGTCGGGCCGTGCCCGAGTCGGCACTACGGGCCGGGGGTGGCGGCCCAGGCACGGCCTGCTATATCGTGCCGGGCCGGTCCAGGCACTATTCCCATCGTGCCGGGCCGGTTTCGGGTCGGACTTTTTCGGGTCGGGTTTCGGCTGCCCGTTTAACCTGGCCCAGATGGCCAACTATGGTTCCATGATCGTCCCCAACTCCTGTCCCGCTCGCCACCGTGCGCCCGGGCCGCACCGACGGCGACGACGCGACCCGTGGCCTCCGGTCTCCGCGGCGACGTACGCCCACACGCGGTGGTCCGGTTGGAACAAAGTGCATGCACCCACCGCCCGGCGCCCCTGCGGATTATTCATGAGCGGGAGTTTCGCCGAGCGCGCGCAGCCTGCTCCGCTCGCGCCTGACGCGCGAGATCGATTCGCATGCCGGCCGGCCGCCCGGCGGGTGGCGCGGCGGAAACAGAACGCGCGCGTGCCGGCGGAACACGCCGCCCGGGGCATGGCGGCAGGCACCTCGCGCGCGCGCGCCCCAGTGCATATCTCGGGGCAGCAGTCTCAAAATATCTGACTGTTCATTGATGGGGTTTAACGGTTACCGCTTCAATTCGCGCTCTGATGGAGGAGGACAAATGATCCGGTCTGGTCGAGGCAGCCGCGCCGCAGGGGGCATTTCAGAACGGATGTGCAGTGGCATTATCCAGGCGCCGTGCATGAGCGACGGCACATGGTCGAGGACGCTGGATGCGCTCAGCCTGCTGCCCATTCAGATTTCAGAGCTGCAGCAGCGGAGCATGCATGTCCGGTGACAGACAAGAGGGCCGCTCTGCCTCTGACTGGCACAATTACCAGCGATGATCCATCTGGTCTGTCCCCAAATTGCATCGATGCATCCCAGTTAGGATGGGCACGCACGATGGAGCTTTGTCCACACAATTCCTGCAGCTACTTTGTTGCAGTCTGATGAAGTCTACACATGCCAACTTGCAGTGTAGGGAGTTGGAATAATGATGGAACCGGCCGGCTCTCCTCTCCCTCACCAAGAACGCACCGAAGCAGAAGCATCAGGACCACCCTGCGGGAGCAGCTACCGTGCTAGGGCTGCAAAACGTCTCCTCCCTCGCGGCGCACTTCGCTCACGATGCTGCCTGTCTGCCTCTCGGCCTCTGCGCTGCGTCGTCATCCCGCTCGGCTCACATGCGGCGGGCGGGGGCGTGGGGGGCGATCACCGGTGGTTTGGTGGCGAATTTAGGGCTGCCGCGGTGGCGCCCAGCGAGCGGCGGCCGGCCGGCAGGCAGGCAGGGGAGCCATGCATGTATTGCATGCGTCTCGTGCCCAGGGTTGCCGGCCGGGCATCGTCGCAGCGAGGCAAAGGAGAGGGACACGAAGGTCTCGATCACATGCTGTTACGCTGCGTTCCTTCCTGCCAGTAGCTAGGGATTCGGACCATTTTGCTCTTCCCCTCATCGGTCACCTTATTTCTATAGAAATTTACATTCTTGAACTATCGCAAAAGTTCGATTTTAACCTTAAACTACAAAATCGGATAATAAAAGTTCATTCAACTATCGAAACCGGGCAAATTTGGCCCTTAGGTTAGTTTTGAAGGCGGTTTTATTTTTTTAGAAAAAATAAAAAATCTAATTAGATTAAAAAATTAAAACTAATTTATTTTAAATCAGAAAAATATGAAACTAATACCAAATTTTTTCGAAAAATGTAACCTATCTATTTTTGCTCTACTTAAATCTTATTTATTCAAAAATAATAGGCAAAACTACAAGCAAACAAATACTATGAAAATAAAAAAATTGGATCCGAATATTGACAAATAGTGCCATAGATAGGTTACATTTTAAAAAAAATTGGTACCCATTTCATATTTTTTTGATTTATAATGAATTAATTATGAATCTTTTAGTTTAAATTTGAATACTTTTAATTTTCACAAAATGGTAAACCACCTTTAAAACCAGTCTAAGGGCCAATTTTATCCGGTTTTAACAGTTGGATGGTCTTTCTTATCCGGGGTGGTAGTTTAAGGTTGAAGATCGGACTTTTACGACAGTTCGATGGTGTAAACTGGACTTTTCCCTTTCTTTTACTGCTTCGTTCCAGCATCACTCTTCCTGCTTTTCAGCTTCAGGCCTCCAGCATGGCATCCTTGCAGACATGCTCTTCTCGTGAGTGGTAACAATCTTGCAATATTTTCTTTCACACATGAACATGAACATGATACCTGACGAGTTAGATTCACAAGGGTGTTTTCATCCTGAACGGCCATTTGACGGTGCCTTTCAGTTACTGAACCGCTCGCTACTCGCCCGAGCTCGACAGGCCGCATTGATTCCAGGCCGTTAAAGGAGAGCTCGAACGCGCCGGCGGCAGTCGCATAAATGCGGAGGCTTTGCAGGAGGCAGCCATGATTGTGGACGACGCGTCACTTCTCCTCCTCCCCATCGGCTGCGTGCCTTCCTGAAGAATGTGCTGTTCTGCCGAGCAGCCGAGAGGCATGGCACCTTGTCATATCTGCGGACAGATTGGAGACGGACTTTTGGGCATCATGGCCGATCGATGTGGACCACGCGGCGACGCGTCCATTCTGCCTGCTCGCCGCTGCCCACCCTCCCTCCGCCGGTCACCCGTTCCTCGCAATTACTCATCAGCTCCTGCTCCGGCATGGATGGCCGGCTGCGTCTGCTTGCCCGGGTGGATGGACCCCCCGGCGGCCCCGGCCTGGGAATTGTTCAGGTCTTCGTTCCAGCCCTGGCGTCCGCACAGGAGCGAGGTCGCCCACCCCGCAGGGCTGCTAATCCTGGCCACTAACCTGCAGCGCCTAGCTGCTGCTCCCATCCCAATCCCGTGCAAAGCAAGTGGGGCGTCTCTCTTCACAATGAACAAAGCCTGAAAGCTTTGTTCAGGCCGGGCAGGGCAGGGCATCAGTTTCACCCGCACTATTCGGTGAAACGCTGAAAAGCGAAAGCGAAAGGGTTCTCTGGTTTCTGAATGATGGCCTAGCTTTCACAGTGTCACCGGGGAACCCCAAAGCCGGGAAGCTCTCGTCAGGGATCAGGGTTCAGAGACAGGAGAATGCTTTGTCTCCACTATCATCAAGATTGTATTGACAAAAGAATGAAGCGTTCTGAGTTCTGAGTAATGAGGGTTTCTCTCCTGCATTATGGCTGCTGAGCATCAGATTGTAGCCATCAAAGGAAGGCCGGCCCGCCATGGAATGGCTGCTGCCAACCGGGCAGAGCTCCTGCAGGGAGTTTCAGAAGACCTGCTCTTGATCCTCTGGTTGCTTCTCTGCTCGCGTTGATTACTGTTAACGAGAGAAGAAGCATGCATCTCTTTGTAACTCCAGGTTCATCAGCGAATTATTTCCTTTTTTGTCAGACTGCATTTGATCCGCCAGCCACTTGCCTGAAAGGCTGCAGTGCCGTTTTGTGCGCTGATCCGCTGGCCTTGTTGAAGACTTGAAAGCTCTCTCTCTGCTCCGTGGGTTTGGGTTCTACTTCGTGTAAGGTGTCCACGCATTCCAGGATAAGTCTTGTCAATATCTGAACAATATATACTCACAAAGCGATAATGAAGTGTTTCATCTCTGAACTATCCGGGTAATTTTGATACTGCACTGCTACTGCACATCATGTGTGGGGACACGGACACGCTATGTGTAGAACGTCCTTCAGTCCTACAGAGTCTCTCCCATGAGCTAGCACAGAATGCAGAGCAGCAAGCACATGAACTGCCAGGACTGAATATCCTGCAGGTAATTGACGATGCTGTTTTTAACACAATTTCCTCCGTTCTAAATTACAGTGTCATAAATCAAACTTCTCTGTAAACTTGGTAAATTTGATAACATCTAACAACACCAAAAAAAATAACTAGCAAGAGAAATTTGTGGTGGATTTAATGAAATTAAATTCATGTTTTAGATGTGGAGATTTTTTTCTCTTTAAACTTGGTAAAAGTACAAAAAAATTGACTTAGAATAAAACTAAAGTAAATCATAATTTAGAACGGAGGGCGGGAGTACAGAATTACAATTTACAACCACAATATATGCAACTTTTCTGGAAAACGGCGTGCAGGGCACAATACAGGAAGAGAAAAAAAAACTCTGAGCGAGATGCATGCAACACACGTTCATATATGTCTTATCATGCAGCCTAATAAAATCGGTATAACTCTGGGATAGTACGGACATGTATAGTAGCACAGGTGGAGTAGTAATGCTGGACGGGGAACAGGTGTACCTTCAAACATTCTGCAAAAATACTTACTATATACTTCCTTTGTACATAAATGTGTATAGTACAATGTCCAGTGTTAATGTGTAGGGGCGTGTTTCATATATAATTCATAAACACGGAGCCAACCAACATTAACACAGTTGCAACTTGCAATACAAGCAGTGAATGTATGTGAGGAGGAGGTAATTGTGTTAAGGATGAAAAAAAACTAACAAAAACTTGTAGACTATATATATATATATATAGTGTATATATATAGTGTTTTTCTCAATGCACATGGGTTCATTTGTATAGATAATGTACCCACCCTCTCAGTTGCAACTGTGATAGTTCTAGTTGCAACTGGATTGTGTCCAGTTGCAACCGGGTTGGTTTGAGTTGTAACAGGTTCGCGTCCAGTTGCAACCAGGTCGGTTTGGGTTGCAACCGGTTCGCATCCAGTTGCAACCTCTGAATTGCAACTGGTTCGCGCACAGTTGCAACCGTGTCGATCTGAGTTGCAACTAGTTCGCGTTCAGTTGCAACTGGTTCGCGTCTAGTTGCAACCATGTTGATCTGATTTGCAACTGGTCTGCGTCTAGTTGCAACTAGTTCGCGCCCAGTTGCAATCTGTTTCGTCCAGTTGCAATTGAACTCTCAGTTGCAATCGGTGTAGTCTCTGGGTTGCAACTGCTGGGTGGATGCATTTCACAGAGAATGCACATTATTGCAAGAAACGCTAATTACGCTACAGCCAAGTTGCAATTGCGTTGTAGTTGTGATGACAACTCATAGTAAGCAATTACGTACTTGAAAAAATAGTTTATCAAATATAGTCTTCATGGATCTCGTTTTGTAACATGTGTTCTGTTCACTGAAGAAAATCTAGAAAAAGGTATCTTCTTCATAAACACCAAGTCAACCAATCATTCCCGGTGAGGATACGGACATAAGCAATTTACAATGTTGATGATAAACATTTTTTTGAAGCAATGTCTCGGTGCATATGGGGTACACACGTGTCACTGACCGTAGCAAACAAGGGATTCAAAAAAATGCTATGGCAACAAAACAATTTTACCCTTTTCCAAATGATCCTAGCTAGCATTATAGGACGACGACTACTCCCATCGATCATATTGTATTTCAGAAAAATTAGCACGAGAGACAAAGTTCCATTCAAACAAATATAACCACGACTGTTGTACTGTATCGATACCATTTTAACCATTATATTAAAAAAACATATACCACTTGCTATTTCTGTTTATTAGTGGAGCATATTTTTTATTTTTTTTGGATTGTTTTCCTAGGCTATTCCCACACTTCATCATCGAAATATTTACTTTGGCTTGACGACTCTACCTTCTCATCAAATTAAACCTGTCCATCAAACAAATAGAAATACTGCGTGCTGACTCCATCGTGCACGGCTAGTATACCCACATGCTTTCATCATCGTCACTGAAATATAGACAGCGGCCGGCTTTGTTTGACAAACAACGCGCAGGGCACATGCACGAAGGAGAGGAAGTAAGAAATAATGAACATGAGCAGGATGCATGCAACACGTTCATGTGTTCTCATCTACCCTAATAAACTCCCCCTAGCTCAGCGGTGGAGTACTACATGCTGTCATATATGCTGTCCGGGGAACAAGTGTACCTCAAACATCCTGCAAAGATACCTACTATATACTCTTCTAGTACATAAATGTGTATATAGTACAACTGTCCAACATTAAGTACAGAAGGAACAAAGATCTACTAGGCTTTACAGAAAGTTCTCAGCTCAGAAAGAAATTTTTAAAAATATTTCTTTTATCGACACAGATCCAATAGTCAAACATTGACAGATGCATATATATATATATATATATATATATATGTATTATATATATATACATATATATATATATACATATATATATATATATATATATATATATATATATAGGAGCAGGCCGGATGCTTTTGCTATGATGCTCATGTGCTAGTAGTGACGAGGAGAAGGCAATCTTGTGAGCATAAGAAACATAAAAACACTAGACTGAGCTTAAGTTCAAGTATTGAAATAAAAACTTTTAATGACCGTCAACCCATTTAAATAGCCGTTTATTCCGAATAAAGAACTAAATGACAGATTTTTAACTGCATTTATGATAATATTTAAAAAGAGATATCCAGTTTCAATTCAACCAAAAATTGACATTCAACAGCAATCGTGGAGTGGAATTTTTAGGGAGTTGGATATTTTTTAGTTCATTTCAGATAATCAATCCACAAAATTAGCATAGAATCACTTCTCTAAGAAAAATTATTTGGCAGAGCTTCTCCTAGATTCGGCCTAGAAGTTGCTCTGGGAGTTCTGCCGAACAAAGCTTGGAAGGCAACTGTGTATACAACATGGCCCCCATTAGGCCATAATTATGATTTTGGTGATTGAGTGACAACATAGTCAATGTGACTAACAAGTTTGTAAGAATATATTTGTAGGATTTTTAGGTCCCATGATGGAGTCCAAACCATATCTGAGGTGTCCAAATCGTCTCCAAGACACCCAAATCGCAGTGAAAGCGCGAAGATAGAATATATCTGAGGGGTAGAAATGCGCATCGATGGTTTGGACAAGGTTCGGCTATGAACAATCGACCGGATGAACCCACACCCAATAGTTTCAGTGCGTCGGTGCAATATTCTTAAGCTATGATGATCAAGTCTTCAGCATTGAATTAACTGACGCCCTGGTCTTTAAAGCGTCGGTGCAATTGTCAGTTGAACCCAAGAATACATAGTAGCACCGGATCATCCGACGAAAGTCGGAGCAATTTATCCAGAGAGCATGTTTTGGCTCCAGCAGCCTCACTCAGAGATGCCATAAGGACCGGATGAACTGACGCCTGGCGTCGGATAAACCGACACCTGATCAGAGTGACCGTCGGTGTAATGATGCAAGCAAAAGTGGAGTTGTCAGAATCTAACGGCTACTATTTATACTCAGTGTAACCTGATGAACCGACATATGTGATCAGATCATCCGACGCTACGTACTTTTCTGGGAAAAAGTATGTAACGGCTAGTATTGGATTCCTAGCCTATATAAGACCTCTCCCCGGATCATTTGAGGCGGCTGGAGATGCGTGAGTTCACCAGAAACACAGAGGAAGTTCTCCAAGCCATCTAAGAGTATATTGATTACATCCTTAGGTTTAACACAAGCTTTGTGAGAGTTAGTGATAGAATTAGCTCACGAGAGAGTGAGAGAGCAAGGTGTTATGCCTTGTGTGCTGGTTCAAGAAGTGAAACATCATTGTATCTTGGTGTGCCGGCCCCTTGGAGCTTTGGTGGCTCGCCAACAAGTCTTCGACCCTCCGGCTTGGTGTGGAGCGGCGACGATAGCTTTGTGCGGGGGACATGGAGACCCCCTCCTTGGTGGAGATCGATGCTCCTTAGTGGAAAGCGGGATCAAGGTGATCATGGTGACTTGACATTGCCTTAGTGGCAAGTCGAGAAGAGTCCCGGAAGAGACTTGGTTGCCAGGAAGCAATACTATTTGTGAGTGCTTCAACAACGTGGAGTAGGAGTGGCTTTGTGCCTAACCGAACCACAGGATAAATCTTCGTGTTGAGAGTTTGCTTCCCCTCATCCCCTTCCTTTAAGCTTCCGCATTTCATACTTGCAATCTTGTGTGCCTTTATTTTTATAGAGCAATATCTTGATAGGATTGGCTATATGATGCAAAACTCTTTGGGATGAGTGTTTCTCACTAGAAGAACCATAGTCGCACATCTAGATAATATGTTATAATTTAAGTTTTGTGCAATTAGTTTGAGCCATAGGTTTAAGGTTTTAAGTTTACCTAATTCACCCCCTCTCCGTCTTAGACTACGGGCACTGATTTCTTTCAAAATATTCGGTGTAGAAGGCAATTTAAAACGTTGATCTTCTTCAACGTGATCCTAGCTGGATAGCCTTCTAGCTAGAGGACTACTCTCATCATATTGTCTGGGGGGACCCACCACACTTTGCACATTTCAATTAAAAATGGAGCGAAATTTCCTTCATATATTATATATATTTTGGAAATAAACAACCAAACACTGAAATAGTGACATGGTTTTGCTGTCTCTTGTTTGATTGAAGTGAAGCAATAATCTTCCATATATAGTTTTTTTTGAAGAAATGCTTCCATATATAGTACACGCCGCCACCATGTTGCCATAGTTCCCAAGATAGTGTACTGATCCCTGAATCTGAATGCATGCATGAGCGAGCTAGCAGCGTGCTCTGATTTACAAAACCTTGAAACAAAAAAGGATCACATGGCAGGTACATCTCCTATGCACGCACGCACGCATAGCATAGTGTGTGATAGTGCATTGGCAGTTCCGGGGTGACGCGACTTGCTTTCCAGCCCTCCTTTTTTTAGGTCGCATTGCATGGCCGCCTGCCTCGACCAGCTAGCTGCCTGCGTCGTCGTCGACCGGTTCGATCGATCGGTGACAGCTCCTCTCTCCTGCAGACTGCAGGGGGGCTGCGTATATTTATTTATTCATCGTTCGGCGTTAGGTCCTTGACAATGCCCTGTCCTGGACCAGACGGGCGCGTCTCGACGCGGCAGCGAAGCGAAGAGGCCTCGCCGTACCCGGCCTACCACCACCAAGCTACTCCCCCGTCACATAGCACAGCAGCAGCACATAGTAGGTATAGTATATTGCTAGCCAGGCAGCCAGCTACCCCGGCCAATCTTGCTCTCTAGGGCAGGCCCTTGAGCTAGATACATATATATAAAGATAACATATAGATATATCCTAAATATATATATATATATATATAAATATATATAGTAGGTAGGACAGGTGTGTGTATCCTGCGCAGTATGCAAAGAAAGAGAGAGGGCCCGGGCAGCTGAGAGGCGGCGGCTCAGCGTCACGTCGGCTCGCCCCGCTGCCCGCACGCACGCACGCACGCGCAGACGGCGCGTGGGAACAATCCCGCGTGTGATTGCGTGTCGCTTTTCCTCATTCAGGGCCGGGGCGGGGCGCCACCTCCGCCGCCGGCCGGCCGGCCGGCTTTCCCGTACTTTCAGTTCAGAGGAGGCGCACGCCGAGTGTCCGCCGTGCAAGCCGGTGCGCCCCGGGCAATAGGGTGGATCGATCGCCCCCGGCCGGATCCGCCCAACGTTGTCAAGGGCATATAAATGGATGGATGGATGGATGGACGGGGCGTCGGGCTACCGGCCGGCCGGCTACTAGTAGTAGCTTGCTTGGTGTGGATAGCTAGGCCTGAAGGGGCACAGGAGCTCGCTGTACATCTGGCAGCAAAGCAAAGCCCTAGGGGGGTAGACTGTGGCTGGAACCAGCGAGCTTGTTTGCTAGGCCGTCCAATCCGAGGGACACAGTGCGTGAAGGCATAGGGAGTTTTGGATTCGTTCCAATAAAGCCATCCGATCCGATCCAAGGGACACAATATTCCCAAAAAAAAACTTTTTTTTCGTACATGTTTCAAGCTTAAAAACACAAATCAGTGTAGCTTATTAAGGGTAGGTAATGCTTAGCTAAACAGGGAAACAAGGGTAGGCACAGGTTTCTTAGACCCCAGCAGCTAACCAAAACACACCGGCTAGGCTCAAGCATATGCTGGATGGAACGCGCCGTGCTCCTCATGGAAAACTAGTACTGTACCGGGCGCACGCGCGTGCCCGCCGGTCCGTGGGGTGCGCGCGCGTACGCGCTCTGCTGGCTGCTGCTGCGTGCGCGTGCCGACGACGACCCCGCGTACGTGACGCGCGGTGCGAGCTTCTTCAATGCGTCGTGCCGTGCCAGGTGCTATAGTACGCGCGCGCGCGGGTGAAAAAAAGAAGGTACAGTTACGTGCTGGCGGACATGCACGCAGACGCCGCGCAGGTAGTGTACTTGCTCTCGTTTTCACTTGCATTACCGCAACAGGTAAACAGGTTAGCTACCTAGCTGGCACAAGATTCACATGCCTGAGGTCTTTTTTTGAAAAAAAAAAAGAATACACGCTTGGACGATCGAGAGAAGCGTGCAAATCAGCAAATGTAAGTACTCATTCAAAGTAGGGGAGATTGATGCAAACGGCGATTCGAGACGCGACTTGATCTTTCTCTCTCTGAAACATACGATGTATATAAACATACTCTCCCTTACGAACAACCTGTGTGTAAATGTAACTCTACCTCTCTTAATGAAATACGTGCTACAGCACGTTCTAAAAGTTAATCTATAAACATTTTGCGACGTCTTTCGATGAGCAGACAATATATTTTAACATTAACAGGATTAGCATAGACGTCTCCTATTATGGGTGAGGTCCTCTACCACTGGAAAAGAAAAATATCGTCGTCGTTAATCTTTAGAATAGATCCACAGGAGCAGCTCCAGTGTGATGCTTTTGAGGGTGCCAAGAGGAGAGAGAAAACAATAAAAGAGGTGCAATACACTGGAGCATGAAAAGCTAAGCAAGAAATGCTTAGCTAGGGTGCCAAATTTTGAACGGGTGCAAAGACTAGAAAATTATTAATTCTCTCTGCCACTTTACTCCAAGCAACGGACATTCACGAGAGAGGTGAAGAATAAATATTTTACTATTATGGGGCTCAGGTTAGCACATTCTTAAAGTTCTTTCACACTGGAGCAAAATAAGAAATATAGATATGTCAAAACTTAAAACTACATGAGGTGCAATACACTGTGGATGCTCTAATAAAGCTACTAACAAACATACGAAGCTGAGGAGTTCTCAGAACTCCGTGGAGAGGTTTCGTCACAACAGCACAATCCGGGATTTGGGGTTTGGGGTCCGGACGGCGAGACGAATCCGAGCGTGCGTGCGTGCGCGCGCGCTGGCCCGGCGGGGTCACAGGCCGGGGCAGGGGCACAGTGCGCGGCCTGGCCCCCTGGCCCTGCGCTGCGCTGCGCTGCACCCCGTGTGCAGTTGACAAGAAAGGTGCCTGTAGTGGCCGCAGGGGCTCATTCAGACACCGTCGGAGGGCATGCATGTTCTGTCACGGCATCAGGGGGCGGCTCAGCGCCAGCCGGAAGGTCGATCGATCGTCGTCGATCGCCGCCTCGCTACCCGGCCAAGCGAAGTCCAGCGACGCAGGAGCCGGCCGGCCAGCCGGCCTGTTCATTGTTGGCATGGTACTCGTACGAGTACCCAGCTGCAGCTCCATCAACAATGCGGCCGGCCGGACTAGGTATTTTTGTCAAAAAAAATCGATCATTTCTTCCCCAGGGGGCAGGGCGAACCTGAAACCGGCGTCAGGGTTCTGGCCTCTCCCTTTAATTTGCACTTGCCGATCGTACTTGCGAGAGATTCCTGCGAGGAGATTGCGATCTCCGGCTCCTTTAAAGAAAGGGCCTCGTCGCTTGATGAGCGCGTACTTTGCCTCTGGTACAGAAATGTCTGTTCAGGCAATGGGAAAGGCGACAGAAGTGTTCAAGGATGATGCCGTGGTAAGGTCCCTGTTCCTCTTTGTGTTCAAGGGAGCGTACGCTTTTTTAGTATGAACAGTGGCTCAGTTACTTCTGAGTCCGGACTTGACTGGTGCGCTGACTATGTATTTAGGATCGAGATTCTCCATCAGGAGTGATCTACGCGCTTAGGGTTGCCGCGCGCTGGGATTCAGGCAACAGCAGCCACCCCCTCCTCAAGTCGTCAGCCCTCTCCATCTTGACGCAGTGTCTTGCCGCAGTCCTCTCCACTTCCTTAACATTTCCAATCCCTCCCACCCTCTCAAGAGGCGGCGCCAATGTCTTTGATGGGATCTACTGATTTTTTATGATTTTTCGAAATTGATAGAAAAATATTTTTTACATACTGGCATACAAAAGAAAAACCCCAGGTAGTGATATGGATCCCGATGGCTAGCTTTGTCCTTACTCGGGCTAAGAACACCTCTAAAAGACTAGCGATAAAACGCTAGCTAAAAAATAAAAAGCTTTCTAATTTGAGGGGTAAACCAAGAGACTCTCTAAAAATGGACTCTCCATATGTTATAGCATCAGTGGACCCCACGTGTCATACTCATTTTCTATCTTCTTCCTTTCCCCACCTCGTCTCCGTCTCTCTTCCTTCCTCCTCCTTCCACTGCGGAAGGCCTCCTCGCGCTGGCCGACGAGGCCGAGTGCCGCCGTGACTTCTCGATCGCGGCCTCTTGCCTTGCTTCCACGCTCCCCTCCGCCCGCCCCATGCCACCACGCTCCTCCCGCTAGCCGAGGCCCGCGCGCCGCCAAGGCGCACCTCGAGTGCGCGCTCCTCATCCTCTTCCCGGTCCCCTCCGCCCGCCCCATGCCGCCGCGCTCTTCCCGCTCGCACGTGGCTGAGTTGGATCTTATTTATTTACCCTTTATCACAAGTTATCCAGCTTAGATCTAAAATACCATCGGTGAGTTATAGCTCGTCTGTTGCACGTTGATCGGCCGATAGGGTTTGGATCTAGGTATTGTTTCATCGGCGAGTGTACAGCTCGTTTGTTGCACGTTGATCGGCTGATAGGGTTTGGATCTAGGTATTGTTTATCTAGGCTTTGCTAACTCGTTTAGTACTGCCTCCGCCATACAATCGGCCAAGTCATAAGCCGATTGATCTACTGTTGTATCGAACTTCTGGCCGATACCCCACGGAACGATTCAAAATCCCAGCCGATACGTTCCGAGTATTTAACCGTTTTTTGTCCCTTGTCAATTGCAGATCAAATTGACGGCATGCCCTACACCACCACGCAGCCGAATTGAACTTTGCACAGAAGCGAAGCAAATCTTCCAGATCCTCGCGTGTGATCGGCGTGGAAGACAGATCATCGGTTTTTTACGTCAACAGTTTCTATACTAGTGCCAACTACCATGACGCTCTCCCGTATCGTTGTACTCCTTTGAGGCTACCTATGTCGGGATCTATTGGTGAAAACATAACTCCACCTTATCAGAAGGGTGGAATCATCATCTTCCATATTGAATCTCTTTCAAGATCCCATGAGAGAAGGTGAAGCACCACGTAGTTATCTGGTTTTTGAAATTTGGTCTTGTTCATAAACACAACAGATCCGTATCCTTGTAACAGTGCATTATGGTAGAGCTGACAAGTAGCACGACACTAACGAAGAAGCAGCACGTGATCAGCGACGGGTCGGTTCCATTGCATAGACGTGGCCTATGCCATGTTTGTTTCAGGTTCTAGCCAATTTTTAAGGCTCGATTCCATTGCATTGGTTTTTAATTCTCGGTTCCGTTGCATTGGTTTTTAATTGTCGATTCTTGATTATAGCACTCTCTGATTTTTTTGATTTTCCAAAATCTAAAAGCCGGAACAAACCGGACCCTAGAGGTTGGTAACAGTGCCCGCATGGTGCACTGTGCACGGTGCACGCGCATTTTTTCTTTTTACCGGGGTAGTACAGTGCAAGAAACCGGGGGCGTACTGTTGGGCGCATGTACGCCTACATTCGGACGTACCGATCCACTGTGGAGAGTGAAAAATCCAAGAGAGAGAGAAGCAGGCCGGCCTCTCCCTCTCTCTGGTGTCCGGCTGGCTGTGTTTGTGTCCTTGCAAAGCCACACACATGTGGTGAGATGACACCTACACGTGCGGTGGGGACGCCCGGCAGTGTGTGCTTTGTTAAACTCGGTGAAAGAAAGGAAGAAAAGCCACGGGAGGTGGCAGCAGCGGCCGTGCCGCGGTGGCCTCGACAGGCTGGGACAGTGACAAGCCTTGCGTGCAGTAAGATCCTCTGCACCGCGCCTCCTCCTCCCCCGCCCAGTTTTACCGCGCCCGCCCCGGTAACTCCGTTCGCTTGCCGTCGGTATAAGCGCCATTTTGCAAATTGATCCGTCCAGGTTTGCCGCGAGGCCGCAAGGATGAGAGGGTACGGCGGCGGGCCCCACCGCACGCCGGGACGCCCCCACCGCGGAGCCGTCGCCCTCCGCGGCTCCGTGCCCTGGTGATCCCCGACCCGGAGCAGCCACCACCGGCGCGCATAAATGGGTGTCGGCGACCCGCGAGCCAGCGCAGCGCAGACGATCCCCTTCCTTCTCGGCCTCTCTCAGTCCCAGGCTCCCAGCGGCGGCTAGCCTATCCAACAGTGAAAAGCACACGCGCCCCGGCCGGGCCGGCCGGGCTTCCTTCCTCCTGCGCGCTGCGGTCTTTAGCGGCAGGGTGTGCGTGCGGGTGCGCCCGAGCTGAGTGAGGAGTGATACGTCTGACGAGAGCGAGAAGCCTAGCTGAGCTGCCTCCTCTAGCTCTGGGCTCCCCTTACTTCTAGCTCCGTCCGGGCGTGCGTGCGGGTCTCTGCCGCGGAAGAAAAGGCGACCAGTGTGTGTGTGTCTCCCCGCCACCAGCGTCCTCGTCTCCTGCTCGCTCGATCCCAGCCGTCCGACCGTCTCCGGCGGCGACCGGGGCGTACGACGACGATGCCGTGCTCGTCGCCGGCCCCGACGTGGCTGCTGCGCGTGGGGTCCGCGGCCGCGGCCGACCAGGCCTCCTCGTCCTCCTCGTCCAAGGGCGGCGGCCGCGTGCTCACGGCCGGCGCAACCACCATGGACACGGGCGCCACCGCGGGGGCGGTCGGGTGCGGCGGCGGCGGCAATGCGCATGCGTCCGACCACCAGGAGAGCAGCAGCAGCGGGCAGTCCCGCCTCGCGGCGCGCGGCCACTGGCGCCCCGCCGAGGACGCCAAGCTCCGGGAGCTCGTCGCGCTCTACGGGCCCCAGAACTGGAACCTCATCGCCGAGAAGCTCGACGGCAGATCCGGTACGCACGTGTCCACTCCATTCATCTTGGCAGTCGCCATCGGCGATCGGTGAGCAAGCAAGCAGGTTACCTGACTGACGTGCGTGGATTGATGCGTGCGACGCAGGGAAGAGCTGCCGCCTCCGGTGGTTCAACCAGCTGGACCCGCGGATCAGCAAGCGCCCCTTCAGCGACGAGGAGGAGGAGCGCCTCATGGCGGCGCACCGCTTCTACGGCAACAAGTGGGCCATGATCGCGCGCCTCTTCCCGGGGCGCACCGACAACGCCGTCAAGAACCACTGGCACGTCATCATGGCGCGCAAGTACCGCGAGCAGTCCACCGCCTACCGCCGCCGCAAGCTCAACCAGGCCGTCCAGCGCAAGCTCGAGGCCGCCTCCGCCGCCGTCGCAATGCCGCCGGCGGCGGGCCCCGAGGACGCCGTCCCGGCCACCGGCCACCACCACCACCACCTCCTGGCCGCTGCCGCCGCAGCCGCCGCGGCACACGACGCCGCCTACGGCTTCGCCGACCCCTACGGCTTCAGCTTCCGCCACTACTGCACCTTCCCGTTCCCGCCAGGCGCCGCGTCGGTCGAGGACCCGCCGCCGCCGCCGCCTCCCTTCTGCTTGTTCCCCGGTGAGCGCCACTACCGTTACCATTTCCGAGCACGGCATCGCGTTCTTCGCAAACCGCAGACCATGGCAGAGCTAGCTAGCTCGCGTCACACTCCGGCTGATTGTTCCTGTTCCCCCACCGCGCGCGCCGGCTGACAGACGAGCCCCAGCAGCGAGCTCGCTCGCCGGCGCCCACCTGTCAGCGAGTGTCACGGAACTGTTCTCCTAGCCGGGCACAGGCAGTGAATCCTGAGGCGTGGATTTTACTGTGCCCTAGCCTGGTCTCGTTACAGTGCCCGTGTGACGAGACGAGACCTCCCAATCTCTCTCTATCCACCTGAGGGAGCGGTACGGTTGGGGCAGCAGCGCCTCCACTGTGGAGGACGGAGGAGGCGGGCACGGCTCGGCACACAGTACATTCAGGCAGGCAGGCGCACAGCATCGATGCGCCATGATTCCATGGTAGCCACACGCACACGCACGAGAGGGGGGAATCAATGGGGTCCGGCTGGCCGGCGGTGCGTCATGCGTGCATGCACGGCCTCCGATCCGGCGCGCACTGGCGCTGCTGGCGGCCGTGCGCCGGGCCACCGGCGGCGTAAATGCCATGGCTTGGATTTGCTCGAAATAGGAAGCGCTGCGGCCTGCGCGGCCGGGCGGGATCCCGTCGGCATCGGAGACCAGGCAGGCACTGGCCGGCCGGCTGGGCCGGGAAGACTTGGACTTTGAAGCGCGGCGCAACAGTGCCGCGCACTGCATGTCGCACAGTGGCGCGCACACGGGAGAGGGACAGGGAGTCGCACAGCGGCAGCGAGCGGGGAGGCTTTGGAGGTGACGTGCCAAGGCGATGCCGCCCCGCCATCAATGCTCGCTCGCTGCCCCCCTCTCCTCCCTCTTCTTCCTGCTTCTCCTGTTCACCACACATCTCTCTCTCTTTCTCGTGGCCCTTTCGTTGTTTGTTTGTGTTCCTTCCTTCTCTCCTGATGGAGCTGTATCTCTACTGTTTTCTTGATTGCGCCATGGCGACGACGTCGCTTTCCGGCCCCCCTAAGTCCTAGCTTCCGTGATGCGTGACGCAACCACTTCGGTTAAATCAGTCACTGTACGTCCTCTCACGCGAGCTGCGAATAATCTGTGTGTTTTGATCCACGAGCAGGGCCCGGCGGCGCGGCGGCGCACGCCGACAGGCGCCTCCCCTGGCCGTCGTCGTCGGAAGCCGCCAGCGGCGGCCGGTACGGGGAGCCGCCGCCGCTCCTGCTGCCCGTTCCGGGCGGCGGCTGGATCGAGGGCGTCGGCGTCGGCGGTCGCCACGAGCCGCCGCACCAGTTCGTCCTGGACCGCGACGGGGCCGCCGCGGCCGCGTTCGAAGGGGCGGCGACAAGACAGGGCGCCGGCTCTCACTTCGACGCCGCGGCGCCGTCACCGGCGTTCATAGACTTCCTCGGGGTCGGCGCCACATGAAAGCATGCATGCATGCACGGTCGGTCCGTCGGTCGGCTTGAGCGTGCAGCTTGCTCGGGAGTTGCAGTTGCAGTTGCAGGTGGATCAAGGACGAGTAGCTCGATCTCTGCTAGCCTCTAGCTTTGCCATAAGAGTACTTCCATGGCTTAGCTTATCTAGTAGCGCCATGTAATCTCGCTAGGAACTGGTGAGGGGGATCTCTTGATCGAGTTCTTCTCCAAGGGGGGCTTTGTAGAGGTGGGAAGGATGATGCTTGGACTTTGATCATTTGGGGATTTTTAGTTACCTGATTAGCCCCCGGCCACATAAATGTATGTAGCGCATGCAGGCAAGGAGAGATTGATGATGGTGAAGTGGAGAGCGAGCTTAATCTGCAGTGATTCTTTGATTAGCCAAGTCTCTGTAGATGAGGGAGGAGACTCCTAAAAAGCCTAGCTAGATGGAGTAGCTACCCAAGTATGGTATAGTTTTGCTTTTGTTCCTTTGTCCTTGTACTGCAACACTCTACTGCTTATATGTTTAGTCCAGTTGATATTGTTTCGTCTCATCTTCCTATTACTAATTGGACACTTCTTTGGATCATGTCCACTCTAAAATATTATTTTACAGAAATTCTAGGAATTCTCACGAAAATCAGAAACATCTGACTATCAATTCGACAAATCTAATCGTAATCTAATCGTAGTAGCTATTAAATCTGTTATTTTTTTAATTATCCACCTCATGTATCTAAATTGCCCACCTCTACCATTATAAAATATAATCTAGAATAACTCCTTAAACATGTATCTAAATCACTACTTTTGCCATTATAAAACATAATCTAAAGTACCCCTTAATATTTAGGTAAATTACCCACCTATACCATTATAAAAATAATGCAAATAACCCTATAATTTGCATCTAAGTCCAATTGTATCATTATTAAAAGTTAAAGTAATCCATAATCTAAATCTAAATTATATTGTTATAATAAAATATTAAAGTGCACCAATATAAATTCTAAATTACTATTTCTATCATTATTATTATATTATATATATATTATTTATATAAACATACTACTCATGATGTGTGTCACCATGTATTCATGCATGAAGAAAGAGATAAATATCAATTTTTATGTTGTTCATATAGTTCAAACACAGGGTTCAATTGAATACATATTAAACACATATGGAGGTGTGATATTGCAACGAGATAATGATAAATATTTATCTTTTAGAGCATTGTGTTAGAATATTTAATAGATGAAAGGGGGTATGAGATAGATAATTATAATTATTAGCTATAAGTCTTAGTTTATATTAATTCTAACTAGCTATGTGGGAGCACAGGTTGATCAGCTAGTGTTGTCCTAATGCATTAAACATATCTTTCATATCGGTATGGTTCGATATGAAAGGTAATGCCTCTTCGTAGGTGGACAAAAATTGGAAGACATGAAAGTTGGGTTCTCCATTTGCCTTTTTTTAATAGAGAAGATGGCATTTGGTCGTTATTAGAACTTTTTAATACTACTACAAAATCAAGAACACACAAGGACCCAACCTGTAAATTCACGTGGAGTGTAGACTATATCTTAGGAAGCTACTACTCTCTATATATGTTCCTTTTCTGGATCATGTCTTTGGTGGTTATTTTTTTTCTAAAATATAAGCACTTGATATTCAAATTAGTTTTCAATGTAATTGTTTGAAATATTTTTCATGACAGAAGCATAAACGCATCAAGATGCCAAAGTTTATGAAGCGTATCTAGTTTCATTAGGACAAGGTTTAGATGAGAATTCATCTTAATACTTTTTTAAGAAATAATACTCTTAATACTTTGCTTATGTGATATTCATACAAGTTTTTTGGATATAAATCGACTGGCATCAAATTTGTGTCGCAAAGGTATGTTGAATGGAGAAACTGTTGATCAAAGACTTGTACTAACGAAAATGAACAGAGGGACTACCTAGTCCCTAGGTGAGCAGGACATTGGACTTTCATGGGGCTATGCAGATGTAGATCAATGGCAAAAGCAGAACTCATTAAGGAGCAGTACCAGCTACATTCATTAGCTAGCTGGAGGACCTGTTTAATATGCCCCTTGGTCACCTCACTGTCTCATGATGAGTGACACAATTAATCTCCTAAGCTAGGGCTGGCCAGCATCTTCTCTATTAGCCGCTTGCCCGTCCACACACACAGTGCGTAGGCAATCAGCTAGCGAGAGCCAAGGTAGGTTGCCAGCACGCAGGCACACGCTAACTGGGAGGAAAGGGACTGGTGGGCGGGTCAGTTGAGACGTCCTACGCCTCAGATAACACTTCGTCCTCCACGGTGTAAATGCCCTTGTCTCTCCGGCGATGAACACAGAGAGGGTATGTAGCACGGCGTGCTACGACTTCAATTTGTTCCGGCGCTCACTGCGTGTGCTGTGCGCGCGTGCTGTTCCAAGTTCCAACTGATTCCCTGTAAATAATTTGGAGGGCTTGAGTTTGTACTGGACTGCTGGTTTTCTGTGGCAGCACGAGTCGGCTCTACACGCCTGAGTACGTTCAGTGTTTACATGCGCGCCCGTGGTGTGAAACACGTGACAAGCCAAACAATTTTAATTTTAGTAAAGTCCAAAAATAACCAGTATTTATGATACCAAATTAGGTTCAACATGAAACATGATTTTTTATTATGGTATGCTAATTCGGTGTCTGTGTAAACTTGATCAAATTGAAGATAGTTTGACTTAGAACAAAACTAAAATAATATTTTTTTTATGATAGACGGATAACTAATGTAAGCATAAAGACAAGTTCTTAAAAATTATAGTACCCTTAACCACTAAGATAAATCGTTTCCAACAAGAGCTGCAAGGTTCAAAATTGATTAACAATTATGATAAAAAGATGATATTGTTAAACAGAAATGCTAAAGTGTGCCCAGTACTAGAGATACAGACAACCTGTAAAGTACTAGAGTTACAATGGCTTGTAAAATCTAGGCAGAATCGGTGTAACTCGAAATTTGGGTGTAGAGATCATCTAAAATACCTGAATTTTACACCTTGGATCTGGGTGTGAAACTGATCTTCTAAAATAACCAAAAATATTTCACAACGAAGTTTCATGTATGCTCACAAACTTCGAGTGTGGCTAGTACAAGCCAATCTCGGGTGTGGGGTTATAAATGTAACCAGCTTTGATGATAAATCTATGAAAATAAATCTTATGTTGTCAATATGTAATTCTTGTCTATTAGTAATGGTAGTTAAAGGTAAGAAAAGTTTTGTCGCGATCGGTAGTTAAATCTTGTGTTGTCGATGCCGATCGGTAGTCTACGAGTGTTGTATAAAACTAAATTACTCCCTAAATCTTCATGTTTAGTTTGACTTCTTCTGAAGGTTGAGCTTATTCGACCAATGCGAGACCAACTTGAAAATCATACATCTACTCTACTGACAGACCAATGATGTATTGGGTAATTATTTTAAAACTTAGATTGCAAGATACCATTCAAAACATTGCTACTTGTAACTGGAAAAAGTAGATAAAAACCCCATATTTTTGGACCTTAAGACAAAAATTACCCAATTCCCTTTTATATCATCTTGAGAAAAAAAAATACAACCCGAAGGTTCAAATCCTGACAGAAATCAGAAGAAAACACTTCCGTTAAAATTCTGAAAATAAAGAAAAAACAGAGGACAAATTCGTAACCCATGAAAATACACGTTTACATACCATCAAAGCAATGAATATTCCGTTACGTCCGATCCCCTTCCAGTTCGTTCGATATATGGCCCATACGTCTGATCCCCTTCCAGTTCGTATGGGCCATATATCCGATCAAATTGCATTCTTTGATCGGACGAGCCTCCATCCTTTTCCTCCATCCGGTTCTTGATTGTCCTTCTGGATCAAATGGACGGAGGTTCGCCTCGCCCTGTCCACGCCTGCACTTGTCCATCTCATTTCGATTGCCCAACGGCCATATATCCACAGCCACCCTAGCTCATGAACAGTTGCTTTTTGCTGCTGGGCCTGCTTGCCATCGCAGGCAAGGAAAAAAAAACAAAAACATAGAAGCAAATAAAAACCTTCGTGAAAAACCATTATTCTCCAGTAGTGTGGGTGACCCTTGTGCGCGCTTATAGATTCCAGGCCGCGACCTTGCATGCTCGGCGACGTGTCTCGCGCGCGCTGCCGGCCTGCCGGCCGGGAGGGTCGCCGGGGTCCGGGCCGCTCCTCCTTGTACAGTTGTTTCGCGGTCGTCGTCGCACCAGCCCTGCTCCCCCTCCGCCCAGCTCGGTCCAGGCACGATCTAATAGCATCGTGGCTCGCCAACTTGATTTTTGGAACAAGACGGATTCCTTTCTTTCTTAAAAAGGTGTTGGCCCATGCCGCTGGCATGTACGGTAACGAGGTCCGATTTGCTTTGAGATCCGCACAGGGGGCGCAGGATGAAGAAGCCATGCGAAAAACAGCACCAACTGCTCGTGCGAATAATTCTGTATAACTGTATCGATCTGCAGTTGTACTCAGGTACACATCAGCGACGTATATTCCTCGGCACAGACCCTACAGCGCGGCTCTTGTCGTCACCCGTGACCAAGCCGGTCCTGCCGCCGCGATACCGCTCGCCGTCGCGGCCGCGTGCCACGCACGGCGCTCGCGCGCGTCGCCTGCCGGCCGGCGGGGCGGGAGGGCCGCCGCGCGGTCGGGGTCCTGGTACAGTGGTTTCGTGTATCCCGTGGTCGCCCCGCCGACGCCGGCGCCGGCAAGGTAGCTTGCCGAGCGAGCGGCCCTGCTGCTCCCGCGTCTGGTCCGAGACCGCGACGGCACATGAATGATCTCCCGTTGGATCGCTCGGACCACTCGTACGTGCGCGAACAGCAACCTGGTTCGGGTCGGTCCCCCGCTCTGGAGACTGGAGGCTGGTGGTTTGCTCGTGCGCGCTCCGAACGGGCCTGATTCTCGAGCTATGTTTTACTACTGCGTATCTGCAGTCCGGCCATGCGCGCACGGCTCGACGGCCGCCGGCGATGGAGCTGCATGGCGGCGGCGGGTGACACGTCCGAGCCTTTTCTTTCCTGTGCTGGCGTCGCGCCGCCGCACGTGGCGGCGAGCGAAGCCAACGGCGGGGACGCGAGGCACGAGCAGTGTCGACGTATCGTCGCGGTGTCAGCGGCAGCCGGCAGGCCGTCGAGATCTGCCAGAGGATTCTCCCCTCTCATCCCTCGTGCAGCCCGCCCGCACGCACGCACGCGCAGGCCACAGTGCCGCCCCGCCAGTGCCAGGCGCCCGCCAGGCCTGGTGTCCGGCGAGGCGGACGTGACGGGCACCGCGGGATCCTCTACGGCGGCCGCCGTGCCGGGCCGTCGAGGGGCCATCTATCTATCTATCCACCCAACCAAACCGTCAACCGTTCGAGACGGCCCGTGCGTCCCCGCCGGGGCCCAGGCCGGTGAGCGCGCAGGCGGCAGGCATCATGCCATTGCCACCGGCCCACCGCCACCCTTCCGCGCACGGCGGTGCCTGCGTTGCCTGGCCGTACCCGTGTCGCCCACCACCGGGTGGGCGGTGGTTGTGCCGTCCTTGGGCTGATCTGATCAGCGTGCGCGGTCGCCGACGCCGTACGCGCCCCCGCCGCCGCTGTAGCCGCGTTCGTGCATGACGCGGCGCCTGGCCCTGCGCCGGTGCGGCGGTGCCCGTCACCCGCGGACCACGCGACGCGCCACTGTGCCGGCGTCATGGTAGTACGGGAGGACGGAGACGGTGGTGCCGTGCCTCCTCGTGGGGGACGGGGTTCGGTCCGGGCGTTTCGCCGACGACGACGCGCGGTCGCCGTCTCGGCGCACAGGCCGCGCGCTCCAGGCCGGTTCTGCATGCGGATCCAAACGCAGAGACTTTGCAAATTGCAAGAGATTAATGCACGTTATTTCCAGCCGCTGGCCACCAGGGCAGTTTCCAGAATCGATTGGTCAGGCACTCCGTTATTTATCAGTGAATACAGCAATGAACAATGTTTCCGACAGTGTGTTCTCAGTGTGGAGCTCGCCGATCGATGATTACTTTCGGATTGCGCAGCAGAAAAGAGTTCGCTGTAATCATGGTCATGCATCTTCAGACTTTCCGTACTCCTTATTTTTTTTCTATATACTAACTAAAATCTATTCTCACCAAGATTAATTCCATCATACTCCTCACGGAGGTTCTACTTGACAGCGCGAGAGATTTGACATAAGGTGTGGAGATCTACGAAATTAATGTTTCTAAAATATTTCTACCAAAATGCTAATACCTAGCTATGTCCTATACCCACATACGTACCCACATATTGCTTTTCTTCCATAATCTCTTCACGCTGGTTTGTTTCCTTTCATAACACCGACAATTGTCCTTTCATATATTTCTCCTTCCATGCATGGGACGCACAAATTTTCCATAACATGGTTGATTGATTTGCCTTCCACATCTTTCTCCTTCCATGCAAGAGACGCACAAATTTTCCATAAAATGATTGATTGATTTGCGGCGTGATGGTACATTCCATTTTTTGATTGATTTTTCCTTGTCCGATGGCTTCCAGAAAATGGTTGCACATTCCTTTGAGAAACAGGGATAATCATAAAATATTTAACGATTTAGGACTACCAAAAAAGCTAATAGGCGTCCTGCCATTACACCCTCAAAGTCCAGTCGCCTCCTGCCGCGCCTGACGACTACTCCTCTCCACGGCCACCGCAACGCGGCACCGCATCGCGCAACAGTTCGGTCGTCGCCTCCGGCCAATCGCCCAATCATCCTCGTGAGGATCCGAGCATTTTCCGCGCCGGACAACCACTCCTCCCCGCTGCCAGTCTGCCACCACGGTCCGCAGCATTTCGATCGTCGCCTCCAGCCAATCATCCTCGTGAGGATCCTGACGTTCGCCGCTACTCGTGAAGATCTTCACTGCCCCTGCATCGTCATTCAGAAGAAAGTGCCGTTGAGTTGTTCGGCGACGATCCGCTTGATCGATCGGGGCTTCGCGCCTAATCCCGTCGTTTATCTACCATGATGCGACCCTGACTTTTTGTCCCTGATCCCCTGCGAGCTCGGTTGGATTGATTGTTCTGTGTGACCTGAAAATGACTTTTGCGTGCAGGATAAGTTGCTAGATCTGACGAGTGTGGCACACCTATTCCCAATCACTAAGTACATCGGATTGCTTGCCACGGGCCTTACAGTTTTTAGATATTCTATCATGTAAGTAGAAAGCTCAGCAAATTCTCGGGATCTTACCCTGGATGAGCACTGCTCTGGACGGCCACGGCTCCTGACGGCCATCGCTCAACGACCACACTGCTGCTGACGTCTGCTACGCCGGACAGCAGATCAGTCTCATGATCCACCGAACGGCTGCCACGCCACGCTAGGCGACGTCTCGTTACGTTGAGGTATGTAGCCGTGGGCCGATCGGTCTCGTGAGCACCGGATGACGCTCGGCAAGCTAATTTCTTCGTGTATCAGTCGTTATACTATTTGTTTGCCACGTAGATCCAGTGTTGTCATTTTAGTCGCCGGCTGACTGAACCTGAAAGTTGGTGTCGTGGAAATTTCGAACCCCGTTCTGATGTGCTGAGGTACATAGTTTGATGCTATATGAAATATCATCTGTTTGTGTAAATTGATATTTAATCCAATTATTGGGGAAGAATTGAATTCATCAGCTCGCTAGAGGAACAAAATGGATGGCCGTTCCCCACTTGGACATATCACAAATACATGCAAGAATCATAATAAATGAAGAAGAGTGATGAGATAGATCCACAAAATGGTAATAAGCATTACATTTTTCTTCTTGTACTATGAAAGTACCTTGTATCATCAACTTAATGTGATTCTGCTAAAGGAAATATTGATCCGAGGGAGCCAAAATGGTAGAGGGGCCAAGGGATAAGTATGCAAGCATGCTTAGCTGACGAAAAAACTGTGTTGAATGCTAAGAAGAGGGAAAATTACCATCGAAGAAAGGCTGGCAGAGAAGTTGCTAGCACGATTGTAGAGACGTCAGGTAAAATTTGATTTTTAACAATGCAAATTTCAGTGTATATGTGTTGATGATGCTGACTGAAAATGCACTACATCTTGGTGTGTCAACGGATGGAAGGAGTGATGCTGTAAACACAACAGGTATTCAGTTGTACTACTCCCTTAGTATCAAAATATTTTTCACTATTGACTTTTTCTTACCACTTTAATCATTCGTCTTATTAAAAAATTTATTATAAATATACAAAAAGTTAAGTCATGCTTAATATACCTATAGTAGTAAAGCATATCACAAACAAAGTACATGGTATTTACATAATTTTTTAAATAAGACAAATGGTCAAAGCTATAAGAAAAAGTCAATAGCGACAAATATTTTGATACAAACGGAGTACTTGGTAATTATTTTTATATATCTAATGATATTTTTCCGAATGGCTTTCAATTAGAGCCTTCTCGAAATATCAAAGTTTACAACTTCATACGAGTCCTTGGATTAGTTTACATTAGATTAGATTGGATTGTTATGATATTAATACGTAAATTTAATTTTTAGTAGTCGTTTGATGCAATTCAATTATTTTTTAATAATTTTTTTAACACGTGCATCTCCACTAGTTGGAGGAAACAATTTCCTCTAGGTCTTTTTCAGACAACAGCTTTGTCGAAGTCACGAATTCTTCGTCGTTAGAAAGCACTGTTTCCAAGTCTGTGGGTTGGACTGAGAAGTATTCTCCCAGGGCCGTGATGACCCCATCGGTGAAGACTGACCGCGAAGGCATGTACTCCTTCATGCGGCACAAGAAATCTGTGTGGTTTCTGGCCTGAAAAGAGAAATGAGACATGTACATTATTTGAAATAGGCTCAGGGAACATGTGTGAAACTGTTTCTTAAAATGGGTACTCTCTCCGTCCCTAATCTCTCCGTCCCTAAATAGCTGTCGCTTTCATTTCCCGAGAAACAACTTTGAGTAAATATATATTAAAAAATATTAATATATATGGTACATAATTAGTATCATTAGAAAGATCTTTGAATCTAGTTTTTTAATAAATTTATTTGAAGCTACAAATATTGCACGTATTTTCTACAAATTGAGTTAAACTTGTGGCACGCACACCAACGACGACAGTTATTTAGGGACGGAGTGAGTACAGTTCATCTAGAAGATTCTTAAAATCCAAATAGGGATTGTTGGACAGCTTACGACCAAACCTATACAGACAGAGTTCAACATTTTTAGAAACCAAAAATCAGCTCATTCCCAGCCAAAATCCATGGACGTCGCACCATTTCCATGTAAATGCTGGAGCAAGAATCAAGATAGTCCACAGCCAGTGGTGAAACCAATATCCGTTCGCAGTATATTATCATCTGGTTCTCAGCAACTACTTTATTGTTCACAATGTGCCCAGAAAATTCTTATAGCGAATGAGCTCTATTTCTTCAGGTATGTTAATGGAAGTGATATGATAACAACAGTACCGCTCAACTCCTCTGGTATAGACCCGAGTGCAATAGTTTTGTCCTTTAAAATTTCTCACTCCACCTTCATACGGAGTCATCACAAGATGGAAATGAATAATCACACCCAACTAGTTAAGCTAAGTGGCTATTTGGAACAGCTTCATTTCATTGCACTATTTTCGGCAATGCTAGATCCTCACACCCAGTAATTGATAAAAAAAAAGCCAGTCTGTTTTATTGCTTTGCTTGACATCTCTAGATCATCGTCCATGTACAACAATAGAGCACTTCCAGCAAAACTCATCACTCATCAAACTTTCCATGTGTCTTTTTAGTTGAGTAATCACTAAAATGTTGATAAAATAAGTCATGATTTTAACTACCACCAGCTCTTGGACCTTACCAGATCAAGGATTGTGACAGTACCAACTACGGGCGGCTCACACCAATTAGGGCCAAAAGTTCACTATCAAGATGAGGATCAATGCAATGTGAAACTTCAGGTACTCACGACATTTCCATCTCACTCAGTCTGGCCATTTTCCCTAATCTCCATGTCTGTTTATATCTCCCTACGTTCACTTATGGTTTGGCCAGTCTAATGCCTTGGTAACCCGACAGGTCAAGATGTCAACGGCCATCGGGCACACATCAGGACATGACGGTAAATGCTATCCCTTTCCTCTGTGTCCTTCAACTCACCTACTGAAAAAATTCATCTTCTAATTTGTCTACATGTACATCCGAGCTAGCCCAAGAGGCCGAGAAACACTGAAAGGACTAATCCTTTTAGTTTATATTCAACAGGTACACACCCTATGCCAATATAGCAGTTCCACGAAGGGTTATACATTTTGCATGCGCATTTCTTATTTCTTATTACTCATTATGTAAGTAATTATAATTTTTATGATTGAGTGACTGTAACAACCTAGCCAGGAAAACGGTTCACACCAGCTAATTAACTCTCTTCCACTTTCGTCCCGGCTTCGTGCCAAAAGGTTACAACTGAGTTAACTAGCTTCCTCGGACCACCTATTTAAGTTGGTCAAGCTCCTCTTGCCTAGGCAATGTGGGACCTGTGGGACTAAAGGTCCCAGGCTGCTGCAAGGCCAATTTAGGCCGGACAGCCATGGGCTAGGCTGTTACAACACATAGGACCCACGCGTCATGCACACCATGTCCGCGCATCTGACGATTACCAAATGTAACAACCTGGCCAGGAAAACGGCTAAGATCCACTTTACAAGTTGATTGGACCACACTTGCTAATTAACTCTCTTACATTTTCATCCTCGCTTCATGCAAAAGGTTGCAACCAGAGTTAACTAGCTTGCTCAGACCACCTATTTAAGTTGGTCAAGCTCCTCTTGCCTAGGCAAAGTGGGACTAAAGGTCCCAGGCTGCTGCTAGTGCTCCCAGCACTAGCACGCAACGTGGGCCAATTTAGGCCCAACAGCCACGGGCTAGGCTGTTACAGTGACAATATAGTTAATAGGGCTAACAAGTTTGTAAGATCACATTGGTAGAATTTTTAGGTCCCATGGATGAAGTCCAATTCGCATTTAAGACGGTCCAAATCGCATCCAAGACACCCAAGTCATAGTGAAAAACCAAAGCAGTGCATTGGAACTTCAACTGACAATCAAGTCAGCAGCACAAGTTAAACTGACGCTATTAAGGAGGGTGTTGGTGCATTGGTCGTCTAATTCATCAGAAGGTTTTGGAGTTTTGAAGCTGAATGTCTCAATAAGAAAGTCTTCAGCACCGGTTGAACCGACGGTGAGTGGCGTCGATGCAATGACGCAAGCAGAGGCAGACGTGGCAGAGAGGAGGGCAAGAGCTGGTATGTAGATTCAGTGACCGGTTAAACCGACGGCTACGACCGGTTTAACCGACACTTTAGGTTTTTTGGCAGAAAAGCTTGTAACGGCTAGGGGTGGATCTCTAGCCTATATAAGGCCTCATCCCGAGTCATTTGAGGCCATTGGAGTTCATGTGAAGCTATAGAAACTCTGCTGAAATTCTCCAAGCCAACTAAAGAGCTCATTGATCAAATTCTTAGGATTAGCACAAGCTTTGTGAGGTGTAGTACTAGGCTAGCTCTAGAGAGAGTCTAGAGAGAGTGTGAGAGCAAGATGCAAGTCCCATAACTACCTCATTCAGATCGATTCCAGTCGCCGCTACAGTCACATGGCCGTGTGAAGCAGACAACTGTCTCGAGAGTCGCCTGTGACCTTGTGTTGGTTCTTGAGTGAACCTCAAGCTTGTACCTTGGTGTGCCGGCCCCTTGGAGTCTTAGTGGCTCGCCGGCAAGTCATCGACCCTCCAACTTGGTGTGGAGCGGCAACGACGACTTTGTGTGGGGGATGTGGAAACCCCCTTCCTTCATGGAGTAGCTCCTTAGTGGAGACGACATTGTCGGTGTTTTACCGCCAAGCCCACCGAGGCATACCCCCGAGGTGGTAGGTTGTAGGTAGGGTGTCACCGAGATCAGAACTTGAAGTTGCAAGGAACACAACGTTTAGACAGGTTCGGGACGCTGAGAGCGTAATATCCTACGTCCTGTGTGGTTTGTATTGCCTTAGAGGTTATGAGATATTTTGGAGGGTCCCTGCCCGCCCTTACATAGTCTGGAGGGACAGGGTTACATGGAAGTCCTAGTCGGGGACAGTTCGAGGAGTCCTATCCGAGTATTGTCGGGTAGTTTTCTTACCAACTAGTCCTAGCTCTATACGACTAGTTACAATGAGGATAAGGTATGGCCCATGCGTCATCCCCTACTACAAGAATTTGTACGCCAAGTGTGCAGTCCCGCTGCCCCGGGTCTGATAAGCCCCCGAGCTCTTCGTAGCTGAGTACTGCAAGCTTCCGAGTACTTCTGGAAGGTATCTTCAGGTCCCCGCTGAGTTCCCTAGAGAAGGTGTCTTTCGAGTACTTCCTTGGATGCATCGAGGCTGTGAGGTGCTCAAGCCACGAGTAGTTTTCAAGTCTTCTTTTATATGGGGTGCGATCAAACTCGCACTCCATATGGAGTAGCCATCGAGCCTTAGGTTGAATCGAAGAATCAGGCTGAGGGTCAAACTAGTCTTGAATATTTGGTTTGTATCTTCCAAGAATTTTTGAAAAATAAGCCATCGATGACACGTATGCCGCAGCCCCCGATCCTTTAATCCAAATTACCAGGTTTGGAAAAAAGGATCTAAAGAGTCGTGGCATGGAATGTATATTTTTTTTTGTTTTTAAATTCAATTTGATGATTTTTAGGGTTAAACTGTGCTGGAAGTTGAAAGATCCGAATTGTCGGGAGCCTTTCCTGAGAAACGGCTAGTTTCCCTTATCCATTGCACAGAACCCGTAAAAACCTCTCTAAATCGAATCGTTATCCCGAGAAAACTTTTCAGCTTCCAACGGAAAAATGGGGAGCCGCTGGTTATAAATAACCCCACGTTACTCCTTAGGGTTTTTACCCCACTCTATTTTCACTGCGGTAAAAATAGATCTGTCTAGCCAAGAACCCTAGCTGTCGCCGCCACTCAAAATCGAGCACTTCTCCGCCCGAATCCAAGCCAAGATTAGCCTGAATCCCTAACCCCCTTCCTTATCCACACCCGTGTGAGATCCCCGTGGTATGCGCACGAAGACCCCGGTGACCTTTCGACCGACGATGCCGAAGAAGTCAGCCGCCGGTCGCGGAAGGAAGAGGGAGGGCGATGGAGAAGGCGGATCACCACCCGCCGTCGGTGGAAGTCGCCAAGACGGCGATAGAGGGCTCGTCGTGGAGGGCCTCGACCGTCAAGGAGAGGGACCTGCTCCGGCTAGTTGTCGAGCGGGTACTACAAGAGGAGGGGGTAGTGCAATGGCGGACCGCCGGCACTAACTCATCGCCCTTGGAGAACACCTAAGACCGTAATGTTTGCCCTTTCCGCCGATCGCGGCCATGCACTTCCTTCTTTCGATTTCTTTCGCGGTTTGCTTGGTTTTTATAAAATCAAGCATTACCATCTTCCCCCCAACTCCATTCTGCACATTTTGATTTTTGTGCATCTGTGCGAGGCATTTCTAGGAATTCGCCCGCACTTCCATCTTTTCTGCCACCTCTCCGCCTCAAACCCCAGCCGGATGAGGATAATCCCGCACTAGTCAGGGGTGCCGGGGTACAGCTGCACGACAAGGCGCTGTACCTCGACTACATGACCCCGAGTAGCCTGTTCGGGTGGCATGCGCAGTGGTTCTACATCGGGAACGACGAGCCTAGCCTCCCCGGATGGGATAACTCGCCGCCCTAGCGCCAGGAATGCTGGCTGAAGAAGCTAAAGGAGGAGGAACGCCGCGACATCCCCGAGTTGATGAAGCGGATCCAGCTCTTGAAGGACAAGGGCGTCACTGGAGAGTCTGTGGCGTACTCGTTCATCGAGCGGCGCATCCAGCCCTTCCAGCAACGCGTCCACTTGGGTTTCGAGTACGAAGGTATTTGGGACCCGTCACGGATGGCCAGGGATGTGCCATCCGTTGAGGAAATCATGCGCCGGGTCACCCGCCTATTCACAGGGGTGAACTTGGAGCCATACATCCCAAGATTGTTTGGCGCAGACTACTCGCCGAACCCTGTAAGTACTGACCCGAGTACCTTTTGCTGTAATCTTGTTGACTAAGTAGTCATTTAATAACTTGCTTTTGTCTGTAGGGCGACTTGGAACGGTTCAGGTCTGACCCGCCTGAGCCCGTTTTTGAGGAGCCAGCCCAAGACCCGCCCGCCGCAGGAGATGCGGGCGACGTTGACGCCAGTCCACCGCGCACGAAGCGAGTGGCGACACGGAAGCGGAGAGCTGTGGCACCAACAACACCAAGCAGTCGCCAGGCGACGTAAGTAGTCTACCACTCCTTAGCTGCTTGATCTTGCCATTCTTCTATGAGTAGTTAGTTAACTTCCTCCTGTAGTGACACTGAGGAGAACCCCGACCCCCCGAGGCAAGGGGTAGTTGGAGAAATCAGGAAGAGGAGTCCGGCAGCGGGGCAGACGCCGCCCTCGACTAACAAGCCGGCCTCCCCCCGTTCCGGGAATAAAACCGCGTCGCGAGGGCTGGTTGTGCCAGTGGCACTCCACCTCAGGAAGTCCATGAGGTTAGTAAACAGAAGTATCGTGTTGTAGTTTTTGTGGCAATGTTTGAGTACTAACATTGTTGTTCAGGAAGTCAGAAACTCCCAAACCGGCGACCTCCAGTACTGGCCAGGTGGGCATGAGTGGAGACTCGTTGCCAAAAGAACCTGTAGCCGCGAGTACCGCTGAGCCACCCATCGTCGAGGATGTGCCGGCGGGCACCGGAGGAAAGGATCTCGAGCCTCCGGCGGATGCGAAGAGGGAGCCGGGGACAGAAGCCCCTGGGAATACTCTTGGGACAAACCTTGAATATGGTACTCGGATCGTTCAACAGACGATCGCGAGTAACCCCGATCAGCAGGAAGTGCCAGGGACTTCCCAGGTGCAGGATGCCCCGGAGAGTTCTCGAGCGCAACAGCAGGAGGAGGTACCGGAGGACTCCCGGGTACCTGAGCATCAAGAAGGAGAAGTCCCTCCACCTCGCGCTGAGCTCTTCGAGGACCCATTGGTGGAGCTGGAGACCGTCACACTCATGATGGAGGTGGGACGCCGCTTCACCGACTACACCAAGGTACGTAGCCGAGTACTTCCTCTAGCGTTGATATTATGTTGTAGAGGTATACTGACTTGTTGACTTTGTTTTGTATAGAGCCTCATGGAGCGCTCTAGGGAGAAATCAGCCCTGCTTACCCGGATTGGGTAAGCACGATTGGGGATGTTCTTCCGCGTACCCATGATGCTGAGGACATCCTGGAGGCTGAGAAAGCCAAAAGCCTCAAGCTCCAGGAGGAACTCGAGGCCTTGAAGGTCTCGCATCGGGACGCCATGATAGATCAACAGCAGAAGCACGACCTGGTGGTCCGGAAGGTCAAGGATTTGACCGCTCAAGAAGGAGAGTAAGTAGTTTGTTCCTCTGACTCGAGTAGTGTTACCTTTCCGTCCTTCTCCTGAGTTGTATACTTTTTTCCCAAAGTATGCTCGTAATGAAAGAGCGTTAACTGACTGGAAGTGTGCTATATACGAACTTACAGAAGAGAAGGAACAACTGTAGAAGGCACTGGAGGATCACCAGCTCAAGTACTCAGGTCTAGACGAGGAGCATAAGACTATAGTCTACCAACTGAAGGATGCTGACAAGCAACTCAGGACGGATCTACAGCGGATCCAGTCCATGGCTCGAGACAAGGAGTGCAAGGAGAAAGAGATGGAACAACTCGCAACCGCCGCGCACCAGCTATGTGAGTTTGTCGACCCGACGCCGAGTGGTCGTTCGTTGGTGCAACGCCTTGTTGATGCTCCTACGAGCATCGCAGGGTATGCTTCCAGCACTGCCAAGGTCGTGCTGAATCATGCGCTGGCCGTGGTGAAGTCCTACTTCCCGGGAATGGACGTTAGCCCGTTTATGGAAGGCATCTTTGGGGAGTGCACCGAGGAGCAATTCAATGAGTATTGTGCTGAGGTGCAGGATGTTGCCCATCAAATAGTTGATGATCTCCCGCTCTTTTGAGCTATAACAGACTGTGTATGTTTTGCTGGAAAACAACAGTTGTTCATGTGTAATATATTAATGCTTGTTTGATCTTTGTTTGCTACGCTCGACTTTGTGAAGTGGCGTGTTGAAACATAATCGTTAAGAACTTTAGTATGTTAGTTCTAGTGTTCAGCTACCCTGAAGGCATCGCTTTAGTTGGTGAACTGTGTACTAGACTTGTACTTTTGTACAGAGTTGTGTTCGTAGAACCTTTGCATATAGGTGTGAGAACCCCTTCAACTTTACCCCGTAAGACCTTGCCCCATAGCCTGACTAAGCTGTGAAGGGAGGTAGTCGGAAAGAAAATATGACCCATTAGAGGGCATAGCCTGAGAGGCTTTGATTTAGCCGTAATGGAAAGTACTCGTGGCGTAGCCCCCGAGTATTTCCAAGGATTAGAGAAAAAATAGCGTATTGACATAACTCGTGGCGATAGCCCCCGAGTTTGCTCAATGTTGCTAAGGAGAAAATAAGGACACAGTAGTCGTTGTTTAGAACTGAAACAACCATGTATTACTATACTGAGCTGCGCTATAGCTGACAGGTGTTGTACAAGTTTCTTAGTCATAGAAACGGCGTAGGTGCTCGATGTTCCAGGAATTTGGAACCTCCAAGCCATCAGGGTATTGTAGTCGATACGACCTTGGGCTAGTTACCTTCATGACGATGAGGGGTCCTTCCCATCTAGAGTTGAGCTTGTGAAGCCCAGTCTCATCTTGGATGCGGCGTAAGACCAGATCCCCAACGTTGAAGGATCTGTTGCAGGAGCAGAGAAGCTTCGTAGATGTTACCCATGGGGGTAACGAATTCTTCGCCAGCCACTGCGTCAAAATCCTCGCGTAGGTTTCTACGCTAGTGCGGGTTGCGGGCGCGCTCTTGAGCATTGCACCTACGCTTGTTCCGCTTGGAGTTCCTCAGGCGGCGACGTCGCCTCTGCTCTTCATCTTCGCCTTGAGGAGCGTCAGTAGTGTTCTCGTCGGCGGAGCTCGCATCCGCGAGCTCATTGTCGAACTCAATGCCCGGCTCGTCATATCCGAGGTCCTGGACGGAAGCCATGTACACTTCGCGCTTCGGCGAGTAGTCGCCAGAGAAGTCGGTGACCAGGACAGTCGAGGTGGATGTTCTGGAGGTCTCTTCCTGGATACGATAGAGGGGTCTGCCTTTTTGAAAAGACAGTTGTTGGATGGTGGCTACCAAGCGGGCGTTGTCACCGAGTAGTTCAGAGGGCTCCATGCCCTTCCAGTACACGAATCTTTCCTGCTCGGTAGTCGTAATGCTCAAACCCAGATGACTGACCGCAGAGGAGTCGGGCTCGTCATCTGAATCCGAGTAGGCGTCACAACGGGAGCTTCATGGCTAGCGGTGGCGTCCTCGTCTCCGAGCGTGAGTAGGCGATCCAAATCCGCTTCAAAGTCGGAGAGGGATTTAGACAGTAGGGCTTCCTCATATGTGGAGGCCGCGTTGCGTAGTCCAAAGTGGAATCGGGTACGCTCTTCTCAAGATCGGATTGGATCCGAACCGGAGAGTTGTGTCGGGACACGAGTTGAAAACGCGTCGAAGACGGAATTCTCCTCGGTCTTAGGGGTGAGAAGCGGATGCATCTCATCGAGACTATCGATGAACCCGTCGAGTCCACTCGAACAGCTCGAGGCTTCGGGCTCCATGGAGTTGGCTAGATGGCTGTTAAAGCCGCCTGAGCCGTTGGCGATGCAGATACAGGAGCCGAAGACGAAGGTTGTGCCCTTGTCGAGCACGACACTGATGAAGTTTAACGATGCCATCAAGTTCTCCGGTGGATGCTCGATGAACGCCCCTACCTGGCGCGCCAGCTGTCGGTGTTTTACCGCCAAGCCCACCGAGGGATACCCCCGAGGTGGTAGGTTGTAGGTAGGGTGTCGCCGAGATCAGGAACTCAAAGGTGCAAGGAACGCAAAGTTTAGACAGGTTCGGGCCACCGAGAGCGTAATACCCTACGTCATGTGTAGTTTGTAATGCCTTAGAGGTTATGAGATGTTTTGGAGGGGTCCCTGCCCGCCCTTATATAGTCTGGAGGGACAGAGTTACATAGAAGTCCTAGTCGGGGACAGTTCGAGGAGTCCTATCCGAGTACTGTCGGGTAGTTTCCTTACGTTCGACTAGTCCTAGCTCTATACGACTACTTACACTGAGGATAAGGTATGGCCCATGCGCCATCCCCTACTACAAGAATATGTACGCCAAGTGTGCAGTCCCGCTACTCCGGGTCTGACAGACATCGAGGTGACCGGGGACTTGGCGAGAGACTTGGTGGCTAAGCCTTCGTGGTGAGTCAACAAGAGTTCCAGAAGAGACTTGGTGATCGGAAAATAATACTCTTTGTGAGTGCTTCAACAACGTGGACTAGTGATGACTTTGTGCCTACCGATACCACGGGATAAATCCGCGCATCGAGAGTTTGCTTCCTGTGGCAGAACCACCTGAATTAATCCGGCTCGAGCGCGCTAACCATCACCACAAGGGCAATCAGGGCTAACTCGCACTTCAAACGGAATAATCCACTGGTCTGTCGGGTAACCTCCCGATACAACCACGGTTTTTGCCGATCGAAACCACACATACATGTACTCACACGAAGGTGAGCCCAGAGGATACAACATTCCACAAATTTTACACCACAGGGTTCATCACAAATCATTATTACAACGGAGTTCAAATTCTTAAAACAAGGTACTTCAGAGTTTGAAATAAATGAGTTCTTCAGAGCCAAAGTAGTGGAAAAGATAACGACAACTACTCGACGATACAGGATGTCTCGATGAAGCCCGTACGAGACATCACACGGCATTACCACCGTTGGCCGGGGGCGTATCCCATTCCACCGACCAACCAGGAGGAAGGGTACAAGGCCAAGTCAAACTAGCAATCATATCCTCTAAAGTTTCACCTGAAAACAAGCCACAAGCAAGGCTGAGTATACTAATACTCAGCAAGGCTTGCCCGACTAGTGGAATATACTTAGCCAACTCCTAGACATGCAAGGCTTTTGGCTTGAGGGGTTTGTTTGCCGAAAAGCATATATAAGTAGGTCCTTACTTTCAGATTTTAGCTCCAAGTTCTAGCTTTCTTTAACCATTCTAGGTAAGCAACTATCCAATATCATACATGGTGGAAGAATTATTTTGCATCCAACAAGATTAATCATCATCATTGCTCCTCTTCTCACCTGTGTGGTAAAAGGGTCAAGCAGTCTCAATAACCGCGAGAAACGGACGATTCCAATCGAATTTCTTAACCTTGCAAGGGAAACCTAAACACACGTCACGTGGTTACTCACAGAGTCACACGTGCAACTTTTCCCTTCAATTCCCGCTTCACGGAACAGGCCCACCGCCCTCGACTACACCTCCCCACAAACCACGGTACGTCGGGCTGTGGCAGCAAATGCACCCACCATTAGCTAGATGTGAACGAATTCAAGACGATGGGGAGTATATTCCGGCCTCGGTTCAATCCAGTACATAAGCTTACCGATTACCATATTCTCGGCATGTGGTTAGTACGTTCAAAGACTTAACCACCACTACCACACACTGCGGCTTTAGCATTTTTCACTAAACAGACGGGGCCTCCATCATCAACATAAACATCGTACCATAGCCCCGTCCGTCGACCTTATGATTGCAGCATGTAGTAATCATTCAACTCCTATATTCTCGCGAGTGGCAGGAAATCACTCGACTTTTACCGAGTCCTATTAGTATAGCATTCTATCGAACCTTACATCTTGTGTTCAGAGCAGGGGTACCTAGGATCATGCGACTAAGTTTTCATTCAACTCCTTTAAACTTAATGCACAAGTAAGTAGAGTAATAAGTTGCATAAGTTTAGGAAAAATAGGGTTCATGCTCCGGGGCTTGCCTTCTTGGGTAAAGCTAGCTTGGGGCTCGTTCAAACTTGGGCTCGGGCCTTCAAGAGCTTCAGTTAGATTTACTTGAGCTTCACGCTGCTAACTCTCGGACGCGGGCACCAGCTCGTATGTTCCGTCGGCGAGAGTAGTCGATTCTATATGAATGCACAAGTATAAGTTATAGTGATGGTAAATGACGATTATTTTCCTTCACGATAAAGTCGCAGTTCACAAAACATCAATTTTGTTGGGAAATTACTTAGTTAAGATTTCTTTGGGCAATTGTTAATAGAGTATAACTTAACTATTAATTTCATTAAAAAAGAAGGGGTGGTGTTATATGGGAAACTTAATTTTCTAAGCACAACATGGATTAAGCACGACTTCTGGATTAGGTAACTTCTGGTGATGAAATTTTTATTTAGATCATATTAAGCAGAGAAAAAAGCACTGTAAACATTTCAGACATTTTCACGCAGCAGATTAATTATGAAAAATGCATTACACAGCCATTGCTAGAACATAGTTATTTTTATAAAGGACAAACCATTTGAGTATTGACACCAAAAATTTTACAGGGAATTAACCTATCCATAAGTGCATTACTGTAAATTTTTCAGATTTTACTGAGCAAGATACAAAGCATAATAAATAGGACAATATATACCTAGTTTAATAAAGATTAATTTTTACAGGATGTTTTATAGGGTTTCTGTGTATGAAACTTTTTATACGGCAAGAGCTACACTAATGTGTTACACAGTAAAAAGTTGAACATTTTCCAAGTATAGAAACTAATTGTTTGAATTAGTGCAATTTTTCCTCCCACAAAATTATATAAATAGGTTACAGAAAGGAAAAAGGTTCTAAACTTTTTCTGTGGTATTTAGGCCTTAATACAACAGTTTTGAAAAAATTTCACCACAGGAATCACAACATAACAGTAGTTACAATTTAGTTTTATTACTTCAGGTCATAAACAAGTTTTATTAAGAAGTTTAGCTAGAGATGGGTTCTGACCCTAATATTTTTACACTGGCCTAAAAATAAAGCAACCAAACTAGTGTTAAATTTTCAAGTTTAGACTTTTTCTACAACTGTGGGTACAATTAAAGTCTATTAAACCTTCCATTTAAATTAGAGCAAGATTTAGCAAGCAATTGAAGAAAAGCATGTAACAAAAGTCGTAGATTTTCATCTAAAGATTCCAGAACAGTTGAGTTTGTATTTTTCCGATTTTCTACGATTTTATACGAATTTTAAAATTTTGCTATTTTTGAAATCAAAGTTTAAACACAGGATTACAGATACGCCCCTGGAAACTTGCGTGCAGACTCTTTTAAAGATTTAAATCGTTGCAATTGGGTCCCTGGGCGGCGCTGGCATGGCGGCCGACCAGATTCCGGCGAGGGGGCTCGTCGGCGGCGAGGGGAAAAGGGTCGGGGAGATCCAGGGAGGTGAGAGCTACCTCGGAATGACCTTGGTCGGGGTTGGGGGTGGCCGGAGGTGGCTCGTCGGCGTGGAGCAGAGGGGCGGCGGCGGGGCGGAATGTCGGCGACGGTGCTCCGGCGAGAAGGGGAGAGCATGGGCTGATCGAAGAGCTTCGTGGCGTCGAGGGGAACCCGTTTCGAAGCTTGGCTTGGACGGAGGAGCTTCGGCGTGGGCCGTCCACGGAGCAGCAAGGAGCGGCGGTGGCGCGGGCGGCGCTGGCGGTGCTCCCGCGGTTCTGGGCGACGATGGGTGGGGCAGTGAGCTGCGGTGGGGTGCTGTGGTGGTGGTGGAAGACTCAGCTTTGGCAAGGGGTGGCCGGAGCGGTGAGCTCTACGGTGAGCTGGGCACGACGGCGGTAATGGGGGCGGCGGCGGCGTTCTGGTGTCTGGGCGCGCGAGGGGGACTCAGTGCGGCCTTTTATAGGCAGCAGAGAGGCGGGAGCAGGGGTGGGACTTGGACTGCGAGGCGCGGGCGGCACGACGGGGGGTGCGTTACTGGTCGCGACGGGCGGCGAACAGAGCCGGCGCGGCGTGCGGCGGGCGCGGGCAGGGGATTGGGCGCTGAGGATTTGACGTGTGGAGCTGGAGATCACGCGGCGCGGGGGTTGGGCGACGAGCTGCAGCAGCTGTCTTGCCGGGATGCGAGCGCGACGACTGGCGGGACGCGGCGGAGACACGGGCACGGCGCGACTTGCCCATTGGGCGCGGTGGGCGGCGAGCAGGGGCGCGCGTCGCCGGCGCGCGCGTGGCATGCGCGGACTGGGGAGGAACGCGGCGTGCGGGCACGCGTGCGGGCGCGGCCAAGCATTGGCTTTGCGCCTAGTGCTGTCAGGCATCGCCGGCCAAGTGGCCTGCGGCGACTGCGCGGTGGGCGAGGGTCGGGCGAAGCGAGGACCGCAGCGAAGCCGAGGGTCGGGCGAACGTAGGTTCGGGCGACACGGAAGGGTCGGGCGACGCGAGGGTCGGGCGAGCGGCTGCGCGTCGGAGGGTCGGGCAAGGTGGAGAAGAAGGGTCTGCACCGAAATAGAAGAAAAGGCAGGGACTGGTTTGCAAACCCAAGTGTTTCTCAAATTTTTGTGTTGAAACTCGAAAATCCTTCAACACGAAAATTGTTCAAAATGAAAGTTACACAAGTTTTGTTTCAGGCCAAAGTTCATTTGGGTTCTAGTTTAGAAGTTATTTTAAAAACTCATTTCGTTGAAACTTCTCTTAATTATTTACGCACAGTGTTAAGCTAAAGAGGCTTATTTCGTAATTTAAACACCTGAGGTGTTACACTTCCCCTCATCCCCATCTTTACGTTTCCGCATTTTAAACTTGCAATTTGTGTGCCTTTACTTTCATATTTTCATATAGTAGTATCTTGATAGGATTTGCTATAGGTTGCAAAACTCTTTAGAATAAGGTTTCACTGGTTAAACGCTGGTTGCACATCAAGATAGCATGATCTAGCTTTATATTTTGTGCAAGCTAACTTAAGTAATAGGTCAAGGTTTTAGAAAATGCCTAATTCACCTCCTCCCCTTCTTAGGCTACGAGCACCGATTCCTCTCATATTATGGTCAAAATATTCATGTGATGGCCCTTTCATGGCAGCTGGCCAGTTCTGCAAAATATGGAACTGCTTTTGGCAATCTAATCCACCATCGTTCTCAGTTTGGTTAGTTTTGGTAAATATAATCTTCATTTAGTGTTCTATATATGTCACTTTGAATTCATGTTTGTCGTGCCGGTTGTCTCAAATTCTAATTATCTACTTACTGATTGCGGACCAACAATGTTATATGGTGCCTCCCTCCCTCCCTCCCTCCCTTCCTTCCTTCCTTCCTGTTGCCTGTTCACCATTCAATCAGTATGCACGTGTTTAAATGGTCTTGCTGATTGAAACAACGAGGTGGGACTTAGTTTGCCTACCTCTCGAATCTCGATAGTGTCATCAAATTTCTGCTCTTCACACTCTGTCAAATCTCGGTGCTTTTGTTCGAAATCTGATTAAGGTTTAAGGATAAATTGCTGACCGTTCAAAATGGCCAAAACAACATTGCCCAGCAAGGTCAGGCAAATGGGTGGTGGCCTGCAGGCCGCCTACGCACGGTGGCGGTGCATGCAGCTGTTTGGAATGACATGCCAGCGCAGCGCTGCTGCTGCTGCCTCATGTAAGTACCTGAGCAACATCCCTCGCCGGCTGTCCACTAGCTAGCTACAGGCAAATATTTTGCAAGTCAATTTTGTAGTTATTTAGCACTATGAACTTAACTGACCACTGCTCTGTGGTTGTTTAGTTGTATAAAATACATGTGTTCTACTCTAATAATGGATACTTCATTTGATGCAAAAGTACACAATTATGCTAATAAAGGTGTCTGCTGCTCTGTCTACTATGTCAGAAACCCTTTTTGACACTCATTTCCAAATTTGTGTCACTGATGTGAGGCACATTGAAGATGCGGATTTTCACATCTCCACTGACGACCCTCATTAGAGACGTGGGTTGACAAAACGTGTCTCCAATGACCACCGACCCTCTCAAGAGCACAAGAAAGAAATATATACAGGAAAGCCTCCATAAAACAACAGTGACTAACTGTTATAGATGCTGTGAGGACAAAAAAGGCTGAGGAAGCATTGCTTGTGTCCCCGTAAAGGTGGTCGATGCTTGGTTCAAGAGCACAAGAAAGAAATAAAGATCAATTTACTTGTGTATGTGTTATGACACATCTCAGGGCTGTCGTCTATTACTATAAGAGGAGATCAGGGGAAATTTTAAACCAAAACCTGCGTACCCTTAGTTGCCAACAACGCGTGCAAATATTCCATGCAAGGGATCCAGCAAGAAACTCGGTCGATGCATGCGAGCTGAGTGTCATTGTACGGTAAACTGCAAATCTGCACCTCAAGTATATATACATGGCTTATATATATTGGTCTTCCTAGTTATGCTTTGATTTAATTTGGAAAAAGTTCAATTTACTCCCTTAAAGTATAGCCAAAGTTTGAATGACCCACTAAACTATAATTTGGTTCAGTTTACCCCCTAAACTATGTCATTTAGTTCATTTTGCCCTATAATATAATTTATCTTTTTTGTTTCTCCATACACAAGTTGAATTTTAATTTCAGCTTTTGTAGAGTAGTAGTGTACATCACAATTCATATTAAAAAATATGTTAGAATTTTTTCATCATTATTTTTCATATGCTTTTGAACTCCAATGATTTATTTATTATTAAATATCCTAATCTATCAAAATAATGATAAAAATTTATGATGTATTTCTTCTAATATCTGTTGTAATGTGTACTATCATCTTGTAAAATTTCAACTTTAAACTCCACCTATGCATGGAGAAACAAAAAAAATAAATTGTATTAGGGGGTAATTTAAACCAAATGATATAGTTTGGGGGTAAAATGAACCAAAAGATAGTTTAGGGGGTTATCCGGACTTTGACTATAGCTGACGTGAGTAATTTAGACTTTTTTCATTTAATTTGCAGTTTCAAGTACCAAGAGTTCAAGTATTTTCTTAGGAACATTTTTTTGGAAAAAAAGAATGACATTCCAGGAATCTCATTTCCATGATATTTACGGATAAATAATCTGTTGCGCTATAGCTCCACTCCATGGCACGACAAAATTTGGCAAATGGCATATTTTGATACGCCGGAGCCTAGTTACTAGGATTGGATCGGACCATCGGTTCGACCGGTAAAGGACCGAACCAGAGCCTTCACCGGTCTGATTCGCTTAAAAGATCGTCCATGCAATCGAACCGCTAAAAACAGGTTGAATCGGCCGGTTTCCTACGGAACCGGTGAACCGGCTGGTTCTTTTGATTTTTACCGATATTACCCCTCTGTCGATTCAGAACAGCGTTATCCACCCAGGGGTAGAAACGGAAATGCTTAGTTTTCTTCACATTTAGGGTTACAGCCTACAGGCAGCAGTTGGGGGAGGGAAAAAATTCACATTTTCACAGTTCGCGGCGGCGGCGTGGCGCATCTGCTGCAGACGAGCGCCGTCGATCCGTTGCCTGCTCTTCGCCGGAGGCGGGCAGCCGGCTGCTCCAGCTCGGCGGCTGGTCCTTCGCCAGCGGAAGCCACGGGGGCCGGCGGCCAGCAGGGCACTCCACGAGTCCACGCCTCCTGCTGTCCTGCAGTCCAGCCACCCCCCACCTTGGCCTCCTAGTCGATTCTCCCTGCCCGGTGCTCCACAAGGAAGCAAGGCCAACACGACATGGCCAATGGTCAGTATCCGTTCCAGGCTCCAATGATTTATTTTGTGTAGTGATTAGAGTTCAGATTGAACAGATCTAGAGAATAAAAATTGCTTGAACTCAATAGAAATAGGATACTGAATGGATAAAACACACTTGCTGTGCGCCTGTATGTACTATAGTGAATAGTGAATACTTGCAATTTCTAGTAGATGGCCGGTAAAAGTGCTAGTTGCTTGCAGCACAAATTCAATTTCTGCATATCAGAGTTAAACCAGCCCTGAAGCTCAACCTACAATTAAGATTGTGCTTCAAGGAGAAGAAGTGAAGTTGAAGACTGATTTGTGTGTGACAAGATGGTTTATTGATGCATCTTTTTCTTTCTGGTTTGAGTATACAGTGCAGTGATGGTAATGTCAAGTACTCTGTTCAAATAAAGATCATTTTAGCATACATGTTTGCTTATGCTAGCATCTAACTTCATAATACTTTCCAGATTTCGTGCTAGATTTGGATGAGGCGCTGAGGCTGATGCCACGGAAGAAATGAAACAATGGAAGATGACCATAGAAATGCAATTGATGATAATAATGTGTGTTGGTTGAACCAATGAACCATTGAACCGACGCTCTCACCGGTTCGATGACCGGTCCGATCCTAATCACTATGCGCCGGAGGTGCGATATATGCATGTTGCCATTTTTTAATATATTTTGATACCATCTTGTGGTATTTTATCGTGTGGCATCATGCTTACATCCTATAGCTAGGGGTGGTAAAGGGTCTTAAATTTTAGTCTAGATAATTTAAGGGCCGGGCCCTAAAAGAGCCAGGCTCTAATCTTATTCAATTTTGAGCTAAAAATTATAATGTCAAGTTGGATTGTGAAGAAAGCATTAGGGCCATGATCCGTTACCACCCGTTATAGCTACCAGCTCCAAGGAAATAAGGATTCCCCCACCTTTTATTTTCTTGAAAATTTTGGCAAGACCTCCCTCTGCCATCACTGTTCTACCACCGTGTGTCTCGAGGAGGAAGAAGCTGGTTGGAGTTTTGTGCAATATTTGTAGGGTTAATTATGCGAGCCGCTCCTGGAAATCTATTTCCAACTGCGGGTGGTGAAACCAACCGCGCCTAAAAATTGCCACCATTTCCAGGTGGGTTAACCGCACCTAGAAATGGTGGCCATTTCTAGTGGCAGATGACGTTACGGTCTGCCCTTGGAAATAAATTTCCAGGATAACTTTCTAAGTTGCCCTTCGTAAAACAAAAATAAACAACATGAAACTTTTAGGGTATTTGTGGGATCACGATCAGAAGTTTTAAAAAGTGTGACAGACACAAATGGAACTTTTTCGTATACATTCGATAGTCACATTATAAAAAAACCTGTTGGACTATATATACGCTTGTTCATCTTGGTACCTGCTGTACAACAATTTGGTTTATAGCACAAAACAATATAATATTATGATTCACACCATGCAAATATGTAGAGAGACGGCCATATTTTTCTTTATATATAGGAGACCATTTATATACACTCACTAAATCATGTGTTAGCTGAAACACACACACATACGATGTTCTAATTAGAATGTCCTCTCTGATGTGTAGCTCCTAACTTGGTGAAGTGTCAAAGAAGCATGGCCCAAGCTTGGAACGGCCTCATTGTCCAAGTGATTGTTGATTGGGAGATTCAGATATTGTTGCTGCTAAGCTTCGCCCTGCAATCGCTGCTGTTCTTTGTTGGTGGCCTTCGGCGCCGCAGCAGCAATGCTCTGCTCAGGCTCTCACTATGGCTTGCATACCTATCAGCGGACTTCATTGCTGTATACGCCCTAGGTTACCTCTCAAGACATCTACCCGCCACCACAACTACTACTGCAAATGTGATAGATGTTACCAAGAATGCCTTCAATCCCAAGCATTGTCCAACCCAAGCCACCGGCCTCTCACTCTCTTGTGGTCACCATTCCTTCTTGTGCACCTTGGCGGGCAAGACACTGTGACTGCCTTCTCCCTGGAGGACAATGAGCTATGGCTGAGGCATTTGCTGAACATGATGGTCCAAGTATGCCTAGCTCTCTATGTGTTATGGAATTCAATGGCACATAACCAGCTTGTGATACCGGCGACCTTTGTATTTGTCGCCGGATTCATCAAGTATGGGGAGGATATGGGCGCTCAAGTGTGGGAGCCAGAAAGGCCTCAAGAGCTCTGCTATCAGCAGCATTATTGTATTTGATGCTTCCACTCAGACAACCAGAGTTGCAAATGAATCATCCAAAAGGAGAGTATACAGAGTTGAAGACAGGCATCTTCAAACTGATATGAAATATTCATCGATTGTCAAGCGTGCTCTTCACTCCAATCTAGGTGTTCATGAGGTATTTGCTGGAAGGAAAATATACCAGATGGAGCCTGACACCGTAATAACTTTTCAGTATTACTTTCCTGAGAACCAAGCAATGACAGAAAGACACACACAAGTAGTTTTCAAGCTAATGGAGATTGAGCTTAGCATGATGTACGACGATCTCTACACAAAAGCAAATGTGATCCAAGCAAGGAGTGGGCTCATACTTCGATGTGTCTCCCTCACCTCCTCAATAGTTGCTTTTGTGTTGTTCCTCTTGATGAGCAACAACAAGAAAAGGCACTACAGGTCTCAACCAAGAAGTGATGATGTAGTTGTAACCTATATATTATTCATAGGAGCTTTTTGCTTGGAGGCTTTTGCTACCATTCTTGCCATTATTTCACCACGGGCATTGGTGTCCATGGAACCCGACCAAGATAGACATGGAGGATGCAGTATCCTCGCCAGAGTACCATGGTCTATCTTTGCGAAGATCCAGCCAGAAACGAAGCCATGGTGGTCAAACTCAATTGGGCAATACAACTTCTTAAACTCCTGTGTTGCTGACGATAGGTCGAGGATAGCTCAAATGATGGTTAAGGTTGGAGCTAAGGAGATTTGGACTAGCATTCGACACATTAGGCATGCCAAAGTTACCACTGAAATGAAGAATCTCATCCACCAAAGGATCAATAGAGAGCACTTGGAGCCCCTAAGAATGCCTTCTCAATTGTATGATGTGGTCCAGCGCCCCTTCGAGGAGGCCTTGTTGTTGATGCACATCTTCACAGACTTGCTCCTGTTCAAGGCAAGCCAGCAGGTTAACATGGGAGGGATAATGCAGGAGATGCATCTCCTTATAGATTCATGCAAGGGGATCTCTGATTACATGTTGTTCCTGCTGGTCATGCACCCTGCATTGCTACCTGTTGGAGGCAACGTGCATGACTTACTAGTAAGAGCCACCAAGAGTTTCAGAGACAGATCTCGTGGTAGCAAGGAGTTTTTTCTGAATGAATTGCCAACACAATCTACTGCATTTCAGAATGCGTACAATTTGACCGGGGAAGCTTTCTCCCTAGTGGAAGACATGGTGAAGTGCGAGGAGGATCTTCGTGAAGCGCTGCGAATGCTTGCGGATACATGGGTGGGGCTGCTCATCTATGCAGCTGGGAAGTCCCGCCCGGAGGAGCATGCTCGCCGGCTGAGCATGGGAGGGGAGCTCCTCACCTTCATCTGGCTGCTCATGGCACATCGTCAGCTAGGGGACTTGTACTATGAGGTCGATCTCGTGGAAAGAGGTAAAGGGAGAGAAATTTATACGACTGGCGCAGTATGTTACACAAATGTAAATGTTCTTTTTGAACACATCCCGAGAAGAGCTCGTCGACATCCATGGATGGAAAGTGCAACTCCAAAGACCGTGCTGCCGAGCTCGTCTTCGGAGTAGACGAAGTGAGTACTACTAATTGTTATAGCAGTGATGTGTTTTGCCCTGTTTTCCTTTTCATTGTCTTGTTAATTTGGTATAGCCCAGCTATGTACCGAACCTTTGCTTTTAACTAGTAGAGTGTACGTGCAGCACACACGTATTTTTAAAATATTATTAAACATTCATTATATATTTATAAAATATAATGATGGATTCTGAATAGAATACTTGTGTGACACGTATTTTCAAAAAATCAAGTAAAAAGTATTTTGTGTTTATAGGAAATTTTATAAACAATAATTTCATATTTAGGGCAAAAGATGTATTTTTAGAAAATAATAGTAACAAAATTTAGAGTCAATATATTACTAATTAAACTAAAAGAAAAATCTATAATCAATTTGACTCATATGGAAACCACTTTGCGGTACCGATGAGAATGATTTACAATTTTCTAAATTTTTTATATAGTTGCATCTACTCTGTTGACATGATTAACATATATGCCCCTCTTTAATATTTTCTGATCGTGAATCATTAATTCAAAAATACATCTATAATATCTATATGAATCAGGTCCACTATATGCAGTTACTTATCAACCTGAGGTCCTACATTTTTTCGAACTACATTTTTTCGAACACCTTGCAGGCAGCATCAACATGGCTGGATCTTACCGTGTTAGGGGCCATATAAGCTTGATGGATTTTTTTGTATCCTATGACATTATCTGGGGGGTCTAGCCTGCTGCACATTCTCATCTACAACTATTATTGCTGCAGAGAACCATCTCAGTGACTTAGTCTGCACATGACTCATGGAAACCAATGTTTGAGGTACCGATGAGAATGATCTACAATTTTTGATTTTTTTATATGGTTGCATCTACTCTGTTAAGATGATTAACATATATGCCCCTCTTTAATGTTTCCTGATCGTGAAACTTCAAAAAACTAATAATTAATTAAAAATGCATCTATAATATCTATATGAATCAGTTCCACTACATGCAATTACTTATCAACCTGAGGTCCTACATTTTTTCGAACACCTTACATGCAGCATCAACATGGTTAGGGACCATATAAGCTTGATGAATTTGTTGTATCCTATGACATAATCTGGGGGTCTAGCCTGCTGCACATTCTCAGCTACAATAATTATCGCTGCAGAGAACCATCTCAGTGACTTAGTTTGCACATAAAAAATAAAGGAAAACGGATAAAATCAAAATCTACGAAGCATAAAAATCATCAATGTAGCACAAGAAAATTCATGAAGCATAAAGACCTTCAAGGACAAGAGCTTCAATTTTAGTTTTGTAATTTTGCTCCCGGACACTATTTAATGTTGATATTTGTTGATGGACACTACTCATTTCTATCTTTGCCAATAGACACTCTTCATATTTATATATTTGCTATAAGACCTACATGCGTTATAATATTCATTCATTTTCTTTTTTTTAGTGGATCATTTTCTGGTAAAAGAAGTAAGAGAATTAAAAGAAAGACCAAAATGCCCTTAACATCTTATCCTATGTTCGATTCCCAAGCCACGTCCGTTCCCACCCTCTCGTTCCCCACCAGCGACAGGTAAGAGGTGCCGCCGGCCACCATCTGCAGCCCAGGCAGCGGCGCCACCAGCCCCAAATCCCACCAAAATCAACCCTGCTCGTGTAGCTCCATCCCATCCCCGCACAAATCAGTGCCGCGCTCCACCCCAGCCCATGAATCAGGCGCTGTCAACCACCTGAACCGGTGTCCCTACTCCCAGACGTCGATGCCACTGCGGCCCACCCCACGCTTGCCGGATGTGCTCAACGCTGACCACCACGGATCCCGTTGCGCCCTCTGTGGTGCTCGTTCGGGCCGCATCGGTTGGTCGTCCTGCGTATGTGGAGCGACGGTCGCCATGAATAGTCCGACTAAACGTCTGCACATCGTGGATTCACCAGAGAAGCTCGACTTCTTGTATGGCCGCCGCCGTGCAAGTCATGAGGATGTAGTGAGGGAGGCAGCGACATGTGGCAAGCAGCATCGATATGCAGAGGGCGCCCACCACGCGCGGCTCGGCACCACGGCCTCTGGCCGAGGCCTCGGCGGGATTAGGCAACACGCGGGCAATAGTCAGCCGGCCGGACAGATGTGGTGGGCTGTGGAGCACGGAGAGAGGGCAGGCGGCCAACTGGCCGGGAGGGCCGGCCGCGGTCGTGGGGAGACCGAGGGAGGGAGTTGTGCGAGGGTGAGAGCTGCGGCTGCCGGCTGGTCGTCGGCGGGGAGAAGCGCGGCGAGGGGTGGCGACTGGCGAGGAGGATGCGGAGAGGGAGGAGGGCCTTCAGCCTGTCGGGGAGACAAAGGAGCCAAAGCCAATAGAGGATGGGGTGGGGTGGTGGGCAGGCCCGCGTAATGATCTGGCGGGTAAGAAATCATAAGGTGAGAAAAAAAATTAGTTTTTGGCAGAAATATTTTCGAAATATCAATTTTTATGGGTCTGCACCCTATCTTAATTTATTGAGATTTGACATGTGGGCCCAACATGAGGGGTACGGTGGACCCGTTCCGGGTGAAAAATGTTTCTCGTTCTTTATAGTATAGAAAAAAGCTGAGTGTTTTCTCCTTTCAAAAAAAAAGTATAGAAAGACAAGAATACTATGTATGGAAAGATAAGAATACCCCTTATCCAGGCGGCTCGAGGCCACGGACGTTGTGAGTGCTCAGCCAGGGGCGCCGGCGCGGGCGCGCTGCCCGGCCAGGGCGTTGCCACTAGCGTGCGGCCTGGTAGTAAACTCAAATAGGAGTAAATACATGTAATGACACAGGGACAACCAAATTAACAATTAGCTTTCAGAGTTGGGTAAAAACACCAATTCCACCTACTTTATTGTTCACATGTGCCCAGAAAATTCTTATAGGAATGAGATCTATTTCTTCAGGTATGTTAATGGAAGTAATATGATAACAACAGTACTGCTCAACTCTGGTATAGACCCAAGTGCAATAGTTTCGTCCTTTAAAATTTCTCACTCCACCTTCATATGGAGTCATCACAAAATGGAAATGATTAATCAGAAAAGTTCGTTCTTGTGTAAAGTGGTCCGCACCAAGGTTTCGCAATCCATACCATTAGTAGGCTTATACTTACACCAGGAATCAACTAGTTAAGCTATCAAGAACAACAACAGAGCACTTCCAGTAAAACTCATCAAACTTTCCAGGTTTCAGTATTAGTACTGCTAAACCCTTTGGTCTAGCAGTCACTCCTGAAACTTTTGCTTACACAATACAAAAGCATGATTCTCTTTAGTTGAGTAATCACTAATGTTGGTAAAATAAGCCATGATTAATCAACTACCACCAGTTCTTGGACCTTACCAGATCAAGCATTGCAACAACTACTGGAATTTCACACCAAATAGGGCCAAAAGTTCACTTCAGGTGGTTATGGAAACATTATAATACCAACAGGCAAAAAATAACAGACTTGTACAAGCTGTTAAGTGTTTCACAGATCAATTGTTTAGGAACCATGAACACGATCACACGCGTACGAGTTTCCTACCCGTTTACCTCTGTGCAAACATATATGAAAACTAAATATGCTCAAATTTGTTAATCTGATTGGAGATATTCATAGCTAAACATCATTCTCAATGTCTATCTGCAAGGACGCCGCAAATAAGATCAAGACATAAGCAGTTAGAATCGTACCGGTCGATATTCAGGTGCACGCTTCGGGATTTTAAGATAATCCATATTTTTCACATCATAATCCCACAAGAATGATGTGTGATGAACCCAACGATTTTTTGTTATTGACTGAGCATTTCCACCAAACTTGCATGACTAAATGCATAGTCTGAAAAAACAAATGTGTAACAAGTTAATCTCTTGACGGTATTGCAGATCTTGAACATAGCAAATCAGCTTCCCTACCTATTCAGGATACATACTGGAGCCAAGGTAATCTTGTAATGAAGTAAATTCGAATTTAGAAGTACATTATGTTGATTGAAGGATAATAACTCTATATAATAGAAAAAGGCTACAATTTTGATCCTTAAAAGGTACACCGGAATACACTGCATTAAAACATGGCATTTTTGCTTACTACAAGTAATTCATTGTTACAATAAGCTCAGAAATGATGAAACTTTGTGCTGATCTTCCGTACCATTCTCACGCAGATGAAATTCACCAAATCTGTCAAACACTTTGCCATATAACTGTCCACTCCATGACATTATGTCCCTCGGGAAGGGCTGCAACCCTTCGACGGCACTCCTGTTGCATATGAATGTCACAAACACCGTCCCCTGATCATATCAACAATGACGGTGCCACCTCCACTAAACCTCCTGACGACCGGCACCCTGTCCTTGGGACAGGTTCTATCTAGACAAGCTCCGAGACTCTCCTGCCATTATGACAACCGAATTAGCAACTCAACGGTGGCCAAAAGGGGCGGGTGCACGACGGGACCCATCCTTCTTGGGGAAATCCAGGCAGAAGTAAGTTTTTACCCGGACATGCCCATGACGATGTGGGGGGGGGGGGGGGGGGGGGGGTGCTATGCCGTTGTTAATGACGCACCGGTTGTCCTCCGTGCGGCGCAGGAACCGCTCCTCCAGGTGCAGCTGCCGCAGGATCGGCGCGCTGCTCATGGTGACCAGCCGCATGAGCGGACGAGCCGCGCCGCGCCCTGTGGCCAACCCGACAACGGACATTGTTGGCTGACCGATAGGCTACCGGTCTCAGCTACGCTTTCCATCGAACAGGCGGCGTGCGGCTCCTCCCGACCGAGCTTTCAGGCACCCACAGCAGGGGAGGCGGAGGCGGAGGTGGCGCTATTTGGGTGCCACCCGGCGTCTGTAGGCGCGATGGAGATGGGCGTGTGGGGCGGGCGATGGGCGGCGGCGGAACGATTCAGTGGCGTCAGGGAGGGAGGACGACGACGAGAGCGTTAACTTTGGGTAGACCTCCTCCTATTCTTAGTATTTCTCGAAGAGACCGGGTTAGAGCAGCTCCAACAGACCCTAAGTTTAGAGGTTGAAATAAAAAAGATGCACTCCGGCAGATCCTCTATTCCTAGAGGTTTTCTAGGAAGCCCTCTATTATAAGTTAGGATTGAGGGCTATTGCTGGAGTTGAAACAAATTTAGAAACCCTAAAAAATAGAGGCGACCCTCATTTACAATCTAGAGGATCTCATTTAGGTGCCACTAGAGTTGCTCTTAACGCGCGACTGGTCGCGCGGATGCACAGCTCGTGACCCCCACCTCCTTTCCGCTTTGCTTCCTGTCTCCCACGTACAGCTGGCCTACACGGGTGGTTTTTAGCATGAACCTTCTTCATAAAAACATTTTATCTCCTTCGTACTGTCTCCATTTTGAATATCGATTGTACCGTTGGGTTCTGCTCAACGAGACGAACAAAACTAGATCCCACTTGTATATATTTTGAAGATGTTTTGCGCTGGTAGCAAGTTGCTATTTGTTATACATATAAGTTGCCACAAAAACGGAAGGTTTCATACACATGAGTTGATACACATATAAGATAAAAGTTGACACATATATAAGATAAATGTTGCAACAAAAATATATTTAATAGTTGCCATAGAAATAAACTTACCACAAAATATAATTTGTTATAAATATTATTCCTCATCTTGTATCAATTTTTTATTCCTTGTGCATTATTATTTTCGTTCTAATGAGATTCTCAAAATAGGGCCTATAGTAGCAACTTATGTTCTAGAAAACAGTATATGAGCTTTATGTTATATGTCTCGCATTAAATTAGGTGGGGATGATGTAGCAATTTATATAGACTTGTGTTAGCTTATGTAGAGATTTTGCACTCATTATGTAGAGAAAATGTGTGAACATATGTTATATATCTAGTATCAATTTATGCATAAGACCATGGCAACTTATATGTAGACACAATATGTCAACTTATGTTGTATATCTGGTACCAAACTTTACTACAATGTTCTACTAACTTATGTTAAATATAAGTTGCTAATTTTACATGTATAAGTTGCATTGTGGGATCTTATATAAGATCGTCTACACCAACCAAATTAAGGTATAATATATGCATAGGAAAAAAGAGAGATAAGCTGCATAGAATGTGTTGGCAGAGAGTACCCTTCGGAAGGAAGAAGCACCACAACATCCCGTGGAAACGACAAACGACAATAAAATAACTAAAGACACACCTGATGCTCCAATAAAGAAACTTGTATTGAATAGGGATCCGTCCCATCAGGTACAATTACAGGGGTATTTATAGGGGTGGTTACACCTACCCTGAGCGCAATTACACCTTTTTTTTATCCTAACGGCTACATTCCGGGAATATTCCAGGGGTATTTGGTAAATTCCCCTTTGTACATACTTTACAACTTAGCGCGCTCGGTGCTCCTGGCCGAAGCCGGCTTCGTCGACTTTCGGGCTGCGTTTTTACTTCCCCTTCGGCTGGCTTCGGTCTTACTACCCTTCGGTCACGACCAAAGCCCTTCCCTCGAGGCTTCGATCCTCGGCGTCGCTCTTCGCCGACCTTCGGTGTGGGGCCCTTCGGCGAAGAGTCCTTCGGCTGGGCACTCTTCGGCACGATCCGAAAGTAACGCTCCCCAACAGTAGCCCCTCGAGGTCGAGGGCCTCTCGTGGGCTTCGGTTTTGTTGACGAAGACTCGAGGCCTCGACTCCCGAAGCGCCACCCCTGGATCGCGAATGTCTTTTGCTTCACGATCAAGTTGACTTCCGCACACAAGTAATCAAAGCGGTTGAAGGGGGGAAAGGTCAACAAGTTGACTTTTGCTCGAGGCGCGAAAGTACAAAAAAGCACTCCGGGACGCCTGCGGCGATAACCGTGTCGACCGTTCGACTTCTGGGCAATGGTGTCCATTTGGTTTTCGTGCCGCGGGGGTGCAGTATAAAAACAGCGCCCCGGGGAGCTGTCGTTTTCACGCTCCCTTATTTTCGCGCCCACACTCGTTTCTGCACTCTCTGGTTAGTCTCTTCGGCTTTCGTTTGAAGCTTTGTTAGTTGGTTTTAGGCTTCGTATTGTCTGAGGGTCGCCCTGGAGTCGATGGCTCTGAAGACGGTCCCGAAGATGGACCAGCTGAAGATGCGGGGGCTCGGGAAGAGTCTGGTTACCGAAGACTCTATTCGAGATTTCGTTCGCTGCGGCTACATTGCCGAAGGGCTCTCTCGAGCCCCCGGTGCTGACGAGGTCGTGGCCCGCCCGGAAGATGACGAGGTCGTGGTGTTCCGGAACCTGTTTACCGCAAGTCTTCGGTTCCCCTTGGACACCAGTTTCATGGAGATTCTTCGGTCCTGCGGAATGTTCCTGCACCACCTGACCCCGAACTCCATTGCTCGACTGAGCCTGTATATGTGGTTGGCGAGGACCTGCGATTTCACCCCTTCGGCGGAGCACTTCTCCTTCGTGCATCAAGTGCACTACCAGCCGAAGGTTGTCTCAGTGACGACCGCCGAAGGGAAGGAAGCCGAAGCTGAAGCTCAGTATGGCTGCTACAATTTCATATACAAGAGTCTGGTTTCCAGCCCCGTGACGGTGTACAAGAACAAGTGGCCGGTGGACTGGACTTCTCACTGGTTCTATCACAAAGTCACCCTGGACTCGGAAACCCGAAGCCAACCCCTTGTGACAGACCGGATCCGCAACCTTGGGGACACGCCGCGTCTTGTTGTTGAGGAGACAGAGGACCGTTTGGGCTTCGTAGCGATGCTTCGGCAGATTTCGAAGGTGTTCAGCACCCGGGCCATCGTCGAAGAGTACGTGTCCTGCCGCTGCTGGCCCTTGAAGGCCGGATGGTCGATAAAGGGGTGGTTGCCGAAGGACGAGTGGGTTGAAGGCATTCCAACACCTGACTTCGTGAAGTGCATTCGTTTGAAGAAAAACCGTGAGTGACACGCCGTGCTTTGCTTGCTTACTTAGGCGCTTGGCTTTTCGTCTGAACGAAGCTTTTTCATCTTTTCAGAAGTTAATCCGAGCTCCGTGGAGAGCTGGGCTGATGAGATTCTCGGCGCAGAATCCATCGGCGAGTACAAGCTAATTTTCAAACAGCTGGGCGGGACACGCACTAATCGCGTCTTCCGTGCTCTTGGCATCGACGCCCCGGCACGTGCTGCTTCGGTGCGGCATAAGGTTGCCGAAGAGAAACGCAAGGCGAAGGCAGTAGCTGCTATCGGCGCTATGGGAGCTGAAGAGAAACGCTCTGCCCAGCCGACGTCGAAGCTGGAGAAGCGCAAGTGTTCAAAGGGCCAAGCCGTCGGCGGCCCACCAAAACGATCAAAAGCGGAGATTTTGCTCTTGGGGGCTACCCCGGACCCTGAAGGCTGTCGGGGATTCGGAAGATGGTGGGGGTGATGAGGAAGGTGGGGCTGTGCTGGCTGCGCCCCCCCTTGGATCTGTGTTTCCCGCCTCGGCTCCTCCGAGGGCAGCTTCGGGTGGTGTCGCGAAGTGCCTCGAGCTGGAGGTCAGCGAGATGGAGGCCGAAAGTGACGACAGCCTCGCCGGAAACATTGTGGTGGACTCGCCGGCGGGAGAGGGAGCCTCGCGCCCAGGCGCCTCCTCGCCGCTGAACTTGAGCCCCCGCCGAGGCTCCAGCGGGTCGAGTGGGTCTTCCGCTTCGTCCACTGCTCCTATCGCTTCGGGGGCCGTTGGAGAGAGAGTTCCATCCGGTCGAGTGTCGGCTGACTCTTCAGCTGGGTCTTCGTCTGACAGTGACAGTTGCTTCGTCAGCAAGGGGGACCCTGTGGCTGTTGCTGGTGAGCTCGGGGCGTCTTCGGCGAGGCTGATTGGAGGCAACATCGTTGGTGCCCTTCAGTTCGTGAGCCGCGACCGGGAGCGTGAATTCTTATCTGAGGCTTCGTCCTCGTTTTTTTTCCCGCTGATGGGATTTGATTGCACTTCGGGAGGTGAAATTGATTGTGTGCTCTGCAAGCTGTGCTACCCGCTTGCCTATTCTGTCGGAGGCCTCTCTGTTCTCGAACATGTCCCGAAGAGGGTACGATGTTGGTATGGTAATTATATGGCTCTGAAAATAGTACCGAAGCTTTCTTGCTGCCATGACCACTACGTATGCCATCTTCTCCATCTCTGAGTACAATAATTTCGAGCCGCTGACTGCTTCAGACACAAATTATATCGGCACCTGCTTCAAAACCCCTTCGGTTCTGCGCTCCTCGACCAGCGCTGTGCTGACTGCTGCTTCGGAGGAAGCAATGTATAGTAAGAGCTCTGCCTTCGGAGTGGGACTAGACATGACTGTCAGCTGTTAAATGTAACTCCTCAACTCTTCGAATGCTTTTTGTTGCTCTGACCCCCACTGGAAATTGCCAGAGCCTTTGGGTGCCTTAAAGAATGGGAGGCTTCGTTCGGCGGACCTCGAAATGAATCTGTTTAATGAAGCCAAGAGGCTCGCCAATTTCTGCACGTCTTTCTGATTGCGTGGAGCTTCCATACGCCTGATGGCTTCGATTTTTTCCGGGTTGGCTTCGATTCCTCTCTCGGAAATCATGCATCCCAATAGTTTCCCCTTCGTCACCCCGAAGACACATTTCTCTGGGTTTAGTTGGAGGTCGTGCTACCGAAGGTTTGCGAAAGTCTCCCGAAGGTCTGCCACATGGTCTTCTCTTTTCTGGCTTCGGACCACAACATCGTCCACATATGCTGAGACGTTTCTGTCCAACTGGGACCCGAGGACTACCTTCACTGTCCTGTTGAAAGTGCTTCCTACATTTCGTAGGCCTTCGGGCATCCTCATGTAGCAAAATGTGCCAAAGGGTGTTGTGAAACTGGTTTTGTCTTCGTCGCACTTCCTCATCCAGATCTGATGATAGCCAGAGAAGCCACCATGCTCATCATTTCTGACCCTGCAGCTGCATCTACCAATGTATCACCCTGACATTTAGGAGTTTCTGAACTTCGGCTTGAGCTGCTTTCTTTCTTTCTTCGGACATTGTCCGAAACCTCTGTCTTACTGGTTTGTGCTTCGGGTCCACTTTGAGGACGTGCTCCATGACATCTCTACTTACCCCCTTCAAGTCTGTCGACGACCATGCAAATACATCTTGGTTGTTCCGAAGGAAACGGACAAGTCTTTCTTCTTCGGCTTGCTCCAGGCCTTTGCCGATGGTTACTGTGCGATCTGGAACATCTTCGCATAAGGGCACCATTTTGGTGTGCTCTGCTGGTTGCAGACCTTCGGTAGCCTCTTGGGCTTCGGTCTCCTGTTGACTGCCTTCGTCCTCAGTTTGCTTTGGGTCTTCGATGGCATGCACATTTTTTGAGGACTAAGAAGTGTTGTCTTCACACCTTCGGGCTTCCTCTTGGCTGCCGAAAAGTGTTACGACCCCTCCAGCCGTGGGAATCTTCATGCACAAGTAAGGCTGGTGGATGAGAGCAGCAAACTTGATGATAGTGTTTCTGCCGAAGATGGCATTGTATGGGTACTGGATGTCCACGATGTCGAAGGTTATGACCTCTGTTCTCATTGTTGGCCCTTGGCCGAAGGTTACATTTATATCTGCCTTGTCCACTGCTTCGATTCTCTTCCCGTCGAAGCCTATCAGCGGGGAAGTGGATTTTTTCAAATCTTTTTCCGTGAACCCCATCTGGACGAAACATCGCCATAAGATGATATCTGTCGAACTGCCGTTGTCCATGAGGATTCTTCCGACATCGTTGCCGAAGAAGTGTACCATATTTTTGCCAATGTTTTCCCTGATGGCCAGAGGGTCATTTTGTGGATAATATTGAAGCCTGAGATCTGCTTCGGTGAATGTTACGGGGACGTGGGACCATGTGGTCTTGAAGTGCTTGCCTGCACAGACATGATTGACTGCCCGAAGGTAGTCTTTTCTTTGCCGCTTCGTCTCATGAACTGGCTCATTTGACCCTCCGGATATGGCGTTGATGACGTTTACCATCGGGCCTCCGGAGTTGTTTACCTTCGGTGAATCAGAGGACTCGAGGATTTGCCCTAGCTCGAGCTTCAATGCTGGTGGGAGTTGATAGTTCACGGGGTCGTAGGCTGGGATTGCTGGGTTGTGAGTCCAGCCAAGGTGATATCCAGAGGATGGTGGGGTGTGATAGTTTGCGGGGGGAGCACGGTGCCCCGAATTGGTTGCGGCATGCTGGGGCACCGGTGGCGCCAACAGCTAAAGGTATGGCGGGATATATGGTGGTGGGTTTTAGTTTTATGGTGGATAAGACAGTGCCCATTGGTTTGGAGCCGAAGGCGTGGGCTTCTTCTCTTGTGATGTGTAGTTGATAGGCTTCGGGTGTTCTGTAGCTTTCTTGTCAAGCTCTTCTTTCTTTTCTTGGCCCTTGTCCTTGCAATGAAAGTAGCAAAAGGGGGTCTTCTGATGTTGGCCCCGGCCTCCTCGGCCCCCTTTGCCTCCTTTTCCCCCTCGTCCTCGGTTGGACGCGGGGTGTGATTCGTTGGGCTCAGTGCCCTCTGATACAGTGTTCACCTGCTTGTGATCGTTTTGCTTTGGTTGGTCTGGGTGCCATGGCTTCGGCTGGTTGTTCCACTGGCTCTTTTTGGCCTTCTTCTCTTGGTTCAGCGCATCGAGTCTTCTCCTTCGGCCCTGGTCGGACTTGCAGTATTCTTGCATGACGTCGAAGAGCTCTCCCACAGAGTGTGGCTTGCATCGGTCAAGGACTTCCTAGCATGCGCCGACCCGAAGGCCGGCGATTGTGGCGTCGATTATGGACAGGTCTTCCACATTCGGTGCTTTTGCTCGCAGCTTAATGATGCGTTGCATGTATTCTTGTAGAGGCTCGTCTTGGCCTTGCTTGCAATTGTGGAAATCGCATGAGGTCAACTCTTCGGTTTGCAGCCCCCCGGAAGCTTGTCAGCAGCTTCAATCTTAGCTGGCTCCAGGAGTGGATGTAACCCTTCGGGAGACTCGCATACCAGTGTTGTGTCGAACCCTTTAGTGCTAGAACGAAAACCTTCGCCTTGATGGCTGGGTCGCCTCCATTTCATTCTACGACTGCTTCATATTTGAGTAGGAACTCTCTAGGGTCTGCCTCCCCGTCGTATTGGGGTAGAATTACTATGTTGAAACGCGGTGGCCACAGCTCCTTCTCCAAATCCTCTAAGAGCGGGGTGCGAGGACCGTCTTGGTGATGAGACCTTCGGCGCTCGGCTCTTCGGCTTCTGTGGTACTCCTCATCTGAGTCTTCTGGTTCGTCCACAACATGTATGGGACTGGGCCTCGGTGGTAACTGGTGTTGGTACCCCTCGGCCGGTGGGCTTGCTCTTGGCTCTCGGTTCTTTCTGGGTCTTCGTGCTGGGGAGAGCACGCGTACTCCAGTGCTCGCTTCTTCTCTTGTATTTGCTTGTAGATGAGTTCTAGCCGAAGCTCGTCTTCTCTGAGTCGCTTGTACTGTTCTGCGGCTTTGTTGCTTGCTGTCTCGATGTCGTTCGCGATCTCTTCGACTTCGGTGGCTTCGTCAACCGTTTGTTGCGGCCCTGTCTCGGTGACGATGGCTCCGGCTTCTTCGGATGACGGAGTCGAAGTCCCGCTAGCCTTCCTCTTCTGTGCCATGGTGTGTTGGAACGAACCACGGTGGGCGCCAAAACTGTTGATGGAGAGTACCCTTCGGAAGTAAGAAGCACCACAATAGCCCGTGGAAACGACAAACGATAATAAAACAAATAAAGACACACCTAATGCTCCAATAAAGAAACTTGCATTGAATAGGAATCCGTCCCATCAGTTACAGTTACGGGGGTATTTATAGGGGTGGTTACACCTACCCTGAGCGCAATTACACCTTTTTGTACCCTAACGGCTACATTTCGGGAATATTCCAGGGGTATTTGGTAAATTCCCCTTTGTACATACTTTACAACTCAGCGCGCTCGGTGCTCCTGGCCGAAGCCGGCTTCGTCCACCTTCGGGCTTCGTTTTACTTCCTCTTCGGCGGGCTTCGGTCTTACTACCCTTCGGTCACGATCGAAGCCCTTCCCTCAGGGTTTCGATCCTCGGCGTCGCTCTTCGTCGACCTTCGGTGTGGGGCCCTTCGGTGGCCCTTCGGTGAAGAGTCCTTCGGTTAGGCACTCTTCGGCGTGATCCGAAAGTAGCGCTCCCCAACAGAATGATCAGTACTTAAAAGTGAAAATACTAAAATAGCATAAAAACAATGGTCATTGCACAAGTGATTAATAGCCATCCAGATAAGTTAAAGGGTCAACTTCTCTAGTACAGAATCACATCTAATTTACAAAAGACCTCCTTTATCCAAAACCAACATCTGCAATAACTTTTTTTATCTATCCAAATTGCTATGATGGCGATGAGTTTTCTACCTAATGTTGCACCATCTTTTCTCTTTCTTTGGATCGCTTTTCCATTCTATCTTATTAGTTGGGCTGTCAAACAATACACTCTGAAAATTGTATTGCCTTGAGTGTGAACAATGTGCAATCATTGTTGCGTTGCGAAAAAGATAGAAGAAAAAGAAACCGGTAAGCAATGTAAAGTTCATCCAGAATCCACATTGTACTGCATCTGCATAACTTGCTACTACCATATGCATAAAGTTGCTACTATATCTGCATGAGTTGCCACAAGTTGATATCAGAACGAATGTAGATTGATAGCACAATATCTAGAAAAGTTGTGTCTGGTATATTGAACTATACAAATTACCAAATGTAACCACATAAGTTGACAAAAGTTTGTAATCACACAAGTTGACAAAAGTTCTCAACGTGAAAAAGCATGAGAAACACAATAGCTATTGTCATGTGTCCATATAAGATAAATCTTGTCAACCTCCCCAGGAGAGGAGTGTTTCACTATTTTCCTTGTCTCTGAGAGCTCTGTTGACCCCTTCAATTATAGAAGTTGAGCTTCTCTTCCTCCTTGGAGAGGGGGAAGGTTCAGCAACTTCAGGTTTTCCTTGATAGTCATACACTTGTTTGCTACATCTTCATTTATTGAATTTTCCTTTATATTTCGACGACTTGCCCTTGTCACCCTCCTTGGGGAGGGAGTATTCGCTATCTTGTTAGGTCTGTTGACTTCTCCCAACTCCTTCCATCCCTGATGTTGCTCTCGTCTTCCTCCTCGGAGAGGGGTAGATTCGGCATTTTAAGTTCTCACTTCCTTGCCATGATGTAACAAAAAAAAACTAATACATATACCAGAATAGGTTATAGAACAAAGACATGCAGGTTGTGATAAAAAAAAAAGGTGTGACATATTTGACATAAGTTGACACATGACGTATGAAATATAACTTGATACCTCAGAAAACTTAAATTGAGATTACAAAAAATGCTTAAGTTGATACAGGTGTACCGTCACTCTGAGATCTCAATTGCAGTCTAAAAGAACACAGACCCTAGATGTACCATAACTACATGTAGAAAAAAGAAAAACTTGATACCTCAGATAACTTAACTTGAGATTAAAAAATTGCACAAGGTGTACCAATAATTACATGCGAAAACAGAATATAATTTGATACCTCATATAATTAACTTGATATTACAAATTTGGTAAGTTGATACAAGTGTACCATAAAACTTCTGACACATCTCATTTGTTGTCTAAAAAAGGCACGCAAAAAACACACAGACCTCATTGTTCAAAGCTATTTTAGAAAACCTTCTCATGTAATTATTGGTCCTCTCTAGCAGCATTCCTAGGAGAAAAATTCCAATGAACGTAATCCTAAAATCCACTGCTACCAAATGTAATCCTAAAAAAGGCAATTCGGTTCGCTGACAAGCACAAGACGCAATGCATAATTGCCAAACAAAAGCTGAATAGACTCTAATATCATCGGTCCAATCCAAAAAATGGTTCCAGGGCCAACTGTAAACAAAACGGGGCTAATCTGACCACTACCAGCCTAGTACATAGAGTCTAGAGAATGTGAGCAGCGAATCTATGGAGAAGCCACGCGGCTTCCGATCAGCACAAAACGTGGGGAATCCATGAAGCAAACATGCCGAACCTTCGATCGAGGTTTACTGACCCCTCCCCAACATCGTTCTTCACAGTTCACCCTCAGCACCATCCTCTTGCCACCAAAATGGAGGAATTGAAAAATCCAACCCCCATCCCCCCCAAAACGCAGCGCGCAATGCTTGTCACCCCATGGCCGCCGTCTTCTTCCCCCATCCATCGGGGCGTCGTTTGCACAGAGAAGAAAAGGGACGCGAGTGCCCGGAGGGGGGGGGGGGGCTCACCTTGAGGCGTGCTGCTGGTCGTCGTAGCCCCGCCGTCGATCCTCGCCGGGCCTTCCGCTCTCCTGGTCCGCGAGCGGCACCGCTGCCTGTCGTCGAGATGCGGCAGGCGAGGAACCGCACCGCCGGTTGCGAGGTCTGTCACGGGGGGTGGAGGGGATCCATATTGTGCACGTGACGGGATAAAAAGGCCGGCGGCCCAGCTCTCCGCTACGCCTGTTGGACCGGGCCGGCGCCCGCGAGTGTCGCACGATAGGTCGCTGGCGCGACCTTCTCGGAGAGAGCGCGAGCGAGTCCCAGAGAGACCCCTCCTCCTATCTATCCATCGCATGGCCTGTCACGGCCCATTCTGTATCGTCCCCGGCCTGCTAATTTTTTACGCGTGCAAATCACCAGCAAGCTGCAGCTTTCCCATTCCCACGAGAATAGCGCTGCATGCCAACCTGCTTCCTTTTAAAACGCGTGAGCACATACGGCCGCAAGGGGCAAAGTAATCAAGTATTATACTATCCTGTTTATTCTTTTTTTAGTCTATGGTAATAATAAGTTATCTTGCTAAAATTTTGTGAGCTAGTATAATCAAAATATTAAACTAATATAGTCAACATTTTTAAAAAATAGATTCAACATTTATTAAAACTTAGTTTAACATTTGTATTATTCCATTTCAACATTTTATTTCGAAATGTTTTATTAAAGCAGTACATCAAAGATGTGGAACATCTATATCAAAATATTGAATTAGTACACTTCAAGTATTGATTTTTGAAAAAAGTAAAAAAAAATATCTATATTGGATCTTGTTTTGGTGCATAAATTCTAAGTAACACTGTCGTTCAAACGGAATACAAAATACATCTATGGTTTAAGAGAAAATTGAAATTAAAGTTTCAAATACAAATACATCCCTTTCGTACCTACTCCACGGTGTCCAACTGGATGTTGACACATGTCCCTCTCCAACCCAAACAAACCAGCCCACGCTGAAGAGCTCTACCTCGTGCTTTCAATCTGCTTCACTCATTTGATTTTGCACAGATCTCAAACATTGGAAGATGATTAAGAAAATTTCCTCCGGAAGATGTATAGAATTTTCCGTCCCAGGGCTGCATTCTTTTGAGCCAATCAGGGAAGGGTCCGCTGGGGCACACTGTTGAAGGAGGTAGGCCGAATCATCATCTAACATGTGCGAGAAAACGCTGGGCCACACGATATTCTGTATGGGCCTAATGACTATATAGGCTGCCATGCTGAGCCCAATTAGTGCTACGGGTGTCAAAGAGAGAGCAGGCCTTTCCTCTCAACATGATGAGCAGAAACAGAGACAAGACAACACTTGGACAATGTCTATGCCCTCAAAAAATAAGAAAAAAACTTCGAGAATGTCTATGCCCTAAAAAAAATGAACTTGGAGTGTCTGGGTCTCTTTTTTTCTTCTGAAAAAAAAGCCTCTCATCATACCAGTAAAATAATGCATGTTTCTGAGTATTTTGTGCTTTTGTAACAAACTCCTCTTCTTATCACGATTTATAAACACACACACACAAGTTCTCAACTTGCTAGACAGAGTTCATAGATGGACAGCTATTCATTGTCATTTGTTGAGGTTGAGTGAGGACGATGAACTGCAAAACTTCTTGATCTTCCCCCTCAAAAAACTAAGAAACTGTGGTGCGAGCTCTGAGTGATGTTCCAAATGGAGAGAGAAAATATGAACATGACTTCACACACTGCAGCTACCAATCCTTAGTGATGCCAATACAAAAGAAATGGAAGCGGTGACCGTACAAGCATCGATGCCCATGGAGTAAACAAACGGAAACAACAGCTGCTTCTTTCTTGCAAGTTCTTTGCCATTCTTGAACAATCTTTTATATTATTTGGTAGGCCCCACAAGTGGTGCCGCATAAATTTTTCATACTGCAGCTCCGAAGAGCGGTGCCCATTTTTGGATTGCGGGTCCCCTTTATTTTTTGGGCATCACATGCAAGGGCCTAAGGTACTGTTGGGTATGTATAGCTAGCATAGGCAAGGCTCGAAAGTTTTAAACCATCTCAAGACTCGGTTTTTTGAACAGCTCGCTTTTTCCTCCTCCCGGCATCCCTGACGGTTGTCATAGCAAATCACGGCATGATTTGCTATGTACGAGAATCCGACTTCCTCACTGATTTGCTATGTACAAGAACCGTCAGGGATTCTTGTACACTGCGGCGAAATCCGTGAGGAAATCGGATTCTTGTACATAGCAAATCAATTTCTCTGACGGTTGTCTAGCTTCTTCCTTCTCCCCCCTCAATCTCGGATCGCCGCCTAATTACTTCAATACTGTAAAATCCAATAGACATTGTACAGGAATCCAAGCTTCCGATGTACTCATCGGATTCGAAGTATAAGTCAATTAAGACATCGACATGGTTTCAATATGACATATCTTAACTAGCAATATCTATAAAAAAAAACATATTGTCTTTACCAGGTTCTTGTCACTGGGATGTATTTCACCATTCACATCACAAATGCTGAACGTTGCCTATTTCATTGTGATTGTTGGCACACTTGCGATGTTAACATGTTATGCTAGGCATCAGGTCTCTCCAGCTATCATGCCTCAGTTTCACTTTCACCTTGCCGTACTTCTTATTTTGTTTAAACCAAGATTACTAGCTTCCAATAAGGCAATAACGCTGTGGCTATTGTACATCTGTTTAATTCCACACAGAATTAAGCACTTACGGACAAGCAAGTAAAAGGCATGCACAGAACGGATAGACACTGATCAAACAATCTCTACCCTTAACCTCCCCTGTCATTAATGTACATACCAATCACTCCTCATCATGCACACAAGCAAGCATTACAATTACAACACGTTCTGATGAGTTCTCCTCGATCTCCAGACTGAACACACGTCACACACTGATGATCCATCCACAGGAAGGAATTCACATCGACCGCGTCTCAATGTTTGTCTTCCGATCCCCATCAGCACCACCGCCAAATCGGCGATCGCTCCCCGTCGTCGACTCAACCGGAGAGGGTCTGGATGATGGTGTTGTGCCATGGGTCGGACAGGTGCTGCAGCAGGTTGTCGAAGGGTCCCTTGCCGGTGACGTTGTGCTGGATCAGGAACCCCAGGAACGCCAGCATCGCCAGCCTCCCTGAAACACGCGCACAGGCACGGGATACGATCAGTAACATTATTTCGTCAGAGCGCGAAGGTGTCGGAGGTTCGCCGGCCGGCGGCGCTACGGTATACTCACCGTTGGCGAGCTCCTTCTCCTTGGCCTCGAGCGTGGGGGCGAAGTTGAGCGGGTTGAAGACGCTGCCGGGGTACCCGCACTCGTGCGGCGGCAGGCTGTAGCTCTTGAAGATGGGGTCCTGGTTGACGCTGCCGGGGTTCTTGATGTCCTGCCACCGCCGGATCTCGACGTAGTGGAAGAGGATGAACTCGATGACGAACAGCGTGGACGACGACGCGAAGTACTCCGACTTGCCGGCGTCGTACCACTGCGGCGCGTTGATGAGCCCGGCCTTGGTCAGCACCTCCGGGATCAGCATCCCGGCCACGCCCAGCATCGCCCACCGCCCGTTCACCAGCTCCGCCTGCACGAACCACCGCAGGTTCTCCGGGTCCTCCGCCAGGCCCAGCGGGTCGAAGCCGTTGTCGCCCGGCAGGCTGCATGCGCGCATCCGGTACACATGAGCACATAGGTCACTCAGCTGCCATCGCCGGCCAGAGCTGGAAAGGTTTTAATAATTTGCCACACATCGTCGGAAGAATCGAACACTGACCTGCCGTCGAGGTAGGCGGGTGAGGCAAGGCCGGGGAGCCACTCGCCCTTGGCCTCCGCCTTGAGGCTGCGCCTCGTCGGCGCCGCAGCGGCGCGGCCGAGGCGGCTAGAGTGGCCGAGGAAGGCCGACGACGACCTGAGCGACGCTGACGACGGGCGCAGGGCCGCGACCGGGGCGCGGGCGGTGACGGACGCCATGCTTCGCAGCGTTCCCGGGATGGAGTGGCAGAGGGGGCAGAGACCGAGAGAGCACGTTCGTTTTAGCCAGCAGGAGCAGCCTGGTTTGTATTAAACTGCCGGGACGCGCGGGGTGTGGCCAGGAGGCTCCGGCGGGGACGGACGGAGGTGATCGGCCGCACGACTGCGACGGACGGCGGCGATGCGGTCCGGGGCAGGTGCGGCCAATGGGAGCGGGGGGCTCTTATCCAGCGTTATCCGGATGCTGGGATTCGGGGGAATCAAACGGGGTGTTGCCATTGGATGGCAGTGTGAGCCATGGCTGGTGCTGGCTGCCACGTCGGACGGGCTGGCGTGACTGCGTGAGGAATGGCTGGTTCAGATCGTTCGGTGCCTAGATTTTATGATCTTACTCGTCAGTCGTGACTGCCCTGTGGTGCCGTGGGAAAAAAATCTAGATGACACCGAGGGACCGGTAGGAAGTGTCTTCTTGCACGATGAAAGTTTTGGATTAGTGGTTGACTTGAAGCACGACAATAAACGGTTTACATTCAGTACAAACTCTGAAAAGATTCTATGTCACATTTAACATTTAGATTTATGGTTGCAAAATTAGCCCACTCCATGTTAAAGTTTCCATAGAGCTCGTTCAAAAGTTTGACTAGATAATCCAGGTCCAATCGATCAGTGTCTCCTGGAGACGGAAACAACCGGGCAACAATCTTGTTCTCAGCCCCCTGGAGGTATGGCCAAGAGCCCAAGAGCGCACTGCCACAAACATCATCATCTGCCTCCAACAAATCGCTTACTAGCGAGACATAAAAATAACTAGAGGTTGAGCTCAACAATACACAATGCGGGCTAATAGATTAACATTTCTACTTTTGGTGGGGAGTTTTACAGACAACCAGCGCAGAGGTATACCTGCGATGCGAGCTCGCAAGTTACAGAGAGCTACATCAAAGAGTTTCAATGCACTTCCAAAATTTCAAAGGGGCATATGCAGACCACAAATGGCTGCAAGAAGCACGCAATTGCTCTCTGACAATATCGTCGAATGGAACCGCCTTATTTCGGGAAGTACATTTGCTGGCCAGCTGGTGGTGCATGCGGCGGAGCACCAGGGGGGATGCCGTACTGGGGCATCTGCTGTGACGCCTGAAATGGTACCGGTGGGGCGCCCGAGCTGGTTCCAATAGCAGGGTAGTGAGGCATGGAGTTTGCCATCATTGGTTGGCTCGGGTACGGGGTGGATGCAGATGCAAAAGCCCCTGCCTGCATGTTAGGATTCCAAGCAGGCACTTGTCCAACTCCAGCAGGAGTTGATGCCGCTGTGCTTGCATAAAACGGAGCAGCTGGTGCAGCAGTGTTCTGCCATGCCACTCCCGGAGTGCTTAGAGCTGGTGCTTGTGCAGCAGCTTGCAGTTGAGCATTAGGGTCTGAAAGAGTGTAATCCCTGCTTCTCTCATCATGCGCCTGAATGCAAACAAATAGGCCCCCAGTTAGAACAAGGTGAAAGCAGGAAACAGGAACAAGGAAAACAATGTTGAGAAAGCGTACTTTGTCAAATTGAATGAACAGCAATAGGTATTCTGTTTTACTAATTGAGTCAAATTCATTATTATTAGTCCACAAGGATATTTAATTCAATCAATTGTTTGCTAATTTACACAGCCTGAAACTACTATTTATACCTTTACATTGAGATCAGTATGACGAGAGTATGACAGATGAAGCTTACAGTAACCACCATCATATATGCAGTGTCCCTCCAGGGCTTGTTTAGCAACTGCTGCAGTTGTTATATCTGCAAATTTAGCTTTTGTCAGTCAAATGAATCTACGTATAGATATTAAATATTAATGCTATAGTGTCAAGGCAAGGGGGGAAACAGATTTAGCAATTCAATGCAAACAAGAAAGAATTTACAGTTTGCTAAGGATCCAAGAACATAATGTCAAAAGTGTGCGCGGAAGGGTATTTAAACCTTCTTTTTGTTCCGAAAGAGTTCAATTACAACTATAGACCACTAACTAGTGGAAACAGTACTGAGCACTCAATGTCATTTGGATTGCCACACTTTTCAAAAATGTGTCTTGATAAGCTAGAGAAAAGGACCACAAATCAGGTGGGAAGAATATTTTCAGCAGCAGAAGCCCTGCTCAGACATGTTGATAACAGAGGTGCTGACTTCTCTAATCCCAAAAAGGTAAACAGGTAACACGCCTAAAGCGGGACTGCTCTTGAGGAAAGTGCAATGATGACAGAACGAAAGTTTGTAGCAAGCCTCTGGTAAGAAAGAGAGTATGCTTACAGCAAAAGGTAAAAAATGATCAAGAAATTACTAAAGGCAACTTTATAGCTGTGGAAAGCTGCAGATGTCCATTCTATGCCTTCACGAACTCCGACACCTCTCTGCTGAAGTTCCCAAACTTAGAAACTTATGATGCAAAAAGGGAGAGAATAACAGTGTGACTGGTTACTCATAAATGTTGACGAGTGGGAGAAAGAGCGAGAGGATATAAATCAGAAAAAAAAACTGAAAAAACATCATAAATTTTGCATACAGACGATATATTTTGAAACAAGTTTGAAAAAAAAACTCCGGGCCTCAATACTTTCAAACAGAGGGTTGCATGAAGCATGACTATGTATAAGCAATTTATATCTACATGCCAATGCAATAAATTACAACCAATCATTTATCTCAGGGTTCACCAAGGCTAGAGCATATATCTTGTTGGGTGCAATTGAGTTAGCACATACCTGGATATTGAATTAAAGCCTGCATTCCACCATTCTTCTCAAACATTGCAATTTTTTGAACAGTACCGAAAGCAGAAAACACCTGAAATTGTTGCATTATTGTTATTATACAACTTGCCTTCAAATAAGTTCTTTATGTTGAATAAATACAGGATTATTCTTACAGTGTGTAGAACATCGACTGTCACAGCATACTGCATGTTCTCAATTGATGCTAGAAGTACATTGCTCTCAGGCTCCTTTATCTTTCCATCAGGGCCTACTGTGGGCTGCAAATTTACCTTTGTGTAAGGAACAATGTAAAAAGGGCAAAAGAAGCGAAATAGCATGAGATTAGTATATGAAACAAACCTGCACAATCCCCTCAATTGCAGTTTGGTTCACAGGAAGATAAGGATTAGTGTAATCCCTGCTCAACCAACAAAATTGTGTCAAAAGGGAGCTAGAGGATTAATAAACAGCATAGCAGTAAAGCAGGTAATAATGTTTCTTAAAATAGTATCAACAGGACATGGCAAGCCTTGAAGCTTTTGTGACCATTTTAATTCAGGAATGGACTAAGATCAGCAAGTGCCCGTGACATACAAATAGGAACAGGGAGAGAGAAGAAAGCATCAGACTTGCATAAAGTACACACCATATATTTAGGAACGAGATTGCCAAAACTCTAGGCCTTTAAAATTCATATGGAGGGAGTATATACAAAAGAGAATGTTAGATCAGATTGACAGTTTATGCCACTTTCTTGTACCTGCTGCGGTGTGACTGAAATTTGATATTCAAATCCTTGTGCGCAGAAAAGGTTATGCGCATGTGGCAGGCACTGATATGTTCTGGAAGTAAGTATCTGAAAGAGAAAAATCACATTAGTAACTTTGTATGGAAGCTCTGTAATCAACAACAGCAACTACTGTAAAACGCATTACTTTGGAATGCATCTTCCATCCAATGAGTTTTTAGCTTCAAGAGCAGTTGGGGCATCAGTATACTGGATAAGTGCCTGTGAAAAGTCTAACTGTTAAGCTAAATGTCCGATGGAGTAATGTGTAGGCAACTTGGGAGAACAACTACTTTACCTGGAAACCAGCTGCTTTCTCAAAAGTAGCTATCTTGTGAACAAATCCAAATGCTGAAAATACCTAAATTATCAGCACTAACAATTGTTAGCAAGCTTGAGAATAGTAGCCTAACAAAATGGCAGAATAGTAAGCACAAAGTTAAGCAGAGAATAGATTGAGGACATCCGTGAATCATACTGGAGGCTCATTCACAAGGTAGCTACTATGCATCATTAAATGTCATAGACGGAGTTCTATACTAAAGAAGCAGAATTCGACAAATAATGATCATATTAGAAACAGAAGTAAGTTTCTGAATCTATACTTTTGTGCTTCCTAATATTATAATTCTTGCCAGGAACATATATGTCCTAAAGTTTATAATTTAACAGAGTATAATCAATAGAAATGTTGAACACTTGAAGACAGAATTCACTGAGCTTGTCAACCAACAGGAAGATAACATGAATATAAGTCATATTATGCACAGACAAGCTGATGCAGAAGGTTCAATGAGAAACAGCGCAAGTGATGCAGAAACTAATCTAGCAGCTAAGTGAATACATTCAAACATAAATATACTTACCAAATGAATGACTTCTATGGTAACATCATTAGGCTGAACACCTTCAAAAGTGACAAGCAGGACATTGCCAGAAGAATCACCAGTGCCTTTATTATTGGTAATTTCTTGCCTGTTTGAATATTGGATATATACAGTTTTACCACGAACTTGAGCAGGTTCTGAAGATGAAGCATAATAGGAAACCATTGAAATTGCCTGGTTTTGATCCGCCTGAAAATGAGCAAGTCTAAGGGTAAACAATAAGACCCGTTGACGAAGCTGGAAATTTGCTATTATATACAACAAAATCTACCAGTCCACAACTTCAAATCTTCTCATGAAACAATTTTTGAAAAAACAAATTCTGCAACTACAGAAGTATTTCCATGGTGTTGGCTTTTGCATAAAATCAAATACATTAATATGAGCTGCCTTTCCTGAGGCCCCTTGAGAAATTCAACAAATCTTACATCGAAACATCTTAAACTAAACTCTCCGGAAAGAGAGTCTCCATTGCTAGTAGTTACCCTAACAGTTGATGCTGCAAAATATATATCAACTAGATAGTCATTTCATCCCTGATTCCAGACAACCATACCCATGTACAGGACGAGGAACAAAAATCAATTAGCAATTAACAACCCTATCCAGACCATATAATTGTGTTCTGAAGCAAGTGGGCGCTTCAGGTAAAAAGGTGTCTTAGCAGAGATTGTAACCCTCCAAGTCCCATCCACTCCGCTTTCACTTCGCATCACTCATGGCGCGATACGATAACTATGCAGAACTTGACTACTCACAGGGGAAAATGCTAAAACAGCTATCGTCACGACAATGTGTATGCAATCGATTAAGTTAACGAACAAAATCAATTTGTCCTATAAAATATCAACATATGATGTGTTCCATGAGGCATGATGCTGTCAATTGCAATGAGCATAGAAAACACCAAAAGAGCTTACATCCTATTGAACAGACTAGAATTACTGAAAATACATGTGACGTTATCATACTAAACCACATCAAAAGAAAACAAGGCTGCATGAACCTTTTGCAACCTCTAGTGAGAGCAACATATTTCTAACAGGAATCATAAAGCTGATGCATCTCATCCAGTAGTAGCATGTCATTCTTGACCTAACCGGCTAGTCCCTTGCAGTACAGCAGAAATCACAAGACGAGCTAGTCCCTTAAATCAAAATTTAGCACGTGTTCCACGAAATATCTAGCACCCAACCGGCTAGATACCATACAGCAGCCTCATCACTAGATTCTGCCGTGTATAACCACTAAATCGCACCGATAATCCCTAAATCCTCCTAATCCCAATCGTCCCTGCAACAGCCATGGGGTGCGAATTGCTACCGCCCAAACGAGATCGCAACCTGTACGAGGAGCAGAGCAGGGGGGAGGGGCTTACAAACTCGACGAAGGCCTGGTTGCGGTTGGCGCCGACGTTGCACATGGTGTTGACGACCCTGCCGAAGGGCTTGCAGAGCTCGACGAGCTCCTCCTCGGTGCACTCCCACGGCATGTTCCGCAGGTGCAGCACCTTGGACGGCGTCTGCGTGTAGCGGAACTGCGTCGCCGACCCTGACGGCATCCTCGCGGGCTGGCTCGGGCCCCTCCGGCGGGCGGTGGCGCCGCAGCTAGGGTTAGGGTTTGGTGGGTTTTCTTGTCGCGCCGCGCCGCGGGGGCGGGGGTGGAGCCAAGTCGAGAGGGGGAGGAACCGCGCGCCGCTGTTGAGGAGAGAGGCTTCGGTTGATGGGATTGCGATTGGGATGGCTGGCTGGCTGGGCTTTGATTGGGTGGTTCCAGAAGGAGACGATGAGGGGGCAGGCGGGACCCGGCGAACGGGGTGTGGCCTGTGGGGCAGGCGGGCGCGCGTGTGGACCGACGTGCAAGGCGTAAGTAGTACTAGCGCGGCGTAGGCTGCAACCCCAAGTCCTCCCCAACTGCAACCGGCGCCGATCGATCACTGATGTCTAGGCGTGTAGTGTAGCACAAATGCACAATAGCCAGATTTCACCCTTCGTATCTATTTTTGCGACTCATGTAAGATAATTTCTCTCTTCATATTTTTACGTACTCAATAGCCAAATCTAACTTTGTATATTCTTTAGTGTATACTTTACTGGTACTCAAATTAACTATATTGGCAAATTGTATCATCTATTTATATGTGACGGCCGCGATAAGTTGAATTACTTAAATTGCATCAGATATGTCCAATGGTTGTGTTGCATTAGCAGTAAGCAATGACCGGCATCAAAAATACATCACATAAATCAAAGAAACTAGCATCCAACTATTTGAAAGATTGAGTCAACATCCGGCATCCAAAATAAAGCAAATAAATCAAAGAAACTAGCATCACATATTCACCTCCATCCATTAAACACAACTTCAATCAATAACTAAAGCATATTAATTGAACGCAGCATTGGCTACGTTCAGTCAATCCGCTTTCCAGAAAGTGTGACTGTATATGTTTCACGCTTATGTGATTTCTTGAATTTTTTGAAGAGGGGATTTCTAATAGGACCACAAGTCGTGCCAGACCTTTTATCTTCCTAGTTTTCTTAGAATGGGCCTTTCTTGCCGTTTGATTTAGATCCACGTGAAGCTAGGCAGCTAGCTTGGATTACTACTACATCTTTTGGGGAAATAATCAAAGCTTATTCTCGCGGATTGCATGTCACCGATCGAGCTGAGTTGCTCAGCAGAGGCTTCTTTATGATTTGTTCCACTATATAATCGGACATGTACTGTAACTTGCTAATACACCCTTATCATTTCGTCACATATGCAAATCCTACTCCATAAACACATTTGAAAGAAAGATTGGATCAACATATGTTGATATTGGTAAAAGTCCACGTAACCACATCACTAGGTTAGATTCTTGAACTTGAAGTACAGTTTCCGCCACATGTACCCTAACCATCTTGTTATGGTTCGTTGTAATTTAGACCTGTTGGGATGTTCAAATACAGATTGCCTATTCGTGAATCCAATATATATTCAGCATAATTTTGGTGTGGAGGGGAACAATATCCATATGACTAACTGCGTAACCAAATGCTCACAGAGAGCTCTGTTCCATTCACCAAGGAAGACCAACACGTGCTTATAAGCCGTCGTGTCCACAAGCACCCCCTCGCGGCAGAAAGGGAGAGAAAGAGAGGATTAAGGTTATATAGTCACACGTGCAGGTTTCTTAAAGCGGTCTATTATCTCAGTTGCTTAGAGCGTCGTGCTAATAATGCGAAGGTAGCAGGTTCGAGGCCTGCATGGGCCACACTTTTTTACGCCTCTGGATTTATTTTTTGGTATTGACTTCTCTAAAGCCGGCCGTATTCTCGTCGATTGGAACGGCCGGCTGTGTTCGTCCGCATCCAACAAAGCATTTAATTGGAACGGTCCCGTTCCCCTCCGCGCCTACCCACCCACGCCTCCCCATTCCCCTGCCCCCTTCCTCGGCAGGTCCGCCGCCCCCGCCCCCAAGGGCCCGGTCCCCTCCACGCCCGCGCTGCCGCAGGCCCCTGCCCCGCCGCCGTCCCCTTTGCCGACCCTCGCCGTGACGACACCGCAGTTCCTCGCCTCCGTCGCCGAGGCCGTCGGCGGGGAGGACCGCACCGCGCCGAGAGCGTTGGCGACCCGGCCCTCGCGCTCGTCACCGACCGCCTCGGCTCAGGCCTGCGCCGCCTCAAACTCCGCCCCCAGCGCGCCGCTTCCTCCACTCCTCCCCGCCACCGCGTCCTCCCCTTCTCTCCCCTCCCCACCGCAGCCTCATCCTCCCCTCGTCCCCCCGCCTCCTCCCTTCGCGGCGGCACGCGGGCACGCGCGCGAGGACACGACGGCGCGGCGCGGCGAGGATCTCCCCCCGCGGTGGCGCACGGGCACGCGCGTGAGGACACGGCGGCGCGGCGCGTCGAGGATGAGGCGGAGGGCGGGACGAGGAGCGGCGGCTCGGATGCGGTGGCGGGCGGGGCGAGGAGCGGCGCAAGGATCCGCGCAGGAGGGCCGTTGGTGGCCTTCTCACCACTGCGCCTTGTGAAACAGAGCAGAGCTTGGCAACTCGCACACCGAGACTCGAGATCATGCAGTGCCTGGAAGAGGGCACGACGGCGGTGGTGGGGACTACGGCGGCGGCGTGACGTTCTCTGTGGTGGTGACCTGCCTAATGGCCGCCTCCTGCGGCCTCATCTTCGGCTACGACTCCGGCATCTCAGGTGCGTACTCTACAGTCTGCAGGCTCCAGCAGAGCTCAGATCGCACCATAATTTCTCTGTCTTCCTTTGATTACACTGTTTGGTAGTTCACATAGATCAATGTTTCAACTGATTGTTTAGTAGACTACTCTGTACTAGAAAAAATGCTATAGAAAACTTCGATCCGTTATATCCAGGATTTATCCGATCCATGTTTGGACAGACAAAAATGTTAAAAGTACTTCAAGTATTAGTGTTGTATTGCATTGCACTTCTGCTAATGATGCATCCCAGTCACTCAATCATCGTTGATAGGGATGCAGCAAAACTGAAGATTAGAGAAAAAATACATTAGTTATGCTCCTCATTGGATCAACCAACGAACAACTACTTTATTGGAAGTCGAAACAGAGAATAATCACGAATTAAACAAGTGAGAAACATGAAGAATCACGCCATCGGCCCATGTTATCCTGCCAGATATATGCATTGACTTCATGGATGAATCCCAAACCGTAATTGTAGAGCATGCAGGGTGAATTCCTTGCGTCTGTATTAGAATAAGTGCATGCGCCATGAGTCCATGACAGGATGCAGATCAGAGTCTGTAGTGCGATTTTAACTGCTAATCAGCTCCGATGCACTTGTTTTCTGGTTGATCCAGGTGGCGCGACTCAGATGGACTCGTTCCTGAGCAAGTTCACCCTGGAGGTGGTCGAGGGGAGGAAGAATGCCAAGGTCGACGCCTACTGCAAGTACAACAACCAGTGCCATAAACATAGGATCCAGTTTTTCGCCCTGACCATTAGAAATACAAAGAATTACAACATGATGAGCAGTAACTTGGTTGTTCCCTGACCATTAGATTGACTGCTATATTTCTTGAGGTTGGCCCATGGATTTTTATCTATAGGGAACTTATATGAATTCAACAGGCAAATTATCCATCTTAGGTTAGCATTTTTTGTGTTCTACTATTTGTATTTTTCCATATTTGCATGATCATGTTCCAAGGAAATTTCTGCTCCCAGGTTAAAGATTCTAGAGGGAGACAAATCTGGACAGTGCAGCCTAGTTCCACACACCAGGTTTGACCTCCTTAACTATGACGTTCAACCTATAGGCGAAATCGACGAGTAATTTATGTATCATAGTTTAGCATCTTTGTTCTTTTGTTTGAGCATTTTTGTGTTCAGATGATAGGCATTTTCATGGAATTTGATGTTTTTTTGTTTGCTCACTTGCCCTAAGTTGCTTTTGAGTCTACTATATCTCATGTTTTTATGCATAATATATTGTATGAAATTTTTTCTTTAGAATTTCTCACTTTCAATTTTGTCCATACACTTTTCCTCCAACTATTTTGACACTGGTTACTGATGAACAAATTCTACAGGTTGCAGAATAATTATACCTTCTTTAACATTTTTTCTATTACCTTGGATGATTTTTTTTCCTAGCTGCTTTGATTTTTTTTCCTGTTAGCATGACAAGGCATCCATTAATCATGTTTAGTTCTTGGGCTTGTTGATCTAGTCGATCAATGTAGTGAGAGGCGGGACTAATTGCTAGCTTTTTTCTCTTTTTTATTTTTTTGACTAGGTATCCATTAATCGTACTTTAGCTCCGGGGGACTTGTTGATCTAGTTGATCAATGCAGCGAGGGTAGGCCTAATTGCTAGGATTTTTCCTTTTAGCTTTTTGACTAGGCATCTATTTTTAATCGCGCATTAGTCCTGGGGCTTGCGCGATCCAGTTTGGCCAGCGCAGTCTAAAGCCTATCGCTGTGATCCTGGTTGTAAAATACAGTACAGAATAGACAACAAAGATCTCGATACGCGCATCAGTTTGTTCCATTTTCATCTCAGCCACCAGGTAGCTCAGGATAGTAGCAGGGGGGTGTTTTCGAACCGCGGAGACTTGACTGCTACTAGACTGGACTAGAAACAGAGCTAGTCGCTCGATTTTTAGGATTTTTTTGCCTATGTGTAACCACATAGTTGCTTTTTTAAATTGTGCTTATTGTGCAGGGTGCAGATAGCATATATATCTTTTATGAAATCCATCTGAGAATCTGTCTAATGCGTTTCAAATAACCTTACCTTTTGGCCCACGCAACCTTAGCACTAACATGGGGTCTTTTTTGGCAACGTGCAGCTTCTGTGTGTTTTTCCCCAAACCAATATTGATCACGATGACAAGAGGACGGAACCAGCAGCAAGTTCTTGAGATTTCGTCTAATGAGGTATATCAGTATCTGTCCCCCCCCTCTCTCTTTCCCGTATGCCCTCTTTTTGTTGTGTAAGTAGGCAAATAATTCATTTCTCCTTTTTGTTGAGCATAAGGTTCTGAATTTATTTTTCGTTCTCTAATGTGAAGGTTCGAAGAAAGAGGGCTTCCCCTGCTAGGCTTATCAAGTTATATGAAGGCATGTCGGAAGCCCAACGAAAGATGATACGAGAGGTATATTTTGATGGGCTGCTCAAGATTGCGTGCGCCACAATCCCAGCGGAGCTTGCAAATTGGCTCTTGGTTAAGTGTTTCCACGCTGACACATCAGAGCTTGTTATCCCTGGGAGGGGCAGGATCTTAGGTATGATCTTTTTCACATCGTCATCAGAATTTCAGTGCTTTGCAATAGGCATTTTTATCAAATAGTAGAAGCATTTTCAGTACTTTGCTATAGGCAATTATATCAATTACTAGAATCATTTCAGTACTTTCAAGTAAGCAAATACATCAAATACTAGAAGCATTTTCAGAACATTCCAATATGCAATTATATAAAAAACTAGGAAACATTTTCCTTTGCTGAATGTGTACCACCACCAGCAAAAACACATCACACAGACCAAGTTATGTAATACATATGATATTCTAACTATATATAGCACCTCCTCCCCTCTCTCTCCCCCAATATATTCTTGGTCTTTTCCCTCAAGTTTTTTATTTTCACTTAGTAGCCACAGATCGTGACTGTTCATCTTCTCTGTCTAATTTATTGGGGCACCTTGCAGCATTATGACTAGTCAACTTGCAGATCCCGCACAAGAAGTTTTTTTTCCTTGTGTCTTTTTCACTTTCAACCTTGGTGGGTTGCCTACATCTACTGTCATTACACCAGGACCAGCCACCACACCAGGAATGTTACTAGGGGCACCACTGTCATCATCTGCATGCAAAACCAATTTTTTCTTTTTATCATACTAGTATCAAGGGGCAGTACAGTATATCATACTAGTAGCTAATACAGGTCAGTGCTAGTATTTTTTCTTACCAGTGGGAATAGGTGCCAAAACACCTGCATTTTCATGTACATATTTTTCTTACCAGCGAGAATAGGTGCCAAAACACCTGCATTTTCATGTACAACTGGAGCATGACAAGGCAACACATTGTGTGCTAGGTTCAGAAACAATAATATGCGCGTCATTTGTAGTAACAATAGGCACATTATTAGCTCCACCATCAGGGGCAGATGTGGGACGCCTGCACCCTTTTGTGTGCTGCTTTTTTTTCCTTTTTTGATTTCATCAATTTCAGAGCGCATCATCCTATTGTTGAGTGCAATACAATGGATTTGCATTCACATCATCATCTAGGAAATCATAATCAAATTTCGAGGGAAGCTCATTCAAATCCATGGTGCTGCACGCCACATTTTGTTTATCAGAATACTTCGGTTTTTTGCATTTCTATTTGACTAGGCACTAATGTGTTTACAAAAGGGCATAATAGGGTACTTTGTTCAAGCAATTTAATACAATTTACTGTAATGAAACTAACATGCTACTTTTTTCAAATTACATTCTGCAGCTTGCACAGTAGAGGAGGGGGTAGCAACTACGAAGGAGTAGCGGATTAGCAGATTAGCATCAAGCAAATTAGCTCATGCCCAAGCAGATTAGCTCATGCCCAAGCAATTTTGTACATACAGCAAAAGTGAGATGGTGTATGTGCCGCAAAACTTTGCTCAGATCTTTTCTCGCAGGAACCCTGAACCCAAGACATCTTTTTGCATACGTACCGTTAGTTGTGTTGCCCCTATCCTCACCCATATCTTTGTTGTTCGTTGCATCAACAAGCAATCTTGCTTCTTGTCGCAGTCGTCTTGTCAGGCGGCGGCGGGGCTGGGAGAATCTGGTTTTTTGCCTCTTCATTCCCTTTGTCAAGAGGCGGCGGCGAAGGCTTCTAGGCAAATTAGCAGGGGAGGAAACGGGGGACGCAAGGGAGGTGGGCCCGAGAGGCAAATCCGCTGGTACGCGCCGGGAGGGAGGGAGTATCGAATTGACAAATTAGGAAGGCGGGTCTTTTTATTTCCTAAAATAGCGCGGCCGTACGGACAGCTACTTTTACGGCCGTAAGTTAGCCGGGTCCTTTTTTCCAGCTCGTACGCTTCTCGACCACGTCCCCTGTTAGCTGCGCAATTAATCCGACCAAGACAGAAGACCCCTTTCGGATCGTACACCCATCGTTTTTGGTATAGTAGCAGCATCGTATCAAATGCGGTGTGAACGGGCGTATGAAGCGTCCACCTTTGTGCGTTCACACCCCAGACGTGACGACGCGTCCACACCACGGCATGGAGGCCGCTGACACGAATCAGGGTTATTCGGGGCTCGTGAGTGTCAGCTGCTCAGGCTCTGTTTATTCCTAAAAATTTTCGAGCCCTAAAGTAAATCCAAATGTTTAACGTGGATAACTGATAAAACTCATTTTATATACCCCGGAAAAAATTATAAGACGAATCTTTTAATCATATTTGGACCGTAATTAGACAATATCATGCTACAGTAAACAACCTCTAATGATAGATTAATTAGTCTTAATAGATTCATCTCGCGATTTTCCATCCATCCATATAATTAGTTTTATAATTAGATCATATTTAGTTCTTTTAATTTTCGATTTAAAAATTATTACAGTGAATTTCGTCCAAAAATTCTCACAATCTAAGCACGCCCTGGTCTGAACACGCCGTGCATCAGATCGATCTCTGGAGTCTGGACTCCGGAGCCGATCGGTCTCTACCCCTCTACCAACGGCACCGTTGCTGTTAACATGAACCAATGCAACACAGCAACAGTCCTCGCGAATGTTCAGTTCTTCAGTTCGCACGCGCAGCCACAGTTCGGAGCGCAACGGCGTGATGTGAAATGTGCAGGATCAGTGGATGACGGCGCGTTAATGCGACGCAACGCGTCATCATCTTCTCCTCTAGCCATAGTCTCAACTCTAGTGCGGAGGGGCTGGGCCGACAGCGAGAGTACTAAATGAAGATCCGCGCACATGCTCCTGTGTTCACACGTACGATCACAAGAAACTTTTTTTAAAGATAAGATGAAGATCACAGGAGATTCGTGATGAAGGCTGATTTACTCACCGGGTTCAATGCAAAGCAAGTAGTACAAATAAGAAATAACGTGTACACTTTTACGCTTAAAATATAATTTTCAATTTTGCAACTTGGTGGTTGAAAAATTATTAAATTTGAAAATTCAGAGATAGAGCAACCCCATTTATTCTTTTTAAAACGATGTCACCTACTTCCTCTATCCCTAAGCAAGTGTCGCCTACTTGTTTAGGGACGGAGGGAGTATATTTGAATGTAGGGCTGCATAAGTAATTTAGATGTCACGTGAAAACAACGCCGACCCGTTCCATTATATATAGGCAGCCAACGACTCACTTTAGGATTTGGCTCACTCGACTGTCGACTCGATTAAAGAAACAATCAGCCAGCCTCACGGGTCATCGCCGCGCTCACCTCCGCCTGCCGCCTTGCCCCCTTGATCCCAGATTTCCCGGAGCCCATGGGGGCCGCCACGGCGGCGCGCCGGCGCGGGGTGCTGGACCTGGAGGCGCAGTTCGCCTTCTTCCGGTCGCAGCACCGGCACCCCGTGAACGCGGCGGCGCACGCGCTGCTCACCTGGCCCATCCTCTTCACCAACCTCCTCATCCTCCGCTTCCTCCCGCTGCCGGTAGACCCCGCGCTCGCGCTCGCCCTCGCCTACGCCGCCGCCTACTTCGCCGCCGACCGCCGCGCCGGCGCGCTCGCGGGGCTGCTCTTCCTGGCCGCCTGGGCCGCCAGCCGCGCCCTCGCGGCCCGCCTCGGCTTCGCGGCCGCCTGGAGGCTCGTCCTCGCCACGCAGCTCTTCTGCTGGACCTGGCAGCTCCTCGGCCACGGCCTCTTCGAGGTACGGCCAGGAACAGATTCGATCCCTCCCTATCCTCCCCCCCTTGCTCTTTCCATCATCAGCTTGTTGGCGATCGGCGGCTCCATTGCTGATTTTGTACTCCTGCTTGTTTAATTCTTGTTGCCGGAAATAATCTTTGCAGAAGAAGGGGCCGACTGTGAGTGAGCTTCCTGAGGTGTTCCTGATGGAGCCATTCCTCATCTTCCTGCAGGTAAGCACAACCACAATTTCAAACACGGGCTGATTCTCCAGCCATCTGCACGCATGGAACTGAAATTGCTATGAGCTGTGCTAACTCTTCAGTCTCTGCTGGTTCTTTGTGTGCACAGATACTGAACAAGTTGTTTGGCTACGAGCCATACCCTGGGTTCTACAAGAACGTGGACAAGAAGATGGAGGCTGATCTCAGGGAGAGCAGAGAGCTCGAGCAGAGGAAGATCACCTGATTGATCGGTAATTTGGTATGGATGGACTGGACTCTGCGCGACTGCGCCCAAGTTGTATCATCTATACATGTAGCATTGCCTAGCATTTGTGTTGTTGTCTGTCATACCATTGTGGAGTGGTAGACAGCACACAGCAGCCATGTGCGTTGTGTTCAGCTTAAATCCCTACATATTGGCATGAAGAAGATACATAGCGGGTTTAGATGCTATGCGTATTCGTGCAAGAATCTTTGTCCGGCATTTCATTGAACATATTATGAGCAATCAGACCCAATTTGGCTGCTGTGGTTGGTGGTTTTAGGTCGAGTTGATGGTCTATTGTCTTTGTTGAGGTGCACATGACCTAGGAATGGATCCGGATCCAGCACCAACCCTGCTCCAATCGCGTGTAGTTGGGGTGTGAATCCAATCCTTATTCAAGTATCTAGCCCCCAACTGGTTTGCTGTATCCAATCCAATCCTTCGATTAACGAAATACTAATCCAGCCTTGATCTTGTTAGAACCCACGGGTCAATCCATTTACATTGAACAATCACAACCCGCAGGTTGTAACTTGTACAAGCTTGCAAGCAAGCATAATCGCGGGTATTTCAACAATCAAGCAAGGCAGCAGGCATAGCTTGCCAGGCTGCTACCGCCCATCAGACAGTTCACACAGTCACACCCGTCAGACAGATTACAGTTCATAGATAACACTAACCGGTTAAAATGGGCAAATAAAGAAATTGGAAATTACATCAACCAAACTTTTATTGCTAGGCAGAGTTGTCAATTTTTGTAGAGATACAACGAAGATGACCATGATCTACACTTGAGGTTGACAGAAGGTTGTTGCAAACGGCTGGAACCTCCAAGGTTAGTTTCCCTGAGAAACATTGCAGACTTCACTCAAGCTTTGCAGTGGTCATACCGTACTGAAATATTCGCCAAAGCAGCTGATCAGATTAGGAAAAATAAAAATCCTTACTGGATTCAGTTGAGTATAGCTCACAAGAAAAAGAATCAGACAAAGAGGACAAGCATGCTGATGATATGTGCTGCGTTAGCCATGGTGAGTTGGTGGGATTCATGTTTACAAGGCCATATGAGGCAAAAAATCCAACGCTTGTCCAATATTTTAAATGACTTTCTTTTCGTATGAATTTTGAAAAATAAACTCAAATTATTTTGAGTCGTGTCCAAGAGTGCAGATAGTGTGCACTGCCTACTGGCAAAATCATGAGTCAAGCAATGATATGACAAAAGAAAGTGAAAATTGTGATGAAACTTCCTAACCTAAGCAATGCGGCAAAATTGATGTTCGAGGTTGAGGAGTCATGAAGATGACAGCACTGATCCAACCTCGCTCTCATCTTTGTAGTCTTGTATCTTATCCCTGCAAAACCAGTGTTACAAAAAGACATCTTTTAATAAACAACTTACAATAAAAAATTCAATTATCAAATGCTCCATAACTCCAATAAACAAAAGCAGTATCTTTCAGGTGTTCAAACATCTGCTCACATGAAATGCAAAGCAAAGGCAAAAAGGACTACAATATAAGAACAAACCGAATGAATTATTCCTTCTAACATTTTGTTAAATGACTCAGCAATCCAGCACATAAGTATCTTTCAGGTGTAATATCCGAAGTTAAGTGGTAAATGCACTTAGCAGCAATATGTTGCAATATGAGATTTTGTTAAAACATTAATGGAATTGTTGAATTGTTGCAAGCTGAAGTTAAGTAGGTATGCCAAATAAACAAAGAATCGGCATGTCTGAGTACAATATCGTAGAGCAAATAACTTAATGGAGACTCAGTATCAGGCAAAATATTGTGATGAACAGGCCAAAGAATCAGAATTCACAGAAATTGATGTCTATAAGTTAACAACTAATGTATTGCGTTCCCCAATCACAAGGCAATCCAATTCATGAAAATCATGCTCAGCTTTCCAAAATGTTTGTACACATATATTAAAGCGATCGAATGAACAAAAAACTAAAAAAGTAACAAGTTATTTTAGTAACAAGTTATAAAAGTGCTAATCAGATGAGCAAATATAATTGCACTCACAGCTCGACAAAAAAATCTCCCATCTAAAGAAAGGTATGTCGCGCCCAAATAACTACACTACATTACCAGAAAATAGGCGAGGTAAAAATAAAAACACTCAAAAGTTAAAATGGAGTATGATACAAATAAACATAAATGAAGGCTGAACCTAACTTGATACTTGGCTACCTGTTGGTGCTGATGTATAAAAAAAATGCTGCAAATCAATGGTTTACATTCTTTGTCCACTCATTAGTTCACTTTGCAAAGCATGTGATAATTCATACATTATTCCTCAGTGCTTGCATTTTACAAGTACAAAATGTATAATCCAGCTTTTAGATGATAATTTTCCTTCATTTTCATCTTCGCTATTAAATCAAATCAGTCAACTTTGGCAAAAATTAATGTTTTAAAGATTTCTGGAGAAAACGATGTCCTATTGGCACCAACAGTCCTTCCAACGACACTAAACGTTGATTAAGAGGAACAACTAGAGACTCCCTAGCAATTTATGACAAGATTGGGCAGGCATCTAAATTTTTCTTCAACAATGCTAGAGCATCAACTTCTCATTATCACTAACTCTTGGGTGCTCCAAGTAAATATTCAGATTTGATGATTTTGTAAAAACATACAAATTCCATGATGAAAATTGACCAAATGCACATTCTACCCGTCTTTTAATACAAAGTCTTAAAAAACATGTACGTAATTCACCAGACTCACTTATTAAGAAGTATTTTGTACTTTAGGACCTTATTTAGCATGTCATAGGTTGCACTCTAATGATGTGGGACTCTAGTATCTAGTTCAGATTTAATTTTGAGGTCCAATGTTAGAATAATAGAATTAAAAATCTGTATACGCGATGGTGTAACTGTGTCAACTTTGATAGTGTCTCACAGTCTTCCCAACTACATCTGGAATCATCCTAAGTCTGCTTCAACCATGATATTGAGTAAATGAACAAACATACCTCATATGGAGGTGTTCACCTAAAATAATTATCTCACCATCTAAAACATTGCGAATGTTTTTTTGTTGTTTTATTGTTCGCACTTGGATGATCCAATGTTAGGGTAAACTAGTGATTAATCAATTCCCGCTCAAACATGTAGAAGGTTACGCCATCAACAAAGAGTTAAATGATCAAGTCTAAGTTGTACTATTATTTATAAAGCGGTATACTTAGTGTTAGTAAAGTAATACAATATTATTTTTTCTCAATTTGTTATCTTATAAAGTTACGGTGGCATGTCAAAACAATATGCCTTATTGTTTAAGCTGAAATACCAGTATTTATAAAGTATACCCCCTTCTCTTAATCAATCCTAGATGTGTCAATACAACTGAAGGACACCTTGTTATCAATTCATATTTATAGACTATAATATTTTCAAATAACTGATTTTCTATTAGCTTTCTCCAAACTATTTTCCTTTTATTCCAGACACCAGCAATAACAAATTTAGCACTCATTTTAGGTCTTTAAGTGTTCCCTCTTTATTGATACTGAATGAAATATGGTCCATCCGATACAAAATTATACTAACTACGAAGCAATACTTAAAAAGAATTAATCTCCATGCATACTAGATGAGATGGTCCATGATGAGTTCATCATGTGAATTCTAGTAGGATGCCTCCATTCTTATGCTTATACTAATTGTGTTCTTATTAAGGATAAGATGGTGATATTTCTCAAACCAAACAAAATATCAATACTGAAAAATAATGGATCACCGCAACCCTCAAACAAAACACCAACTGTGCAACTCCCAACTTAAAAATCTGAAAAGGTACTCCTTTATCAATACTTTTACCGTACTCGCTATACAATAATGCATTATGTTCACGTTTCCTTTATCAACATTCTATACATGAAAAGTAGTTGTCATATTATAATAAAATGATGATACAGTTTTCTTGACAAAAGATATTTATAGAAAGTTGAAGGAGAAGATGAGCGCATGCAAACTCATCATTTGCCCAACTGCTTGCAAATATTCTCGGCATCCAACAAGAAATGAACAAAAATTCTTATACATGCGGGGCCACACTTATCTTTATTTCTTCGATGGCAATCAACGGGTTAGTCTACAAATATAAAAATAAAATAGCACCACACGTCGAACAAATAGATCTACACGAAGAACAGACACACTATTTTAATTTCTTTTTTTTTTGCCTTTCCCTCTTTTTCCTTTGTTCTTCATATTCCTTTTATATTTTTGGTAGTACCGATTTATATTTAAATTTATTTTTTTATTCTTTTTTCTTTTATTTTTTTTCTATACTAATTTGGTCAACCTATGTACATATTCGTTTACATGTAAGAACCAGCCCCCTTTTGCATGTGGGCAGGCCTTTTCCCGTTCTTGAAATCTGTTTCCCCAGCTTCTCTGGCTTCTGCGGTTCTGCCTGTTTCGTCCCCGCCTGTTCGCCCGCCCGCCGCAAAACCTGACGCTCTTACCCAATCGTCCGCCTGTCGCTGGCCGCACGTCCCCGCTCACGTGGCGGTGCTCGTCCCCAACTGCCCGCCCGTTGGCCGCATGCCCGCATGTCCTCGCTGCCTACGTGCGCTCTTCCCTGACTGCTCGCCGGAGCTTGGTTGAAGGTTGATTCGTGAGATTTGCGGATGCCAGAGCTTGGGCTGGGTTGATCCGTGACCGCGCTGGTGCTCCGATGGAGATTGATTCGCGGGTACGTCGCTGCTCGAGCTGCTAGTGCTGCACAGCTGCTGAGGCTCGATTCGCGCCACCGGTAGTCGATCCGTGGGCGGTGGGGGTCGATTCCCGCTGCCAGATGTCGATTTGCGGCCGCTGACGCCCGCCGTGGATGAGCGTTGTTGGTGCGTGGAGCTGGAGCCTGGAGCGCCGTCGAAGACCCGCTGCACGGTGGTAAAAGGTTTAAAAATGTAGCATTGATAATTTAAGGGTCGAATTCAAAGAAGCCGGACTCTTATTTTATATAATTTTAAATTAAAAATATATAAAAATTAAATTGGATCGTGAAGAAAATATTTAGATCATGATCCATTAACACCTCGGCATCATATAACCCTCGGGCGTCGGAACCAGCTGCTTCGTTTATCAGTAAACCTCGAAAGCGAATCCTTAAACAGAAGGCAAAGGCCTCCATTCAGCCAGGGGGCATTTGCAGTTTTGCACTGCATGACCCGGTTGGTCTGTTCACGGTTACCACTTACCAGGTAGTACCAGCCCTTTGCAGAAAACACAGAGCCGCTTTGATAGCGTATTTTGTGGAGTCCGCTATCAGAGGTCGAAGGCGCCTAGTCCTAGCAGAAGCGATGCACAATCCAACTTCCAAGCGGCAAAGCGTCCCGCCCAAAGGGCCCGGCCCGACGTCCTAATCCGCGGCACCGGCACGGCACACACTCGCCGGCCGCGGCCTCACCACCCCGCCTGCCAATCGCCAATTCGCCATGCTCCCCGCCGCTCTCCTCCCCTCGCCGCCGGGCCGCGTGCTCGCCCCCGCTCCTCTCCGCTGCCACGCCCCGACCCAGCACTCCTCCACCGCCGCCGCCGCGGCCCGCGGCCTCCTCCTCCGCGGCGCGGGCTCCCCCGTCGTCAAGCGCGCCCCAGACGGCGGCGGGTGGCTCCTCTGGCACCAGTCCGGTGCGTGCGTGGCGCTCGCCACCTCCCCGGACGGGCTCCGCTGGAGCGCCCCCGTCCCCCCCGACCCGCTGCTGCCCTCCGAGGACTGGTGGGCGTTCGACACCGCCGCCGTCCGCCCCTCCGACGTCCTCCTCATCTCCGCCCCCGCCGCGTCCTCGCGCCGCTTCCCGTCCTCCGCGGTCTACTGGCTCTACTACACGGGCTCCACTGACGGGCGGTTCGGCTCCGCGTTCCCCGCGGCGGACGTCCCCGCGCTGCCCGGGCTCGCCATCAGCCAGGACGGGCGCAACTGGGCGCGCATCGAGGGGGACCACCACACGGGCGCGCTGCTCGGCGCTGGGGAGGAGGGGGAGGAGCCCCGCGTGTGGGAGGCGCGCTGCATTGCCGCGCCCAAGGTGGTGATGCACGCCGACGGGGACCTGCGGATGTACTACCACTCGTTCGACGAAATGTCGCAGCGGCATGCGATCGGTCTGGCGAGGTCCAGGGACGGCATCCGGTGGACCAAGATGGGGAAGGTGCTCGAGGGGGATCGTGCTGGATCGTTTGATGAGTGCGGGGTGCGGCACGGACATGTTGTCCGTGACCGTGCCGCCGGGCGGTATGTCATGGTGTATGAGGGTGTTGGTGCGGATGGGAGGGTGAGCATTGGAATGGCTGTGTCGGAGGGCGGCTTAAAAGGCTGGAGGCGGTCCAGCGAGATGCCAGTGCTATGCCCGTCTGAGGAGGACGAAGGGTGGGATGGCGCTGGGGTTGGTTCACCGTACTTGGTGCAAATGGATGGCGCCTATGACTGGAGGCTGTATTACATGGGTGTTGGGAGGGATGGCGAGGCTTCGATCGGGATGGCGTATTCAGAGGGTCAGGTTCTTCAGAAATTCGAGAAGTGTGATGCTGTTCTCATGTAAGGTGAGGTTGAGGGATGTACATGTGGTGCTGTTCTGGCCCTTCTGGGGGGTGCAATTCACTTGAGACAAAATTTTGTTAGATTAGAAACTCCCACCTCGGGTTGTGCATGAATGGTTTCCATAACAGCATTGACTTGTATCAACAGGTTGTACCCTTAGTTTTTGCTGGCTCTTTTGCTCCAAATGCAATAGCTCGTAGCTGATGTTTTTTCACATTAATGGTGACTTTCCACCTTGAAAGCCTGAAAAAGAAAAGGAATTTTACATCTTGTGAACTTAGCATATGCAAGCCAGTGTGGTTGAAGCACACACGGATTTCTGGCGACTACTAATATGGGTAGCAGTTAGTTCCAGTGAAAGTGTCTTAGTCTGTATCCACAGTTTTTCGTATATAAGGTACGGTTTTTGTGGCAGCTAACATTATTCACCAACTTCTAGTTTCTAATCTAATTTTTTCCCTCCTTGTGCACTAATCATACTCCTATTTTGGTAGAAACACACTAACATCTAATTTGGTTGTGTGCATAGTGGTATTCACCATGAGCTAGGTGTCTGTTGTCACTTTTCACCTTATTTACCTTTCTCTTAAGAGTCTTTGTTGGCTGTTTAGTTTATTTGATTATGTCTTCTATTTCCCATGGATGATTAGCAGAGCATTTAGATGTAAGCCGGGTGTATTTGCTTTAAAAAAGTGAATTACATTCTGTGGAACTGATCGATTTTAGGTACCTACTTTTGTGCTTTGAATTTTCTTAACATACTTATAAGTTGGTATAGTGCTGCCCTTCTGTTTTCAACACTGTAGGACATGCACTTCCAAATTCATGCCTCTATAAAATTGCTCACATGCACAAAGCAATAGACACGCAGAGTGTTTGATTGATCATAGATGACCTGCACTGTACTGAATTTCACGTCTCATGTAATTTCATTGTGTTCACATTAGTATTTCTCACTTGCTTCAGTTTACAGATGGTCAGTTCATAAAAGTGGAAGCACAGATGGTAATTTATTTGAAACAAAAGACTATCACAATCGAAAGTATTGATCGAAATCTGCAGTATGGACTATGGACAATGATTCTAAATGCAGTGGTTCTTGAGACAAAAGGGCAATTTTGCAGAATAATGACGACTACCGAAGTTTTGTTTTCAAGGATCCAATGAAGCTGTAGAACAAAGTGGTACAGTCTTCCTCTGGCTCAAGAGGTTGATCTGTTTTGAGAGGCCATGTGCAGAGGGAAGGACCTGTACTGTGGTCTCATTAATTCAATGTTGCATAGTTATTTCAACGGGGTCATGGTTGTCCTCTCTTCCTTCGTTGTGAGGTCAGTGTTTTGTCTTTTGCCTTCATGTTCAGTCGGTGTGTCTACATGTTTCCAGTTTACATAACCCCATAACAAATCAACAGTGGCAATATATCACAATGTTTATTCTCAATCTCCCATGAAATAGTTTAAATATCTCTCTTTTCTTGCCCCTGTACTTTAGCTGAGGCAATTCTGTGTCCTTATTATTCTGGGCACTAGTTTTCTGGTTAAAAATCACTAGTTTTCTGGTTAAAAATACCGGTTCTCTCGAACAGTTCCTGACATTCTTCTGGTAATTGTTCATCTTTTGGCAATGGTTTGCAGTAACTAAAGGTATATTCTTTTAAAATTTGCTTGACAGTCTAATGGACACTATCTACATCCTATTGGCATTCTAAGAAAAAGGATAACTTTCATATCTGCTATTGATTCACTTTGATTTCTTTAATGGAATGAAGGAACACACATACCAAACTTGACTTATTTACTGAAATAGCTTGTAACTCCACTTTTGAACTAAAGTGATATTCTAACTTTATGGTAATAGTGCTGGCTTAATCATTCTAGTTTGGATTCCAAAGAGGGGGAGACAAGACAACTTGGGCGTTGAACTAACAACTGTAAAGTCCGTGGGTCATTAATGTAGTGTCCCTGCTGGGGTCCTGGTGGCTATCATTCAGTTATTTCTAGCACTAGGCCAACAAAAGATAAACTGACATAAAGTAATATAATTTATTTACTGCATCCACACAATGGCTAATTATTTCACTTTCACATGCATGGAGAAAAAAAATCATACTGTTGCAGCAGTTGTAGCATTTATTTGTAGCGCTCTTTCTGCTTCCCTTTTGACTTTTGATGATCCAATAGATTTTGCTCAGAAGCCCTTGAAAAACAAACTGGAGGTGACTATATTCTAGACCAATGGGGGCGACTGGGGTGGCAGCTCTGAGTTCACCATCCCGAGGACGCCATTCCAATAATTCTTGTCCTCCTCATCTGATGCTTGGTTGCTGTGCTCAGTTTGGCCATTGCTGGACTCACCCCAGCATTCTGATGCGTCATGCTCATTGGATCCATCAAGCAGCATGCCTGTGAAGCCAGCTCCAACCCCAGCCATTCCCGTGAACCACGCCTCCTCGCAGCCGATGAAGTCCTCTTCCTTCTCCTTGCCTTCCAGTCCCAGCACTTGCTGGTGCTTGCTGAAGAACTGCCAATCGCTTTCTTCACCCTCAAGCTCATCACTCCTCAACCACATTGCAGAGTTGCTTTCCGATACCTCTAGTCTGTTGGTCCTGGGGGTTGGCAGCATGCCACTATTGCTCCCTGTAAACGTCAGTGTGGAGGTAGGTGAATCCAGGTCTATCTTTGCAACCTGCCATGCATGCAACACGTCAAGGCATGGAGAGGCAGTGGAGGCAGGGACGTTCATTTGCTGCGCATGGAGTGAGGTTGGTGTTGGTGCTGCTGTTCGCATCTTCGATTCTCGAGCCAGCCGTGCCTCAAGCCTCGAGGCGTGCGCTCTCCCACTGAGCCATGTGGCTGAGGCTTGCTGCTGCCCTAGCTGATTTGTCGTCTGCAGTGCTGGTGAGAGTGCCACTGATGGATTTGTGGCTGACAGGGTCAATCCCCATCTTGGCCAGCCTCTTCTTGAGGTGTGTGTTCCAGTAGTTCTTGATCTCATTGTCTGTGCGCTTTGGTAGATGCGTTGCAATGGCCGACCATCTGAACAGTTCCAGAAAACAAAAACAAACATGTGATTTAAAATTGATATTTTGTTTTCATCTTTCGCATATGCCGACATTCTTTACTAGAGTACATAAATTAAGAGGTTTATGAATACGTAGAAACTGATGGAAGGGGAGATGAGGTGACATAAAAAGTTCAGATGCCATGACATAACTTGGTACATGCAGCAGAATAAGTTGGTGCACTCAGATGCTGCACACAGAAAATGCATTAGAAAGGAAGATTTTGATTAAGCTAAAATGATAGCACTCAGAATTGCAAATATTCTCGTTTTAAATGCCAAAATCTGGATTGTGTGTTTAATTCATTGACCATCACTTTCTATTCCAATGTAAATACAGCGACAATCGGGGTTGATGTATATCCTTTGTTAATTGTCTCTAAATGGCAGACAGCAGACTGACAAGAACAGACAGTGCACTTCATCTTGGCAGAAAGAAGTCAGAGAAGATACATACGGTGTTGCAGCAAAAGGATCACTAGTACTCTGAACACTTCAGATGATATCACCTACTGTAACAATCTGGAGCTGACTATTTTCATTGGTACTCACCTGTTACCAAGAAGAGCATGAAGCTGGATGATGGTCTGCTCTTCCTGCAAGCTGAACTTGCTCCTCTTGATGTCCGGCCTCAGGTAGTTTGTCCACCTCAATCTGCAGCTCTTCCCGCACCTCTGCAAGCCTGGAGGATGTTGGTGGAATTCTCACTAACTTTGTTCATTTGGAAGACGGTGGAATTCGGTTTGTCCACACTCACCTGCCTTCGCAGGTAGTGCTCGCCAGCTCCCATCCCCGTGCTCCTCAATGTAGGCAAGCAGCTTCTGATCCTCCTCTGGCGTCCATGGACCTTTCTTCAGGCCAATCTTCTCACAGCATGGCGATCGCCCCATTAAAGCAATGTGGTGTGTTATCTTTCTGAAGTCGAGCTGACAGCTGAGTGCAGAGGGTCTGGAGGATAAATAGAGCAGGATGAAAAGAAGACAAGACGCACTGCTACTGCTACAAATCATTAGCATGATAGGAGGTATGACACTGAATTTCCCATGCCTTATTATGACATAAATGTCCTTGTGTTGGTTTGCTTCAGTTTGGCTACGAGGTACAGGTAGATGTACAGGTCCTTGTTGATCTACTTGAACGTAAAAATACAGTAACAATCAAATTCCTTCATTTGAGGGTCAGTTTAACACTGAGGTCCAGTTCACTATGGCCCATGAATTAATAATCTCAATAACTCCATGGTTGATTGGGCCCCACATGTGACACCAAGTCCAGGTTGGTGTAGGGGTAAGGCAAAGAAATAATTCATTTCTTCGGGTGAGATGGGTCAAGGTTATGGTCCGTTGTTTGATTGAGAGGAGCCTTAAAGTCATTTGGACTTAGGCTTGGATGTTTCCAGTAAATATAATGGTAAAGACCAGTCGTTTGATCTTCTGGAGAGGTAGTCATGCTTTGGTTTGTAGTCTGATATGAGCCAGTACGATGATTATCTTGTAGTGCCTAAAATGATTCGGAATGAGGATTTCATCATGGCAAGTCTCTGTCACAATGCAGTTCTGGTGAGCAGCTATAATTGGAGTCGAAGTATTTTTAGCTATGCAATCAGTTCTGGTGCAGCTTTAGTTAGAGTGGAAGTTGTTTTCAGTAATCCCATTTTGCCTATATCATATATGATTGTCATCTTGGTAAGGCTGAGATTAAAGGACGAAATAACTGAACCTATAGAATAGGGAACAACTTCAGAACTGTTGATGCCTAGCAGGGTACCAAAGTCATTGCTTCTGTGACATGTAGGAGGGCCTGCTATTGCAGTGTCACTTTTCAGAAGAAAGGAAAGGAAAAGGGATGAATATGATTGCAGCCTTTCCCACTGAACTTTGCTATTGATATTGTTTGCAGGTAGCGTTCAACTGAGCAGTAAAAAAGGAGCTTTTTCCAAAGTCCTGAACACGAGCACAAACAAAATTCAGAAATTGATACAGTAATTAAAATACCATAGAACTTAGAATTACTTGTTCCTATCCAATGTCAGAAGACCAGTATTTGGTGGTGCGAGGAACTGCTGTTAGGTCTCGTTACCTTGAGTTCTTAGGGCTGTCGGTGAGATGGGTTAATGCCTTGGGACTAATGGGGGTGTTTTGGTTTGTCATGACTTTCTGATATCCTTGTGTGATCCCTATCTAATATATCAATTTTCTAGTTCTCCAGTATGTCTTATCAAAAGTTTCAGAGGCGTCAGGTTTGATTTGTAGATGTAAGGAACGAAATAAAGATCCAATCAAGGAGAAGTAAATGCCCAAACTGTACCTGTTACCTTCCATTGAAAGGTTCCAAGATTGTTTGTTTACCAAGGTATGAAGTGGAGTGGAGAGTCAAAAATCGTAATAACATATTTTCCCCTCCCTCCGGATCTTACTTCAGAAAGCACGAGATTTTCTGAGATCACTCATCACTGCAGTGGGAGGCTATGGAAGAAGCAGGAATAAACTAACCGGCAGATATCTCAAAAGTCAAACTCAGAGTAGTGGCTGATAATATGTCCCGACTTCTGAGTGCTTACTGTGAACATGCATGGCCTATTAATGGCACCAAATGGTTTGTCTCCTCCAGTTACCTTTTCTTGAGGTACGTCTTGTGCATCTCAGACAGCACTTTTAAGGCACTCATATGACTCTAGGCCTGTATTGAAAGCGGTCCAAACTACACAAGCTGTCAGCACCCCCACTGATGAACTAGAAGTTAACCTACAGCTTCAGGGTCACTCCATTAGCAGTGCAGCAAATATGTTTGATTTGTCCTTGGTTTGGAGCATGATGGTAGGTGAGAATATATGTTACTCCCATAGTTGGGTGAACAACCATAGACAACCATAATGTGTGATTCTATCCATAGTCAAGGTACTTTCTTGATGATCAATTGGTTCACTTAAATTGTATACAATTTACTCCACCTGCAAGTTGCATTTCCTGATTGCTCTCTAGCCAGCTAGTCACACCATTCAATATCTTTGATTTGGTCTTTTGGTGAGCAGAGCTAATCCTTTTCTTATGCTACGCTTGCACCTTTCAGTGATCTAAGCCCTCGTTTAGGTATACAATCATTTACTATATTAGGTATACAATAACCTTTCTTGAGTCTTCTGTACTAGGAATTCAAGGCAACAGAGGTTGGAGTCAAATGCTCATATAGAGAGAATTAATAAAACCTGCACATGCAGTGATGTCAATTTAACCAGTACTGTTGTCAGGTATGATCAATCTGACGTAACTGGAATTTCGGATCTTGACATTAAGTCTAATAATCTTAAGGCGTGACTCATTAAGCAACGTCTACAGGAAGTTCAGTCCCCATCATTTTCCTAAATTATTCTTAAATACTGTTAGCAACAGGAGGTATAAGAACAATTAAGAACATTTAAGTAGTCCATCACTGTTGACTGTTAGGCTTGTTTCACACCTTTTCCCCTGACTTGTTTCACACATGATAAACTAATGTTAGCGAAAGGTAGTTCTTTCATGGAAGCTTTAGACATTGGCTTAGTTTCTTTATGCCAATCTCAGGTACTGTTCTGAAACACGATATCAAGCAGACATCAGTTTTTTTGCTGCCATTTTGGCAATGGAAGATGAAAGGCGTGAAACAGGAAAGGTATAACTTGTATGTCAGATTACTTCGTGTGTCTTATACAATTAGATTATTTTTCTTGCCAAAATCATGATATTACTATTTTTGCAAATTCATAGAGCATGTAAGAAGTAGTGATTTACCGAGACTATAGGTATGCAATATTGGTTGTACTATGCTTTTGACTAGGGTTTGCCAATGCATGACAACCCATCAAATATAGATGGCAATTTTAATATTAAAACTGAACGCTGCCAAGTAGGCCAATTTTTTTCTCTCTCGTTGATATTCAAATTGAATGACCAACTAAACCAAATCCTCAGTCATCTTGGCACCTTGACTTGCACTCTGGTTTATAATAAAGTGTGCCACTTGATTAATTTTGATCAAGATTACAAGGCAGGATATCCTTTTGTTTCTTTGTTGCAACTAGCCACTTCCATACTGATGGCACATCAAAAGTTGGCCAGTAACGAGCATGTCTACCTGACATCAGTTTCCTTCAGTCAATAAGTGTCCAGTCACTATTTTGTTTTAACAACATAAGAGCTGTCCTTAGCTTCAGTTTATCAGGAACAGCTAGCCATCAATCATATGAGATGCTAAACTACTCGTGGTCGGCTGGTTGCTGAGATCCACACGCTGATCGCAGGGCAACGAGATCGGACCGTGTCATGGAATGCGATATCAGCATGTGACGCGAATCAGATCTCCTCCATGAACCCACGGTTCATGAATCCTGATTGGTGGAGAGATTATCAGTAACTAATCCAATTTTGCTAACTTGATCCTCCTCCTCTTGAAGTGATGCAAGCTCCCAAGTAAGTGAAAGAGCCAATCATTGATAAACAATCTGCCTATCAGTGACCGTATCGCCATTAACAGGTCCTGGTCCGCTTATGCATGCACATAGACAATTATCTTAGTAGATCGATGAACATTCCTGAAAAGTATTTACATAGCACGAAACGAGGTAGAAGCTCATGGTATTTACAAGCACTACTTTATTTCTGGTATAATATATACTACTGCTTATTTGTGCCAACCCTAGTGTTCTGTACACCCATCAAACTCACATACATTGCAAGTGCTTTGGAGTATTGTTCAGAAGACCTCAGAATTTATGTCTAATGCACACACACATACCCTATTGATCAACAGATATAGTGATGAGATCACAAGCATTGAATATATTTGCTTTCAGAAACCGAAGTTCCAGTAGAGACCATCGAGGTGAAGGTAGCCAATGGCGGCGGAGGTGATCATCTCAGCACGTCCGGTTCACTTCACTGCCGGTGTCAAGCAACCCCGGCCCAGCGTCGTTCGGTAAGTCGTCACAGCCGTCGTACGGCAGGTAATAATCTGCACTGTCGGACTGCATCTGCATGATTGGCGATCCCAGCTGGTCATCATGGTTGAACCACGGTGGCGCGGCGCCGCTCCAACCATGGTGGTCTATCATCAGCAACTTCTCATGGACCATTTGGTGGTGTTTTTGTTGTTGTTGATATGATCCTTCTCATTACCTTCCATGACATGGGCACCGGAGTGGCTGATCGTGTGCTGTGAGTCAGTGACTACAGCCGGTGGCGCCGCCTCCTGCTCATGACCGTCGCAACCGTCCGGTTCCATTGGAAGGAGATGGCCTGGAGCAGAGTCCTGGTCATGCACCGCCTCCTCAGGTGTCACCTTCCTTTCGTCACCCCTCGGATGCTTCCTCATGAACACCTTGCAGATGACCCACTCACTCTGCATATGGCCAGGAACACATCGATCACAATTGAACATTACAGAAAATATAGCTCCGTCGTGTCAAAGAGCTCGAAGGAAGCAAAAGGAGAAACAACAATAGGCCATCTTCATGTGAGGACTGAGGACGGTGCACACCTGTGCTCCTCTGAGGAGGGCGCTGCTGCTCCTCTCGCACATGGGCCATGGCGTACTCGTGCATGGCCCAGCCGGTCTTCTGCCCTCTCGGGGCCCTGCCGCAGTTGAACACCAGCGTCTTCCTCCTCCCGACGAGGCGGCCGTCCCTGCCGTGCACGGCCTTGTCCTTCCCCGTCGACTTCCAGTACCCGCACCGCGTCGCGCGGCGGGCGCGCACACCGGACAGGTACTTGCTGCCTCTAGTGCAGAAGAAGTAGCCCTCCTGCAGCTCGCCTGGGAACATCAACATCAATGAGCGGCTAGAGCTAACTTGCTTTATTTGGATGCCTGGATGTATAGCAAGGCTCATGCGGCTGCGTACATGGCAGGTCCCATGGCTCGGACTTGTAGAGGTCGACGTCGCGGATGGCCGGCGAGGTGAAGCTGGCGTCCATGGCCTTCCTAGCGAGGTAGCAGGTGATGAGCTCCTCGTCCGTCGGGAAGAACCGGAAGCCCGCCGGCAGCAGCTGATCCATCCGCCGCCGCTCTTCTCCGCTGGCAAGCGTGGCAAACACAGATATCGTGCTCAGGAACAAGCTAGGAAAACATGCTGCGACTGGATCACATACGTGCACCATGCAAACCAAGAGGCAACAAATCTGAAATCTTAGTGCCACCCATTTTGTTCCGCACGTATGAGCCTCTTCTTCCTTTTTTAATAGAGCAGGCAGCTCTCTTGCCGGTTCTTTTTTTTTAAAAAAAAAGAAGAGCAAATTGAAAATCTAGCATTTGTGTTTGCTCACACAATAACTGACTATATAATTAATGCATGTGTTTAAGCACTAATAATTGATGGCAAGATTGCAAGAGGGAATTAATTCGTTTTGAAGTTGCATGGAAAAGTACCTGGTGCACGAAGGAGACACACAGCGAGGTACTTGCCGATGCAGAGATGTAGATGTGACCAGCAGCAGCGTAGACATGCCCCTCGTTTTATAGTGGCGAAGGGCGCGGTGTGTTATGCAGTTTATTTGCCTAGATTATGCAGTTTAATTATTTGCCTAGATTGTGCAGCTGGTAGTTGGGGCTGACGTGGACGTCTACTGCCGCTGCGAATGTACTATGGATTTACAGTATCCGAGAGTGAGATGCCCTACAGTAGTTAGGACAGTGGTAGGGGCATCATGTTGAGCAGACACTGATCCAACAGCCAATTTATAGCTTATAGTCCAATACTCCAATTTTCAATTATCCAACTACCCAGGTTATAAAAAGCTATAAAATGGCTCTAGGAGGATTCAAACAGGGCCTCGTGTTCTTCTATGATAGTTGCTTACATGAAGTGTTCTTTTTTTTTGAGTAGAACAACGCGGGGGGTTGGGGGACGATGGGGACTGAATCGATTTCCATAGATGCCGGATAGTCCGGTGAGCGCTGGGCTCAAGTTACCGATTACAAGCAGTATGAACTGCAGGGCATGATAAAAACCAGAAGCAGTAGGGGAGGATTACATGGTAAAGATAGTACTCCAGTAATCTACTTCACATCGTTGCGAAGTTGGCAATCGCCATCTCCATAGCTCCGCTACCTCGCGGCAAGCAAGCAGCAGACGGGGTAAGCTCGGTGTATGTTGACGGAAGCACACATCGTGGCGATGGTTCCAGAGGTGCCAGCAGCAAAGTAGGAACATCGTGGGCAGCGATCTGGCAGGAGCGCCATTTTGCCCTCGCACAGTCCACAATTCCGAAGCGGGCGGTATGTGCGTCGGTTCCCATCCGATGTGCCGCCAGAAGTTCTGTGCAAAGGGGCATCTGGAGATCAAGTGATCTGCTGTTTCTGCTGATTGGGCACACAGGTCGCAGACGTCGGTGTCCAGGACGTTCTTTTTCTTCAAGTTGGCTTTGCATTGGATACGGTTTTGGAGGAGGAGCCAGGTGAAGAACTTGACTTTTGGGGGGGCGTGGTTCCACCAGACGAAGCCGTAGGAGGCACAGCTGGTGGATGAGGAGGTCGCCAGCTTGTATATCCGGATGGTGATCAAGCGTTTGTCTTCTCGTCGCAGGTAACAGTGGCGGACATCGTCACTGTCGTTTGGATCCCAGGCACTAAGGATGGTCTGGACAGCGGCGAGTTCAGAGAGAGCTTGGTTGTTGAGCCGTGGGACAAGTATTTGTGTCAACCCGATGCATGCCACCTCTTGGACACTGGCGCCATGTTTGGCAACGTGGCTGTACAGTACCGGGTAGGAGATGCTCAGAGGCGCGCTTCCGGTCCAGGTATCTTCCCAAAATGAGTTAGCTGGCGGTATGCTGGCAGCAGAGTGCGGAGGCCTTCCCAGTGCGCGCCTACAACATCTCCTTGCAGAGTGTGGAGGTCAACAAGCTGGCGCGCCCACATTGCCCAGGAGGATCCAGCAGGGTGATGCAGGCGGTGCAGGAGCTTGAGCATGAGGCACGCGTTCTGAACACTGATTTGTTTCACTCCAAGGCCGCCTTCCTGTTTGGAGATGCAGACTTTGTCCCAGGCCACAAGACATTGGGCGCCGTTGGTGTGATCTTGTCCCGACCAGAGGAAGGCGCGTCTTCTTTTGTCGAGGGCATCAATCGTTCCAGCCGGAAGAAGCAGTGCAGACATGAGGTGTGCTGGAAGGCCATCCAGAACAGCATTGAGCAGGACGAGTCGCCCAGCATGGTTCAAAAGTAGTGCCTTCCATCCAGAGAGATGCTTGTCCACCTTGGCTATTAGAGGAGCAAATGCAGCAAGGTTCAGCTTCACATTTGACAGGGGCAGTCCCAGGTAGACTTGGGGAAAATCAGCGCGCTGACATTGTAGGACGTTGAGCAGTCTTCGGAGTCTTGTAGCTGGGACGTGCATTGGCACTGCTGTGCTTTTATGGTAGTTGATCTTCAGGCCGGTTGCATCGGAGAAGGAGTCTAGGATGGACCTGAGGTTGATCACATCCTCAGTGGTTGCCCGACAAGGATGAGTGTGTCGTCGGCGTACTGGAGGACGGGGCACGGGGCATCAACCAGTGGATGGCGAGCAGTGGCCCTATCCTTGATCAGGCATTGTAGGACATCGGCCACCACTAGAAAGAGGTAGGGCGAAAGGGCGTCGCCCTGCCTTAAGCCGCGCTTGCAGGCGAACCAGGGTCCAGGGCACCCATTGACAAGGACAGCCGATCCAGAGGAGCTCAAGGTCTGAACCATCCATTGCTGCCACATTGGTGGAAAGCCCCTGGCTTGCATGATCCGAAGTAGACTGTCCCAGTTTACCGAGTCGAAAGCTTTGGCGAAATCAAGTTTTAGGACGATCGTGGGTTGACGGCGGCGATGGCAGCACTGGACAAGCTCGGTTGCATAAACAAAGTTCTCTGAAATGGTTCGGCCACGAATGAAGCCTGTTTGGTCGATGTCCATGAGTGACTGTATTTGTTGTTGCAGCCGGGTTGTCAGGATTTTTGTGAGAATTTTCACCGGACAATTCTGTAGGGATATCAGCCTGAAGTCACTTGGGGAGGTAGCACCAACTTTCTTTGGGATGAGGACAATGTGAGCTCTGTTGATGGACTCCAGCTGAGTGGCGCCGGCGTGGAAATCCTCCAGAAACCGCATCACATCAGCTCCCGCGGTCTGCCAAGCCGCTCTGTAAAATCCTGGTCCCAGGCCATCCGGACCCGGTGCACTGTGGGCGTTCATGGATGAGATCGCAAGCTGCACTTCTGTTTCCGTGAAAGGGCCGATCAGAGAGGGTGCCTGAGCCCTTGGTCGCTGAGCATACAGAGCGGTCACGTCGAAGTTCCATGAGGTGGTGCCGGCTTCTCCCAGCAGCTTGGTGTAGTTCAAGGTTAGGGCAGCTGCCTTAGCCGCATGAGTGACATGTCGTGCATCGTCCACCTCAATGACTTGGATTTTGTTTCCTCTCAGGCGCTGTGTTGCTCTAGCATGGAAAAATTTTGTGTTGGCATCTCCTTCTTTGATTGCTCTGAATTTGCCTCTTTGTTTCCAGTATGCAGCCTCGTTGTTGCACATAGAGGGCCAGTCTTTCTTGACACAGGGAGCGTAGAAGCTGCTCACCTGCACACAAGTAACGTTGTTCTTCCGAGAGATCGATCAGGAGAATTAGGAAGCGGCAATTATGGTAGATGGAGGGGGGGGGGGGGGGGGGGGGGGGTTCTGTGTTGTTTTTTCCAAACCTTTGCTGCCTGCCGGAAAGCTTTGACACGGGCCACCAGGTTGCCAGCGGCATCGTGCCGATGTTGAGTTGCCGACCAGGCGGGGAGAGTGGTGTTCAGGAAAGAGGGGTGTTTAAGCCAGGCGTTTTCGAAGCGAAAGTTGGAAGTTTTGGGGATATCAGTGTCTAGCGTGATGATGAGGGGGACATGGTCAGAAGGGGCGTCGTCCGCCGCAGGGGGAGGAGGGTTGGGAGGGTTGAGGCGGGCAGGCGAGGCGGCGGGTGGTGGCGAGCGGCTGCCCTGCTCCATGGGAGCAGCAGGAGCAGAGAAAGGGCGCGTGGGTGAGGAGGAGGTGTGGATGTCAAGAAGAGGTGGTGAGGTGGTGGGGGTGGAGGGTCGAAGGCTGGCGGAGGGGGCGGTGGTGGTGGGGTGTTGATCGACGCGCTGCGCTGGAAGTCAGGTGGAGAGTGGCTGGATGAGGCGATGGGGTTGAGGGGGTCGAAGGCTGATGGGAAGGGTGGTGGGGTGACAAGCGGGCTCGGGGGAGGTGCGGCAGTGGGTGGAAGGGGGGGGGGGGGGGGGGGGACGGGGTGGTGGTGGTGAGGCGTTCGCTGTCGGCTGGCGAGAAAGGCACTGCAGACACCGGAGAGCGGCCGGCCAGGATCGGCACAGTCGGCCGCCGGGGCCAAGGGGTCGCATGGCGAGGGGGCCATTGGGAGGCATGGCAGCGGCGCTCCATGTGACCGGAGGAGCCGCACCGCCGGCAACGGACAGGGTCGCGACAGGAGCTTATGTGGTGGTCGGAGGCTAGGCAGCGCAGGCAGGCATTGGGCGGGGGCTTGAAGATGAGTCGAGAGGAGATGGGTCTGGGGGGCGCCGAGGGTGATAAAACCGCTTGCAGGTAGGGTTTGGTGGTCGGCATTAATGGAGAGAGAAGAGCTGGGACGGCATTGGGCTCGAGGGCGCCAGACGGGGCGATCATGTCGCACGCGCCCTCGCAGCGTTCAGGGTATGACGGAAGGGGGAGGAGAGGGGGAAGGTCGTGCCTGTCAGGTCCATTTAGCACCAGAAGATACGCAGATCTTTTGCGCTCTGGGCTGTCCTGGAAGGGGGAGCAGTCGGCAAAAGGGGGACAGCTGGGCGGGGCAGAAGAGCCGTTAGAGGGGAGCAGAGTAACTGCGGGCGGCTCGGTTGGTGCAGGCGTCAGGAAGGCAGTGAATGCTTCGTCAGCCTTGCCCAGCGCAGAGGCAGCCATGGACACTTCCAGGAAGGAGCCATGGAGACGAACGGCAGAGGAGGCGAGCGTCAGCGTTCCGCGGAGGGAGATGAACATGGCCACGTTTGGGCTAGCTACGCGGACACGGAACACCCTAGCTTGAGGTGAAACAGCACGCAGAAAGACGGGAGGTGAGGTGAGATTGAAGTTGACAATGTTGATGACTTGAAAGGAAGACAGAGAGGGAGAGGAGGGGGAAGGGGTGAGCCAGAGGGATCCAGAGGAAGAGGAGGAAGGGGTAGCATTACAATAGAAATCGCGGAGGAGGAGGTCCTGGAAGGTGGCACCTGGTCGGGTCGTCGGAGCACGGGCAGATGCCGGTGGAACTCGCGGTGGCCCTCGGCAAAGCAGCGGCGACAACGTCGGAATGGTTGGGTGGTGGTTGGGCTTGGGATGTGGTGGGTGTGGGTTGTCGGCAGGGCTCTCATCGGCGGGGATCCGGCGGCCAGTGGTGGGCGCCGGCGGGTCGCCCGCAGGGGGGTCGGGAGCCTGCGAGGGGTCACTCATCACCGGAGTAAATTGATTTGTTGGAAGTGTTCTATGATAATTATTGCTTCCATGAGATGTTGTATGTTCACCTTATTTCTATGAAGTACCAAGTACTTTCCCATGCAATCATCTGCTCCCTTTTCCTGTAGATGGTTATAATGTTTGATAACACCCATATAGTAGTTGCCGGCTCATGACAGAATTCGTAGTCAAGATTGAATTTCTTTAGTTCTCTTGATTTTAAGAGATTCTCCTATGCATATTTTACTTAAAGTAGAGCAGAGATTTCAACACCTGATCACCTCAATCACCAATTCGCCGTAAAATATTCTCCAACGTATATTTTTTCTTAAACGAAGTAGATATTTGAACACCTGACATCGATCTCCAATTCACCGTAAGTTATGCGTGCTTGCTTATACAGCTAGGCTAAACGGGAGACTCTGTTCGCCTCGTTTGTAACGAACAAAAATGAAAACCATTTTTTTTTGTCAAAACAAGGTCTCGACAGAAAATAAATCCCTATGATGCCATTTGGAACAAATAAGGTCAGTGCAAAAGTCTACTTAAAGTTACTATGGAGCATAGTCATTCGATAGCAACTTTGAAGGAAAAAAAGGAACTATGACATCGCATTATCACCTCATGTTTTCTTCAGTCATTTGGAACAATCAAGGTAAGCGTAAAAATTAAACGATGTCTCAGCAGAAATAAATTCCTATGATGTCATTTGGAACAAATGAGGTTTCAGTGTATAAGTTCCTCAGAAGTTATTTACTACGTAGCTAGTCATTTGATAGCAACTTCGAAGGAGGAAAAGGGATTGTCACTACTAAAAAACGATTTCATGGACAGGTTGAAATCGTATTTGTAGGGACGGGTACGCTACCTGCTCCTGCTTTTCCTTACTTTTCGCAGGTACAAATAGCTGCTCCTGCTTGCAGAGCAGATAAATTGCTTGCCCGCCCCCTGAAAATTGATTGGTAGAGGCGGGTCATGGCCTTACCCGCCCCTACAAAAGCATTTTTAGACCCCTAGAAATCGATTTGTAGAGAAATGGTCACCATTTACAGGATCAGGTGATGGCGCCCCTAAAAATGCAGGGGCGCAGTAACCCTACTCCTTTTGTAGGTGTGGATTATCTTTTAGGCTGCCTCTAGAAAAAAGGAGACGCTCTTACATATTATTTTTAGTAGTGTGTGATCACCTCATGTTTTCTTGTTCCGGACTCCTATGTTTTTTTTTCCGTGCTCTCTATTTTCTAGTAGAAGTTAGTCTTCCCTAGCTATAGCTATCTTTCATGAACAATCAAACTTATACGTCTTTGAAATAGTGTGCGCGCAAAGTAGACATGAAGTTTCAGCTGGTCTGTCCTCTTGCTCTTATTGATGCAAAGGGTGTCACTACTCAATTGCGTCAGGTGTGTAGGCAGCACAGTTTGATCTTAGCTCGTGACGCAACGCCAAGCTAGCCGCCAACAAATCCGACAAATTAAGCATATCGCTGAGCATTGTCTATGCTAGTCATGATGATAAAGAGGTCCTTTGCCAGGGTTCCAAAAAACGGCTCCAAAACTGGCTCCGGCTGAAACCCTACCAAAGGGTTAGTTTTAGAGCAGCTCCACACAAGAAGCTGTCGGTGAAGCACAAAATAGCTTCCACTACGGTGGTGGAGCTATAAAATATGACTCCAATCGGCTCCTCTTCAATACATCCATAAAAAAATAGGGTGAAGCCGTTTTGCTAAACGTTTTCCAAAATGACTTCAGCTCCACTAGAGAAACCGCTCCACCAGAGGAGCCGGAGCTGGAGCTATTTTTGAAGGAGTCGGAGCCCTGCCAAACGCGCCCAAAGTCATGCAAGCAGAGCTTCCAATCAATAGGGCATACTTTTAGTCAACGGAACACCATGCATGCATGATTGATGTGTCATTGACGTGGTCCTTGTTTAGTTGTATGTTTTGGGATTAATTAGCTAGCGGATCGGAGCTGTTTCTGTTTTTAAATGGGATATTCAAGTGTGCAATCTCATCTATAGCTGGAATAGATGGAGTCAGGCCATAACCATCGCCACTGCACATGTCTCCAAGACTTCATTTTTCCGTTGAGGTATGTGGAGGACAGGAGTGTTAAAACAGCAATCATAGAGCACCAGCTACGATCATCTGGGTCTTGAAAAGGTCCAAAGACTGTCCACCCAGGCGGCGCTCCCCGCACCACAGTCACAACAGATGTGTCACTACGCGAAAGCATCCTGCCATTGCAAGTTTGCGACGCCACTCACTCTTATATTGCCGCTTTCAGTATTAACTCTCTTTAGGTTAGTATAGACCATTAGATCTTCATAAAATTCAAAAAATATATTTTCTCTCTTTTTTTTAATTAATATAGTAATCTTTTAACCCTCTCGACGAATATGATAATTTTTTTAACTATTGTATTAATATTGTATTAAGATAATTGAAGTGCGGATATGATGCTACATTTCAATTGGTTTATGTAGAATCAAAACGTTTGAAGGTCTCTATATACAAATCCAACTTTCATAATAGATCTGTTGCTGGCACAGGAAAATGCACTATTATACAACAAATACAAGCATAAGCTAGTGCCCGGATCACCTAATTTCAAATGTGCTATTCTGTCTAGAGGTGCTTCCATTTTGGGGAATGTAGAACAATGCATATGTACCGTATGACATACTTAATGGCGACATCTTGATAAAATCGCTATCAACTGCTTGTTGATGGCAGCAGTGCCAGCTAGGTCAAAGGACGTCTTGTACTGTTTCGCCTGCATTGTCACTCAAGAAGCTTGTTGCAGGTGCTGACCCCCAGTGCTGCAGCTAGATGCCAAGCAGCATGGAGGTAAGAAGTTTGTGGGAAGACGTCATCAGCGATGAATAGGGCACCTCCCAGTAAAGACGACATCTTGTGTAGGTTATGCGCCATCTTGAGCTCTGGTTCTATCGATGCTCTTTTAGCAAATGAAACCTAAGGTGAGGGAAGGATGTTATAATTGGTCGACTCAACAGATAGAAAGATGGATATGGCAAGACTGGCAAAACAATGATATGAATCAAACAAAATAGTATAGGCATATATAAGCATACTTAGAATCAGAATTTTTTTATTGTAATTCACATAAGATGTCATGAGCTTTGAACTACTTGCCTCCATTATCCCAGTGTGGATGGCTGAAACCATCAAGGGTTGAAATGGTAGGAGTAATGTTGATGCTGCCATAAGAAACTTTGGATTCTCGTCCCGAAGCGCTCTTGATAAGCACTGCATGGAAGGTGTTTTGTCAAAATGCCAAATACATCAAATACTTCATATAAACCATCCAAGTTTCTGTCTTAGCACAGGCCTAAAGCCTAAAAAAGGTTTTAGTCAATGCAGCTATTGATAGTATACATAAGAACTTGCATGTGCATGCCGATTTGAAACATGAAAGTATTAATTGATATTAGTACATTCTGAAAGACAGGTATCTAGCAGACAAACCAAACCAAGTTGGGTCACATGCTTTCATGGTTGTTCCAGAATGAATATGCATGAAGGGTAGCACAAATTCTGCTTCAGCAATCATCTCATGAGGACACTGCACTTACCAGTGTTGAAGTGGCAATCATTGTATAGTCTGCCCATCGCAAATATTTTCTGATTTCTCCTCGTGAAGTATGGTACAAGCTAGAAGCTACTCCAACTCCAATTAACGAGTTTGCATAAAGTGCAGTATTCAAGTTCTTTCTGCACAACTGGCACATAAGCGTTAGTTGGTATTTGGTAGCAACTAGCAACTGAGAAGCAAATCAGAAGGCAATCTTTACAAAAAATGATTTCAGTGGTTCAGAAGTGGGCTTGCCTTGGAGTTTGCAGTCCAAGAACAATGAAAGGAAGTGAGGTGACAACATTAGCAATAGTTTCGCCAACATGTTTATCACCTGGATCAGAACAAGATTTACACAATGGAGTCACCAAATGATCAGCTAGGAAACTTATACTCTACCAATGTGATAGGTTACACATACATGAGTGGCTACAGTGGATAGGCTTCAAGCATGGTGGTCTCTGCTGCCATAGTCGCCTGTAAGTACAAAATAAATCATTAAGAAACACAATTTAATGAATTTCTGAACAGCGTTCATGTGTAGGTGCAAGAAACTTACCGGATTTGCAAACGCCGGCTTGAGCCAACACCCTCCTGCGATTCACAAGTTGAAGAATCCATAATGCTAGTTTTGACTGTTTCGTCGTCACTGTATAGCGACTGACCCGCAAATTGTACCCCGTAGAGACCATTCAGGCCCCCAGAAGGCCTTGAATCTTCTTGGACTCCCATTTATTTAACCTATCTATCTTGACCACTAAGCAGAACAAGTGGTATCCTATTGCCAAAAAAAGAAATGTCAGTACGGAGCTCAGTCTACAACTTTACATGCTGACACAAATGACATAATAATGATAATGTAAGCACTAGACCATATGATTGTATGAAGCACTACACGAAGTCAGCATTTTTTTTTTCTTTTTGAGGAAATGAAGTGAGCATATCTTATAGCTCCTAGTCCCTAGGTATGCAGAAATGAACTCCATGTTGGTTCAATTCGATTACGAGGATGTGTGGTCGTCTGTTTGCTATCCTGACATGGCACACAAGGAGTTATCCACAATTCCACAATGCTTGCGGCAGTGGATTTCCACAACTAGGACTAGGCTACGAATCCCCACGCCCACCTAACAAGGGAGGGAGCACAACAAAGTGGCTCGCTCAACACCGCGCATCACAAGAAACCAACGAAGTGAAGAAGTGACTCCTTTTCCGTCCCCGTTTCTTGGCAACCGCAAAACGAGATACACCACGCCGGCCAAGCAACCAGGCGCAGCTCCTCGGCTCAATTCCCACCACAATCTGCTCGCGGGGCCTAACTACACGACAAATTCCAATGAAATCTCAGCTGCTCTTTGACTTCCTATCGCTTGCCACTACGCTAAGAGCTCATTTGGCAGAAGAAACGTACCGGGGGGAGAGCCGATTCGAACCGCGGGAAGCGCTCGCTCCCCCTCACCGCCTCCCGCTGCGGCCCCGCTCCCTCTCACCGCCTCCGGCAGCAATTGCTCCCCGCCTCCCTCGTCCAGCCGGGATGGAGGCGAGGGCCGGGAGCGGAGCTGAGGAGGGTGGAGCGAGGGAATTGGAGGGAGAAGAAGGGAGGGGAGGATGCCTGATTCGGACAGATCGTCCCCTCCCGCGCGGAAGCTAGCGGCGGAGGGAGGAGGAGGCCCGGCTCTCCTTCTCGAATCCTCCCCGACTCCGTAGAATATTCTCACCTCCTGCGGACGCAGCCATGAAAGCGGATCGGATGGGAGCGGTATTCTCCAGTTTCATATCCTTATCCATATTATTTTATCGTTTTATCGAATACGGAGCGGAGCGGATATTACACGGATACGGTTACGAATACGGAGCTATAAAAATATCGGATGCGGTGCGGAGTCGGATCGGTGTCGGACGGATCGGTGTCGGACCGAATACGGATTAATATGGTCGGATAATATATGTTTATGTGTGGTTTTTTACGTTGATTAATAATTCGTAAACTAAATCTATAAAGCAGCAAAACATCATGAAATAAAATACTCAGCTTTACAGTTCACGACAGAAAGTTGATGGTGACACTTCAAACTTGACGTCCAACAAAAATCATTACAGGTTCTCAATTTAGACCTAGGTGTATAGAGCAAATATGTAAAGCAAAATAAAATTATTATCGATCAGCTGTTAGGGTTTACCGATGCATGTGCACAGAATATAAATACTTGTTGATTAATGGGCTATAAAAATATTATGTATGTATTTGGACTGCGCTTAATTGTACAAAGTGCTGATCTACTGGACCCGCGAAAGTAGTCGGATACCCTATTATAAACATCGGATTATTCGCGTTCAATTATCGGATAATCCATATCCTCCGGATTCTGCTAATACCATATCCTACTCCGCATCCATGTACAATTAAATTCGGATTATCCATATCCGCGTGGATATCAAAATACCTTCTCCACGTCCACAAAATTCAGATTCGGATCGGATCGGATACGGAAATTATCCGCTCCATTTTATCCCCATCCACACGGTCCTTTCTCCTCCGGGCTTCTCCGTTTGCTTTCTGTGGAGGCCCATGGGGGCCCGTGGTGGCGTCGGTTTTGTTGGGCTTGAGGTATCACGCAGCCCATGGGCTCTGGCTATTTCACTGTTGGGTCGGATCGGAAGAGATGCCCACCGTTTGTTTCTCGGCATCTCAAAGTGGCTGGATAAAATTGCCTCAAAAAAAAAGTGGCTGGATAAAAAATAAGGCTGCTGATGAGACATGAACTAATTTTATTGCCGTCTGGAGGGGATCGAGCATGTTCAATAAATACCATCCATGCTTGCTAAAAAAAAAGGCTTAGACCATTTTTATGTAGTGGCGCTTCTGTTATTCTTTTCCATTTTAGTCCCTTTTCACGGGGAAGTTTGTAGAGTCAATATCTTACAGCACTTTTTATATATCCACAAAACACCCCGCACCTGCCGTGCCCAGGAAAGTCAAACCGTGAGGTTTGATATACCTTTTCATTGTCAATAATTATGGCACCTAAATAAAATAGGATTGGTTTAGCAGCCCACGCACTCATCACTATCAGGAACAGGGCCACATTCCAGGTACACACAACTAATAATATTGTACCCTTGGAACAAAGAATTAAAATATTTTTTTAAGAATCCTTTTTAAGAAAAGACAGTGCAATCATCATCTCCTCTACGAATTTTATAGCACAAATCTAAAATATCATCAAAGTCAACACACATCTCGGTGAGATATTTTAATGTGCTTATTGTACATCTACACGTACGCTTATCTTCGCGCAGAAAGCTGTGGAATTAGTAAAGGAATGTTGTCCACTTCATAATTGAAGGAGTGCATTTGTCTTTGTTAGCCTTACGATATGGGTCACGTATGGACTGACATCGAGACAACAACAGCTAGTTGAGTAACCACACGTTTCTTTCGACAACTAACTGTGTTGCATCATCCGTGCCCTAATCTAAATTAGCTTCTCTCCCGTTTTTTAATGGCAAGTTAAACTATGGCACTATGATTCCTGGTACTACTACACTACCATGGGTAGGAGCAACTCCAACAAACTAGGTAAAAATTCTAGCTAAATAAAGAGCTAAAAGACTAGGTAAAAAAATAAAAAGCTTCTCCATGAACCAACACCCTCTCCAAATCTTGACTCTCCATCCTTAAAATCACATCCTCCGATCCGGCCCCACACGTCAGTGACCCTCCTCCATCCCCTGCCCTGTCGACGAGTCGCCTCTGCCTCGCCGGAGGAGGAGGGGCGGCGGCGGCGACAGCCAGTGAAGGGAGGGAGGGGAATATAGCGAGACGGCGGCGTCAGCGGACGAGCGACGGCGGGCGAGGAGCAGCAAGGGGAGCTGTGCAGGAGCGTTCATCTGCAATGATTCTGGAAAAAAAATCTGAATAAAAGAATCCAATCTGAATGATTCTGAAGAGAGATCCCGTCTAAAATATGATCTGTTGCATGCACCAAGAACGAAAGATATACATGGCGGCACATCGCCGTGAGCGAGAAGTAGAGATCAAATGCATCGGAAGCATGACAGATGCACATACACCCAATTGATGGCAAGAAACAATGCACAGAAGCTAGCGGCTCACCACTGGGACCTTGGACGGCGAACTGGGGCGACGTCGAGAGGAATATCTCCAGTGCCAGGAAGACGCTCGCGAGCAGCCCGACGGCGAGCTTGCTCTCCAGGAGCGACCGCAATACGTTGGTGAAGGATTTCATTTGGCATGTTTCTTCCGTGCCCCTAGGCTTTCTGTGTTTCTGCCCCAGATTTCCTGCCCCCGCGCGGCCAAGCGGGGCAGCGGTGCAGCTTAGCTCGTGGAGCGGGCGATGGGGAGCTGTGGAGCGGCCGGGCGGGGCGGCGGCGGGGAGCTGTGGAGGGAGCGGGGGGTGCGGGTGGGCGCGATGGCGAGGCAGAGCGCCTCGGCAAACTTGCCGAGCTAAGGAGAGGGGATGGCGAGGTGGATAGCGAGCAGAGCAGTTTGGCTAGTCTGTTGGATGATATTTTATTTTTTTTCTTTTTTACTGTCCAATTAAGTTTGGCTAATTTGTTGGAGTTACTCTAATATTTTATTTACCACGGGGCATTGATGGACACGACCTCTTTCGTGTCCTCTTGTTACCTTCCTCGATCTATATTATCCAAGAGCTTGGCAACTAGGATCCTTTTGCAAGGAATTCAATTCAAATCCACGCACCTTTAAATTACAGCAGCTCATCTGTATACCGGGTCCAAGCGAGCATATATATATAGGTAGAAGCCTAGTTATAAGGGCGAAAAGGAAGGTTATGCTTGCTCAAAGTGAGACTTGATCTTGGATGCTTCGGCGGCATCACATTCTTGTGGATCTTTTCATATGTTACGAATCTTGGGTTGTTAAGGAGAGACGACGACGCCGGCGAAAAGGATCAGGAATTCTGAATAGCTTGAGCTGACAAAAAGAAAGAAATTAGCGAAGCGAAATGATTGCACATTACAAAATAAATAAAGTCCATGTATCTAGCATGACAAATCTGAATGCGAATTCGCGATAATAAATTACATCTTGCACCGGCTGACTGACGCCTGCTGGTACGTATTCCTTCTCCTTTTTCTTTCTTTTTTTAAGGATGGTGGCTGTACTCTACGATCCGCATCTAGCATGCTTTAAAAGAACAAAATGGAGGAGGCTTCAAATAAAAGTGCCGAGGCAAAAACGAAAGAAAAAGAAAGGGCGAGGAAGAAAAAGAAAAAGAAACAAAGCAAGTCGACATCAGCTTGAGCCGAAGCAGCCGCAATATGCCAATCTCATGCGTTGGCGATCGGCGTGCTCCTCGTCCTCGCCCTCGCCCATCCCCCGTATCCCACTCTCGGTCCCGTCCCGCTCTCACGGCCGCACGATCCGGCATCGACGGCGCCGGGACCTCGGACCCTGCCGCGCGGCTGGCGGCTCGCGTCCGGACCCACCAGCAGGCCAGGCCGAGCCCCGATTCCCACCGCACCGCACCGGCCGGCGCCTCCCCGCCTTTAAAAAAACAGCCGCGGGCACGCGACGCCGCCGCCGCCGCCCGTCCCGGATCCGACGGCCCCGCGCTCGCGCGCGCGTGCTGCGTCGGCGTCCGCACCCACCCCCGCCGCGCCGTCTCGTCTATTTACTGCTGACCCCCGCCGCTGCTGCGGCCGCCTCGCATCTGCCCCCGCGGCCCACGCCCGCAGCGCCTCCGCTCTGCTCGCTCGCTCCCGCGCCTCCCCCCCGAGTTTGGGATCGCCCGCAGCCGCGCTCCTCCGCCATGGCGCCGTCTCTGCTCGGGGTCACCACCTACCACCCCCCCTCTCTGTTCGCCATGTGCGTTTTGTTGAGCAGCGGAGGTGCCTTGACCTGTCTGTCGCTCATGGCTTCTGGGTGCGTGCGTGCAGGGGTTCACCAAGTCGCTGGCCATGACGGTCCTCTCCGAGATCGGGGACAAGACCTTCTTCGCCGCCGCGGTACGCCCTCTCCTCCTGACGCGGCCTCCCCGTCTCGCCCTGCTGTTCCTCCTGTCGTTTTGCTTGCCGTGCCCGCCTCTGCTCGCGTGCGCCGCTGCGTACCATTGTCAGGTGCCGCTCCCGCCAGGTGTTCGACGGTATGCCGGCCCCCTCCTCGCGCGGGCGTGCCTCCTTGCCCGGCGCTGACTCGGCTCCGCTGCGAGATCGCGGCAGATTCGCCGATGGAGCGGGCGGGCGGGACGCCTTTGGCGTCGAATTGTTGGCCGGAGTCGCTTGTCAGTTAGTACTACGCAGCTGAGATTAGTATCTTTTTTTTTTGTTATCACTAAGAACTCACAAGCTACTAATTGGTAGCTGTAGATTGGGAGCGCGGATTTGTTTATGCTCCTCCACCGAGGAAACCAGCTGGGGAACTGAACTGTGCGCTTGGTTTGCTGCGGCCGCAAAAAACTTTACTCCATTTAGCTCAGCGCGCGTGGGTTCCACGCATGTGGGTGGGGACTGTGGGGGCGCCAGGCCTTGCGATTTGCTCGAGCTGTTGCACTTTGCCGAATTCGCTAACCTGCCAGATCGGTAGGGTCCTTCGTTTCTGTTCTGGAGGACAATAGTTCTGATGGGATGCTTGTCCTCTTCCACAAGAATTGTTTCACCAGGGTAGCCTCGGAGTAACGTAAGCTGGAGGATTGGGTGTTGGCTTGAGAGGATGAGGGATTGACGGGGTCTGGGCCTATATAGCAAGACAAACATACCCCTTTCTCGATAGGCTCATCAACATTTTCCAATGCCTGCTTTCATACGCATCTTTTTTTATGGCCCTTGTTCCGAGTACTGGATTTACTCATGCATTATTTATCTTTATTAGATTCTGGCCATGCGCCATCCAAGGAAGCTCGTCCTGGCAGGCTGTTTGACTGCATTGATAGTGAGTATATTCGAAATTTTACATGCTGCTCTATGGTGTCCTTTTCTAAATCTGTTTAATTTATTTTTTGAACACAAGTTAATTGATTTAGTCACTAATTTTAGGTGATGACAGCTCTATCAGCCTGTCTGGGTTGGGCTGCACCAAATCTGGTAAGTCATTGTAATTGTTGGTGGAATTGTAGCTGCCCTGCACAACATTTTATTATGTCAAGAACACATACAAATTTGTTTTATTGTCTGTTTGCTTTTGTATGCTACAAAGTTGGGTATATTTTGTGAGTGCTGCTCAGAAAGACTCAACCATATGGCACCAACATGGACATGATTGCTAGTATCGAAAAGACAAAAATAAATATTTTGGGGAGATATAAGGAAATGTCCTGAAATGTGAGGCATTATCAGTACATGCGCCTATTTTTGTTTGGTGATGGAGACATGCCATAGTTGCAGTCCTGATTGTACTTTACTTTGTATCTAATCATTTTTTTACTAAAATAAAATGTGCAGCTGAATCCCTACAAATATTTAGCATAGTAACTAAAATGCATACTCTCATCAAGTATAATGGTTGAAGCTAAAACAAGATCGGTACTCTTCTTTACACAAAGGGGTTTGCCTTAGTGTTAGCTCTTAGCACCTTTCAATCATTTTCTTGTGATGTTATTCGGAATTTTGTCATTAACTTCTAGGTATATTGCCTTGCAAATGTTACTTAACTGACAGTATTATGTTGAACAGATATCACGTAAATGGACTCATCATGTGACCACTCTTCTGTTCTTTGGATTTGGCATTTGGTCATTGTGGGAAGGCTTCAAAGAAGATGGGTACTGATCTGCTTGCTGCCTTTCAGTTAACTCGTGATCTGCTTTTTGTATTTGGTGTTTTAGTGATTGATTTGGCTAAGTGATGCAACTTTCATTTCAGAGACTCAGAAGAATTGGCCGAAGTGGAAGCAGAGCTGGTTGGCATATTTCAGCATTTTGTTGTGTTGTTTTATGGAATGCGGTTCAAATAACTTATTGCTGAGTTGTGCCCGATTTCAGGATGCTGCCTTTAAGAGTAACAAAGGTGAATCAAAAAATAAATCTAAGGTCAGTACACAAGTGATATGTTCCTTATCATTTGTTGACCAGATTCTCTCGCAGAACATGTCTGCTTGCATAGTTATATGATTATCCCTCTGAATGCTTTGAAAAATAGAAGTCATAAATGAGAAATAAAATGAATTTGCATTTCTACTCTTTTCATCAGAATGTGTAATATCTCTCAGTAATCTCATCTGCCTTGCAAATACGAGTTTCTTATGTGTCTTCACATAAATGCACCAACACGTATGACTTTGATGCGTATCTAATTAGCTTATCATTTTCTTTGTGTTGCATATTTTCACATATGAACATATATCTTCTCTTTTTTTATTGTTTTTCTTAGAACAATGGCATTTTTTGAGGACAGAGGAAGTCATGAAAAGCTTGTTTATTGGTGTTTACTTTCTGTTAGCCATTATTTGTGTTGCAACTTGCAACCATAGATTGATACTGATTTAATGCTATTTTAGATTTTCATCTAAAATCTTTATCGATGTTAGGCAAATGAGGATACAAAGAAACAGCAAAGACCGTTTCTGATGCAGTTCTTCTCACCAATTTTTATAAAGGTACCAAATGCTGATAATATGCAAGAAATGGTGATGAATGTACCATTCTTGTGTTTTGTCTAGAAGATTAACATGTCCTTTCGATTTCTGTGCTGTAGGCATTTTCTATTACATTCTTCGGTGAGTGGGGTGACAAGAGCCAGGTAAGTTGTATGAAAGTATATTCAAGTATTAAGGTTTGCAAAGGACATGTTAATTTCAGAAATAGATAATGTTTTTGCTGTACTGATGAACCTCTTGTCAGATTGCTACTATTGGCTTGGCTGCTGATGAAAATCCATTTGGCGTTGTGCTTGGTGGAATCATGTACGAATTGCTTCTTTTTTGGACCAGTATCCTCTGTTTAAATTGTCTATTTTTGTCCCTAATAAACCCTGTCACTGTTCTTAGAGCGCAGGCACTCTGCACTACTGCTGCTGTTCTTGGCGGAAAGAGCCTAGCCTCACAGATATCTGAGAAGATGGTAGGAACAGAACTAGTGTCCAACTCATTTTCGATAGTGACAGTAATGCCTGTGTCCTGTGAAGTATGAAATACCCTGCATCTAACTCGACGCCTGTCTTTCGTGTAGGTGGAACTGTCAAGTGGAGTACTCTTCCTGCTATTCGGCATCATGTCATTGCTCTCAGGGCCAGAGGGAGAATTGTAATACCTCCTGGAAACCTTGTTCAGCATGGCTGATTAACAAGCTCTCTCTTGTTAGACCTATCATATTTCAGTAGATGAATGATGGCGACGAAAGCCAGCCGTCCATGGTGAACTGGATGGCGATTCATTAGTTTAGACAACAAATTGTAAACATTTTCACTCACCGTTCATAAATAACTACGACATGTTACTGAAATCTGAAGCAAATTTCATTCTGTTGTGCCTAGTGCATGAAAATCTTGAGAAGCTGCTGAGAATATGAAGTACGATGCCTTTGGTACTGAAATTTTGTTGTCTATTAAGTCTCGGTAAGTTTTTGTTGAAACTGTGCGGTGAGGTAAACGGCATGGCAGTTGTGCAGTATACTGAATGAGGCGGTGTAACCTGCTTCCTTTGCCTTTCTGTAATCAAAGTAGCCTTTTTCTTTCAATACACGCAACTGCTCACACTCATATTCACACGGAAACTCATAAATGCACCGTGCATGTTTTTTTTACCCTGTTAAGATTGGCGGTGAGTACCCCAGGCATCTCGTGTCTGGAGTAACTAGTGTGTACTGTGAGTTTCTGAATGATACAGCAAACTGCTTTAGGAAGGCACAAATCTCCTCTCTTAAAGACGAAATCTGGACAGAAACGCGGGCGGAGAATCGGGCCACGTAGCCCGTTAACCCGCTACCGTTGGATCCGCTGAACTCGCGACGCAGACCGTCCGATACGGGTCTCCCGCCCGTTAAGCCACATACCCGCGGCACTCGCGAATCCTCGCGAACCCGGTCGCCCCCTGCGCTGCCGCCGCCGACCGCCGCCGTTCTTCGCCTGCGCGTCACCCCAGCGCTTGCACCTCACTCTGCCTGCAGCACCACACGCCGTTCGCTTGCCGCACTACCCACGGACCTCATCCGCCGGCCTGACTCCCTTCCCCTTGCCACGGCCGCCGCATCGTCCCCCACCTTGCGTGGCTTCCAATTCGGCAGGCGCACTTCTGCGGACGCCGCAGCCAGCCAGCTCCCTCTCTTCTCCCCTCGCGCTCCTCTCCCCTGCCATCCCCCTCTGCTTCAACGTGGGTAGCGCTTGAGCCATGTCCAATGTAGCAGTCCGTGCGTTGGAGCTGCCAGTCTCACGAACGACATGCCCATGCGCTGCTCCCCCTCCGCGGAGTGCAGCGACGGAGGTCACTTCGGAGAGCAGCTTCCACGGCTGCAGATCAACGCTATGACGGCGCAACAGCAGCTCCATCTATGACCTCCAGCGGCTGCGCCACCCTCCAAGGCTGCAATGCCCTTTACCAGCGACCAGCGTGGCCTCCACTGCCTCCAAGGTGTTCGACAAAATGTCCAGCCCCTAACACAGGAAGCTGCATAGTTCTTTACTTCTATCCTATGCTACCAACGTTAAGGCTCAGGTTAGTTTACTAGACCGAAAGCTTACCAACTCTATGTCATGATACTTCACGTGCACAATTTATCATAGCACCTGATAGTCACAAGCTTGAGGGCACAAACACTGATAGTCACAAGCTTGAGGGCACAAACACTGACATGATTTGATGATCACAAACTTGGGCAGACTCACCAATTTTGCATTGCCATCTGATAATCACAAATATGGCGTCACTAAGAAGCTGCCAGAGCAAGAGTAGTTAATGCACAAAAATAGTTACGGATTTAATTTTGTACAAAGAAGTGACATTGTTATTTTTTTAGTACTGTTTAACATGCTTACCTAGATGTAAATCTGAAATGTTCCATATTCCTTGCAGGTCTATATGTACACATGTTCCCATCTCAAATGTTCTATGTTCCTTGCAGTCTTATATATGCACATATCTTATCACTCAGCTATTCTGGTAGAAAATACCGTTGCCTTGCAGCATATAGGGATCCTATTAGTCCTGTGAAATGGTATGTTTGTATTTTGTAGAGCATTGCCCCTTGTTGTCTTTATTATCTGAGTAAAGTAATACAAAATAAATTTTCCTTTTTGCACATCAAGCTCTAAACTAGAGATCTCTAATGGTACCTGGTGAAAGTTTTATATTGCAAACTTAGTCGCTGATGCAGTTAGTTTTCATTCTCCAATTTTGAGCAATCACAAGCATTGATACAATAATGTTGGGCATCATTTTTGCTACAAACTACTAATTTTGACCATAGTACTCTGCTAAAAAATTCAATCATCACTTGCATTAATGTAACAATTGACATTTTATGTGCTTTGGTTATCATGAAAGTGGCCACTCTTATGTCCAACTACTTGTATCTTCAACCTCTGCATCTACACAAAGATAAAATGTGAAAGGAAGACATTCCAGAAGTCTTTCTAATGAAAAAATGAAGAAGTAAGTTTCAAGATTTAGAAATGTCAGCTGTTGAGCTACAGTTTGTACCCCCAGTATTTGATTCCTCGCATTATGTAGTTTTTTCATCCCTAAGACTTTGTGATTCCTGCTATGATTTTTTGATTGCCAGCTTTGTCAGATCAGTTCTAAAATACCATTTCCAGTTTTGAGGTGAGAGCATCACGATCCAAGGTGTGCGGCTAGTATTCACTCCAATTAATACTATATTTATTATATAGTAACCGTTATTATCATCAGTTTGGCAGGCAGATTTCGGTAGATTTCGGCTGGTTAAATAATATTCTGTGAGAGAGAATAAGCCGAAAAAAACCGAAAGCAGACAAGCCGAACAGAGGAGCATACAGCTTTGTGACGCTGTCGCAATCTACATAAATTGGCAGTGATTGATAACTCACTGAATTTCTCCTCGGTTCAGCTATTGTCTGTTGATAATGCCATAATGCAAAATAAAGTTTATTAGGTAACCTCAATTCCAGATCAGTCATTGCAACAACTGTTGACTGGGCGAGTAATCCATTTGAATGATTGGATCACAAGGTACTTAGCAGGGCTTACCAACTCTGTGGTGGGCGCGGTAATACCGCGCCTGTGTTTCTAGTAGGACCGTTAAGCTTGGCAAAGCCACCGTAGACGTCGTATATCCAGTCGTGGCTGTGTACTGTGAGTTTCTGAAACTAGAGTGTGCAATGTGAGTTTCTGAATGATGCAGTAAAACTGGTTTGGGATTGGGAAGGCTCCGAGAAGCGCAACAGAATAGATCAAATGGGCCTTGCAATGTACTCTACGAGCAAGGAATGCGACCATGGGCTTGCGCTTCCGTGGGTCAGCGACCAGCAGGCCTTTCCTAAGTTTCTCCTGTTGGGTTCTTTTACCCGCGAACATCAAATGATGGATTATGGCCCATTTCGGAAGCTGGAATTATTTCCCCCATCAGATCGGTAAAATGAAAGTATTTCTCCGTCCCCCTATCGGATTTGAGATATTTCTGAATTGGGACATGACCAGAGGGAGAGGGCTCTCCCGATAACCATACACGGAGAGCCCTCTATTTTCACGGATTTCTATGTTGCATGTGAGGTCACGATGAGAGCACATGCATATCAGTTCCAATAAAAAAAATATCAATAACTCTACCGTGATACAACCAGATCAAAATTCGATTATACCATTATTTGCGTTTTAGCAAGAGCTTCAAAATAAAATCTCACTTCAATATATTTTAATCAAAGTGGTGAAGTTATTTTTTTAAATATAAATTTACTTCCTCTTCCATACTTAGTCACAAGTTACTTCCTATCATGTATATTATTAACAAGTTACTTTTTGTCACGAACCACAAAGTTACTTTTCTTAATAAAGAAATGGATCACAAAATGTTACTTTCTCTAATAATATTCTACGAAGTTACTTTTTCATAATTGTCATGGAGTACAAAGTTACTTCCTTAATATTGGACTGAATTATTTTTACTTTTCATAAAATTTATGTACTACAATGTTACTTTTTCTTAATTTTAATGACATACAAAAGTTAATTTCCTTTATAAAGGCATGAATCACAAAATGTTACTTTTACTAATAATAATGTTCTATGAAGTTACTTTTTTATAATTATCACAGAGTACAAAGTTACTTCCTTAATACTGGACAGAAAAATTACTTTTAAACAAAATATGAAAACTTTTTTTTGGAAATATGGTGGGATCGGTCTTGCTATTTTAAGAAAGTTTGAAGGCTCTCCCTTTAAGACTAAATGGAGAGGCTTCTCCATTTAGATTTTACCTTCTGAATTTTGTGTAAAAATCTTTTAAAATCCGTGCATCCCAAACTTTCCGAGCTTGCAGCATATCGTGGTAATGTACATCTACAGATCCTGTCTTACTTTGGAGATATCCTTTGAATGACCCTAAGAAAACTTGAGTTTGAGAGAAAGATAAAGAACTAAGAAGAAAATTCACATTCTTTCAAAGCATTGTTCAGTTAATACCGGATTGAGACAGGTGAAGATAATTGAAGGCGATTAATTTCTCAACAGACTTGTAGGGGAATTAATTCTTAAGTACTGAGTAGCAAGAGAAATATCAACAGGCTTGTTGCCTTTAGCAGGTTGGATCGTGCTAATTAAATTAATGATTTTTCTTTTGATGTGCTCCTATAAAAATGTCTTCCTGACATCACAAACTCTATAAAGTGCAACTTTGACTCCCTAGGTATGGGTATGTTTGGATCCTCTCGCAAGCAATACCTTATTTCTGACCAATATATTGGAGGTAGATGATTATTTTGCCTCATAGCAAGCTTTTCTTGTTTGCCAGAAATATGTTTTCTAACCTTTACAGGCAAGCCAATTTGCCTCTCTTGCTAATGAAAGAAAATATTTTTTATACACAAAATTAAACAAAATAGGTAACAAAGATTTCAAAGCCTGATCCAAATTATTTACAAAGTACTTAGATGAAACGTTGTGTATATGTGCAAAACGCGCGAATAGCATTTGTGATGGAAGATGTTAGTGTTTGTGAATGGTGTTTTCTCTGCCACAAAATCCTCCTATCCCTCATGAAAAGGAAAGAAACAAAGTTTTGATCTCTCTCTGTGCTTAATTACTTGAAATTTGCAAGAGATCATCACTCTGCAATATAATGTGGTTTTGGTACAATAATATGGGCCGTATGATTACAAAGTTACCACACGCATCATTTGAAACTAGAACGAAAAATTAAAGTTACCACACCCGTCATACGAACACCGCAACACTTTGCACACTCATTACTGTTTCTCCAAAGCACAACCGATTACTGATCAGCACGCAGAACACAATCAATATATAGGATGCTGCACAACCTAGCAGATAACAAAATCAATCAAACATGTCAAGAACAGACGTGATGCGTTTTAGCAGTAGGTCTAGTTAACCTTTTCCAACTTTTCGGAGCCGTGCCCTGCCACTGCCAGCGCGCGCACATCTTAGCATGCAGGATCTACTGAATGCTTGCATGCATGCTGCTACAGCAGCTGCTTTTAATCACATACTATGAAAGAACAAAAAAAATAAATGGAATGAATGCTGCTGGTTCCCATAAGTGAGCAAGCATAATGAGAAAAGTGCCCCGCCCTTTTCTGACCTGTGTTCTTTAAACTAAAAAAGAAGGGCTCCTTTCCTTGCCGTACAAGGGAGCGGATGAATTCAGCATTCAGGAGATCCAGCAGTCCGAGAGGATGCTAACAAAGCATTTTTGTCTTGTTTACACTGCCTTTTACGAGACCAGGCAACTTTGTCTGGCATTAAAAAGAGAAATTGGCACATGAGTTCGGGTCAAAGATGGGCGTCCGGGTGAACAACCACACCTTCACGAACTGAGCTTTGGTCTTCCGTTCTAAGGCTGAAAGTGTATATCCACTCAATCACCAATAAAATGTTGCTCGATCATTACCTCCTTATATGCTTCAATTCATTTGGAATTGGATTGGGAGGGATTGATAGAGAAATCAATTCATTTCCACTCTAATCCAAATGTATATATAGGAGATGAATAGTTTCATTGCAAACAATTATATTTATTATTAAGTCTCGACACAAGACGTTTGCTCGCTACTGGTATATTATATATAGGCTAATAATTAATAAGAGGCGGCAAAAGGTTGGAGATGGGAAAGGCGGCTTCCCCAGCAAAAAGCTCCCGTTTTGTTCCGGCGGAGTGAAGCAAGAGCAAGGTAGAAGCAGGCACCACCGAGGCGGCGAGGCGATCGATCGAGTGCGCGGCTACAGCCAAAGCCGCGCGCTGAGCTCCGCCCCGCCAACGTCATGATGGCGTGGCGATGATATCAAGAGCGCGCGGGGCCCGCCGCCCCTACTAGCGTACTCCATCATGGGTGCCGGTGGTGCCGTCGCCGTCATCATCACGTCCGGCCGCGGCCGCGCCATGGGAATGGGATTCCCTTTCGCGCATCCACATCTATCGTCCATCCCGGCCGATGCGCGTCGTCACCGCGCGCGCCCACAGGCGGCCGCGCCACGGCCATTGGCGCGCGCATGCGGTCCGCAGCACTCCGGTTAGCCACCAGCAGCCGGCCGGGGCTAATGATAGCAGCACACGTCGCCGCTAATCAATCTAATTAAGCGCGCGCGCCTCGGGGGTCGCGCCCGTGATCGAGAGCTAGCGCGCGGCCGGCCGGCCGGTGTGTCAGATCACGCCGCGGCGCCGCCGCCGGCCTGCAATGCAAGAGAGAGCTGGGTCGGGAGTGATCGAGGCACGCGTCCTGATCGACGACGCGTCGACCGACGCGGACGGGCATCGATCGGGAGTGCTGCGCGGCCGCAGATCGAAGGGCACAATCATTCGGTCGTTCTCGAGCCGAGGGAGAGCGAGAGCACTCCGACAAAAGCGGCACACCCCTCCTGTCCCGCGCGAAACAAGAGGACGACGCAGGCGTATGAGCTAGCCCCGCGCGAGAGAGACCAACCAGCGATACGGGGAGGGGGAGAGAGTGAGAGGACAAAACACGCGTGGTTTCTTGATCAGATGGAACCTTTTCTGCGGCTGCCCCCCTCCTCCCTCTGCTGTTCGTGATCCATGTCTCCTATCGCCTCCATCTCTGCCTAGCTGGCTAGTCGTCGGCCTGCCGGAGGGAGGGGACGCCCTTTGCCGGGTGGCCTTGCTCCCGCGAGCCTTTCGGCAGCGCCGGTCGGCTCGGTGGGGGGCTTCCCCTGCCTGCCCTTGGGTCGGCCGTGATCATCAACGCCGGCCGCCGGCCTCCGATCCCTTTGCGTGCCCGCATTGTGGATTATAAGCGAAATGGTCCATGTCGCTACTGACCCAAATATGTATAGCCTGCAAATCAAATCTAAATCCTCGAGGACTACTTGGGTTAGAGTATTTGGAATAGAGTGAAAAAATATACTAATCTCTCCTCTCTCTCTCTCTCTCTCTCTCTCTCTCTCTCTCTCTCTCTCTCTCTCTCTCTCTCTCTCTCTCTCTCTCTCTCTCGCTCGCCCCCCCCCCCCCCCCCCCCCCCAATACTTATGGATAGGATGAGATTGATTTGTTTTCGAACAAAGCCAGAAAGGGATCCATTGCGTTTATGTTAAGCTCGACTACTCCAGCAACTCATGCTCCCGCTAATTAAAAATACTTATATTTGATTTTCTCATTTGTTCATTTTGAACATAATATATTTGATACTTACTCCCTCTGTCCTGAACAATAACACATTTTGATTTTGTCCTAAGTTAAAGTGGTTTAAATTTGATCAAATTTATAGATAGAGAAGAATATTAACATCCAAAATATCAAATAAGTAAATTAAAAAATATATATTTTATAATGGATCTAATGATTCTCATTTGACATTCAAAATATCACTATCTTTCTCTATAAATTTGATCAAACTTATACTATTTTGATTTAGGATAAAACAAAATTCCTTATATTTCAGGACAGAGGGAGTATCTGGTTGTCATGGACTTCGATAACCGATTATTTTTATATACATTTCAATTCTCATGTGTAACGTTTTCCCTTTGCACGCACCTACTACCTTTGTGTTTAACATGTATTTTTTAGATAAAGGTTTAATATTTAAATTGAAATCTTGTCTTGAGCCATGTGTTTAACATGAGAATACATGTGTCTCTTCTGAATATTTATAGTTTCCATAGTGACCATAGATGGCGTGGTCGATGATCATCACCCAACTGAGAGGATACACACCCTGCTCTCTCCACTGTTTGTACTCTGCTGTGTGTTTCCTGTATGAACTCTGAATTCTGTTCTGTTTCTGTACACACCCAACAGTTTATCAACTTTTGAGCCCTAGCCAGAACAGCAGACCAGCTTGCTTTGGTCGGCTCTACATTCTGCTCTCCAGGTCTGGTTGTGGGGTCCATGGACGAGATCACGTGGAATCCAAGCTACGATCAGTCACATCATACTTTACTTTATTTTTTTTGGCGAGGACACATCATACTTTACTTGTTTACTGATAATAATTCTACGCAACCTGGAGTAAGTGCTGGATCGCTGCACTGTACTTCCAGTCAGACAAAGTTACATATGCAAGACAGAAAAAGAGTGCCATTTCATCACTTTCAAAGAAAAGGAGTACTATCTATGCATTCGGAATTTCGATTTTAGGAGTCAAGGCCTGTTTGAAACACGTTTTTTCCCCTGATATTGTTGTAACGGATCATCACTTTCGTTTTTTCTTTAGACTGTGTGCATCCGCTATGTCGAAGTTAGGAGTGCAGCTTCCACACAATGCTCTTGAAAGTTGAAAATCAATAGGGCTTTCTTATTAAAACATATCATAATTGATTTTTTATTTAACTTTGCAAAATTCATATATAAGTTTTGCATGGGTGTTATAAGTTATAACTATGTTAATAAATGCATCATAAATAATACTCCATTAATTTGTAATGTTTATTTGGTCTTCTTAACAACGTGGTTTAATGCTAGAATAATATAAAAGGAAGGATCTAATTCCATAAAAATACATAAATTTTGCAGGAATTAGACAAACATTACAGTGGTAGTAGAAAAGTAGCTCATTTATAACTTGGGGCAAATTAGCAATGGCAAGGAAAGGACTAGTTTTTGCACTCGTTCTATGTACCAAGTTAAGGTAAGCTCATGTAACATTGTGATAGGCTTTATAAATGCATTAGCCACACTAGTGCCATGTATAACCTATTAGTTCTAAATATCTGAACCCACCACCAGTCCACCACCCACCCACAAACCCCTTCTCGCTGTTACTACCATGCAAATGCAAGCATTGAGCCGTGTTATGAAGGTGGCTATAGGTGTTTTTGCTAATTCCAATTTTGTAACATCCTGTTAGTTCAAGAACATGTATATTTTTAGAAACATGGTGTAAATTAATTAAGGTACCCATACACATCTATCAGAGACTAGCCCGATAGATTGTAAGATAGATAAACTCGATACATTCTTGGTGGAAGGGGCCTAAAAAATTCTTGATTATTCTCTAGTTCAAATATGTATATAAATCCCATTGATTCGTGATTGGGGCACAACCCACTTTTCTAGAATATATGAAGAAAAAGTTCCCCGTTACAGAAAAGGACATGTATCATAGTGTATGAATATATTCAACAGCTAAGAGAATCGAAGGTTGGATGCAAAACATATAAGGTTCCGTTTGGATATCGATATTGGAGGTCTTGGCATTTAATTGGGTTCAATACCAAATCAGCCTAGTATTGGTATTAGGTTACAATACCAAAACTATTATTTGGATGTAAATGAAATTTCTAGATGGAATCAAAGAAGTTGGCGAATACCGATTCATGTTTGGGTGTCCACACCGTGGCATCTGATTCTGGCCATCTTCTTTGCCTCCACATCAACCACGCTGGCGGCGGTGCTCGCCCGGGCCACCGACACCTCACCGAAGAAGGATGCTTCCAGGGCGGACCCCCCGTGCCGCCCATACCTCATCGGAGAAGGCTGCCCACCTTGTCGGAGAAGGCCGTCGGCCGTGAGAAAGAAAGGGCCCACCTCCAGCTCGTGAAGCAGCGCTGTCGTTGTCAAGATTGGTGATCAAGACTTAGACTAGTAAATTTCTTTTATGCGCGTACGACCTCAGATGGTTGCACGGGTGACACGGGATTTAGACTGGTTCGGGCGTGAAGAAGCCCTACATCCAGTATGGGGAGCTGCTCGTGTTACCCACGCGGGTTCTGTAGTAGGGGTTACAGAAGGGTGAGAGAGGGAACCGGTCCCAAGTCTCTAAGGTGTGCATAGGGGCTCTAATGGCGCAGGCGTGTTCTCCTTTGCCGGGAAGAAGAAGCCTGTGTGAGGAAGTGTGTGTGTAAAAACTCTCCCCTGTCTCTTGGGCCCTGGCCTTCCCTTTATAGTTCCAGGGAGTCGACCGGGTACGTGTGAGACAGGGACACAGAGAGAGAAAATGGAGAGGGAGAAAGAGTGCGGAGTCCAAGGAGGAGATCTTGTCCTTCCCGGGAGTCGCGGTAGTCTTTGGTCTTCTTGCTTCGCCGGGCGGCCTGCACGATCTGATCGCTGTCCTCCTCGGGAGCCGGTTACGGCGGGCGTGCGTGATGATGGCGGTGGCTTCCGTCCCGTCGGGGCTGACGGCTGCCACGACTATCCCTGTTGTGCTGCAGGCGGCCTGAGCGGCGCGGACGCCCTGTCCCTGTCGCCGGAATCACGGGGCGCGAGGACGGATAGGTGGAGCGTGGACGGTCAGGCGTGCTCCTGTGCCAGGCGACGTGGGTCATGATGGCTTGACATCGAACCAGAGAAGACTGAACCGCTGTACCATGCGTGGCGCGGTCGTGGGCGGGTAGGTGCGACGGGTCACGTCAGCGGCGTGGACGCCTTTCCGCACGCCCGAGCCGTGGAGCATTTAAGGCAAAGCTGCGCCCGAGACTGATTTCCGTCCAGCGGGCCCACGCAAGTCCGACCCTAACCCCCTGGGTCGGGCGATGCGGACCCTCGTGGCGAGGGGTCGGGCGAGGCGGACCCTCGTGGTGAGGGGTCGGGCGAGGCGGACCCTCGTGGTGAGGGGTTGGGCGAGGCGGAGCCCGCCTGTCGAGGGGTCGGGAGCGTCCAACCACGAGGGACGGGGTCGGGCGAAGCGGAGCGCTTCCCCTTTGTGTTGGGCTGATGATGGTCGTCGTTGCCGCGGGTCGGTCTGGGCCTCCATAATCGTTGCCAGGACAGTCATTAGATGACCGTTTACCTTTCCCCCTGACAGTAGCCCCCGAGCCTGTGGTGGAGCGGGGACGCTCCTCCAGAGGCTGTTATCGTTGTCCGTCGGGAGCCCTTGCCCGCCGTGCGGGCTGCCTGATGATTGTCTCGACATGAGGGGAACCTTGCCGTTCCAGGGGACTCCCTCCGTCTGGAGGCCTCATGTTGTGACCACCCGCGTGGTCATCGGTTGCGAATCTAGCCCCCGAGCCTCCGCTCGTCGCAGTTGACCGGTCGGGAGGCTAGACCGACTTTTGTGCGTTACCCCTCAAGCGTCCGTTCGCTGGGACGGAGGGGGTGAGCCGTGCCACGTTATCCTCGTCGGACGAACCGTGGTGCTCGTTGAGCTGCAATCGGGCCAATTCGAGTGGGGTCCCGGTCCCCGTTCGGGGGGGTCCGGCCTGGGCCAAGCTGGTGGCGTACCCCAGATTCCGGTCGGCCAGTTCATATAGTTCCCGAGCCCGTTCGATTGGACCCGGTGGCTCGTTGCCTTTCGTCGGGGAAAAACCATGAACTTTGATGCCGGCCGGACTCGAATGTGAGGTCGGGACGCCCTGAGCAGTTGGGTGCCCGGGTGATGGCCGCTAGCGGACCCGTCCCTTCTCACCCCTCGCTCAGGGTTATCCTGGGGCGGATGTCGAACCCACGGTGGGCCAGCCTGCGAACCCCTGGACCGTAACGGGCCGTAGGGACGTTTCAGCCCCGTATCCCTTCTTACCTTTCCGTCGCGTCTTGGGCCGAGTGCGGAGGAGATCTTGTGCGCGTACTTCTCGGAAGACAAAGTTGCGGTAGGTGCCGACCCGCAAAACGAGGGGGAGTAGACGTTTCCTGCAGAGTCGCGCGCACAGAAGACGAAATGGCGGTAGGTGCCGACCCGCGAAGCGAGGGGGAGTAGACGTTTCCTGCAGAGTCGTGCGCACGTCTTCCGAAAAAGAAGGGGAACGGGCGTGATGAGGTGTACCTGACGCCGCATTTACTGCGACGGGCGCGTCCGTTCCGCTCCCCGCACGTCGCTCTATAAGACGGGGGGCCGCCTCGCCGGTTCCGCCCCCACCTTGTGCTGAGCCTTTCGCCTTCCTCTTTGCCTTTTGGTTTGCCGCGCCGGCCGTTTGCCTTCTTCTTGCCCAGCGCTCCAGCCTTCTTCCCCCTCCACCGGCAAGCTTGCCCCCATCGCGCAATGGCGACCTGGGAGCGTTCCAGCTTCGGGACCTCGCGTGCTGAGGGCCTCGTGAAGAAGGGCCTCCTCTGCAACAGGACTGAGCGGGATGAGTGGCTATTTCCTGAATCGGAGGAGGCGCCGGCTCCGCCCAACGGGTACGTCGTCTCGTTCGCCCACTTCCACGAGCGGGGGTTCGCGGCGCCGCCGAGCCTCTTCTTCCGCAGGCTGCTGCATCACTACGGGCTCGAGCTGCAGCACCTCAACCCCAACGGGATCCAGCACATCGCGACATTCGTCGCGCTGTGCGAATGATTCCTGGGCATCGAGCCCAAATTCTCGCTGTGGAAGTACTTCTTCACAGTGAGTTTGTACCAGAAGGCCGAGAAGCGGAGCGGACAGCCGCGGGCGACCCCGGTGGCGATTGGGTGCGCCGGGATCCATCTTTGCCAGTCCCGTGCCAGGGAATACATGGCGATGAAGACCGCGGCGTCCCACAAGGGGTGGCATCAGCAGTGGTTCTACGTGAAGAACTACTCTGAATCCCCCTTGCCGGAGTTCACCGGCCGCGTCTTCGAGGCGGCGCCGGAGGTGTGGGCGTACGGCCCAGTGGAGAAGGAGAAGAAGCGAATCTCCAGCTCCCTCCGCGCCATCGAGTACCTGAAGACGAAGGGGCTCACCGGGGCCGGAGTCATCGGGGCATACCACTCTCGGAGGGTGGCGCCGCTGATGCTTCGGATCCGCTCGCTCACCGAGATGGTTCTTGACGCTCCAACCGAAGGGACCGTCCTTGCGACGGGCGCGCTCCCCGCGTCTGAGATTCGCCAGCGCGTCCGGGAGGCGCTGGAAGACAAGGATGTCGTCTTCCCGGTGCCCGGCCACCCTCCGATGCGGCCGGACAGGGGCTTCGTTGATCTGGTAAGTGTTTCGTGCGCCCGTTGCTTCTCCTTGCGTCCCTTGACTCGTCATTCTGACGCAGAGTCTTGCGCTTGCAGGGCCAACTGACGATCGTCGTCGGCGCGCGCCCGCCCGTCCCTGAGGACGCTGAGCAGCGGCTGCGGAACCGCCTCTTTGCTGAAAAGCAGAAGAAACGCAAGGACGAGAAGGAGGCGAAGAAGCAGAAAAGGCTCGCCAAGGAGTTCCGGCGGCGGCAGAAGGGTCCGGTCCTCTCGGACGATGACGACGACGATGATGACGATGATGACGATGACGATGACGATGACGATGACAAGGAGGAAGAGGAGGAGGATGTGGAAGAGGAGGAGGGCGTCCCGGCCCCTCAGCCGGGCGCGTTAGTTATCCGGGAACAGCGCTCCCAGGCGGCCGCGGGGGATGGCTCGAGTGGCCCGTCCACCCGGGACCCGAACCGTCAAGGCCCCGAGGCTGCGCCTTAAGGGTCGGCGCGGGGTGCGCCCCAGGAGTCGGGAGGGCCGACCCCTGCTCCGTCCGCCCGAGGTCCGACCCCACAGGGCTCCGGGGCCGTGCCTCGAGGGTCGGCGCGGGGCGCGCCCCAGGAGTCGAGGGGGCCGACCCCCGCCCCTCTGCCCCTGACCTGGGAGCAGAGCAGCAGCAGCAAGCGGCCGTTGCCAGATGCCCCGGGGTCGGCCTCGGGCTCAGAGGCGAAGCGCGCCCGCCGGCCTAGCGCCCGCAGAGGGTAAGTGGAAAAGTCCTTGTCCGCCCGTTCCCTTTTCCTTCATCAAGTTGCTTTTGTTGACATCACTTGTCGTCTTGCAGCGTCCCTCCCCAAACCCGCGCTCCGCCGGTGGCGGCGAAGAAGTCGCTGCGGGCGCCGTCCACCTCCGCGGGGCGGACCGCGGCCCCGTCGGCGGCGAGAGGTGATGCCACCGGGGAGACTGCGGAGGTTGCCGTCAGGGTGGCTCCCACGACGGCGGGCCCCGCGGAGCGGGGGATTGTCCCCGCGGGCCCTCGGATCGGAGAGGTGATAAACCTCGATGACGAGGGGGAGGAGGAGCGCGCCGCTCTGGCGGTGGCGACGGGGGCGGAGGAGTCCGCCCCTGCGGCTGCGACGAGTACGGCGGCGGAGGAGGCGAGGACGCATGCCCCGACGGTCACAACGGAGGCATCGACGGTGGCGCCGCACGTATCCGCCCGGGACGCCGCGGGGGGGGGGGGGGGGGGGGGGGGGGCGACAGTGGCGGCAGAGGCGGAGGTGCCTGCCCCGGTGGCCGTAGCGGGGGAGGGGGCGCTCGCCCCGGTGGTTGCGGCGGAGACCGCGGCGACCTTGGCAGGGACGGCGGTGCACGCGACGGAGCCGCCGTCGAGGCCAGCGGAAGCCGTGGTGGCCGTGCCCGCCCTTGCAGCGGCGTCGGGGACCGCGTAGCCGGGGCCCCTGCCCTCGCTGGGCGACGCCGAGGAGTGGGAGAAGTGGCGGGCCATGTAGGGTGCGCTCGACAGCGCTCGTGCGGCGCTGGACAACGTCATTGCTCTTGTCGGTCAGGTATGCCATTCCTCGCGGTGACCATTCTCTTCTCCGCCATTCTATCACTGACTGTGGGTTGTTTTGCAGGCCCTCCAGGAGTGTAGCCGGGGGAAATCTAATCTCCTTGGGCTCGGGCAGGAACGTCTCTCCACGGAGAAGCAGCGGTCCAAGGAGCTGGCCGCGCAGGTCGCCGCCGCTCAGCAGGTCATTGATGACCTGCGGAGGCGCGAGCAGGCGGCGAAGGATGGTTTCCAGGCTGCCGCCGAGGAGGCCCGCTCTGCCCGCGCGGACCTCAAGGCCGTTGTCGACAAGGCCCAGCTTGATGCCGCGGAGCTCCTTCGGGTGAAGGAGGAGCACGAGGCGGTGAAGAAAGAGCGTGAGGCGGTGAAGAAGGAGCGCGAGGCCCTTCGGAAGACCGTCGAGCGTATCCGCCAGGAGCGACATCAGGCCTGGCAGGACCGGGATCTTGAGACGACCCGAAGGGTCAAGGCCGAGAAGATGGTGGCCAACCTCGGGACTGAGGTTGGTCATTTTTAGACCGCCGCGACCGCGTTGAAGGCGCAGTCCGAGGGTAAGGCTCTTCCCATCCTTCTCCCTTTGCGGTGTTGGCGGGGTCTTCGACCCGGCGTGTTTTTTCGCACAGGTCTTGCGGGCGAGGTCGTCCAGCTGAAGGGGGCTCTTGATGCAGAGCGTGCCGAGCACGGCAGCCTGCGGGATGCGGTCCGCGTTGTCTGCACTGGCCTCGGCGTGGTCCAGGGGGAAGGGACAAGCTCGCTGGCGGCTCGTGCCCTCGGGGTGTACCGGCGGACCCGCGAGATTGCTCGTGAGGCGCTTCACGTTGGCGTGAGGCAGGCTTTCGGGGTCTTCGGGTCCCATTACACTAGCCTTGATTTTGACCTGATGAGCGAAGGGTACGCCCCCGAGTACACCGAGGCTGAGCTGGACGAGATCGATGCGTCGGTGCTCGGCCCGGCAGATGCCTTGGCGGCGCAGCTGGACGAGGAGGCCGTCCCGCCGGAGGAGCCCTGAACGGTCCTGCTGGGTCGGGTTCAGATACTCGGCCATGTAAATGTGTTAGTGTATTTTGGACTTGCTTTTGTAATGGCCGCGGGGGCCGTTTTTGCAATTTATCAACGTCTACTTCCGATCCCCTTCCTTGTCCTTTTGGGTCTGTAAAGTTTAGAATGCGGGTCGGATGCGTCAGTAAGCGCTGATGGGCGATAGTACCGTAGCCGCTGGGGCGTGGGCTTTCTCGTAGTCCGATCAGTCTTGCCTGGGCATCGTTTGCGCACTTTCCCCTTTTCATGCCCAAACGTCTAGGAAGGGGGGGGAGGGGGGGGCGGATCGGAGAAAAGTTGTTTTGCGAGGACCTCGGGTGACTTGGGCCAGAGCCTCTGATAGCCCCCGAGGGATATGCGACCGTGAGGCAGGGTCAGGGTCGGATATCCCTGAGCCCGTAACGAGACTCAAAAAAGGTCGACTCAAAACTGCTTTTCTCCGTGGACTAGAAATTTGCAAGGATGCGTTTGTTTAAACTTGGGAACAGAATTTAAGGGTAGAAGCGTCTTAGCTGTTCTATGTTCCAAGCGTTGCTGAAGATCCGCCCGTCGGGGGTCGCCAGCTTGTACGTGCCTGGACGTAGTACTTGGGCGATGACAAAAGGACCTTCCCACGGAGGGGTCAGCTTGTGTCGACCCCTGTTGTCCTGGACAAGGCGGAGTACTAGGTCCCCGATGTTGAAGGCTCGGCTTTGCACCTTGCGACTATGGTGTCGTCGCAGGGCCTGCTGGTACTTGGCTGAGTGTAACAGGGCCACATCGCGTGCTTCATCGAGTTGGTCTTGTGCGTCCTCAAGCGACGCCTGGTTTCCCTGCTCGTCATACGCCCTGACCCTCGGCGATCCGTACTCTAGGTCCGTGGGGAGGATTGCCTCGGACCCGTAGACCATGAAGAACGTGGTGAAGTCAGTTGCCCTGCTGGGGTCGTCCTCAAACTCCATAGGACCGCGGGGAGCTCCGCAACCCACCGGCCGCCGAACTTCTTGAGGCGGTCAAAGATCCGTGGCTTGAGACCCTGGACTATCATGCCGTTGGCTCGTTCAACCTGCCCATTCATGCGGGGGTGCGCCACGGCCGACCAGTCCACTCGGATGTGGTAGTCGTCGCAGAACCAGAGGAACTTCTTCCCGGTAAATTGCGTGCCATTGTCCGTGATGATGGAGTTGGGGACCCCAAAGCGATGAGTGATGTCGGTGAAGAATCGCGCCGCCTGTTCAGATTTGATCTGCGCGATGGGTCGTGCCTCGATCCACTTAGAGAACTTGTCGATGGTGACAAGCAAGTGGGTGAAGCCCCCGGGCACTTTTTTGAAGGGCCTGACGAGGTCCAGTCCCCAGAACGCAAAGGGCCATGTGATGGGGATAGTCTGGAGCGCTTGTGCGGGCATGTGAGTTTGGCGTGCGAAAAATTGGCACCCTTCGCAGGTGCGGACCACATGGGTGGCGTCGGCGACCGCTGTTGGCCAGTAGAAACCCTGCCGGAAAGCGTTCCCGACGAGGGTTCTTGGCGCGGCGTGGTGGCCGCAGGCCCCTGCGTGGATGTCTTGAATTAGTGCCTTTCCTTGCTCGATCGGGATGCATCGCTGGAGGATGCCGGTGTGGCTTCGCTTGTAGAGCTCCTGGTGGATGACGACAAATGTCTTGGCGCGGCGCGCGATCCTTCGTGCCTCCGTCTTGTCCTTCGGGACAGTCTCGCGGACGAGGTAGTCCAGGTACAGAGTTCTCCAGTCGGGCGGGGGGTGGGCCCCGTGGCTGGATCTGTGTCCATCTCCATAACCTCGGGGTCGGACGGAGCACGGGCTACGTCTGGGTCGGCGCCCGGGCCCAGGACAGGTGGCGCGTGGCCGACCTTTCCCGGTTCCTGACAACGGACCGAGGGCTCGAACTGATCGCTAATGAAGACGCCATCGGGAACGGGCTTTCGGCCGGATGCTGCCTTTGCCAGTTCGTCGGCTGCCTCGTTAAAACGCCTCGCGATGTGGTTGAGTTCTAGTCCGTCGAACTTGTCCTCAAGCTTGCGGACCTCGTTGCAGTAGGCTGCCATCTTGGGGTCGTGGCAGCTCCATTCCTTCATGACTTGCTCAACGACTAGCTGGGAGTCGCCTCGGACGTCCAGTCGTCGGATGCCCAGCTCGATGGCGATGCGGAGCCCGTTGAGGAGAGCCTCATACTCAGCGACGTTATTAGACGCGGGGTAATGGAGGCGGATCATGTACCTCATGCGGACGCCGAGAGGAGAGATGAAGACTAGGCCTGCTCCGGCGCGAGCCTTCATCAGCGACCCGTCAAAGTGCATTGTCCAGTACTCCTGTTTCTCCGGTGCTGATGGCGTCTGTATCTCCGTCCATTCTGCCATGAAATCAGCGAGCACCTGGGACTTGATGGCGGTGCGGGGGGCATAGGTGATGCCCTGGTCCATGAGCTCGAGCGCCCACCTTGCGACCCGGCCCGTGGCGTCCTAGTTCCGGACCACCTCGCCGAGGGGAAAAGACGAGACGACTGTCACCGGGTGCGAGGTGAAGTAATTTCGAAGCTTCCTCTTCGTGACGAGGACGGCGTAGATGAGCTTCTGGATCTGCGGATATCGCGTCTTGGATTCGGACGAGACCTCGCTGACAAAGTAGACTGGGCGCTGTACCTTGAGGGTGTGTCCCTCTTCCTCTCGCTCTACCACTAGGGCCGCGCTGACCACCTGGGTGGTTGCCGCGATGTAGAGCAGAAGGGGTTCCCCATCGGCGGGTGGCACCAGGATCGGAGCTTTTGTTAGGAGTTCCTTGAGCCGGTCAAGTGCCTCCTGGGCCTCAGCGGTCAACTCGAAACGGTCAGTCTTCTTCAGGAGCCGGTAAAGGGGGAGCCCTCGCTCGCCGAGGCGCGAGATGAAGCGACTCAGGGCCGCCAGGCATCCCGTGATACGTTGGACCCCCTTTATGTTTCGGATTGGCCCCATGTCATTGATGGTCGTTATCTTCTCCGGGTTGGCTTCGATGCCGCGCACGGAGACGATGAAACCTAGCAGCATTCCCCTTGGAACCTCAAAAATGCATTTCTCTGGGTTGAGCTTGATGCGCTTGTCTCTCAGCCTCTTAAAGGCGAGTTCGAGGTCGGGGATGAGCTGGTCACCCTTCTTGGACTTGACTACGATGTCGTCGACATAAGCCTCAACGGTTTGCCCGATGAGGTCCCCAAAACACTTGAGCATACATCGCTGGAATGTAGCCCCCACGTTTTTGAGGCCGAACGGCATCTTGACGTAGCAATAGGGGCCGAATGGGGTGATGAAGGAGGTCGCGAGCTGGTCTGACTCTTTCATCGCGATTTGATGATAGCCGGAATACGCGTCGAGGAAGCTGAGGGTCTCGCACCCGGTGGTCGAGTCGACTATCTGGTCAATGCGCGGCAAAGGAAACGGATCCTTTGGGCACGTCTTGTTGAGACCGGTGTAGTCAACGCACATTCGTCATTTCCCATTCTTTTTTCGTACAAGAACAGGATTAGCCAACCACTCGGGGTGGTACACTTCCTTGATGAACCCGGCCGCCAAAAGCTTCTGGAGCTCCTCGCCTATGGCCTTGCGCCTCTCCTCGTCGAAGCGGCGCAAACCTTGCTTCACTGACTTGGAGCCGGCCTTGATGTTCAAGGAGTGCTCGGCGACTTCCCTCGGAATGCCGGGCATGTCCGAGGGTTTCCACGCGAAGACATCGATGTTCGCGCGGAGGAAGTCGACGAGCGCGCTTTCCTATTTGGGAGATAGGTTAGCGCTGATTCGGACGGTCTGGCCGTCGGAACCGCTAGGGTTGAGGGGGACCTCCTTGACGCCTTCGGTGGTCTCGAAAGCGGTGGGCGATCGCTGGGAGTCGGGCCGACCCTTGGCGCCCTCCGCGAGCTGGGCCGCCGGCTCCTCCACAACGTTGATGGCCGCGGCGTACTCGCAGCACTCAACATCACACTCGTGCGCCTTCTGGAAGGACGTGCCGACGGTAATGACCCCGTTGGGCCCCGGCAGCTTGAGCTTGAGGTAGGTGTAGTTGGGGATGGCCATGAACTTTGCGTAGCTCGGCCACCCCAGGATGGCGTGGTAGGTCCCACGGAAGCCCACCACCTCAAAGGTGAGGATCTCCTTCCTGTAGTTGGACGGAGTCCCGAAAGTAACGGTCAGGTCGATCTGCCCGAGGGGCATTGCCTGTTTCCCCGGCACGATGCCGTGGAAAGGCGCCTTGCTGGGGCGGAGACGGGAGCGGTCGATCCCCATGGCGTCGAGGGTCTCGGCGTAGAGGATGTTGAGGCCGCTGCCTCCGTCCATGAGCACCTTGGTGAGGCGCGTCGTGCCGATGATTGGGTCCACGACGAGGGGGTAGCACCCCGGCTGCAGGACACGCCCCGGGTGGTCGGACCGATCGAACGTGATTGCGGATCCCGACCAGTCGAGGAAGGTCGGCATCGCAGGCTCGGCCGTGTAAACCTCGCGGCGCTCCAGCTTCCGGCGTCGTCTGGAATCATAGGCCGCCGAGCCGCCGAAGATCATGAAACAGCCATCCACCTTGGGGAAACTGTCTTCTTTCCCTCCGTCGTCCTTCCTTTCCTCGTCAGGTTTCCGCCTACGGTCGCCCTTCATCGGGTTGCCTGCAAAGTATCTTTTCATGAGGTTGCAGTCTTTGTAGGCGTGCTTCGCGGGGAACTCGTGGTTCGGGCACGGTCCCTCAAGCAACTTGTCGAAGAAGCCGGGGGTGCCCTCTGGGGGCGGCTGACCCCGCTTGCGCTCAGCAGCCGCCACGAGGGGTGCCTCGCGCCGCTGCTTGTTCTTTTTCTTCTGCGGACGGTTGGAGGTACCCTCGTCGGCGTCCTCCTTCCGCTTCGCCTCGCCCTTGGAGCGGTCGAAAATTGCTCCGACGGCTTCCTCGCCCGAGGCGAAGCTGGTGGCGATGTTGAGGAGGTCCTCCGTGGTCCGCGGGCCTCGGCGCCCGAGCTCATGGACGAGGGGTCGACAGGAAGTTCCCGCCAGGAACGCCCCTATGACGTCGGCGTCTGCAACGTTGGAGAGCTCGGTGCGCTTCCTGGAGAAGCGTCGGATGTAATCTCGGAGGGATTCGCCCGACTCCTGGCGACAGCTCCGGAGATCCCAAGAATTGCCAGGGCGCATGTACGTGCCCTGGAAGTTTCCTACGAAAATCTCCCTCAAGTCGTTCCAACTGCGGATCCGTCCCGAGGGGATATGCTCTAGCCAGGCTTGCGCTGAGTCGGCTAGGAAGAGTGGGAGGTTGCGGATGATGAACAGGTCATCATCCGCCCCACCGGCCTGACATGCAAGCCGGTCGTCGCTGAGCCATAGCCCGGGGTTCGTTTCCCCGGAGTATTTGGCCACGTTGGTTGGTTGCCTGAAGCGCAGCGGAAATGGCGCGCTCAGGATGCGCGCGGAGAAGGCCCGGGGCCCCGCCGAGTCGGGGCTGGGGCTGCGGTCTTCCTCGCTGTCGTAGCGGCCGCCACGGTGGACGTGGTAGCCGCGGTCCACCCCCTCCTCCCTGTCCGCGCGGGAGCGCCTCCGCGCGTCCAGGGTGTCACGGGCGTCGCGGATGGGACCGACGTGCCGGTGGATGGATGGAGCCCTGCCCCCAGCGAGTGGCGGCGTCCGTCGAGCGGGCGTGGCCTGGTTCGTCCGGGGAGGAGGCTGGTGGACAGACTCCCCCCGCCTTTCGGACGGCGTGGTGGGGGCCGCCCCGCTGGCGTTTTGCCCGCGTCGCCGGGACGCGGAGCTCTCCGCCTGCTGAACAGCGGCACACTCGAGCAGGTCGCGTACCTCTCGATGCGCCTGACGCTCTTCGGGTGTCTCTGGCTCCGGGAGTCGTCGAAGCAGGGCCGCCGCCGCGGCAATGTTTTGGCTGGCGCGGGCGAAGAGCTGGGGGCCATCCTCGTCAGCGCAGATGCGCTGCTGGACGTTGCGCGCTCGTTGTCGCGCCCCGCCCTCGTTGCGGGGGCGCTCGCCCTCCTGGCGGGGCGCCACGCGCGCCTCCGGCTGTCGTGGCCGCGGCGCGCGGTGGGGAAGTTTGTTGCCTCCTCCCAGTGCCATCGCCGTTGGACCCCTCGGAGTGCGCGTCGGCCATGAAGCACTCACGCGAGGGGTGGTGACTCCTGCTGCTGGAGCCCGCATCGGAGATCGTCCTCGCCGCGCCCGCGAGCTCGTTGCTCGCAGGCGGCGCGTCCATGGGTCGTGCTAGGGCATGACCGCAGGCAGTCACGGCGCTGCGCAGCCCGAAAAGCCGTTCCATCAAAGGAGGCCCTCCGACGCGCGTCCGGCCACCCGTCACCACCCTGGCGGCGGAGCCAGAGGCGATGAAGCGAGTGGGTGAAGCAAGGAGAGGGATCAGGTCGATCCCCTCTCCGGTGGCGAGGAAGTCCAGGCTCCCAAAGCGGACCAGGGAGCCCGGGGCAAAACTGACGTCGTGGCTGGCCATCTGAAGCTGGTGATGTACGCGCAAAGGCCCCCTACCTGGCGCGCCAACTATCGTTGTCAAGATTGGTGATCAAGACTTAGACTAGTAAATTTTTTTTATGCGCGTACGGCCTCAGATGGTTGCACGGGTGACATGGGATTTAGACTGGTTCGGGCGTGAAGAAGCCCTACGTCCAGTATGGGGAGCTGCTCGTGTTACCCACGCGGGTTTCTGTAGTAGGGGTTACAGAAGGGCGAGAGAGGGAACCGGTCCCAAGTCTCTAAGGTGTGCACAGGGGCTCTAATGCCGCAGGCGTGTTCTCCTTTGCCGGGAAGAAGAAGCCTCTGTGAGGAAGTGTGTGTGTAAAAACTCTCCCCTGTCTCTTGGGCCCTGGCCTTCCCTTTATAGTTCCAGGGAGTCGACCGGGTACGTGTGAGACAGGGACACAGAGAGAGAAAATGGAGAGGGAGAAAGAGTGAGGAGTCCAAGGAGGAGATCTTGTCCTTCCCGGGAGTCGCGGTTGTCTTTGGTCTTCTTGCTTCGCCGGGCGACCTGCACGATCTAATCGCTGTCCTCCTCGGGAGCCGGTTACGGCGGGCGTGCGTGATGATGGCGGTGGCTTCCGTCCCATCGGGGCTGACGGCTGCCACGACTGTCCCTGTTGTGCTGCAGGCGGCCTGAGCAGCGCGGATGCCCTGTCCCTGTCGCCGGAATCGCGGGGCGCGAGGACGGATAGGTGGAGCGTGGACGGTCAGGCGTGCTCCTGTGCCAGGCGACGTGGGTCATGATGGCCTGACATCGAACCAGAGAAGACTGAACCGCTGTACCATGCGCGGCGCGGTCGTGGGCGGGTAGGTGCGACGGGTCACGTCAGCGGCGTGGACGCCTTTCCGCACGCCCGAGCCGTGGAGCATTTAAGGCAAAGCTGCGCCCGAGACTGATTTTCGTCCGGCGGGCCCACGCAAGTCCGACCCTAACCCCCTGGGTCGGGCGAGGCGGACCCTCGTGGCGAGGGGTCGGGCGAGGCGGACCCTCGTGGCGAGGGGTCGGGCGAGGCGGAGCCCGCCTGCTGAGGGGTCGGGAGCGTCCGACCACGAGGGACGGGGTCGGGCGAAGCGGAGCGCTTCCCCTTTGTGTTGGGCCGATGATGGTCGTCGTTGCCGCGGGTCGGTCTGGGCCTCCATAATCGTTGCCAGGACAGTCATTAGATGGCCGTTTACCTTTCCCCCTGACAAGCGCCCATGAAGAGGAGAGCACCGCCGTCTGAGGAGCAAGAGGAGGCGCACGCCCCTCCCAGAACGACGGCACCGGAGGGGGGCAGGCGAGGGGTGGCACGGCTCGCCCGCTGAGGGAGGCAGGGGAGGAGCGGCGCGGCTCCTCACTCGCCCCACAGCCTTCGCCTCCTCCTGCTCCAGCGCGTCGGAGGGTGGTGAAGACGGAGGAAGCTCGTGGGGATTCGCGTCTGTGAAGAGGAGAAAGGGGAGCGGCTGCACTGGTAATGGGAGGAGCTCGATGATGGGGAAGAAGGGGGCGTCGAGCCGCCGGACACGGGGAAGAGGGCGCTCGACTCGCGCCGTTGCCCGTCTCATCTCCAATTCCACCCAATACAGAGGGTCATGGCTCTGTATTGAGGGAATGAAGGTGAGGGGACAAGTGTAGTGAATACCGCTTAAGCATTGAGGATGGTTTCCAATTTCAATGTCTAAGCCATCCAAACAATGGCATTTGGTGCTATCCAATGCCAATTCCAATTCCGAAGCCCTCAATGCCAACATCCAAATGTAGTGTAAGAGAAATGAAGAACTAAGGATAAGCCTTGTGGTCATATGTAAATGCAGAGTTGCCTTTTCCAACTGCGGTACACATCTCTAATTATGTGTAGCTTTAGCACAAGCCATGTAGATAATCCTTGAACGAAGAGTGAAAAAAAAATCCCCTGACAATGTATTTCTCATCAACTTTTTAAGAAGAATTGGCCGGGGAGGATGATGCCCCTCAGCCTCAAGTAGTCTAGCACCGAAGTGCCGTACACGAGCGAGCCCTAGCCGTCTCGACCACTAACTAGCCGACCACCTCACCCTCCTCACCCCCTCCCCGGTGCGAAAAGGCCACACGACACATCTCGCAAAAAGCCACGCACGGATGATGTTGCGCAGTGGGCAGGTCGACACAAGCCCACACAGAGACAGTTTAAAAGCCACCACCACCCGGCCGTCCCACGCTTTCCTTTGACCGGCAAAAGAGAAGAAGCAAGAGCACCACGGGGAGAAGCCAGCAGCACCCGCCGCCGCGCCGGCCGCCCCCAGCAAGAATCCATCCACCAGAGCTGCTAGCTTGCTAACCCTCATCCTCCGTCCTCGTCCACCAGAGCTGATCGATCCATCGATCGATCGATCGGGGATGTGGGAAGCTGGAGGCGTCCACGGCAGCCACGAGGCGCTCCTGCTGCAGGCGGCCGGATCGGGGGCGGGAGGCGACTACGGGCACGCCGGCCCGGCCCTCCTGCCGCCGTGGCTCGGCCCGGCCGCCGCGCCGGGGTTCTCCTACATGGCCCCCCACCATCAGGGCCCGGCTTTCGGCGCCGAGGCGGCCGCGGGCGCCTTCGGCTTCGGCGGCGGGTACGGCGGCGACGGGGGCGGCGCGGGGCAGCTCGGCGTGTTCGGGCTCGAGCCGCCTCTGCCGCCGCCGCCGCACGGCCTGCTGGCTGCCGCAGCGGGCGGCGGCGGGGCGCTGCCGCAGGGGTCATCGAGGATGGTGTCCGGGCTGCTGGGGACCCTGCAGGCGGAGCTGGGGCGGATGACCGCCAAGGAGATCATGGACGCCAAGGCGCTGGCGGCCTCGCGCAGCCACAGCGAGGCCGAGCGCCGCCGCCGCCAGCGCATCAACAGCCACCTCGCCAGGCTCCGCAGCCTCCTCCCCAACACCACCAAGGTGATGCACGATCAGGTTACCTAGTATGCACCTATGCATATGTGATCGATCGTCACAATCACCTGCATGGACAGCCCTCTTGCTAACTGCGTGCAGATCGACACTTAGCTTCGTCGCGCGTTCTTCATGGCCAAACCCTAGAACATGGCGGCCCTGCAGCGACGCGCGATCCATCGATCCGCTTGGCTTCCTCGCCCGCCGTTCAATTCAGATCCAGCAAACGATAACAAGATCGCCATGGCTGCTTAGAGGAACTATATATATTCAAGCACACATACATCTAAGATAAGCTAAGAACGCAGGGAGCACAAGAAGTATCTAGCCGAGCTTACCTACCTGAATAGCTAGCCAGTTTCTCTCGACACTCCCTAGTGACACTGGCCGGCAGGCTCTCCAGCTATAAATCCCCCACTCGTAGCATGATTACACGCTTGAAGTTAAACCCCCTTTTCTTAATCCCCTCTCCTTATCTCTAATTTCCTCCCTGACCAATTAATGCCACATATTCACAACAATCACATATACTACTATATACCATGCATGATGGTACGCACATGACTTTCATTTGACAGGATCTAGGCAATCCCTACAAAAGTGTGGTAAAATGCAGGGTGTTACTAGGTTAGGACAAAGGAGACGACAAAGACCAAGCGAGAAAAGCACTCCCATGTAGCCTTGTAGAGGAGGATCGGAGGCGGCAGCAGCGGCGGCGGCGGCGGCTGACATGGCAGCTAGCTAGCAAAAAATGGCGCAGAAGCCTCTGGGGTCGTGGGAGACCGAGCCCTCATCTCCCTCCCCTGCTGCTGCGCTCTCTCCTGCCGTCCTGCGGGGGAAGGGAGATCGAGCGGCGGCCCGTGCAAGACAAGCGCGCACGCTCGTGTCAGAGCTCATCAGGCAGGCCCCCAAAAGCGGCAGGGCCGGCCGGCCGCCCCCGCGCATGCAAAGGCTGCACCCACGCGCGCGATTTTTGTAGCTTTTCCTCCATGCTCGCATGCTCTCGCGCCACTCGATCGCCACTGCCTCCGGCCTTCCTCTCTCCTACCTCCACAACACCTGCAGCCAGCCAGCAAGCAGCCTAGCTACTCGCAGTACTGTAGCAATCATGCTCGCATGCATCGGGAGCTAGCTCGATTTGATTGGTTGATTCAAGCGGCTAATGATGCCTCTGATGATCTCTTCTTCTGTTTCCTTCGTGTTGTGTGTTGTTGCCTTGTTGGTTGGTTTGATATGGGCGTCGTCGTTGTTGGTGCTGCTGCAGACGGACAAGGCGTCGCTGCTGGCCAAGGTGATCGAGCACGTCAAGGAGCTGAAGCGGCAGACGTCGGCGGTGCTGGGCGCCGCGGGGGAGGGCGAGGGGGAGGAGGCGGCGGCGCGGCAGCACCTGCTGCTGCCGACGGAGTCCGACGAGCTGGCGGTGGACGCGGGGAAGGACGGCGAGGGGAGGCTCGTCGTGCGGGCGTCGCTGTGCTGCGAGGACCGCGCGGGGCTCATCCCGGACATCGCCCGCGCGCTCGCCGCGCTCCGCCTCCGCGCGCGCCGCGCCGAGATCGCCACGCTCGGCGGCCGCGTCCGCAACGTGCTCCTCATCACCACCGCCGACGACGACGAGGATGAGGAAGGGCACGGCGGCCAAGGGGACGACGACGACGAGGACGGAGGCGACGGCGGTGACGCCGCCGCCGCAGACGGGTGCGCACGCGCCAGCTCCCACCACCGGAGGCACGAGCTCGTCGCGTCGATCCAGGAGGCGCTGCGCGGCGTCATGGACCGCAAGACGGCGAGCAGCGACACGTCCTCGTCTAGCGGCGGCGGGAGCATCAAGAGGCAGCGCATGAGCGGCGCGCACGAGCAAGGTTCGCTCTAGTGCGGTAACTCGATCTAGCTAGTAGCAAGCTAGCTACTAGCTCCATGCCTCCCTCCATGCTAGCATGAAATATGCAAGCATGCTTCCATGGCTAGCTACTAGATAGCTAATGAAACTCATCTCAAGCTAATTGGTATAGTAATGAAACTATAGTCACTCCAAACTTATTAGATGATGGATCGAGATGCCTCTTCTTTTTTTGCTGCTATGGTAATGGTAGAAGAGAGGGAGAGTTTTATGGATCCCTTATATATGTTTGTGTGCTTTTTTTTTTTTACTTCGCGTATGTATCGGGGAGAGAGGGGGGAATTCGAGAGGTTATTACTGATAAACCTCTGATAAAATTGGGGTGATAAGAGGGTGTACATGTATAATCTCTGGGGTATAATGGAAGATGGAATTGGTGGGCCGCTGGTCATTTCTTCACTTTTCAATCATGTTGTTGTTTGCATCCCTTGGCAATACATTTGCATGCTAATTTTATCCCTTTTGTTACCGGCAACTGGCTCACATGCTGTGGTATTAATTATGATTAGTTTTCTCCAGAACTCATGCTAGCTCACAAAGTTTCCTAATTAAGTATGTGCTAACTGTATCGGTGCTATATGCTGCATTCTTTTCTCCCATGTATTCATCTTCTATGGACGAGTGAGTGACCTTTTTACCCTGGCATCAATGTATCTAATAATACCAAAGATCTAGTGCTAGATTTATGCACTATGCATGCTATTGTTAATATTACCATCATGCTGGGCGATCTATATCGATATATATTAATTCCATGTCTTCTCATAGTCTCACAACACTGAATTTGAGCCCTATTTGGACAAGATACTATCACCGTAAGTGTTTAGGAGTAGAGCACATTCCTTCCTACAGCAAAAAAGTTTATGCATTCCAAAGTGATCCTACATAGGGTTTTAAAATGGAAGGGGAGGACTAAAGCAACATTAAAGGGTACTGAAATTATATGTTACATTCCATGCATGTACGTACATGTTATATATTGACATTTATTTTCATAAGCAACAACTAGCTGGTCTAGTACAATGTAGTCTACTACTACGTACTGCGGTGAGAGATTGCAAAAAAAATTGCAAAGTTTCTAGTGCTAGTCATCATGCGATTACAAAAGGTTTGTAAAGTCCACTTCCACTTTCCACGGTAATCAAGAGTTAGAGATTTGAGTTGAATTAATTTATCTTGAAAGAATATGGATTGATGGATAGGATATGCATGGGTGGTCGTCGTATAATCCAATTAAGATTTCACACAGATTTAGTTTATATCATAGAGGTATAGATTTATGTAAATGATATAAAATTGTTTGACTATAATAATATTCTTCCAAAAGATTTTAGTTGCAATGCAAATGGAAGATGACTAATTCTATTTTATAAAATAAATTCTGAGATAAAAGGTGTTGTTATGTACACTAAAACATAAACTGAGTACGTGACATATGGCAACGCTATTTGGAATTTCAATGGCACTCCTTATTCGATATAGCTGTATGAAGTATATATTGTTACAACCTTATTGATGGTGGATGTATCATCATGGATGAAAATATGTATGCCTTGTCAACCTTGTTGCAAAACTGCTAATGTTCTCTATAGCAAATATATCACACAGATAGGAGTTAGCCAAAGACAAGAAGCGGGGTTGGAGCTAGGCCCCTTTATCGATCAGGAGTTAGCCAGCCCTGACAAAATTTTACAATTGCTTAAGAAAACACAGTTCATTCTTAAGATTGACCCCTATATACCATTTTAATGGAGCTGACCCAACGTCGCTCTTCCGTCTGTCTCGCCCCTAACAAGAAGTCTAGTTAACCCCCTCCTAAAAAGGATATTTTCGATATATTTAAAATAAGACTTTAAGTTTCAGTAATATTAGCTTGATGCATGGTTTGCAGAAGCTATTCTAGCTAACTTGATTTTAAGGACTCCAATCTAGACCTTGCTCCATCTAGCTATTGCTGATCGATGAAGGGACATAAGGACCACGCTATATATATATATATATATATATATATATATATATATATATATATATATATATATATATATATATATCCTGGATCCTTTCTTGTCTTGAGAAGCTAGCTTCTCTCACCTTGTACATCAATTTGTTTTCTCGTTTATTTTTGTTTTGGGTTTTCTTCCATCAAGCAAGCTAGAGACTAGAGAGAGAGCTAACAGCAGGGTAGTGCACTTGTATGCAACGAGAACATGGGACAAAACTAGAAGCCGGCAGCAGGCTCCAAAAGGTGAAAAAGGGCTTGTGCATGTGCTGTGTTTTGCTACGCTGGAGAAGGGCAAGGCCCCAGCAGCAGCACGCAGCACGGGCCGGCCGGGCGCATGAAGCAAGGTGGGCCATGGCTTTCCACTTGCATGTCTGCACGCACGGCCCCACCCGCCCATATGATTGCCACCCCCTTCATGATTACTATCACAGTGGAGCTTTGTCTGATCCCACCTGGGAACAGTGCTAATTGAGACATGTGAAGGATCATTATTATTGACGTGAAACAATGTGGATGGAGCCTTTTGGGGCGAGAGGAGTTGGTTAAATTAATGAGGTAAAGCGTGGAGTTAATAAGTAATGTTCTCCTTTTGTTTAAAAAGTTGGGAAAGTTCGATAAAAGAAGCTGGGAAAGTCGGACTAAAAAGGCAGCAATTTTTTAGTATGCTGTTCGGATGTACATCGTAAGCTATTCAACTTATTTTTTTAACGGAGTTATAGAAATGTTCAACTAAAATCTTTATTGTTAGCACAATGTTTGCATCAACGTATCTAGTCTACTCCAAACCCAAGACTTCATCTCATATGCAATGCTACCTTCCCCACTATCAATTGCTACACATTATATTGTTTCCATGTTCAAGCCGCGGCCTTTGCCTTCATTCCCATGTGTGTTCTCCTCCTCCTTCACCTCGTCCAAGCGCTATATGTATTACCTGTCCCACGTTGTTACCGTGGACCTTAGCGAGGTAGATGTAGCTAGAGAATTTTAGTATGTTATTTTTCAAAAGCTATAATATTTGTGGATGGTTTTGTGTGTAACACATTAAAATGGTAAAATTATAAGAATTCTAGGCTTCATAATTTTGTCGATGAGAAGACCTTTCATATCTACAAGACTACAACTTCTTATTCTTACTAGGACAGGTTTAGGGGTGTCACTAGAGTGAAGAAAAAAACATTCAGCATATATTACTTTTTAAGTTAAACTCAGGTTTCAATCCTCATTTCACTAAAGCTATACCTGAATTATTTAAACCAACAGCAAGTGTCAATTAATTGAGTGCAAGCAACTGAAATGAAAAATTGTACCGCACATCAGTATCCTAAAAAAAAAGCAAGGATCAAACTGTTTCCTCATAAAACAGGACCATTTTGGAAACAAGAAAAACGTCAACAGAGGAGCGAGTTGTTTGCCACAAAATTTCTACAAATTATCCGAGTCCGAAATGGATTTATTTGAAGTCCAATAAGTTTCATCTAGTTATTAGAGCAAACCGCGAAGGCAAATTCGACGAAAAGCCTAGGCCGCTCCAGCAGACACCAAGGGCACAATTGTAATCTGACACGTGCCTTACTATTATCTTTTTTTTAGGGGGCATCTTCAAGTTTCACTTGTTTCAGTGACTGAACGGAGCAAAAAAAAAATCTGAGAGGACCAGTGGCCCAGAAGCCGCACCGCCGAGTGGCCGAACAGGTGGAACTTCGCGACGTCAGCCAAATTACCGGGCCACAAATATTCTCCGTGCTCCTCCTAGCGGCACGTCGGCCGGCCCACGGAGCACCACCACCGCGAGAGCAGAGCTCGGACCCAAAGATTCAGAGGCCAGCAGGCTCTGATCTCCTCCGAATTCCCCCGAGGCGCGGGCGACGGCGGTCGGCGACATGGCGGTCGCTGTGCCCAGCCGTGTCGCGCTCTCGGCGGCGAGCCGCTTCCCCAATCGTCACGCGGTGGCAGGTGCTCCGTCTCTCTCTCTCTCTCTCTCTCTCTCTCTCTCTCTCTCTCTCTCTCTCTCTCTCTCTCCCGGTTCTTGGCTCCTCGTTTGTCTGTTTGTTGGATGCGATTTTGGGGAGTAAGTAGTTAGTACCTTTCGGGGTCCGTAATGGATAAGGTTGATATGGCAAGTAGAGGTTCGTGATATCCACGCCGTTCGGGTGGGGATTCCAATTGGAGTATGATGAGTCCCGACTATTGCGGTTTTGCAAGAATTTTGCCGTTATTGCTAAGTTTGGGAGGGGGAAATCCTTCATTTCGTGGTGCGGAATGGCCGCCTGGAGCTGGCAAGAGGAAGGGGACTTGTGTATCCTCAAATCGTTGCCTCTTTTGTGGTTAGTGGCAAGAATAATTGTGGAAGGTGAAAGCTTACCTTCAGTATTATTCTCCATCAGCTAGCCTTTGCTTCCCTGTTTGATTGCTTCAGCAAGCTTTTGTCATGGAAAAGAGTCATGGACTGTGTTTCTACTACTGCACTTGTCCACTTTTTCAAGAACACGCAAGTGATTTGTATGTCTTCAGTTTCCAGATTATGTAGGTGTTAGCAACCACATGAGGGTGGTAGAAGACTGACAATTGTTAGAATGCATCATTGGTCCATTTACAAGAAAGCAAGAAAGCAAACACCAACTGCAGTAGCAAACACCAACTGCAGTTACAAACCAATATCTAAGACACACTTTACTTCAAATGAGTAAGATGATGATTGAATCAACACCTCATGTCCTCACCTGAAACATTTGGAACTCTTATTCTAGCATCAACCGAGTGTGATCTCAACCTTATGGGCTTGTCTATTGTTGCATGACCGTGAAGCTATACTCCAGATTGGTTCATTTATTTTTAGCCCTGAGACACAAATGTGCGATTGAGAAGTGTGCTAGATATATGACGACTTCCAGTTTGATGAAAAAAATATTTATTTTCCTGGACCATGATTACTCTTGAATGATTGTTGGTATAATTGTTCGTGCTCCTTTTTTTTTGTATCCTGCAGGCGATAGATCGTGCATTTACAAGGGAAGGTGCCAAAGTCATGCGATCCCTATGGCTCTGTCAGCAGCTGCACCAGGCAAAGGCGGTGTGCTTGATCGGCCAGTAGAGAAAACTACTCCTGGTCGTCAGTCTGAATTTGATGTGAAGTAAGTGTAAATTCTAGAAATGGAGTGATCTGAATTTTGCATTGTCTGGGTTATACTCTTGATCTAAAATTAGCTGATCAAGCACAAATACATTATTAAGTGGCTCCAGACAGATAACAGTTTCAGCTACTGTGAGTTCATTTCACTGTTGTTAATGTGACACTTTCCAGTTTATTCATTAACAAAGAACATGTAATCCAGAGACACTGAAAGGTTGGGGAGTACCCCCCAACTTAATTTGATAGCTGCACATATGTTTCTCTTATTTCCATGTGCAAGTTCCTTTGCTTGTCCAGTAACTTGTTTTTGATATTGTCATGGACTCATGGTTATGTCATCGCTCATTGCTGAGTCAATTTCAGCTCCATTGCAAATATAGTGGTGTATTTGATGGCTTCAAGTGTTCTTGAAATGACCTTTCTTGTTTCTTTTTTTTTTGCATTTTTCTGCTTTAGTGGAGAGAAATAAAATTTTGGGGCAACTATTACCTGGTGCTACAATTGGAAGGTATATATAGGGTTTCTTGTAGTCTCGGGTGTTCTGACACTTAGTCATGCGGTTTTAATGTTGGATGTTGTCAAGGGCGTTAGACCCTCGGGTAGCTGGACCTCGGCTACGTAGCTCGTAGCCTCGATCCGTCTTCTCCGGCGAGGTTAATCCTCTGCCGCAGGCTTGGTTGAAGAGAGGATGGAGATTAGATTGGTAATATCTTTTTTTCTTCCCCCTCCAAATGTCTGTTACAGGAATATATATGGCCATCGGCCTCAACCAACCGGAGCAACATGCTCCTTTAATTTAGGAACTAATAATAGAAAGCTATTTCTAATTTCCAACTCAGCCCCTAGCGGTGATCTCGCCCAGCGCGTCCTCGTGCGCGCCCACCGCGCGTTCTGCGCGCTCCGCGTCGCGGCGTATGTCACGGGCTCGTCGGCGCCTGGAATACGCGCGCCCGACCATGACAGATGTGAGCAGGCAACCTTATTTTATTTATTTTGCAAAGACATTCCATGTTTTACCTCAACGATGTGGGTTGGATATTCAGATTCCTGATAAAGAAAGTTCCTAAAATTTGCAGTTGTTGTAGATAGCTTTTTCTCCTAAACTCTGTAGATATTGGTTGTTCACCATGAGCATCAGTACATAGAAGTAGTTTCTTGGTAGGGCTTTATTTACTTTGAAATTAAAGAACATGCAGTAGTGCCCCCAGGCCCCGGGCTGGGGGTGCTGCAGCCCGGGTCTGGTCCAAAAAACTTCTAGTATTTCCAAATTCCAAGTGCAAATCAGCTTACATATCTTCCAAACAGCCTTAGTATTTTTTCATATAAGATCATTTTTCATTGGACCAGCCCTGGCCCAACTGTGATTCTGGATCTGCCCCTGAGAACATGTGTCTTGAACATGACATATGGCTCCATATTATTGTTCGACACTTTAGGTCACCTTCTTCCATCCCAAGTGCCTATACCTTTGGATATGGCTTGTTTCATCATTATTGTTTGTGAGCTTATATCAATTACACTTCACGACACTGCAGTTTCTATTATTGTATATGGTATATTGGCACATATATGCTTAGTAAGAAAATTTTACCGTACGCACCGACTACCTTATTGATAGCTTATATTCCTATCATTTTTCAGGCTATCTAAAATGATGTCATTGAGCTTGAAACATCATAAAACAGTTACTATAAACATTGGCTCTACACTTGATTGCACACTTGGAAGCTGTGTGATGACCAAATTGTTCTGCTCTGCAGGAAAAAGCGCAAGATGACGCCCCCATACCGCGTCATCCTGCACAACGACAACTACAACAGGCGTGAGTACGTCGTCCAGGTCCTGATGAAAGTGATCCCGGGGATGACCGTGGACAACGCTGTGAACATCATGCAGGAGGCGCACGTGAACGGGCTCTCGGTGGTGATCGTCTGCTCCCAGTCCGAGGCCGAGGAGCACTGCACGTCGCTCAGGGGCAACGGCCTGCGGAGCTCGATTGAGCCCGCTAGCGGTGGCTGCTGAGAACGGGTGCTGATGTTTCGCCGCGTATATTTTGTAAATACACTACGTCAGAAGATAAGCTGAAATGGGTTGCGGGCAGGTGCCGGTGCTGCGAAGCGGAATACCGCTTGGGTAGGTGTAAATCTTGTAATGGTGCCCTGTAGACATAGCGTTTTGGGTTATGATGATTCATGAAACATTTTTGTTACGCTCTTCCTCTGTTATTGGGCAGTTGCTCACTGTTTTGCTGTTGCTGCTACGGAAGCGAATGTATGTGTGCGGCTGTTGCTCCCTCTTTTGCTGTAGCTTCCGTGTGCCAGGTTGGTGGATGCGGCCTGCGGCTGCCGGCCCGAGTGCGTTGCCCGTCCGATGGGCCATGCGCGCGGGGGATGGACGGATGGTGGTGGACTGAGCCGTGGGTCGGCCGCCAGCCCGTGGTCCCGCCCGTCATCCATCCCGCGTGGGCCGTTTGCCGGGTCGGTGCCCATGGGCTGCGCGGGCTCCTCGTAGCCGTTCGAATCCCGCGATCCGGCGTTCACCGTGCGCTAGCCGTAGCCGTGTACAGCAGCAGCCTTGCGACAGTAGTCACGGTCGCTCACTGAAGCATATGAGATTCGCTAGCCGTCTATTTATCCCACGCGCGGATGGAGGGCAATGGATCGTAAAAGAGGGCACTGTTGATCTTCCTCCTCCAGCTTATACGGTGGTGATGGCCGCTGGATTAGAGGGTGTTGCCGGGACACCGGTGGTCACCGGCGGCCTTAGAAGAGGGGATGGGTGGAAGGGAAGACCGGCGGCTTGATAACCACTGGGTCAGGGACCAAACGGGGAAGCTAGATCAGAGGTGATAAGCGACGGTCGCGGCGGAGAGCGGTGACGGTGGAGGCAGCGTCGGAGCGGGGAGACAGGGGAAGGTGGGAAGGCTCGGCGTCTGCTCTCGTGTTCCTTATTACTCGGTGCCGTCGTGAACTTAGAAGCACATGGAGAGGCGCTTCAAGCTGTTATTTTTTTAACGACTACAGATGCGAGTAATTTACTAGATATACATATATATACTACAGTACTCCGTGTGTGTTATCTTATTAACACAGCTAGGCAATCCGAAGCATGTTATTTCTAATGGCTATTGCTGCCTATAATGATTAGTCTACAAAATGGATCGATGGTCAGATGGTTTGCTCTCTTTTTATTTTCTTTGAGATTATTAGGATTTCTCTCCCTTTCTAATGCGTCTCGTGGGGGATTGATATAAGTCCTCAAAAGGATTCTCCACCTATTAACAATAACCATCTCACCTTGTCACACGCGACGATGATGGCAGAGCTCCACGACGCTTATGAGTAACATAAGACTGTCTCCAACAATGAGAACCCAGATAGAACACCTATTCTCTAGTTTGGGTCATGCATAGAAAAAGGATCCCCACCCAAAACTTGCCATTCTCTAACAGAGAAGGCAAATCAGCATGACGCAAATCTCTTCCCTGTCTGCAGCCATGGCACCCCGCCCTCCAATCCCGATCCGCCCGCCGCCGCCCATGTCCGTCCGCCACGCGCCGCACCTCCGACTGGCCATGCTCTACCTCCTCGACCCCGGCGGCAAGGGGGAGCTCGACCCCGGCCCGGCCATAGGGGAGCTCGACCCGCCGGCCATGGCGAGCTCGGCCCCGGCCCTTCCATGAGGGAGCTCGCCCTCGGTCAGGCCATGGGGGAGCTCGACCCCGGTCCGGCCATGGGGGAGCTCGATCCGGGCGGCTAGGGGGACCTCGCCGAGGTGGCCGCGACCCGCCGCGGACCCACCTCGCTCCGACGCGGCGGCTCCTCGCTGATTCGGCCGCTGCTCGCCGCCGGCTCCTCCTCGCCTCGCCCCGCTCCCCACCGCTCCCGCCTTGCCGGCGCTCCACACCTCGCCGTCGTTGGCCGAGCCCCGCCACGGTCCCTCCTGGCCACGGCAGCAGCTCCCTGTCGCGGGCCCACCTCCTGCGCGGCTTCGATTCGGGTCGAGGAGAGAGAGAGGCGCAAATTTGCCTGCCCTCTTCCCGGGACGCAAAATGGGTCTCCCCTTTGCCTACTCTGTTGGAGGGTATTTTTTGACTGCGGAATACCCATTTTAGGTATGGGTAACGTGATGCCTCTCCTGTTGGAGATAGCCTAAGTAGAGATGTACTCCCTCATTTATTTTCTTTTGGAATCCAAATACGCCTACTGATAATTTCAGAGTGTGTGTGTATGCGAAATTTGAATCTATTGGGTCAACTCATCCAGATGCAAAGTTTAACATCTTTCAAATTCTAATAGGCGCCACATAAACAATAGAATGGAGCAGCGTTTCGTACCCGCTTTACCAACTGCATTTTCACGTACTGCAGCATCGACATTTGCCACTGCTCCCACGCACGCACGCTCACCTGCCGCCGCATTTGATGCAGCAGGCGCTCGATAGATCCTCCGGCGACCAGTGTCCAGCTGAATTAAGCAGCGGCCATACCGGCCTAGATCTCTAGGAAAATGAAGATGAGCCTGCATCCCCTTGCCGTGCCGACATCGACTCATCGATCCCCGGAATGTCGTCTCAAGATCCATCAGAAAAGATGGCTGCTCCGACTTAATTCTGAAGCCTGAACGTGCATTGGTGTATACGCGTCAGATCATCCAACAGCATAGATAGAACCCAGATGATGATGCAGGAACAGCCAGTGGTAATCAATAAGGGCATGCACACGCATCCGGGCGGCGGGCCGACGCGCACGTCGCGATGTCGACCCGAGGAAGCCGCTGGCGGCCGGTGGCGGCGCAGCTCCGACGTTGCCAGCTGCTAGCTGCTGCCGGCCGCCTTGGGGACGGGACGGCGCCACGCACGGCACGCCTGAGGTTCTCTTCTCTCTGCTCGTAACGTTCGATCAGCCGACCTGCCGGTGCCGAGGCAGGTACGTTACATCACATCTCCGATCTCCCCAATAGAATATGCAGATCAGCTTGCACTAGTAGCTGACTAGCTGTGCGTCTGCCGCCTGTGTGCTTTGCTTATCCGCCAATTTCGCCGACACCCAAGATCAAGATCAGATATTCAGATCTCTGCGAGACAGGTGCTGGCGTGCTTGACCGGGCAAACATGAAGACGAGTTCCTGGCGCAGCTCTTTTGCGCGTTGCCGCGAGATACTCCGAGTCTCCAATCCTAGGCTCCTAGTTACACATGGAATGCAAACTTCAACTGTACTTTAAATACAGTAACACAAGCTGCAAAAGAGGAGGGGTTTGTAGGTTCAGAAGGCCATGACATTGTGGAGGGAAGGGATCGACATTGCAGGAAAAGATGTTGTGATGATTATTCATCCACATTTTGTGAGCACAAAGCACAAGAAGAGCTATGACAACCCCTCCAAAGCGAGGAAAAAACTTGAGAACAAATCCAACGAGGAATAATAAAGTTCCTGATATTATTGAATATTTTTTTGGGAAATAAAAGATATTATTGAAAAAAACCGACCCCGGTCCTTTCCTGGTAGGGAGCGGTGGCGACAATCTTGTGTGGCTACTACTCACTGGCCAGCAAACATGCAAATTGCCACAGATGTTTCTAGCAGCGCACGCTCTGCAGGAATTTGCGGCGCCCGTGGCCTCATCATCATCATCATCATCATCATCATCTCTCTCTATGTGCGTTTATTGTAAACGGATAAAATATCTCGATCGGCCCCGGCAAACTCCTGACGAAGAGATCGGGTACACGACAAAAGTTTGGGAGCCAGTCATGAAAGGAAGATGACGCGAACAGTGTTTGAACAGTCGGTTGCCAAGGCCCCAGCTGTTGAAGACAAATGCATGCTCAGAGCTCGCTCGCACGTCTGTCAGTCTATCACTTTGCTGTTTGGATCGAATGTGCCACCGAAACAGAGAAGAAACCCAGAATCAGCGCAGCCGCATATTTTAGTAACCTTTCTAAAATCTACTCTCTAAATCATCATTTAGAGATTCATTTGAGTAAAAGTCGTTTTTTATATCTTTATATTCTCCAATAACTTTCTTATATCTTGTGCGTAATCTTTTCCGCCTCAAAACCCAACCGGACGAAGACAACCCAACGCTAGTCGGGGGTGCTAGGGTGCAGCTACGCGACAAGGCGCTGTACCTCGAGTACACGACCCCGAGTAGCTTGTCCGGGTGGCGCTCTCAATGGTTCTACATCGGGAACCATCAGCCTAGCCTCCCCGGACGAGACAACTCCCCGTCCCGGCGCCAAGAGTGTTGGCTGAAGAAGCTGACAGAAGAGCAACACCACGATATCCCTGAGTTGATGAAGCGGATCAAGGCCCTAAAGGACAAGGGCGTTACTAGGGAGTCCGTGGCGTACTCGTTTATCGAGCGACGCATCTAGCCCCTCCAGCAACGCATACACCTTGGTTTTGAGTACCAAGGGCTTCAGAACCCATCACGGATGGCCAGGGATGTGCCATCCGTCTAGGAGATCATGCGCCGGGTTACCGGCATGTTCACGGGGGTAAACTCGGAGCCCTACATTCCAAGGCTCTTCGGCGCGGGCAACTCACCGGACACGATAAGTAGTTTACTCGAGTACCTTTTTGGTGTAGTCGTCTTGATTTGCCACTTATTGATAGCTTTTTCTTGAATGTAGGTCAACTTGGAGCGGTTCAGGTCTGACCCACCTGAGCCGATCTTTGAAGAGCCAGCCCAAGATCCGCCTACCGATAAGGCCGCGGGAGATGCTGCAGCTGACCCGCCACGCCCACAACGAGTGGCGACGTGGAAGCGGAGGGCCGCTGCGGTTGTAGACACAGCAACCAGTCGCCAGACTCCGTGAGTAGGCTTAACTCCTTGGCTGCTTGATCTTGTCGTATATCCATGAGTACTTAGTTGCTTTGATCCTGTAGTGGGACTGAGGAAAACCCCGAGCCCCCGGGGGAAGCGGTAGTCGGAGAGATTGGGGAGAGGAGTCCGACAGCGGAGCAATCGCCGCCCTCGACTATCAAGCCGGCCTCTCTCCGTTCCGGAAATAAGATTGCGCCACGAGGGCTGGTGGTACCCACGGTGCTCCCCCTCAGGAAATTCGCTAGGTTAGTAACTAGAATTGATTTATTGTCGCATTTTGTGTTAGCTTCGAGTACTAACACAACTTTGCAAGAAGTCGGAGACTCCCAGGCCGGCGTCCTCCAGCTCCGCCCAGACCGGCACGGGTGAAAACACGCTGCCGAGAGAGCCTGCGGCAGCGAGTACCACCGTGCCTCCAATCGTCGGGGATGTGCCGGCGGCGGTCGAAGGAGAAAACCTCGAGCCCTCGGCGAATCCCCCCGGGACTACTCCCGGGCCAGCCCCTGAGGAAGGAGCTCGGACCATCCAGCAGGCGGTCGCGAGTACCCTGGGCCAGCAGGATGCCCCGGAGAGTTCTCGGGCACAGCAGCAACAGGAGATCCCGGAAAACTCCTGGGTACCAGAGCAGCGAGAGGTCGAGGGAGGAGAAGTCCCCCAGCCGAATGCCGAACTCTTCGAGGATCCACTGCTGGAGCCGGAAAGGGTCTTGCTCATGCTCGAGCTGAGCCGCCGCTTCACGGATTATACCAAGGTATGTAGTCGAGTAGTCCTGTAGGACTAAAATCCTCTTGTAGAGGCGTATTGACTTGTTGGTTTCCTTTATGTAGAGCCTCATTGAGCGATCAAAGGAGAAGTCCGCCCTGATCGGTGACGTGTTGCCGCGTACCCACAAGGCGGAGGACGAACAGGAGGCGGAGAAGGCCAAGAACGCCAAGCACGATCAGCAGTGCAAGCACAATCTGGCGATCAGGAAGGTCAAGGACTTGACCACCCAGAAAGAGGGTAAGTAGTTTGCTCCTTATGCTCGAGTAGTGTTGTCTGTCTGTTTTTCTTCTGAGTTGCGTACGTGTACCTTTTCCCAGAGTACGCTCAAATTGAAAGAGCTTTAACTGACTGGAAGTGTGACATATACGAGCTTATAGAAGAGAAGGAACAACTAAAGAAGGCGCTGGAAGAGCTCTAGCTCAAGTACTCGGACCTGGATGAAGAGCACAAGGTTGTGACTCGCCAGCTGCAGGATGCTGACAAGCAACTCGCGACGGATATGGAACGGATCCAGACCATGGCCCGAGACAAGGAACGCAAAGAGAAGGAGCTCAACCTACTCGGGATGGCAGCTCACCAGTTGTGCGAGTTTGTCAATCCGACGCCAGATGGCCGCTCGCTTGTGCAACGCTTGGTTGATGCTCCGACAAGCATCGCAGGGTACGCACCCGGCACGACTAAGGTTGTTCTCGCACATGCACTTGCGGTGGTGAAGTCATACTTCGCAGCCATGGATGTTCGCCCATTCGCTGAAGGCGTCTCCGGAGAGTGCACCGAGGAGCAGTTCGCTGAGTACCACAACAAGGTGAAGGACGTAGCTCACCCGATTGTTGATGACCTTTCGCTCTTCTGAGCTTTAAAATTGTGTCTGTTTTGTAAGAAAACAACAATTATTTATGTAATATATTGGTGCTTGTTTGATTGTTGTTTTCTATGCCAACTCATAGAGTTGTCATGTTGAAACGTAATCATGTAAGCCCTTGGAGTACGTTAGTCCTGGAGTAGAATTACCCTGAAAGCAACGTTTCAGTTGGTGAACTGTGTACTGGACGGTACTTCTATATAGAGTCGTGTTCATAGAACCTCTGTTTATAGGTGTAGGAACCTCTTCGACTTTACCCTATAAGACCTTGCTCCGTAGCTTGACTAAGCTGTAGAGGGAGGTAGTCGGAAGAAATGCTTAATGCGTTCATGAGGGTAGCCTAGTAGGCTTTTGATTGGTTAATCGTGACAGAAGGTACTTGTGGCGTAGCCCCGGAGTGTTTTCCGAGGATTAGAGTATATTAGCGTATTGAAATAACTCGTGGTGACAGCCCCCGAGTAGACTCAATGTTGGTAAGGAAATAATAGACAATAGTCATTTGGGGAACCGAAACAACCATGTATTATTAGACAGTGTTGCACTGTAGCTGACAGGTTTTGTACAGGTTTCTTAGGCATAGAAACAACGTAGGTGTTCGATGTTCCAAGAATTTGGAACTTCCTGGCCATCAGAGTACTGTAGTCGATACGACCCTGGCCTTGTGACCTTCGTGACGATGAAGGGTCCTTCCCATCTAGAGTTGAGCTTATGGACCCAGTCTCAACTTGGATGCGGTGGAGGACCAAGTCTCCAACGTTGAAGGATCTTTCTTGGTTGTTGCATTCATGGTACCGTTGAACGCCTTGTAGATGCCGAGCTGATCGAAGCAAAGCGTTGCATCTGATTTCTTTAGTGCAGTCGAGTTGCAGATGTCTTGCCTCGTCAGCTTCTCCTTTCTCATACATCTCCAGTCTAGGTGATTCCCACATGATGCCATCTGGAAGAATTGCTTCTGACCCATAAACGAGAAAGAAAGGTGGCTTTACTCGGTTGAGTACGAAGCTCCTAGACGACTGTGGGTAACTCGTGAATCCACTTGCCTCCCTTTTTGCTGTTCTCATCATAGAGTCTTTTCTTGAGCCTGTCAAGGATAAAACCGTGAGTGCGCTCCACTTGGCCATTGGCCCTCGGTTGAGCCATCGAAACATACTTGACCTCGATGCCGCTTCGTTCGCAGAAATCCCAGAACTCGTGTGATGTGAAATTGGACCCCAGATCGGTGATGATTTTATGAGGGAAACCAAAACGGTGGAGTATGCCACAAATGAAAGTAACTACTCTATCCACCATCAGTGTTGTTATTGGCTTGTACTTGATCCATTTGGTGAATTTGTTGATAGCCACCAACACGTGAGTAAAACTTCCTGGCACTGTTGTCAGTGGACTGATCATGTCGAGGCCCCAACAGGCCAATGACCAAGAAGGTGGTATGGTGATCAACTTGTGGGCAGGGACATGAGCTTGTTTACCGAAGAATTGAAACTTGGTGCATTAGCGAACGAGATCTTCGGCATCTGCCAAAGCCGTAGGCCAATAAAACCCGGACCTGAAGACCTTCCGACTAGTGTACGGGAGGCTGCATGATTGCCGCATGCGCCCTCATAAATTTCCTCCAAGATTTTCTGCCCTTCTGCAGTAGTTACGCACATCATGAGTACCCCTGTTGCTGATCCACGCTTGTAGAGCTTATCTCCCACCAGAACGTAACCCTTGCTTCGCCTAACTAGTCGGATAGCCTCGGCGCTCTTAGGGTCAACGTTAGGGGGAAGCTTCTTATCTTTAATCAAGTCGATGAATTGGGGACGCCAGTCCACATCGATCATCAAGACCTCTCGACTAGGCTCCACGGGACCCTGGTCGATGGTGCCTGGCTCTATTATGGGAATAGAGGGGTGATGGAGCTCGTGGACGAAAACTCTAGCCGGAACTTTAGGTCGTTCGGAGCCCAACTTTGAAAGTACATTTGCCCCAACGTTGTTGTCGCGGAGCACATAACGAATCTCGAGCCCCGAGAACTTGTTCTCAAGTGTGCGGATTAGTGCAACGTAGGCCTCCATGGTCTCCTTGTTGGTGTCCCACTCTTTGTTGCATTGTTGGACCACCAGCAAAGAGTCGCCGGAAATGAGTAGTCGCTTGATGCCAAGGGAGACGGCCAGGCGTAGTCCGTGCAGTAGTGCTTCGTACTCGGCTTCGTTGTTGGAGACCTTAAATAGTATTTGAAATATGTATTTAAGTTGCTCGCCAGTTGGACTGATGAATAGTACATGAGGGATCCGTCGAAGTACATGACCCAGTGCTCTGGCTGGTTAGCTGGAGTTGGTACTTCGTTTTCTTGCCACTCTGCCAAAAAATTGACTAGAGCTTGCGACTTGATGGTGGTGCGTGGCTTGAAGTCGATGTTGAGAGCACCCAGTTCCACTGCTCACTTAGAGATACGTCCAGTGGCATCTCGATTGTGGAGTATATCCGCCCATGGAAAGTTAGTGACAACTGATATTTTGTACTCATCGAAGTAGTGGCGAAGCTTTCTGGAGGTGATAAGTATAGCGTAGAGAAGTTTCTGAATCGAAGGGTAACGAACCTTTGACTCAGAAAGAACCTCGCTAACGAAATACACTGGTCGCTGCACGCCAAATGCATGGCCCTCCTCATTTTGTTCCACCATGATAGCTGTGCTAACTACGTGAGTAGTTGCAGCGATATAAAGTAGCAGGTTCTCACCTGGGTTCGGAGCCGTGAGGATGGGGGGCGATTGGAGGTGAGGCTTGAAATTTTCTAGTGCCTGCGCCGCTTCCTCGGTCCAAACGAAGTTATCCTGCCGCTTGAGGAGCTTGAAGAAGGGTAGACCCCGTACTCCAAGTCGAGAGATGAATCTGTTTAATGCCACCATGCAGCCGGTGAGCTTCTGCATGTCTTTGATCTTTTGTGGAGCCCCCATGCTTGTGATGGCGGTGATCTTTTCAGGGTTAGCCTCAATTCCTCGGTGACTGACAATGAAACCAAGAAGTTTCCCTTGGGGTATGCCGAAGACGCACTTAGTCGGGTTGAGCTTCCACTGAAATTTGCGCAGACTGTTGAAGGTTTCCTCGAGATCAGAGATAAACTCGTTAGGATTTCGGGTCTTGACGACTACGTCATCCACGTATGCTTCAACATTGCGGTGTAGCTGATCAGCAAGGCATAGCTGTATGGCCCGTTGGTAAGTTGCACCCGCGTTATTTAGCCCGAACGACATAGTCGTGTATGCGTAGGCACCGAATGGGGTGACAAACGCTGTCTTGATCTGATCTTCTTCTTTGAGGGAAATTTGGTGATAACCCGAGTAACAGTCAAGGAAAAAGAACAGAACGCAACTGGCGGTGGAGTCGATAACCTGATCGATAGGGGGAGCGCGAAAGGGTCTTTCGGGAAGTGCCTATTGAGATCGGTATAATTGACACACATCCTCCATTCGTTATTATTCTTTTTGAGAACAAGTACAAGGTTGGCTAGCCACTCCTAGTGGTACACCTCTTTGATGAAACCAGCCACGAGTAGTTTAGCTAGCTCTTTTTTGATGACTTGCCTCTTTTCTGGAGAGAAACAACGTAGTCGTTGCTTCCTCGGAGTGGCCTTAGGATCGACTTTTAGAGCATGCTTGATCAACTCCTTGGGCACACCTGGCATATCCGCTGGTTTCCACGTGAAAATATCTCGGTTAGCCCTAAGGAAGTTGACGAGCGCGAGTTGCTATTTCCTATCCAGGTGCCCGTCGGGGCGGTCTTGGACGAGTCACCCTCCTGGAGCTGGATGGTCTTGATGCCGAAGTCGAGATTTGGCTTCACCCTCAACTGGCTTGGCCTCTTGCTTGCTACCTACAGGTCTATCTCGGAGAGTTGTTGAGCGTTCGCGAGTACTTCGGATGAAGGCTCTGGCACGCGTGCGAAAGTAGCGTACTCGATCGCCTCTTGGTCGCAGTCGTAGGACTTTTCGATGTCGCCTCGAAGGGAGAGTACACCGTTGTTACCTGGCATTTTAAGAACCAAGCAGATGTAATGTGGCACCATCGTAAATTTGGCTAGGGCTGGCCTGCCAAGGATGGCGTGGTATGAGGATTCGATGTTCGTAACTTCGAACTTTATATACTCCGTACGGAAGTTGCCAGCCGTCCCGAAGGTAACTGGCAGTGTAACCGAGCCGATCGGTGTAGCCATGTTACCCGGGACGACCCCGAAGAACGGAGCTTTGCTGGGAGTCAGCATCTTGCCGATGTCCAGCTTCATCTTCTTTAGAGTACTCGGAAAGAGCAGGTTTAAACCATTCCCCCTGTCGATGAGTACTCGGGTCAGCGTAGAGCCCGCGACTACCGGGTCCACCACGAGCGGAAGCTTTCCCGGCTCGGAGAAGCTGGTCCACTGATCCTCCCTGGAGAAAGAGATCGAGACCTCGCTGTATCTCAAGGGACACGGCATGGCTGACTCAATTGACAGGATCTCGCGCCGAAATAACTTCTGCGTGTGCTTGGTGAGAATACCATCGTCGCCTCTGAAGATGATGTTGACGGTGTTAGTCGGGTGTTAGAAACCCGGAGGGCTAGTCTTGTCGTTGCCTTCGTCCCCCTTGTCCTTGTCTTTCTCCTCGTCATCTGGAGGAGAAGGTGCATTGAGACTCTTGCGAAGGACGCTGCACTGGAACATTGTGTGCTTGGCCTTTGGGTGCATCAGGCATTGCTTGTGGAGAATCTTCTCGTACTGATCCTGGAGCTTACCCGACTTCTTGCTGCGAGGGTTGCGCTCGACGTTGGCCACTTGATCCTCGGGCTTTCGCTTACGTGCGGCACCTGAGTTGTTGTACTGGCCCTTGTTGGAGCAGTTGTTGTTGTTGCCCTTGTCATTCTTGGGCTTGGGAAAACGCTCGTTCTCCTCGTCTTCTTGATCCGCCCATCGCTGCATCATGTCGCGGAGCTCGAGTATGGTAGTCGGGAGGTTGCTCCCGAACTCGCGGTACGTTTGCTTCATGGCCAGGCCGTTGCGGAAACAGTGGATGACCTCCTCGTCGGCGATGTTGGTGATGGTTGCGTGGGTGTCGAAGAAGCAGCGCGTGTACGACCTTAGGGTCTCGTTATCCTCCTGCTTGACCTGCGACAAGTCATGGCGAGTACCTACCCGGATCATGGAGCCCTGGAAGTTGTCGATGAAGACCTGCTTCAAGGCTTCCCAGGAGTTTGGCCGGAGAGTTTCCAGCCATGTAAGTGGCACGGTTTCCAGGGTCATCGGCAAATAGAGGGCTTTAGTCGAGTTAGAGCCCCCACTCACTTCAATGGCCACAGAGTAGCATCGCAGCCATTGCCGTGGATCATTTTTCCCAACGTACTTTGGGATGTTTGTGGGCTTGAAGTCCTTTGGGATCTCGCGACTGGTGATGTTTTCAGTGAAAGTTGGAAAGCGATCGCTGTCTTCGTGAGCAGCGTTCTCAAACTGCTCGCGTTGCTGATTGGTGATAACGGTGCGCGCATCATGTTGCTGTTGATATGCCGCCTCAAGTCGATGGGAGGTGGGGATAGCTGGTTACCCTGGTGGCCTTGGCCTCCCGCGGGTTGTTCTTCTCCTCTGGGCCTCGGGCCTTGCTGCTGTACCTCCTGCTTGACTTGTCGATTGTTGTGGGGGTTGGGATGACCTCCAGCAGTACGACTAGCCTGGGGTATGGAGTTTCCATGATGTTCCGACCTGGAACGTGTGTGCTGGACAGATTTCAGCGGGTCCACTTGTCCAGTTGGACTACAACTTGTTTGACTAGTCGCATGATCCGCTGAGTTGTGTCCGTTTGTGGGATTTGCTGCAGGAGTAGAGACGCTTCGTAGATGTTACCCATAGGGGTGACAAATTCTTCATCAACCGCTGCCTCAAAATCCCCTCGTAGGTTTCTTCGCCAGTGCGGGTTGCGGGCGCGCTCCTGAGTGTTGCGCCTATGCTTGTTTCGCCTGGAGTGTCTCAGGCGGCGATGTCGCTTTTGCTCTTCATTTTCATCTTGAAAAGCGTCGGCAGTGTTCTTGTCGCCTGAGATGTCGTTCTCGAGTTCATTGTCGAACTCGATCCCTGGCTCATCGTCGTCGATGTCGCGGATTGAAGCCATGTAGACCTCACGTTTTGGCGAGTAGTCGCCTGAGTAGTCGGTAGTGACGAGTACGGTTGAAGCCGTGGAGTCGGATCCTTCCTCCTGGATGGGGGAAAGTGGTCTGCCTTGTTGGAAGGGCAGTTCCTGGATGGTGGCTACCAGGTTGGCATCATTATCGAGTAGTTCGGAGGGCTCCATGCCCTTCCAGTACACGAATCTACCCTGCGCGGTAATCGTAATACTCAAACCCAGATGACTGACCGCAAAGGAGTCGGGGTCGTCATCTGAATCTGAGTAAGCGTCGAAAACGGGGGCCTCCCGGCTAGCAGTGGCCTCCTTATCCCCGAGCTTGAGTAGGAGATCGAAGTCCTTTTCCAAGTCAGAGAGGGACTTAGATCGTAGGGCCTCCCCGAAGGTGAAAGCCGCGTTGCATAGTCCGAAGCAGAATCAGGTACGCTCTTCCCCAGGTCGGGTCGGATCCGAGATGGAGAGTCGTGGCGGGACACGAGTCAAAAACGCGTCAAGGACGGAATTCTCCTCGATCTCCGTTGTGAGATACGGCTGCATCTCTTCGAGGCTGTCGATGAACTCGTCGAGTTCGCTCGAACAGCTCGATGCTTCGGGCTCCATGGTGCTGGCTAGGTGGCTATCGAAGCCGCCCGAGCCGTTGGCGATGCAGAACCAGGAGCCGAAGATGAAAGTTGTGCCCTTATCGGGCACGTCACTGGTGAAGTTGAATGATGCCATCAAGTTCTCTAGTGGATGCTCGATGAACTCCCCTACCTGGTGCGCCATCTGTCGGTGTGTTACCGCCAAGCCCACCGAGGGATACCCCCGAGGTAGTAGGTTGTAGGTAGGGTGTCGCCGAGATCAGGAACTCCAAGGTGCGAGGAACACAAGATTTAGACAGGTTCGGGCCGCTGAGAGCGTAATACCCTACGTCCTGTGTGGTTTGTATTGCCTTAGAGGTTATAAGATGTTTTGGAGGGGTCCTTGCCCGCCCTTATATAGTCTGGGGGACAGGGTTACATGGAAGTCCTAGTCGGGAACGGTCTGAGGATTCCTACCCGAGTGTGTTGTCGGATAGTTTCCTTACGTCCGACCAGTCCTAGCCCTATACGACTAGTTACAATGAGGATAAGGTATGGCCCATGCGCCATCCCCTACTACAAGAATATGTACACCATGCGCCAATAGCTTCCTTATATCTTGTGCGTAGTCTAGAGAGCAATTCTCGCTCTCCATCTTTAGCTAGCAAGAAATTCGGAATGGAGAAGGTCTCTGTCGGTATTTTACCGCCAAGTCCACCGAGGGATACCACCGAGATGGTAGGTTGTAGGTAGGGTGACGCCAAGCCAGGAACTCGAAGGTGCAAAGAACACAAGATTTAGAAAGGTTCGGGCCGCCGAGAGCGTAATACCCTACGTCATGCGTGGTTTGTATTGCCTTAGAGGTTATAAGATGTTTTGGAGGGGTCCCTGCCCGCCCTTATATAGTCTGGGGGACAGGGTTACATGGGAGTCCTAGTCGGGAACGGTCTGAGGAGTCCTACCGAGTACGTTGTCGGGTAGTTTCCTTACGTCCGACTAGTCCTAGCCCTATACGACTATTACAATGAGGATAAGGTATGCCCATGAGCTATCCTCTACTACAAGAATATGTACGATAAGTGTGCAGCGCGCTGCCCCGGGCCTGACAGTCTCGCTACCGCAAAAAAGATTTTTAGGGGCGGGTAAAAACGTATTTTTAGGGGCGGATGCGGTACCTGCCCCTAGTTCTCACATCTAGAAATACGATTTTTAGGGGTGGGTAACGCGCCCGCCCCTACAAATCCATGTCCCAGAAAATGCAAAAGTGAAAAAATCGAAAATAGCAAAATAAAAGAGAAAAAAATATTTCAGCCAACCAGCCACCGGAAAATACTATCAAGATACAATTTTTTGGCGAAATATGCACACTTGAGTCACCCGGGGTTCGAACCGCATACCTCAAACCTCACGCGTACCTTTCTCTCTACCACACTACACAGTTATTTATGACTCTATAGGGTATGCTATTCTTTTATATTAAATCTAAAATTGATTTGTAGGGGCGGGTGACGCCACCATCCACCCCTAAATTCTTTATTCCAAAAATTCATTTAAGTATTTAAATATAGAAAAATAAATAAAAAAGTGAAACTTCTATACTATGGTTAATGTGAACTATAGATTAAAAAAAAATTCTAAGTATATTTCGGTGTATATAAAAGGTTAATATTGTTTGATATGGAGGTACTCCATATCCGAGGTTGTTTGAAAAAAAATCAACACTTCTAGATTAGAAATTAGAGAATATATAAGAATTTTCTGAACCATTAAATAACCTCAAATGAAAAGTTATCAACTATAAAGTTTTAGATATCGTCAAGCTCTAGAATTTTGATATAAATTTGACTTTATCCGAGATCATATGAAAAAGTTATTTACGTGGAACCATTTGTAGAAGTGGGTCATGCCCTTGAAATGCATTTTTAGAGGCGGGAGACGCCATCACCCGCCCCTAGAAATCCTACCATTTTCATGGGCGGGCGGGTGGACGCCCCTAGAAATGTTATTTTTAGGGGCGGATGACGCCATGATCTGCCCTGAAAATGGTGGCCATTTGTAGGGATGGGTGTCCTTAAAAATGCATTTTTAGGGGTGGGTCGGATGCTATAGTAACTGCGCTCTATTTGTAGGAGCGGGTTAATCTTTAACCCGTACCTAGAAAAAAATGAAGCGTCCCTACAAATCGTTTTTTAGTAGTGTCTATATTTAGATATCCAATTGAAGAGGCTCTTGGAGGGTAATTTTAACTAAAATCTCTATTCTAATGATATAAAGAGTCAAAGATATAAAGAGTCCTTTTGGAGATGCTTAGATGCACCTATTTTCAAAGTAGTTAGTTTGTCCTAAACATCATACATTTCGAAATGAAGTGAGTAGGGCGATCATGTTTGGCACATACTATATTATTCTATATCGTTTTTCTAAATCAGACACCGATAGTGTTGAATGATTACTGTTTCAGGATTATGTTTAGTTCCACATGAGGATTATTTGGCTACTTTGCTTATATATATTTGGACAATAGAGATGTAATTAGAGTATGGAAAGATATTGGTTGCCAAGATGCGGAAATATATATTTTTTATAACAGGATATATATTCCATTTAAAGGATGTTCTATTTAATTAAACAAATGAAAGAGAGGTACCATCCTCTGTATCCGTCAATACATCTAGTTGTTCATTATTACAAAATCACTTACTTCTATGTAGACTTCGTCTACTAGAAAGCAACACATCAGTACTGAATCAATGTTCTACTCATTTTGTATCCTATACTACATATTTGTCTTGAGGTTGGAGAGTCAGATGCTGCACAATGAGTATTGTCGGATAACCATTTCTTCATCAAATACGTGTCAAAATTTTCATCATGGTTGAAATTGGCCCACGGATAGTACCACATAACAGTGGTGGAGCGTGAAGCAAAATATAGAGGGGCCAATTCACCAACTTCAAACCAATTTATGCAAAAGTTCCATAGAAATAAGTTTTCGTTGATGAACTACTGATTAACAAATTACATGTGACCGTAGCATATTGTCTATGGAGACCTGGACTTGTATGTTGAGCGGCATATTGAATGAATTGCAGAGCTCTCTACTCTTCTTTTAAAAAAAATTTGCATTGGGGGGGGGGGGGGGGGGGGGGGGAGCCCTCTATGGCCCCTACAGGGCGCTCCGCCACTGCCACATAATATGATCCCATACAACACCTGTACGCATTTGATCAGAAAACTCATCCTGTATTTTTCCATTTTTTGAGGTGAGTTGTATTCGACTTTTTCTTCTTTCTTAATATAATAACTCATAGATTTCCTGTGCGTTTTGAGAAAAGAAAATGAGCGACCTGAGCTGACAGGTCGCAGAAAGAGAGAGAGACCAAGAGTGGCTGTAGACTATTCATACACCCAAAGTAAAAGGCCATCCAATCGAGTAAAGAAGCGGGGCTTCTCTCTAGCCTCTAGGAAAGAAAGGGAGGGGTTTTAAAGGTAGTTTTTTTTTTCTTTTTGATAACTGAAGAATGGGAGGGTTTGTTTGACGGGCCGTTAGCTACGGTGTGGAAACGGATGCTATATGGCGGCTAGTGGCGTGCCGCGTGCTCATGCTGCAGCGACTTGTACGCACCTTTAGAAGAATAGCACACATGCAGCGGCAAGCTTGGCCACACAAAGCTCCGGTCCAGCGGTTATATATCCGAGCTAGGATGCCTGCCAAAGTCACTCCCAAATGCAAATGCAACCCTTTGCTAGACTAGATACTCCTGGTGTGGATCTAGAAGAACTCGACCACTGCATAGGTATGCAAGCTTTAATTTGTCTCTATATACATCGCATTCAATTCGTACCACAGCATATATAGACATGTGTGTGTGTCTTTCTTATGTTGGTATGCTAAGCTAGCTCTTACAAAAAACATTCGGCCTTTGCATTGTGTGTGCTTAACTGCTTATGTGGTGAATGAAACACACAAGCCACTGGCCCTGGCAGAAACCAGTCTCTTGATCTATCTGTTCTTCCCTGCGTGCTTGCTAGCTAGTGTCTTGACAGAATATAAAATTAAGTCTCTTCAGACAATATATACTAGCTAGCCCTACTTTCAAGTTAAGAATTAATATAAGCATGCTAGTTCCCACTATCACCGCTAATCATGAAATCGGTCATCAACACAATCAGATATATTGTATTATTGACCTATACTCACTACAGTTCTCTTCTACATTAATTTAGCTAGTTTCTGATCACTAAGCAATGAATGAATGATAAACACTGAAAGGGTGATATGCATGCATCGATGGCTGACTAGGGATGCAGGAACTTTATCATCAGAATCATCTTCCAGCATATTTGATCTAATCGTGTTGGTTCACATCATTCCATAGTACTTATAAATGATGAAATTAAATGTGCAATGACATGAAAATTGTAGTAGTCTTCTGAACTTATGGTAACTATAAATTGCTTATATATATCACTGCTCATAGATATTTGATCAAGTAATTAAATTGTTCTTTATTAGACGCTGATTGACTATTGGAGAAATTGTTAGAAATTCCTATTTCACTGTGCACAGTTGAAGTTCACAAAATCTCATAACATAGCATGGAAAAAGGTTTCCTAGCTATATGAGATATATACATTCTTGAAGTCAATACCACAAAATTATATCCAAGTTATTATATATGTTTCTTACATAAAACACCTCTGCCTGCCTATTTGTCAATTAAATAGAAATGTTATTCCAATTCCACTCAAACTTAATTTTTCTGTGAGGGACTCTAGTTTATTTCCAGTATATTATACTTGGATCTCTGCATTTTATGATAGCATCATCAGATTGATTTTCATATCATATAGGAAGCTGCAACACACACACACACACACACACACACACACACACACACACACACACACGCACACGCACACGCACACACGCGCGCGCGCGCGCGCGCGCGCACACACACACACACGCTTGTGGGTCAAACAGTCCAAAACATGACATGCTAGATATTGAAAACATCTTATTAATCATAACAAGGAGCATGCATAAATATAAAATTCATGAACAATAAGTATAGTCCTCTTTTTGAACAGAAAAACAACAATATGACAACACAAAATATCCTTTTATGAATACAGAAGCAGGAATATCAATGATATAATGTATCACATAGCCATGACCAAGCTCCTCAGATAAGTCAAATTTGGATTATGTGCTTTGGCTGTGGATCGGTGTCTTCGATTTTTAAAATTGCTGACTTTCCTGTTCTAACCCTTTTCCACCAATTATGCCAGAATCTCAACATTGTAGGTTGAGTAGGCATTTTTAATGCAAAATACTATATGATTCGTCCTCATTGTCTATTATATTATTTTTTTCTGTAGTTGACTATGATTTGGAGTAAACTATTAAATAAAATGAACATGATAGATTGAATTGGCTTACCTACCGGCCGCATATTCTTTGACCATGCTGCTACACTTAGAACTATATATCTGACAGAACAAATCTACACAATTCCAACTTTAAATATCATTGCAGACATGTATACTAAAAAACCCACTAAAAGAACTGTAATAGTCTATAGTTGCAGAACATATATATAGCCTTTGCTACCACAGTTCAGGTATTAGATGCTTGTCTTAACAAAATTTAAGTAGTGCTTGTTTACTAGTATTATATATTTACTTTTATTTCACTCCCACCAATCAAGTAGACATAATCAAATAGAGCTTGTCTTCGTGAGGTACTGGTGGTGGACTAAAATTGGCAATATGCAGTATGTACAAGCTTGGGCTAGCAGGTATACCCCACGTTTCTTTTCCGTCATATGCAACTTCCTACAAGATGTTCATCAATGATTGAACGCACTTCTTCTTTACTTGCTGTCACTCAAACAGTACCTATTCCCTCCCAACTTTTCTTATGCATTTGACATACCGATTAACAAGTGCAAATTCTGAATGCATGCATGCATGTTTTCTCATAACTCATAAGCTGGAGGGTAATCAGTAGCTTCTGAAGAATGAAGATCAGGGTAGACTTGTAGTTTCTGAAGATCAGAGTGAGGGGGTTACTTTTTGTTTGCTAATGAGTCATGAATGATAGCTACATTCCCCAGTTCCGCTACACATGCAATTAGGCAGTTTCAGTAGTAAGAGAAGCATTATATTAAGAAGCACCTCAGCTGGAGCTGGGAATTTTTCTGGCACCTACAAGGGAAATTTGACATATCGATGGAGCCCTACTACTGTCTTTGGACAGAAGAAATGGTAGATTGATTATTTCATGAAAATAGTATGGTAGACTCACATGTTACTGATGATCTAGTAGGTGAAATAACAGAGGGAGCCGTACGACTTAAGCATATGATAGTCCTATGTATATATGTAGATATATATGTTCCTAGATATGTGAAATTAATGTATGTGAACGGATGATATTCCATATGTATATGAACATCGTGCTATATTATTGATTACTACTATTTTATTTCTGTTGTTTGGCTTAATTTTGTGCAGTGTTCTGAAGAACAATATCTTCTAATTAAGCAATTGTATGCAGTTAGCTTGTTAACAATGCAAGTTGTAAGTTGTTCAGATGTATATTTTTCAGATAAATGTTGGCACAAGTACTATTTCTCCCAAATGGATTTAATAGTCTGTGAAGATCTTTTAGGTGAGGTAACATGTAAGGATCGGAGCTCAAATGTGGTGACACACTGATCCAGATAGACTATGCTAATTAATTAATTATTTTCTTTGTCAACCATTCAGGCTCTTCAACAATTGATGCGATTGAAAGAGTCTAGACTTGGAAAATTTGTACTAAGGCACGGGGAGTAAGTCAGGTACCACTCTGGTACTCCACATCATGAAACTCCAAAGACCTGAAATCTTTACTGGTGCAATATTAATATACCAGCTAATTCAAGTAAAAAGGATCCTTGATCCATTTCAATTCTAATGCAAATCTGCCATTTATTTCGGCATAAGCAAAATATTCAGATCCACGCACTAGTTTACCATGTGTTAATATGCTCCATGCATGATTTCACCTGATAATTAGTAGCTTAGTTGAAATCCGCTGATCAAATTCTGTGTCAAGTGCCCATGGTGGAGCTCTAGAAGAATCAGAACATGCAACTTCAGAAAAGCTCAAAGTTAGCACATCAGCATCGTTAATTATCACAATTATGTGAAGAGAATTCAAGAACAGCAGCAGAAAATTATAATGTTAATTTTCCATTAACCAAAAGTCAATACCGCAAACCCCGGCTAATAGGTCTCTTGCATTGATTGATAGAGAACCAGCTCTTGTATATATTTGCACTATATATATCTAGCATCGGAAATCATGGCAGCAGAAGCATAATTACGTTATAGAAGCCCCTTCAAGCTTTTTACAGAGTTGAGACCTAATATGTTCACATGCATACCATACAAGAAATCACCTTGGCACACCTCCGTTGTTGCAGCTCATCATCTCCTCGAGCTGCAGGTAGTACTGGTAGTAGTACTCCAACTCGTCCATCGGCTGCGGTGGCGGCAGCGGCGCCACCGCTGCGGCGTCCGACGTGATCCAGTCGACCTCGCCGCCGCCGTGCTCTTCCATGAGCGCCGCTGCTGGTCCATCACGACCGCCACCTCTGCTTCTTCCCTTCTCCGCCGCCTTCTCCCTCGAGTCCTCGAAACAGCAAGCGCTCGAGGAGCTCCCCTCCCCTCTCCCCTTCACCGCCGCCGGCGGATCGGCGGCGTCGTGGAGGCGGTCGATGGCCGGCTTGGACTGGGTGAGGAGCCAGTTGACGGTCTTGCTGGCCTTGTCGAATCCCAGGCGGTCCTGCAGCGCGAAGAACTCCCGCGCGACGCCGACCGACAGCCGCATCCGCCGGTCGCGCACGCCCTGCGCTGTGCGGATCTTGCTGTGCCGGTCCGTCCGGTACGGCCGCCTCCGCGGCACGGCCGCGCCATGGGCGCCGCCAGCGCCATCTGCCACCGCCGGCGCCGCGTCCCGCAGCTCCCCCTCCCCCGCAGCCGCTTCCGGCGCCCGCAGGGGAGCCAGCGCCGCCACCGGCTGCTGGAGCACGGCCTCCAGGGTCTCCTGGTGGCGGAGCATCATGTCGGCGGGGAAGATCTGCGCGCCGTACCCGTCCCAAGCAGACATCGACGCGGTCGCCGGCATGAGGAAAGCCGCAGCAGCTGCTGCAGTAGGGTTCGGTAAGAATGACTGCTCTTGCTGGTAGACGCAATGATGGTGATGGCGATGAGGCCTGTTGTTAGGGTAATGAGGTAGCATTTGCTGTGATTGTGCACTATTAGCTAGTTGTGTGCTTAACAGAGAAGCAGTGGTAGTAAACCAGCAGAGGTAGAAGAAGTACAAGCTTCGCGTCCCAGTGGTATATATAAAGCGGCCAAGCTTTCTGCTAGTGCAATGGAACATCATGCACCTATTGCAAGCTAGTAGTTTTGGTGTTTTACCCCTACTACTGCTGCTACTTATATATGTATATATATAATAAACATATATGTATATGTAAATATATGTTTGTAAAGTTATTAGGCCTCCATTGTTGTGTGTTCACTGGTAATCGGATGGAAAAAAGAAGCTAGCTAAAAGCAGGAGGACAGTGTGAGGTAGCTAATAGCTAGCTAGAGGTGAAGCTGTGGAGGAGAAAGGTGCACACAGTAACTTACTGGAGAAGAAATGCATAGACAAGTGGCCATGAGTCAGGGTCAGGGCTGAATAAGCTATGGTAAGCTATGGGAGTATATATTATTGAGGACATGCATGTATATGTATTATTGTATTATTATTACATCAGTAGCTGCTTGCTGCACTGGGTAGGGTGTTGTTTTTTTCTTTCCTTGTCTTACACTCTCGCTTCTGTGGCATTGATCCAAGTGGCCCTCCAGTCCAGGGTCCAGACGCCGTCAAAGTACCAGGCAGTGTGGGGCTCAGCAAAGGTAAGGCTGCCTGGCTAGCTAGTGCATGCTGCTAGCCTATTGGCTAGTGGCTACTACTGGGTGTGTACTGCCAGCTTGCATTGTGCTGGTGTTGTGGATGTGAGAATGATAAAGTCATTATTATTGTGAGGCCTATATGCGTACTGTGTGGGCACGTGGGGAGGCTTGTGAGCATCCGGGCTTCGTGCAGGGACTTTGTACAACCAGGGTGGCGCCGTGTCGGAACCCTTTGCTTGCTTGGAACCACTTGTGTACAAGATCTAATTTGTAGTGTAGGAGCTAACGGTATATCTAGCAAAGGCCACCCTCTACTTTACTTGTTGAATAAGGGCTTTCTCTATTTTGAGGGTTAATTTTTTTATCCTTAACTCCAGCAATAGCTTCTAAATCTCATTCTCTTCTTTTAATCTAAAGGGTGTGACCTATTTGTCAGTGGATAGGGACCTCCCTAGCGACCCTCCAGGAATGGAGTGTGGAGGTAGAGATTTGGAGGCCTCTCCAAAATAGAGTGTTTTTTTATTCTACCCTCCAAATTTAAGATAAGGGTTTATTTAGAGGGTCTGCTGGAGTTGCGACATTCATAAATATATTTGACCACCATTGCATGAAAGAGATTTGCTAGATTAAAAGGATGAAGTCAGCAAAATTTAGAGATTCAGATTTCGGTTGGTGGGTTTAGGGTTTGGATTCGGAGATTTAGGTTGTGGTGGGGTTTTTACTTGTTGCTCCTGGTGAGTTTAGAGGGGGAGGCTGTTTTAACGGCTATGACAGGTAAGGTAGAGTGGGTTCCACTTTTGTTGTGATAAAAGGAATATGGTGAAGACAACTGATGACATCTTGTCAAATAAGTATCAGCTGGTGCAGCAGGCTTTGGCGCTAGGAGCCATTGGAAGATGAGTAAGTAGTAGCACTAGTGTGGCAAGCGTGGACAGCAATGCTTCACTATGCTTTTATACACGGCCTATATATGATGAAACCACCACCTATTCTTGCAAAACAGCTCCGCCATCACCTCCACTTAGTGAAAGCCACATCAAATTCCAAATAACCACCCCACAAGTGCAATAGCTGTATTTATCAAACCCCTCCACCGCCCCCCCCCCCCCCCACCCCCCCCCAACACACACACACAAAAGAACTTAAATCCCATTGCAAAATCTCCATGAGGAAATGCTTGTTGTCACAATATCATGGTACCACCATTGCACAAGAAGGTATAAGGGAATGTTTACTGGCACGTACATCAGAGCACACCGGGCGCGGAGCTGTACGGCTGTTTAACAAATAATGACTTTTAGTAATCTAGTGGAGCACCACTGTTGTTAGTCATTTTTGAAAAGGACTCTTGTTAGTGATCAATGACACCCCATCTGTCACACCCTAAAATTGTTGGATTTCAGGATGTGATTAGAAAGAAAAGTAAAGCGATGATTTTCTAATAAATTTAAAATTTTGCCAACATTTGTTTCCTTTACAGAAAATTTAGTAAAAAAAATAATTAGTTATTTTTCCAAATTAAGTAAAGTTGTTCTGTGTGTGTTGCTTTCTTATCATGGCATCCTGGTGTTTCTTGGTTGTAAAAGTTTTAAAATGTACTTAGACGTTGACCAAGTCCTTCGGAGAATTTTCCAGCTTTTTCTGAAATTCATTCTCATTTCTTTTTCTTCTCTAGAGCTAAATCTATTTGTTGGAAGGCTGTAAAATCTTATCGCGAGCTCCAAGTATTAGCTGGTGCAGCAGGCTTTGGCGCTAGCCACTAGGAGCCATTGGAAGATGAGTAAGCAGTATGTAGCGCTATTGTGGCAAGGGTGGACAGCAATGCTTTCTATACACGGCCTATATATGATGAAACCACCACCAATCCTTGCGAAACAGCTCCGCCATCACCTCCATCTAATGAAAGCCACATCAAGTTCCAAATAACCCCCCAAAAAGAGAACTTAAATCCCATTGCAAAATCTCCATGAGGAAATATTTGTTGTCACAATATCATGGTACCACCGTTGACAAAAAGGTACTACTATAAGGGAATATTTACTGGCACGTAGTATATCAGAGCACACCGGCCCCAGAGCTGTACGGCTGTTTAACAATGACTTTTAGTAATCTAGGGTTTATTTAGATCAAAAAATTTTGGCCAAAAACGTCACATCGAATGTTTGGACTCATACATAAAGTATTAAATGTGGGTAAAAAAACCAATTGCACAGATGAATGGTAAATCGCAAGACAATCTAATGAGCCTACTTAATCCATGATTTGCAATAGTGATGCTACAGTAACCATCCGCTAATCATGGATTAATTAGGCTCATTAGATTCATCTCGCGATTTACAATCCATCCGCGTAAAAAGTTTTATAAATAGATTTTATTTAATACTCCTAAATAGCAAAATTCTGTTTTAAAAATTTTTGGCAAAGTGATCTAAACACACCCCTAGTGGAGAACCATTGTTGTTAGTGATTTTTGGAAAAAAAAAGGACTCTTATTAGTGATGAATGACTTCCCATCACGCGTTCCTTTTGTGGAGAAGACGACCCCAATCATCATTTGGACCCGCCAAGCAGCGCGCAAAACTGATCTGATCGAGCAAGAAGTCTGACCGACCATACTAGCTAGGCATTGACCCCCTCTTCTCTTTTCCTGCTTGTCATGTTAGCATCCTACATCAAACTGATCTGATGAGCAAGAAAAGTTTTGCTCCTTATTGCCAATATATTTTCAAATCTACCCATTTACTAATACATATAGCAGAGACGGAATTACCCTGCTGTTTCCCAATATCCATCATCACCACCGCCGTCTTGTCCTCGCCTAACCAAATTGCAAGCTCTCACACATTCTTGGGATCGGATCGGATGGCTCACTAGCGCGTACGTGTAGGTTTAGCTATCCGTCATTCCTTGGTTCGTTGGGTCGCGTCGTCCGGTCCTCTCACCTTTTTTCCTCTTTGTTTTCAGCTGGCCTGCCTTTCCCGTTTCTGCATCCATGCGCCCGCCATTTTCTGGCCGTGTCTTTCTTCTTGCCCGCTATGCACCAATGATAGGCATCATGCGCGTACTGTTCTTACCAACCATTGGCGCGTGCACACACGACCACTAGCTCGCGAGTCTTGGCGATCGCTCGCTCGCTAGCTTTCGTGGGTACTCTGAACTTCTCGCCAGCTGCTTGCATTGATCATTTGGTCTGATCCGTACCCAGGCGGCGGCGGAGCTCGCGGCCATCGAGTCAGCCGATGAACCGGCCGCGCGAGGAGGCCGGTCGGCGGTTGAGCGCGTGCGCGAGAGCAGCCGCCGACAAGCACCGGCGGCCGTTACGTGAGGATGGAAACCGGCGGATCGATTCTCTAGCTCGTGCAAGCGTTTCGGTCGGGGGTTTTGTTAGCTTGGTGAGATGCAGTAGCCAAGGCCGGGGGGGGGGGGGGGGGGGGGGGTGGGTGGGTCGGCGAAGAAATTTCAGCGCTCGGTCGTGTCGCGCGCGTATGGGCGGAGCCTCTGTTTTTCCGGATCGGATTGTTGCGGCATGCCGGAGGAACATGCCGTGCAGTGATGATCTGCAGAATTATGCCTCCAGAGATCGGATTCGAAATGCGGACGTTTGTAAAACAATACGTGCGACGCGCTCGATCGGTACATAAGTGTTTGTCGTGCATTATTTGGATTCTTCTTTTTATCTTATAAGATGCTCACATACATGTACATGCATCTCACACGTCTTATTACTATGAGGCTGCCACGAGTCCATAAAGGTTTCCTAGTGTCACTATACGAAAGTATTAACTGAGTGCTTGGAGCAACTCTGGTGGCAGACTCTTTAAACAGCTTTTTATCTCAAGTTTATATTAAGTTTAATTTAGAGGGTTAAACAAAAAATATACTCCATAAGATTCTCTACTAGACCCTCTATTTTAAGAAGGCCTCCAAAGCTCATTCCTATAGGATCTCTAGGGAGCACTCTATTATAATTTATAATTTATAAGTTAGAATTGAGAGTTGTTGCTGGAGTTGAAGCAAATTTGAAAACTTGTAAAAAATAGAGACAAACTGTTGGCGCTAAAAATCGGCCAGGAATCGGCCATCTCTTCCAGCCGATCGTGTACGCTGATTCTGCCCCCCAGTCGATCCTGTTGGTTGATCCTGCCTTTCGACCGGTGATACCGGTCTGTTGGCGCTAAAATCGGCCAGACAGGAATCGGCCGATGGTCTTCAGCGTCGGACACACAACCCGGGAGAATCTGCTTAGCTCCTGTTCGGGTTATCGCCCTGGTGCGGTTCGCGCGGCGTGCCAGTCAATCTAACCTGTTGATTGACAAGGAAATAAAAGTATTAAATTCCAGGCGCTCCGATCGGTTGGAGTTCCGATCTGTCCTGAAGAGCGCGCCGGCGAATCAGCCGATTTGTTGTGAAGATAATCGGCTATGGATCAGCCGATGATCACGTAATAATTGCAAAGAAAACTGCTGGAGCGATCTAAACAATTATTATAGATGCAACACTTGAAATAGATCTAATCGGCTATATGACAAAGAATCGAGGAACAGTAATGATAAAGCCGATTACTCTGATCTCAAGCTGGATAACTGGTGATAATACTAGTACAACAGGTAAAACCTATAATTCCAGTAAATATCGATAACTGGTGAATAAATCCAAACGAAACCACAGCGATGCGCCCGTAGTTAAAGCTCGGATATTACTCGATAAGCGGAACCTACCAATTGGCTGGAGATCAAGTTGATGCAGCCCTGCCAATCCGTACGAACTCGTGAAAGAAGAAAAAGTATTGGCGAAGTCGCCGACTTGAAAGTAAAGTAATAGTAAAAAGTAGAAGTGTTTTGTTGATTGATGTGTTGATGATTCGCAAAGCCCTAGCGACTCCTATTTATACCCTAAAACTTTACGACTTGTTACAACCTTATTTAAAACAGGAAAACTACTATATCTATAATATCTTTAAAAAGGAAACAGACTCCCGCAGAATCTTCCGCCGCCGTCTCCTAATCCAATCAGGATTTTTCCAATTGCTTCTTGACCGAATCAGCATCGCTTCGTTGACCAACAAGCCACTTTTGACCGGGATCTTCTGTTGTGGCTCCAATCCGCTGGCGCAAGCTATATCACCAATCGGCCGATTTCCAACTGTTACCTTAATCGGCCGATGTCACATTCCTTAAAGGAACTGCCTCCACCCACTTAGTAAAATAATCTGTGGCTACCAATATGAACTTATGCCCTTTGCTCGATGGAGGGTGAATCTGTCCGATAAGATCTATTCCCCAACCTCTGAACGGCCACGGCTTGATCACTAGGTTCATAGCCGATGCTGGCACGCGCTGTACATTGCCAAACCTCTGACAGTCTTGGCATCCTTTATAATATTTGAAACAGTCTTCAAGAATCGTTGGCCAGTAATACCCATTGTTTCTGATCATCCATTTCATTTTGTGAGCCGATTGATGAGCTCCACATACGCCTTCATGTATTTCTCCTATCAGGACCTTTGCTTCTTCTGTTCCCAGGCACTTGAGAAGAACTCCATCAATCGTCCGGTAAAATAAATCATCTTCAAGTAACACATATTTTGTAGCTTGAAAACGTACTCGCCGATCCACTTTCCAGGAGGGATCCTTCATGTAATCGGCGATTTCCCTTCGCCAGTCATCGGCCGCGAGCTCTAAAATCATAGCTCCCTGAATCGGCCGATATCCGGACGCATGTTGGGCTAGCCTGTTGGCCTCTTCATTATAATTTCTGGGGATATGCTCAATTATTGCAGACTTGAATTCCTTTAGGAGCTGAAGGCAATCTTCATAATAAATCCTCAAGATATCATCTTTGCACTCAGATCGCCCCGTTAACTGATCCACAATGAGCATGGAATCTCCAAAAATTTCGACTGCATCAGCTTTGACTTCCCTTAATAATTGGATACCTTTTAGAACGGCTCGATATTCTGCCTGATTATTGGTTGCGGATGCTTCTATCGGCAGAGAGAAATCATAACTTGCCCCCCGAGGCGATACAAGAACGATGCCGATTCCTGATCCGGCCCCACTTGAAGAACTATCGAAATATAGAGTCCATGGAACCGGTTCGATGACAGCAATTTCTGGCCCACAATGCTGAGCTACGAAATCGGCCATGACTTGACCCTTGACAGCTTTGGCCGATTCGTACCTTAAGTCGAATTCTGACAGAGCCAGGATCCATTTTCCAATCCGCCCTTTCAAAATCGGCAATGATAGCATATAGTTCACCACATCATCTTTGCATACAACTATGCATTCTGCCGATAGCAAATAGTGCCTGAGCTTGGTACACGAGAAGTATAAACACAAGCACAGCCGCTCCACCGGGGAATATCTTGTTTCGGCGTCCAGGAGTCTTCTGCTGACATAATATACCACCCGTTCTTTCCCTTCGAACTCCTGTACCAACGCCGATCCAATGGCCTGTTCATCAGCCGATAAATATAATTTGAACGGCTTACTAGGCTGTGGCGGGACTAAAACCGGGGGTGAAATCAGATATTGCTTGATGTCTTCCAACGCTTTGCGTTGTTCTTCTCCCCATACAAATTCCTGATCGGGCTTTAATTTCAACAAAGGAGTAAAAGCTCGAATACGCCCTGACAAGTTGGATATGAATCTTCTGATAAAATTGACCTTGCTAATGAGGGACTGTAGCTCAGTTTTATTCTGTGGGGCCACAACTTTGTTGATGGCGTCTATGGTCTTTCGATTGACCTCTATCCCGCGCTCATGAACCATGAATCCTAAGAATTGCCCGGCCGATACACCAAATGCACACTTGTTCGGGTTCATCTTCAACCCATGCTTCCTTGTGCACTCCAGTATTTCTTGTAAATCGGCCAGATGTCCCTGGTGACCTTTTGAGTTGACCACGACGTCATCTATATAAATTTCCACCGATGTACCAATAAGCTTGTGGAAGATATAGTTCATGGCTCGCTGATATGTAGCACCGGCGTTCTTTAATCCAAAGATCATTACAACCAATTTGAATAAACCAAGATGACCTGGACACCTGAAAGCCGTTTTCGAGATATCTTCTTCGGCCATTAATATCTGATTGTACCCGGCATTTCCATCCATGAAACTGATGACTTTTTGTCCTGCGGCAACATCTATCAAGATATCGGCCGTTGGCATCGGATATCCATCCATTGGTGTGGCCTGATTTAAGTTCCTGAAATCGATGCACACACGCAACTTTCCATTCTTTTTATACACGGGCACAATATTAGAAATCCATTCGGCGTAGTGGCACTGCCGAATAAATCCTGCTTCAATTAACTTTGTGATCTCGGCCTTTATATCAGGTAGAATCTTGGGGTTGCACCATCGTGCAGGTTGCTGATATGGCCGATATCCTGATTTTATAGGTAACCGGTGTTCAACAATGGACCGGTCTAGACCTGGCATCTCATGGTATTCCCAAGCAAAGCAATCCTTGAACTCTTTTAATAAACTTATCAATTTACACTTATACTCAGGATCCAAATTAGCACTTATATACGTCGGCCTTGATTTGCTACTATCTCCCAAATCCACCATCTCCAATGAATCGGCCGACGTAAACCATGCCCAAGCTTCCCGTCTTCTCGGACGAGCTGATCCATCTATTCTGAATCTTCCGAGCCGACTGCTTGGATCGGCTGTAGACCAAAATCGGACACCTTCAGGAAGTCAGTGTCCCAAGTCCTGCCAGATATACACCTGACGTGCTCGTAGCTCCATTGTTGCGTGTCGGCTGCTGCGACGCTGTAGGCAGAATCGGCGGTGACTATCTTCGTACTGTCGCCGACCCATTGCACGAGGCATTGATGCATTGTAGATGGGACACAGCAGTTTGCATGTATCCAGTCGCGACCGAGCAGCTTGTTGTAGGATCCCTTACCATTAATAACGAAAAAGGTAGTAGGAAGGGTCTTACTGCCGATGGTGAGGTCGACGCAGAGCGCTCCACGGGCGGGAGACACATTGCCTTCGAAGTCCTTTAGCATCATGTCCGTCTTGGCCAGATCTTCATCGCCCTTGCCTAGCTTGCGGAACATGGCATACGGCATGATGTTGACTTCGGCGCCTCCATCTACTAGTAATCTGGTGACGGGTCATCCGTTAACGTAGCCTTTGAGAAACAGCGCCTTAAGATGTTGCCGTTTTTCTTCTTTTGGTTTCTCAAACGTAGCCATCATCGGCTCTAACACTAGTTGCGCCATTTGCTCTTCCATTCTTGTTGCTTTGTTTCGATCGTCAGGCGCCATGAATTCCATCGGCAGTATGAACACCATGTTGATGTCAGCTACCGATTCTTGATTGTCTGTTCCCTGGCTGTTGTTTTTCTTGGGGCGCCAAACCCGAGACTTAACGTTTTTCTTTTTCGGCACCTGCCTCTGCTCTTCGTCTTGTTGCTCCCACTAGCGCAGGCATTGGATCCTCCATTTCTGGGATCTGGATAGGCCATCGGGACACCACCTGGGGTTTACTGGTTTGGCCGATGATCTGGCGTGTTCCCAATCTGGTTCCCTTCCTAGGGGGTCTTCGTCTGACACCCTGTCGTCAACCATCTCTTCCAGCCGATCGTGCACACTGATTCTGCCTCCCAGTCCATCCTGTTGGTTGATCCTGCCTTTTGACCGGTGATACTGGTTAACTCTGCCCCCCAGCCGATCATGCACTCAAAGGCGCCATCCCTTTTGTTCGCGCTGATTTCTGCTGATCGGCTCTGACCCTCTGTCTCTGGAGCGTGGTCTTTTGAATGGGCGATCATCGCAACTTAATCCGTTGCATTCCGGACAGTTATCGGCTGACGATAATCGGATGTCGTTGTCCCTGTAATGGATGAAGAACGGACATTGCCAATGATCCTCGTGCCGGCGTATCATCTCGTCGTGGTATCTTGATTGTTCCTGCTACCGCCGATATTTGCTGAGCAAGAACTGGGAGGTGACGGGTCTGCGCAGTTGTTCTGGTCTCCGCCTGTTCCTTTTGATCTCAGCCGCCGTGACTTGCTTCCTGGGGTCTACGGCGCCGCTCCTTCTTGCCGATTCTGACGTCAGCACCTTGGTTTGAAGTGGATTTCTCCTCGTGTCCACCATGTTAGCCGGGAAAGGATGCTGGTCTATCTTCATCGGTTTTGCCGATTTAGCCGGGGTTTCAAATTTGAGCCTCCCTGCTCGATGGCCGATTGTATATGCTGACGAAAGATTTTGCATTCATTTGTGTCATGAGATGTAGCGTTGTGCCACTTACAGTACTTCATCTTCTTGAGCAGATCAGCCGAAGGGATGGTATGATACTGGGATAGCTTAATCCGCCCCTCCTGGAGTAATCAGTCAAAAATCTTATCGGCCTTTGATGTGTCAAAGCCGAATGTCTCTGGTTCTTTCTTTCCGAAAGGGCACAATATTGGCTTTTTACCTTTCACCCACTCTGCCAGGCCGATTTCCTCCTCCCCGTCAGATTCAGATCCATCTAAGTACGCCACCTTCTTCTGAAAATTCCTCCGCTGCTCAAGCGGACGGACTTCCTGTCCTGGCAATCGGTGAACGATCTGGCTTAGGCTTTCAAATTCCTGCGAAGCATACCTTTCCTTGATTTGTGGCAGGAGGCCCTGGAAAGCTATATCAGCCAACTGTGCATCGGTCAGAGCCAGACTGTAGCATTTATTCCTGACTTCTCTAAACCTCTGTATATATCCAGTTATTGGCTCATGGCTCCTCTGCCTGAGGCTGGTCAAATCTGAGAGCTTCATCTCATGTACTCCTACGTAGAAGTACTTGTGGAACTGCTTCTCCAGATCGGCCCAAGTAACAATAGAATTTGGCGGCAAAGTGGTGAACCATTGGAAGGCCGATCCAGACAGGGATGATGAAAATAGATGTACTCTCAGAGCGTCTTGCATGGCGGCTTCCCCGCACTGGATGATGAACCTGTTAATATGCTCCACGGTGGATGTGTCGTCCAGTCCCGAAAACTTGGTGAAATCGGGCACCTTGTAGCGGCGTGGGAACAGCAGCGAGTCATAGGCCGATGGGTATGGCATCTTGTATGTGTAGGTCTGCACTTTTGACTTCAACCCAAACTGGTCCTGAATCACCTCTGCTATTCTTGCCGTCCAGTCCACCTGATGCTGATGAACGACCGTTCGCGGTGCCGGCATGTGTTGAAGGGCTGGTGGTGGTACAGCTGGGTGATGAATCGAAGCATGCGGCGAATTTTGCTGAGCAGTTGACAGTTGATGACGAAGTGAATCCGCCGCCCCGTCGTACGTCATCATCAGCGCCGTGCTTCTGAGTGCCTCTACCGCGCCTGCCCCCTTGCCGATCTCTGATGAGACTGATTGATACTAAGGGTCCGTCGGCCGGACGGCCGATTGGAACAGCGCCCGGATTGGATAGCTCCCCTGCCCGGTTGATGGATCGGGGAAAGCTGCCGTTACTGATGCCCCCCAGGGTACTGAGCTTGTGGGTAGCGATTGTACAGAAGCAATTTGGACGGGTTGAAGCGGTGTCTGTGATGAGAACCATGGTGCACCGCTATATCTTGGAGACGCTGGAGGCAACGGAGTGTTGTACCCCTCGCGTTGCGTCAATATCGGCTGAGGAGCCGACTCGGACGCGCCTGGTAAGCTTCTGGCTGGAAGTGCAATCGGCGGGGCATACGCCGGCCCCTGATAGCCTTGAACTGCTTCGCTGGCCAGAGAGCTGATGACGGCGTTGTACACTGTGTTGGTCATCACCAAGGATTGGTCGATGAACGCCTGGTAGACGGACAGTTGGATCATATCGGACATCTTGCCCCAATCCTCAGCAATAGTGATATGGCGGGGAAGTGGAAAAGGAGCTTTCTTGACAGCCTCCCCGCTTCTGGTACGACTAAACGACTGCAGATACATCTTCTTGTAATCTTCTAGATGTTTAGCTAATTCTTCCCTCTGGTCGTCCTTGAGATCCGCTTCTGTGACCTCAATGATGTTGCTGTCGGAAATTTCTGCGTTCTTTGACATATCAGATCTTGAAGTTAGTCCCACCGGGCGTGCCAAAAGTGTGTTGGCGCTAAAATCGGCCAGATAGGAATCGGCCGATGGTCTTCAGCGTCGGACACACGACCCGGGAGAATCTGCTTAGCTCCTGTTCGGGTTATCGCCCTGGTGCGGTTCGCGCGGCGTGCCAGTCAATCTTACCTGTTGATTGACAAGGAAATAAAAGTATTAAATTCCAGGCGCTCCGATCGGCTGGAGTTCCGATCTGTCCTGAAGAGCGCGTCGTCGAATCGGCCGATTTGCTGTGAAGATAATCGGCTATGGATCAGCCGATGATCACATAATAATTGCAAAGAAAACTACAAGAGCGATCTAAACAATTATTACAGATGCAACACTTGAAATAGATCTAATCGGCTATATGACAAAGAATCGAGGAACAGTAATGATAAAGCCGATTACTCTGATCTCAAGCTGGATAACAGGTGATAATACTAGAACAACAGGTAAAACCTATAATTCCAGTAAATATTGATAACTGGTGAATAAATCCAAACGAAACCACAGCGATGCACTCGTAGTTAAAGATCGGATATTACTCGATAAGCGGAACCTACCAATTGGCCAGAGATCAAGTTGATGCAGCCCTGCCAATCCGTACGAACTCGTGAAAGAAGAAAAAGTATTGGCGAAGTCGCCGACTTGAAAGTAAAGTACTAGTAAAAAGTAGAAGTGTTTTGTTGATTGATGTGTTGATCATTCGCAAAGCCCTAGCGACTCCTATTTATACCCTAAAACTAGGACTCCTGGTCGATTACGACTTGTTACAACCTTATTTAAAACAGGAAAACTACTATATCTTTAATATCTTTAAAAAGGAAACGGACTCCCGCAGAATCTTCCGCCGCCGTCTCCTAATCCAATCAGAATTTTGCCAATTGCTTCTTGACCGAATCAGCATCGCTCCATTGACCAACATCAAGCCACTTTTGACCGGGATCTTCTGTTGTGGCTCCAATCCGCTGGCGCAAGCTATATCACCAATCGGCCGATTTCCAACTGTTACCTTAATCGGCCGATTCCTTACTGTAGCCTTCAGATTTGCTGCACCGGCCAATCTTCTCCTCTTGACGCCGATTCAACACGTGTCAAAATCTGGCGTCAACACGGTCAATTCTGCCCCCCAGCCGATCATGCACTGAAAGGCGCCGTCCTTCTTGTTCGTGTCGATTTCTGCTGATCGGCTCTGATTCTCTGTCTCTGGATGGGCGGTCGTTGCGGCTTAATCCGTTGCACTCAGGACAGTCATCGGCTGATGGCAATCGAAGATCGTTTGCCCAACAATGGATGAAAAACGGACACTGCCAATGATCCTCATGTCGGCGTATCATCTCATCATGGTATCTTGACTGTTCCTGCTGCCGCCGATATTTGCTGAGCAAGAACTGGGAGGTGACGGGTCTGCGAGATCGTTCTGGTCCTTCGCCCTTGTCTTCAGCCCGCCTTTTCCCTTTGACCTCATCCGCCATGACTTGCTTCCTGGGATCCACGGCGCCGCTCCTTCTTGCCGATTCCGACGACAGCACCTTGGTTTGAAGTGAATTTCTTCCCGTGTCAACCATGTTGGCCGGGAAAGGATGCTGGTCTATCTTCATCGGCTTTGCCGGTTTGGCCGGGGTTTCAAACTTGAGCCTTCCCTGCTTGATGGCCGATTGTATCTGCTGACGAAAGATCTTGCATTCATTCGTATCATGAGATGTGGCGTTGTGCCACTTGCAGTACTTCATCTTTTTTAGCTGATCGGCCGAAGGGATGGTATGGTATTGAGATAGCTTGATCTGCCCTTCCTGGAGTAATAACTCAAAAATCTTATCGACTTTGATGTGTCAAAGCCGAATGTCTCTGGCTCTTTCTTTCCGAAAGGGCACGATATTGGCTTTTTGCCTTTTTACCTACTCTGCTAAGCCGATTTCTTCCTCTCCCTCCGATTCAGATCCTTCCAGATATGCCACCTTCTTCTGGAAATTCCTCCGCTGCTCAAACGGACGGACTTCCTGACCTGCCAATCGGTGAACAATCTGGCTTAAGCTTTCAAATTCCTGTGAGGCATACCTTTCCTTGATTTGTGGCAAGAAGCCTTGGCAAGCGATATCGGCCAACTGGGCATCGGTTAGAGCCGGACTGTAGCATTTGTTCCTGATTTCTCTGAACCTCTGTATGTACCCAGTTACTGGTTCGTCGCTCATCTGCCTGAGGCTAGTCAAATCAGAGAGCTTCATCTCATGTACCCCTGCGTAGAAGTACTTATGGAACTGCTTCTCTAGATCGACCCAAGTAACAATGGAGTTAGGTGGCAAAGTGGTGAACCACTGGAAGGCCGATCTAGACAGAGATGATGAAAACAGTCGCACCCTCAGAGCATCTTGCGTGGTGGCTTCTCCACACTGGATGATGAATCTGTTGATGTGCTCCACGGTGGATGTGTCGTCCAGCCCCGAAAACTTGGTGAAATCAGGAACCTTGTACCGGTGGAGAAACGGCAGCAGGTCATAGGCCGATGGATACGGCGTCTTGTATGTATAAGTCTGCACTTTCGGCTTCAAGCCGAATTGGTCCTGAATTACCTCCACTATTCTTGCCGTCCAATCCACCTGCTGCTGATGAACAGCCGTTCGAGGTGCCGGCATATGTTGGAGTATTGGCGGTGGGACAGCCGGGTGATGGATCGAAGCATGTGGCGAATTCTGGTGCATCATAGCCGTCTGAGCAGTTGACAGTTGATTGCGAAGCGAATCCGCCGCCCCGTCGTACATCGTCGTCGGCGCCGTGCTTCGGAGTGCCTCTACAGCGCCTGCCCCCCTGCCGATTTCTGACGGGACTGGTTGATACTGGGGGACCGTCGGCCGGGTGGCCGATTGGAACGGCGCCTGGATCGGATAGTTCCCATGTCCGGTTGATTGATCGGGAAAAGCAGTCGTCACCGATGCCCCCCAGGGTACTGAGTTTCTGGGCAGCGATTGCACAGAAGCAATCTGGACAGGCTGAAGCGGTGCTTGCGATGGGAAACATGGTGCACCATTATACCTTGGAGACAGTGGAGGCAACGGAGTGTTGTATCCTTCGTGATGCGTCGACATAGGCTGAGAAGCCGAGTGGGACGTGCCTGTGAGCTTCTGGCTGGAGGTGCAATCGACGGAGCATACGCTGGCCCCTGATATCCTTGAGCTGCTCCACTGACAAGAGAGCTGATGACGGTGTTATACACCGTATTGGTCATCACCGAGGATTGGTCGATGAAAGCCTGGTAGACGGACTGTTGGATCATATCAGACATCTTGCCCGAATCCTCAGCAATGGTGATGTGGCGGGGAACTGGAAGAGGAGATTTCTTGACTGCCTCCCCGCTTCTGGTACGACGGAAAGACTGTAGATACATCCTTTTGTAATCCTCCAGATGCTTTGCCAGTTCTTCTTTCTGGTCGTCCTTGAGATCTGCTTCTGTGACCTCAATGATGTTGTTTTCAGAGACTTCTGCGTTCTTTGACATGTTGGATCTTCAAGTTTGTCCCACCAGGCGTGCCAAAAGTGTGTTGGCGCTAAAAATCGGCCAGGAATCGGCCGATTATCTTCAGCGTCGGACACACAACCCGGGAGAATCTGCTTAGCTCCTGTTCAGGTTATTGCCCTGGTGCGGTTTGCGCGGCGTGCCAGTCAATCTGACCTGTTGATTGACTAGGAAATAAAAGTATTAAATTCCGGGCGTCCCGATCGGCTGGGGTTCCGATCTGTCCCGAAGAGCGCGTCGGCGAATCGGCCGATTTGCTTTGAAGATGACCGGCTATGGATCAGCCGATAATCGCGTAATATTTGCAAAGAAACTGCTAGAGCGACTTAAACAATTATTACAGATGCAACACTTAAAAATAGATCTAATCGGCTATATGACGATGAACGAGGAAGAGCGATGATAAAGCCGATAGTTCCAATCTCAAGCTGGATAACTGGTGATCATACTAGAACAACAGGTAAAACCTATAATTCTAGTAAATATCGATAACTGGTGAATAAATCCAAACGAAACCACAGCGATGCGCCCGAGGTTAAAGCTCAGATGTTATTCGATAAGCGGAACCTACCAATTGGTCGGAGATCAAGTTAATGCAGCCCTGCCAATCCGTACGAACTCGTGAAAGAAGAAAAAGTATTGGCGAAGTCGCCGACTTGAAAGTAAAGTACTATGAAAAAAGTAGATGTGTTTTGTTGATTGGTTGATGTGTTTTTTTACAAAGCCCGGACGACTCCTATTTATACCCTAAAACCAGGACTCCTGGTCGATTACGACTTGTTACAATCTTATTTTAAATAGAAAAACTGCTATATCTATAATATTCTTATAAAGGAAATGGACTCCCGCAGAATCTTCCGCTACCGTCTCCTAATCCAATCAGGACTCTTTTCCTTTGCTTCTTGACCGAATCAGCATCATTCCGTTGACCAACATTAGGCCACTTTTAACTGGGATCCTCTGTTGTGGTCCCGATCTGTTGGCGCAGGTTGCATCACCAATCGGTCGATTCCCAACTGTAACCTCAATCGGCTGATTCTTTACTGTAGCCTTTAGATCTGCCGCATCGGCCAACCTCTCCCCCTGACGCCGATTCAACACGTGTCAAAATCTGGCGTCAACACAAATCCATTTAGTATTTGGAGAGTCTGATTTAATTCTATTGCTGGAGCAAGTCTTCTAATACCAGTAGAATGAACGGTTATCACCTCATCAGTCATTTCCACCGGTCCTTGGTGGTGTACATAGGAGTATAGCCATTTCCAACGGTTTTGCTCCTATTTTTTTTTCTTTGTCGTTTTCCCTTCCACTTCTTCTATCCCCTCCCCTCCTCTAGCCATAATTATCCTATGTTCTTACTCTTTTCAATAACTTTCTTTTTTATCTTATTTTTTCAATCCACACTCACCCTACCTAGCTAGCCTTTTGCGAGCCCACCCCTTATCCTTCACTGTAGGATTCCTGGAAAAAGTTCTAAATTTTTGAAAATAAATTGACCACAAAACTCGTTCGAAGAAGTCTCTAGAAACCTAATATGTAACCTTTGTGTTTTAAATTTTTTTTCTAAAAAAGCGTTTTTTAGAAGTTTCTCAGGAAAACATGTTTCTAGAAAACAAAATGAAGCGAGACCACACATATCCTTCCGCACATTGTGTATGCATAAACAAAATCAAGCGAAAGGATACGTGCCAGCAGCCAGTACGCGCGTGATCTACTTTCGAAGGGGAGGCCGGCCCCTGCCAATTCGGTTGTTTTTTTTCCAAAAAAAAAACATTCGGATGGTTTTAAAAGAGATGATTTTGAAATTTGAACGAGGAGACTACTAGGCGCTACATTTTGTAAACCATTCAAGCCGGCAACCTGTGCGTTACAATCACGAGCACGTCGTCTGTCCACGCCAGGTCGATCGGTTTGGAGCGTGAGAATTTTTTTAATAAAAGAATATTTTAATATTCCAGCATCTACATCACAGTATGAAATATCCAGCTATTATTTAAAAAAGGAACCATGTATTGAAGAAAAATGATAAATTTAGCAAACATCTTATTCGAAACAAAACCTATTACTAAATCGCGACCCATTTTTTGCGAAGATCTCCATAGCCATGGAGTCAAAAGCTCGACAAGCCTCTCATGTAATATTCCTGTTCTCGTTCTGAAGCAAAGATCAAAATCTTATCCAGTGTGTCATCCTGAAAAGGATCTGCAAACAAGGTTTGTGGGTTCACTTTATCAAAGACAATATCATTTCTACTTAGCCACATGGCCCAACAAACAACACTTACCCCTGTAAGTATTAATTTTTTTCCTTCCACCTAATCCCTTGTAACCAAGTCCCAAACATATGGATGACATTGTTAGATTTTTGTAAAACCAAAGGTAGTATGAATTATTCTCCAAATTAATCTAGACATATGACAATCAAAAAAAGATGTTGTATAGTTTCATTAATTACTACAATAGCAACATTTCTCATTTCCATGCCAGTTTCATCTAACTAGATTATCTTAAGTTAGAATAACCCCTCGGTGAAGGAACCATAGAAATACTTTTACTTCTAAGGGGAGTTTTAGTTTCCATAAAGATTTGTTAATTGGAATGACTTTCCCATTTAGGATCTCTCTATACATTGATTGAACAGAGAAGATTTCATTTTTATTCAAGGACCATAAGAACATGTCTGGTTGATCCATAAGTTGAATACCTGCTACCTTTGTTACCAACTCATGCCAATTCACAAGATTGTTTCCCCTTAGAGCCCTCTGTCAGCGTTTTACCGCCAAGCCCAACAAGGGATATCCCGAGGTGGTAGTTTGTAGGTAGGATGTCGCCGAGATCAGGAACTCGAAAGTGCAAGGAACACAAGGTTTAGACAGGTTCGGGTCGCCGAGAGCGTAATACCCTACGTCTTGTGTGGTGGTTTATATTGCCTTAGGGTTTGATGAGGTGTTGGTATGTTTGGAGGGGGTCCCTGCCCGCCCTTATATAGTCTGAGGGGCAGGATTACATGAAAGTCCTAGCCTGATACTTGCGCAGGAAGTCTACCAAGATACAAATCGGGTAGTTTCCTTATACCGACTAGTCTTAACTCTGTACGAGTAGTTACATCTGGTGTAAGGAATGGGCCATGCCCTATCCCTTATTCTAGGAAATCTACATGACGTCAGCAGTCCCGTAGCCCCGGGTCTGACAAACTCCCGAGCTCTTCATAGTCGAGTACTGGAGGCTTTGAGTACTTCTGAAGGCGTCTTCGAGTACTTTCTTGAACTGCATCCTAAAGGTGTCTTCTAGTACTTTTCCTTGGCTGCATCGAGGCTATGAGGTGCTCAAGCCCCAAGTAGTCTTCAAGTCTCCTTTTATATGGGGTGCGATGAACTCGCACTCCATATGGAGTATGCCCCAAGCCTTAGGTTGAATCGAAGAATCAGGCTGAGGGTCAAATCTGTCTTGAATCTTCTTTCCTTATCTTCCAAGAACTTTTGAAAAATAAGCCATCGATGTCACGTGTCCCGCAGCCCCCGAGTTAATCCAAATTCTCAGATTTGGAAGAAAGATCAAAAGTCATGGCATAAATCCAGAACTTGTCTTGATGGCGCTCAAATCAAGTCTTCTCCTGAGAAAAACTCTTCATGCGCCCAGCCCCCGAGCATAGGAGCTAGATGAGTTGCCGAAGTCACACCCAGCACCTAGCTAAAGGAGCCAGACGAGCCGCCGAAAGCACGGCGAGTGCTCTATCGCGCCCAGCCCGCAAGTATGGGAGCCAGATGAGGAGTCGAAGTCGCACCTAACCCCCGGCCAAGGGAGTCAGACGAGCTGACGAAAGTACGATGAGTGCCCTATTGCGCCCATCCACTGAGTGAGGGAGCCGGACGAGTAGTCGAAGTCGCGCCCAGCCCCCAACCAAGGGAGCCAGACGAGCCCTCGAAGGCACGACAAGTGCCTTATCGCGCCCAGCCCCCGAGCGAGGGAGCCAGACGTGTAGTCAAAGGCATGGCGAGTGCCTTGTCTTTGATTCATGGACGATTGTCGATGAAGTCGTGGCGGTCGTTGATGAAGCCATGACCATTTGTTGACGGTGTGAGGCCCGCTCTCAACTAGTTTTCTAGTCGAGAGATGTAGTCGAAGTAGTCATCATGTGTCGTCGAGCGTCCTCATGAAGTCGATGTAGTCGCCAGTGGGTCGCCGAGCATTCTCACAAAGTTGAAGTAGTCGTCGACCAATCACCGAGCGCCCTCGTGAAGTCGAAGTAGTTACTGGCGAGTCGCCGAAAATCCTGTGATTGCAGGTTCGAGGACCCCTTTAGAAGTCGCCAAAATTTTTTTGGGTGCCCCGCACCTATCAGTGTACGCTCATTGTGCTAGTCGAGAACTAGCCAACCCAGGCCATACTGATAAAGTTTGGCACAACACGCCTATCAGTGTACGCTCAATGTACTGGTCGAGGACTAGCCCAACCGAGCCATACTGACAGAATTTTTGGGTGCCACGCACCTATCAGTGTATGCTCATTGTGCTAGTCGAGGACTAGCCAACCCGGGCCATACTGATAAAGTTTGGTGCAACACGCCTATCAGTGTATGCTCATTGTACTAGTCGAGGACTAGCCAACCCTGATAATTTTTTTGGTTCCATGCACCTACCAGTGTACTCTTATTGTACTAGTCAAGGACTAGCCAACCCGGGCCATATTGATAAAGTTTGGGAGCAAGACCCCTTCCCTGTCGGTGTTTTACCACCAAGCCCACCGAGGGATACCCCCGAGGTGGTAGTTTGTAGGTAGGGTATCGCCGAGATCAGGAACTCGAAGGTGCAAGGAACACAAGGTTTAGACAGGCTCGGGCCACCGAGAGCGTAATACCCTACGTCCTGTGTGGTGGTTTGTATTGCCTTAGTGTTTGATGAGGTGTTGGTATGTTTGGAGGGGGTCCCTGACCACCCTTATATAGTCTGGGGATAGGGTTGCATCAAAGTCCTAGCCTGATACTTGCGCAGAAAGTCTACCGAGATACAGATCGGGTAGTTTTCTTATACCGACTAGTCCTAACTCTGTACGAGTAGTTACATCTGGCGTAAGGAGTGGGCCATGCCCCATCCTTTATCCTAGTAAATCTACATGATGTCAGCAGTCCCGTAGCCCTGGGTCTGACACCCTCCGAAAAGAAACTGAACGGACCTTAAGATGCCTAGAGGGAGGGGGCGGTGAATAGGCTAATCTGCAGTTAAAAACACTTTTCAAGCAGTTAGTAACACAGGAATCCGGAGACTTCGGGTATGTGTCCGGAGAGTTCGGACTTGGTGCCCGGAGTATCCGGAGTTCTTGTCCGGAGAGTCCGGCCAAGAACAAGTGACAAGAAAAGTAGAGGAATTCAAGTTGGAAATTAGATCGAGTAAATTTGTGAGTACCTAGGCACGTCCTTTAGTGATTCTTCCAGTTGGTAAAATCTAGGAACTTGTAAATGTATAGATCGAGCTCAAACCCTAGAAAAAAGGTCTCACAAGCAAATATCAAGTAATATAAGAAATCAACACGAATTGACACATGATTTGTTTTCCCGAAGTTCACTCCCAAAGGAGCTACGTCTCCGTTGAGGAAGAGTTCAAGAGACGACACTCAAGAACCCCTATGCTCCTCACCCAACGGCGAGACCAACGCTCAAGCCTGAGGTCACTTACTATGGATTCCTCCAAGAGGAATGTCGATTACAAACTTCTTGTGATGCTCACAACTTGCTTGAGTACTCACAAGCGACGCCTAGCCGTCTAGGAGCTTGAAGCTCCAAGAGTAATGTACTTGATTCCAAGGCTTGACAAGATCCTAGTGCTCAAGAGGATGAAATGGATGCTCACCAGCACTAATCTTTGCTCTTGCTTCCCTCTCACTTCAATCCCCCAAAGGATTCACTCAAGAATGGAAGAAAGGGGAGTGAGAGAGCTCTTTTGGCTTGCTGCAGATGTTCTTTGCGAAATGGGCAAGAGAGAGCTGAAAGGAGGGGTGAGAGGGGTATTTATACTCCTCTCACACAGAAACTAGCCGTTGGACAGGGTTACCCGGATACTCCGGGTAGACGTCCAGATACTCCGGACCAGATGTCCGGACATTCCGGGCTGTGACCTAGAATCTCCGGGTTCGGCAGGATTTCACTCAATTTTGCTCTCATATGATTCTTGAGCGGTATTTGTGGCTCACAAGCATTTGTTTGGATTCTCTTGAGCACTATTTTCAAGTCATAATCTGTAGATCAAAGTCGCTCTTGATAGTAGGGGTTCCTCTACTCAAATTTAAATTAAAATCTAGTCTTCGAGTAATTTTTCAACCACCGCTTTTTCATTTCCTTTCCATGGGACATGCTTCAACAAATGCTTCGCTTGTTCAGCGTAATTACATGCACACATGCTAGATAACACTATTAAACTTACATGTATTTTGTCATTAAACACCAAAACCCACTTAGGGCCTAGATATCTTTCCGAAAAATTAATAGTAGAAGACATGACCTTTTTTACTGTATCATGCTTCCTAATTATCATATTGTAAAGTGTTAGGTATTGATTTTTAAGACTAGTGTTTCCCAGCCAATTGTCTCCCTAAAATCTGATTTGATCCCCCATTTTGAAGTTTAAATGTTCCGCAGCTAATGAAATTATTTTTGAACTCCATTAACCCAGACTAGAAATGTAAATCGCTTGGTTTTTTCCGTACGTGTGCAAACATTTTGGAGCCTAGGTATTTTCTTTTAAGGATTTGTTGCCAGATTCCATCTTCATTAATAAGCTTGAAAAGCCATTTACTTAAGAAACTTTCATTCTGCGCTTCTAAATCCAAAATTCCTAGACCTCCTTTGTAACATCCCGGAATTTTTTCGGAATGTTATAAACCGAAAAATGTGGATTTTTAAAAACTTTTTGTGTGGAGGTGGAAATAGCTAGAACAATTTAAGGATAAATTTTGTCTCTCTCAAAATTCCTAGTAAAATAAAATCTAACTAAGAGTAAGGACCCTAATGCTAGTGTGGAATATCTGGATTGTAATTGGATTTATTGCTCTACTTTGTTTAAATTTGTTCAAATGATTTTTGTTTGAATTCTGTGGAATTTAGTTTGAAATTGGCCATTGTACGCTCAGCCCAACGCAGCCTAGCCTGCTACCCTAGCTCAGTCCAACGCAGCCAGCCCAGCCTGGCCAGCGCCCATAGGCCGAACCGGCCTGCACCCCACACCCCCCCAGCCAGCCCATCTGGCTAGTTCGGACCGCTCACCCGTGACTCCACCGGTCTGTGCAGCCGTGTGGCCCAGCCCAGCACACCACGCATGTCTACCCGGTCCGACACCGCCTTGCCTCGCGCCCTTTCCCTCACGAGCCACTGACGAGTGGGGGCCACTTGTCAGCTTTCCCCTTCCTTCCTTCGCCTCGCTCACACTCCACGCCGCGCCCCGCTCCTCTCCACCCTGTGCCTCACTTGCCCTCGCACCCAGCAGCCGCGACTCCACCCGAGCAACGGGCGCGCTGCACCCACCTACATCACCCACGCACCACCTTGACCGCACCTGTGCCCCAAACCCTAGCCAACGCCCGCGCCACGCCGTGCGATGCCCGCCACGTGTCCCGGCCCGGATGTTGAAATCCACCGGCCGTCCACGCCCCCAAAACCCTAGTAGCCGCCCATAAAACCTCGTGGCCACCGCCCTGCGAAACTCTAGTGCCCTCGGACTTCTTCCCTTACGCCGCCGCCACCAAACCCAAGAGAGGGGAGCCGAGCAGAGGAAAGAAGAGGAGGAGTAGGAGAAGAGGAGGAGGAGGACCCAGAGCCGTCGAGGTAGAGAACGTCCGCTGCCGAAAGACTTCGCCAGGCATGCGCCACCTACACCGCGCCAATGTTGCTGTGCGTCCTACACTTCAACAACCTGCTGCGGCGTCGAACCATCACTGCCTCACCTCGTCTCCCTCGAGTCCGACCGGTAGGACATCATCGTCCCCTTTTTCCGATCACCTGCTGCCGATGAGCTTACCATCGTTGATGAGCCCTTCTTAGCAAGCCGTAGGACCCCTCTTCCCAGTCTTGTAAAGGAGCCCTTCACGCCGCCGTTTGCAAACTGCCACCATCGCACACCCCTCACTACCGCATCGTTGCTGAAGGCTCAAGACGTCGGTGCCTCGTGCACAATACGGCCACGCCGCAGGACTGGAGCGCCAAGAATGCTCGCGCGTGTGCACCTTGGCCTTGCCTCCCTTGCCTGCGCCTTCTTCTTGCCGCCCTGAGCCTTGCGCCACCGGCGCCCTAGCAACACCAAGACAAGGCTAAGCCTTTGCCCCACCGCCATCCCGCCTTACCCACGTGCTAGCCCTACCGTCGTTCCAGCCCTCGCCCCCATCCCCTTTTTGGTGATTGATGACAACTCACATGTACTTCATTTGTTGACCAAAAGCAGTAAACATCTAGCGCATGAAGAGCTCCCGCTTAATGTATGCCAGTGATCTTGAATATCAAATTGACTTCACATATGTCAATAATGGCATTCTTTAGGAGAAAAATAGAGAAACTCTTTATAAGCTCTACAGTGGGGTGAGCAACTGTGTGCTAAGATATTGTGTGATGCATATGACAGGATATTCACTCAATTAAATCAATGCTTGTCAGCCAAATCCAGAGTGTCCGGCCTACTGCATGGAGTGTTCGGATACGAAACCCGGAGTCTCCGGCCCATAGCCCGGAGTTTCCGGACCTGCTGAGAAGACATAGAAAACAGCAACCAACACACATTCAAAACAGAATCATACTAACAAATAAGTCTTAAATCAACTTTAAACACAACAACTAAGCAGTTTTACGCACAGAGTAGCACACATTACAAATGTTCTCACACCACATAGTCCTTACATGATAGATTGTTCAAGCGAAACGATAAAACGAGATAAAGTTTGATACAAGCCCAAATGAGTACATCAATGTCATTTTCACTCCCCCTTTGTCATCAAGTGCCAAAAAGGGAATGAAAAGATCAAGAAGCTTTTACTCATCATCATCATCATCATCAGGGTCCCATCATTGGAGGTATCTTCATCTTCATCGGAATCGGGGTGCTCGCGGTAGTTGAGGGGCTCGTCCTCTTTGGTCTCCTCATCTTCATCAAAGATCTCTTGGCCATGTGGAGGAGAGCGACGAGAGCGAGTAACGGATGGATGGCGTGGACGAGGAAGAGGAGCATGAGTAGCGGCCACAACAGCAGCATCGGCAGCGTCCCACTCGGCAAACGGGTCATCAAACTCAGGCAGCTCATGATAAGGATCATATGGAAGACCCAAGTGACTCTTGATCTCAATGATGTCACGGCGGTTCTCGTTCACTTCTTGGGTCAAAGTCTTGCGCATGCAAAAGATGCTCTTGAGTGCCCTCTTGATGAAAGACTCATTATGTCCATGGTGAGATGAAGATGATGCACCAGCGGTGGATGGAGGAGGATCAAACCGAGGATTACGTGTGGCCCCAACATGAAGTGGAGCCGCACATGGTGCATCACCAGAGCGAGCACGAAGGTGAAGTGGCTCATGCTTGCAATCCTTAGGAAATGTGACCTTGGTAACCCTCTCAATCATATACATGATGTATGGAGCGGATGGAAGAAACTTGTTTGGATCACACATAGCTTTACGAAGCTCATTCCAAATGAAATCCATGATGCAAAAAGGTCTTCCTCCAGGCATAGTGCGAGCGAGAAGGTTACAAGCATAGTACCTAAGAGTTGTGGGGTCACCATCCTTGCCATCAATAGTAGCCCTGAAGAATTGATTCATCGTGTAATAGAAAGGCTGCAGGGTACATGCATTTCCCTTTTTAGCGAGGATGGGATTGAAGAATAGAGCGGGCAGCTGACTTGTTTTCAATTGATTTTAAATATGAATGCAATCCCTCTTCTCATCCTCGGAGCCAAGAGCTAGGATCCTAGAGAATGTCATGTAGTCAACTTCATACTTGTGTCCCTCGGTCGTCCACACAAAAGCTATCTTCCTTGCATCATAATACAGAGATGAGTGAAATTGTGCAAGGATCTCTTCATTCCAATCATACCGGAAGCCCATGATGTCATAGAGACCAAATTCTGAGTGCCACCGTTTGCTTGAAGTAAGATCTCCCCAACTCAACGGCAAAACCGGGCATGATCTGAGGACGAGCAAGCTTGGGAAACCTTGGATATTGTCACTAATCTGGAGCAAACTTCACTTGCAAGCGAGGTGGAGTTTGAGGACAAATTTCCCATGCGACGCCCCTTCTTGATGGATTGGCACGAGACAGAGGAAGAACGGGCATGCTTCTCATGATGTAAGGAGCTTGACGAGCTTATGAACTGCTCCCAGCAGGTTCTTTGCCCGGAGGACAACGAGGACGCAGCTCTTGAGGAGGGCTAGGAGGCGATTCTTCCTCTCTTTTAACATTTGGATCATGATGACGCTTTTGCCTCTGCTGCCCAGAATAGTCACCACCAGATCTCCCCATAGCCTAGATACAAGATATGACGATTAAGAACTAAGGCTAAAGAAGATTGGGATGAAAGGGCAGGTCATCATCCGGATACTCCAGGCCAGCAGTCCGGAGTATCCGGGCCAAAAATCCGGACTCTCCAAGAGTCGGGCCCCAAACCCTAAACTTTGATTTCGAAGGATTTAACCATGAGAATCAAACGAAACTTGGACCTAGTGTTCCTAGTCAAGGTAGAAGACAATGCCCCAATGGAAATCCTAAAATTCCTTCTACATTCAGAGATCGGGCAATTTGATATTTGAATACCTTGAACAACGAAGAACGTGCGGAAAACTTCAAATCCAAAGCCTCCCTAGAGTTTTCGGAGGGGAGGATGACCTTCCTTCAAAGATTGACGAGGTTTTGATGGTGGGAAGGTGAAAATCGCCCCAATGGCGAGTTTGGGCATGAGAGAGGGAGAGGGAGGTGGCGCCGGCGGTGAAAAGGTAAGAATGAATGGTTTACCATGGGCCCCCGTAGTATATATATCTGAAATTTACCATCCGGAGTATCCGGCTCCCCCTAAAGATTTGCATATGGATGGATGAAAGATCTTGATATAGCTTGATTTTAAGGAAGATCTAGTGGTATGAGAGATTCACTATCTTGAGACTAGCCAACAATCAATCAATGGGAACCATAGTCTCAATTTAGCAAATAAAAATCCAAATACTTTTAGAACCAAAACACACAAGTTTTAATCAAAATCATTTTGCTTTTGAGAAAAACACTTATACTAGGATCACTCAAACATGCCCAAGAGTTCAAGCTAAGTTACAAGAATCCAAAATATTTAGATCACTCCTTAAAGTACAAAACCTTTGCTCATCAAGTGGTTAAGTGAAGATATCGGCTAGTTGTTTGTCAGTGCTCACATGACTTAAAATGATATCTCCTTTGGCTTCATGGTCTCTCAAGAAGTGATGACTTATGTCAATGTGTTTGGTTCTTGAATGTTTCACAGGGTTGTTAGCTAGCTTGATGGCACTCTCATTATCACACAAGAGTGGAATCTTGCTAAACTTACAACCAAAGTCGCTCAAAGTGAATCTCATCCAAAGTAGTTGCGCACAACAAGCACCGGCAGCAACATACTCGGCTTCGGCAGTGGATAGGGCGACTGACTTTTGTTTCTTAGAGCTCCAAGACACAGGGAACCTACCAAGAAACTGATAAGTCCCCGATGTACTCTTCCTATCTACTTTGCAACCGGCATAATCCGAATCGGAATAGCCAAGTAGATCGAAAGTGGAGCCCTTGGGATTCCACAAGCCAAGGTATGGAGTGAAAACTAAATATCTTAAGATTCTCTTAACAACCATGAGATGACAGTCCTTAGGATTAGCTTAAAACCTAGCACACATGCACACACTAAGCATAATATCGAGCCTAGATGCACAAAGGTAAAGAAGGGATCCAATCATGGAGCGATATACCTTTTGATCCACGGCCTTGCCATCTTCATTTAGATCAAGATGCCTTTTTGTTGGCATAGGAACCCTCGCGCGTGTGCACCTTGGCCCTGCCTCGCTTGCATGCGCCTTCTCCTTGCCGTCTTGAGCCTTGTGCCACCGGCGCCCTAGCAACACCAAGACAAGGCCGAGCCTTTGCCCCGCCGCCGTCCTGCCTTACCCACGTGTGAGCCCTATCGTCGTTCCAGCCCTCGCCCCCACCTCATCGCGGCTGTGCCATGCGTAGGCACTATGTGCCAAGCATCGTGACGCCACAGGATGGTGAAAGCCCTTTTGGGCATTTCGTCGAGCACCTCGGATGCACACACACGCGAAGCCACAGGGATGTCTGCCGCACTAGATCCACCCGAGCTGCACCGGATCCCACAGCCGCTGACACCAGGGCCCCGCCTGCCAGTGGAGGAGTCGGGCGCTGACCCATGCACCCGACGCGCCAGTGAGAGCCGTGTGTTGGCCCATTATGACGCAAGCCCAAGTTGGCCTGTTGAGCCGAGCTAACCCGCCCAGCCGAGCCGAACAAAGTTGGGCCGACCAAGACGGCCTGTTTTGCTTTGAGCCCAATACCTCGTAAACCCTTTTTCCTTTTTCTTTTAAACCCTCCTGAATGGTAGATCCCACCTGACAGTGGCACCCTTAGACTGACCTATGGGCCCTTTGACCGCTGACCCGTTGACTAGTCAACGCTGACATCAGCAAGATCGTAACCCCTACTGACGTCAGCATGACACATGGCACACCCAGGAGTTGCTGCCACATGGCTAACTATGTGTCTTTCTTTTTCCGATAATCATTTATTAATTCCAAAAAATGATTTAAACTTAGAAATTTTGTAATAAATAAACCGAACCTCCAAAAATTATGAAACTAGTTTCATAATTCTTCTAAAATCATGATCTACCCGTTAAGTAGGTTTTGTTGTGATTTGAATTTTATTTGAGTAGTTTTGTACATTTTTGCACTTTGGTCCCTACATTTATACGCATTTACGATTAGGTCCCTTCGAGGAAGAGCTGGACGTCCCGGACGACCAGAAAACCTTGGAGGACTATGAAGAGCCGCTAGGTTCACGCCCATCTATGATCTAAATACCTGTTAGGCATTGCTTGCTAGATATGCTATCGCTTTATTTACTGTTATGATGAGATGAACCTGCATAGCCTATTTATATACCTGAACTCTCGCTCCTTGCAATCCTATCACATTTGATAAATATATATGAGATATGCCTTGCATGTGTATGTGTAGGATATGGTGATATAGTCTTGGCGTGAGTGGAGAAACACTTAAGAGGAGTTGGTGATTAGGAATTTTAGCTGGAGGCGAGCAAATTAACCCAATCCTCAAATCAGGGGCTTGGTGTGTGTGTTGGGAACATCATACGGAGTGCCTGTTGTGGGCACACTTTTTAGTGGATACGTGGTTACTTAAGGTGTTTGGTGGGGCCATACCCGTAATGGGTGCCATCGACGGACCATTGCGGTGGATACGCCTTGTGATGAAGATGCTCGCCTCGGCATATGAGGACCGGTTGAGGTAACTATGATTAGTGGGACTATGTAAGTGTGCACACCACTTATCCACTATGCGGGTGGATCCGGTCCAAGCTAGCTTCACGCGGCACTAAGCCTGTAGGAGGTTAGGGTATCAATGTAGGGGAGGAGGTGTTGACCTCGCATTCCTCGAGACGCAAGGGAGGCTTCACAGTTCCGGGGCGACCTCTTGCGGGAGGACGCACCCAAACCCAGGAAAGAAGGATGGTTGCCATAGCGGCTAGTTTTGTTCTTAGTAGACCGATGTCTCGAAGTCAGTAGGTTTGCTCTCGACTGGCTTCGAATCGAGTGCATCTAGGTGTACAACCCTTGTAGGGTGAAAACTATGTGTATAGCCGTGTCCGCGGTCATGGACGATCCTACTTTTTTATGTTACTATCATTAGTTAGTGATACTTAACTTCTACCTCCCTCTAGTGGATATATATTTTCCTGCCTGGGGCAGCTGAGGTGCGAGGAGTGGGAGTTATCGCACCGTCTTGGACGATATGGAAGGTGTGTGTGGACCGGGAGCCCGGGTTGCCGGGACGGCCCGAGTCTGGAATGGATGATGATATAAACTTGTTGTTGTTGCATAGGAAAACTCCAGCCTTATCCTTTGGCTACTTTTTATACCCTTGCATTCCACTTAAAGCTTGCATACGGATGGTGATGTGAAAATATCGTACTTGATGAGCCCATAGATCATTGTGTTTGTTTTGAAAAACTTGATGCAAATCGTTCCAAGGTAACAAATAGAATGGCTATGCAGTTTGGATCATTTGCATGTGAGCTGACACATAATAATATGAAGGAAGGAGTTTTCTCTACTAATGGCACTTTGCCGACCAAGCTAATATTCAAAGGAGATAATTTTTGCAAGAAGATAGAAGAGAAGAAGAAGCTAAAACAATGTATTTATATTGGTTGCATGCAAGTTGAGATCACGCAGGAGGCACCAAATTCATGGTCTGCACGTGATGGGTTTCATCGTGTTACTTAACAAGTATTTGGTAATGCTGCCGGCTTATTTTATTCACAGCATCCTTGCCAGATTATTATACTATTTCCATATGTGTTTAGCCAGGCTGAGCACGAGATGGTTTTTGATTAGCACAAGTCCGGATCAGTTTATTATTTCCTTTGAGTTGAGTTTGAGTCCATTGCTATGCCGAGTGCACATGCATGGTTCTGGTTTGGTCGAGTCAATTAGGGTCGTGTCAGGTGGCCTGCGTGCCTATACCAAGGGCCTTCGGCCTTGTACTGAGGCTACTGGATTTTATTCGGAGTGTTTTTTCTAGGGTTTTCCTCCATGAAAAAGAGAGAGGTGGCGATTCCATCCTCTTGATTATCTTGCTGCCTTTCCTTTGGATCGAGAGAAGACGTGATCGAGCTGCTGCGGCCTGGGCGCGTCTCGGATTCCTGCCGGAATTCCCTCCTTCTGATCGTGTTCTATTCAGTACACGGGTGGAAGACCTATCTAGGATTTGGATTGCATCTTATTGTAAGCTGATCCCTCTATCTATTTGCTGCTACTATTGGAGTATTAACCAGAGGAAGTTATTTGGTGCTGCCGATCTGCTGAGTTTAGTTGGTTCAGTATTATTATATTTACTTGATTCCTGGTTAAGCCGCTGAACTGTTCGGGTCTTCAATTAAGTTGATTTACAATACATCTGTTTGGCTGCCAAGAAGGATTGTTTTGTTGTCGTCATCCTCCAACTAATTAATATCGTGCTGTGGTAGTGAACGATATTGACATCTTATATTTGTTTATTGTGGATTTGCTTTGCTGCTGCTCACGTTAGCCTGAAAAGGAATTTTAGTTGCTGGATATTATTCATTGACCGGAAACATTCTACTTGAGAATTTAAGGGGAGTTTTATTTCATACCTACCGTGAAAGATTGGAAAAATATTTGGACATACTTGGCGTGTCCTTATCAGTACTCCTTGGAGATAATTGGTAGATGCGGGATTCGACCTGAAGTGCAACCCAACATTGAAGGATGATTCAAGGATGGCATGTGCTACGCTCAAATTTGCCTGTGGAGGAGTGACACCGAGACGAAGAATGCCCGTAAGCTTAGCTACCGCTCCCATTTTCTGTTTGTTTCACCCTAGCCTAAGGGGCTTGTACTGAAAAACTCATATTACAATCCTTTGGATTATGTAATAAATAAACACATGTAATGATTTAACACGTTGTATGACTGTGATATGTAATTGAAAAAAGTTCTGTATGAGATAACTACTGATCCAAAGACTATCACGGCAATACAGGGAATCTGGCAATAAGGATTTGTTGCCGGATTCCATCTTCATTAATAAGCTTGAAAAACTATTTACTTAAAAGACTTTTATTCCGCACTTCTAAATAAAAAATTCTTGGACCTCCTTGATCTCTCGGTCTACACACAATATTCCATGTTGTTAATATGTATTTTCTTTTGTGTCCATCCCCTTGCCAAAAAATCTAGACCTAAAGTAATCCAGTTTTTTAAGAACTTTTTTGGGGATTAAAAAAGAAGATCGTGTACAAAGAAAGATTGCTTGGAACTAAGTTGATTAGGGTTAGCCTGCCCCCATAGGAGCGCTTCTTGTATTGCTTTTCCATGTACTCAGTTTCGTCTCGTATCTTTCCTCTATTAGTTTTCAATCTTTGTTGAGGAGTCCAATATGGTGTATTGGGATACCAAGGTAACAAAAATGGATCTCTCCAAACCTCAATAGGACCTCCAAAATATTTATATATTCTTTTTGGCCTCCTTCGCCTCTCCATAGTAAAATAATTTCTTCTTATAAAAATTTATTATTGAGATCAGAAAGATGCTCAAAAGCTGTAAGCATGAGAACGAGGATGATCATGGAGCGTGAGAATGGTCATGGAGAGCATCCTATATGTGGTGAACGACTACTGTGCTCTTATGGGACAATCGAGGTGTACGCATCGCGGCATGCGACACGAACAGTTGCACAGTGCCAGTACGTGCGGGAATCTGCTGGCTAACAGATTCCTCGCGAAACGACAGAAAGCATGCACATACCCATCTGGGGTTTCGGAACTTGAGCTCGTCCAAAAAGCAAAGAGCAAGAGCAAGCCTTTGGTCGGGTCAGGAGAATTATTCAATCGTCCAGGAGGAATGGAGGATAAAAAGCTGCTCGCCGGCCGGCCGCCGTCGCGTCACCGTCGCTCGCGAAAGCCGGTGGACCAACCCGATGATTTGTCGATCGAGTGCCACATGCATGGCCGTGTGATCGACACCGGCCGGCGGCCGGCCTCTGATCGGCTGCAGCTGCAAAGACACGGGCAACGCTCGCGCAGTCACGCGATCGCATGGCATGCATGGTTGGGACTTGGGTTCACGATGGGCGGCCCAGCCGGCGCCGCGCGTCGTCCTTCCGCCATGCGGAACACGTGCGCTTATCCACACGGGGACGCGAAGTTCTCGTCGCCCTGTCTGTCATGGGGGTCGTAGGATTGTAGGAAGGACGACGAAAGAACGGCAGGCGCGTCATGTCTGGGAAAGCGGAAAGGAAACAGCAGGGGAAGAGGAAAGAGCACGCGCACATTTGATTTGTGGCCACGAATGCGGACTCCGACGGCCGAGAGAGAGAGAGTGTCTTTGCTATATGATCAGAACTTACATAAGGAAGGTAATAAGGCTGGCGTATATGCGACACAGGGCAGACGAGGGGCGATCAGCCGATCATCGGTTACACTTACACCCCAGTTTGGTGTGCCATCCTAGAGGGCGATCATCTCATCCCTCCGGATGCTGATGCACGCCATCTTATTAGAGGCTCCCCCAGCACACGGCTGCTAGTTACTCGTTCGCTTTCTCCCACCTTGAGGACGATGTCTTTTGCCTCCTGTATCTGCGGAATGCAGCTCCGGATCCTCTCGTTGCAGGTCCTTTCTTTGGCAGGTCCATCAGCACAAGATAAACACTCACGTTCAGCCTATTGGAACTTCTTTATTGGCTCGGTCACCTTTGAACCATGGAAGAGGCTTTGGAAATTATAGGCTCCTAGCAAGTGCAAGACCTTTGTGTGATTGACAATTAGGAACCGTTGTTGGACAGCGGACCGTTTGCAGAAAAGGGGCCTCCCTCATCAGAACAATGCCCCCCTATACGACTAAGCTGATGAAACAGTTCAGCACATCCTTAGCTCCTGCGTGTTTGCTCGTGTTTGCTCGACAGTTCTGGTTCGCTGTCCTAGAGCCGCTGGAGTTAGCCCACTTGACGCCCAGCCACAGGACCAGTTCCTTCGCATATTGGTGGAGGAGATCTTGGAGGAAAGTTCCAAAGCATCTTAAGAAAGGCAGGTCCTACGCCATGTTTTTTCTGTAATTTTGTTCTTATGAGACCACTACAGCCCTCACTCTGGTCCAGCGAATTATAATTGGACTACTCTTTTTCCTCTCTTAATACAAAGATGCACAGCTCTCCTGTGCGTTGAAGAAAAACATCAGGTTGCCTTCACGCCGAGCATATAATTCGGGTCGTCGTTGCCGTTTCTGCGGCTCTCCTGAGGATGTCCCTCACCCTTTCGTCCACTGTCCCAGAGCCCAAAGTTTCTGGTCCATCCATTCCCTTCTGAATGTGCCTTCCCTCACCCTGCCCTCAGATTGAACTCCTTTGGAGCTTTCCTATATATACCGGGCCCTTCCTATCCCAACCAGAAAACGCGCTCAACCATTGTCACCTGTTTCTTGTGGAATTTATGGTGATGCAGCAACTCAAAAGTTTTCAACCAGATTGATGACTCGAATGCACACATAACAAGACGCTGCTCTTCTGATCTTTCTCTTTGGGCAAACAGATCGAACAACCGTACCTCTGCTGCGATCAAAATTTGTATTGCAAATTGGAGCTCTTTCCTTCTTATGTAACTGCTTTTGTTCCCCCTGGGTTCTGTTGTTTAAGGATTATTTGATCCTTCTCCCTGCCTCTCTCTGATCTTAATGTATCCGCCGCCGTAGTTCCCGTCAATTTTGTTGGAATAACGGTGCTCTGACCTCTGTGTGAAGGCCTTTCCTGTCGGGCGGCCGCCGGTGAATTAGCGGCCGGACGCCCAAAAGCTGCCCTGGCCTAATCAGCTTTCGATCAGGATTGGTTCATACAGACCGTTAGAAAAGCTTAGCAGTGTGCCTGGAAAAGCAAAGAAAACCCTGTCTCGATCCACCATCACTTCACTGCGTAGCGTACGTACTCGAAGAAGAAGAAGTGACGGCGAGGCCAAGGCCGGCCGTGAATGGAGCAGGCGAGCACGCAAGCGAGCAGGCCTCGACGACGGCCAGCCTCGGCAGATCGCAAGGGGCCGGCGGCCCGTCGTGCGCGCGCGTGGCCTGCTACCGGCCCAAGCGGGCCTTGTTGGTGCGCGCGTCTACAGTAGTCCGCGGGCCGGCCTCTCGTGCGGCCCGCCCCGGATGCGCATGCAGGCAGGACGGGCTTGCTTTGTGGCTGGACCCAACAGGAAGACACTGTGTCCGTGTGTTGTTGTCCAGGTCCAGGGTTTGTAGATGGTTCCTTTTATTTATTCTTTTCTTACAAAAGAAAGAAAAAGGAAATAAAAGTGAAAACGGGGGCAATGAGTGAACCTCATTAGGAGTTTAATAATCCATCCAGACTATTTAAAGTTGTACGCTCTGTGTCTAACCTGAATCTCGGTGTCAAATCAACGAGGTAGTACTATCTGGTTTCACCTTCTGTGCGTGACTATTCTTTGAGTTGAAAGTACTACTTAGGTTTAGGTTACGGTAGTGCTTGGGCTCAGAACGTCCGATGCGTAAGCCAGCGTTCGGACGCTCTGAAGGCCACGTGACATTCCTTGTCCACGTGCCATCATCCAGACATCCACACGTGATTCCCCACCTCTTACATCCATAACACGACGGGTCATCCACAGGCCCGTATCTAAGTTTCAAAAGTCACGATGCGAAATCTAAAATGGGAGCCTTACATGTAGAAAATATAAATAGTCAGAATATATTTAGGTAACTTCCCTATATATTGGTACTATGCAAAAGGAGTAAAAAGCAAGTATTCCTTGCCGATATCTTTTTAGCTTGTATAAAAAACATCATTCATGTAGTATTCTTCAAAATATAATCTTCGACTATATTTTCTCTTGCGCTTGTTATTACCGCATTTATATTTTTCTACTTCTAGAAGACATGATAAATTGATAGACCTCTGTAGCTCATGAATTACAATTTACAAACAGAATAAATTAAATTAGAAACAGGCTAAACCCTCTGATCGGATGATGTGATCAGTAAGAAAAATTGACAATATAAAATGCATTTAGTATTTATTGTAGATAAATAATCGAATCATATTGATGTTTACTGCTACTCTGCTAGGTGCTTATCCTAATCACGGAGCGACGTGCCTGCACTATTGCACTAGCGTCCGGCGTCCCTAGCTTCTTCTCCCTGCCAGGCCTGCTGCTCCTGCTCTGCGATATTGCGGATGAGCCTAGATTGGCGGAGGCGCCTCTGCTCCCGCGGGCTGCTCGCCTGCTAGGTCCCGCCCGCAGCCGCGGTTGGCCAGCCCCCGCCCGTTTCTGGCCGCGGCCTGTCCTCAACCGCGGTGGCCTGGCGCCGTCCCCAGCGGCGGCGAGCCCTACGTGGGCGGCGGCGCACGAGGCCGGCGGTGAGCTGTAACACCTCAGGTATTTAAATTATAAAATAAACCTTATTAGCTTAACACGATGTATAAATAGCTAAAAAAATTTAAAAGAAATGAATTATAAATTAGTTTTGCTTTGAATTGAAAATAGATGTGTATATGTGCATAAGTATATGTACTTTAATCAAACAAATTAAATAACTCTCATCTCAAAACACTTATGGCTGCAAAATTTAATAGGCACACCATTGATGACAGGATAAACAAAAGTCTAGTTGAAGCCTAGGAGAGAATACAAATTTTTGCCCAGAAAATGACGTGCCCTCCGAACTATACTTTTTGAGTTTTTAAAATAACTTCTACACTAGAACTCAAATGAACTTTGGCCTGAAACAAAACTTGTGTAACTTTTCATTTTGAACAACTTTCATGTTCAGAGATTTTTGAGTTGCAACACAAAAATTTAAGAAAAACTTGAATTTGCAAACCAGCCCCTACCTTTTTTTTCTATTTCCACTTTCAGTCCCTCCCTTCTCTCCTCTGCTTCGCCCGACGCCCGCCGCCAGTCGCCGCTGGCCACCTGGCCGGCGATGCCTGCCGCCCACACCGCGACAAGCCAGTCGCCGGCCGTCCTCCCCACTCCCCCGACCAAGCCCTGCCGCGCCCAATCACGAGCCGCGCAATCCCACCCTCCCCACGCCAGGATCTCCGGCCGCCAACCGCGACGCGATGCCACCGCCCGGCCACCGCATGCCGCGCCCAATGGGCAAGCCGCGCCGTGCCCGAGCCTCCGCTCTGTCCCGCCACTCCCCGCGCTTGCCGCCCGACAAGCCGTGGTGCTGCAGCACGCCCAATCCCCTGCTCCCGCTCGCCGCTCGCCGCGCTGAGCCTTTGGCCACCGCCCCGACGCCCAGTGGCACGCTCCCGTCGTGCCGCCTGCGCCCGAGCCTCGCACTCCAGTCCCGCCCCTCCTCCCGCTTCTTTGCTGCCTACAAAAGGCCACACTGAGCCTCCTCGCGCGCCCAGATACCAGAACGCCGCTGCCGCCACCATTACCGCCGTCGTGCCCAGCTCACCGTGGAGCTCACCTCTCCGGCCACACATTGCCAGAGCTGAGTACCCAACCACCACCACACCGCCCCACCGCAGCTCACTGCCCCGCCCATCACCGGCCAGACCCGCCAGAGCGCTGCCAGCGCCGCCTCCACCGCCGCCGCCCCTGACCGCCGTGGACACCCAACCCCCGGCCCTCCTCCGCCCGAACCAAGGCTCGGAACGGGACTACATCACCCCACAAGAGCTTCCCGACCCGCCAGCGCTGCCCCAACCCCGCCAGAGCACCGTCGCCGATGCTTTGCACCGCCGCCGCTCCCTGTTCCACGCCGACGAGCCCTTTCCGGCCACCTCAAACCCCGACCAAGGCCACCCCAAGGTAGCTCTCACCTCCCTGCATCTCCCCGACCCTTTTCCACTCGCCGCCGACGAGCCCCCTCGCCGGAATTTGGCCGGCCGCCGTGTCAGCGCCGCCCAGGGACCCAATGGCAATGATTGAAATCTTTAGAAGGGTCTGCACGCAAGTTTCCAGGGGCATATCTGTAAACCTGTGTTTAAACTTTGAATTCAAAAACAATGAACTTGTAAAATTCATATAAAATCATAGAAACATTAGAAAAATACAAACTCAACTGTTCTGGAATCGTTAGAAGAAAATCTACAACTTTCTTTAAATGCTTTTCTTCAGTTGCTTGCTAAATCTTGCTCTAAATTAAATGGAAGGTTTAATAGTCTTTAATTGTACCCACTGTTGTAGACTAGTTCTGAATCTGATTTTTGGATAGTAGATTGGATGCTTGATGTGTAGGCCAGTGTAAAAATATTAGGACCAGAACCCATCTCTCCCTAAACTTTATGTTAAACTTTGTTCATGCCATGAATTAATAGAACTAATTTGTCCCTGCTGATATATTACGTTTCATGCTGTGAAACTTTTCCAGAGCTGTTATGGTGCTGCCTAAATACCACAGAAAAAGTTTAGAACCTTTTTCCCTTCTGTAACCTATTTATATAATTTTGTGGTAGGAAAAATGCACTAATTCAAATAATTAGTTTCTCTGCTTGAAAAATGTTCAACTTTTTACTGTGGGACACTTTAGAGTAGCTCTTGCTGTATAAAAAGTTTCATACTTATAAACCATGTAAAACATCCTATTGAAATTAATCCTTAAAGAAATAGGTGTATCTTGTCCTATTCATTATGCTCTGTATCATACACAATAAAATCTGAAACATTTACAGTAATACATATATGGACGGATTAACACCCTTTAAAAGTTTTAGCTTCAAAACATGCATGCTTTGTCCTCTATAAAAATAACTAGGTTCTAGCAGTGGCTTTGTATTACATTTTTCAAAATTAATCTGCTACACAGAAATTTCTAAAATTTTTATAGTGTTGTTGTCTCTGCATAATGTACTCTAAATAAAAATTTCATCATCAGAAGTCACCTAGTCCAGAAGTTGTGTTTAATCCATGTTGTGCTTAAAAAAAATTAGTTTCCAAAAGAACACACCCCCCAACCCCTCTTGTTTCATGGAGTTAATTAGTTTAAGTTATACTCTATTAATGATTGCCCAAAAAAATCTTAACTAAGTAACTTTACAACCAAATCTATGTTTTGTGGACTGCAACTTTATCGTGAAGAAAAATAATCGTCATATACCATCACTACAACTTAAACTTGTGCATTCATATAGAATCGACTACTCTCGCCGACGGAACGTACGAGCTGGTGCCCGAGTCCGAGAGTGAGCAGCGTGAAGCTCAAGTGAATCTAACTGAAGCTTTCGAAGACCCGAACCCGAGTTCGGACGAGCCGCAAACTAACTTTACCCAAGAAGGCAAGCCCCGGAGCATGAACCCTATTTTTCTAAACTTATGCAACTTATTACTCTATTTTACTTGTGCATTAAGTTTATAGGAGTTGAATGAAAACTTAGTTGCATGATCCTAGGTACCCATGCTCTAAACATCAGATGTAAGGTTCGATAGAATGACATGCTAATAGGACTCCGGTAAAAGTCGAGTGATTTCATGTCACTCGTGAGAATATAGGAGTTGAATGTTTATTATATGCTGCAATCATAAGTTTGACGGATGGGGCCATGGTATGATGTTTATGTTGATGATTGAGGCCCCGTCTATTTAGTGAAAAATGCTAAGGCCGTAGTGTGTGGTAGTGGTGGTTAAGTCTTTGAACGTACTAACCACTTGCTGAGAATATGGTAATCGGTAAGCTTATGTACTGGATTGAACCGAGGCCGGAATATACTCCCCACCGTCTTGAATTCGTTCAGATCTAGCTAATGGTGAGTGCATGTGCCGCCATGGCCCAGCCGGGTCCGTGGTCCATGGGGACGTGTAGTCGAGGGCGGTGGGCCTATTCCGTGAAGCGGGAATTGAAGGGAAAAGTTGCACGTGTGACTCTGGGAGTAACCACGTGACGTGTGTTTAGGTTTCCCTTGCAAGGTTAAGAAATTCGATTCGAATCGTCCGTTTCTCGCGGTTATTGAGACTGCTTGACCCTTTTACCACATAGAGTAAGAAAAGGAACAATAATGATGATTAATCTTGTTGGATGCAAATTAATTCTTCCACCATGTATGATATTGGATAGTTGCTTACCTAGAATGGTTAAAGAAAACTAGAACTTGGAGCTAAAATTTGAAAGTAAGGACCTACTCGTATATGTTTTTCGGCAAAACAAACCCTCAAGCCAAAAGCCTTGCATGTCTAGGAGTCGGCTAAGTATATTCCACTAGTCGGGTAAGCCTTGCTGAGTATTAGTATACTCAGCCTTGCTTGTGGCTTGTTTTCAGGTGAGACTTTCGAGGATATGATCGCTAGTTTGACTTGACCGTGTACGCTTCCTCCTGGTTGGTCGGTGGAATAAGATACGCCCCCGGCCAACAATGATAATGCCGAGTGATGTCTCGTACGGGTTTCATCGAGACATCCTGTATCGTCGAGTAGTTTATCGTTGATTTTCCACTGCATTGAACTCTGAAGTACCTTGTTTTACGAACTCGAACTCAGTTGTAATAATAATTTATGATGAACCCTGTGGTGTAAAATTTGTGGAATGTTGTATCCTCTGGGCTCACCTTCGTGTGGGTACTTGTATGTGTGGTTTCGATCGGCAAAAACCGTGGTTGTATCGGGAGGTTACCCGACAGACCAATGGATTATTCCGTTTGAAGTGCGAGTTAGCCTGATTGCCCTCGTGGTGATGGTTAGCGCGCTTGAGCCGGATTAATTCAGGTGGTTCTGCCACAGCTGGTACCAGAGCCAAAATGCATACGCCAGAGAATGCAACAAACCTTAAAAACTTGTTTCTTAAAACGTGAACAACAAAAAGCGAGTTTTGCAAAATGCGTTGGTTCGTTAAGGATGGTACCTAGTTCGTAAAGCCCTAAGGGATTATGGGAAAGTTACTAGGTGGCTATCTAACTTGTGAATATTATCAACTGACTTCCAGCACATTACTTTCTGTCAAAACTTACTTTTATGCACAACCGACCCTTAAATTTTGTAACGATGCACTCATCGCTAAGGTAAGAAGGTAAGAATCCTCAGCCAACTGAGAGAGCTTGGCCTTCCTGTCGGTGATGCGAGCCGAACGCTACCCTCAAGCAGTGGCTTACTTCAAGTGCTACCAATATACCAACTATTAGTTGATTATATTGGGAGTAGAAGGTTTGGCGCAGGGTATGACGATCGCTGTTCATACCCCTGTCTCAAGCTAAGGCGGCCGCGGGAGCTTCGAGGCGGCGGCGAGCTCCAGGCCGACTATGTGAAATTCGTGGGCGGCGAGATCCTCATGATGTTGGAGTAGAACTTTTTAAATGTTGCAATGGTTGATTTGAGACGTTAAGGTCGAGATTCATGCTACTATGGGGATTCTTCTTGCCGGTTTATTTCGTGGAGGTATTTTCATGTCGCACCTGTATGAAATTGATATTGCAGTAGCCTTATTTTGATGTTGCATGAATTTGAATAGATGTTGCATGAAACAGAGCTATGATGTTGCGGCGGAAACTTTTACTCTTTGCATCCAAATGTTTTCATGCGTCTCAATATATGTTTTCTGATGTTGCAAATATTGATTTTTTTGTTGTAAATGTGTATTCTTGATACATCAGAGCGTCCGATAAAAAAATGAGACGTCCAAGCGCTAGCAATTACTCATCCAACTACTTTTTTTTAATTCAACACATGGGAGAAAAATCACGTCACTGTTTATGTAATTTCAACCGTTGAATAACTCAGACCCATAAAAGATGTCAAATTGTCCCTAATAAATTTATGATGCCATGCTACTGACCATGCCAATGCGACCTGCCAAGAAAAGACAGCCGCGCTCTCGATTGGGCGCCCATCCGGTGCTGCAAACGACGCCAGCTTCGTGACATTTGCATGGGAAACGAACACACCAACCAATTAAACTAAAGGAATTAGGAGGGAAGAACGCCTAGTCCATCCCTGTGTTCTGGTTGGCTTAACCTAATGTGTACGGAGGCATCAGTGCACATGTCCATGTCGTCGTTGCCTCAACCATATATCATCTCCATTTGCTGACTGCATGCATTAAAGTTCTACGAACTATTACCTCCAGTTTTAAATATATGACACAAGTAACCTTTTCCGTTCGTTTGGCCTTTCATATTTTCTATAAATATTTATACAAATACATAGATTTACAAGTCAAATTTAAAGTGCATTTGATGATTAATCTAGTGGTACTTATTTTACTTTACTGAACTAATGAGTAAGTAAATATTGTTGGTCAAATTTTAAGTAAAAAAAACCAATAATATCATATATTTAAGAACGGATAGAGTACACATTATTTTTGTTCGTCACTAACAAAGTGAGGTCTCGTCTACTCGATCCAAAGTCCTCGAATACCGCGCGCTTGAATAAAAGAGGGAAAATATAATGTAGCCACCGTTACAACAAACTATATATAAGCTTTTCATAGGTAATCCATGCATTTTAATTTCTTGACTGCTTTTCGTCACCAAAACTGTACTTCATGACATGCATCTATCACTGACATAATTTGGCTTACCAGTCCGTGCGTTAATATAAATTTTCCTGTATTTTCCTATGTTGGAGCTGGTTGAGAGCAGGATGTAAATTTGCAGCCTGTTTCTCATCTCTCTCCTCCAACTCAGCATAAGTATGATGTCACATTTTATTTAGACCGCAAATGTCAATTTGTACACTACAAGAAATTTGTTGATCTATGATGAATTTTCCGTGACCTTTTAGAAAAATGTCACAATGACGTACCATCTATGGCGATTCTCTGATTTCTGCCATGGATCTGAAGTTGTGGATTCTAGGCCCAAAACTCTGTGATATTTTATCAATTACATCACGATCCGGCCCACAACACAATGACGTTTGAGGAAATTCGTCACGATCAATTAATTAAAAATTATCATAGTCCTTTTTTGCCTATCTATTAAGTATATGGAACAAAATTTTTTATATTCTAGAACTATAGCATCAAACTGCCCCTCTTAGCTTCTTAGTAGAATGAAGTCATTAGCTTGGAGAATTACACCATGGGTTAAGTATTCTTAAAATACCTATTACTCTATTATCACAATGATATATAATTACAATACATATCTTGCCAAAGAATATATCTTGGAGAATTGCAACGGAGAATAGCCATGTTTATAGTTTAATTTGCAAATGTGATAGTAAATTTTGAATGCTGATGAATTTAAACATGTACTAGGACCATTAATGGTCGCAGCCGCGCCGCCAGCTACTTGTTTTTCTTACCTGCCTTGGATGCTGATTGGCGCCGGCTCACTGCCCTTAGGATTTCGATCTGGACGCTGCTGGATGGCTTGGCTGTGGTTGCAGCTAGCGAAACCACATGGTCCTCCAACATATAGTTTTGCAAGATTTCACGTGACAGGCCGTTGGGTGCACACGCCCAGAGATCACCACCAGTCTCAGCACATGCATGTTTGTCTGCTGGCTTTCCCTTTTCCTCCTAATGACTCAAAGCTAGACAGCTAGTCAAACAAGAATACAAAGATAGAGGATACATAGTTCATGTTGTTTCTGTTTCAAAGGATTCAACATTGCATCCATAATACTTCAAAGCGACAAACAGTTGTTTCTTCTTGTAGGACCAATTTCTATACATATATATAAAAATCCACCAGTTTCACTAACCAAGTTTGGTTAGCCAACCACGTGCAAATTGTGTACTTATACATACATTTGTCTTCTCTCTTTCCTCAACTATTGACTTTCGCTTTATGCTAGCAAAAATGGTGAACCGCTTCTGTACCGTACCTCCACAATACATGTGTGTCATTTCAAGGAATACAATATAATACGACTTCGACGGCTGTTTTCCAACATTGATATTGGTACATACGTATATTGGCTAGTTTGAAAAACATTGTGATAGTAGCAAAAACGAATCATCTAAAACAAACTTTTTTGTTTTAAAATAAAAACTTATTGACTTCTCTAAATGGAGCTTAATTACCCATATGAAACATCGGCAACTAACTATAAAAGACTTAGTAAAATGGTGACACCCATTTTTTTTCTTTGATGACTCCCATGTTACCAATTGGAGGGCTCTTTGAGAAACAAAACACGCATACAATACAATGCAGACGGCATATGTAGAACGTGTGTAGATATTACACATATTTCTGAACTGGACACAAGCGGTACACAAGTAGCACACAAAGAGTTTACACAGATTAATTGTCTTCCTATTGAAATGCAAATAAACAACCAAAATGTTTGCTAGATGACATGCATGTAGGTAACCTAGTTAACACACCTCTTGAGTGGCAATCATATATCTCTCTCTCGTTGTAGCGGTGGAGTGACAGTATACGATGACTCTTTTACCCATTAGGATTCAGATCGTGGTGCTCATGATCGAACATGCGAGCGTTTTTAGCGATTTTATTTATAGCCGTGTGATAGGTGCACACTCGTGCGTGTGTGCCTGACAAAAAAGCTAGAACGCGTCTCTTCGCTTTTTAGGCTATGTGTAAACCGGTATCTTTGGCTGGCACAAATAATTGTTAATAAATTAGACGTACATATTATAAAGCTAGATAGATGACCCCTTCCATCATGGACCCTGATTTGTGCCTTGTCTTTTCTTTTTATTTCTTCCCTTTCGAGTATGGCAGATAGTAATGGAATATTTTTTCGCAAAGAGGCATTAATGCTAATATGGTACGGTGCTCCGGAGCATGACTACGGACACTCCTCTTACCTCACAGTTAGAGATTGGCTTTGTATATGAACCACTAGGTTACAGAGTAACCTAGGTAATAACCTATTTCATTGATTCAATAATCTCACTTATAAACCGCAAAGTTTTGGCTATCAAGGTACGTACAGTCTTTTGAAGCATGGATACCATTGTTTCAATAGCATAGAACCTCTCATCAAGATAGTGCGGATACACCGTACCTTTAAATTAAAATGCTGGCGCAAAAAAGAACAATCTGATGGAGCAAAAGAAATCTGAGAGCGAGGGCTGGATTAAGAAATCTGCAGCGTGATGGGCATCGACACTCACGCTCACGCGTCAGGCGCTGATACGACAGAAGTGGCAAGCCCTGCAGATTTGTTTATGTTAGTGAGATGTACTAATCAACAATTAGGACGAGGTAGCTAGATGAAAGCAAAACGAGGAAGAGACCTTTCGAAACCTCTTGTGTACTTCTATATATGCTATGCGTCCTTCCAGCTCGTCCTAGAATATTTTCTTGGGAAACCTAAGCCATCTCAAAGCCGCCGCAACCATTCTCAAAAGGGGATTGGGCATCTTCCTGCAGGAAGATCAGAGAGAGAGAGAGAGAGAGAGAGAGAGAGCATCAGGTATTCATCAGGCTTCTCCAATTAGCCAGAGAAAGAGGGAGACGTAGCAGACCAGCTTTCAAGTTTCAAAGGGTATAGCTAGCCAGGTCTCGCTTCTTTCTCTCTCTAGATCTGTGCTGTGGGGAAGGAGATGGGGAGAGGGAAGATAGAGATCAAGAGGATCGACAACGCAACGAGCCGGCAGGTGACCTTCTCGAAGCGCCGGAGCGGACTGTTCAAGAAGGCCAAGGAGCTCGCCATCCTTTGCGATGCCGAGGTCGGCCTCGTCGTCTTCTCCAGCACCGGTCGCCTGTATGACTTCGCCAGCACCAGGTTTGATTGCTTCTACAGCTTGCTGACTTTTGTTAGATCTGCCAACCATATTTCAGTTAGGGCGGGGGGGGGGGGGGGGGGGGGGGGGGGGGGGCGCGCGGGCGAGAGAGATGTGCAAGTAGCACAGAATTCAGATACCTCGTACCAAGTACCAACTTGATTGGGCCATTGGGGGCATGTTAATTTACTAGTATACCTCTTGGAAAGTAAAAATGGTATAGCAGTTTGTTTATGCACTGTTCTATTTGTTGCTCGACCTTGCAAGCTTCGGTAAATTAAACTTTCATTTGCACGCTAATATAATGTAAACTTATCGATCCGATTGTAAAAACATTGTAGGTGGGGTTGCACATACATGTTTGACCATATAAAGCTTGGTCACACCTTGAGTAGTTGCAACTATGCAACAAATTTATCTTTTTTTTCCTTCGATATGAGGCGCAGCCCCATTTCCATTACAAGAACGGAAATACACGTTTGTCCCAGAGTTACCGAAACAGCAAAAGAAGGGAACAGTTCAACGCCCCGCATCCGGCTACTTTACCTGCTTCAACCAAGGTAGCCTACTCGAGGTAAACCTTTGGGTTCACAGGGCAAGCAGCACAAACACAAAAAACAGAGACTAGATCTGATACAGTCAAGGAGATCTAGGATCTATCCGGGGGATAGAGCGACACCCTTCCACCCTACCAACGTCACTCTTCTTTTCATCATTTTGTGCTTCTGTGGGCGACGGCAGGATATGCAGGGTCGGCCTTGTTTGTTGAGCAAGCACCTTGTGTGCGCAGGCGAGTAGCACTATGACCCCGTTCATCAGCCGCAACTGGAAGTCCGCACTGTTTAAACCTGCCCAGTAAAACATGAGAGCACAAGCGTGAATGATAATTTCAGCAGGGTTTCTGATGATTTTCTTATCGAAACAGGCTCTGTTTCGGCATTTCCATATCGCCCATCATAGCGCAACAAGACCAAAGATATAAACCAGGTCCCCCTGGCAGATTGTTTTTAACCCACTTTTTATACTGTTGTAAATTCTGTGGGGGTGTTGCTGGCCCCGAAGCATTGACCAACAATGCCCCAAACGACCCTAGCAACCGGGCACATGGTCAGTAGTTTCCACCTCAGAACAGAAATAACAATAAGGGTCACCAGCCCACTTCCTTTTTATCATGTTTTCTTTGGTTAAGACAACATTCAGTTCTAGTAACCAGATGAAAAATTTATTTTGTATGGTAGTTTGGCCTTCCAAATGTACTTAAACCCTTTGCCCCTGTCAGAACAAGTCAATCGATCATGCACCGATTTAGTTGTGAACATACCAGATTTGTTCCATTTCCACACAAGTGTATCTTTGCAGTTATCAAAAGAGAACGAGTAAACCTTATCTAGGACTTGCAGCCATTGGTTGAAGAGAATAGGAGGCAGCCACCTGCTGAAGTTAACATGCCCCCACCCTCTAGAAAAGAATAAACTGTAATGTTCTTGTCTGAACACAGGTCAAACAGAACTGGAAAAAGCTCACATAGGGCTTTGTCCTCAAGCCACCTGTCAAACCAAAAGGCACAAGTTTTTCCATTGTTCACCTCGAGTTTTCTTCCAGCTAGGTAGATATTCTTAACCTTGAGCAAATCAGCCCATACAGGAGAGTCATCTATTCTGTGTTTCACAGAACTGATAGTATCTTTCTCCAGGTATTTTGCTTTCACGATGCTCTGCCACAGACCTTTTTCAGAGTCCAATTGCCACCACCTCTTACCGAGTAAGCTAATATTCATCTTTTTTTATATCCTTCACACCAAGCTCCCCCTTTTGTTTGCTTGTACAGATTCTCTCCCACCTGGCAAGGTGATACTTTCTTTTAGTACCCCCTGCCAGAAGAACATTCTCCTTTGTTTGTCAAGCTCCTTGACAATTTTTTGTGGGAATAAGTACATGGACATGTGGTAAATAAAGGCACTTGAGAGACTCTAATTGATAAGTGTTAATCTCCCAGCGATGAACATTGTCCCTCCTTTCCAGACTACTAGTTTTTTTCTATTTTTCTCAATCAGTGGGCTCAGTCTTTTACATGAAGCCTACATGGTCTCACAGGTACCCCCAAGTACTTAAGAGAAAACATGCCAATTGGCAGTTAAACACTTCAGAATATTGATCATGGAGTTCTTCATCCCCATGCAGCACAATGACCTCACTTTTATTGAAGTTGATCTTAAGACCAGGCATCATCTCATACAGATATATCAGTAACTTCATGTTTCTTGATATTTCTAGGTCTTCCTTGAGACATATAATAGTGTTATCAGCATATTGAAGGGCCACACCCCATGAGTGATCAAATTACTGGCTAAGCTTGTCAACAACCCAGATTCTTGAGCTTGATCATTCTAGCCAAGCAGTCAGCTACAAAATTAAACAGCATAGGGGAAAGGGGGTCTCCCTGTCTCACCGCCTTTGTTACTCACAAAGTATGGCCCCATGTTATTATTCACCTTAATGCAGACTGTACCACCTAACACCACTCTCTTAATCCAATCACACCAAGTGGCACTAAAGCCCCTCATTTCAAGACAGGTAAAGAGGAAAAGCTTTCTCAAAATCTAGTTCTAAAATCACCCCTTTTAGCTTTCTTCTTTTTGTCTCATGCAAGATTTCATGTAGTGCCAGCACACTGTTCATTATATTTCTTCCCTTCATGAATGCTGATTGAGTATTCAGAATAAGTTTCTCAGCTACAACATCCAATCTTATTGATAAAACTTTCGTTAGCCACTTGTAAAGACAATTTAACAGGCATATAGGCCTAAATTGTTGGATTTTGTTGGCATCTGTAACCTTTGGCAGCAAGGTGATAACTCCATAATTGAGTCTGCTCACATCCAGACCTCCATTGTGAAATTCAGCAAACAAACTCCATGATATCATCTTTTTATTATCAACCAACATGACCAGTAAATTCAATTGGAATATTATCTGGTCCTGCAGCTTTGTCTTTTCCCATCATGAAGAGGGCCCTCTTAATCTCTCTCTCAGAGAAAGGTCCACAAAACGTCATTAGGTGCTTTCCAATGAATATGATCATGTGTGCCACTAGTTCATCTTCTTATAAGGAATTTGTCCTTTTTTTTCCTGGAAGTAATGATCATGAATGAATTACAAGGGGAAAATTATTATGATAACATGTTGTCCCAGCTTTGAATTTGTCCCTTTCCTGCCTCCTTTTCCTTTTATTTTATGACATTTTAGGATTTTTCAGCTTTTGTTAATCTTGACATGGAATGATCGATGACTAGTTTGAACTCTAGTTTTGCACATAAGTAGGTATATTTCTTTGTTTTCTTGAATTTGTATATATGTTGGCATGGTGCCTATACCAAGTGATTGAATGATTGCACACGAGATATAACTTGTGCAGTTACTCTAGAGACCTTGAGAGTCCAATCAAACAATTTAAAGTATTGGCTAGCTAGCAAATCAACATGACGAAAATATCAGGAGAAGCTTGATCTACTCTTTATATCCTATCGTAACAATTAGTTAAAATTATTAATACTTTGGGTAATAGCATTTGGCATTTTGATTAATATACTAGGTACCTTTGGCATAATATAACCCCATTTTTTACTTCTTTTATAGCATTTTTAGTTCAGATATAAAATATAATGGTAAAATTGTTGGAACTTTAAATGATTATTAGGTTTTAGAAACCAACTTTTCACTTTTAATTGTTGCACTTGATATGTTGTGTTAATTGTATATATGGGATGTACATATAGCTCATATTTCAGAGGTGTACGATAATAATTGTGACCCATATATATCATCATGGCACAAGATACCAAAATCCGGTCTAACATAGGGTCAGAAAAAAAGTTCAACAAAACCACTTTAGCTAAAATCTGATCCTACATAGGATAAGCCAAATAAAGATCAAGCACACAATTTTCGAGAAGGGGCATATTCCCACCATCTTATTTATTTATATTATAAATCTCAAATGCTTTTATAGATTACAAGTACACAAAAGTTTTGTTTCTCCACTTTAACCTTTGTATAGCTAAATAGGTGTCAACTTCCTCTCTCGTAGATGGTTATTTTTCACTCTCGACCTCCCCAATCTAAAGCCAACAGTAATGAATCGGCTAAAAATGTTGGTCATTTGGAAAGAAGTGAACTAATGTTTTCTGTCTAGTACATAGGGAAGCACCTTTCATGTGACGAGACCAAATCCTGCTAGTGAGCACATTCTAAAAATATATACTGTTGTGTGTCCCAAGTTGATACAAATGCCAGGGATGGCCACTATTATCTGAAACTATAGGGTATATAACATTACACTCTAGCCTGCATTACGCTCTACAGCACACATAAGTCATAAGACTGGCTGATTTTGCATAAGGCTAAGTGATCCTTAGCTGAGGACACTTGTGGGCTTGTGGCAACATCATTGTGAAGATACATTTGTTTCCTAAAAATTGTAAGGTATCATGGCTATATTGTTCCTCGTGCATTTTATGGGAAAACGTTTATTGAACCGTCTAAGTTATTTTGGCATGATCACTGTGGCTTGGACTACTAACGACAAAGCATGTCCTCCCTCAATCTCACAAGAGCAGAGAAGATAGGCACCCTAATAGCCTTGGGGTGATGTTACCAAGTCAAGGAGACATAATTGATGACGTGGTGATGATTCAGAAAATTAACGATCTAACCATCTAGTATGCTTAATTTGCAAATCAACTGTTATCGTCACAAGGGTATGCCTGATATGTCAGCTGCTTATTAGCTCAATGATTTTAACTTTGAATGATTAATGAAAACAAAAAATAAATATAAAACGCAAATTTGCATAATTGTTCACTTGGTAGTTAATGAGAAATGTTAATGATTGTTCTCTTTCTTATTTTTTTACCTTTTATGAATCAAAGATAAAGCACTCGATTAATTACTGAAAAAAATTACAGTCCGAGCAATTAGATCATCCACCACAGGAGATCATTACCTGTAAATTGCACATATAGTCAATCTCTGAGGTCCCGTCAGTAACTCAGTAAAAATCAGAGGAAATGCACATTAAGTCATGTGCAGCGTGGAAAAATTAACTACCGTTCCAACGAGGGCCTTACTATCGAACGAGGGAGAGCTTTAGAAACTGCACAGCCTCATAGATGGGTATGTTTTGTTGGCTGCTACTTTTGCCACAGTAAGTTAGAAAGTTTTAGCAGCAGCCAAATCAGCCTTTGTTAAGCCAAGTTATTTCTGTGACTGACTCTAACAAAAAATTTGGTTTTTATGAACCAGCATGAAATCTGTGATCAAAAGATACAGCGAGGCAAAAGAGGACCACCATCAGACTATGAGCGCAAGTGCTGAGGCCAAGGTATGCTAAATATGCAATTCATATTCTTCTAATAGTATGTACAAGGTTGCAGAGGTCTTCCATGCATCGAAGGGCAAGGGCTACTTGCCCAATCCTTTTCTTTTCTCATTTCTTTGCAACACCGGCACTTAATCCTAATTTCCTCCAGATATTGTAGTAGATATCAGCACACGAGAACAAAAGGCACATATAGTCAATCTGAAACTCCCAACAAAGAAGGTCCATAAACCTTTTCAGTTACCCACAGAGCATTACAATATCCAGATTCAGCATTGTGATGTCAAAGCTCTTTTCCATGAGCCACTGAATCGCACTGAATCGAGCGAGATATAGTGTCATTCTGCCTGGAAGACAGATGTTTGTCCCCTTGGAAACTTAGGACGGAATACTACAACTTCATTGCAGGCCCAAAGGCTGAATATGTGCTTGAGGCCTGGGTCCTGTTAGATGCTCTCATAGCGTACTTATGACATCTATTGCACATATGACATCCATTTATTAGACCAAAAGTACTAAACCAGAGTACCAAACCATAGTGTCACTCAAAAATATCGTTAGGCGCAAGTAAGACAGCCATAATTAGGAAGAAAATGTGGCATTAGAGTCATGAAACTAACATATACAAGTGGAATCTTAATACAATGTCTTTTTTATTTGTCCACATACAAGTTTAATGACATTTGCACCTCTAAAGCCCGTTTTCCGTCCGTTTTCACCATGGCAAAACGAACTGCTCCTCTAAAGTACTTGTTTTGAGTTAAAATGTTCTAATCTAATCACAAAAGTGTTGTATAGGGCACCAACATGGTCACCAATAAAGTGTTGTTTTGGGCACCATCGTGGTCACCAATAAGCTACTTTCACCACAATAACCAGTATAAACCTTATGCAAAATATAGCAAGGCTGTAATATGTTGAAACTACTTTCGATGAGAAATCTAGACATGTCATTTTCAGAAGTTCAATTAATATTCAAAAAAAATCTTGATGATGAATAATAAAATATTTTAAATTGGCAACCCAAAACAACACTAGTGGTGTCAATGATAAGCTTGAAGGAAGGGCATGGTACTACGCTGTTAAATTTGTTGCGGTGTCAATGACAATGTGCAGATAAGTTAAACCAAACCTGCATGTTTTCCTACTGTAGCAGAATAAGCAAGCTGTATATACAGATCCACAATCTGATGCCTAGGAAGCGAAGGAAGGAAACAAAAGCCTAAGCACTTATTTCAAATGTACAGCTCAAGACAGTTTTAATGATCACTGCAACAGACTGGAACATGGATGGTAACATACTAACATCCAGGCCCAGAATTTTGAGCGCAAGTCCTTAGAGAATCGATCAACATGCATTTTCTGCTACAAACAGACTGTTAACATGTTAACTGGACCAAGCTGAGTCTGAAACACAAACCATGGTCGAATTGTTAACTGAGTATATATTCTGGTTCCATTCTGAGCTGATGCGCTAACCAGACAACCACAGTGGCCTTGACAGTTCTTAACTGAATGTTGCCTTGACCAGAATATGTTCTGCTTCCAATATAGGCTTAAAGTTACAGAACTTATCTGCACTATTGACCAGGAGGCAACAAGTGCTATCTAACTATATTTGGAAAGATGGAAAGATGGTAGTAATTGAATGCTTTTCAACAACTTGACAGATTAAAAATTGGTGGAAACAAATGATCTCTGCTTTTCAACAACTCGTGCAGGATATGGTTTCAAGCATAACTTGACAATCAGATCTTTTGCCTCCCACTTGCTGACTACTACTTGAACAACTCTAGAAGGCCTTTTATTCCTGACTTAAGCCAAGTAACAAAACTCCAAAGAAAAAACATAGCGACATGGCCCCAATAGAAGATAGTTTTCATAAAGTTCCACTTAGACCAAACCTGCAAGGGTATGTTTCACATGTCTAAGCCACAAAACTGCATTTCAAATTAAAAGCTGGGTGATTAGTAAGTTAACAAGTTTGATATTTAATATCACTATACTTTCATTGTACCATGGATTGATGAATAAGAGAAGGAAAACAGCCATGATTAACGTTATTGTGCTTTAGCTACCATATGTGGTCTAAAAGGCAGATCTCGTACAAATTGTACCCTTATAGGTCCGTAAGGCAACTTATTCCAGCGCCATCTAGCGTGAGCATAGACCAAACCATAAGCACTTGAAATTTGACATTTCCTGTATTTTGACTCTGATCTAGGCACCATGAAAAGCATGCTAACTATGAATGAATCAAACATAATACAATGAAGTGGCCACTATGAAGCATCACCTGCTATATCCATGAATTCAGTTGACCAATATATTACAAATTAAAAAACTGAGAAACATTTAATGTGCCAGTTACCTTTCATCCACCAGAACTTGTTTTGGAGACCAGTATTATTGGTTGTTCCTGATCATCTCAGCAAGGATGAAGGTGGTTCTAAACCATCCAGGTTTAAGTGATAACAGCATTAACCCACAAGCACCATGCTACATAACTTTTTTCCCATTTGTTTCCAAATAGTACGAAATGGTGTAAATTCACAAAAGAACCAAGAAAATTATTTCTAAAAGGTGTTAAAGTATTTGTAACTTAGCACAATATATCTATCATGCAGTGGCATCTTGGCTCCCTGAGCCTGCATGCATTTTAGACCTGCTATCTCAACTATGCTGCGAGCACTTACTCAAGCCGTACAGGTTTAAGTTGTCATAATTTCTATGCTAGAGACAACATTTCAGTGTTAAATGGTAACATTTTCTGATGTTAATATATGACAGGAGAATATCAAAGTGAACCGAGGTTAAAAGAAATGGTAAATGCAACATGTTTAAAGGTTCAATGAATGTTCTGATCTAGTTATGTTGCAAGCAAAATATTTTCGTTAAATGATAAAAGCAGTACAGTACAGCTACCAATCTCAAATAATTTGTTAGTGTTACTGCATAAACAGTTACACAATTTCCAAGACTTATTTGCTCTTGAACCTTTTGTTTCTCAAATGTGCATGAGATAATTGCTCTTGAACAATTAATAATTTTAAAATCAAAGATGTCCTCATATGAGCTGATAGCTCACCGGAATGATATTGTGTTTACATGTCATTGTAGCATCTAATTGCATGTTGCATTTTTATTTCTTTTTTATTTATATGTCCTCGTTGGTGGCTCTTGTTTGGTTTCATCTCTACAAAATCAACTTCTTTGGAAGCAAAAGGTTTTGCTCTTTTTGTTTGTTGTATTTCCATATGCTAAAGTATAGAATATATGGCTGTAAAGTCATTCTTGTCTGTGTTAATTGAAAGCTTTTTTATCTTACTAGCTCTGGCAAAGGGAGGCAGGAAGCTTGAGGCAGCAACTGCATAACTTGCAAGAGCATCAGCGGTATGATCCGCATTAAACCTGCAACGAATATTTCAAATCATTATTATTAAAAGAATGTCTCCGGTGCAACTTGTTTTGTCCGTAGTATGTTATCAGTACTGATCATTACAAAGACACTGTACTTGGCACTGAGAAAACAAACACCACAAGAAAACGGAATATCATATTTTCATTTCATGCTCAGAAATAGAATCAATGGAAGCAAGCTCTCAACAAAAGGATAAATCAGAACAAATTTTCAGCGCATGATGAAGAATTGCAAGATGCAATTGGTTCAATGTTCTAGGTATTTATTAATGATATGTCCAGGAAGTTGAAGTCACCAAAACAAAGTTTGACATTAGAGTATGACTACAAAACTTTCCAATACTTCAATAAGCAACAATCTGCTTCATTAGTCATTACTCTAATTCAAGTGTGTGTCCTTACTCCTTCCACAAAGAGATCTATTTTATATATTGGTCAATTCACCTGTCCACTTGATAGCGCATAAAAGTAGAAAGACAATTTCAGAATGGCACTTTATTTTGATGTTCTCATTAAACGTGAAATAGGGTTGTAAACAATGTGCTTTTTCAGAAAAGCATAAGTAAATGTTCTATACAAATGTGTTACTGCAGGCAGTTGTTGGGCCAGCAGCTTTCTGGCCTAGATGTAAAAGATTTGCAGAATTTAGAGAATAAGCTGGAGATGAGCCTAAGAAACATTCGCATGGAGAAGGTAACATTACAATTTTTTTAGACTCCACTACATAGTTCTTTCACAACATATATATAAATTTCTGGTTTTAACTTTCACTTTACAGGACAAACTTATGATCGATCAGATTCAAGAACTAAACAGGAAGGTTTGTTCACAAAAATGAAATTACTAATCTATTCTAGGGTCTCACTTTGCTACACAAACTTCTTGTTTAAATAGGGAAGCCTCATGCACCAGGAAAACATAGAACTATACAACAAAGTCAACCTTGTTCATCAAGAGAACATTGAATTACGGAGAAAGGTACATGCATCTGGGAACACTTAGCCAAACAGACACACGGCTCGTACAACTCATCTTTGTTTTTTTTATTCGATGTGTCCCGTGTATGCGAATCACAAAATAGTATTTTCTTTTTCATATTCAGGTGTACGGACATGGAGTAAATGAGCATCCAGCAAGTAGTACAGTTAGACATGGTATTTTGAATACAGAGAATGAAGATGTTCTTGTTAATCTTGAGCTGAGTCAGCCACAGAGTGTGCAAAGGGACAAGTCAGAAACACCAAGTACAGGATGAGTGTCTGTCCAACGTTTAGCATAATTCAGTGGAGTGTAAATTGATAATTTAATTGCTGAAAGTGCATCAGACTTCAGCCGCCGTGAGGATGACCAAAACTGGGAGAGCAGCAACCGATATCTATGGTTGAATTACAAGACCTAACAGCTAAACTTTAAGCTACAAGATGCAATAGTTTCTGCACGAAGAGGAATGTTGATTGTTCTTGAGCTTTTCATATTAAAAAGGGCGTACCCAGTGCAGAGAGCTCCCGCTCTGTGCGGGGTCTGGGGAAGGGGTGTCAGTGGCAAGTCTTACCCTCGCCTGTGCAATGCGAGGAGACTGCGACTCGAACCCGGGACCTTCCAGTCACAGGCAGTAAGACTCTACCGCTTGCACCAGGCCCGCCCTTCTGAGCTTTTCATATTAGTTGTTTGCAATTCATTCAGGCACATAGAGCTTGTTATGTATACTATTGTTCTCAAGATTATACTTCTAAATTGTAATTTTAAAAAGATAGTGCAGCAAAGGTGGCTCAATACTAGACACTAACAAGTTAAATAAAAAAGGATGATCTTATACCAACTGGAAGTCTAGAATAAACAAAATCCAAAACAAAGGAGTATAAACCAGAGAATAGTACAAAGGATTTTGGTAAAATGATTGTTTAAGCTTCAAACGGGAACACACCAACATCCACTGCACTATATATTATTAAAGTCAATAAAACAGATGCATCCAAAAGTGCAGGTGGTCTCAAAACTGCGCTGCTATAGAGCTATTGCGCAAACAAAATGGCTTTTACTCTCAACACGAGGCCTGCTTAGGTTGGAACCCAAGTACGCAGGCAGCACTGCTCAGTGTCTGCCACAGATCCACAAAAACTCTATCCGAGAACAAACAGGACGCATTGTAACTACACCCTTACGCACATTCACTACATTATAGTATTATACAAATATTAGTTACTAAGAATCCATGTCAAAAACCAAGCCTAGTATTATACAATTATCACATCATAGCAAGAACCACATAGTAGCCAGTGATGGTGACCAACAAAAACCATGGATCCAATCAGTATCGATCATTGCTGGAATAACAAAAAGATAAATGTTATCTCATAATACAGCAAGGACACTCACAAATTCTTGCAAGTTATGCAGTTGCCGTCTCGAGCTTGCTGCCCCCCAAATGCATATCTAATCAAAATAATACAAGGTTAGTTCAATCAACTAATAGAAGGTATCAAGGTACTTGTAATGTCTTTTTATTCTGAATTAGAGGATCATTGCCATATTGAGAAAATAAGAAGAATATATATGATCACAGAGCCATATTCACATTTATTAATCAATATCAAGATGCCTGTAGGCTAAAGCATGTTGCAATCAACCAGGCTCATAAAAACCTACCACAACACATTCTGTAGCACTTTCTGTCGGGAAGAATACTGGCAGACAAAGGAAAAAAGAAACCCACAAGGCAGGCGGCATGTGCATCCAGCATGGCAAGGGTGAGCATGCAGTGGAATTTGGAAGCATTGGCAGCAAGACCAATGCTATATCAGACTGGCCAAACTTTGATCTGTCTCATGTTTCACACAGCCTGATATACAGCCAATATTTCCATGACATGTAAACCATGTATTTTGGTTATAGCAAGACCAAATTAAGAAATGAATGTGCAATCTCTGTAGTAATAGATATATAGCGCACTTTATATTTTAATGTCAAAGATTAACATTATGATCTAGTGGTGTGTTGTACTTCTATGATATTATTTCAAACGTAAACTTTTAACCTTAGTTACCTCTTTTAACATAATAAGAATAACCATCTGATATAGCATCCGGTACCCAGTATACCAGAGCTTGAACTTGTGGATCAATGTCCACTAATCCCTATCATGAAGCTTGATAGTAGTCAGCAATTGTGTGTTCATACAAAACATCTACGTTTTCTTGACGCTATTAATGTTCGACAAACAAATGTAATGCGTTATGAACAATTTATGTGATAAAGAAGAGTATTCCTTCATATGGATATCCTGATATTTTTTAATCAGACTATCATAAGCTACACCTCATTTAACTTTGTCAAACTTGCTGAGTGTAAATGCATGCATCTTCTTGCCATGCATAGTTTAAAAACAAGCAATCAGTTGTTTTTAATCAATATATGTTAGGAGTAACAAAAGAATGTGGGATGTATATATTTTATCACTATGGTACAGTCGTACAGACTACCAATATTCCTAAATTCCGGGGTAACATGTTCACCTTTATATTCTATGTAATTAAGAAAATTGAACTACAATCTTCTACTTAGAGAAAAGTTACCAAAAGGCACAATACTCAAGTATTGTAAATGAAGCAAGTACATTATCAGGTTTGAAAGAGTCCCTTCAGCTGATATTGTGATCTCAAGAATGCACGAATAAAATCTGCCATTAGCTCACATCTTCCTATCTAAACACAAATTCTACCTTCTTCATGTGTTAACGAAAAGAAACATAATACTAAAATGCTGTGCAATCATCCTAGTGTACTGTGTCAGTAACATCAAACAACGGCAATCCAGGATCCAAATCTGCAACCTAAACACAGCAAAATGTGACAACTCCCGGTTGCAAACTTGCAATAAACACCTACACCCTAAAATTTTGCCGAACAGGGGAAGAAATGAGTGGAGATTCTATATGCGGAATAGCAGTCCAACAAATGATGCAGGTTCCTCAATATAATTAATCACATCTACCCGGTTCCCACCTCCGAGCACTAAAACCACAGACCGTTTCTCCCAATCTACGGTACCCCGCCGGATGACATCAAGCAAACATGCACCTACGGATCCAGTTCCAGGCTCCGGACACTACAGGCACCACGAAATCCTCAACGACGAGGGACACAGCCGGCATCACCAATCACGTGGGATCGCTCGCGCGACAAGCGGAATTAAACGAATCAGAAACAGGAGCGGAGTCAGCGGGGCTCACCTGGATGGATCCGCGCGCTCGCTCCGCCGCGTGGTCACCCCGCTAAACCCTAGATCAGGTGAGGTCGACATGTGGTGGTGTGTGGTGAACGGGGAGGAAGCCAGGGAGGGAAGAGGCGTGGGAGTTTATAGGCACCAGGAGGGCAACACGGCGTAAATTTGGCAGGATTAAAATAGCCACCGGTTCCGGTCGGGCGTCCCGGGTCCCCCATTCCGCCGCCGTTGCCTTTGAGGTTCGAGTGCCGCTGATTCAGATCGCCGACTGCCGACTGGTAGGAAGGAGAAGAATACTTCGTTCTGACACGTGGGGCCTAATGGGAAACCTATCCCCGTTTGGATCGAAGGAATTTCAACCAAATTTGGAGGAGTATTGGATCGAAGGAATTTCAAACCAATTTTGGAGGAATGCATTTCTTTGGAAAAAATTTCAAGACACCGTTCAAAATAGAAGATCGCGCATGAAAAGACTTGATTGATTTAGCATAAATAAATACATAGTCCAACACAAAAGCCTTCTGCCCTCGCAGAAACTCAAGGTAAATAGAAATATAGTCAAATCCAAGGAACAAAGGTCTTACAGAAACTTAAGGCAAAGTTTAATATCTATGTATCACTATTGTGTACTAATAATAAAATTGAACTATGGACAAAGCTCTACGCCACATCCTATATGGATTGGATTCAATAGAGTAAAGAGATCGCCACGGCTGTGCAAGAGCCTTTGGCTAAGAAAATGCACAACTGACGTTATGGCCACGATATATTTTGAGATCGAAGAATCAAAAACTACACTTGTTGTCATTAAAATAATAGTGTAATATATTTTTGCAATAAATGTGAGCACTTATGCCGAGCACGGAACTCAAAATTGGGTCGAGGGGTTCTGCCACAAGGGTTGTCTGTAGATAGCTAATTTTGATTATCATGAAGTTCAAGAATATAACTTTTTATAAAATTATTTTTCTAAAGAAAGTTTACACGTATTTTACATATCATCTATAGGAAAAAAGTGATCTTCGACAAAAAAAATCAGAAAATCCTACTTTTTAAAGCTCATAATATATCACTTCATTTTATATAATCACTTTAAAGAATTGCTGTCGAAGTGATTTCTCGTAAATTATAGCACCATAGGAGCTATTGTTGAAGCTATGCAAAGCAACCCACACTCAAATTGCTTACGGACTAGTGAGCCAACAGAAAGGATCCGACACGACGACATTAGTGGCATTTAGAGGATACACTGCATAAAGAAAGTATGGATGATTCGTGTTTTGTGCTCATGCAATTTATTTTCTTATTTTGTGAGAGCTGAGAAAGTTTGATGCTAGGACTTGTTTGGAGTGTTGGGGTTTTTTGGAGAGCAATAAGGTGATAATAATTGAAATCCCAACTCTGTTTCGCGTTGCAAAAACAGGGACTGATAACCATGCCAATCTGCGGAATGCCCCTGTTCACGAGCATGCAGGGGCGACGCTACGTTACCCTTCCCTGGTGCACATGCACCATGGTGGGAATTGTTTTTCCCATTGGTAGACTGAATTTTACCATGTAAACTGCACTAGCTTCCTTCTATGCAATGGAATGGGCACCAGGGTCCATTCTATACTGGCTTCGCCCCTGCTAGCATGCCCATAACCAATGAATAATCTTCTTTAGCAACGAAACTGGGCACCATCTCAGCCTGAGCCCAGTCAGCACTTTTGAGAGCGAAGTGCTTTTGCCGGAGGAGGCGCGCGGGTGCGCGAAGACCCGTCGCCGTGGTCCCCCTACCACCCAAACTTGAGGCCGCCGTTGCCGACGCCCGACGGGCGACGGCGGATCGGAAACCCCAGGTCCCCAGCAAAAGCAGCGGCCACATGCACGCCCCGACTGCCCCCCATCCCACCACTTGCCTGACAGCCTGAGTGCCTGGATAGTGGAGACAGCAACACGCACCGGTGTGGCCACCGGCCGCCCAGCTGCAGCATCGCCGTTACTAGACCTGGACAAGAACAAAGGCCGGGCCGGGGTCGGACTTGTGACAAAAGGCGCGTTTTTTTGGGTTGTAAAATTCACGTCCAAGCCCGCCCGTTAACTCCACCGGACAGGCTAAGTTGGGCTGGGCTTGGGCTCGGGCTCGGGCTAGGCCGTCCATTATTTTTCAATGAGGAAATAAATATTTTAATCGTTTTTGAACTGGTATGATTCTTTAGAGCCAACGCATGCTTGAGCCGAGTTGGATCTTTTATGCTCAGGTTAGCTATTACTATTAGGGTTGAAATTGATCTTTTAAAAACTCATTCTACCGCTCTAAATAATTTTCTTTGTCATTTCTGGTCTATGAATAAAAGTTTGGTTCGATTAACTTTTTGAAACCGCTTGAATTGGTTTAATTTACCTTTTAGTGAGAGTTTTCCTTTTAGTTCACCATGTTATAATTAAGTTCTAAATTGAAGTTTTATGGCTAGAATAGGGCATTATAACTTATGTTTGAAAATACACCAAGAATTTTTCATGATTGTCTTTAGACGTTAAGAGCATCTAATACTAAATTAATCCGAGATAAATCGAATAGCATGAAAAGTAAAGATGAAAAGTTTTGAAGTATTTTCTTCTAGCTCATGATATCATGTCTTTTCCATCTAACAATATTTAAACTTAAACACAAGTTATGCATGGCCTAGTAGGAGGTAGATTGGACCAATTAAATAATTTAATAGGGTAAATCGAGCAATAATTTTGTTCATGGTGACCGAAGAAGTCGTTGAGCTCAAACTCAACTCTTCTCAAGAGCATGTACAATATGGGGATCACCTCTAACAAATTGCTGATATCTCGTATCTAAAAAATTATTTTTTCCATACACAATTGTATTTTTGTGTTTTTAATGATGGTTCCCGCAACAGACTACCAAAACCAATCACTGGTGGATAGGGTAGAGTGATGAATTCTATTTATTTAGGTGAGAGGGATATGTGTTATGGTGGTCATTGGTCACTAAAATTTCTTTTGGTAAGAGGAATTGGATTGATAATCTGCTGGAGGATCCTCAATCACAAAAAAAGCAATTTTTGGTACTGGAGAGAGATGATTAATCTGCTAAAAATGTTTTTATAGCCGGTTTACATGGCATTTGTACCAACGTGAATAAGAAAGACAGTGGAAAAATAAAGGAAGGGAGCTCTCATAAAAGACCCAGCACCTACACGTGCTTCAAAGCAAATAGAGCGGTGCTATTTTGCATGGCTTCTTAAACGCTTATGCTGAGCCTTACCAAATGGTGAAAACTGAAAAATGCTTCGCACAAGAAGCACCTAAAAAAGTTTTTTTTAACTATACTGGAGGAGCTGGAAAAAATAGCTTCATCGGGTTCTCCTCCCTCCTCATGCATTCATTTCCCCAAGAGTTTCCCATATTGCCCCTAAGAGTCATGCATTTTGCCAAATATTTGTTCAAAGAGCTTAAGGTTTACTAAAGAGCTGCTTTACTAGAAAAGTAGAGCAGATCCGTTTTGGTAGGCGGCAAAGCCAGAGAAAAAAGAAACAGAGAATTTGGTTAACATAATAGCCAACCGATTATACGAGTGATTGTTAATGATGGATCTAGATGAAATAACAACAGTATATAGTCAGCAACTGGTTCTATTATTAGTCATGCTCTAAACAAACACAAAGAGCCCATGATATGTTATTGGAAGAGGTAAAGTTGAGCTTGAATAGGCGTTTCAAGTGACTGAGTACTTTGTACGTTTGAACCGGTCCATGATACGGTGTACATGCACCAGCACCAGTCCACTTGCCCGTATAAATTACGGCAACTTGTCCGGCAACACAACTCAAGTTGCTCACGAGTTCGAAGCAAAAACACTGCACCGTACTGCGCGCGTATCTGCACCCCTTGATCCTCGATGGCAAGTTGCCTTTTAAGTAGTCGGCCGACACCAGCTCGAATTCGTTGAGATGCACGTCAACCTGCTCCGGATCAAGAGAGAGTTCATGGACACCACGCGAATGAATCTGCAAGTCTGCAGCCTTTCACCGTGGTTTGCAAAGCTGAGCCAAGTCGTAGTTTTGCTCTGTTTTTTATTTTTTTTACAAGTGGCGCACAGTTCAATCATCATTCATCAAGTTGTGTCCTGCCGATTAAGTTTGTAAAGCTGTCCTAATATTCCTAGTACAGCTTCTTTTTTTTTTTTGCCTAAGCGGCTTCTATTTCTTAAAATTTATGTACTTGCTCTTGAGTTCTCGGATGATATTTTGTGGGTTCTTTCGAAGATAATTGTGCTCCCACCAATAGGGATGAAAACAGATAGGAACGGGTGAAAAAATATTTTAGCCATTTCCGTTACCATATTCTTTTACCGGAACGAGACAGCTGGGAATGGGACGGAAACAAGAATATACGGATATACGGAAAATGAAAAATATGAACAAGAATACAACCAAAACGGAACCGGAAACTTTCACCAGGATGACATATTACAAAACCTTACACCATCGTCATTATGCATAGGAGAAGGCCCTTAGCAAATCATTTTAGGCTATATCATCATTGATTAGAAACCCCAATGTAAAGGAAAAGCATACTCCGTACATCCTGAATATAAGGTATTTATCTTTGTTCTAAGTCAAAGTAGTTTAGATTTGACCAAATTTATAGAGAAGATCTAACACATCAAATAAGTAAATTATGAAAATATATTTTATGATGGATCTAATTATTCTCATTTGATATTCAAAATATTATTACTCTTTTCTGTAAATTTGATCAAACTTAGAACAGTTTAACTTAGAACAATCTAAATTATCTTACATTTCAGGATGGAGTAGTGGTTACTGCGCATGTTACTCCTCGCTATTGCCTGATCTAGGGCAAACGATGCCGAGCCACAAGGTCGGCGCTCGTAAAAGTTAAAGCAAACATTTTTTTAGGTCCTGAGGCTCTATCATTGATCGCGGCATTGGATCGCCTCGCTGCTGGCGGATCCAACGCTGAAATGTTGAGCCACTGGATCACCAAAATCACCTTTTTATTTACGTGCATTTTCTTGTTCCCCCTCCTATGTGGTTAGAAGGACCGCCCTGTAACTTGCTTCAATAATTCCCTCCTGGGGTCCTTTTTGTAAAATTCAGTTGAACTCCGGCTTTCCTCGATCAAATTAACTACGAGAGACCTAGGCCTTTCCAGTTCCTCCAATTTCTTTAACAGAAACGAGATGGCAGCATTAGGCCAATAATTGCATTGTTTTCTCCTACAGTCACGTTAGGCATCTTGTGCAGAATTGTGTCCGGGTGCGTGCGTCTTGCTGGAAGACATTCCCCGGCCCATCAACCACCTCTTTGAAACAAAGTGATCAGTCTTTAATAATTTGTTAATCAGAGGTGTTAGGGCAAAAGGCCTGGCACAGATGCATCTGACTAAAGTTCAGAGCTCTTTTGGCCACCTGTTTGGCTGCCTGGCTTCTTCAGAGTTTTTACAAAATACTGGGGCTGCATTTTTTTTACCATTGCTCCTGCTGAGTATTGAGGCTAAACAATGCAAGTTGATATGCTTTGAAATTTCAGCATGGTTAGAGTATTGTGCCACTGGGAACCTTTTGGTGCTTTAGAAATAGCAGTATAGTTTGACCGGTGAAGAAGTACTGATGGTGCAGGTCGGCAGCGGGTTTGATACAGCTGTATTAGTTTACAGAGAGCTCATGCTGCTGCAGCTGATTTGATCTTGAGTCTTGACAGTTGGTCTAGAGTTTAGGGTTTGGACTTGCTGAGAGCTCCTAAGCAGGTCCTTTGAAAATCAATTTGAAGCACTAAAGTAAACTTGAATGTAAACTTGCATTGCTCCATTAATTCCAATTACTTATCCTCACTCGCGCAATCTGTAGCTGTGTTTCTTTTTCGCTCTGCCTGGATCCCTATTCCATCATATTTGGGCATTGATGTTAATACCTTGTTTTACTCCTTAATATATGGATGGCTCTCATTTGAAAAAAAAGAAATAAAATCGTTTATGCAATGGATACATTATTTGGTGGAAAGCTAAAAATTAGATTTAGTGATTTACAGTAACAGAGTGGATCCACAAAATTAGATTTAGAGTTTTAAGTTATATAGTTGCTTAAAACTAAGGTGGTTAGAATATTCCCTATTCATGTGAACAGGAAATTTGCTTATCAAATTCACAAAAAAAATTAGATAACAATCAAATTCATAAAATATGGCCTAAATGGTTGAAGAAGTCATGATCAACATCGTTGGGATCTCAGGGCTTGATTGATCAAAGCGAAAAGGTTTGATTGATTATATTGAAACACTGGTAGCATTTATATAGAGTTAAAACCACGATTTTATAGTTATACTCCATCCGTCTTAAAATATAAGTGATTCTAGAAATTATAGGATAAATTAACAAGAAAATAAAATGACTATGTTTGCTCTTATTTATTACCCATATTTGGTAGTAATTGATTCTTACATGCACATACATTTTCTAAATAGGGTAAAATGATTTGTTTTCAGAATAAATTTTGAATCCTAGAATGACTTATTTTTTTTTTTGGGATAGAGGGAGTATATAGTAGCGATACATTGGTGCTGCATCTGAGACCATCTTACGAGTATAATCTAAGGTGAACTTTTGAGAAGCATTTGAACTGCACACCAAGCATAATGAACGCACACCATGCTCGCATGTTGTTCTCTGCATTTACTATCCAATCACACGAGTGTCATAAACAATTTTGGGGAAAAAAATCAGCTACCAATGTCTATTTGTAGCTGTTCAAATACTTCATTCAATATTTATACTAGACGTAGAACTATTTTGAATATGCAAATTACAAAAAACTCGGCAACATAAGTATTTCATTAGGTTTTCAGCAATGGGCAACAACAACGTAACAGTACATGAACAGCTAGCAAGCTAGTTTGCCTAACAAACTGATAGATCGTACAAAGCCTTCTGGCATTATTCTTCTCCTTGATCTCTAAGGATAAACCTACAATACATGGCTATGGAAGGTCTCTATATGAATGAACTTCATCTGATCCCTGCTGGTTTGGCAAAGGGAGGCAGCAAGCTTGAGGCAGCAACTGCATAACTTGCGGTAAAATCATCAGCACGACCATGGTCCAACCTGCAGCAAATCAATCATGGTGGTCAAGAAAAAAAATGCACTCTCTCGGGTATACCTTAAGAACAGCATGCAATTTACGATAAAAGTTCTCAGGCATGATCGCAGGACTATATAGTCATACTCCTTGCATGGTTTCAAGTTTCAACTGGCATGTCAGTCCATGAGCATATATGTTTCTCACAGGAAGAAGAATATATTAGATCGTTATCGTTACCAATAGTTAGCTGCTTCAATATGAAATCTCAATTAAGTATATACTTTGGCGCAAGTAACATGAGTACTTTATTAGTGCATGGAGGCTGAACTCTGATACTGCATAAATCTTTACCAAGACATACGTAAGGTCATTATAACTGTCTCTCTCTAGTGCACACAGCATATCATGTAGGAATTCATCCTATCACATCTTTTATGCATCATATATGAGGTATGTACTCCTGGTCAGTGAGAGCTCCATTACATGTCGATGTCTCACGACCATTGCCACCACATAATTTTATGAGAACAACATCTAAGGCTATTTTTCAGCAGCACATTGTTTGTAGTATGTATAGCTTCTTTAGTCAATACTTAGTAATGCACTCCAGTAATTCCTCAAAGATATCATAGAGAGCAAATGTCGATGCTCAAGAATTTTGAAAAGCTAAGTGACAAAATGGCTAGAAAGAGGCACTGCAATCATGGACAGCAAGGTGTTGCCAAAATGATGTTTTACTTTTACTTAAAAAACCTCCCTGCAAAATGCAAACGACAGTTTCGTTTCCCTGTGAAACATTCCCTAGTTTTGGCAGTACAGAGTTTTCAAGGTGAACAGGCGAAGAATAGATGATAAACTATATGTCTAATTACTCCAAAAAGTTTTCATGATAATTGGATGTTTTATTCATTTATAGCTTCTCAAGAAATCTTACAAGTTTATCGCAAGTTATGCAGTTGCCGCCTCTAGCTTGCTGCCCCCAGATGCAAAACCTACAAATAACAGATAGAGATTAGTTTGATGATATATCAACTATTGTGCACAAGAAATAATAACTACTTGTTATGTTATCACTACTGTGAAGTGTTCATATTTTAGCGGCAGCTTACAATTAACCTTATGTAGGGATTTTCAACAGATCCAGAGTGCATATATGTGAGATGCACCAAAGACAGAAGCAGCAAGATGAAAGATGTGTAGGTGATTCAAACTAGAATAACAGACCGAGCATGATGCGATCAAGCCATAACAAGATCTATGCTGACTCTTGTATTTCATGTTCCACAAGGATCAAAAGTTCAAAACATTGAAGTCCAACAGAGAAAGAAAGAGATCTAGATGAACACAAATAAAGGTGTTTTATGTATACAGTCCCTTGCTGTGCCATGATATCTAGGAAACCAACATAATCTTCAGAAAGCAAAGATGAAATATTCACAGGCGAGGCTGACCAGATCATAGTACTAACTATATATGCGACGCATGACAAAATCAGAAAAAGATTCAAGATGAAAACTTATCTTACACAATTGGTTTAGTTAGTTACCTGGCTGTATAGATCAGATCTTGAATTTCATGCCATAGCACTGAGCTCACTTCTGCACAGCACAGCTTGAACCCTCATCTTTCCTAACCCTAGAAGAAGGGGAACCAGGAACACAGCAGTGCTGGTGCAAAGAGGGGAGCGAGGCCAAGTCTACTTTTATAGCCGAAGGGCAGGGATAAGGCCACAAGAAGAGTCAGTGGTGCAATGGGGGGGCCAAACAAGTCAGAAAGATAATTAGGCTGTGATTGTAAATTGGATTGATGGCAACCTGTCAAACAATATCACTTTCTTTGGGGACAAGGAGAAACTCCCACTTGTGTGGAACAGCTTCATGTTGCTTGGATGCCTCCCTGTTTAAAATGAGTATAATATTTTAATTCACATTGGACTTGGTTGCAAAAAAAATTCTGTAATTGCCTTAAAAAATCATCACAAACAGGTGCTGACAGAAAGATGGGCAGCTCTTTCTCAATCTATTTTTGTGCATGAAGCTTCCAAAGTATGGTCTGGTTCATGGTCTTGCATGTGCACATAATTACAAAAAAAATCCAGTGAGACTTAATACCTTCTCGTCCTTGGTTTTGTTGATGGACCTCTATTTGTGTGCATGGTAGAATGCAGTTATCTCAAGACATCCATTAGCCACCAGTCCTGGTTAATTGGCAATAACAGTTTGAACATAGTTAATTGGCAATAACAATGTCATATATGTCTGACATGTACCTATACTTTGCAAATGGCCTTCCATTTGTTTACTTGCTGGTTGGGCAGGTCGCAGCTTCGTCGAAGCTGCGGGCTAAGGGGCACCAGGCCACGAATCTTTTTGGCTCTTGGATTCTGCCTGTCCAGCTGCCCTTCAGCTGGGCTCACCATCCTATGCTGCGGTTTCCAACATGAGTGTCTGGATCTCGATCCATCTATCAGCTTCATTGGAAAAGGAAAACGATGATTAGAGCTATAAGCTGCAATTTTGACTGTCCAAGTTCAACAGTTCAGCTGCACAACATGAAGATTACTAATGCCTGCTGTTACAACAGACTGTCAATTATTCTCATTCCTTATTACTAGTGCATTGGGCCTTTAATGTCACTATTAAGAGCTGGATTGAAATGGTGTAATGAGTCGATTGAGTCCCCAACCTTAGAATGTTCATTCTCCATCCTTAGAATGTGCTCAACATGAGTATATGTTCACCAAATCAGATTACAGGATCCCACTAGCATTGTTCTGACCTTTTCAAACGAAATGAAGAAAAAATATTGTTTTGATGGTCTAATATCAATTGGCCTGTATTGTTATTATTCCACGAAGGAAAAGAAAAAGGGACATTTATGGCAACAGTGTTTAAGTATCACTTCCAAATAATAGCTCTTAGCTCCAAAGCTGAAATATCAATATTGAGTTCTATTTGATTTACTTATATTCAGATAATCAGATCTTTGTTCCTGTTATTTGCTTAAGACTAAAACATATATTAATCTACCTGGCAGAACTTCTTAGGATTGTACGAGATGACAAAAACATAGAATGAACTGGCAAATATTTCCTATGGATTTTCAGTTACTAACCTTCAGAAAGTTGAATCATGCGTAATTTTGTTCTTCATCAAGTTGTGGTCTAATTCAATGCATCGACCGATGGCTAGTGTTCTGAGTAGTTCTTTACTTTGGCAGAAAGGCAGGTAGACATATCACTGATAATCAGCCGAGCAAACTGAGATGGCAGCAGCAACAAGCTATTATAATTTTCTCCATCCACGTCACTCTCCTGATGCAAATGTCCAAGGCTGTGTTGATACGGGGGAGGCTCAATTGATTGTATGAATTTTTTATGGTGCATTATTGGTGTTGTGAGAGAGTGTTTGGCACTCCCAAGACATTCCCTGTCCTCACCTTTATTTAACAAAGGAGGGGAGCTTTTTGACAATTTGTTAATCAAAGGCTTAACTTTAGGGTAATGCAGAGTACTAGCAAGTGGGTGATGGCTACACATAGTTGAAAGTTTCTCCTAATTTTGAAAACGAGATGAGCTTGTTAAGCTTCAGAATTTTCTGAGCAATGCATCACCTTTATTTCTACAGACACCACCTAACTGGGCTAAGCTAGTAAACTACGAATTCTAGGATGGTCATTTCAGAGCAGACTTTCAGGATGAATCGACAGAAACAACCAGGTTTTGCTTGGCAAAATTGAATCACTAGGAACCCAACCTCCCATCCCTTTATTCGTGGTAAGATTTAGTGGTGTTATATAGTAATATCTGCACTTCTAGACCAGTGAAGTAGGGAACTGCAGGGGAGGTTACAACCGGGGCAGGTTGCCAGAAAAGGCAACAGCTAATGCACCAACAATGATGTCCTTATGCTGGTAATCAACTGGTGATCTGCACCTAAACAATAATTTCCTATCGTCCCTGTGCCATCATTCAACGTGCAAATAGGGATAAAGTTAAGGGGAGCATCTTCATGTGCTCAGTTCCTGAACCCGGCCTCAGCATTGTATCAGCTGTGCCTTTTCTTGTCGGCAATGCATCTCACGAGATGGGCAGAAATACAGATCAAATGCGCACAAAAAATGGAGAGACTAAAGTAGACAAAATGTCAGAGGGGGGTTACAAACCCTACATTGATCTGTCGGCACCGAGACACAGCACGGCTGCATGCCCTCCAGGTGCGGCAGCCTCAAGGACGGATCGGCACGCACCTCGCGGCGGGCGGCAGGCGGCGGGCGGCGGCTGACTGACTCCATGCCCTTGTCAGCTGGTCCAAGTGCCCAACCCACCAGTCGTCCTCGTGAACGTTTCGTCGAACAGGTCGTGTGCGTGCTGGTTGACGATTCTTGTTCAGACCTCAGATGACAGCCAAGAGGGATAGATACCTTCCGAGTGGGTTAGGGTTTACGCTCCTCCATCTGTAAAAGTGCAAAGGCTGCTCTCATGCTCTGCCCGCCTCGATCGATCTCGGCCTCCTCCGGCGCCACCGCCGCCGCCACCACCACCACGTCGTCTGTCTCCGCCGGTCCGATAGTGTTTTGGGCCATGGAGAATTTATCCATATGCTACGGCCCATTTTTGTTTATTTCGTCCATTGTAGGCCCTGTCGTTTGGTCCTAAGGGCTCTCCTCTGGTGCAAATCCCACAAGAACAATGACATGGCGAGAGCGAGACTGCGAGATGATGCATTTGCCGAGGCCGGCTTGTACATAAAAAAGACCCGCCAGAGCAAGATTAATAATTCAGCCAGCTACGATCTTTACGGCCCATCTCTTAATCTATTTGTACAATAATTAAGTCTTCACCACTAATATATAGCTCACTTATTTCTTTTACATATTTTCTTGGTTCTTGTGCACAAGCAGATTGTAATCTTACAACCCACTTCTTCTCTGTCTTCTTTTTTCTCCCCTCCACCTTAGCATTTAGCCTGCTTATAGTCCACTATAATATTTGCTCTGAGGTGAGAATAAGGCCACGTTCTCTAGAAAAAAGAGAAAAGAGGCTCAAAACCGATTAGCAAGTTTGGAGATTTGATTATGCATTTTAGGAGTTTGAGGACCTAGTTGATACAACACTGAGTCGAAAGGTCGCAATGCCAAAGCCCAAAGCTAAGATTGAGCCAAGCCCATAAGTCAGGAAGTCACATAAGTGAGATGCATCAGTGTTTACAAGAATTTATCTAGCATAAAATGCACCCTTGATTGTGAAACTTATCCTGTTGTATCAACTAGGTCCTCAAACTCCTAGAATGCATAATCAGATCTCCAAACTTGCTAACTGGTTTATGTGAAGTCCAAATCACCAACCATATGCATGGACTGGATTTCAAGGAGTGGGATTTTTCTAGGAGGTTATGAGTAAGGCTATCATGATATTGCGCTATGAGCAAGCGGGCATGGTGGCGCGGTGTGCGAACCAGCAAGCGGCGGCGCCGAGAGTGGGCAGGGCGGCGCGCGCAACCGGAGTGGCGCTAGGCGGCGGCGGGTGGACCTTGGCGGAGCAGTGTGACACCTCAGGTGTTTAAATTGCTAAACAAGTCTCATTAGCGTAACAATATGCATAAATAACTAAGAAAATTTTAAAAGAAATGTATCATAAATTGGTTTTACTTTTATTTTGATACTATGTGTATATGTGCATAAGTACATGTAATTTAATCAAACAAATTAAATAATTTTCACATCGATGCAAATATGGCTACGAAATTGAATAGGCACATCATTAAGGACATGATAAATAAGAGTCTAGTTGAAGCCTAGGGGAGAAAATGAAGTTTTGCTCATGAAATGACGTGCCCTCCGAATCAAGCTTTTTGAGTTTTTAAAATAACTTTTGAACTATAACTCAAATGAACTTTGGCCTGTAATGAAACTTATAGAACTTTTCATTTTTAACAACTTTCATGTTCAGAGAATTTTGAATTTCAACACAAAAATAGGAGAAAAATATAGTTTTACAGTTCAGCCCCTCGCCTTTCTTTTATTTTCCTCTCAGCTCCCTCTCTCCCCCGCTCTGCTCGCTGGCAGAGGCCGCCGGCCAGGTGGCCGGGCATCCCTGCCACCCACGCCGTGCCAAGCCAATAGCCGGCCTCCCTCGCCACTCCCCCGACCAGCCCCTACAGCTCGCCAATCGCGCCTCGCGCGATCCCCCTCTCCCCACGCCAAATCCTGCTCGGCCTCTCGCCTGCCTCTGCTCGCTGCCCCGACGGCCCAATGGCGCCCCCCCGCCGTGCCGACCCTCCTCAGTGCTCCGCCCCCAGCTATGCCGCGCCCAGCCCCCTCCTCCCTCCCTTCTGTAGCCTATAAAAGGCGAGGCCAAGCCCGCGCGTGCCCAGACCACAGGAGTGCGGCCGCCCACTGCCATTGCCGCCGCCGTGAGGAGCTCGCCGTGGAACTCCTCCATCCGGCCCTCCTCCGCCCGAGCCAACCCCTGGAACAGGTCGCCCTCGGCCCCCTAAAGCTTCCCAAGTCACAACCCCTCTCCTCCGGCGACTCCCCTCGCCGGAACGCCCTCGCCGCCGCCGCCGGAGCTTCCGCTCCATGGGAGAGCCCCCTCCGGCCATCCTCGACCCCGACCAAGGCCACCACGAGGTAGCTCTCGCCTCCTTGGTACTCCCCTGCCCCTTTCCCCTCACCGCCGGCCCCTCCCCTCGCCGGAATCGAGCTCAAACTCGCCGACCGGCCGCCAGGGACCACATTGCCATGATTGAAATCTTCCTGGGGTCTGCACGCAAGTTTCCAGGGGCATATCTGCGAACCAGTGTTTTGACCCTAGATTCAAAAATAGCGAACTTCTAAAATTCTTTAAAAATCGTAAAAAACAGGAAAAATACAAACTCAACTGTTCTGTAGTCTTTAGAAGAAGATCTACAACTTTTGTTACATGCTTTTCTTCAGTTGCTTACTATATTTTGTTCTATATTAAATGGAAAGTTAAATAGCATTTAAATGAACCCACTGTTTTAGATCAGTGATGAACTTGACATTTTTATGGTAGCTTCCGTATTAGGAATAGAGTCTCACATAAAAATTTCATGCATAGAAACCTACTACAACCATATGTTTGAAACACCTTTTGATATTTGCTAGATCTGAATTATCTATTTTATTCATATAGTTGTAGTAATAGTTTTAAGTCAAGAGTGTGCTGAGGCCTTGTTGTCACTGAATAGAAGCTGTACACAAATTTTGGACTTGTTTACTCTACTGGAACTTGCCAAATCTTTTATTCTCTATTTAAAAAAATAAAATCACAACCAGTAGTTCTTGTACTAGAAAAATAATGATGTTCTTACTAGAAGGCCTAATTAACTGAGTGAAACTGCAGAAAAAGTTTTATACACAGAAACCCTGTGTAACCTTCTGTAGAAATAGATCTTTATTAAAGTAGGTGTATCTTGTCTTAATTCTTATGCTCTGTATCATGCACAATAAAATTTGAAAACTTTACAGTAACACATTTATGGATGTATTAACACCCTTTAAAATTTGTAGCATCAATACTTGCATGGTTTGTTCTGTATAAAAATAACTAGCTTCTAGTAGTAGCTGTTTATTACATTTTTCATGTTTAATCTGCTGCACAAAAATGTCTAAAATTTTTGCAGTGGTTTTGTCTCTGTATGTTGTACTCTGAATAAAATTTTCGTCACCAGTTACCTAGATCAGTAGTTGTGTTTAATCAATGATTGTGCTTAGAAAATTAAGTTTCCAATATAACACAACCCCTTCTTGTTTAATGAAATTAAGTATTTTAAGATATACTATATTAACGATTGCCCAAGAAATATTAGCTAAGTAACTTTACAACCAAATCTATGTTTTTGTGGACTGCAACTTTATCGTGAAGAAAATAAATATCACGTACCATCACTACAACTCATACTTGTGCATTCATATAGAATCGACTACTCTCGCTGACGGAACGTACGAGCTGGTGCCCGAGTCCGAGAGTGAGCAGCGTGAAGCTCAAGTGAATCTAACTGAAGTTTTCGAAGACCCGAACCAAAGTTCGGAAGAGCCCAAAGCTAGCTTTGCTCAGGAAGGCAAGCCCCAGAGCATGAACCCTATTTTTCAAATTATGCAACTTATTACTCTATATTACTTGTGCATTAAGTTTATAGGAGTTGAATGAAAACTTAGTTGCATGATCTTAGGTTCCTATGATCTGAACACTAGATATAAGGATCGATAGAATGCTATGCTAATAGGACTCCGGTAAAAGTCGAGTGATTTCCTGTCACTCGTGAGAATATAGGAGTTGAATGTTTACTACATGCTGCAATTATAAGGTCGACGGACGGGGCTATGGTGCGATGTTCATATTGATGATTGAGGCCCCGTCTGTTTAGTGAAAAATGCTAAGGCCGCAGTGTGTGGTAGTGGTGGTTAAGCGTTTGAACGTACTAACCACATGTCGAGAATATGGTAATCGGTAAGCTTAAGTACCTAATTGGACCGGCAAGTAGATAGCACCCTCACCCTCCTAACTTTGGTTCCATGCGTGCACATGGTGGGTGCAGAGCTAGGCTCTGTAGTCTTGGATGGTGGCCCTGATCCACAACCCGGGAAGAAAGGGGAAAGGTTGCACGTGTGACTCTGGGAGTAACCACGTGACGTGTGTTTAGGTCTGCCTTGCAAGGTTAAGAAATTCGATTCGAATCGTCCGTTTCTCGCGATATTGAGACTGCTTGACTCTTTTACCACATAGAGTAAGAAATGGAATAATGATGATGATTAATCTTGTTGGATGGAAATTAATTCTTTCACCATGTATGATATTGGATAGTTGCTTACCTAGAATGGTTAAATAAAACTAGAATCTAGAGCTAAAATATGAAAGTAAGAACCTACTTGTATATACTTTTCGGCAAAACAAACCCCTCAAGCCAAAAGCCTTGCATGTTTAGGAGTCGGCTAAGTATATTCCACTAGTCGGGTAAGCCTTGCTGAGTATTAGTATACTCAGCCTTGCTTGTGGCTTGTTTTTAGGTGATAATTTCGAGGATATGGTTGCTAGTTTGACTTGGCCATGTACTCTTCCTCCTGGTTGGTTGGTGGAATGGGATGCGTCCCCGGCCAATGATGATAATGCTGAGTGATGTCTCGTACGGGCTTCATCGAGACATCATGTATCGACGAGTAGTTTATCGTTGTTTTTCCGCTGCAATGAACTCTGAAGAACTCGTTTACTTTTAAACTCTGAAGTACTTGTTTTACGAATTCGAACTTGGTCCGTGTTGGCGCTAAAATCGGTCGGGTAGGAATCGGCCGATGGGTCTTCAGCGTCGGACACACGACCCGGGAGAATCTGCTTAGCTCCTGTTCGGGTTATCGCCCTGGTGCGGTTCGCGCGGCGTGCCAGTCAATCTGACCTGTTGATTGACAAGGAAATAGAGTATTAAATTCCAGGCGCGTCGATCGGCTGGATTTCCGATCTGTCCTGAGGAGCGCGTCGGCGGTAAATCGGCCGATTTGCTGTAGAGATGATCGGCTATGGGTCAGCCGATGATCGTATAGTAATTGTAAAGAGAACTGCTAGAGCGATCCAAACAATTACTATAGAAGCAACACTTGAAACAGATCTAATCGGCTGTATGGCGATGAATCGAAGGAGAATAATGACGAAGCCGATTACCCTGATCTCAAGCTAGATAACTGGTGATAATACTAGAATAACAGGTAAAACTTGCAATTCTAGTAAATATCGATAACTTGTGAATAAATCCAAACGAAACCACAGCGATGCGCCCGTAGTTAAAGCTCGGATATTACTCGATAAGCGGAACCTAGCAATTGGCCGGAGATCAGGTTGATGCAGCCCTGCCAATCCGTACGAACTCGTGGAAGAAGAAAATATTGGCGAAGTCGCCGACTTGAAAAGTAAAGTACTGGTAAAAAGTAGAAGTGTTTTTTTGATTGATTTGATTGTTTTTTTTTTAGCCCTAGGGACTCCTATTTATACCCTGAAACTAGGACTCCTGGTCGATTACGACTTGTTACAACCTTATTTAAAACAGGAAAACTACTATATCTATAATAACTTTAAAGAGGAAACGGACTCCCGCAGAATCTTCCGCCGCCGTTTCCTAATCCAATCAGGACCTCTTCAATTGCTTCCCGACCGACTCAGCATGCCTTGTTGACCATCTTTTGACCAGGATCTTCTGGAATAATCCCATCCTGTTGGCACAGGCTGCGCCACCAATCGGCCGATTTTCAACTGTTACCTCGATCGGCCGATTCCTTACTGTAGCTTTCAGATCTGCTTCATCGGCCAATCTTCTCTTCCTGACGCCGATTCAATACGTGTCAAAATCTGGCGTCAACACATGCCCCCCAGTTTCGGAGTAAAATATAACTTTTCCTTCGAAACTCTTTTCTTTAATCCTTTTCTCCGAAACGGGCGCAGTAAAAATCTCCTTCCGTTCCGCGGCACAATGATTGCAATTTCCTCGAACCGAGCGCGCGAAACGACCGCTCCCCTGGAACTCGTGTAGACGGTGCGGTAAAAATACCATCCTTGGCCTTGCCCCCTTTATCTCTCTTAAGTACTGGTTTTCTCCGCCTCTCCTCCTCCACGAATCCACATTACTGTTTATCTTCCTCCAAGTCCTTTCGATCTCCAAGCGTTTCCCCCTCTCCGGCGACCTCATCCGTAGCCTGCTCCGACCCCCAATGGCGTCTCCGTCGGCGACCACCCCTTCTACAGAGGCTCCATCGGCTGCTCCTTTGGCGGCGGCGGCCCAATCGGCGGCTTCTCCAGCAGTGTTGTCGGCGACGATGGCTTCCATTCCAGAGGTAAATGCTCGAATTTTTTTTTCCTTTTTGCCTTGCTGCTTCAGTATTTTTCGGTCCCTTTCTTAGTTTCTTCCCTTTTCTCCCTTTCTTTTTAGGCTCTTAGGCACAGGATCACTATTCCTCTCTCAGAGTCTCCTGACCTCATCTGTTTAGGCCCTATGGGGAATCCTGATCCAACGGATCTAATCAGTTTAGAAACTCACAGAATCCCCTTTAAGCAGTCCCCCATGGATTTAGATCACTGGGTAGGCGCATTCAGATCCTGGCCGAACGAAACACCCGGGTGGAGAGAATGGTACCAGAGGGTAGCCGGGTCTTGGAAAGTCCAGTGGGAAGAACTTAAAATCGGCCAGTGCATAGATTTGTCCCTGTCTCAGATGGAAAAGAACGAACCTTTGGTTATGGCAGCCTCTTACTTCTGGTCCGATGCACTTAACGCATTCCTTTTTGGACACGGACCCATGACCCCGACCTTGGCCGATGTCCTGCTGCTGACCGGCCTAGATGTTTCCTCTGCCGATACCCCCTTCAATTATCTTTTCAAGCCATCTCATCGGCTAGACACCAAAGGAATCGGCGGGTGGAAAGGATACATCAGCAAAAACATGAAGACAGGAACAGTCTCACAGAGGGAGCACACCGCCTTCTTGATGATGTGGCTGGAGAAGCACTTCTTTTGTGGCAGAGCGGTCGGTCCCTCTTCCAACACTCAAGCTCTGGCAGAGTCCCTTGCACAAGGATCGGCCGTCCCCCTGGGTAAACATTTGCTGGGATCGGCATACCATATGATGCATCAAATCGGCGCCAAGCTGTCGAAAGGAGAGCCGATAGGGAATCCAGGCGGTCCTTGGTGGTTCATCACCCTCTGGCTCAATCTACACATGAGCAAGGTCTCTCAGCAGAGGATAGAGACAAAGACTTTTCCCAACATTGAGTCAGAGGAGAATCCATCAGTCCGACGCCGCTGCAGATCTGTTGGAGAGGCGGCATCGGCCTTTCCTGGCTGCCAGTTCACCGCTACACGCGTAGCTGAATATTTCAGATGCTTCTATAATGGACTTAGCGAGGAGATGATCATCTGGTACCCATATCAACTTGCGGAGCCGATTTTTGAATTGCCTTTATGCTTCGACTTCTCCACCCACACATTTGACAGAGAATTGATGGATGTTTTGATTAAGCCGGGAATTCTGCCGGCTAACTTCTTCTCAGGAAAGGACTCACCCACTTATGAGTTCTACTGCCCGTCTGCTGCAGCAAGGCAACTAGGTTTTGGCCAACTGCCGATTCGAGTCTATTTCGCCGGCCAAGCAAAATTTAGAGACGGATTAACTTCAAGTCTTGACTACAGCCGATTATGCGATTTAGTACCCGACTCCAGCACCATTGACTTGAACGGCTGGTCAGTCGCCTCTTTTGCCACCCAACAGTACAAATTATGGTGGGCAGAATGGAAGCAGCATCATTTCTGTAAATCCCCATCAATTTACTGTAATCTGCTGGACCCAGAGAACATCAACCCAAATGCTGCGGTATGTCCTTTTCTTCTCAGCCGATTTCAATGTTGCATTATCATCTCGCTGTTAACTTGTGTTTACCTCTTCAGTCTGAAAGCCATGCTCCCCCAACACAGAGCCGAAGCGGCCGGCCGATCGATAGCCATCACCAATACACAGTGTACCCACTCATCGGCTTCCATGCTCCATCTATCAGAGATATCTCCACCGGCCGATCAAGATGAGCGCCCAAGAGACCAACACCGAAGATATCCAGCCGTCGGATGCGGGCTCGCATTGAGTCGGCCGATCGGACGACAATAACATCAGCTGAAATTTCCCATATCGGATCGGCTAGCCAGATGGCAGCAATATCGGCCGAGACTCCCCGTGTTGGATCAGCCGATCAGATGGGAGTGATACGCGCCGAGACCCCAGATCCTTCACCTCCACCAGTGGTCGAGACGGCCGATCCCCAAGTCACCGCCGAAGCCGGGGCTGCTGCAGCATCGCTCTTAGTAGAAGCTGTCCAGGTAACTTTATTTATCTCATGTATTCCCCAAATCTTCTGCTGACATCAATTTCATCCCTTTGCCAGGCTGCACAGGTTGTCGCACCACAATCTCCACGACTATCGGCCATGTCTCAAGTAGGGACTGAGACTACAGCAGCTCCTGTTGCCGAGGTATATGATCTCTTACCCTACATCCTTAATATTCAGGAAACTTAACCAATTTTGATGCAGGCCGACTTGGGTACGCCGATTGTAACTCCACAGCAGGAATCGGCCGGAGAACCCGCAGAGGCATGGCAAATTCCCATTACCATCTTATCTCATTTTCCCATAGTATTCTCACGAGCATTTATATCTTTCTCAGGAAGCTGGCCCAAGCGGAGCACCAAAAATGATCAAATCTTCTTCTTCTGGTGAACCCAGTGCACCAATCCCTGAAACAAGGGAAATACTTCCACCGGCGCAGGCGAGAGAGATTCGTTTCAAAGAGGTAACAATCTTACCATCAGAATTGGCCGATTTCCTTTCACTACTTGCTTACCCTTTGCTTCGTTCCCTTACAGGAGCAAGATTCTCCCAACAATAGTATCTTTTCTTTCGCTGTCTCCTTGGCCGATGAAGAAGAAACCGCCTCACATGCGGTTCCACCGAGTTCTGCCTCCGACGATGTCCGCTCTAAGTTCGAGAGCATCCGTACTCTCCTCCAAGGTGACATCGGCCGACTGGTGAAAGATGCATCGCCGATCCGACAACTTTTCAATGAGGTCGTAGATCACATCCCAGATGAAGTGTCGGAAGACTTGGGGTATGCTGCCTATATAGAGGGCATGCGGATTCCGGTCTCGCGGGCGCTGCAACGTATGGCCGATCGCGCTCAGATGGCCAAAACTCAGGAGGAGGTTGACTCGTACAAGCACCAGGCCCAGGAAGTACATCACAAAATCAACTTCCTCGAGAACTGCCGTCCGGACATCGTTGGCACAATAGATCGGCTGAAACGGAGGAGAGCAGAACTAGCCAAGGAGATGGAACAGATAACCAAAGAGATAGCTGCTGAAGAGAAGAAGCTCCAAGAACTCCCAACCATGATCAGCGAGCTGAAGCAAAAAAGACAACATCTGGCCCGTGAAGCAATAAGACTCCGTCGCCGCGTGTCAGAAGTGTCAGGATCGGCCGAAAGTGATCAGAGGATAGTAGAATCGGCCGATCAAATTAGACGACGAGCGATTGTAGCCATAGATACTTTCCTTGGGCTGTAAACAATATGTTAAACATTATTGTTCCTTAATGCCACCGCGCCGATTTGGTTTTGAACTGCTTCATGTAATCCGTAATTTCCACTTAATAATGAATCCCAATATCTCTTTCACCAGATGTGTAGCCAGAGAACCGATGAGAAATCGGTCATGTTAACTCGACATATTTTCTTTTTGTGCTCAGAATCCCAATCGGTACCAACGTACGTCGGCCTTGATCTGATGCTATCTCTCAAATCTCCCATCTCTAATGAATCGGCCGACGTGAACCCATGCCCCAGCTTCTCATCCTTTCGAACGAGCTGAATCCTCAGAGCCGACTGCTTGGATCGGCTGTAGACCGAAATCGGATACTTTCAGGAAGTCAGTGTCCCAAGTCCTGCCAGATATACAGTTGACGTGTTCGCAGCTCCACTGTTGTGTGTCGGCCGCCGCAACGCTGTAGACGGAATCGGCAGCGACTATCTCTGTACTGTCGCCGACCCATTGCACAAGGCATTGATGCATAGTAGATGGGACACAGCAGTTTGCATGTATCCAGTCGCGACCAAGCAGCATATTATAGGACCCTTTGCCATTAATGATGAAGAAAGTAGTGGGGAGGGTCTTACTGCCGATGGTGAGGTCGACGCAGAATGCCCCGCGGGCAGGCGACACGTTGCCTTCGAAATCCTTCAGCATCATGTCCGTCTTGGTGAGGTCGTCATCCCCCTTGCCCAGCTTGCGGAACATGGCATACGGCATGATGTTGACTGCCGCGCCTCCATCTACCAGTAGTCTGGTGACGGGTCTTCCGTTGACATAACCCTTGAGGAACAGCGCTTTGAGATGCTGTCGTTTTTCCTCTTCTGGTTTCTTAAACGTAGCCGTCATCGGCTCTAATACCAGTTGTGCCATTTGCTCTTCCTCTGTTTTTGTCACTTTGTCCCGATCGCTTGGCGCCATGAACTCCATCGGCAGTATGAAAACCATATCAATCTCGGCTGCCGATTCTTGGTTATCCGTTTCTTGATCGCTTTTCTTTGGGCGCCAAACTCGAGATTTCACGTTCCTTCTCTCTGGCACCTGTCTCCGTTCTTCTTCTTGATGCTCCCACTGGCGTAGGCGTTGGATTCTTCGCTTTTGGGACCTGGATAGGCCGTCAGGACACCACCTGGGATTCACTAGTTTGGCCGATGGTTTAGCGTGTTCCCAATCTGGTTCCCTTCCTAGGGGATCTTCGTCTGACACCCTATCATCGGCCATCTCTTCCAGCCCATCATGCGCGCTGATCCTGCCCCCCAGTCCATCTTGCTGGCCGATCTTGCTTTTTGACCTGCCGTACTGGTCAACTCTGCCCCCCAGCCGATCATGCACCGAAACGCGCCGTTCTTCGCACCGATTTCTGTTGATCGGCTCTGATCCTCTGTACCTAGAGTGCGGCTTCGGTCGATCGTTGCGGTTTGATCCGTTGCACTCCGGACAGTTATCGGCAGATGGCAATCTGATATCGTTCTCCCAGCAGTCGATGAAGAAGGGACACTGCCAGTGATCTTCACGCCGGCGTATCATCTCTTTCTGGTGTTGTGCTTGTTCTTGCTGCCGCCGATATTTACTGAGTAGAAATCGGGAGGTGACAGGCCTGTGTGGTCGTTCTGGCCCTCGCCTATTCCTTCTGATTTCTTCCGTCGTGATCTGCCTCCTGGGATCGACAGTGCCACCTCTTCTCGCCGATTCTGACGTCACCACCTTGGTTTGACTTGAGTCTTCTCCAGCGTTGACCGTGTTGGCCGGGAAGGGATGCTGATCTATCTTCATCGGCACTGCCGATTTGGTTGGAGTTTCAAATCTGAGCCGCCCCTATTCAATGGCCGATTGTATCTGCTGGCGGAAGACTTTACATTCGTTGGTGTCATGAGAGGTAGCGTTGTGCCACTTGCAGTACTTCATCTTCTTAATTTGATCGGCCGTAGGGATGGTGTGATGCTGCGACAGCTTGATCTGCCCCTCCTGAAGCAGTAGATCAAAAATTTTATCGGCCTTCGACGTGTCAAAGCCGAATGTCTCTGGCTCCTTCTTGCCAAAGGGGCAGGATATTGGTTTTTTCCCTTTTACCCATTCCGCCAGGCCGATTTCTTCCTCTGCGTCAGACTCAGATCCCTCCAAATATGCCACCTTCTTCTGGAAGCTCCTCCGCTGTTCAAATGGTCGGACCTCCTGCCCTGACAATCGGTGGACGATTTGACTCAGGCTCTCAAACTCTTGGGCGGCATATCTCTCTCTGATTTGCGGTAAGAGGTCCTGGAAAGCGATATCGGCCAACTGTGCATCGGTCAGAGCCAGACTGTAGCACTTGTTCTTGATCTCTCTGAACCTCTGTATGTACCTTGTCACAGGTTCATCGCTCCTCTGCCTGAGGCTGGTTAAATCCAAAATCTTCATCTCGTGTACTCCTGCATAGAAGTACTTGTGGAATTGTTTCTCCAGATCGGCCCAAGTGACGATAGAATTTTGTTGTAAAGTGGTGAACCACTGGAAGGCCGATCCGGACAGAGATGATGAAAATAAACGCACCCTCAGAGCATCTTGCGTGGCAGCTTCTCCGCACTGGATGATGAATCTGTTGATATGCTCCACAGTGGATGTGTCATCCGTCCCTGATGTGGCAGAACCACCTGAATTAATCCGGCTCAAGTGTATTAACCATCACTATTAAGGCATTCTCGGTTAACCTTACACTTCAAACGGAGTAATCCACTGGTCTGTCGGGTATAACCTCCCGATACAACCACGGTGAACGGATCGAGCGCCATACATACAAACGCTCATGCGACGATGAGCCCAGAGAATACCACATTCCAGCAAATATTACAACATTATCATAAGTGAAATATTACAGACCAAGTTTTTAAATTTAGAAACCAAGTACTCCAATGATCATAAATAAATTCTTCAGAGTTTAAGTTGCAGCGGAAAATAAAACAACGGGAACTACTCGACGATACAGGATGTCTCGATGAAGCCCGTACGAGACATCACTCGGCCTTATCTCCGTTGGACGGGGGCGCATCCCATTCCACCGACCAACCAGGGGGAAGAGTGCAGGGCCAGGTCAAGCTAGCAATCATATCTTCGAAGGTCTCACCTGAAAACGAGTCACAAGCAAGACTGAGTATACTAATACTCAGCAAGACTTACCCGAGTAGTGGGATCTACTCCACCGACTCTAGACATGCCAGGCTTTTTGGCTCAGGGGTTTGTTTTGCCGAAAAGTATCTACAAGTGGGTCCTTACTTTCAACTTTTAGCTCAAGATTCTAGTTTCGTTAGCCAGTCTAGGTAAGCAGCTATCTAAAGCATACATGGTGAAGCATTAAATTTTTCATCCAACCAGTTCATTCATCATCATTGTTCCTCTTCTTACTCTGTGGGTAAAAATGGTTAAGCAGTCTCAATAGCCGTGAGAAACGGACGATTCGAATCGAATTTCTTAACCTTGCAAGGGAAACCCAAACACACGTCACGTGGTTACTCCCTAGAGTCACACGTGCAACTTTTCCCCTTTCTTTCCGGGTCGTGGATCGGGGCTACCCTCCGAGAGTACAAGAGCCCCCACGCCACGGTTCGGCGCCGGGTCGTGACCACTCTCTGCACTCGCCATATGCACATGGGACCGAAGTTCAAAGGGTAGGATGCCGTCCCCATGCCGGGCCAATCAGGTACTTAAGCTTACCGATTCCCATAATCTCGGCATGTGTTTAGTACGTTCAAAGACTTAACCATCACTACCACACCCTGCGGCCTTAGCATTTTTCACTAGACAGACGGGCCTCAATCGTAACCATCGTTTCATAGCCCGTCCGTGTCCTTATGATTGCAGCGTGTAGTAGTCATTCAACTCCTATTTTCTCGCGAGTGACAGGAAATCACTCGACTTTTACCGGAGTCCTATTAGCACGGCATTCTATCGAACCTTACGTCTAGTTTTCAAGCAAGGGTTCCTGATATCATGCAACTAAGTTTTCATCCAACTCCTATAAACTTAATGCACAAGCAAAGAGTGATGAGTTGCATAATTTCGGAAAGAATGGGTTATGCTCCGGGGCTTGCCTTTGCAGTTCGCTTGGGGATCTTCCGAACTTGGGCTCGGGTCTTCAAGAGCTTCAGTTAGATTCGCTTGAGCTTCACGCTGCTCACTCTCGGACGCGGGCACCAGCTCGTAAGTTCCGTCGGCGAGAGTCGTCGATTCTACATGAATGCACAAGTTTAAGTCGTGGTAATGGTGCTTGATTACGATTTGAGAGTAATTACTACAATGGATAGTTACTGGTCATGAAATTTTGGATTTAGGCACATCAAGGAAAGATGTGCTTACTGTAAAATTTTCAGCCAATTTTATGTAACAGATTAATTATGAAAAATACATTACATAGTTGCTGTTAGATCCTTGTTCTTTTTGTACAGAATAATTGGTGCAACAAATGAGTCTAAGATTTTCACAGAGCTTTCACTTAAGCATGCAGAATCTACTGTAATTTTTGTAGGATTTATCATGCAGTATTCAGAGCATAGAAAATATGACATTCTACACCTAGGCTATTCAAGGATTCATTTTTACAGGACCCTAAACTGGGTGTTTGTCCCTGGAACTTTTTACACAGCAACCTCTACCATAGTGTATCTCCCAGTAATAATTTGAGAATTGTCCAAGCTAAGATACTATTTTCTTGATTTAATGTATGTTATTAGCACATAAATCAAATAAGTGGGTTACTGTGAGATAAAAAGTCTCCTAATTTTTCTCTGGCTTCTAGGTACCCATACATTAGCATAGAAAAAGTTTCATTGGGTGATTCACCACCTAACTGCAGGGATAAAACATTCTACTTAAACATGGTATGAAACTAAGTTTAATAAACAGTAAAGCTAGAGTTGGAATTTGGGCCTGATCTTTTTACACAGTCCTAAACATCAAGCAACTAACTTACTGCCCAAAATTTAGGGTCAGCATTGTTCTACAACTGTGGGTACAAAATAAGTCCATTAAAGCTTCCATTTAATGTAGAGCAAAATATGTTGAGATTCTGAGAAACTTTCTGTAAAAAAAGTGGTAGAGTTTGTTCTAAGGATTCCAGAACAGTTTAGTTTTCATTTTTCTGAATTTTCTACGATTTTATTCGAATTTTACAAGTTCACTGAATTTGAATCTAGATTTGAAACTTTCTTTTACAACTAGGTCCTTGAATCTTACGCGCAGACCCTTCTAAAGATTTAAATTCTTGCAATTGGGTCCTCGGGCGGCTCGGGTACGGCGGTCGACCGAAATTCCGGCGAGGGGGCTCGCCGGCGGCGAGGGCGAGGGTCGGGGACGGTTCAGGGGTACAAGGGATACCTTGTGGGGGTGTTGTTCAGGTGGGGGACGGCCGGGAAGGGCTCGCCGGCGTTGGAGCAGAGGCGGCGGCGGCGCGGCACGCGTCGACGGCGGTGCTCCGGCGGGCTTGGGGCGGCGTGGTCCGGTCGGAGAGCTTCAGTGGCGCGTGGGGAAGCTGCTCAGGGGCTCGGCTTGGACGGAGGAGGTCGGGGTCGTGCTGTCCACGGCGAGCAGGGGCGGCAGCAGCGGCGGCAGCGCGGGCGGCGGCGCTCCGGTGGCTCTGGGCGGCGTTGGGCGGGTCGGCGAGCTTCAGGGGGATGATGTAGTGGTGGCTGAAGCTTTAGCTGGGGCGGTGGGCGGCGGCGGAGGGCTGTCCACGGGCGGGCGGTGCTCGGCGGCGACAATGGCGACGGCGAGGGCGTTCAGGGTGCTGGGGCTCGCGCGCGTGGCCGGGCGGGGCTTTTATAGGGGCCGGAGGGGGCGCGGAGAGGCCTGGGCAGCGCGCGGGGCGGGGGCACGGCACAACGCGCACTGGGCGCGGCGGGCGGCGGCAGAACGCCGGCGCGACGTGCGGCAGCGCGGGCGCGGTGACTGGGCGGCCGGAGATATGGCGTGGGCACGGTGGGATAGCGCCGGGCGTGGAGTGGTGAAGCAGCAGCGGCAGCGGCTCGGGCGGAGGGCGGGCGCGGCGACTGGCGGGGCGCGGGGGCCGGGGCGGCACGGCGGAGCGAGGCGACTGGGCGGCCGGGCGGCGGGGCTGGACGCGGCTGCGTCGCGTGCACGCGCGGGCGTTTACTGGCCGCGCGGCATGGGGGCGGGGCAAAGCCGGCCGTGGCGGGGTGGTGCGGCGGCCACTGGCGTGGCGCCTCGCGCCGGTCAGGCGACGCCGGCCACCTGGCGCGCGGCGGTCGGGCGTGGAGGAGAGAGAGGGGGGGGGGGGGGGGGGGGAGGGGCCTGGATGCAAGAATTCAAAAAGTTTTAGGGGGCTGGGTGCAAACATGGCGTTTTCTCCTCTTTCTGATTTGAATTTCAAAAACTTTTGAACACGAAAGTTGTTCAAAATAAAAAGTTCTACAACTTTGGTTTCAGGCAAAAACTCATTTGGCTTATGGTTTGAAAGTTAAATTTAAAAGTTCAAAAGTAACCAAATGTGCTCAAATTAAATTTGAATTCCAACTGAACTCGTTTTAATTCTCTTCCACCCTTTCATTAGTTGGTTTAAACATAGAGTTAGGCTAATGACATTGATTTTGGAAATGTAGTTACCAGGGTTGTCACAGCCTTCCCTCCTTAACAAGAATCTCGCCCCGAGATTCGGTAATTCTTAGTGTGGGCGTGGGTGCACATACCAGTGGTTGAGATAAGAAACCCAGGGAAATGTTGGTTCAGGTAGCTCTTCGTTTCCCAGGTGGCTTCTTCTTCTGTGTGGTGATTCCATTGTACTTTATACATTCTAATTACATTCCTCCTGGTCTCTCTTTCTTTTTGATCCAAAATCTTAACTGGATGTTCGATATACGAGAGGTCGGGCTCTAACGATATTTCTTTATGTTCCACAATCTCGGTAGGGACTCGAATACACTTCTTGAGTTGAGATACGTGGAAGACATCATGGGTGGCCGTGAGCTGAGGGGGCAGTCGTAATCTGTAGGCTACGGGTCCGCAGCTCTCAATGATTTCGTAAGGACCAATATAACGGGGGGCTAGTTTGCCTTTGATTCCAAATCTTCGCACTCCCTTGGTTGGTGAAACTCGAAGATAGACATGATTGCCAACTTCGAACTTTAGGGGCTTTCTCCTTTTGTCAGAATAGCTCTTTTGTCGGGCTTGTGCGGCTTTAAGATTTGCTTGTATTACTTTTACTTTCTCCTCTGCCTCGATTACCAGGTCGGGTCCAATTATTTTACGTTCTCCGGTTTGTGACCAGCTTAAAGGAGTTCGACACCTTCGTCCGTACAGGGCCTCAAATGGTGCCATTTTCAAACTCGTTTGATAGCTGTTGTTGTACGAGAACTCTTCTAGGGGTAGGCATTTGTCCCAATTCTTGTCATAATGAATGACACAGGCTCTTAGCATGTCTTCAAGAATTTGGTTTACTCTTTCCGTTTGTCCATCAGTCTGAGGATGGTATGCTGAGCTGCGAATTAGCTTAGTGCCAAGAGACGTTTGCAGTTGTTCCCAAAAGCGTGCTACAAACTGAGGACCACGATCGGAGATAATTGTCTTAGGTATTCCATGCAGGCAAACAATACGATCGAGGTAAATCTCGGCATATTTCTTGGTAGAATAGGTGGTGTGTACTGGAAGAAAATGTGCCGTCTTCGTGAGTCTGTCCACGATAACCCATATGGAATCATGTTTCTGGGAAGTGTTTGGTAGTCCAACGATGAAGTCCATACTTATGTCTTCCCATTTCCATGATGGTATAGGTAATGGTTGAAGTGTACCGGCTACTTTCAAGTGGCTAGCTTTTACTCTCTGGCACGTGTCACATTCCGAGACATACGTAGCAATTTCCCTTTTCATTCTAGTCCACCAGAAGTTTTTCCTTAGGTCTTGATACATTTTGCTACTGCCGGGGTGGATAGAGAATTTGGAAAGGTGTGACTCATCGAGAATTTGCTTGCGGAGTTCACGATTCTTCGGAACGACTATACGACCTTCGAACCATAGAACTCCCTTATGGTCCTGGCGGAAACATTTGTACTTCTCCTCACCTAGAGAGAGTTTTTGTTTGATGATCTTGATTCCTTCATCATGTAGTTGTGCCATGACGATTTGGTCGTGAAGAGTGGGCTCAACTGAGATGTGATTTAGAGTGCCTTGGGAAACCATTTCCAGGTTAAGCTTCCTCATTTCTGCACACAATGTCTCATTGTAGGATTCCATAGATAAGCAATGGCAATGGGACTTGCGGCTTAGTGCATCCGCGACTACATTAGCCTTGCCGGGGTGATAATGCACTTTAAGGTCATAATCCTTGATTAATTCTAGCCATCTCCGTTGTCTCATATTCAGATCGGCTTGTGTGAAGATGTACTTGAGACTCTTATGATCCGTGTAGATATTGCACTGTGTACCCATGAGATAATGCCTCCATATTTTTAGAGCGTGAATGACGGCTGCAAGCTCAAGGTCATGCGTGGGATAATTCTGTTCGTGGGGCCGAAGGGCTCATGAGGCATATGCAATTACTCGATTCTCTTGCATAAGCACACATCCTAGACCAGTACCTGATGCGTCACAATACACATCGAATGACTTGGTATTATCGGGTTGAGCTAACACAGGTGCAGTAGTCAGATGCTCTCTGAGAGTGTGGAAAGCTTCTTCACATTTCTCATCCCATACAAACTTTACTTCCTTCTTTAACAGTTCAGTCATGGGCTTAGCAATTCGAGAGAAATCCGGGATGAAGCGGCGGTAGTAACCGGCTAAGCCGAGAAAACTGCGAATCTGATGAACAGAGGTAGGGGGTTTCCAATCCATCACCTCTTGTACCTTGCTGGGGTCAACAGCTATGCCTTCGCTGGAGATCGTGTGACCTAAGAACTTTACAGTATCCAACCAGAATTCACACTTAGAAAACTTAGCATAGAGCTGATGGTCTCTGAGTCGCTGAAGAACAATGCGAAGGTGCTTGGCATGCTCTTCCTCATCCTTGGAATAGATAAGGATGTCGTCGATGAACACTACGACGAATTTGTCAAGTTCGGGCATGAATACCGAATTCATGAGATACATGAAGTAGGCAGGGGCATTGGTGAGTCCAAAGGACATGACCAAGAATTCATATAGTCCATATCGTGTGGAGAAGGCAGTCTTAGGAATATCGCACGGGCGAATCTTGATTTGATGATATCCCGAACGAAGATCAATCTTTGAGAAGACTCTGGCTCCAGCTAATTGATCGAAGAGTACATCAATACGAGGAAGGGGGTATTTATTTTTAACAGTTACCGCATTGAGAGGTCGGTAGTCCACACATAATCTTAAACTGTCATCCTTCTTCTTTACGAATAGGGCTGGACATCCCCAAGGTGACGCGCTAGGGCGAATGAAACCTTTGTCCAGTAGTTCTTGGAGTTGAATTTTCAGCTCTGCCAATTCTTTAGGGGGCATCCTATATGGTCTTTTGGATATAGGTGCAGTGCCCGGTTGAAGTTCAATGATGAACTCAATGTCCCTATCCGGTGGCATTCCTGGTAAGTCATCCGGGAAAACATCGGCATACTCGTTTACCACAGGAATATCATCTAGCTTAAGTCCTTCCATCTTATAAGCACAGGAATTCGTGCAATCTAGGAACGATAGGTAAAGGGTGGTGGCTCCGTGACTAGGTGAATTTATCTCAACGGCTCGGGAAGAAAGGTCCAGTGTGACTCCATGCATAGCCATCCAGTTCATTCCCAAAATAATGTCCATGCCGTCAAGAGGTAAAAGGACAAGGTCCGTGTCGATGGTTTTACTACCCAATTTGACTGGTACTTGTCTAACCATTTGGTTTGAAGCAATTTTACCACCCGGTGTTGATATCATGTACGACCCTTTGGTGTGACAAACATCCAACCCTACTTTTGCACCGAATTTTGCACTTATGAAACTATGCGATGCACCAGAATCAAATAATATAACTGCAGGCTTGTTATGGATAGAGAATGTACCCGACATCACTGGGGCTCCTTCAGGAAGCTCTGCAAGCGTGGTGAAGTTAATCCGTCCTTGCTTGACTTGCAGGGTCTGTCTCTTGCCCCTGTTCTTGGTGTTCGGGTTGGATCCTTGACCTTGGTTGGGCTGTCCAGGCTGAGGGCATTCTCGTGCGAAGTGGCTGGAACTCCCGCATTTGAAACAGCGATTCGCGGGGCTAGGTCGAAGAGACTGCTGAAGAATGGGCCTCGGACCATTCTGTGGAGGCATCGGGGGTCGTACCATGCCTGGCTGCTGTGGGGGTCTGGCAATCCATCTTCCTGGCTGCGGGGCCCTTGGTGGAGCTGTGGGTGCGACATTTTGCACGATGCGATACCTTGGTGGTTGGGCACTTGATGGTCCTGCGGGTGCCTTTCTCTTCTTCTCTGCCCGGTGTGCCATGATACAGTCTTCCTGGGTAATGGCCATATTGACCAATTCGTTGTAGGTGTCAGCCCTGGCTAGGTTCAGACGTTCCTTGAGCTTGGTATTCAGACCTCGGCAGAAACGATCACGCTTCTTGGCATCCGTATCAGCGTGATAGCCCGCATACTGGCATAAGTTGTTGAACGCCTGGGCGTACTGCAGCACGGTGCGGGTGCCCTGGGTAAGTGCCAGAAACTCATTCAACTTCCTCTCCATGAGGCCCTCGGGAATATGATGTGCCCGGAACGCGGTCTTGAATTCATCCCAGTCGACCACATGATCAGCCGGGAGCATCGCAAAATAGTGGTCCCACCACAGTCGAGCGGTACTGCGAAGCTGTTGCGCAGCAAATCGAGCTTTGTTGGCCTCTGAACATGGGGCCACAAGTAATGTGAACTTGGATTCGATGGTGCGAATCCATGCATCTGCGTCCAGGGGTTCCTCGGTCTTATGGAACAAGGGCGGCTGGGTCCCTAGGAAATCCGTGTATCCTGCAGCTTGGGGTTGGTGAGCATTGTGTCCACCCCTCTGCTGGTGTTGTCCTTGCACAATCTGACGCAGCAGCTCGGTTTGAGCGGCCATCACTTCCACCAAACTGGGCGGGGGTGGTGGCGATTGTCGCGAGCGGCTGCCACCGGCACCAAAACCCTCGGGGTTGCCACGTGTTGATCCAACCATCTGAAACGTGAAAGGTTACCATTAGCAACGCGATCCATATTACTTCCTTGATTCATAAATAATTGGTGTAGTCATAGACTTCCGAAGTCACAGCTAGACGTATGGACAGAATTTCTGTTTGCTACAAGAAAAATCATAGCCTGCTGTGGGTCCATCCAAAACATTTCAAACTTTTGCAGTAGTCAGAGAATTTAGGAATGCACCACTTTGGTATTTAACTTCGGTGCTAGAACTATGGCTAAGGTGGTCGAAAAGCTCGTCCTTTGCCTTGCTGTTTTAGCTGTTTTTCAGCAGATTGATCGGTACTGTTTCGCCTATGTCTTAAACTAGCGAGGTCCAATGATGCTGAATTTTTGTGAGAAACTAGATCACAAAATTTAGCACAAGTCTGGTATTCAACACTCAGCCAAGAAATGCAAGGAGACATGGGTAAAAATTCCGACAAGTCTCAGCGATTGTGGATTTCATCGTTTACCAAATTACAACGAAATCACCCAAGTTTATCGCCGTTCCTTACATGCTGAGGGTATCCACATGGTTCAGGTGTACCCAACACAAAAGAGTTACTCGACTCCTAGTTAGCCTATTACAACACTTGCCAAAAGTTAGGCTACCCTATCGAGGAGTATGTGCAAAAGTCCTCCTAGGTCGTCATCTAGAAATCATCCAAGTCGTTGACGGACGACTCGCTGTGAGCAGGAGAGTGAGCTCCCACCTGAGGTGCCTGTGGTACCTCACCCTCGAAATCCATACCGGAGATACCATCAACCTCCTGTGGCTCCTCCTCATCCTCCTCCATGTCCTCCTCATGGGGATGGTCATTCTGATCATGGTGCCACTGAATGTGCTCATTAGCATCCTCTAACTCAATGCTCAGATCATGGAGCTGCTCCTCCAAGTGTGCTATCGTGGCATCTCTCTCACCCATGAGAGTGTCCTGCTCCTGAATTTGGCCCTCAAGTTGGCCAATCTGAGCATCTTTGTCCTCAAGATCCTGACTGAGCTCCTTAATCTGCTCATCCCTGGTATCTGCCATCATGTGGTAGGCCTGAGCAAGATCAGTGAGCTGCTCAAGTGCCTGACTCTGGAGAGTCTGAAGCCGGTAGAGTGCACTCATGCACCGCACGGAGGTATGAATAGTTTCCTGGGCATGAAAGTCTACCAAGTACCGTGCGTGCTGCACCCTGTTGAGCCAAAAGGGGTCGTTGCCCTGGGCAGCAGGAAACAATCCAATGGGAGCGAGTGTGACAACCTCGGGACGCTGCGCACAAAAAGTGGTGAGCGCCCTCATGGCTGCAAGCTCCCAAGTATCGGCCAAACGGCGACCAACAGCCTCAAGCTCCAAGGCGGGCCACTCCGGGTGTAGCGGGTGCGGAAAGATAGTCACGTTGACACGGCACTGGGTAACTCCATTTTCTGCAAACTCCAGTCCGGCGTAACGTGGGGGAACTAGATAGCCCGCGGTACGCAGAACATCCCACAAAATAGAGGGAAAGCCCTCCCAGTGGAGACACTGCGAGTGTACGCGTCCATCCTCATCCACCATCATATCAACAGGCTCGGCCATCTGAACAAAAGATCAAATGGAGTGAGATAGTGAAAAACTGTGAACAGCACAAGGACAGATTCGGTACAGTGTGCAAAAATAACCATAACTTCCACAGTTCTTATCCAAAAATTCTCAAATTTCACCAGATCACTCCTAAGGTATTTGTGAACAACTTTGCTAGTCAACTCCAGAGCTAATTAGGTCTCTAAGATGGTCTTTCTTTTCAGGTTTTACCTTATTGTCTACCCAGAATTTTCAGTGAACAGAGGGCTAGAGTTTCATACACCAGGGAAAATCTACTTAGCCAAAATTTACCAAATTTTAACAGCAGCTACCTGGGTAAATTTGGGACAAGTTTTGTGTTGTACTCTTTTGCAGAAAACCGCGGGAAGGGGGCCTAAAAATTTAAGAGGCAGAAGGGCTTATTCTGGACAGAATTCTGACATTCCAAGGTTTCTGTTATTTCTCACTATCCATAAGTTCAGAATTTTTCATTTTTGAACAGAAGATAGAACATGAAATTTGGAACAATTGTTTCAACATGGACTTCTCCAGAAAAGGTCATTTTCTTGGGTCAATAAATCGCTCTTGTTGGTCATGGCAGATTTGTGACAGATTCGCTAGATAGTCCTTATGCAAACCACGCTTAGATACGCAAGAACCTTACCACTCTCATACAACGCATTTTTGATTTCAGATACATATGTTCATGATGTATGCACGTCCTATTCGTCCTCACAAAATAAAATAACTGCCAAATACCTTTGGTCTTACGAAGATAGTCTCGGTGGCATACACAATACGGCTCTCGCTATAATAGCTAGTCGAGTCTTTCTAATCGTTCCTTATCTTATCGTAATCGCGTTTAGTGTACCTGCAGAAGATTGACAAGCATATATACTTCATGAACCTTTCATGCCAGCACTCATGAAAGCGTCCGTATTCATTACCGTTTACTTATAGAAACGATATCTGTATAATTCCCGCCGTACAGACGACGTTAACATACGCTATCGAGATAGCGTATTCACGGGGGTACCGTCATGAGACGGGGGTATGAACAGCGATCGCCATACCCTGCGCCAAACCTTCTACTCCCAATATGTCCAACTATCAGTTGGCATATTGGCAGCACCTCAAGTAAGCCACTGCTTGAGGGCAGCGTTCGGTTCGCATCACCGACAGGAAGACCAAGCTCTCTCAGTTGGCTGAGGATCCTTACCTTCTTACCTTAGCGATGAGTGCGTTGTTACAGAATTTAAGGTCGGTTGTACATGAAAGTAAGTTTTGACAGAAAGTAATGTGCTGGAAGTCAGTTGATAATATTTCATAAGTCAGATAGCCACCTAGTAAACTTTCCCATAATCCCTTAGGGCTTTACGAACTAGGCACCATCCTTAACGTACCAACGTATTTCGCAACACATCCTTCTAGTCAAGTTTTATTAAACTAGTTTTTAAGGCTTGTCGCATTCTCTGGCGTATGTATTTCGGTTCTGGTGCCAGCTGTTACCAGCTGTGGCACCAGCTACGGCTCTGATACCAGCTGTGGCAGAACCACCTGAATTAATCCGGCTCAAGTGTATTAACCATCACTATTAAGGCATTCTCGGTTAACCTTACACTTCAAACGGAGTAATCCACTGGTCTGTCGGGTATAACCTCCCGATACAACCACGGTGAACGGATCGAGCGCCATACATACAAACGCTCATGCGACGATGAGCCCAGAGAATACCACATTCCAGCAAATATTACAACATTATCATAAGTGAAATATTACAGACCAAGTTTTTAAATTTAGAAACCAAGTACTCCAATGATCATAAATAAGTTCTTTAGAGTTTAAGTTGCAGCGGAAAATAAAACAACGGGAACTACTCGACGATACAGGATGTCTCGATGAAGCCCGTACGAGACATCACTCGGCCTTATCTCCGTTGGACGGGGGCGCATCCCATTCCACCGACCAACCAGGGGGAAGAGTGCAGGGCCAGGTCAAGCTAGCAATCATATCTTCGAAGGTCTCACCTGAAAACGAGTCACAAGCAAGACTGAGTATACTAATACTCAACAAGACTTACCCGAGTAGTGGGATCTACTCCACCGACTCTAGACATGCCAGGCTTTTTGGCTCAGGGGTTTGTTTTGCCGAAAAGTATCTACAAGTGGGTCCTTACTTTCAACTTTTAGCTCAAGATTCTAGTTTCGTTAGCCAGTCTAGGTAAGCAGCTATCTAAAGCATACATGGTGAAGCATTAAATTTTTCATCCAACCAGTTCATTCATCATCATTGTTCCTCTTCTTACTCTGTGGGTAAAAATGGTTAAGCAGTCTCAATAGCCGTGAGAAACGGACGATTCGAATCGAATTTCTTAACCTTGCAAGGGAAACCCAAACACACGTCACGTGGTTACTCCCTAGAGTCACACGTGCAACTTTTCCCCTTTCTTTCCGGGTCGTGGATCGGGGCTACCCTCCGAGAGTACAAGAGCCCCCACGCCACGGTTCGGCGCTGGGTCATGACCACTCTCTGCACTCGCCATATGCACATGGGACCGAAGTTCAAAGGGTAGGATGCCGTCCCCTTGCCGGGCCAATCAGGTACTTAAGCTTACCGATTCCCATAATCTCGGCATGTGTTTAGTACGTTCAAAGACTTAACCATCACTACCACACCCTGTGGCCTTAGCATTTTTCACTAGACAGACGGGCCTCAATCGTAACCATCGTTTCATAGCCCGTCCGTGTCCTTATGATTGCAGCGTGTAGTAGTCATTCAACTCCTATTTTCTCGCGAGTGACAGGAAATCACTCGACTTTTACCGGAGTCCTATTAGCACGGCATTCTATCGAACCTTACGTCTAGTTTTCAAGCAAGGGTTCCTAATATCATGCAACTAAGTTTTCATCCAACTCCTATAAACTTAATGCACAAGCAAAGAGTGATGAGTTGCATAATTTCGAAAAGAATGGGTTATGCTCCGGGGCTTGCCTTCGCAGTTCGCTTGGGGATCTTCCGAACTTGGGCTCGGGTCTTCAAGAGCTTCAGTTAGATTCGCTTGAGCTTCACGCTGCTCACTCTCGGACGCGGGCACCAGCTCGTATGTTCCGTCGGCGAGAGTCGTCGATTCTACATGAATGCACAAGTTTAAGTCGTGGTAATGGTGCTTGATTACGATTTGAGAGTAATTACTACAATGGATAGTTACTGGTCATGAAATTTTGGATTTAGGCACATCAAGGAAAGATGTGCTTACTGTAAAATTTTCAGCCAATTTTATGTAACAGATTAATTATGAAAAATACATTACATAGTTGCTGTTAGATCCTTGTTCTTTTTGTACAGAACAATTGGTGCAACAAATGAGTCTAATATTTTTACAGAGCTTTCACTTAAGCATGCAGAAGCTACTGTAAGTTTTGTAGGATTTATCATGCAGTATTCAGAGCATAGAAAATATGACATTCTACACCTAGGCTATTCAAGGATTCATTTTTACAGGACCCTACACAGGGTGTTTGTCCCTGGAACTTTTTACACAGCAACCACTACCATAGTGTATCTCCCAGTAAAAATTTGAGAATTTTCCAAGCTAAGATACTAGTTTCTTGATTTAATGTATGTTATTAGCACATAAATCAAATAAGTGGGTTACTGTGAGCTAAAAAGTCTCCTAATTTTTCTCTGGCTTCTAGGTACCCATACATTAGCATAGAAAAAATTTCATTGGGTGATTCACCACCTAACTGCAGGGATAAAACATTCTACTTAAACATGGTATGAAACTAAGTTTAATAAACAGTAAAGCTAGAGTTGGAATTTTGGCCTGATCTTTTTACACAGTCCTAAACATCAAGCAACTAACTTACTGCCCAAAATTTAGGGTCAGCATTGTTCTACAACAGTGGGTACAAAATAAGTCCATTAAAGCTTGCATTTAATGTAGAGCAAAATATGTTGAGATTCTGAGAAACTTTCTGTAACAAAAGTGGTAGAGTTTGTTCTATGGATTCCAGAACAGTTTAGTTTGCATTTTTCTGAATTTTCTACGATTTTATTCGAATTTTACAAGTTCACTGAATTTGAATCTAGATTTGAAACTTTCTTTTACAACTAGGTCCTTGAATCTTGCGCGCAGACCCTTCTAAAGATTTAAATTCTTGCAATTGGGTCCTCGGACGGCTCGGGTACGGCGGCCGGCCGAAATTCCGGCGAGGGGGCTCGCCGGCGGCGAGGGCGAGGGTCGGGGACGGTTCAGGGGTACAAGGGCTACCTTGTGGGGGTGTTGTTCAGGTGGGGGACGGCCGGGAAGGGCTCGCCGGCGTTGGAGCAGAGGCGGCGGCGGCGCGGCACGCGTCGACGGCGGTGCTCCGGCGGGCTTGGGGCGGCGTGGTCCGGTCGGAGAGCTTCAGTGGCGCGTGGGGAAGCTGCTCAGGGGCTCGGCTTGGACGGAGGAGGTCGGGGTCGTGCTGTCCACGGCGAGCAGGGGCGGCGGCGGCAGCGGCAACGCGGGCGGCGGCGCTCCGGTGGCTCTGGGCGGCATTGGGCGGGTCGGCGAGCTTCAGGGGGATGATGTAGTGGTGGCTAAAGCTTTAGCTGGGGCGGTGGGCGGCGGCGGAGGGCTGTCCACGGGCGGGCGGTGCTCGGCGGCGGCAATGGCGACGGCGAGGGCGTTCAGGGTGCTGGGGCTCGCGCGCGTGGCCGGGCGGGGCTTTTATAGGGGCCGGAGGGGGTGCGGAGAGGCCTGGGCAGCGCGCGGGGTGGGGGCACGGCACAACGCGCACTGGGCGCGGCGGGCGGCGGCAGAACGCCGGCGCGACGTGCGGCAGCGCGGGCGCGGTGACTGGGCGGCCGGAGATATGGCGTGGGCACGGTGGGATAGCGCCGGGCGTGGAGTGGTGAAGCAGCAGCGGCACCGGCTCGGGCGGAGGGCGGGCGCGGCGACTGGCGGGGCGCGGGGGCCGGGGCGGCACGGCGGAGCGAGGCGACTGGGCGGCCGGGCGGCGGGGCTGGACGCGGCTGCGTCGTGTGCACGCGCGGGCGTTTACTGGCCGCGCGGCATGGGGGTGGGGCAAAGCCGGCCGTGGCGGGGTGGTGCGGCGGCCACTGGCCTGGCGCCTCGCGCCGGTCAGGCGACGCCGGCCACCTGGCGCGCGGCGGTCGGGCGTGGAGGAGAGAGAGGGGGGGGGGGGGGGGGGGGGCGAGGGGCCTGGATGCAAGAATTCGAAAAGTTTTAGGGGGCTGGGTGCAAATAGGGCGTTTTCTCCTCTTTCTGATTTGAATTTCAAAAACTTTTGAACATGAAAGTTGTTCAAAATAAAAAGTTCTACAACTTTGGTTTCAGGCAAAAACTTATTTGGCTTATGGTTTGAAAGTTAAATTTAAAAGTTCAAAAGTAACCAAATGTGCTCAAATTAAATTTGAATTCCAACTGAACTCGTTTTAATTCTTTTCCACCCTTTCATTAGTTGGTTTAAACATAGAGTTAGGCTAATGACATTGATTTTGGAAATGTAGTTACCAGGGTTGTCACACCTGAGAACTTGGTGAAATCAGGAACCTTGTAACGGTGCGGGAACGGCAACGAGTCATAGGTATGTCCCAAACTGGATACGGCGTTTTGTAAGTATAAGTTTGAACTTTCGGCTTCAGCCCAAACTGATCTTGGATTACTTCTGCTATCTTTGCCATCCAGTCCACCTGCTGCTGATGAACGGTTGTTCGAGGCGCGGGCATATGCTGAAGGGCTGGTTCGGCCAGGTGATGAATCGGCGAAGTTTGCTGAGCGGCCGATAACTGCTGGCGAAACGCGTCCGCACCCTCTTCGTATGTCGTTGCTGGCACCGTAACTCTGAATGGTTCCACAGTGCTTGCCCCCCTGCCGATTTCTGGTAAAATCGGCTGGTACTGGGAGACCGTCGGCCGGGCGGCCGATTGGTATGGCACCTGAAACGGATAAGTGCCATGCCCGTTCACTGGCTTGGGGAAATACGCCGTGGCTGATGCCCCCCAAGGCACTGAGCTCGTAGGTATTGCTTGCACAGAAGCCATTTGAACGGGTTGAAGCGGCGCTCGCGATGAGAGACATGGTGCACCGCTGTATCTTGGAGACGCCGGAAGTGGTGGAGAGCTGTATCCCTCGCGCTGCGTCAATATCGGCTGAGAAGCTGATTGGGATGTGTACGGTAAGCTTCTGGCCGGCAGGGTAGTTGGAGGGGCATATGCCGGTCCCTGATAACCTTGAACGGCTCCGTTGGCCAGAGAGTTGACGACGGCGTTGTACACCGTGTTGCTCATCACCGAGGATTGGTCAATGAATGCTTGATACACGGACTGTTGAATCATCTCTGACATCTTGCCTGAGTCTTCAGCAATGGTGATGTGGCGAGGTGCTGGAATAGGAGCCTTCCTAACTGCTTCCCCGCTTCTGGTACGACTGAACGACTGGAGGTACATCTTCTTGTAATCTTCCAGATGTTTGGCCAATTCCTCCCTCTGGTCGTCCTTGAGATCAGCTTCTGTGACCCCAATGATGTTGCTGTCAGAGATTTCTGCGTTGTTCGACATATCAGGTCTTGGATGGTCCCACCGGGCGTGCCAAAAGTGTGTTGGCGCTAAAATCGGCCGGGTAGGAATCGGCCGATGGGTCTTCAGCGTCGGACACACGACCCGGGAGAATCTGCTTAGCTCCTGTTCGGGTTATCGCCCTGGTGCGGTTCGCGCGGCGTGCCAGTCAATCTGACCTGTTGATTGACAAGGAAATAGAGTATTAAATTCCAGGCGCGTCGATCGGCTGGATTTCCGATCTGTCCTGAGGAGCGCGTCGGCGGTAAATCGGCCAATTTGCTGTAGAGATGATCGGCTATGGGTCAGCCGATGATCGTATAGTAATTGTAAAGAGAACTGCTAGAGCGATCCAAACAATTACTATAGAAGCAACACTTGAAACAGATCTAATCGGCTGTATGGCGATGAATCGAAGGAGAATAATGACGAAGCCGATTACCCTGATCTCAAGCTGGATAACTGGTGATAATACTAGAATAATAGGTAAAACTTGCAATTCTAGTAAATATCGATAACTTGTGAATAAATCCAAACGAAACCACAGCGATGCGCCCGTAGTTAAAGCTCGGATATTACTCGATAAGCGGAACCTACCAATTGGGCGGAGATCAGGTTGATGCAGCCCTGCCAATCCGTACGAACTCGTGGAAGAAGAAAATATTGGCGAAGTCGCCGACTTGAAAAGTAAAGTACTGGTAAAAAGTAGAAGTGTTTTGTTGATTGATTTGATTTTTTTTTTGCAAAGCCCTAGCGACTCCTATTTATACCCTGAAACTAGGACTCCTGGTCGATTTCGACTTGTTACAACCTTATTTAAAACAGGAAAACTACTATATCTATAATAACTTTAAAGAGGAAACGGACTCCCGCAGAATCTTCCGCCGCCGTTTCCTAATCCAATCAGGACCTCTTCAATTGCATCCCGACCGACTCAGCATGCCTTGTTGACCATCTTTTGACCAGGATCTTCTGGAATAATCCCATCCTGTTGGCACAGGCTGCGCCACCAATCGGCCGATTTTCAACTGTTACCTCGATCGGCCGATTCCTTACTGTAGCTTTCAGATCTGCTTCATCGGCCAATCTTCTCTTCCTGACGCCGATTCAATACGTGTCAAAATCTGGCGTCAACAGTCTGTAATAATAAATTTATGTTGAACCTTGTCATGTAAAATTTGTAGAATGTTGTATTCTGTGGGCTCACCTTCGTGTGAGTACTTTGTATGTGTTGTTTCGATCGGCAAACCCGTGGTTGTATCGGGAGGTTAAACGACAGACCTATGGATTACTATTACTCCGTTTGAAGTGCGAGTTAGTCCTGATTGCCCTCGTGATGATGGTTAGCGCACTTGATGCGGATTAATTCAGGTGGTTTTGCCACAAGCAGCACGGACGAAGCAGCAAGAGGAGGGATAGAGGGGTGAGGAGGCGGCTTGGGGGTGGCCGGGTGGGCTTGGTCGGGTGTGGCTCCGACGACGGAGGCTGCTGGTGCGCCGGCCAAGGGCGGCAACGATGCCTTTCTCTCTTGCATGTCCGCCCGACCGCATCATCCTCGCTGCCCCGCCTACTCACTCGCCCTGCAGCATGGATCACCGGCCGCTAATGCCAACGGTAGAACCAGAAAATATTTGAATGGGGCCAAGAGGCTAAGTCAATGTATATTCATTGGAGAATACAATGATTAGGTGTACTTGACAGTTGACACCAAATTTTCATTGTTCATTCATGCAGCCAGGGACCATATTACAAAAGCTAGCTACACTTTACAAAAGGGTTAGTGAAACCAAACGATTTCATTTTAATCGTACTTTGCGGTTCTTCTTTCACTATAGAAAAATGATTTGTAGCAACGCTCCGGATTTTTCTACGGGTGGATCAAAATGTAACCCGCTCCTACAAATGGAACAGGAGTACCGTGGCATCCGACCGACCTCTAGAAAAGCATTTTTAGAGGCGGGTTACGTCATCACCCGCCCCTACAAATAGACATCATATTAAGGGCATCACTCGCCACTAAAAATGGCATTTCTAAGGGCGGGTGACGCCACCATCCTCCCCTGAAAATGTGGCATTTCTAGGGGTGGGTGATGGTATCACCCGTCCCTAAAAATGCAGTTTTAGGGGCGGATGATGGCATGACTAGCCCCTACAAATGGTTCTACAAAAAAAATGCATAGTTTTTTTGTATGGTCTCGGATAAAGTCAAACTTTATATCAAAATTGTAGAGAATGACGAGATCTAAAACTTTGTAGTTGATAACCTTTTCATTTAAAGTCATTTAATGGTCCAAAAAGTTATTATAAATCTACATATGGCTATGACAATATAGTATCTCATACAACTCAAGTCATACTTAACAATCTTAACCTTTATATACACTGAAATATACTTAACATTTTTTTATCTATAGTTCACAATAACCATAGTGTAGAAGTTTTATTTTTTTAATTTTTTGACCATATGTAAAGATTTAAATAAATTTTTGGATTAAAATTAAAAAATATTTTTAGGGGCGGGTGGTGGCGTCATCCGCCCCTAGAAATCATTTGTACGGGCAGGTGATAGCGTCATCCGCCCCTACAAATCAATTTCAGATTTAATATAAAAGAATAGTATACCGCATAGAGTCACAAGTGATTGCGTAGTATAGTAGAGATGAAGGTATGCGCAAAGAATGAGGTATTCGGTTCGAACCTCGGGTGATGCAAGTGTGTATATTTTGCAAGAAAAATTATACCTGTATAGTATAGGAGCTTGTGGTGACTGGTTGGTTGGAATATTTTTTTTCTTTTTTATTTTGCTATTTTTGATTTGTTTCCAATTTTTTTTATTTTCCGGACACCGATTTGTAGGGGCGGGTTATGCCATGACCCGCCCCTAAAATCCTATTTTGAGCTGCGAGAACTAGAGGCGGGTACCGCACCTGTCTCTAGAAATTAAATATATTTTTACCCGCCTCTAAAATTTTTTTTGCATTAGTGTTTGCATAGAGATCATCGATAATTGAATCTGCATCGTAAATCTGGATCAAGCTCGACTACCAAAACACTTGCATCTGAATTGAGTCTCTGAACTTTAGGAGATCGTTGCCTGCTTGGAGCCTCATCTTCAACTTCAAGTACAGTATTTCCATCAGACTGAGGGTTCTGATCCTGATCAGCCAAATCATCTAGCCCTTGTACATGTAAATCACCAACTGTACCTTCAATCTTCTTGTAAAATGAAAGAAGTGTCTGTCTCTTCCTTTTTGGTTTAGCCATGATTTTCTAGAAAGGTCAAGGGATCAAGGTCAAGGCATAATTTTTAGCTTAGCTACACACGATTGTACAGCCTACAAACCCATCCTTGCATTAATCAAGAAAATTGAGTACGATTGGAGGAATACATTGGGGAAAGGTTAGGTTACGGATTACCTTAGGCGTGCAGGAAGCCTGCCGCAGGTTGCCCTCTACCTCTGCCTCCGCGCGATGCTCCAGTCCAGCCCGACGTCAAGGCTCGCGAATTTCACTCGCCGGGCGGGAGGGCGAGCCAATAGCCATCGCGGCGGCCGGCGGCGCCGCTGTGAGCCTGCGACGTCCGCGCGCGGCGCGTCTGCAGACCCCTGCTGCGTCCTTGACCCGACGTGCACCCCCTCTCCTGCTTCATGCTATCTGCTGGGCTTTACCTGGGGCTGGGAGGCTGGGATTGCAACGTGGGCTGCTGGGCCTGGTCTGCTGGGCTGGGCTTGCAAGAGAGCGGCTATTAAATATTTTTTTTTGCAATGTTGGGGGTGCCGTGGCCCCTGCTAGGCCCCGGTTCCCTGCGGCTAATATATCGCTTGTGCTACGTATATATTTATGATCCATCACCTGAAAGCTCCACAGCAGTCTGCGGGAGCAGCAATGGCCCATTAATTTATGCAATCGAGGGCACCTACCAGGTGCGCTTGCGCTGGGACATACTAGCGGCGAACGAGCGCTGTGGTCAACTAGCGGCGCGCGAGCACAACAAACAACTACCAACGCACGTATTAGTTGGCAATGCATGCGAATAAAACAGCTAGTGGCACATGTTAATTAGGTAATTCCCCTTTTCCCAATCTATAAGTTTGGATTTCTCATATCTAGCTTTCTTTTTACGCTTTTTACTTCCTATTCGGGACAACGGGTGTGTGGGAGATTTTAGAGTGTTTACTTGAAAGTTTTCTAAAAGATTTTGTACTAGCATATTTCAAACTTTGTACTCCTATATACAAAACTTCATAAAGCACATATTAAAAACTTTTAACTATCCTTTTCTCCAATGAATTGATAACTTCATATAAATAATTTTGTACATTTCAATCTTTCAAGTAAACACTCTAAAATCTTTGAGACTGGATATGAAAAAGTTTCAAACTATATATTCAAAACTTTTAACATGTCTGAATTTCAACATCACATCAAAAACTTTGTATTCAAAATTTGGTAACTGTACACTTTAAATTCAGGAACTTTGAAGACACTAGTTAAAAATATTTTAGAAAAACGAACCCCAAACTTTGCGGTTTGCATTCAGAAGTTTCTATTAACATGTTTCAAACATTTCAAGGATCCAAAAACTTTGTAATTCTAAACTTTAACTCCGAATTTATTAACTTTCTACTAACACATTGTAAATTTCTACTAGCATATTATAAACTTTGCACACACGGATCCAAAACTTTATAATTCTAAACTTTGCGGTCACAGCTCTAGCAACTTTGTACTAGCATATTTCAAACTTTGTGCTTCCTAGGCCGAAAACTTTATAAACGCATGTTAAAAACTTTTATCTAAATTTTTTCTGAGAGTGAATTGAAAACTTCATATATATTGGTTAAATACCTATCTACGTTTCTAACTTCATAAATATATAAACTATCCATAATTCTAGAATTGGAAAATATATATTTAAAGCATTCTGACTCCATACATAGAGAATATGAAAAAAGAAATGCTTGTGGTATTAGAAATCTAAAATGTGTGTGCATGTATTATACATGGACACAGAAGCTCACGGAGATATCCCAGCTTAAAAAAATACACCTCGGCGCCTCGCTCATGCTGTTGGAAAAAAAGAATCAGAAATAGAAAAGAATGAAAAGGAACAGAAAGTTGGTAAATAAGAGGACACAAAAGGTCCACGTGGTTCGTATTAGAGCAGACTTATCGTTCGCCGCGACTGTTGCCGGCGAACGCGCGCCGAATAAGAATTTTGCATACACGTGCATGCACCACACTATTACTCCTTTACTTGCTGGCTGATTGTTGCATGCTGTACGAGACAATGGATGGTCCACCTTCTTTTTTTTTTTATTTTTTTCTCCTTTCTCTTTCTATTCTTATTTTTTTCCTTGTTCTATTCTTTTTCCTAATTCTGCATTAGAATTTATTTACCATATGCAATATGTGTAATTCATCTCTTTTTTTCATAATTATTAGTAGCATTCATCATTGTCTCTTTAGTTCAGTTCTTAACAAAGGTATACTTTATTATGTTGTTTTCGCAATATGAACTTATTAGTTCATGATGCACACTTATTTATTCACTAGGCTAATTTATTTGCTATGTGGACTCACTAGTTTGAATGTTAACATATTTATACTTAGTGATACTATTGTATCAAATTATTTATTCACATTTATGAGGAGTTATACTAATTAGTTGTATTGTAGACTCATTATAAGTTAGTATGCGAAATAATTTATTTAATTTATATATTATCTTGTTTAGCACGTGTATATATGCTTATAAGAATTTTTTTGCGATGTAGTTATTTTTTTATCATGTAAAATTATTTGTCTGCGTGTAAATAATTTATTCGCAATGATAAATTTTTTGTGTAGACTAAATTATTCGGTGGTGACGTTGATCCATTTGTTCGTGATATTTATTTTCCCTTTTTAGCCTGTATAATTAAATATTTGCGATGTTTAATATTTTATTTCTTGTACATTATTATTTGTTCTTTATGTTAAATCTTTTATTTGTGAAAGAATTATTTGTTCATATTGTTAAAATATTTGTTCCCAGTCTCCGAAATTAATTATTTAATACTAAAGAAAATATCTTTAAAAAATATCGTGCAAACATAGGCAAGTGTGGTCTTGTTCTTCTCTGCGTGCATAGAATCTTTCTCATGTTTAGCGGATCACGCTGCGGTGGAAACAATCATATAATTGGGCTGGCCCATATAATATGTCCGCAGAACTTTTTGGTGATGGTTTCTTAGCTGTCACCTCAAGTGACATATAACCGCAACCCCTGGTTCGGCCGCTGTCTAATGTCGTTGGCCTTCCCTGCCTCCACCTCCTACTACTGTATGGGCGGGCTTCTATAATTTTCTAATCGATTTGATGAGTGCGTCGCCGTGTGCTAGCCTTCCTGTGTGAGCCGCATGCTTGCGCTCGCCGCGAGGCGAGGTCGCCCGGCCGTCCGCTCGCTTGCGGTATTGAAAAAAACTATTTATACATATCCTATGTACCTAACCCGTCCAGGGGATTCTATATCAGAAAGCGTGAATATTTATTCCATTCCATTAAAATTAATAAGCCAAATCTATTAAGAAGAAAGAGAAGCAGATCTATTCTATACTTGATAAGTGCCGATATGCGATGGGTAGCTTAGGCTATTTGGGAAAAAGAAGAATCATGGTCAGCCGCCCGCCGCGCGTGCTCGCCTAGCCCTGCGCAGGCCGCATCAGGGCTGGTGGCCGTCGGATCTGGCAAGGCTTGAGCCCGCTGCCGCGGGATCTAGGGAACCAACCACGCGTGGCCTGGCCACGGCCTGTGCCAGCATCCGTGCCGCCGTGGCCCGTGGGCGCAGCGCCGTCCTTGCTGGGCTGCTCACCATCATGGGTCACGGCGCGATGAGATACTTGTCTTGATAGTCTTGCTTATAACCCCCTAAACAATTTCCACCTCTTACAATCCAGTCCAAGCATGTGGTCTAGTGGTAATTTGGAAGATTAGCAAGTTCATGTATCCGGATGTGCATTTTAGAAGTTGGGGATCTAGTTGACATAACGAGATAAGTTTAGGAACCGAGGTATTCATGATTATCCAATCCAAGAAATGTGCAATTCAACTAAAATTCGCATACCTCGTTACTGACTCGTCAGCACAAGCCAAACAAAGGAACATTTTGAACAAGGTTTCTCGATGCACATGACAGCTAGCGCACTAGAAATTCCACAGCGCGCAGAGCTGCCGTGCACGGCTGAGAACGAATTTATCGTTCCATGTTCTATTGTTTCCTCATGAGCTTATTTAGCGGCGAACCTCAATGACAGATACTAGACCTAATGTTGCCACGACTTTGAATTCGCTCAATCCAGCTTCTAAGATAATCCTCTTCCATTCATGCTCTTCTCGCTGGGCCCCGTTGCCACTCATCATGTGCAAATCAAATAAAACTAGCGCCTCTCTGACAACATCGTCCTGCGGCCCAAATCCAACTACCGGATTTATGATTATGATTTTTCCTCCAGCACCGTCGTCCCTATCAATTGCTTTCTTGCACTGTCGAAGTACCTTGACACAGTCCTCATCACTGCAACTATCCATAACACCCTGCAAACATATTAATTGTTTCAACGTCATCACAATAAATAATGTTACCGCCAACAGGGATCTGCCGTGCGTTTCGAAAGAAAAAAAAAATCGAAGGAGAAGAGAGAAGCGTGCACTACACCTTGAGGAAAATGGCATCTGCTGGTGGAATGAAGTCGAACATGTCGCCGGCGACGAACTGCACCGTGCTATGCTCCGGCGCTTGGCTTATCACGTGCGGGAGGTCCAGCACGGTGCACTTGACCTGCGGGAATGCCCGGGAGATGGCAATCGCGGCCGCTCCGAGGCCGCCGCCGACGTCGACCAGCGAGCCGATCCCGCGGAAGACGTCGCCGGCCTCCCTGAGCACCACCTCCATGACTAGGTTGGTCTCGGCAACGCACGCGTCGTTCAAGTCGGTGTTGAGCGCGGGGTCGTTCTTGGTCAGGGTCCACGGCGACGAGCCGTGCACCATCTGGACGAGCGACTCCGCGCCGGTGTCGTCCCTGAACCACTCCTCCAGGTGGCCGAACATGGCCGTCGTAGTGGGGCGCATCGAGGCGCGCAGCATGGCGGACATGTCGCACGGCGAGGCCCCCTCGCCGCCGACGAGGAGGGAGGACACCGGGGTGAGCGTGTACATGGTCTCGCCGGTGCACGTGTCCGCGGCTGACGGCGGCGGCTGGTTGCTAGCTGCGACGACGCCGGAGACCGCGAGCACGCGCATGAGACGCCGGAGGTGCGGGAGCTTCGATTGGGGGAGCCCGGTCTCCGTAATGATGTCGGAGATTGTCGCCGCGCCACCGCGACGGTGGATGGCTCCAGCGATGCCTAAATTGCCGGCGCATCTGAGCGCCTGTGACTTGAGGTGGCTGAAGATGAGGCGGAAAAACTCGACATGGCCTTGGATCAAGCTCGTGGTGTTGATCTCGTTTTGGCTACTAGACATACTGTAGCTAGCTGGTTTGTTAGCTCGATGTACAGCTTGGGTTAGTTGGTGCCTACTTTGGTGAGCAAGGAGCACGATTGGGAGGACTCCGCAGCTGAATGCGATATATAATTCACTGCACCAACAAATGAATCAGGCACGAGTAGGATGCAAGCAGGGGCGGATCTCGGGGGGGGGGTGTTTGGTCGGGGGGGACCAAGCTCCCCCTACCTCCCCAAGATCGATGGATACCCCCTAAACTCTCTCTCCATTTTTTAAATGAAAGAATGAAGAAGAAAGGGGAGGAGCAAGAAGAATATATGGAAGATGAGCCCCCTCTTAGTATAATTTCTAGATTCGCCACTAGATGCAAGTTATAAATCGATCAGCAGGCAATTTCTTAATTTATCCTACTAATGTTGTGCCGACCAATAATCTGGTGTGGCAGAACCACCTGAATTAATCCGGCTCAATCGCGCTAACCATCACCACGAGGGCAATCAGGGCTAACTCGCACTTCAAACGGAATAATCCATTGGTCTGTCGGGTAACCTCCCGATACAACCACGGTTTTTGCCGAACGAAACCACACATACATGTACTCACACGAAGGTGAGCCCAGAGGATACAACATTCCACAAGATTTTACACCACAGGGTTCATCATAAATTATTATTACAACGGAGTTCAAATTCGTAAAACAAGGTACTTCAGAGTTCAAAATAATTGAGTTCTTCAGAGTTCAATGCAGCGGAAAAATAACGATAAACTACACGATGATATACGATGTCTCGATGAAGCCCGTACGAGACATCACTCGGCATTATCATCGTTGGCCGGGGGCGCATCCCTTCCACCGACCAACCAGGAGGAAGGGTAAGCGATCAGATCCTCAAACGTATCACCTGAAAACAAGTCACAAGCAAGGCTGAGTATACTAATACTCAGCAAGGCTTACCCGACTAGTGGAATATACTTAGCCGACTCCTAGACATGCAAGGCTTTTTGGCTTGAGAGGTTTGTTTTGCCTAAAAGCATATACAAGTAGGTCCTTACTTTAAAATTTTAGCTCCAGATTCTAGTTTTCTTTAACCATTCTAGGTAAGCAACTATCCAATATCATACATGGTGAAAGAATTAATTTGCATCCAACAAGATTAATCATCATCATTGTTCCATTTCTTACTCTATATGGTAAAAGGGTCAAGCAGTCTCAATAACAGCGAGAAACGGACGATTCGAATCGAATTTCTTAACCTTGCAAGGGAAAACCTAAACACACGTCACGTGGTTACTCCAAGAGTCACACGTGCAACTTTTCCCCTTTCTTCCTGGGTTGTGGATCAGGACCACCATCTGAGACTATAGAGCCTAGCTTTGCACCCACCATGTGCGCGCATGGAACCGAATTTGAGAGGGTGGGATGCTGTCCACTTGCCGGTTCGATTAGTTACTTAAGCTTACCGATTACCATATTCTCGGCATGTGGTTAGTACGTTCAAAGACTTAACCACCACTACCACACACTGCGGCCTTAGCATTTTTCACTAAACAGACGGGACATCAATCATCAACTTGAACATCGCATCATAGCCCCGTCCGTCGACCTTATGATTGCAGCATGTAGTAAATATTCAACTCCTATATTCTCGCGAGTGACAGGAAATCACTCGACTTTTACCAAGTCCTATTAGCATAGCTTTGTATCGAACCTTACATCGAGTGTTCAGAGCATGGGTACCTAGGATCATGCAACTAAGTTTCCATCCAACTTCTATAAACTTAATGCACAAGTAGAATAGAGTATTAAGTTGCATAATTTAGAAAAATAGGGTTCATGCACCGGGGCTTGCCTTCTTGGGTAAAGTTAGTTTGGGGCTTGTCCGAACTTGGGTTCGGATCTTCGAAAGCTTCAGTTAGATTCACTTGAGCTTCACGCTGCTCACTCTCGGACTCGGGCACCAGCTCATACGTTCCGTCGGCGAGAGTAGTCGATTCTATATGAATGCACAAGTGTAAGTTGTAGTGATGATACATGATATTTATTTTCTTCACAATAAAGTTGCAGTCCACAAAACATAGTTGTGAAGTTACTTAATTATGATTTTCTTGGGCAATCATTAATAGAGTACATCTTAAACTAATTAACTCCCTTAAACAAGAAAGGGGTTGGGGGTTGTGTTCTTTTGGAAACTAATTTTTCTAAGCACAACATGGATTAAACACAACTTCTGGACTAGGTAACTTCTAGTGATGAAATTTTTATTTCGAGTACAATATGCAGAGACAACAGCACTGTAAAAATTTTAGGCATTTTTATGCAGCAGAATAATTACGAAAAATGTAGTACACAGTCACTACTGGATCCTAGTTATTTTTATACAGGACGAACCATGCAAGTGTTGATGCCAAAACTTTTACAGGGTGTCAATCTAACTATATGTGTGTTACTGTAATATTTTCAGATTTTATTGTGCAGGATACGGAGCATAATAAATAGGATAAGATACACTTATGTTAATAAAGATTAATTTCTACAGGATGTTCTACAGAGTTTCTATATATGAAACTTTTTATACAGCATAAAGTACACTAATGTGCCACACAGTAAAAAATATGAAAATTTTCCAAGCACAGAAACTAATTATTTTTATTTAGTGCATTTTTCCCACGACAAAATTATACAATAGGTTACAGAAAGGAAAAAGGTTCTAAACTTTTTCTGTGGTATTTAGGCATCACTATAACAGCTCTGAAAAAGTTTCACAACATGAACCACAATATAACAGCAGGTAAAAATTAGTTCTCTTATTTCATGGCATGAACAAAGTTTAACAAAAAGTTTAGCTAGAGATGGGTTGTGGTCCTAGTATTTTTACACTGGCTTACACATGAAGTAACCAATCTACTATCCAGAAATCAGATTCTGAACTGGTCTACAACTGTGGGTACAATTAAAGTCTATTAAACTTTCCATTTAATTTAGAGCAAGATTTAGCATGCAACTGAAGAAAAACATGTAACAAAAGTTGTAGATTTTCTTCTAAAAATTCCAGAACAGTTGAGTTTATATTTTTCTGATTTCTCTATGATTTTATATGAAATTTACAACTTCGCTGTTTTTGAATTCAAAGTTTAAACACAGGTTTATAGTTATGCCCCTGGAAACTTGCGTGCAGGCCCCTGGGAAGATTGCAATCAAAGCAATGTGGTCCCTGGCGGCCGGCCGGCGAGCTCGAGCTCGATTCCTGCGAGGGGAGGGGCCGGCGGTGAAGGCAAGGTGGGGGAGGAGCACGGGGAAGGCATGGGCTACCTTGGGGAGGTCTCAGATGGGGCCGAGGTGGCCGGTGGCGGGCTCACCACGGTGGAGCAGGGGTGGCGGCGCTTGGAGCTTGGCTCCGGCGAGCTCCGGCGATGTGGAGCGGCATCGCTTGGCTGGGGAGCTTTGGTGGATGGTGGGGGACCGATTCCGGGGGTTGGATTGAGTGGAGGCGGGGCAGAGGATGGGGCTCAGCGTTGAGCTCCGAGCGGCGGCATTAATGGCGGGCGTCGGCGGGTCTGTGCGCGAGCAGGGGCGTGCCTCCCTTTTATAGCAAGCCAAGGGAGGAAAGAGGGTTGGGGCGGGCCGGGCATGGCAGGGGTGCGCCAATGGGCGCGGCCGGCGGTGACCAGAGCCGTGCACGGCTGGGGCACGCCATTGGGCGTCGGGGCGGCGGCGTTCTACTGGTCGTGCGGGATGTCGCGTGGGGGAGAAGGAGGACGCTGCCGCGGGTTGGGCGAGCTGGGTGGTGAGCAGAGGCAGTGGGGGATTGGCTTGGCGCAACGCGGCGGCAGGCATCGCCAGCGACGTGGCAGAGCAAGGGAGGGAGGGAGCCGAGAGGGAAATAGAAGAAAGGTGAGGGGCTGAACTGCAAATTCAAGTGTTTCTCAAATTTTTGTGTTGCAACTCAAAAATCTCTGAACATGAAAGTTGTTCAAAATGAAAAGTTACACAAGTTTTGTTTTAGGCCAAAGTTTATTTGAGTTATAGTTCAGAAGTTATTTTAAAAACTCAAAAAGCATGATTCAGAGGGCACGTCATTTCCTGGGCAAAAATTTGTATTCTCTTCTAGGCTTCAACTAGGCTTTTGTTTATCCTGCCATCAATGGTGTTCCTATTAAATTTCGCAGCCATAAGTACTTTGAGGTGAGAGTTATTCAATTTATTCGATTAAAGTACATGTACTTGTGCACATGTACACATCTATTTTCAATTCAAAGCAAAACCAATTTATAATTTATTTCTTTTAAAATTTTCTTAGTTATTTATGCATCGTGTTAAGCTAATGAGGCTTATTTCATAATTTAAACACCCGAGGTGTTTCTGATAGCCCCATGTATCAGTGCCCCCGCCAGAAATCTAGCACTGTTGAGCTTTTTGGCCGACACCGATAGCCTGTGCTGTAGAAGTGTAGGGTTATCACTTTGAGTTAGGACCAACACTCCATATAATTGATGAAGTTATAACCATCAAAATGCAAAGAAAAACTGTTGGCGCTAAAATCGGCTAGACAGGAATCGGCTGATGGTCTTCAACGTCGGACACACGACCCGGGAGAATCTGCTTAGCTTCTGTTCGGGTTATCGCCCTGGTACGGTTCGCGCGGCGTGCCAGTCAATCTGACCTTTTGATTGACAAGGAAATAGAAGTATTAAGTTCCAGGCGCTCCGATCGGCTGGAGTTCCGATCTGTCCTGAAGAGCGCGTCGACAAATCGGCCGATTTGCTGTGAAGATGATCGGCTATGGATCAGCCGATAATCGCATAATAATTGCAAAGAAAACTGCTGGAGCAATCTGAACAATTATTACAGATGCAACACTTGAAATAGATCTAATCGGTTGTAAGACGATAAATCGAAGAATAGCGATGACGAAGCCGATAGTTCCAATCTCAAGCTGGATAACTGGTGGCAATACTAGAACAACAGGTAAAACTTGCAATTCTAGTAAATACCGATAACTGGTGAATAAATCCAAACGAAACCACAGCGATGCGCCCGTGGTTAAAGCTCGGATGTTACTCAATAAGCGGAACCTACCAATTGGCCGAAGATCAAGTTGATGCAGCCCTGCCAATCCGTACGAACTCGTGAAAGAAGAAAAAGTATTGGCGAAGTCGCCGACTTGAAAGTAAATTGCTGGAAAAAGTAGAAGTATTGTTGTTGATTGATGTGTTGATGTTTTGCAAGGCCCTGATGACTCCTATTTATATCCTAAAACTAGGACTCCTGGTCGATTACGACTTGTTACAACCTTATTTAAAACAGGAAAACTACTATATCTATAATATCTTTAAAAAGGAAACGGACTCCCGCAGAACCTTCCGCCGCCATCTTCTAATCCAATAAGGACTTTTCCAATTGCTTCTTGACCGAATTAGCGTCACTCTATTGACCAACTTTTGACCGGGACCCTCTGATGTAGCCCCAACCTGTTGGCGCAAGCTATATCACCAATCTGCCGATTTTCAACTGTTACCTCAATCGGCCGATTCCTTACTGTAGCCTTTAGATCTGCCGTATCGGCCAATCTTCTTCTCCTGACGCCGATTCAACACGTGTCAAAATCTGGCATCAACACATGCCCCCCAGTTTCGGAGTAAAACATAACTTTTTCTTCGAAACTCTTTCTTTAATCCTTTTCCCCGAAATGGGCGCAATAAAAGTCTCCTTCCGTTCCTTTATAAGTAGATCCTTTACTGTCTCCAGAGGCATACGCATTACCCATCTTCTCTCTCTCCAACACTAGATCTTTATCCTCCCAAACCGAACGGCAAGATGTCTTCTTCGTCCTCTTCATCTTCTTCCTCTGTCAACCAGGTATGAACTCTCCTCTCCCTTTCCCCTAGATATCTCAATCGCTCTGATGTTGGGTAGTCTTTTCATCTCTGTTTAGCCAAAATGTTTCAGCCCTGGTCTGGAACGAGCGATCGAAATCATGCATTCAGACGAACCACTGTCGCAGGCAGACAAAGATCTGATAAGAGCTCATGCTGAGGAACTCAAAGATCATGTTCCCGCTGTTGTCCAGGAGTATTGGGACCTTATAGATGCTCACTGCTTGGTCCGTAAGCGACCACCCTCTGAGAAGAGTCCTCTACTCCCTCATCAAGTCAAGACTGAAACTGCCGTGGAGAGTCTGGAGGAGAAGAAGACCCGCCTCCTGATAGAACTTTGCGATCAAGCTGAGACTGGAGCCACTGTAGAGAATCCGAAGGAGAATAGGACCCACCTTCTGATAGAACTGGGTCGTGTCGAGAGAGAAATCCAGAACAGGCGTAATCAATGGATATATCGGTATTTTTATTCTAAGGGCTACTTGTACCATGTCGGCCATGTACTCTGTCATTTTCATCCAATAATGAATTGGTCAAAATGAATCATAATGTTTCTTTCTTCAGGCGATGTCATTTTTGCATCGGCTATGCAGACGAAAGCCGATAGAAGTCGGCCATGTTGTCTTGATATATCTTTCTGCAAGTTATGCATCTACCCAAATGCTTGGATAGTACCTCTTCAGATATCGTCCATTTAAAGCTCTTGGGTATTCCTCCCCTTCAATAGTTTCCAGAATATATGCATTTCCAGGGGCACATCGGCCGATTCTGTACGGCCCTTCCCAAGTGGGTGACCATTTACCGAACTTGGGATCTTTAGATCCTATCAGCAGCACCAACTTCCATACCAAATCTCCCTGAGAGAATTGTTTAACTTTGACCTTTTTGTCATACCATCTGGCCACCCTTTTCTTGTTTTCTTCTATACTAATCAGGGCCCTCAACCGCAGACCTGCCGAGTCATCGAGCTCGTCCTTCATGAGGAAGGAGTAGTCATTGGCCGTCAACTGATCTTGAAGCGATATACGCCTTGACCCCATCCTTAATTCCCAAGGCAAGACTGCCTCATGACCATAAACCAGCTGATAAGGAGATATCTTAGTGGCTCCGTGACAAGCCATCCTATAAGCCCATAAAGATTCAGCCAAAGACGTGTGCCACTTTTCGGGTTGTTCTTCTATCTTTCTCTTGATCAACTTGATTATCTTCTTATTGGATGATTCTGCCTGGCCATTGGCTTGAGCATAATATGGAGAAGAATTTAATAATTTAATTCCCATATCAGCAGCGAATTCCCTGAATTCTCCAGAGGTGAACATTGTTCCCTGGTCAGTTGTGATAGTCTGAGGAATACCAAATCGATAGATAATATGGTTCTTAATGAACTCAATCATATCGGCCGATGTTACGTTCATTAAAGGAACTGCCTCCACCCACTTAGTAAAATAATCTATGGCTACCAATATGAACTTATGCCCTTTGCTCGATGGAGGGTGAATCTGTCCGATAAGATCTATTCCCCAACCTATGAACGGCCACGGCTTGATCACTGGATTCATAGCCGATGATGGTGCGCGCTGTATATTGCCAAACTTCTCACAGTCTTGGCATCCTTTATAATATTTGAAATAATCCTCAAGAATCGTTGGCCAGTAATACCCATTGTTTCTGATCATCCATTTCATTTTGTGAGCCGATTGATGGGCTCCACATACACCTTCATGGATTTCTCCCATCAGGACCTTTGCTTCTTCTGTTCCCAGGCACTTGAGAAGAACTCCATCAATCGTTCGGTAAAATAAATCATCTTCAAGTAACACATATTTTGTAGCTTGAAAACGTACTCGCCGATCCACTTTCCGGGAGGGATCCTTCAAGTAATCGGCGATTTCCCTTCGCCAGTCATCGGCCGCGAGCTCTAAAATCATAGCTCCCTGAATCGGCCGATATCCGGACGCATGTTGGGCCAGCCTGTTGGCCTCTTCATTATAATTTCTGGGGATATGCTCAATTATTGCAGACTTGAATTCCTTTAAAAGCTGAAGGCAATCTTCATAATAAATCCTCAAGATATCATCTTTGCACTCAGATTGCCTTGTTAACTGATCCACAATGAGCATGAAATCTCCAAAAATTTCAACTGCATCAGCTTTGACTTCCCTCAATAATTGGATGCCCTTCAGAACGGCTCGATATTCCGCCTGATTATTGGTCGTGGAAGCTTCTATCGGCAGAGAGAAATCATAACTTACCCCCCGAGGCGATACAAGAACGATGCCGATTTCTGACCCGGCCCCACACGAAGAACCATCGAAATACAAAGTCCATGGAACCGGTTCAACGACAGCAATCTCTGGCCCACAATGCTGAGCTACGAAATCGGCCATGACTTGACCCTTGACAGCTTTGGCCGATTCGTACCTTAAGTCGAATTTTGACAGAGCCAGGATCCATTTTCCAATCCGCCCTTTCAAAATCGGCAATGATAGCATATATTTCACCACATCATCTTTGCATATAACTATGCATTCTGCCGATAACAAATAGTGCCTGAGCTTGGTACACGAGAAGTATAAACACAAGCACAGCCGCTCCACCGGGGAATATCTTGTCTCTGCGTCCAGGAGTCTTCTGCTGACATAATATACCACCCGTTCTTTCCCTTCGAACTCCTGTACCAACGTGGATCCAATGGCCTGTTCATCAGCCGATAAATATAATTTGAACGGCTTACCAGGCTGTGGCGGGACTAACACCGGGGGTGAAATCAGATATTGCTTGATGTCTTCCAACGCTCTGCGTTGTTCTTCTCCCCATACAAATTCCTGATCGGGCTTTAATTTCAACAAAGGAGTAAAAGCTCGAATACGCCCTGACAGGTTGGATATGAATCTTCTGATAAAATGGACCTTGCCGATGAGGGACTGTAGCTCAATTTTATTCTGTGGGGCCACGACTTTGTTGATGGCGTCTATGGTCTTCCGATTGACCTCTATCCCGCGCTCATGAACCATGAATCCTAAGAATTGTCCGGCCGATACACCAAATGCACACTTGTTCGGGTTCATCTTCAACCCATGCTTCCTTGTGCACTCCAGTACTTCTTGTAAATCGGCCAGATATTCTTGGTGACCATTTGACTTGACCACGACGTCATCTATATAAATTTCCACCGATGTACCAATAAGCTTGTGGAAGATATAGTTCATGGCCCGCTGATATGTAGCACCGGCGTTCTTTAACCCAAAGGTCATTACAACCCATTCGAATAAACCAAGATGACCTGGACACCTGAAAGCCGTTTTCGAGACATCTTCTTCGGCCATTAATATCTGATTGTACCCGACATTACCATCCATGAAACTGCTAACTTTGTGTCCTGCGGCAGCATCTATCAAGATATCGGCCCTTGGCATCGGATATCCATCCATTGGTGTGGCCTGATTTAAGTTCCCGAAATCAATGCACACACGCAACTTTCCATTCTTTTTATACACGGGCACAATACTAGAAATCCATTCGGCGTAGCGGCACTGCCGAATAAATCCTGCTTCAATTAACTTTGTGATCTCGGCCTTTATATCAGGTAGAATCTTGGGGTTGCACCATCGTGCAGGTTGCTGATATGGCCGATATCCTGATTTTATAGGTAACCGGTGTTCAACAATGGACCGGTCTAGACCTGGTATCTCATGGTATTCCCAAGCAAAGCAATCCTTGAATTCTTTTAATAAGCTTATCAATTTACACTTATACTCAGGATCCAAATTAGCGCTAATATACGTCGGCCTTGATTTGCTGCTATCTCCCAAATCTACCATCTCCAATGAATCGGCCGACGTAAATCCATGCCCAAGCTTCCCGTCTTCTCGGACGAGCTGATCCATCTATTCTGAATCTTCAGAGCCGACTGCTTGGATCGGCTGTAGACCGAAATCGGACATCTTCAGGAAATTAGTGTCCCAAGTCCTGCCAGATATACACCTGACGTGTTCACAGCTCCATTGTTGCGTATCGGCCGCTGCGACGCTGTAGGCGGAATCGGCGGTGACTATCTCCGTACTGTCGCCGACCCATTGCACGAGGCATTGATGCATTGTAGATGGGACACAGCAGTTTGCATGTATCCAATCGTGACCGAGCAGCATGTTGTAGGATCCCTTACCATTAATAATGAAAAAGGTAGTAGGAAGGGTCTTACTGCCGATGGTGAGGTCGACGCAAAGCGCTCCACGGGCGGGAGACACGTTGCCTTCGAAATCCTTTAGCATAATGTCCGTCTTGGTGAGATTTTCATCGCTCTTGCCTAGCTTGCGGAACATGGCATACGGCATGATGTTGACTGCGGCGCCTCCATCTACTAGTAGTCTGGTGACGGGTCGCTCGTCAACGTAGCCTTTGAGAAACAACGCCTTAAGGTGTTGCCGTTTTTCTTCTTCTGGTTTCTCAAAAGTAGCCGCCATCGGCTCTAACACCAGCTGCGCCATTTGCTCTTCCATTCTCGTCGCTTTGTCTCGATCGTCAGGCGCCATGAATTCCATCGGCAATATGAACACCATGCTGATGTCGGCTGCCGATTCTTGATTGTCTACTCCTTGGCTGTTGTTTTTCTTGGGGTGCCAAACCCGAGACTTAATGTTTCTTTTCTCCGGCGCCTACTTCTGTTCTTCTTCTTGTTGCTCCCACTGGCGCAGGCGTTGGATCCTCCATTTCTGGGATCTGGATAGACCATCAGGACACCACCTGGGGTTTACTGGTTTGGCCGATGATCTGGCGTGTTCCCAATCTGGTTCTCTTCCTAGGGGGTTTTCATCTGACACCCTATCATCAGCCATTTCTTCCAACCGATCGTGCACGCTGATTCTGCCCCCCAGTCCATCCTGTTGGTTGATCCTGCCTTTTGACCGATGATACTGGTCAACTCTGCCCCCCAGCCGATCATGCACTGAAATGTGTTGTCCCTCTTGTTCGCGCCGATTTCTGCTGATCGGCTCTGATCCCCTATCCCTAGAGCACGATCTTTTAAACGGGCGATCTTTGCAGCTTAATCTATTGCACTCAGGACAGTTATCGGCTGACAGTAATCGGATGTCGTTCTCCTAGCAATGGATGAAGAACGGACATTGCCAGTGATCTTCGTGTCGGCGTATCATCTCGTCGTGGTATCTTGATTGTTCTTGCCGCCGCCGATATTTGCTGAGCAAGAACTGGGAGGTGACTGGTCTGCGCGATCGTTCTGACCCCCGCCTGTTCCCTTTGACTTCGGCCGTCGTGACTTGCTTCCTGGGAACAACGACGCTGCTCCTTCTCGCCAATTCTGACGTCAGCACCTTGGTTTGAAGTGAATTTTTCCCCATGTCAACCATGTTGGCCGGGAAAGGATGCTGATCTATCTTCATTGGTTTTGCTGGTTTAGCCGGGGTTTCGAACTTGAGCCTTCCCTGCTTGATGGCCGATTGTATCTGTTGACGAAAGATTTTGCATTCATTCGTATCATGAGACGTGGCGTTGTGTCACTTGCAGTACTTCATCTTCTTGAGCTGATCGGCCGAAGGGATGGTATGATACTGAGATAGCTTGATCTACCCTTCCTGGAGTAATAAGTCGAAAATCTTATCGGCCTTTGATGTGTCAAAGCCGAATATTTCTGGTTCTTTCTTTCCGAAAGGGCACGATATTGGCTTTTTGCCTTTCACCTACTCAGCCAGGCCAATTTCCTCCTCCCCATCAGATTCAGACCCTTCTAAGTATGCTACCTTCTTCTAGAAATTCCTCCGTTGCTCAAACGGACGGACTTCCTGTCCTGCCAATCGGTGAACGATCTGGCTTAGGCTTTCAAACTCTTGCGAAGCATACCTTTCCTTGATTTGTGGGAGGAGGCCTTGGAAAGCGATATCGGCCAACTGTGCATCGGTCAGAGCGAGACTGTAGCATTTATTTCGGACTTCTCTGAACCTCTGCATTTATCCAGTTACTGGTTCATCGCTCCTCTGCCTGAGGCTGGTCAAATCTGAGAGTTTCATCTCATGTACTCCTGCGTAGAAGTACTTGTGGAACTGCTTCTCCAGATCGGCCCAAGTAACAATAGAATTTGGTGGCAAAGTGGTGAACCACTGGAAGGCCGATCCGGACAGAGACGATGAAAATAGACGCACCCTCTGAGCATCTCGCGTGGCGGCTTCTCCGCACTGGATGATGAATCTGTTGTCGTGCTCAACGGTGGATGTGTCGTCCAGCCTCGAAAACTTGGTGAAATCGGGTACCTTGTAGCGGTGTGGGAACGGCAGCAAATCATAGGCCAATGGGTATGGCGTCTTGTATGTGTAAGTCTACACTTTTGGCTTCAACCCAAACTGGTCCTGAATCACTTCTGCTATTCTTGCCGTCTAGTCCACCTGCTGCTGATGAACGACCGTTCGCGGTGCCGGCATATGTTGAAGGGTTGGTGGTGGTACGGCTGGGTGATGAATCGAAGCATGCGGCAAATTTTGCTGAGCAGCTGACAGTTGAAGGCGAAGTGAATCCGCCGCCCCGTCGTACGTCATCATCGGCGCCGTGCTTCTGAGTGCCTCTGCAGCGCCTGCCCCCCGGCCGATCTCTGATGAGACTGGATGATACTGAGGGACCGTCAGCCGGACGGCCGATTGGAACGGCGCTTGGATTGGATAGCTTCCCTGCCCGGTTGAAGGATCGGGGAAAGCCGTCGTTATCGATGCCCCCAAGGTACTGAGCTTGTGGGTAGCGATTGCACGGAAGCAATCTGGACGGGTTGAAGCGGTGCCTGTGGTGGGAAACATGGTGCACCGCTATATCTTGGAGACGCTGGGGGCAACGGAGTGTTGTATCCCTCACGTTGCGTCAATATCGGTTGAGGAGCCGATTGGGACGTGCCTGGTAAGCTTCTGGCTGGAAGTGCAATCGGCGGGGCATACGCTGGCCCCTGATAGCCTTGAACTGCTCCGCTGGCCAGAGAGCTGATGACGGCATTGTACACCGTGTTGGTCATCACCGAGGACTGGTCGATGAACGCCTGGTAGACGGACTGTTGGATCATATCGGACATCTTGCCCGAGTCCTCAGCAATGGTGATGTGGCGGGGAACTGGAATAGGAGCTTTCTTGACAACTTCCCCGCTTCTGGTATGACTGAACGACTGCAGATATATCTTCTTGTAATCTTCTAGATGTTTAGCTAATTCTTCCCTCTGGTCGTCCTTGAGATCCGCTTCTGTGACCTCAATGATGTTGTTGTCGGAGATTTCTACGTTCTTCGACATATCAAATCTGGAAGTTGGATCCCACTGGGCGTGCCAAAAGTGTGTTGGCGCTAAAATCGGCCAGACAGGACTCGACCGATGGTCTTCAGCGTCGGACACACGACCCGGGAGAATCTGCTTAGCTCCTGTTCGGGTTATCGCCCTGCTACGGTTCGCGCGGCGTGCCAGTCAATCTGACCTGTTGATTGACAAGGAAATAGAATTATTAAATTCCAGGCGCTCCGATCAGCTGGAGTTCCGATCTGTCCTGAAGAGCGCGTCGGCAAATCGGCCGATTTGCTGTGAAGATGATCGACTATGGATCAGCCGATAATCGCGTAATAATTGCAAAGAAAACTGCTGGAGCGATCTGAACAATTATTACAGATGCAACACTTGAAATAGATCTAATCGGCTGTAAGACGATAAATCGAAGAATAGCGATGACGAAGCCGATAGTTCCAATCTCAAGCTGGATAACTGGTGGCAATACTAGAACAACAGGTAAAACTTGCAATTCTAGTAAATACCGATAACTGGTGAATAAATCCAAACGAAACCACAGCGATGCGCCCGTGGTTAAAGCTCGGATGTTACTCGATAAGCGGAACCTACCAATTGGTCGGAGATCAAGTTGATGCAGCCCTGCCAATCCATACGAACTCGTGAAAGAAGAAAAAGTATTGGCCAAGTCGTCGACTTGAAAGTAAATTGCTGGAAAAAGTAGAAGTATTGTTGTTGATTGATGTGTTGATGTTTTGCAAAGCCCTGACGACTCCTATTTATATCCTAAAACTAGGACTCCTGGTCGATTAAGACTTGTTACAACCTTATTTAAAACATGAAAACTACTATATCTATAATATCTTTAAAAAGGAAACGGACTCCCGCAGAATCTTCCGCCGCCGTCTCCTAATCCAAGCAGGATTTTTCCAATTTCTTCTTGACCGAATTAGCGTCGCTCTGTTGACCAACTTTTGACCGGGACCCTCTGATATAGCTCCAACCTGTTGGCGCAAGCTGTATCACCAATCGGCCGATTTTCAACTGTTACCTCAATCGGCCGATTCCTTACTGTAGCCTTCAGATCTGCCGTATCGGCCAATCTTCTTCTCCTGACGCCGATTCAACACGTGTCAAAATCCGGCGTCAACAAAAACAAACATTAGTGAACCATACATCCATACATTAGTGAAACCATATAATTGGATCATCATTGCATGCTTCTCTGCGGCTTCAATAAATTGATCCACTTCAGCTGTGGCATGCCATTGGGCGTCGGGGCGGCGGCGTTCTACTGGCCGTGCGGGATGTCGCGTGGGGGAGAAGGAGGATGCGGCCGCGGGTTGGGCGAGCTGGGCTGCGAGCAGAGGCATTGGGGGATTGGCTTGGTGCGACGCGGCGGCAGGCATCGCCAGCGACGTGGCAGAGCAGGGGAGGGAGGGAGCCGAGAGGAAAATAGAAGAAAGGTGAGGGGCTGAACTGCAAATTAAAGTGTTTCTCAAATTTTTGTGTTCGAGATCTAGATACATATGTAAATCCCTACTAATTCAAGACATGAATGCTAAATAAGGCTACAATCTTGTTCTCCTACTAAATCTACCGGAGTACCTTCAAGATATTGATCTAATTTCCTCCATAAATACCTCAACAACCATACAACAAAGAGAGAGAAAATTAAAACCATAAATAAGAACTAATCTACAACTAAAGCTTCAAAAGGAAGCTTGGAATAGCATTTAGATACCTTTTTGAACCGCCACCAAAGGAATCAAAATCAAAATCTCACCCTTTAAATTTGCAATTTTTGGGAGGTAGCCCAAGGCCCCTTCCTTCCTTGTTGGGTTGGAATAAATATCCTGAGAAGGAGGAAGGGGGCAAGTTATATGTGCTGTAGCATTCAATAGGAGTGGCTGGATTTTCAGCCGCCCCTGAAATCCCTCAGCAAGGGCGGCTGGTAACACCAACCGCTCCAGAAAACCAACCTATTTTCAGTCCTACCGAGCGAGTTTCAAGGGCGGCTGAGGTAGTGGCACCCGAGCGATGGCTCAATATGGGCGGCTGGTGATGGAGCTGCCCCTACCGGATAAACCTGGCGTCCCTAAAAGTAGTTTATGCAGCAGTGATATCGGCCCTAAGTGAGTTAATTATTTTTGAAATTTTAATACCTGAAATTGAAATTTCTGAAATGAGTACTCAGTAGAACGAGCACTTTTGGACTAACACTAATATGGTACCCTGTTTGGGGCCTGTAGCTCTCAACCCAGTTAAGTGCGAGTATTGCTTCCTCCTTCTAGTTCCGCTAAAATAAGAAGACAAACTCTTTCCAGTAGATAAGCTAGGGAGAACATCGATTTTTTCTCTCGCATTTGCACTTATTGGATTACTCTTTGCGCTTTTTACCTAGTTTCAGAAACTACTTAGTTCCCCGTGCATTCTTCTCTATCAAAACTTGTAGAGAAATCAGAACAGTTGAAGGAAGGGACACCCCTGATAATTGAATTCACTTTATTTTCTTTTGAAAAAATCCCGGAGTGATAAATTTTGAATCAACTTTTATCTTGCCCGAAGGGTGGCGATGAATCCTCACAATGAAAAACAAGAGATTTCCTTATATGCTATAGAAGATCTAGTCTGTTTGCCCTATGTTAAAAGTAGCTTCTCATAAAACTATAGAATATTTTGAATAGTGTAATTTTTATAGATATATGTATAATACGTTAAAGTTTACTAACGATATATTTGAAAATTTCCTGTTCTTTTCAAATGAATTCATAAAAAGCTCTGATAAATATTCGAAAGCTTACATCTAGTTCCAAGAGAATAATACATATTGGTCCGGACTGCACATATACCGCCGCCGATACGGTAAAACTACAGGCTCTGTGATTTTTTCCTGGTTGCTGTAGCGAAACGGTAAAAGAATGGAAGGACGTTATCTCTGGCGTAGTCATGTGCATAGCATAGGATACCATGCAACACTTCATGCCCTACCTATCACCAGAAATTAAGGAGAAACGGAATCGTCATGCATGCACATGGGCACGTCCGTCCAATCCGTTCACGTCTCGTGCTTCTCGTGCTTGATTAATTAATTCCGGAGATCGTACGTCTGTACATAACAGAGCACAGTACCGATTCGAAAAGGTTTAATCATGACACTGTTTAGGCCGACAGGCCGCACGCGCCTGCAAGGAAGATGGCGAGGGAAGTCGGCTCGGGGAAAAAAAAGCTAGCGGGGGAACGAGATACCGAGCGGGATAGAAAAGAGAGGAGGAAGGAGAGTATGTTGGATGAGAATTTATCTAGCCAAGTCAATTTAGCTAGTGTCTTGGAGATGCTCTTACTGTCGGGTAACTGAATCTGACAATAATATATACTGTGTCACTGCGAGATCTATCCAAAGCTCGGGAACTTATCCGGGCCAAACAATTAATCCAATGACCTTATCTCTGCCTAGTCATGGGCATAGCAGGATATGATGTGCGTGGATACCATGTTATGTTATCAGTCTATCGTGTACTGCCTATCAGTGGCGGGCCTGCCACTCCCAATAATCAGCCTCATGAAGCATGTGGTAGCGTTCATCCAATCAGTTTCATGCAAAAATAATTGAAGGAGTATGATTTGAGTGATGGGTCGGTCCGGGACCATAGTCCTACTTTGGTTTGTGTCGCTGGACCTATTTTTCTGCCACGGAACAGTGTTTTTCTCTCGTGACAAATCAGCCGCAACTACTAGTGGAAAATAGAATTTCCCCGAGTGTGAACACACCGACAAGGTAATATAGAAAACCGACAGGAAAATAAAAAACAATTTCCCTATCAGTACAGCGATAAAACGACCGGGAAATAGCAATTTGCTTGTCGGTTTTTTATTCCTGGCGCGGTTTGGAAAATTTTCCTATCGGTCCGCCCCCGTCAGGGAAATTCCAAACTATCAGACCTGGATCATGTTTTCCTGTCGACCAAAACCCATAAGAAAATTATTTGCACTGACAGAAAAAAGGAATTTCCTTGTCTACGTAGTACCGTCAGTAAAACTAATATTACTTCTATCCAGCACGGTAATTTATTTTCTATGGGCTGTTTCGCTAAATTTTCTTGTCATTATTTAGCCGATAGAGAAATGACATGCATATATTCGGTTCCAACCCATCAAGGAAATTAATCATTCATTCGTCAAAGGAAATCGATGCTGGAATGAAATATTATAAGATTGAATTTGATACAGAATGCTAGACCACATTGTGCAACAAGAATTTAGAATCAAATTTCACATAAAATCCACATTCACCATTACATAGATATCATAACATCATATCCATTGGCATCAATCAGTACACGTTAGCAAAATAAGCAGCCAAGCAGCCGACCAAACCCATAAACTTCTAGCATAGTACTATCTAGAGTCATACTACCAATCTACCAAAGTGCATGCATGCATATATAGACGCAGCACTGCAAAAGATGAACTGTGAGCTGTGTGTATATGTATGCCACTCCTTCCCCTATCTCGTTGATTTGCATATAAAAAAACTCAAGGCCTCTGCATGCTTGGATTCATATTGTCAGTCTATCGTGTACTGCCTATCAGTGGCGGGCCTGCCACTATGGTCACCCCGGCCATGGCCCTGGTCGCGGCCGAATGATCTTGACTGCCGCTCCCAATAATCAGCCTCGTGAAGCATGTGGTAGCGTTCGTCCAATCAGTTTCATGCAAAAATAATTGAAGGAGTATGATTTGAGTGATGGGTCGGTCCGGGACCATCGTCCTATTTTGGTTTGTGTCGCTGGACCTATTTTTCTGCCATGGAACAGTATTTTTCTCTCGTGACAAATTAGCCGCAACTACTAGTGGAAAATAGAATTTCCCTGAGTGTGAACACACCGACAAGGTAATATAGAAAACCGACAGGAAAATAAAAAACAATTTCCCTATCAGTACAGCGATAAAACGACCGGGAAATAGCAATTTGCTTGTCAGTTTTTTATTCCTGGCGCGGTTTGGACAATTTTCCTATCGGTCCGCCCCCGTCAGGGAACTTCCAAACTATCAGACCTGGATCATGTTTTCCCGTCGACCAAAACCCGTAAGAAAATTATTTGCACAGACAGAAAAAAGGAATTTCCTTGTCTACGTAGTACCGTCAGTAAAACTGATATTACTTCTATCCAGCACGGTAATTTATTTTCTATGGGCTCTTCTTTTAAAACCGACAAGGAAATGTGTGAATTTTCCTGTGGGTTCGGCCATTTTCCCTGTGCGTTCTTTCAAAACCAACAAGGAAATATGAATTTTCCTGTGGGTTCTTTTATTTCTCTGTGTGTTCTTTCCAAACCGACAAAGAAATATGAACTTTCTATGGGTTCGGCTATTTTCCTGTGTGTTCTTTCTAAACCGACAAGGAAATGCGAATTTTTCTTTGGGTTCGGTTATTTCCCTGTGCGTTATTTCAAAACCGATAAGAAAATATATATTGCCCTGTGCGTGCTCGAAAAAACCCTAAGGGAAATTGAACACACACCCAGGAAAAAAACGGTTTAAGGTAGTGAACCGCAATCAGTCCTCCCAAACAGAGCCTTAATGTTGGGTACAGTCGTGGTCTATAAATAAATAGCGTGCCACTATCTCAACAGAGGCAGCATGGGTTGGGTGGCTACCGCTAAACTGGGAGACAAGCAAGCAGCAGCAACCCAGTAAATCGATGTCATCTATGCGCGTCGTCATCGTTAGTTTCCAGAATTCCAGTGTGTGACTGTGTGTTCCAGTGTGACTGTGTCTGCGTGCAAGTGCAAGTGCACTTGAGAGTGTAACAATAAGAGACGTGCAAGTACTACTGGCTCCTCCTCTGTGGCTGATGCCTTAAGAAAACAAGTGCATGGCATCTGTGGTGCTACGTGTGTATCAAAGTATGTTTGAATTATGAATGATCGCATGTTCTGAGCTGAACTTCACTTGTTTCATTTTCCCCCCTTTTTTGATGGAAAAGATTGTTGCTTTGTATTTCCATTTTGTAAACTTTACGCTTATCACCTTATCGGCATATTATAAATTACATTTGCGGTAGCGATTACACTGATGATTGTTTTTCAGCGGACCTCTATAGCAACTGGTGAGGAAAAACCCTAAACTAGAAAATGACAACTAAAGATGTGAGATGGTTTAGGGCAGCCATCTCTTATTTATAGAGCCTATTACATATCCCCAAAGTACCCCTAGATACATTGAGCGAACCACCTAACCGAAGGGGTATTGTTTGAGATCTGCTGATCCGACGGCCACATGCCTTTCATGACTTAGCTTCACTTCGGTGCAAACTTCGCGATGACGGTTCATCCAGACCAACCACTCTGTGATCATGTACAACAATACCATGATCAGCTTTAACATGCTAGAATTAATGGCGTCAAGAGTTAATTTCTCGCCTGAAGGTGGCTCTTTGTCTATCACGCTTTTACCCCTGATGAGCTAATCTTATTGTCTCCAGTGATAAAATTGTCCAATGAGAGAGTCTTGAAATAGAAACAAACTGCAAAGATAGTACTTTTGCACATGAAAATTTTGCTGGTTTTCTACAACTGAAGAATCATTAAACAGTCCACATTAATTACTATATTCTGGAAAGTTATTACGGTTGATATGTTTGCATGTGCACCGGCACCACTTAACAGATTCTGTTGTGGGTTTGAATTGACCCGCAAGGAGGAAGTATTCATTGGTGTCTTAGGCTCATTGGATTGATGGCAGATGGCACTAAGCGACAACTAACATGGGAAAGTATCTCGTTAAGATTTGTTATCCGGTTCCCATGTTGCACATAGCATATTCATGTGTAGACATAAATAGCTCATTGCGAAATATGCATTGGCGGGCTTTTCCACTTGTTGAGTACTTCTTTTATTTTAGTTCATTTTGCCTCTCACGGGCTCACGGCCTTGTATTAACGGACGTAAACTCGACGAAATCGTGAGTTACCAAACTGTTTACAAACTACAGGAGGGAGTCGTTCCACACAGAGGATTGACCTGGGTCCCAACTCAAAGCTAACATGGTAATCTCGTGCTGCGCAGACGAGTTACACGAACACGGACTATTTAAAATCTTATTACAAATAAAATGATCAGCTAAGAGCTCTCAGGATACTGTTAAACAGGCACCCACTGGTGCCATGTCTCTGGTTTGCGAAATGATAGCGTCAGAGCATCTCCAGCAATAGCCCCTATTTAAGATCCCTACTTTTCTAAATAGGGGCTTTTCTAACTTTTTGGGGCTTCAAAATTAACCAATAACTCCAGCAATAGCTCCAATTCCTCGGCCCCTACTTTTCATATGACAAGTAGGACCCGTTCGTCAGTGGCTCTTGTTTATTTTCATGTTTCTCTCTTTTATTTTTAACATCTTCTCACCGCTCGTTCTCCACCGGCTAGTCCCCACCATGCTCAAGCTCAGGTGGCGTGTGTGCTCGAGCTCACGTAGCATCAGGCGGTTGTGATGCTCAAGCTCGAGGCGGCGCTACTAGATTTGGACGCGCGAGGCTAGAATCAATGTCCTCGTATACGTGTAATTGGAGCTCCGGCAGCGTCGATTCGTTAAATCGGAGCTCAATCCTGGTAATCCTGTTCTTCTCTCCCTCCCACTATCTTCTCTCTCGCTGGCGCTCCTTTTCTCCCTCCCATGCCTGCACATACGAGAGAGATTGAGGATCAATAATTGCATCTGTATACCTTTCTTCCATTGCTTTCTATTGCTTGCTCGATGGGAATTGGACCTTTGATTCGTTTGCTACCGAGGAGATGAACCGGTGGCGTGGTGCTCACCCTGCCGGCGGCAAGCTTGCGGCTGCAGGTTGCACTTGCCGCCCCTGGTGCCGCGTGTCTGCACAAGCACGGCCGGCATGCAGCATGCCATGCCTTGCACCGGTGACCTGCTGCCTCGCGAGCCCCAACACCACCGCTCCATTGTCCCAGCAAGAATGAGGGCAAGAATGAGGCGTTGCCATCAGGAATGTAGATGGGCGGCCGGTGGGGAGGGAGGACGGCGTCGGCTTGGGAGGGCGGTCAGAGACGTGATGGCTGGCGGGAAAGACGGGTGTGGCGTCGGTTCCCGTTCTGCTCGGTGGTGATGGCGTGGAGTACGAGCGTGGTGGCCGGGAGGAAGGACGCCGCCTGCTCGGTTCCTCGTCGTGGATGGACTCGCGGCGGCTCCCTCTCGCAGATCCAGACGCGGAGAGGCCAGATCCGGCGGGGACGCACTATGCTCGGGTGCTTTGAGGCGGCGGCGTGAGGAGCTCAAGCGGAGGCGAGCGGCGTAGGAGAAGGGAGGCAGGCGAGTGCACACAGAGGAAAACAGAAAACAACCGAGTAGGGGCCTCCCCAGCCACCCGCGGGAGGAGGGGCCGGGAGGGTGAATTCTGGTGCCTCCCTACTCTAGGGATCCGAGTAGGGGCCCTGCTGGAGTTGATTTTTTGGCTCTCAGTCCCTACTTTAAAAATAGGAAGTTTAAAAATAGGAAGCTAAGTAGGAATCTTGCTGGAGTTGCTCTCGAGGTGGCTGCAGCTGCATCTCCAGCTCAATCCTGGAGACACCAATTCTCTCCGCCGATTCCAGCGCGAACAAGCGAGCCACAGTCTCTGCCGATAGCTCGTCCAAGGTTGGGCTAATGTTCGCTGCACGAGCCAGCACTGCCTCACCAAGATGATTCCGGATAATGAAAGCCACAGGCCCCGGCCTTGTCCTCTTTTCTGAAACTGCCATCGAAGTTGATTTTCAGATTAGTCAGCATCAAGTGGTGCCCAGGCTCGTCGCAGCTAAGGTGATCAAGCTGGAGGGCACATTTGTCTCTTGGCTATGACGTGGAGATACTGAGCTAGTCGATTTCTTTTGCGCAGATAAGGGTCCTCTCATATACTTTCTTAAGGTGTATAAAGTACCGAGAAACTTTCAAATATGATATCAAATTTGTGTGCACTTTTAACCTTTAAATGGTGCAGTTACAAATTTAATGTTAAATTTGGAAAACCTGCAAAAAGTTAGGAAATTGTCGCATTTTGAAGGCCCTAAAACAAACTACTTTATGAGAGCATTACTGTCAAATGCAACTGAGGTTAATTTAGTGCTAATCTCTTGAAACAAAGTTTTAAGTTTCTGTCTGTTTCCGTGGCAGGTTCTTTTATGCGCCAAGTGCCTGCATCTACCCTGAATTTAAGCAGTTGGAAACTGTAGTTAGCTTAAAGGAGTCAGATGCTTGACCCGCTGAGGTTTCTAAACTTTCACATTTCTTTATGCTTGTGTTAATTGTCTCTTACTTGAGCTGCGACTTGTGATGGCGAAATGGTTTTAACTGAAGTGATGCCTAATTTTTAGGCTCAAGATGCCTATGGCTTGGAAAAACATGCTACTGAGAAACTGCGCAAGCACTATACACAGGATTTTGGCATTGAGTGTCGGGTTGGTCACTTTCACAACATATACTATCGTAAGGAAAATGACCCTACTAAACCATATTGTGATTTTGGTGATTGAGTGACAACATAATTAATGGGACTAACAAGTTTGTGAGATCATATTTATAGAATTTTTAGGTCCCATGGATGGAGTCCAAATCACTGTCAATACACAATGGGCGCAACGATGATTTGGACAAGTGGCAGAAACAGTCAACAGCCAGGAACCATATTACAAAAGCTAGCTACACTTTACAAAAGGGTTAGTGAAACCAAACGATTTCATTTTAATCGTACTTTGCGGTTCGTCTTTCACTATAAAAAAGATAATTTGTAGCAACGCTCCGGATTTTTCTAGGGGCGGATCAAAATATAACCCACTCCTACAAATGGAATGGGAGTACTGTAGCATTCGACTGACCTCTAGAAAAGCATTTTTAGGGGCGGGTTACGCCATCACCCGCTCCTACAAATAGGCATCATGTTCAGGGCATCACTCGCCACTAAAGAAAGAATGAAAAGGAACAGAAAGTTGGTAAATAAGAGGACACAAAAGGTCCACGTGGTTCGTATTAGAGCGGACTTATCGTTCGCGCCGAATAAGAATTTTGCATACACGTGCATGCACCACACTATTACTCCTTTACTTGCTGGCTGATTGTTGCATGCTGTACGAGATAATGGATGGTCCACCTTCTTTTTTTTTATTTTTTTCTCCTTTCTCTTTTTATTCTTATTTTTTTCCTTGTTCTATTCTTTTTCCTAATTCTGCATTAGAATTTATTTACCATATGCTATATGTGTAATTCATCTCTTTTTTTCATAATTATTAGTAGCATTCATCATTGTCTCTTTAGTTCAGTTCTTAACAAAGGTATACTTTATTATGTTGTTTTCGCAATATGAACTTATTAGTTCATGATGCACACTTATTTATTCACTAGGCTAATTTATTTGCTATGTGGACTCACTAGTTTGAATGTTAACATATTTATACTTAGTGATACTATTGTATCAAATTATTTATGGGGAGCTATACTAATTAGTTGTATTGTAGACTCATTATAAGTTAGTATGCGAAATAATTTATTTAATTTATATATTATCTTGTTTAGCACGTGTATATATGCTTATAAGAATTTTTTTGCGATGTAGTTATTTTTTTATCATGTAAAATTATTTGTCTGCGTGTAAATAATTTATTCGCAATGATAACTTTTTTGTGTAGACTAAATTATTCGGTGGTGACGTTGATCCATTTGTTCGTGATATTTATTTTCCCTTTTTAGCCTGTATAATTAAATATTTGCGATGTTTAATATTTTATTTCTTGTACATTATTATTTGTTCTTTATGTTAAATCTTTTATTTGTGAAAGAATTATTTGTTCATATTGTTAAAATATTTGTTCCCAGTCTCCGAAATTAATTATTTAATACTAAATAAAATATCTTTAAAAAATATCGTGCAAACATAGGCAAGTGTGGTCTTGTTCTTCTCTGTGTGCATAGAATCTTTCTCATGTTTAGCGGATCACGCTGCGGTGGAAACAATCATATAATTGGGCTGGCCCATATAATATGTCCGCAGAACTTTTTGGTGATGGTTTCTTAGCTGTTACCTCAAGTGACATATAACCGCAACCCCTGGTTCGGCCGCTGTCTAATGTCGTTGGCCTTCCCTGCCTCCACCTCCTACTACTGTATGGGCGGGCTTCTATAATTTTCTAATCGATTTGATGAGTGCGTCGCCGTGTGCTAGCCTTCCTGTGTGAGCCGCATGCTTGCGCTCGCCGCGAGGCGAGGTCGCCCGGCCGCCCGCTCGCTTGCGGTATTGAAAAAAACTATTTATACATATCCTATGTACCTAACCCGTCCAGGGGATTCTATATCAGAAAGCGTGAATATTTATTCCATTCCATTAAAATTAATAAGCCAAATCTATTAAGAAGAAAGAGAAGCAGATCTATTCTATACTTGATAAGTGCCGATATGCGATGGGTAGCTTAGGCTATTTGGGAAAAAGAAGAATCATGGTCAGCCGCCCGCCGCGCGTGCTCGCCTAGCCCTGCGCAGGCCGCATCAGGGCTGGTGGCCGTCGGATCTGGCAAGGCTTGAGCCCGCTGCCGCGGGATCTAGGGAACCAACCACGCGTGGCCTGGCCACGGCCTGTGCCAGCATCCGTGCCGCCGTGGCCCGTGGGCGCAGCGCCGTCCTTGCTGGGCTGCTCACCATCATGGGTCACGGCGCGATGAGATACTTGTCTTGACAGTCTTGCTTATAACCCCCTAAACAATTTCCACCTCTTACAATCAAGTCCAAGCATGTGGTCTAGTGGTGATTTGGAAGATTAGCAAGTTCATGTATCCGGATGTGCATTTTAGAAGTTGGGGATCTAGTTGACATAACGAGATAAGTTTAGGAACCGAGGTAATCATGATTATCCAATCCAAGAAATGTGCAATTCAACTAAAATTCGCATACCTCGTTACTGACTCGTCAGCACAAGCCAAACAAAGGAACATTTTGAACAAGGTTTCTCGATGCACATGACAGCTAGCGCACTAGAAATTCCACAGCGCGCAGAGCTGCCGTGCACGGCTGAGAACGAATTTATCGTTCCATGTTCTATTGTTTCCTCATGAGCTTATTTAGGGGCGAACCTCAATGACAGATACTAGACCTAATGTTGCCACGACTTTGAATTCGCTCAATCCAGCTTCTAAGATAATCCTCTTCCATTCATGCTCTTCTCGCTGGGCCCCGTTGCCACTCATCATGTGCAAATCAAATAAAACTAGCGCCTCTCTGACAACATCGTCCTGCGGCCCAAATCCAACTACCGGATTTATGATTATGATTTTTCCTCCAGCACCGTCGTCCCTATCAATTGCTTTCTTGCACTGTCGAAGTACCTTGACACAGTCCTCATCACTGCAACTATCCATAACACCCTGCAAACATATTAATTGTTTCAACGTCATCACAATAAATAATGTTACCGCCAACAGGGATCTGCCGTGCGTTTCGAAAGAAAAAAAAAATCGAAGGAGAAGAGAGAAGCGTGCACTACACCTTGAGGAAAATGGCGTCTGCTGGTGGAATGAAGTCGAACATGTCGCCGGCGACGAACTGCACCGTGCTATGCTCCGGCGCTTGGCTTATCACGTGCGGGAGGTCCAGCACGGTGCACTTGACCTGCGGGAATGCCCGGGAGATGGCAATCGCGGCCGCTCCGAGGCCGCCGCCGACGTCGACCAGCGAGCCGATCCCGCGGAAGACGTCGCCGGCCTCCCTGAGCACCACCTCCATGACTAGGTTGGTCTCGGCAACGCACGCGTCGTTCAAGTCGGTGTTGAGCGCGGGGTCGTTCTTGGTCAGGGTCCACGGCGACGAGCCGTGCACCATCTGGACGAGCGACTCCGCGCCGGTGTCGTCCCTGAACCACTCCTCCAGGTGGCCGAACATGGCCGTCGTAGTGGGGCGCATCGAGGCGCGCAGCATGGCGGACATGTCGCACGGCGAGGCCCCCTCGCCGCCGACGAGGAGGGAGGACACCGGGGTGAGCGTGTACATGGTCTCGCCGGTGCACGTGTCCGCGGCTGACGGCGGCGGCTGGTTGCTGGCTGCGACGACGCCGGAGACCGCGAGCACGCGCATGAGACGCCGGAGGTGCGGGAGCTTCGATTGGGGGAGCCCGGTCTCCGTAATGATGTCGGAGATTGTCGCCGCGCCACCGCGACGGTGGATGGCTCCAGCGATGCCTAAATTGCCGGCGCATCTGAGCGCCTGTGACTTGAGGTGGCTGAAGATGAGGCGGAAAAACTCGACATGGCCTTGGATCAAGCTCGTGGTGTTGATCTCGTTTTGGCTACTAGACATACTGTAGCTAGCTGGTTTGTTAGCTCGATGTACAGCTTGGGTTAGTTGGTGCCTACTTTGGTGAGCAAGGAGCACGATTGGGAGGACTCCGCAGCTGAATGCGATATATAATTCACTGCACCAACAAATGAATCAGGCACGAGTAGGATGCAAGCAGGGGCGGATCTCGGGGGGGGGGGGGGGGGGGGGGGTCAGGGGGGACCAAGCCCCCCCCACCTCCCGAAGATCGATGGATACACCCCTAAGCTTCCTCTCCATTTTTTAAATGAAAGAATGAAGAAGAAAGGGGAGGAGGAAGAAGAATATATGGAAGATGAGCCCCCTCTTAGTATAATTTTTAGATTCGCCACTAGATGCAAGTTATATATATTTTGGGTCATTAGATCGATTAAAAAATTAATAAAAGGAGAATGGCATTCTGCGTAAATAATTTGTAAGAAGAAATGAACTAGAGTGACATGCTATCGTAATTAATTAGCTGATCTAAAAAATACTATTAGGTACCCACTTGCATACTTAGGCACAAGAGGCATGAAGATGGACATGTTTGCTCAATCAGTTTTTTTAGAAAGATATCAAAAAGATGTCTCATATCAAGAAAAATAATTGGTGGTACAAAAGCACGACAACTTGACACAAAACGACATAAAGAAAATAAAACTACATCAAAGAGTTATCTTGCCGTATTCTTCATTCGATTGTTCGTCGTCCACCGGAGCTACACATGCAGACGCCACCTTCACACAAGGCTTTGAAGACCGTAAAAACCAATCGCTGCTTACAACGAGATCTAGCAACCGCTGTAAGAACATCGGCTGGGGGAACACCCCTAAGCAATGCAGGCTTGCAATTTTTCACAACCAAAACAGAGGGTTGAAGAAACCGGATCTTGTCGCAGAACAATCGAAACAAGAGATCGAAGTCGCCACAACGAAAGACAACCAATTACATCTCCTGATTTACACACCAACTACAAAGATCTGGAGAGAACCTTCAAATCTGGCAGAACCAACTCTCACTAGCCCTTCGTCAGTGCCGGAACGGACGTCGTCGAGGTAGGAAGAGGCCGGAGAGACCTTATTCACAAGCATCATCGTCGCCACCACCTCGCCGATATCGCTAGAGAACCAAACCTGTAAGAAAATTAAAAGACTAAATTCACGGAGAAGATGGATCTCCGCTCCTTCACCTACCGGCGAGGCCACCGGAAGGACAGAGGAGGGGGACCGAGAGGGCGGCGAGGAGAGGGTCCGGCGGCGACGGCAGTTGCGGGTTGCGGCGCGAGGGTCACAGGATGTCCAATCAGTTTATAGAAAAAAGATTACAGGAGTTTGTCTTACCGGAAAAAACTGATCCACATGGAAGGAGGTTTGGTAAATCCACTAACGCTGTTGTTTTAGCATATTATTATTATTATTATTATTATTATTATTATTATTATTATTATTATTATTATTATTATTATTATTATATTTTCATAAATGAATGGTTTAAATATTTTGACGTTTGAAACAGGCGATATTCCTGATCATTTTGATACTGAGGCAAGTATTCTTTATTAATCTACTGCTTTCCAGGGGATATATTTACCGTGTGGTACCATAGTACTAAGAAAAAGCATTTGTAGGAGTGGCTAGTTCTTCGGATGTTTTGTCATTCTCTGTGTGACCAAAGGACCTGTGAAAATCAACAGCGTCTACTTGCAAGTAATAACAGCATGTGGCAATCGACAATGCCTTTTCACGCACGAAATAACTGCATATGAAAATCGATCAGCATGCAATTTCTTAATTTATCCTACTAATGTTGTGCCGATCAATAATCTAGTACTGATAGTGTGGCAGAACCACCTGAATTAATCCGGCTCAAGCGCGCTAACCATCACCACGAGGGCAATCAGGACTAACTCGCACTTTAAACAGAATAATCCATTGGTCTGTCGGGTAACCTCCCGATACAACCACGGTTTTTGCCGATCGAAACCACACATACATGTACTCACACGAAGGTGAGCCCAGAGGATACAACATTCCACAAGATTTTACACCACAGGGTTCATCATAAATTATTATTACAACGGAGTTCAAATTCGTAAAACAAGGTATTTCAGAGTTCAAAATAATTAAGTTCTTCAGAGTTCAATGCAGCGGAAAAATAACGATAAACTACTCGACGATATACGATGTCTCGATGAAGCCCGTACGAGACATCACTCGGCATTATCATCGTTGGCCGGGGGCGCATCCCCTTCCACCGACCAACCAGGAGGAAGGGTAAGCGATCAGATCCTCAAACGTATCACCTGAAAACAAGCCACAAGCAAGGCTACGTATACTAATACTCAGCAAGGATTACCCGACTAGTGGAATATACTTAGCCGACTCGTAGTCATGCAAGGCTTTTTGGCTTGAGAGATTTATTTTGCCGAAAAGCATATACAAGTAGGTCCTTACTTTCAAATTTTAGCTCCAAATTCTAGTTTTCTTTAACCATTCTAGGTAACCAATTATCCAATATCATACATGGTGAAAGAATTAATTTGCATCCAACAAGATTAATCATCATCATTGTTCCATTTCTTACTCTATGTGGTAAAAGGGTCAAGCAGTTTCAATAACCGCGAGAAACGGACGATTCGAATCGAATTTCTTAACCTTGCAAGGGAAATCTAAACACACGTCACGTGGTTACTCCTAGAGTCACACGTGCAACTTTTCCCCTTTTTTCCTGGGTTGTGGATCAGGACCACCATCCGAGACTACAGAGCCTAGCTCTGCACCCACCATGTGCGCGCGTGGAACCGAAGTTGAGAGGGTGGGATGCTGTCCACTTGCCGGTTCGATTAGGTACTTAAGCTTACCGATTACCATATTCTCGGCATGTGGTTAGTACGTTCAAAGACTTAACCACCACTACCACACACTGCGGCCCTAGCATTTTTCACTAAACAGACGGGACATCAATCATCAACTTGAACATCGCATCATAGCCCCATCCGTCGACCTTATGATTGCAGCATGTAGTAAACATTCAACTCCTATATTCTCGCGAGTGACAGGAAATCACCCGACTTTTACCGAGTCCTATTAGCATAGCATTCTATCGAACCTTACATCGAGTGTTCAGAGCATGGGTACCTAGGATCATGCAACTAAGTTTCCATCCAACTTCTATAAACTTAATGCACAAGTAGAATAGAGTATTAAGTTGCATAATTTAGAAAAACAGGGTTCATGCTCCGGGGCTTGCGTTCTTGGGTAAAGTTAGTTTGGGGCTTGTCCGAACTTGGGTTCGGATCTTCGAAAGCTTCAGTTAGATTCACTTGAGCTTCACGCTGCTCACTCTCGGACTCGGGCACCAGCTCATACGTTCCGTCGGCGAGAGTAGTCGATTCTATATGAATGCACAAGTGTAAGTTGTAGTGATGATACATGATATTTATTTTCTTCATGATAAAGTTGCAGTCCACAAAACATAGTTGTGAAGTTACTTAATTACAATTTTCTTGGTCAATCGTTAATAGAGTACATCTTAAACTAATTAACTCCATTAAACAAGAAAGGGGTTGGGGGTTGTGTTCTTTTGGAAACTAATTTTTCTAAGCACAACATGGATTAAACATAACTTCTGGACTAGGTAACTTCTAGTGATGAAATTTTTATTTAGAGTACAATATGCAGAGACAACAGCACTGTAAAAATTTCAGGCATTTTTATGCAGCAGAATAATTATGAAAAATGTATTACACAGTCACTACTAGATCCTAGTTATTTTTATACAGGACGAACCATGCAAGTGTTGATACCAAAACTTTTACAGGGTGTCAATCTAACTATATGTGTGTTACTGTAACTTTTTCAGATTTTATTGTGCAGGATACGGAGCATAATAAATAGGATAATATACACTTATGTTAATAAAGATTAATTTCTACAGGATGTTCTACAGGGTTTCTATATATGAAACTTTTTATACAGCATAAAGAACACTAATGTGCCACACAGTAAAAAATATGAACATTTTCCAAGCACAGAAACTAATTATTTTTATTTAGTGCATTTTTCCCACCACAAAATTATACAATAGGTTACAGAAAGGAAAAAGGTTCTAAACTTTTTCTGTGGTATTTAGGCATCACTATAACAGCTCTGAAGAAGTTTCACAATATGAACCACAATATAACAGCAGGTAAAAATTAGTTCTCTTATTTCATGGTATGAACAAAGTTTAACAAAAAGTTTAGCTAGAGATGGGTTCTGGTCCTAATACTTTTACACTGGCTTAAACATCATGCAACCAATCTACTATCCAAAAATTAGATTCAGAACTGGTCTAAAACAGTGGGTACAATTAAAGTCTATTAAACTTTCCATTTAATTTAGAGCAAGATTTAGCATGCAACTGAACAAAAACATGTAACAAAAGTTGTAGACTTTCTTCTAACTATTCCAGAACAGCTGAGTTTATATTTTTCTGATTTTTCTATGATTTTATATGAATTTTACAAATTCTCTATTTTTGAATTCAATGTTTAAACACAGGTTTACAGTTATGCCCCTGGAAACTTGCGTGCAGGCCCCTGGGAAGATTGCAATCAAAGCAATGTGGTCCCTGGCGGCCGGCCGGCGAGCTCGAGCTCGATTCCAGCGAGGGGAGGAGCCGGCGGTGAGGGCAAGGTAGGGGAGGAGCACGGGGAAGGCATGAGCTACCTTGGGGAGGTCTCAGTTGGGGCCGAGGTGGCCGGTGGCGGGCTTGCCACGGTGGAGCAGGGGCGGCGGCGCTTGGAGCTTGGCTCCGGCGATGTGGAGCGGCAGCGTTTGGCTGGGGAGCTTTGGTGGATGGTGGGGGACCGATTCCGGGGGTTGGATTGAGTGGAGGCGGGGCGGAGGGAGGGGCTCAGCGTTGAGCTCCGAGCGGCGGCATTAATGGCGGGCGTCGGCGGGTCTGCGCGCGAGCAGGGGCGTGCCTCCCTTTTATAGCGAGCCAAGGGAGGGGAGAGGGTTGGGGCGGGCCGGGCATGGCAGGGGTGCACCATTGGGCGCGGCCGGCGGTGACCAGAGCCGTGCACGGCTGTGGCACGCCATTGGGCGTCGGGGCGGCGGCGTTCTACTGGCCGTGCGGGATGTCGCGTGGGGGAGAAGGAGGACGCGGCCGTGGGTTGGGCGAGCTGGGCGGCGAGCAGAGGCATTGGGGGATTGGCTTGGCGCGACGCGGCGGCAGGCATCGCCAGCGACGTGGCAGAGCAGGGGAGGGAGGGAGCCGAGAGGAAAATAGAAGAAAGGTGAGGGGCTGAACTGCAAATTAAAGTGTTTCTCAAATTTTTGTGTTCGAGATCTAGATACATATGTGAATCCCTACTAATTCAAGACATGAATGCTAAATAAGGCTACAATCTTGTTCTCCTACTAAATCTACCGGAGTACCTTCAAGATATTGATCTAATTTCCTCCTTAAATACCTCAACAACCATACAACAAAGAGAGAGAAAATTAAAAACCATAAATAAGAACTAATCTACAACTAAAGCTTCAAAAGGAAGCTTGGAATAGCATTTAGATACCTTTTTGAACCGCCACCAAAGGAATCAAAATCAAAATCTCACCCTTTAAATTTGTAATTTTTGGGAGGTAGCCCAAGGCCCCTTCCATCCTTGTTGGGTTGGAATAAATATCCTAAGGAGGAGGAAGGGGGCAAGTTATATGTGCTGTAGCATTCAATAGGAGTGGCTGGATTTTCAGCCGCCCCTGAAATCCCTCAGCAAGGGCGGCTGGTAACACCAACCGCTCCAGAAAACCAACCTATTTTCAGTCCTACCGAGCGAGTTTCAAGGGCGGCTGAGGTAGTGGCACCCGAGCGATAGCTCAATATGGGCGGCTGGTGATGGAGCTGCCCCTACCGGATAAACCTGGCGTCCCTAAAAGTAGTTTATGCAGCAGTGATATCGGCCCTAAGTGAGTTAATTATTTTTGAAACTTTAATACCTGAAATTGAAATTTCTGAAATGAGTACTCAGTAGAACGAGCACTTTTGGACTAACACTAATATGGTACCCTGTTTGGGGCCTGTAGCTCTCAACCTAGTTAAGTGCGAGTATTGCTTCCTCCTTCTAGTTCTGCTAAAATAAGAAGACAAACTCTTTCCAGTAGATAAGCTAGGGAGAACATCGATTTTTTCTCTCGCATTTGCACTTATTGGATTACTCTTTGCGCTTTTTACCTAGTTTCAGAAACTACTTAGTTCCCCGTGCATTCTTCTCTATCAAAACTTGTAGAGAAATCAGAACAGTTGAAGGAAGGGACACCCCTGATAATTGAATTCACTTTATTTTCTTTTGAAAAAATCCCGGAGTGATAAATTTTGAATCAACTTTTATCTTGCCCGAAGGGTGGCGATGAATCCTCACAATGAAAAACAAGAGATTTCCTTATATGCTATAGAAGATCTAGTCTGTTTGCCCTATGTTAAAAGTAGCTTCTCATAAAACTATAGAATATTTTGAATAGTGTAATTTTTATAGATATATGTATAATACGTTAAAGTTTACTAACGATATATTTGAAAATTTCCTGTTCTTTTCAAATGAATTCATAAAAAGCTCTGATAAATATTCGAAAGCTTACATCTAGTTCCAAGAGAATAAGAACATATTGGTCCGGACTGCACATATACCGCCGCCGATACGGTAAAACTACAGGCTCTGTGATTTTTTCCTGGTTGCTGTAGCGAAACGGTAAAAGAATGGAAGGACCTTATCTCTGGCGTAGTCATGTGCATAGCATAGGATACCATGCAACACTTCATGCCCTACCTATCACCAGAAATTAAGGAGAAACGGAATCGTCATGCATGCACATGGGCACGTCCGTCCAATCCGTTCACGTCTCGTGCTTCTCGTGCTTGATTAATTAATTCCGGAGATCGTACGTCTGTACATAACAGAGCACAGTACCGATTCGAAAAGGTTTAATCATGACACTGTTTAGGCCGACAGGAAAATAAAAAACAATTTCCCTATCAGTACAGCAATAAAACGACCGGGAAATAGCAATTTGCTTGTCGGTTTTTTATTCCTGGCGCGGTTTGGATAATTTTCCTATCGGTCCGCCCCCGTCAGGAAAATTCCAAACTATCAGACCTGGATCATGTTTTCCTGTCGACCAAAACCCATAAGAAAATTATTTGCACTGACAGAAAAAAGGAATTTCCTTGTCTACGTAGTACCGTCAGTAAAACTGATATTACTTCTATCCAGCACGGTAATTTATTTTCTATGGGCTGTTTTGCTAAATTTTCTTGTCATTATTTAGCCGATAGAGAAATGACATGCATATATTCGGTTCCAACCCATCAAGGAAATTAATCATTCATTCATCAAAGGAAATCGATGCTGGAATGAAATATTATAAGATTGAATTTGATACAGAATCCTAGACCACATTGTGCAACAAGAATTTAGAATCAAATTTCACATAAAATCCACATTCACCATTACATAGATATCATAACAACATATCCATTGGCATCAATCAGTACACGTTAGCAAAATAAGCAGCAAAGCAGCCGACCAAACCCATAAACTTCTAGCATAGTACTATCTAGAGTCATACTACCAATCTACCAAAGTGCATGCATGCATATATAGACGCAGCACTGCAAAAGATGAACTGTGAGCAGGAAGGTATATGTATGCCACTCCTTCCCCTATCTCGTTGATCTGCATATAAAAAAACTCAAGGCCTCTGCATGCTTGGATACATATATAAACGATTAAGTTAATTACTTCACTCTCAGCAGCTTGGTATCTCAACTCAATGAGAAAATTCACACGAAGCCAAACAAAATTGAAAAAACAATCTTCGTATTACTGGCTGTTACTGAATAACTAAACCTCCGACCATGCAAGTTAAAAAGAAAAAGAGAGATTTTCTATGTACTTGTCACTATTTTTAACGATTCACATACAGATTTTGGAAAATGGAAACAGAAAAAGAGATGTGAAATGGAAAAAGAGATGCTGTAGAGAGTTCTTTTAATTACAGAAGCTACCTTTATTATCTCATTTCCTAATGTTTTTTTTCTCAAATTATCTTTAGTATGGATGACCCCCGACTATCACAGACATATTGCTGGATGTGGCCTGACAGTGGCAAGATTGGAATTTTCATCAGTTCCGACATTACCATATGGCCAAAGAATTAAAAAGAGTAATCCTAACATACTATTACCTTATCTCTGGCGTAGTCATGTGCATAGCATAGGATACCATGCAACACTTCATGCCCTACCTATCACCAGAAATTAAGGAGGAACGGAATCGTCATGCATGCACATGGGCACGTCCGTCCAATCCGTTCACGTCTCGTGCTTCTCGTGCTTGATTAATTAATTCCGGAGATCGTACGTCTGTACATAACAGAGCACAGTACCGATTCGAAAAGGTTTAATCATGACACTGTTTAGGCCGACAGGCCGCACGCGCCTGGAAGGAAGATGGCGAGGGAAGTCGGCTCGGGAAAAAAAAAGCTAGCGGGGGAACGAGATACCGAGCGGGATAGAAAAGAGAGGAGGAAGGAGAGTCTGTTGGATGAGATTTTTACTGTTACTGTTCCAAATTTATCTAGCCAAGTCAATTTAGCTAGTGTCTTGGAGATGCTCTTACTTCGGGTCAACTGAATCCGACAATAATATATACTGTGTCACTGCGAGATCTATCCAAAGCTCGGGAACTTATCCGGGCCAAGCAATTAATCCAATGACCTTATCTCTGCCTAGTCATGGGCATAGCAGGATATGATGTGCGTGGATACCATGTTACGTTATCAGTCTATCGTGTACTGCCTATCAGTGGCGGGCCTGCCACTCCCAATAATCAGCCTCATGAAGCATGTGGTAGTGTTCGTTCAATCAGTTTCATGCAAAAATAATTGAAGGAGTATGATTTGAGTGATGGGTCGGTCCGGGACCATCGTCCTACTTTGGTTTGTGTCGCTGGACCTATTTTTCTGCCACGGAACAGTGTTTTTCTCTCGTGACAAATCGGCCGCAACTACTAGTGGAAAATAGAATTTCCCTGAGTGTGAACACACCGACAAGGTAATATAGAAGACCGACAGGAAAATAAAAAACAATTTCCCTATCAGTACAGCGATAAAATGACCGGGAAATAGCAATTTGCTTGTCGGTTTTTTATTCCTGGCGCGGTTTGGACAATTTTCCTATCGGTCCGCCCCCGTCAGGGAAATTCCAAACTATCAGACCTGGATCATGTTTTCCTGTCGACCAAAACCCATAAGAAAATTATTTGCACTGACAGAAAAAAGGAATTTCCTTGTCTACGTAGTACCGTCAGTAAAACTCATATTACTTCTATCCAGCACGGTAATTTATTTTCTATGGGCTGTTTCGCTAAATTTTCTTGTCATTATTTAGCCGATAGAGAAATGACATGCATATATTCGGTTCCAACCCATCAAGGAAATTAATCATTCATTCGTCAAAGGAAATCGATGCTGGAATGAAATATTATAAGATTGAATTTGATACAGAATGCTAGACCACATTGTGCAACAAGAATTTAGAATCAAATTTCACATAAAATCCACATTCACCATTACATAGATATCATAACATCATATCCATTGGCATCAATCAGTACACGTTAGCAAAATAAGCAGCCAAGCAGCCGACCAAACCCATAAACTTCTAGCATAGTACTATCTAGAGTCATACTACCAATCTACCAAAGTGCATGCATGCATATATAGACGCAGCACTGCAAAAGATGAACTGTGAGCTGTGTGTATATGTATGCCACTCCTTCCCCTATCTCGTTGATTTGCATATAAAAAAACTCAAGGCCTCTGCATGCTTGGATTCATATTGTCAGTCTATCGTGCACTGCCTATCAGTGGCGGGCCTGCCACTACGGTCACCCCGGCCATGGCCCTGGTCGCAGCCGAATGATCTTGACTGCCGCTCCCAATAATCAGCCTCGTGAAGCATGTGGTAGCGTTCGTCCAATCAGTTTCATGCAAAAATAATTGAAGGAGTATGATTTGAGTGATGGGTCGGTCCGGGACCATCGTCCTATTTTGGTTTGTGTCGCTGGACCTATTTTTCTGCCACGGAACAGTATTTTTCTCTCGTGACAAATCAGCCGCAACTACTAGTGGAAAATAGAATTTCCCTGAGTGTGAACACACCGACAAGGTAATATAGAAAACCGACACGAAAATAAAAAACAATTTCCCTATCAGTACAGCGATAAAACGACCGGGAAATAGCAATTTGCTTGTCAGTTTTTTATTCCTGGCGCGGTTTGGACAATTTTCCTATCGGTCCGCCCCCGTCAGGGAAATTCCAAACTATCAGACCAGGATCATGTTTTCCCGTCGACCAAAACCCATAAGAAAATTATTTGCACTGACAGAAAAAGGAATTTCCTTGTCTACGTAGTACCGTCAGTAAAACTCATATTACTTCTATCCAGCACGGTAATTTATTTTCTATGGGCTGTTTTGCTAAATTTTCTTGTCATTATTTAGCCGATAGAGAAATGACATGCATATATTCGGTTCCAACCCATCAAGGAAATTAATCATTCATTCGTCAAAGGAAATCGATGCTGGAATGAAATATTATAAGATTGAATTTGATACAGAATGCTAGACCACATTGTGCAACAAGAATTTAGAATCAAATTTCACATAAAATCCACATTCACCATTACATAGATATCATAACATCATATCCATTGGCATCAATCAGTACACGTTAGCAAAATAAGCAGCCAAGCAGCCGACCAAACCCATAAACTTCTAGCATAGTACTATCTAGAGTCATACTACCAATCTACCAAAGTGCATGCATGCATATATAGACGCAGCACTGCAAAAGATGAACTGTGAGCAGGAAGGTATATGTATGCCACTCCTTCCTCTATCTCGTTGATCTGCATATAAAAAAACTCAAGGCCTCTGCATGCTTGGATACATATATAAACGATTAAGTTAATTACTTCACTCTCAGCAGCTTGGTGTCTCAACTCAATGAGAAAATTCACACGAAGCCAAACAAAATTGAAAAAACAATCTTCGTATTACTGGCTGTTACTGAATAACTAAACCTCCGACCATGCAAGTTAAAAAGAAAAAGAGAGATTTTCTATGTACTTGTCACTATTTTTAACGATTCACATACACATTTTGGAAAATGGAAACTGAAAAAGAGATGTGAAATGGAAAAAGAGATGCTGTAGAGAGTTCTTTTAATTACAGAAGCTACCTTTATTATCTCATTTCCTAATGTTTTTTTTCTCAAATTATCTTTAGTATGGATGACCCCCGACTATCACAGACATATTGCTGGATGTGGCCTGACAGTGGCAAGATTGGAATTTTCATCAGTTCCGACATTACCATATGGCCAAAGAATTAAAAAGAGTAATCCTAACATACTATTACCTCCATTATTACAGGAATATCTCTGAACCCAGTAGGATTAACCTCCGATAGTTGAATAGTATCACATTCACTTTTTTTAAAGGAAAAGTATCACATTCACTTTCACTACTACATAAAACACTTTCCTGCATCAGGGTCACAGTCGGGTTTTATAATAAACAGGCTATTATAAAATTATCACAATTGTTTCTTAAGAACCATCTGTGTGATGAAACTCCCAATCAGTTCATGATGGTATCGTAGTCGGCTCCAATTTTGTGATCCAACTAGGATACTCAAAGTATGACACTCAATTCATAATGTAACTAACTAGAACATATAACTGTCGATTCCAATACAACAACCTATGATAATTATCACGGTTCTAATACGCCACCTATGATAATATTTCCCAACCTCTTTTAGAAAATTATAAGTAATTCATTCAAATTCATATGCCGACAAATGTTATATGAAAACTATATGTATGAACGAGATCTACAACATTAGAGTTGATGGCAATATTTTTTGAAGTCATTTAGGTTCCTAAATGTTCATCACATTTTTTTAGCAACTTGGTTCAAAAGAAACTATTATAACATCTTTATCAAGTAAGTATGATGATGGGTTGGTAAGGTCTAAGGTGTTTGCCGTAGTGCTAATATGGTACTAAGTAGCAGCTGTGTATAGGGTGCATGTAATATTTTTTGGTGTTATAATTTTGAATTATGAAACTGATCTCGTGTTATATATATATATATAACTGCTTATTATAATATTATTATCAAAATCGATTTTAAAACATATGGCAAGAGACTTTCGCGTTGTGCCGGAAGGGGAAAGAGGGGGAGGGCAGTGCCACGGCGGCTTTATGTCGTCACTAGAAACATCAATATACAACATGCATAAATAATTCAAAAAAAGCAAAACAAGGTGTGCATGATGGAAAACAAAAGTTTTTCTAGAAAAGTAAGGTTTCGTATGAATAGTTTCTAGACGTTACGAATTAACTGTAACTTTTAGATTGAATTAACCCTTGTTTCTAGCTAGCTTCTAAAATGAAAGAAAATTAATAGTATGCTTTATCCAATGTACTCAAATATATTGCTATAACATTTTTTGGTTTGTGCGTTCACTTAGATGGCAAAAGTGAGAAGGAACAGGGCTCAAAAGTTTATGGAGATGATACAAAGTTGGGAAAATTCTTGTATAATAACCATGACCAACAAGTTGATGGAGATGAAACAAAGTTGGGAAAATTCTTGTATTATAACCATGACCAACAAGTTGATGGAGATGACATAAAGTTGGGAAAATTCTTGTATTATAACCATGACCAACAAGTTGATGGAGATGACACAAAGTTGGGGAAATTCTTGTATTATAACCATGACCAACAAGTTGATGGAGATGACACAAAGTTGAAAAAATTCTTGTATTATAACCATGACCAACAAGTTGATGGAGATAACACAAAGTTGGGGAAATTATTGTATTATAACCATGACCAACAAGTTCATGGAGATGACACAAAGTTGGGGAAATTGTTGTATTATAACCATGACTAACAAGTTGATGGAGATGACTCGAAGATGGGCAAGATTCTTTTATACAATCAAGGTGCACAAGTTGATGGAGATGGATCAAAGATGGGTATAATCTTGTTTTATAACTATGACCAATAAGTTGATATATATATATATATATATACACATGCTTATTATAATATTATTATCATAATAGGTTTTAAAACATATGGCAAGAGATTTCCGCGCTGTCCTGCGAGCGCGGAAGGGGTAAGAGGGGGAGGGCAGTGCCATGGCGACTTTTATGTCGTCACAAGAAACATGAATACACAACATGCATAAATAATTCAAAAAATCAAAACAAGATGTACATGATGGAAAACAAAAGAAATGTAAGGTTTTGTATGAATAGTTTCTAGATGTTACGAATTAACTTTAACTTTTGCATTGAATTAACCCTTGTTTGTAGCTAGCTTGTAAAATGAAAGAAAATTAATAGTATGCTTTATCCAATGTACTCAAATATATTGCTGTAACATTTTTTGGTTTGTGTGTTCACTTAGATGGCAAAAGTGAGAAGGAACATAGCTCAAAAATTTATGGAGATGACACAAAGTTGGGGAAATTCTTGTATTATAACCATGACCAACAAGTTGATGGAGATGACACAAAGTTGGGCAAATTCTTGTATTATAACCATGACCAACAAGTTGATGGACATGACTCGAAGATGGGTCATGTTCATGGGCACAACGGTGCACACAAGATAGATGGTTCACAAAAAGAAGGTGAGCTCCATGTATGTTTATTTTTCTATGCTAGTATGGTACAAGAACATTTTTCCTTATGACCATAATGTGAAAGGTGATAAACAAGATGTAGCAAAGTTATGTTTACAAAAACATATGGATCATGTATTTCTTTTAAAACCATATATCCTAAGTCCCTTTCTTGTCACAGTAATATCTGTTTTAATCCAAGCACTGGAAGGTAAAATTACAATTTTATTTTAGAAACTGTATGCCTCTTTTCTATCCAACCATTTTAGATTCTATAAGAAACTTTTCCTCCAAAATACATTTTAAATCCATACTGGAAGCTAGTTGTGTTAATGGGATGCATATACAATTGAATACATTGGGCATCGATTTATGGAAGAATTAAGGCATCGATGAACTTAGACTATAAGCATTTTGGTAATTACTGCATGCATGGAAAACATATAGCTTTGTTTGTATCATTGCACAACAAATAAATTGATACTTTGTAGAAAGATATTCAGTTAAGAATATTTCTTTCTGCATAATACTTATGATTGTCTTGTACACTATATAAATTTTATAGGCCTGGAACATAAGCACATCCATAGTCATGGACACAATCATGTTCATCTCCCTAAAGCTGCAGAAGATTTGTTCTTCTTCGAGAACAGTTTGGCAATAGGATCTACGCGTTCCACGCTCATTCACTCGACAGGATTAAATCCCCCATTTCTGCACCATGAGGCCTCGAAACACATCCCATTCTCTCCCAGGAACATAACTAGCATCATCAACATGTTTGCACCTGCCTCCCTCACCATGATCGATGACATATCATTCACCCTACACCAATGTGAGAACCCAGAACAAGCAATCAATGGCGAGAAGTTCGGATGTGCCACATCAATCGAGTCATACCTTGAGCTCATTGTATCGACACTTGGTACGAGTCAAGTACAGGCCTTCTCTGCTGATGTTCCAAAGGAAGGCATAGTATCCCAGAGGTACACAACAGCATCAGTCAGGTTGCTGACTCATTCACAGAGTGTCCTAGTATGCCATGACATGGCATACCCATACAAGGTGTTCTACTGCCACTTGTCATTGCCAACTAGGGCATACCAGGTGAAACTCATAAGTGAAGTTGATGGATCATCCATTCATGCGCTGGCAGTGTGCCACCTCAACACGTTCCTGGGATCCTGACCATGCTTTCTTCAGGCTCATGCATGTGAAGCCAGGACAGACAACAGCGTGCCACTATCTCAACAGAGGCAGCATGGGTTGGGTGGCTACCGCTAAACTGGGAGACAAGCAAGCAGCAGCAACCCAGTAAATCGATGTCATCTATGCGCGTCGTCATCGTTAGTTTCCAGAATTCCAGTGTGTGACTGTGTGTTCCAGTGTGACTGTGTCTGCGTGCAAGTGCAAGTGCACTTGAGAGTGTAACAATAAGAGACGTGCAAGTACTACTGGCTCCTCCTCTGTGGCTGATGCCTTAAGAAAACAAGTGCATGGCATCTGTGGTGCTACGTGTGTATCAAAGTATGTTTGAATTATGAATGATCGCATGTTCTGAGCTGAACTTCACTTGTTTCATTTTCCCCCCTTTTTTGATGGAAAAGATTGTTGCTTTGTATTTCCATTTTGTAAACTTTACGCTTATCACCTTATCGGCATATTATAAATTACATTTGCGGTAGCGATTACACTGATGATTGTTTTTCAGCGGACCTCTATAACAACTGGTGAGGAAAAACCCTAAACTAGAAAATGACAACTAAAGATGTGAGATGGTTTAGGGCAGCCATCTCTTATTTATAGAGCCTATTACATATCCCCAAAGTACCCCTAGATACATAGAGCGAACCACCTAACCGAAGGGGTATTGTTTGAGATCTGCTGATCCGACGGCCACATGCCTTTCATGACTTAGCTTCACTTCGGTGCAAACTTCGCGATGACGGTTCATCCAGACCAACCACTCTGTGATCATGTACAACAATACCATGATCAGCTTTAACATGCTAGAATTAATGGCGTCAAGAGTTAATTTCTCGCCTGAAGGTGGCTCTTTGTCTATCACGCTTTTACCCCTGATGAGCTAATCTTATTGTCTCCAGTGATAAAATTGTCCAATGAGAGAGTCTTGAAATAGAAACAAACTGCAAAGATAGTACTTTTGCACATGAAAATTTTGCTGGTTTTCTACAACTGAAGAATCATTAAACAGTCCACATTAATTACTATATTCTGGAAAGTTATTACGGTTGATATGTTTGCATGTGCACCGGCACCACTTAACAGATTCTGTTGTGGGTTTGAATTGACCCGCAAGGAGGAAGTATTCATTGGTGTCTTAGGCTCATTGGATTGATGGCAGATGGCACTAAGCGACAACTAACATGGGAAAGTATCTCGTTAAGATTTGTTATCCGGTTCCCATGTTGCACATAGCATATTCATGTGTAGACATAAATAGCTCATTGCGAAATATGCATTGGCGGGCTTTTCCACTTGTTGAGTACTTCTTTTATTTTAGTTCATTTTGCCTCTCACGGGCTCACGGCCTTGTATTAACGGACGTAAACTCGACGAAATCGTGAGTTACCAAACTGTTTACAAACTACAGGAGGGAGTCGTTCCACACAGAGGATTGACCTGGGTCCCAACTCAAAGCTAACATGGTAATCTCGTGCTGCGCAGACGAGTTACACGAACACGGACTATTTAAAATCTTATTACAAATAAAATGATCAGCTAAGAGCTCTCAGGATACTGTTAAACAGGCACCCACTGGTGCCATGTCTCTGGTTTGCGAAATGATAGCGTCAGAGCATCTCCAGCAATAGCCCCTATTTAAGATCCCTACTTTTCTAAATAGGGGCTTTTCTAATTTTTTGGGGCTTCAAAATTAACCAATAACTCCAGCAATAGCTCCAATTCCTCGGCCCCTACTTTTCATATGACAAGTAGGACCCGTTCGTCAGTGGCTCTTGTTTATTTTCATGTTTCTCTCTTTTATTTTTAACATCTTCTCACCGCTCGTTCTCCACCGGCTAGTCCCCACCATGCTCAAGCTCAGGTGGCGTGTGTGCTCGAGCTCACGTAGCATCAGGCGGTTGTGATGCTCAAGCTCGAGGCGGCGCTACTAGATTTGGACGCGCGAGGCTGGAATCAATGTCCTCGTATACGTGTAATTGGAGCTCCGGCAGCGTCGATTCGTTAAATCGGAGCTCAATCCTGGTAATCTTGTTCTTCTCTCTCTCCCACTATCTTCTCTCTCGCTGGCGCTCCTTTTCTCCCTCCCATGCCTGCACATACGAGAGAGATTGAGGATCAATAATTGCATCTGTATACCTTTCTTCCATTGCTTTCTATTGCTTGCTCGATGGGAATTGGACCTTTGATTCGTTTGCTACCGAGGAGATGAACCGGTGGCGTGGTGCTCACCCTGCCGGCGGCAAGCTTGCGGCTGCAGGTTGCACTTGCCGCCCCTGGTGCCGCGTGTCTGCACAAGCACGGCCGGCATGCAGCATGCCATGCCTTGCACCGGTGACCTGCTGCCTCGCGAGCCCCAACACCACCGCTCCATTGTCCCAGCAAGAATGAGGGCAAGAATGAGGCGTTGCCATCAGGAATGTAGATGGGCGGCCGGTGGGGAGGGAGGACGGCGTCGGCTTGGGAGGGCGGTCATAGACGTGATGGCTGGCGGGAAAGACGGGTGTGGCGTCGGTTCCCGTTCTGCTCGGTGGTGATGGCGTGGAGTACGAGCGTGGTGGCCGGGAGGAAGGACGCCGCCTGCTCGGTTCCTCGTTGTGGATGGACTGGCGGCGGCTCCCTCTCGCAGATCCAGACGCGGAGAGGCCAGATCCGGCGGGGACGCACTATGCTCGGGTGCTTTGAGGCGGCGGCGTGAGGAGCTCAAGCGGAGGCGAGCGGCGTAGGAGAAGGGAGGCAGGCGAGTGCACACAGAGGAAAACAGAAAACAACCGAGTAGGGGCCTCCCCAGCCACCCGCGGGAGGAGGGGCCGGGAGGGTGAATTCTGGTGCCTCCCTACTCTAGGGATCCGAGTAGGGGCCCTGCTGGAGTTGATTTTTTGGCTCTCAGTCCCTACTTTAAAAATAGGAAGTTTAAAAATAGGAAGCTAAATAGGGACCTTGCTGGAGTTGCTCTCGAGGTGGCTGCAGCTGCATCTCCAGCTCAATCCTGGAGACACCAATTCTCTCCGCCGATTCCAGCGCGAACAAGCGAGCCACAATCTCTGCCGATAGCGCGTCCAAGGTTGGGCTAATGTTCGCTGCACCAGCCAGCACTGCCTCACCAAGATGATTCCGGATAATGAAAGCCACAGGCCCCGGCCTTGTCCTCTTTTCTGAAACTGCCATCGAAGTTGATTTTCAGATTAGTCAGCATCAAGTGGTGCCCAGGCTCGTCGCAGCTAAGGTGATCAAGCTGGAGGGCACATTTGTCTCTTGGCTATGACGTGGAGATACTGAGCTAGTCGATTTCTTTTGCGCAGATAAGGGTCCTCTCATATACTTTCTTAAGGTGTATAAAGTACCGAGAAACTTTCAAATATGATATCAAATTTGTGTGCACTTTTAACCTTTAAATGGTGCAGTTACAAATTTAATGTTAAATTTGGAAAACCTGCAAAAAGTTAGGAAATTGTCGCATTTTGAAGGCCCTAAAACAAACTACTTTATGAGAGCATTACTGTCAAATGCAACTGAGGTTAATTTACTGCTAATCTCTTGAAACAAAGTTTTAAGTTTCTGTCTGTTTCCGTGGCAGGTTCTTTTATGCGCCAAGTGCCTGCATCTACCCTGAATTTAAGCAGTTGGAAACTGTAGTTAGCTTAAAGGAGTCAGATGCTTGACCCGCTGAGGTTTCTAAACTTTCACATTTCTTTATGCTTGTGTTAATTGTCTCTTACTTGAGCTGCGACTTGTGATGGCGAAATGGTTTTAACTGAAGTGATGCCTAATTTTTAGGCTCAAGATGCCTATGGCTTGGAAAAACATGCTACTGAGAAACTGCGCAAGCACTATACACAGGATTTTGGCATTGAGTGCCGGGTTGGTCACTTTCACAACATATACTATCGTAAGGAAAATGACCCTACTAAACCATATTGTGATTTTGGTGATTGAGTGACAACATAATTAATGGGACTAATAAGTTTGTGAGATCATATTTATAGAATTTTTAGGTCCCATGGATGGAGTCCAAATCACTGTCAATACACAATGGGCGCAACGATGATTTGGACAAGTGGCAGAAACAGTCAACAGCCAGGAACCATATTACAAAAGCTAGCTACACTTTACAAAAGGGTTAGTGAAACCAAACGATTTCATTTTAATCGTACTTTGCGGTTCTTCTTTCACTATAAAAAAGATAATTTGTAGCAACGCTCCGGATTTTTCTAGGGGCGGATCAAAATATAACCCACTCCTACAAATGGAATGGGAGTACTGTAGCATTCGACTGACCTCTAGAAAAACATTTTTAGGGGCGGGTTACGCCATCACCCGCTCCTACAAATAGGCATCATGTTCAGGGCATCACTCGCCACTAAAGAAAGAATGAAAAGGAACAGAAAGTTGGTAAATAAGAGGACACAAAAGGTCCACGTGGTTCGTATTAGAGCGGACTTATCGTTCGCCGCGACTGTTGCCGGCGAACGCGCGCCGAATAAGAATTTTGCATACACGTGCATGCACCACACTATTACTCCTTTACTTGCTGGCTGATTGTTGCATGCTGTACGAGACAATGGATGGTCCACCTTCTTTTTTTTTATTTTTTTCTCCTTTCTCTTTTTATTCTTATTTTTTTCCTTGTTCTATTCTTTTTCCTAATTCTGCATTAGAATTTATTTACCATATGCTATATGTGTAATTCATCTCTTTTTTTCATAATTATTAGTAGCATTCATCATTGTCTCTTTAGTTCAGTTCTTAACAAAGGTATACTTTATTATGTTGTTTTCGCAATATGAACTTATTAGTTCATGATGCACACTTATTTATTCACTAGGCTAATTTATTTGCTATGTGGACTCACTAGTTTGAATGTTAACATATTTATACTTAGTGATACTATTGTATCAAATTATTTATTCACATTTATGGGGAGTTATACTAATTAGTTGTATTGTAGACTCATTATAAGTTAGTATGCGAAATAATTTATTTAATTTATATATTATCTTGTTTAGCACGTGTATATATGCTTATAAGAATTTTTTTGCGATGTAGTTATTTTTTTATCATGTAAAATTATTTGTCTGCGTGTAAATAATTTATTCGCAATGATAACTTTTTTGTGTAGACTAAATTATTCGGTGGTGACGTTGATCCATTTTTTCGTGATATTTATTTTCCCTTTTTAGCCTGTATAATTAAATATTTGCGATGTTTAATATTTTATTTCTTGTACATTATTATTTGTTCTTTATGTTAAATCTTTTATTTGTGAAAGAATTATTTGTTCATATTGTTAAAATATTTGTTCCCAGTCTCCGAAATTAATTATTTAATACTAAATAAAATATCTTTAAAAAATATCGTGCAAACATAGGCAAGTGTGGTCTTGTTCTTCTCTGTGTGCATAGAATCTTTCTCATGTTTAGCGGATCACGCTGCGGTGGAAACAATCATATAATTGGGCTGGCCCATATAATATGTCCGCAGAACTTTTTGGTGATGGTTTCTTAGCTGTTACCTCAAGTGACATATAACCGCAACCCCTGGTTCGGCCGCTGTCTAATGTCGTTGGCCTTCCCTGCCTCCACCTCCTACTACTGTATGGGCGGGCTTCTATAATTTTCTAATCGATTTGATGAGTGCGTCGCCGTGTGCTAGCCTTCCTGTGTGAGCCGCATGCTTGCGCTCGCCGCGAGGCGAGGTCGCCCGGCCGCCCGCTCGCTTGCGGTATTGAAAAAAACTATTTATACATATCCTATGTACCTAACCCGTCCAGGGGATTCTATATCAGAAAGCGTGAATATTTATTCCATTCCATTAAAATTAATAAGCCAAATCTATTAAGAAGAAAGAGAAGCAGATCTATTCTATACTTGATAAGTGCCGATATGCGATGGGTAGCTTAGACTATTTGGGAAAAAGAAGAATCATGGTCAGCCGCCCGCCGCGCGTGCTCGCCTAGCCCTGCGCAGGCCGCATCAGGGCTGGTGGCCGTCGGATCTGGCAAGGCTTGAGCCCGCTGCCGCGGGATCTAGGGAACCAACCACGCGTGGCCTGGCCACGGCCTGTGCCAGCATCCGTGCCGCCGTGGCCCGTGGGCGCAGCGCCGTCCTTGCTGGGCTGCTCACCATCATGGGTCACGGCGCGATGAGATACTTGTCTTGACAGTCTTGCTTATAACCCCCTAAACAATTTCCACCTCTTACAATCAAGTCCAAGCATGTGGTCTAGTGGTGATTTGGAAGATTAGCAAGTTCATGTATCCGGATGTGCATTTTAGAAGTTGGGGATCTAGTTGACATAACGAGATAAGTTTAGGAACCGAGGTAATCATGATTATCCAATCCAAGAAATGTGCAATTCAACTAAAATTCGCATACCTCGTTACTGACTCGTCAGCACAAGCCAAACAAAGGAACATTTTGAACAAGGTTTCTCGATGCACATGACAGCTAGCGCACTAGAAATTCCACAGCGCGCAGAGCTGCCGTGCACGGCTGAGAACGAATTTATCGTTCCATGTTCTATTGTTTCCTCATGAGCTTATTTAGGGGCGAACCTCAATGACAGATACTAGACCTAATGTTGCCACGACTTTGAATTCGCTCAATCCAGCTTCTAAGATAATCCTCTTCCATTCATGCTCTTCTCGCTGGGCCCCGTTGCCACTCATCATGTGCAAATCAAATAAAACTAGCGCCTCTCTGACAACATCGTCCTGCGGCCCAAATCCAACTACCGGATTTATGATTATGATTTTTCCTCCAGCACCGTCGTCCCTATCAATTGCTTTCTTGCACTGTCGAAGTACCTTGACACAGTCCTCATCACTGCAACTATCCATAACACCCTGCAAACATATTAATTGTTTCAACGTCATCACAATAAATAATGTTACCGCCAACAGGGATCTGCCGTGCGTTTCGAAAGAAAAAAAAAATCGAAGGAGAAGAGAGAAGCGTGCACTACACCTTGAGGAAAATGGCGTCTGCTGGTGGAATGAAGTCGAACATGTCGCCGGCGACGAACTGCACCGTGCTATGCTCCGGCGCTTGGCTTATCACGTGCGGGAGGTCCAGCACGGTGCACTTGACCTGCGGGAATGCCCGGGAGATGGCAATCGCGGCCGCTCCGAGGCCGCCGCCGACGTCGACCAGCGAGCCGATCCCGCGGAAGACGTCGCCGGCCTCCCTGAGCACCACCTCCATGACTAGGTTGGTCTCGGCAACGCACGCGTCGTTCAAGTCGGTGTTGAGCGCGGGGTCGTTCTTGGTCAGGGTCCACGGCGACGAGCCGTGCACCATCTGGACGAGCGACTCCGCGCCGGTGTCGTCCCTGAACCACTCCTCCAGGTGGCCGAACATGGCCGTCGTAGTGGGGCGCATCGAGGCGCGCAGCATGGCGGACATGTCGCACGGCGAGGCCCCCTCGCCGCCGACGAGGAGGGAGGACACCGGGGTGAGCGTGTACATGGTCTCGCCGGTGCACGTGTCCGCGGCTGACGGCGGCGGCTGGTTGCTGGCTGCGACGACGCCGGAGACCGCGAGCACGCGCATGAGACGCCGGAGGTGCGGGAGCTTCGATTGGGGGAGCCCGGTCTCCGTAATGATGTCGGAGATTGTCGCCGCGCCACCGCGACGGTGGATGGCTCCAGCGATGCCTAAATTGCCGGCGCATCTGAGCGCCTGTGACTTGAGGTGGCTGAAGATGAGGCGGAAAAACTCGACATGGCCTTGGATCAAGCTCGTGGTGTTGATCTCGTTTTGGCTACTAGACATACTGTAGCTAGCTGGTTTGTTAGCTCGATGTACAGCTTGGGTTAGTTGGTGCCTACTTTGGTGAGCAAGGAGCACGATTGGGAGGACTCCGCAGCTGAATGCGATATATAATTCACTGCACCAACAAATGAATCAGGCACGAGTAGGATGCAAAGCAGGGGCGGATCTCGGGGGGGCGGGGGGGGGGGGGGGGGGGGGGGGGGGGGGGCCCTGGGCTCATCTTCCATATATTCTTCTTGCTCCTCCCCTTTCTTCTTCATTCTTTGATTTAAAAAATGGAGAGAGAGTTTAGGGGGGTATCCATCGATCTTGGGGAGGAGCAAGAAGAATATATGGAAGATGAGCCCCCTCTTAGTATAATTTCTAGATTCGCCACTAGATGCAAGTTATATATATTTTGGGTCATTAGATCGACTAAAAAATTAATAAAAGGAGAATGGCATTCTGCGTAAATAATTTGTAAGAAGAAATGAACTAGAGTGACATGCTATCGTAATTAATTAGCTGATCTAAAAAATACTATTAGGTACCCACTTGCATACTTAGGCATAAGAGGCATGAAGATGGACATGTTTGCTCAATCAGTTTTTTTAGAAAGATACCAAAAAGATGTCTCATATCAAGAAAAATAATTGGTGGTACAAAAGCACGACAACTTGACACAAAACGTTATAAAGAAAATAAAACTACATCGAAGAGTTATCTGACCGTATTCTTTATTCGATTGTTCGTTGTCCACCGGAGCTACACATGCAGACGCCACCGCCACACAAGGCTTTGAAGACCGCAAAAACCAATCGCTGCTTACAACGAGATCTAGCAACTGCTGAAAGAACATCGGCTGGGGGAACACCCCTAAGCAATGCAGGCTTGCAATTCTTCACCACCAAAACAGAGGGTTGAAGAAACCGGATCTTGTCGCAGAACAAATCGAAACAAGAGGTCGAAGTCGCCACAACGAAAGACAACCAATTACATCTCCTGATTTACACACCAACTACAAAGATCTGGAGAGAACCTTCAAATCTGGCAGAACCAACTCTCACTAGCCCTTCGTCAGTGCCGGAACGGACGTCGTCGAGGTAGGAAGAGGCCGGAGAGACCTTATTCACAAGCATCATCGTCGCCACCACCTCGCCGATATCGCTAGAGAACCAAACCTGTAAGAAAATTAAAAGACTAAATTCACGGAGAGGATGGATATCACATTAGAGGCCACCGGAAGGACAGAGGAGGGGGACCGAGACGGCGGCGAGGAGAGGGTCCGGCGGCGACGGCAGTTGCGGGTTGCGGCGCGAGGGTCACAGGATGTCCAATCAGTTTATAGAAAAAAGATTACAGGAGTTTGTCTTACCGGGAAAAACTGATCCACATGGAAGGAGGTTTGGTAAATCCACTAACGCTGTTGTTTTAGCATATTATTATTATTATTATTATTATATTTTCATAAATGAATGGTTTAAATATTTTGACGTTTGAAACAGGCGATATTCCTGATCATTTTGATACTGAGGCAAGTATTCTTTATTAATCTACTGCTTTTCAGGGGATATATTTACCGTGTGGTACCATAGTACTAAGAAAAAGCATTTGTAGGAGTGGCTAGTTCTTCGGCTGTTTTGTCATTCTCTGTGTGACCAAAGGACCTGTGAAAATCAACAGCGTCTACTTGCAAGTAATAACAGCATGTGGCAATCGACAATGCCTTTTCACGCACGAAATAACTGCATATGAAAATCGATCAGCATGCAATTTCTTAATTTATCCTACTAATGTTGTGCCGACCAATAATCTGGTACTGATAGTGTGGCAGAACCACCTGAATTAATCTGGCTCAAGCGCGCTAACCATCACCACGAGGGCAATCAGGACTAACTCGCACTTCAAACGGAATAATCCATTGGTCTGTCGGGTAACCTCCCGATACAACCACGGTTTTTGCCGATCGAAACCACACATACATGTACTCACACGAAGGTGAGCCCAGAGGATACAACATTCCACAAGATTTTACACCACAGGGTTCATCATAAATTATTATTACAACGGAGTTCAAATTCGTAAAATAAGGTACTTCAGAGTTCAAAATAATTGAGTTCTTCAGAGTTCAATGCAGCGGAAAAATAACGATAAACTACTCGACGATATACGATGTCTCGATGAAGCCCGTACGAGACATCACTCGGCATTATCATTGTTGGCCGGGGGCGCATCCCATTCCACCGACCAACCAGGAGGAAGGGTAAGCGATCAGATCCTCAAACGTATCACCTGAAAACAAGCCACAAGCAAGGCTGAGTATACTAATACTCAACAAGGCTTACCCGACTAGTGGAATATACTTAGCCGACTCCTAGACATGCAAGGCTTTTTGGCTTGAGAGGTTTATTTTGCCGAAAAGCATATACAAGTAGGTCCTTACTTTCAAATTTTAGCTCCAGATTCTAGTTTTCTTTAACCATTCTAGGTAACCAACTATCCAACTTCTATAAACTTAATGCACAAGTAGAATAGAGTATTAAGTTGCATAATTTAGAAAAACAGGGTTCATGCTCTGGGGCTTGCCTTCTTGGGTAAACTTAGTTTGGGGCTCGTCCGAACTTGGGTTCGGATCTTCGAAAGCTTCAGTTAGATTCACTTGAGCTTCACGCTACTCACTCTCGGACTTGGGCACCAGCTCATACGTTCCGTCGGCGAGAATAGTCGATTCTATATGAATGCACAAGTGTAAGTTATAGTGATGATACATGATATTTATTTTCTTCACGATAAAGTTGCAGTGCACAAAACATAGTTGTGAAGTTACTTAATTATGATTTTCTTGGGCAATCATTAATAGAGTACATCTTAAACTAATTAACTCCATTAAAGGGGTTGGGGGTTGTGTTCTTTTGGAAACTAATTTTTCTAAGCACAACATGGATTAAACATAACTTCTGGACTAGGTAACTTCTAGTGATGAAATTTTTATTTAGAGTACAATGTGCAGAGGCAACAGCACTGTAAAAATTTCAGACATTTTTATGCAGCAGAATAATTATGAAAAATGTATTACACAGTCACTGCTAGATCATAGTTATTTTTATACAGGACGAACCATGCAAGTGTTGATGCCAAAACTTTTACAGGGTGTCAATCTAACTATATGCGTGTTACTGTAACTTTGTCAGATTTTATTGTCCAGAATACGGAGCATAATAAATAGGACAAGATACACTTATGTTAATAAAGATTAATTTCTACAGGATGTTCTACAAGGTTTCTGTATATGAAACTTTTTATATAGAATAAAGTACACTAATGTGTCACACAGTAAAAAATATGAACATTTTCCAAGCGCAGAAACTAATTATTTTTATTTAGTGTATTTTTCCCACCACAAAATTATACAATAGGTTACAGAAAGGAAAAAAGTTCTAAACTTTTTCTGTGGTATTTAGGCATTACTATAACAGCTCTGTAAAAGTTTCACAACATGAACCACAATATAACAGCAGGTAAAAATTAGTTCTCTTATTTCATGGCATGAACAAAATTTAACAAAAAGTTTAGCTAGAGATGGGTTCTGGTCCTAATATTTTTACACTGGCTTAAACATCAAGCAACCAATCTACTATCCAAAAATCAGATTCAGAACTGGTCTACAACAGTGGGTACAATTAAATTCTATTAAACTTTCCATTTAACTTAGAGCAAGATTTAGCATGCAACTGAAGAAAAACATGTAACAAAAGTTGTAGACTTTCTTCTAACTATTCCAGAACAGTTGAGTTTATATTTTTCTGATTTTTCTATGATTTTATATGAATTTTACAAATTCTCTATTTTTGAATTCAATGTTTAAACACAGGTTAAGTTATTTATGCATCGTGTTAAGTTAATGAGGCTTATTTTGTAATTTAAACACCCGAGGTGTTACTGATAGCCCCATGTATCAGTGCCCTCGCCAGAAATCCAGCACTGTTGAGCTTTTCTGGCCGACACCGATATCCTGTGCTGTAGAAGTGTAGGGTTATCACTTTGAGTTAGGACCAACACTCCATATAATTGATCAAGTTATAACCATTAAAATGCAAAGAAAAGCAAACATTAGTGAACCATACATCCATACATTAGTGAAACCATATAATTGGATCATCGTTGCATGCTTCTCTGCGGCTTCAATAAATTGATCCACTTCAGCGGGGAAACCTAGCTTCCACATTAGTGAACCATACATCCATGGATTCCTATAGTCCATCTTTGTACGGGCGCGGTCTAAGAAAAAATTAATCGAGACATAATTACCACACAACGCTTCCTTAATTATAATAATCAATATTAAACAAAAAGCACCAATTAATAATCTTCCCATTATATAATTGTTTATGCAAACTTAATCTCATCTCTAAAATAAAAAATCTTATCTCAAACCCTAGTTCCAGATCTAGATACATATGTAAATCCCTACTAATTCAAGACATGAATGCTAAATAAGGCTACAATCTTGTTCTCCTACTAAATCTATCGGAGTACCTTCAAAATATTGATCTAATTTCCTCCATAAATACCTCAACAACCATACAACAAAGAGAGAGAAAATTAAAACCATAAATAAGAACTAATCTACAACTAAAGCTTCAAAAGGAAGCTTGGAATAGCATTTAGATACCTTTTTGAACCGCCACCAAAGGAATCAAAATCAAAATCTCACCCTTTAAATTTGTAATTTTTGGGAGGTAGCCCAAGGCCCCTTCCTTCCTTGTTGGGTTGGAATAAATATCCTGAGGAGGAGGACGGGGGCAAGTTATATGTGCTGTAGCATTCAATAGGAGTGGCTGGATTTTCAGCCGCCCCTGAAATCCCTCAGCAAGGGCGGCTGGTAACACCAACCGCTCCAGAAAACCAACCTATTTTCAGTCCTACCGAGCGAGTTTCAAGGGCGGCTGAGGTAGTGGCACCCGAGCGATGGCTCAATATGGGCGGCTGGTGATGGAGCTGCCCCTACCGGATAAACCTGGCGTCCCTAAAAGTAGTTTATGCAGCAGTGATATTGGCCCTAAGTGAGTTAATTATTTTTGAAATTTTAATACCTGAAATTGAAATTTCTGAAATGAGTACTCAGTAGAACGAGCACTTTTGGACTAACACTAATATGGTACCCTGTTTGGGGCCTGTAGCTCTCAACCTAGTTAAGTGCGAGTATTGCTTCCTCCTTCTAGTTCCGCTAAAAGAAGAAGACAAACTCTTTCCAGTAAATAAGCTAGGGAGAACATCGATTTTTTCTCTCGCATTTGCACTTATTGGATTACTCTTTGCGCTTTTTACCTAGTTTCAGAAACTACTTAGTTCCCCGTGCATTCTTCTCTATCAAAACTTGTAGAGAAATCAGAACAGTTGAAGGAAGGGACACCCCTGATAATTGAATTCACTTTATTTTCTTTTGAAAAAATCCCGGAGTGATAAATTTTGAATCAACTTTTATCTTGCCCGAAGGGTGGCGATGAATCCTCACAATGAAAAACAAGAGATTTCCTTATATGCTATAGAAGATCTAGTCTGTTTGCCCTATGTTAAAAGTAGCTTCTCATAAAACTATAGAATATTTTGAATAGTGTAATTTTTATAGATATATGTATAATACGTTAAAGTTTACTAACGATATATTTGAAAATTTCCTGTTCTTTTCAAATGAATTCATAAAAAGCTCTGATAAATATTCGAAAGCTTACATCTAGTTCCAAGAGAATAAGAACATATTGGTCCGGACTGCACATATACCGCCGCCGATACGGTAAAACTACAGGCTCTGTGATTTTTTCCTGGTTGCTGTAGCGAAACGGTAAAAGAATGGAAGGACCTTATCTCTGGCGTAGTCATGTGCATAGCATAGGATACCATGCAACACTTCATGCCCTACCTATCACCAGAAATTAAGGAGAAACGGAATCGTCATGCATGCACATGGGCACGTCCGTCCAATCCGTTCACGTCTCGTGCTTCTCGTGCTTGATTAATTAATTCCGGAGATCGTACGTCTGTACATAACAGAGCACAGTACCGATTCGAAAAGGTTTAATCATGACACTGTTTAGGCCGACAGGCCGCACGCGCCTGGAAGGAAGATGGCGAGGGAAGTCGGCTCGGGGAAAAAAAAGCTAGCGGGGGAACGAGATACCGAGCGGGATAGAAAAGAGAGGAGGAAGGAGAGTATGTTGGATGAGATTTTTACTGTTACTGTTCCAAATTTATCTAGCCAAGTCAATTTAGCTAGTGTCTTGGAGATGCTCTTACTGTCGGGTCAACTGAATCCGACAATAATATATACTGTGTCACTGCGAGATCTATCCAAAGCTCGGGAACTTATCCGGGCCAAGCAATTAATCCAATGACCTTATCTCTGCCTAGTCATGGGCATAGCAGGATATGATGTGTGCGTGGATACCATGTTACGTTGTCAGTCTATCATGTACTGCCTATCAGTGGCGGGTCTGCCACTACGGCCACGCCGGCCATGGCCCTGGTCGCGGCCAAATGATCTTGACTGCCGCTCCCAATAATCATCCTCGTGAAGCATGTGGTAGCATTCGTCCAATCAGTTTCATGCAAAAATAATTGAAGGAGTATGATTTAAGTGATGGGTCGGTCCGGGATCATCGTCCTACTTTGGTTTGTGTCGCTGGACCTATTTTTCTGCCACGGTACAGTGTTTTTCTCTCGTGACAAATCGGCCGCAACTACTAGTGGAAAATAGAATTTCCCTGAGTGTGAACACACCGACAAGGTAATATAGAAGACCGACAGGAAAATAAAAAATAATTTCCCTATCAGTACAGCGATAAAACGACCGGGAAATAGCAATTTGCTTGTCGGTTTTTTATTCCTGGCGCGGTTTGGACAATTTTCCTATCGGTCCGCCCCCGTCAGGGAAATTCCAAACTATCAGACCTGGATCATGTTTTCCCGTCGACCAAAACCCATAAGAAAATTATTTGCACTGACAGAAAAAAGGAATTTCCTTGTCTACGTAGTTCCGTCAGTAAAACTGATATTACTTCTATCCAGCACGGTAATTTATTTTCTATGGGCTGTTCTTTTAAAACCGACAAGGAAATGTGTGAATTTTCCTGTGGGTTCGGCTATTTTCCCTGTGCGTTCTTTCAAAACCAACAAGGAAATATGAATTTTCCTGTGGGTTCGTTTATTTCTCTGTGTGTTCTTTCCAAACCGACAAAGAAATATGAACTTTCTATGGGTTCGGCTATTTTCCTGTGTGTTCTTTCTAAACCGACAAGGAAATGCGAATTTTTCTTTGGGTTCGGTTATTTCCCTGTGCGTTATTTCAAAACCGATAAGAAAATATATATTTCCCTGTGCGTGCTCGAAAAAACCCTAAGGGAAATTGAACACACACCCAGGAAAAAAACGGTTTAAGGTAGTGAACCGCAATCAGTCCTCCCAAACAGAGCCTTAATGTTGGGTACAGTCGTGGTCTATAAATAAATAGCCTCCGGGACATCACATATGTAACCACACCGACTCACTTCTAGGTCGACAACACAATAATTGATAGCAGTACTCTGAGGCTGGTGGTGAATCAAACGCAAGCAATGGGTGGCCTCCTGCCACTACTGATCATCTCGTTCCTTCTGGTGAGTCCGAATATTCATAATACCTATACAACATGCAAATCAACGAGATTCTGTTTCGTTAGAAACTAGTAACTAGCTAGTGCGTGTATATGCTCACATATACGCTTCATCAGTACTCTGACGTATTGCGATTATGAAGAGTTTAGGACCCTACTACTCATGCATGCCTGGCCATGCGTGCAAGGTTCTATGGAGCGAGCTAGCTAGGATATGTATATTTCTTAGCAGTGTGTATGATAAGATTCATGTCCAGGTTGCGGTGGATGGAGCGGATTCCCTTGCAAAGTTGTCAGATGAAGCAATCGCAAACCCAGCGGAGGTGAAGGCGTACTGGGGAGCAACACTTCCCAACACTCCCATGCCCCAGGCAATACTTGACATGTTGGCACCGCAGGAAGGTATATGTATGCCACTCCTTCTTCCCCTATCTCGTTGATTTGCATATAAAAAAACTCAAGGCCTCTGCATGCTTGGATACATATATAAACGATTAAGTTAATTACTTCACTCTCAGCAGCTTGGTGTCTCAACTCAATGAGAAAATTCACACGAAGCCAAACAAAATTGAAAAAACAATCTTCGTATTACTGGCTGTTACTGAATAACTAAACCTCCGACCATGCAAGTTAAAAAGAAAACGAGAGATTTTCTATGTACTTGTCACTATTTTTAACGATTCACATACAGATTTTGGAAAATGGAAACTGAAAAAGAGATGTGAAATGGAAAAAGAGATGCTGTAGAGAGTTCTTTTAATTACAGAAGCTACCTTTATTATCTATTTCCTAATGTTTTTTTTTCTCAAGTTATCTTTAGTATGGATGACCCCCGACTATCACAGACATATTGCTGGATGTGGCCTGATAGTGGCAAGATTGGAATTTTCATCAGTTCCGACATTACCATATGGCCAAAGAATTAAAAAGAGTAATCCTAACATACTATTACCTCCATTATTACAGGAATATCTCTGAACCCAGTAGGATTAACCTCCGATAGTTGAATAGTATCACATTCACTTTTTTTAAAGGAAAAGTATCACATTCACTTTCACTACTACATAAAACACTTTCCTGCATCAGGGTCACAGTCGGGTTTTATAATAAACAGGCTATTATAAAATTATCACAGTTGTTTCTTAAGAACCATCTGTGTGATGAAACTCCCAATCAGTTCATGATGGTATCGTAGTCGGCTCCAATTTTGTGATCCAACTAGGATACTCAAAGTATGACATTCAATTCAGAATGTAACTAACTAGAACATATAACTGTCGATTCCAATACAACAACCTATGATAATTATCACGGTTCTAATACGCCACCTATGATAATATTTCCCAATCTCTTTTAGAAAATTATAAGTAATTCATTCAAATTCATATGCCGACAAATGTTATATGAAAACTATATGTATGAACGAGATCTACAACATTAGAGTTGATGGCAATATTTTTTGAAGTCATTTAGGTTCCTAAATGTTCATCACATTTTTTTAGCAACTTGGTTCAACAGAAACTATTATAAAATCTTTATCAAGTAAGTATGATGATGGGTTGGTAAGGTCTAAGGTGTTTGCCGTAGTGCTAATATGGTACTAAGTAGCAGCTGTGTATAGGGTGCATGAAATATTTTTTGGTGTTATAATTTTGAATTATGAAACTGATCTTGTGTTATATATTTATATATATAACTGCTTATTATAATATATATATATATATAATTGCTTATTATAATATTATTATCAAAATCGATTTTTAAACATATGGCAAGAGACTTTCGGGTTGTGCCGGAAGCGGAAAGAGGGAGAGGACAGTGCCACGGCGGTTTTATGTCGTCACTAGAAACATCAATATACAACATGCATAAATAATTCAAAAAATCAAAACAAGGTGTACACGATGGAAAACAAAAGTTTTCCTAGAAAAGTAAGGTTTGTATGAATAGTTTCTAGATGTTATGAATTAACTATAACTTTTGCATTGAATTAACCCTTGTTTCTAGCTAGCTTATAAAATGAATGAAAATTAATAGTATGCTTTATCCAATGTACTCAAATATATTGCTATAACATTTTTTTTGGTTTGTGTGTTCACTTAGATGGCAAAAGTGAGAAGGAACATGGCTCAAAAGTTGTTGTAGATGAGACAAAGTTGGGGAAATTCTTGTTTTATAACCATGACCAACAAGTTGATGGCGATGACTCGAAGATGGGTAAGATTCTTTTATACAATCAAGGTGCACAAGTTGATGGAGATGGATCAAAGATGGGTAAAATCTTGTTTTATAACCGTGACCAACAAGTTGATGGAGATAACACAAAGTTGGGGAAATTCTTGTATTATAACCATGACAAAAAAGTTGATGGAGATGAGACAAAGTTGGGGAAATTCTTGTTTTATAACCATGACCAACAAGTTGATGGCGATGACTCGAAGATGGGTAAGATTCTTTTATACAATCAAGGTGCACAAGTTGGTGGAGATGGATCAAAGATGGGTAAAATCTTGTTTTATAACCGTGACCAACAAGTTGATGGAGATAACACAAAGTTTGGGAAATTCTTGTATTATAACCATGACAAAAAAGTTGATGGAGATGAGACAAAGTTGGGAAAATTCTTGTTTTATAACCATGACCAACAAGTTGATGGCGATGACTCGAAGATGGGTAAGATTCTTTTATACAATCAAGGTGCACAAGTTGATGGAGATGGATCAAAGATGGGTAAAATCTTGTTTTATAACCGTGACCAACAAGTTGATGGAGATGAGACAAAGTTGGGGAAATTCTTGTTTTATAACCATGACCAACAAGTTGATGGCGATGACTCGAAGATGGGTAAGATTCTTTTATACAATCAAGGTGCACAAGTTGATGGAGATGGATCAAAGATGGGTAAAATCTTGTTTTATAACTATGACCAATAAGTTGATATATATATATACATGCTTTTTATAATATTATTATCATAATAGGTTTTAAAACATATGGCAAGAGGTTTCCGCGCTGTGCTGTGAGTGCGGAAGGGGTAAGAGGGGGAGGGTAGTGCCACGGCGGCTTTTATGTCGTCACTAGAAACACGAATATACAACATGCATAAATTATTCAAAAAATCAAAACAAAGTGTACACGATGGAAAACAAAAGTTTTCCTAGAAAAGTAAGGTTTGTATGAATAGTTTCCAGATGTTATGAATTAACTATAACTTTTGCATTGAATTAACCCTTGTTTCTAGCTAGCTTATAAAATGAATGAAAATTAATAGTATGCTTTATCCAATGTACACAAATATATTGCTATAACATTTTTTTTGGTTTGTGTGTTCACTTAGATGGCAAAAGTGAGAAGGAACATGGCTCAAAAGTTGATGGAGATGAGACAAAGTTGGGGAAATTCTTGTTTTATAACCATGATCAACAAGTTGATGGCGATGACTCGAAGATGGGTAAGATTCTTTTATACAATCAAGGTGCACAAGTTGATGGAGATGGATCAAAGATGGGTAAAATCTTGTTTTATAACCGTGACCAACAAGTTGATGGAGATAACACAAAGTTGGGGAAATTCTTGTATTATAACCATGACAAAAAACTTGATGGAGATGAGACAAAGTTGGGGAAATTCTTGTTTTATAACCATGACCAAGAAGTTGATGTCGATGACTCGAAGATGGGTAAGATTCTTTTATACAATCAAGGTGCACAAGTTGATGGAGATGGATCAAAGATGGGTAAAATCTTATTTTATAACTATGACCAATAAGTTGATATATATATATATATATATACATGCTTATTATAATATTATTATCATAATAGGTTTTAAAACATATGGCAAGAGATTTCCGCGCTGTGCTGTGAGCGCGGAAGGGGTAAGAGGGGGAGGGCAGTGCCACGGCGGCTTTTATGTCGTCACTAGAAACACGAATATACAACATGCATAAATTATTCAAAAAATCAAAACAAAGTGTACACGATGGAAAACAAAAGTTTTCCTAGAAAAGTAAGGTTTGTATGAATAGTTTCTAGATGTTATGAATTAACTATAACTTTTGCATTGAATTAACCCTTGTTTCTAGCTAGCTTATAAAATGAATGAAAATTAATAGTATGCTTTATCTAATGTACTCAAATATATTGCTATAACATTTTTTTTGGTTTGTGTGTTCACTTAGATGGCAAAAGTGAGAAGGAACATGGCTCAAATGTTGATGGAGATGAGACAAAGTTGGGGAAATTCTTATTTTATAACCATGACCAACAAGTTGATGGCAATGACTCGAAGATGGGTAAGATTCTTTTATACAATCAAGGTGCACAAGTTGATGGAGATGGATCAAAGATTGGTAAAATCTTGTTTTATAACCGTGACCAACAAGTTGATGGAGATAACACAAAGTTGGGGAAATTCTTGTATTATAACCATGACAAAAAAGTTGATGGAGATGAGACAAAGTTGGGGAAATTCTTGTTTTATAACCATGACCAACAAGTTGATGGCGATGACTCGAAGATGGGTAAGATTCTTTTATACAATCAAGGTGCACAAGTTGATGGAGATGGATCAAAGATGGGTAAAATCTTGTTTTATAACTATGACCAATAAGTTGATATATATATATATATACACACATGCTTATTATAATATTATTATCATAATAGGTAAAATTACAATTTTATTTTAGAAACTGTATGCCTCTTTTCTATCTAACCATTTTAGTTTCTATAAGAAACTTTTCCTCCAAAATACATTTTAAATCCATACTGGAAGCTAGTTGTGTTAATGGGATGCATATACAATTGAATACATTGGGCATCGATTTATGGAAGAATTAAGGCATCGATGAACTTAGACTATAAGCATTTTGGTAATTACTGCATGCATGGAAAACATATAGCTTTGTTTGTATCATTGCACAACAAATAAATTGATACTTTGTAGCAAGATATTCAGTTAAGAATATTTCTTTCTGCATAATACTTATGATTGTCTTGTACACTATATATATTTTATAGGCCTGGAACATAAGCACATCCATAGTCATGGACACAATCATGTTCATCTCCCTAAAGCTGCAGAAGATTTGTTCTTCTTCGAGAACAGTTTGGCAATAGGATCTACGCGTTCCACGCTCATTCACTCGACAGGATTAAATCCTCCATTTCTGCACCATGAGGCCTCGAAACACATCCCATTCTCTCCCAGGAACATAACTAGCATCATCAACATGTTTGCACCTGCCTCCCTCACCATGATCGATGACATATCATTCACCCTACACCAATGTGAGAACCCAGAACAAGCAATCAATGGCGAGAAGTTCGGATGTGCCACATCAATCGAGTCATACCTTGAGCTCATTGTATCGACACTTGGTACGAGTCAAGTACGGGCCTTCTCTGCTGATGTTCCAAAGGAAGGCATAGTATCCCAGAGGTACACAACAGCATCAGTCAGGTTGCTGACTCATTCACAGAGTGTCCTAGTATGCCATGACATGGCATACCCATACAAGGTGTTCTACTGCCACTTGTCATTGCCAACTAGGGCATACCAGGTGAAACTCATAAGTGAAGTTGATGGATCATCCATTGATGCGCTGGCAGTGTGCCACCTCAACACGTCGTCCTGGAATCCTGACCATGCTTTCTTCAGGCTCATGCATGTGAAGCCAGGACAGACAACAGCGTGCCACTATCTCAACAGAGGCAGCATGGTTTGGGTGGCTACCGCTAAACTGGGAGACAAGCAAGCAGCAGCAACCCAGTAAATCGATGTCATCTATGCGCGTCGTCATCGTTAGTTTCCAGAATTCCAGTGTGTGACTGTGTGTTCCAGTGTGACTGTGTCTGCGTGCAAGTGCAAGTGCACTTGAGAGTGTAACAATAAGAGACGTGCAAGTACTACTGGCTCCTCCTCTGTGGCTGATGCCTTAAGAAAACAAGTGCATGGCATCTGTGGTGCTACGTGTGTATCAAAGTATGTTTGAATTATGAATGATCGCATGTTCTGAGCTGAACTTCACTTGTTTCATTTTCCCCCCTTTTTTGATGGAAAAGATTGTTGCTTTGTATTTCCATTTTGTAAACTTTACGCTTATCACCTTATCGGCATATTATAAATTACATTTGCGGTAGCGATTACACTGATGATTGTTTTTCAGCGGACCTCTATAGCAACTGGTGAGGAAAAACCCTAAACTAGAAAATGACAACTAAAGATGTGAGATGGTTTAGGGCAGCCATCTCTTATTTATAGAGCCTATTACATATCCCCAAAGTACCCCTAGATACATAGAGCGAACCACCTAACCGAAGGGGTATTGTTTGAGATCTGCTGATCCGACGGCCACATGCCTTTCATGACTTAGCTTCACTTCGGTGCAAACTTCGCGATGACGGTTCATCCAGACCAACCACTCTGTGATCATGTACAACAATACCATGATCAGCTTTAACATGCTAGAATTAATGGCGTCAAGAGTTAATTTCTCGCCTGAAGGTGGCTCTTTGTCTATCACGCTTTTACCCCTGATGAGCTAATCTTATTGTCTCCAGTGATAAAATTGTCCAATGAGAGAGTCTTGAAATCGAAACAAACTGCAAAGATAGTACTTTTGCACATGAAAATTTTGCTGGTTTTCTACAACTGAAGAATCATTAAACAGTCCACATTAATTACTATATTCTGGAAAGTTATTACGGTTGATATGTTTGCATGTGCACCGGCACCACTTAACAGATTCTGTTGTGGGTTTGAATTGACCCGCAAGGAGGAAGTATTCATTGGTGTCTTAGGCTCATTGGATTGATGGCAGATGGCACTAAGCGACAACTAACATGGGAAAGTATCTCGTTAAGATTTGTTATCCGGTTCCCATGTTGCACATAGCATATTCATGTGTAGACATAAATAGCTCATTGCGAAATATGCATTGGCGGGCTTTTCCACTTGTTGAGTACTTCTTTTATTTTAGTTCATTTTGCCTCTCACTGGCTCACGGCCTTGTATTAACGGACGTAAACTCGACGAAATCGTGAGTTACCAAACTGTTTACAAACTACAGGAGGGAGTCGTTCCACACAGAGGATTGACCTGGGTCCCAACTCAAAGCTAACTTGGTAATCTCGTGCTGCGCAGACGAGTTACACGAACACGGACTATTTAAAATCTTATTACAAATAAAATGATCAGCTAAGAGCTCTCAGGATATTGTTAAACAGGCACCCACTGGTGCCAGGTCTCTGGTTTGCGAAATGATAGCGTCAGAGCATCTCCAGCAATAGCCCTTATTTAAGGTCCCTATTTTTCTAAATAGGGGCTCTTCTAACTTTTTGGGGCTTCAAAATTAACCAATAACTCCAGCAATAGCTCCAATTCCTCGGCCCCTACTTTTCATATGACAAGTAGGACCCGTTCGTCAGTGGCTCTTGTTTATTTTCATGTTTCTCTCTTTTATGTTTAACATCTTCTCACCCCTTGTTCTCCAGCGGCTAGTCCCCACCATGCTCAAGCTCAGGTGGTGTGTGTGCTCGAGCTCAGGTAGCATCAGGCGGTTGTGATGCTCAAGCTCGAGGCGGCGCTACTAGATTTGGACGCACGAGGCTGGAATCAATGTCCTCGTATACGTGTAATTGGAGCTCCGGCAGCGTTGATTCGTTAAATCGGAGCTCAATCCTGGTAATCTTGTTCTTCTCTCCCTCCCACTATCTTCTCTCTCACTGGCGCTCCTTTTCTCCCTCCCATGCCTGCACATACGAGAGAGATTGAGGATCAATAATTGCATCTGTATACCTTTCTTCCATTGCTTTCTATTGCTTGCTCGATGGGAATTGGACCTTTGATTCGTTTGCTACCGAGGAGATGAACCGGTGGCGTGGTGCTCACCCTGCCGGCGGCAAGCTTGCGGCTGCAGGTTGCACTTGCTGCCCCTGGTGCCACGTGTCTGCACAAGCGCGGCCGGCATGCAGCGTGCCATGCCTTGCACCGGTGACCTGCTGCCTCGCGAGCCCCAACACTACCACTCCGTTGCCCCAGCAAGAATGAGGGCAAGAATGAGGCGTTGCCATTAGGGTTGTGCCAGCAAGAATGAGGGCAAGAATGAGGCGTAGCCATCAGGGACGTAGATGGGCGGCCGGTGGGGAGGGAGGACGGCGTCGGCTTGGGAGGGCGGTCAGAGACGTGATGGCTGGCGGAAAAGACGGGTGTGGCGTCGGTTCCCGTTCTGCTCGGTGGTGATGGCGCGGAGTACGAGCATGGTGGCCGGGAGGAAGGACGCCGCCTGCTCGATTCCTCGTCGTGGATGGACTGGCGGCGGCTCCCTCTCGTAGATCCAGACGCGGAGAGGCCAGATCCGGCGGGGACGCACTATGCTCGGGTGCTTAGAGGCGGCGGCGCGAGGAGCTCAAGCGGAGGCGACCGGCGTAGGAGAAGGGAGGCAAGCGAGTGCACACAGAGGAAAACAGAAAACAACCGAGTAGGGGCCTCCCCAGCCACCCGCGGGAGAAGGGGCCGGGAGGGTGAATTCAGGTGCCTCCCTACTCTAGGGATCCGAGTAGGGACCCTCTAGGGATCCGAGTAGGGACCCTGCTGGAGTTGGTTTTTTAGCTCTCAGTTTCTACTTTAAAAATAGGGAGCTAAGTAGGGACCTGGCTGGAGTTGCTCTCGAGGTGGCTGCAGCTGCAGTCCATCTCCAGCTCAATCCTGGAGATACCAATTCTCTCCGCCGATTCTAGCGCGAACAAGCAAGCCACAGTCTCTGCCGATTGCGCCTCCAAGGTTGGGCTAATGTTCGCTGCACCAGCCAGCACTGCCTCACCAAGATGATTCCGGATAATGAAAGCCACAGGCCCCGGCCTTGTCCTCTTTTCTGAAACTGCCATCGAAGTTGATTTTCAGATTAGTCAGCATCAAGTGGTGCCCAGGCTCGTCGCAGCTAAGGTGATCAAGCTGGAGGGCACATTTGTCTCTTGGCTATGACGTGGAGATACTGAGCTAGTCGATTTCTTTTGCGAAGATAAGGGTCCTCTCATATACTTTCTTAAGGTGTATAAAGTACCGAGAAACTTTCAAATATGATATCAAATTTGTGTGCACTTTTAACCTTTAAATGGTGCAGTTACAAATTTAATGTTAAATTTGGAAAACCTGCAAAAAGTTAGGAAATTGTCGCATTTTGAAGGCCCTAAAACAAACTACTTTATGAGAGCATTACTGTCAAATGCAACTGAGGTTAATTTAGTGCTAATCTCTTGAAACAAAGTTTTAAGTTTCTGTCTGTTTCCGTGGCAGGTTCTTTTATGCGCCAAGTGCCTGCATCTACCCTGAATTTAAGTAGTTGGAAACTGTAGTTAGCTTAAAGGAGTCAGATGCTTGACCCGCTGAGGTTTCTAAACTTTAACATTTCTTTATGCTTGTGTTAATTGTCTCTTACTTGAGCTGCGACTTGTGATGGCGAAATGGTTTTAACTGAAGTGATGCCTAATTTTTAGCCTCAAGATGCCTATGGCTTGGAAAAACTTGCTACTGAGAAACTGCGCAAGCACTATACACAGGATTTTGGCATTGAGTTCCGGGTTGGTCACTTTCACAACATATATATGGTCGTAAGGAAAATGACCCCACTAAGCCATATTGTGATTTTGGTGATTGAGTGATAACATAATCAATGGGACTAACAAGTTTGTGAGATCACATTTATAGAATTTCTAGGTCCCATAGATGGAGTCCAAATCACTGTCAATACACAATGGGCGCAACGATGATTTGGACAAGTGGCAGAAACAGTCAACAGCCAGGAACCATATTACAAAAGTTAGCTACACTTTACAAGTGGCAGAAACAGTCAACGGTTCGGTTGAACTTACGGCGTCAAATATTAACCAATCGGTGCAATAGGAAATGCAACGATGGTCAAGGGCTGAAGCTTTCAGTCGGACCGGTTGAACCGATGCTAGGTGAAAAGAGGCATCGGTGCATTGTACGTTGCATCAGAGAGTTTGACGACTCAAGGCCGAGAAGATCCCTCGGGACCAGTTAAACCGATGCAGCGTTGGTACAAGGCGTCGGTGCATTAGTGTTATGATTGCACAAATAAGACAGAAGCGTCCAGAGGCGTCCGGGGAGCAGAGTCATCAGGACCGGTTGAATCGACGCCCTGTCGATGCATGCGTCGGTGCAATGATGCAAGCTAGTTTCAAGTATCAGATATCCAACGGCTAGTTCGAAGATGTGTGCGACCGGTTAAACTGACGCATGTGGTCGGTTGAACCAACGCTATGCGCAGAAAAGGCAAAACGGCTAGTAACGGCTACTTCGAGTTGGTGGCTGTTGGCGCTAAAAATCGGCCAGGAATCGGCCGATGACCTTCAGCGTCGGACACACGACCCGGGAGAATCTGCTTAGCTCCTGTTCGGGTTATTGCCCTGGTGCGGTTCGCGCGACGTGCCAGTCAATCTGACCTTTTGATTGACAAGGAAATAAACGTATTAAATTCCAGGTGCTCCATTCGGCTGAGGTTCCGATCTGTCCCAAAAAGCGTATCGGCGAGTCGGCCGATTTGCTATGAAGATGACCGGCTATGGATCAGCCGATAATCACATAATAACTGCAAAGAAAACTGCTGGAGCAACTTAAATAATTATTACAGATGCAACACTTGAAATAGATCTAATCGGCTGTATAATAATGAACGAGGGAAAGCGATGATAAAGCCGATAGTTTCAATCTCAAGCTGGATAACTGGTAATACTACTAGAGCAACAAGTAAAAACCTATAATTCTAGCAAATATCGATAACTGGTGAATAAATCCAAATGAAACCACGGCGATGCGCCCGAAGTTAAAGCTCAGATGTTATTCGATAAGCGGAACCTACCAATTGGCCGGAGATCGAGTCAATGCAGCCCTGCCAATCCGTACAAACTCGTGAAAGAAAAAGAAGTAATGGCGAAGTCGCCGACTTGAAAGTAATGTGCGATGAAAAAGTAGATTGTTTTATTGATTGATTGATGTATTGATGTCCTCTACAAAACCCTGACGACTCCTATTTATACCCTAGGACTAGGACTCCTGATCGATTGCGATCTGTTACAAACTTGATTTAAATAGAAAACTACTATATCTATAATATTTTCTTAAAGGAAACGGGCTCTCGCAGAATCTTCTGCCGCCATCTCCTAGTCCAATCCGGACTCTTTCCATTGCTTCACGACCGAGTCGGCATCGTTATTTCGACCAACATCAGGCTACTTTTGACTGGGATCCTCTGTTGGGATTCCAATGGCTTCATCTCCCTAACTGCTGGCGCAGACTGCATCACCCATCGGCCGATCCCCAACTGTAGCCCCAATCGGCCGATTCCCAACTGTAGCCTTCAAATCTGCTGCATCGACCGGTCTCTTCTCTTCCTGACGCCAATTCAACACGTGTCAAAATCTGGCGTCAACACATGCCCCCCAGTTTCGGAGTAAAACATAATTTTTACTTCGAAACTCTTTTCTTTAGTCTTTCCTCCGAAACAAGCGCAGTAAAAATCTCCTTCCGTTTTGCGGTCTTCTACATGATGATTGCAATCTTCTCGAACCGGGCACTTGAGACAATTGTTCCCCCGGAATTTGTGTAGACGGCGCGAAAAAAATCCCGCCTTTACCCTTTCTCTCTCGGATTGTCCTTAAGTACCGGCGTTCTCCGCCACCCCTTCTCCACAAGCCTTGTAATCTCCTCCCAGCGAATCACTGTTCATCTTCTCCCTGCGCCCTCTCGGTCTCCAACCGCATCCTCTGGCGATTTCTCTCGTGCCTGCAACCTGCTTCATCCCTCCAATGGCGGCGCCATCAACAACTTCACCAACCGCGGAGGTTCCGCCAGCAACTTCCTCGGCGACGGCGGTCCTATCGGCGGTTCCATTGGTGACTCCATTGGCGACGAAGAGTTTCGTTCCAGAGGTAATCATCTGAAACTTTCCTCTTTTACTTTTTACTGCTCAGGTACTTTTCAGATCCATTCTCAATTTTCTCCCTTTTCCCTCTTTTTTTTAGGCATTTAGGCACTAGATCACTATTCCCCTTTCCGAAACCCCTGGTCTCATCTGCTTAGGTCCCATGGGGAATCCAGACCCAACTGATTTGATCAACTTAGAAACCCATAGAATTCCTTTCAAGCAATCACCCATGGATTTGGGTCAGTGGGCAGGTGCTTTTAGATCTTGGCCGAATGAAACCCCTGGCTGGAAAGAATGGTACCACAGATTAGCCAAGTCCAAGAGAGTCCAGTGGGATGAGTTAAAAATCGGCCAGTGCATCAATCTTTCTCTGTCCTAAATGGAGAAAAATGAACCCTTAGTAATAGCGGCCTCTTATTTCTGGTCTGACACGCTCAACGTGTTTCTCTTTGGGCACGGACCTATGACTCCAACCCTGGCCGATGTCCTGATGCTGACCGGCCTTGATATCTCCTCCCCTGATACACCCTTTGATTATCTGATCAAACCAACCAATCGGCTGGAGACAAAAGGAATCGGCGGGTGGAAGGGGTATATCAGCAAAAATATGAGGACCGGGACGATTTCAGAGAGAGAACATACAGCGTTCTTAATGATGTGGCTAGAGAAGCACTTCTTCTATGGCAGAGTAGTTGGTCCTTCATCCAATACACAAGCTCTGGCAGAAGCTCTGTCACTAGGATCGGCCATCCCCCTTGGGAAGCATCTGTTAGGATCGGCCTACCATATGATGCACCAAATCGGAGTCAAATTATCAAAAGGGGTGCCGATTGGTAATCCTGGTGGTCCTTGGTGGTTCATCACCCTCTGGCTGAACCTATACATGAGCAAGGTCTCCCAGCAGCAAATAGAGACCAAAACATTTCCCAATATCGAGTCAGAGGAAAACCCCACCATACGACGACGGTGTACTTCTTTTGGAGAAGCAGCATCGGCCTTCCCTGGTTGTTAGTTTACTGCCACCCGAACGGCCGAATACTTCAGATGTTTCTACAATGGCTTCAGTGAAGAGACTATCAGCTGGTATCCATATCAGACAACAGGGCTGATTTTCGAGCTTCCCGTCTGTTATGATTCATCATCCAATACTTTTGACGATGATCTCATGGATATCCTGATCAAGCTAGGGATTTTACCGGCCAACTTCTTTTCTGGAAAAGATTGCCCCACCTATGAATTTTACAATCCATCAGTCGCAGCACGTCAATTCGGCTTTGGCCAGCTGCCGATTCAAGTCTACTTTGCCGGCCGTGCAAAATTTCGAGATGAACTGACCAAGAGCCTCGACTACAGTCGGCTGTGCAATCTAGTGCCAGACTCTAGTACCATCGACCTAAACAACTGGATAGTGGCCCCCTTGCCGTCCAACAATTCAAACTGTGGTGGGCAGAATGGAAGCAGTACCTCTTCTGTTCATCTCCCTCAACATATTCTACCAGTTTGGACCCAGACAACAGCGATTCAAGCGCAGCGGTATTACCTTTCTCCCAGCCGATTTCAACATTGTCCCTTTTCATGCTACAATCTCGCCGCTAACTTGTATTTCTCTTTTCAGTCTGAAAGTCAAATTCCCCCAACGCGGAGCCGAAGTGGTAGGCCGATAGAGAGCAATCACCCATACACACCATTTCCACTTATCGGCCATCATGCTCCGACCATCAAAGACATCACCAGCGGCCGATGGAAGCAATCACTGAAAAGGCCCACTTTGAAGAAGACGAGCCGCCAAGTCCGTGCCCGCATAGAACCAACTGATCAATCGGCGGTGGCATCGGCTGAAACTCCAACTGCGCCAGCTTTGCCGATTGCCGAGGAGGTCAATCCCCAGACTGCCACAGAAGTTGGAGCGGCCGCTGCATCACTCCTGGTAGAAGCTGTTCAGGTAACCTCACATACTTCACATACCTTTAAGTATTCTATCAATATTAACCTCTTCCTTCTGCCAGGCTTCACAAATCGCTCCAGCGCAATCTCCGCAGCAATCGGCTACGTCCCAAGCAGAAGCCGAAACGCCAGCGATTCTCCTCACCGAGGTAGAGAGTCTCCTAACTCAATCTCTTGATATTCAACAAAAACTAACCGATTTTGATGCAGACCAATCTGGGTGCGTCGATTGTACCCCCCCAGCAAACATCGGCCGGAAGACTCACAGAGGTATGGCAAGTATCTCATATCATCAGACTTAATTAGTCGCAGTATACTCATAAATCTGTTTCCCATACCTTTTCAGGAAGCTGTCCCGAGCGGGGCACTGATAGTCGTCGAGTCTTCCTCTTCTGATGAGCCGATCGCACCAGTTCCTGAGACGAGGGTGGCACTCCCGCCGGCGCAAGCAATAGAAATCCGCTTCAAAGAGGTAAGAAACTTATCACCCAAATTGGCCGATTCCCCTTTACTGTCTGCTAATCCTTATCTTTATTCTTTCGCAGGAACAAGACACTCCCAATAATAGTCTTTTCTCTTTCACGGTTCCCCTTTCTGACGATGAAGAGGTCGCTTCACACCAAGTTACCTCGAGCTCAATTCCTGATGACGTCCGTGCCAAGCTCGAGAGTATGCGGACCCTCCTCCAAGACGATATCGGCCGATTAGTGGGAGATGCCTCATCGATTCGGCGACTTCTTAATGACATCAGAGGCCGAATCCCAGAGGAAGCGACAGAAACTTTTGATCCTGCTGCATACATAGAGTCGATGCAGACTTCAGTGTTCAGGGCCCTGCGCCATATGGCCGATCGCGCCAAGCTAGCGCAAGTCCGCGAAGAAGAGGACTCTTACAAACAACAAGCCCAAGAAGTGCATCAGCGGATCAACTTCCTTGAGAACTCCCGTCCAGATATCGTCGGCACCATAGACCACCTCAAACGGAGGAGGGCAGGGCTAGCCAAAGAGATGGAGCAGGTAACCAAGGACATAGCTGCTGAAGAAAAGAGACTTCAAGACCTTCCGTCTGTCATCGCCGAGCTGAAGCAAGAAAGACATAACATGGCCCGTGAAGCAGTAAAACTTCATCGTCATATGCCAGAAATTCCTGGATCGGCCGATGATGACCAAAGAGTATTAGACTCGGCCGATCAGATTAGGCAACGAGCGATTGCGACCATTGATGCCCTCCTTGGGTGAATTGTAAAGAATCCTGTAAACATTTAACGCCCTCTTAATGTTGACGTGCCGATTCAAACTTGGACCGTCTCCTTTGGCAGCTTTTCATTTATGAACGCTTTTACTCTGATGGGACGTATCCTACTATCTCTTTACCCCCTTCCTTCTATAAGTACGAGATCCCACATCGTTTCCAGAAGCGTCTGTATTACCCATCTTCTTCCCCTCCAATAATTCGATCTTTATCCTCCCAGGCTGGACATCAAGATGTCTTCTTCATCTTCCTCCTTCTCTGTCAACCAGGTACGAACCCTCTTCTATTTCCTCCCTTGACATCTCAATCGCTCTGACACTGAGTAGTTGTTTGTCCCTTCTTAGCCAAAATGCCTTAGTCCCAGTCTGGAACGAGCGATTGAAGTTATGCATTCAGATGAACCACTGTCGCAGGCAGACATAGATCTGATAAAAGCTCACTTTTTGAAGAACTCAGAGGTCATGTTCCTGCCGACATCCAGAAAATCTGGGACCATATAGACGCTAACTGCTCCAAGCGACTGCCAACTGAAAGGAGCCATGCACTCCCTCGCTCAGTTGCCCTTGAAGACGCCGCGGCAGGAACATCCCAACCACCTCTTGACAGGAGCCATCCACTCCCTCATCAAGTCGAGGCTGAAACCGCCATGGAGGATCTGGAGGAGAAGAGCATCCGCCTTCTGATAAAATTAGGCCGGATTGCGAGAGATTTCAAGAAAAAGCGTGATCAATAGATATATTGGTACATTTTATTCTAAGGGCGACTTGTACCATGTCGGCCATGTACTCTGTTGTTTTGATGCATCTTACTGCAAGTTATGCACCTACCCATATACTTGGATAGTACCTCTTCAGATATCTTCCGTTTAAGGCTCTTGTGAATTCTTCCCCTTCGATAGTTTCTAGTACATATGCATTTCCCGGAGCACATTGGCCGATTCTATACGGCCCTTCCCAAATGGGCGACCATTCACCGAATTTGGGATCCTTAGACCTTATCGGCAGCACCAACTTCCATACCAGATCTCCTTGGGAGAATTGTTTAACCTTGACCTTCTTTTCATACCACCTGGCCACCCTTTTCTTGTTTTCTTTGATGCTAATCAGGGCCCTCAATCGCTAACCTGCTGAATCATCGAGCTCATCCTTCATGAGGAAGGAATAATCATCGGCCGTCAACTGATCTTGAAGTGATATACGCCTTGACCCCATCCTTAATTCCCAAGGCAAGACTGCCTCGTGACCATATACCAACTGATAAGGAGATATCTTAGTGGCCCCGTGGCAAGCCATCCTATAAGCCAACTGATTCAGCCAAAGACATGTGCCACTTCTTGGGTTGTTTCTCTACCTTCCTCTTGATCAACTTGATTATCCCCTTATTGGACGATTCGGCCTGACCGTTGGCTTGAGCATAGTACGGAGAAGAATTCAGCAATTTAATCCCCATATCGGCGGCGAATTCTCCGAATTCCCCTGAGGTGAACATCGTTCCTTGATCAGTTGTGATAGTCTGAGGAATACCGAACCGATAAACAATGTGGTTCTTAACGAAATCGATCATATCGGCCGATGTCACGGTCCTTAATGGAACTGCCTCCACCCATTTAGTAAAATAATCAGTGGCTACCAATATAAACTTATGTCCTTTGCTTGATGGAGGGTGAATCTGCCCGATGAGATCTATTCCCCAACCTCTGAACGGCCACGGCTGGATTACCGGATTCATAGCCGAAGCTGGCGTGTTGTTGATGCCAGATTTTGACACGTGTTGAATCAGCGTCAGGAGGAGAGGTTGGCCGATGCGGCAGATCTAAAGGCTACAGTAAAGAATCGACCGATTGAGGTTACAATTGGGAATCGGCCGATTGGTGATGCAACCTGTGCCAACAGATCGGGACCACAACAGAGGATCCCGGTCAAAAGTGGCCTAATGTTGGTCAACGGAATAATGCTGATTCGGTCAAGAAGCAAAGGAAAAGAGTCCTGATTGGATTAGGAGACAGCGGCGGAAGATTCTGCGGGAGTCCGTTTCCTTTATAAGAATATTATAGATATAGCAGTTTTTCTGTTTAAAATAAGATTGTAACAAGTCGGAATCGACTAGGATTCCTGGTTTTAGGGTATAAATAGGAGTCGTCAGGGCTTTGGAGAAATCAACAATCAATCAACAAAACACATCTAATTTTTTCATAGTACTTTACTTTCAAGTCGGCGACTTCGCCATTACTTTTTCTTCCTTCACGAGTTTATCGGTCCAGCAGTTTTCTTTGCAATTATTACGCGATTATCGGCTGATCCATAGCCGGTCATCTTCGTAGCAAATCGGCCGATTCGCCAACGCGCTCTTCGGGACAGATCGGAACCCCAGCCGATCGGGACGCCCGGAATTTAATACTTTTATTTCCTTGTCAATCAACAGGTCAGATTGACTGGCACGCCGCACGAACCGCACCACGACAATAACCGAACAGGAGCTAAGCAGATTCTCCCGGGTCGTGTGTCCGACGCTGAAGACCATCGGCCGATTCCTGGCCGATTTTTAGCGCCAACACACTTTTGGCACGCCCAGTGGGACCAACACACTTCAAGATCCAACATGTCAAAGAACGCAGAAGTTTCCGAGAACAATATCATTGAGGTCACAGAAGCGGATCTCAAGGACGACCAGAAAGAAGAATTTTCTAAACATCTGGAAGATTACAAGAGGATGTATCTGCAATCGTTCAGTCGTACCAGAAGCGGGGAAGCAGTCAAGAAAGCTCCTCTTTCAGTTCCCCGCCACATCACCATTGTTGAGGATTTGGGCAAGATGTCCGATATGATCCAACAGTCTGTCTGGTCAGCGGTGATGACCAACACGGTGTATAACGCCGTCATCAGCTCTCTGGTCAGCGGAGCAGCCCAAGGATATCAGGGGCCAGCGTATGCCCCGTCGGTTGCACCTCCAGCCAGAAGCTCACCAGGCACGTCCCACTCGGCTCCTCAGCCGATGTCGACGCAACGCAAAGGATACAACACTCCATTGCCTCCAGTGTCTCCAAGGTATAACGGTGCACCATGTTTCCCATCGCAAGCACCGCTTCAGCCAGTCCAGATTGCCTCTGTGCAATCGCTGCCCACAAACTCAGTGCCTTGGGGGGTATCGGCAACGGCTGCTTTTCTCGATCAATCAACCGGACAAGGGAACTATCCAATCCAGGTGCCGTTCCAATCGGCCGTCCAGTCGACGATCCCCCAGTATCAACCAGTCCCGTCAGGAATCGGCTTGGGGGCAGGCGCTGTAGAAGCACTCCGAAGCACGGCGCCGATGACGATGTACGACGGGGCAGCGGATTCGCTTCGCCATCAGCTGTCAACCGCTCAGACGGCCATGACACAACAAAATTCGCCGCATGCTTCGATCCATCACCCGGCCGTCCCACCGCCAATCCTCCAACATATGCCGGCACCTCGAACAGCTGTTCATCAGCAGCAGGTGGATTGGACGGCAAGAATAGCGGAGGTAATTCAGGACCAATTCGGGTTGAAGCCGAAAGTGCAGACTTATACATACAAGATGCCATACCCATCGGCCTACGACCTGCTGCCGTTTCCCCACCGGTACAAAGTTCCTAATTTTACCAAGTTTTCGGGGTTGGACGACACATCTACCGTGGAGCACATTAACAGATTCATCATCCAGTGCGGGGAAGCCGCCACGCAAGATGCTCTGAGGGTGCGTCTGTTTTCATCGTCTCTGTTTGGATCGGCCTTCCAGTGGTTCACCACGTTACCACCTAATTCCATTGTTACTTGGGCCGATCTAGAAAAGCAGTTCCATAAGTACTTCTACGCAGGGGTACATGAGATGAAGCTCTCCGATTTGACCAGCCTCAGGCAGAGGAGCGATGAACCAGTAACTGGATATATACAGAGGTTCAGAGAAGTCAGGAACAAATGCTATAGTCTGGCTCTGACTGATGCCCATTTGGCCGATATTGCTTTCCAAGGCCTCTTACCACATATCAAGGAAAGGTATGCCTCACAAGAGTTCGAAAGCTTAAGCGAGATCATTCACCGATTGGCAGATCAGGAAGTCCGTCCGTTTGAGCAGCGGAGGAATTTCTAGAAAAAGGTGGCATATCTGGAAGGATCTGAATATGAGGAGGAAGAAATCGGCCTAGCAGAGTGGGTAAAAGGCAAAAAGCCAATATCGTGCCCTTTCGGCTTTGACACATCAAAAGCCGATAAGATTTTTGACTTATTACTCCAGGAAGGGCAGATCAAGCTATCTCAATACCATAGCATCCCTTCGGCCGATCAGCTAAAAAAGATGAAGTACTGCAAGTGGCACAACGCCACATCTCATGACACGAATGAATGCAAGATCTTTCGTTAGCAGATACAATCGGCCATCGAGCAGGGAAGGCTCATGTTTGAAACCCCGGCCAAACCGGCAAAGCCGATGAAGATAGATCAGCATCCTTTCCCGGCCAACATGGTTGACACGGGGAGAAACTCACTTCAAACCAAGGTGCTGATGTCGGAATCAGCAAGAAGAAGCGGCGCCGTAGATCCCAGGAAGAAAGTCACGGCGGATGAAGCCAAAGGGAAAAGGCGGGCTGAAGACAAGGGTGAAGGATCAGAACGATCGCGCAGACCCGTCACCTCCCAATTCTTGCTCAGCAAATATCGGCGGCAGCAGGAACGGTCAAGATACCACGACGAGATGATACGCCGGCATGAGGATCACTGGCAATTTCCGTTCTTCATCCATTGCTGGGAAAATGATCTCCGATTGCCATCAGCCGATAACTGTCCTGAGTGCAATGGATCAAGCCGCAACGATCGCCCGTTCAAAAGATCGCGCTCCAGAGACATGGAATCAGAGTCGATCAGCAGAAATCGGCGCGAACGAGAAGGACGGTTCCTTTCAGTGCATGATCGGCTGGGGGGCAGAGTTGACCGATATCACCGGTCGAAAAGCAAGATTAACCAACAGGATCGACTGGGGGCAGAATTAGCGTACACGATCGGCTGGAAGAGATGGCCGATGACAGGGTGTCAGATGAAAACCCCCTAGGAAGGGAACCAGATTGGGAGCGCGCCAAATCATCGGCCAAGCCAGTAAACCCCAGGTGGTGCCCTGATGGACTATCCAAATCCTAGAAACGGAGGATCCAACGCCTGCGCCAATGGGAGCAACAAGAAGAAGAGCAGAGGCAGGTGCTGGAAAAGAGAAACGTCAAGTCTCGGGTCTGGCGCCCCAAGAAAAACAACAGCAAGGAAGCGGACAGTCAAGAATCGGCAGCTGATGTCAACATGGTGTTCATATTGCCGATGGAGTTCATGGCACCTGCCGATTGAGACAAGGCGACAAGGATGGAAGAGCAGATGGTGCAGTTGGTATTAGAGCCGATGACGGCCACCTTTGAGAAACCAGAAGATGAAAAATGGCAACATCTCAAGGGATTATTTCTCAAAGGGTACGTTAACGGATGACCCGTTACCAGGCTACTAGTGGATGGAGGCGCTGCAGTCAACATCATGCCATATGGCATGTTCCGAAAGTTAGGCAAAAGTGATGAAGATCTAACCAAGATGGACATGATGCTCAAGGATTTTGAAGGTAACGTGTCTCCCGCCCGTGGAGCGCTCTGCATCGACCTCACCATCGGCAGTAAGACCCTTCCTACTACCTTTTTTATTATTAATGGTAAGGGGTCCTACAACATGTTGCTCGGTCGCGACTGGATACATGCGAACTGCTGTGTCCCATCTACAATGCACCAATGCCTCGTGCAGTGGATCGGCGACAATACAGAGATAGTCACCGCCGATTCCGCCTACAGCGTCGCAGCGGCCGACACGCAACAATGGAGTTGTGAACACGTCAGGTGTATATCTGGCAGGACTTGGGACACTGATTTTCTGAAGGTGTCCGATTTCGGTCTACAGCCGATCCAAGCAGTCGGCTCTGAAAATTCTGAATAGATGGATCAGTTCATCCGAGAAGACGGAAAGCTTGGGCATGGGTTTACGTCGTCCGATTCATTAGAGATGGTGGATTTGGGGGATGGTAGCAAGCCAAGGCCGACGTATGTTAGTGCTAGCTTGGATCTTGGATATAAGTGTAAATAGATAAGTCTATTAAAAGAATTCAAGGATTGCTTTGCTTGGGAATACCATGAGATGCCTGGTCTAGACCGGTCCATTGTTGAACACCGGTTACCTATAAAATTAGGATATCGGCCATATCAGCAACCTGCGCGACAGTGCAATCCTAAAATTCTACCTGATATAAAGGCCAAGATCAAAAGATTGATTGAAGTAGGATTTATTCGGTAGTGCCACTACGCCGAATGGATTTCTAATATTGTACCCGTGTATAAAAAGAACGGAAAGTTGCACGTATGCATCGATTTCAGGAACCTAAATCAGGCCACACCAATGGATGGATATCCGATGCCAACGGCCGATGTCTTGATAGATGCTGCCGCAGGACACAAAGTCATCAGTTTCATGGATGGTAATGCTGGGTACAATCAAATATTAATGGACGAGGAAGATATCTCAAAAACGGCTTTCAGGTGTCCGGGTCACCTTGGTTTATTCGAGTGGGTTGTAATGACCTTTGGGTTAAAGAACGCCGGTGCTACATATCAGCGGGCCATGAACTATATCTTTCACAAGCTCATTGGTGCATCGGTGGAGATTTACATCAACGATGTGGTGGTCAAGTCAAAAGGTCATCAGGAACATCTAGCCGATTTACAAGAAGTACTGGAATGCACAAGGAAGCATGGGTTGAAAATGAACCCGAACAAGTGTGCATTCGGTGTATCGGCCGGGCAATTCTTAGGATTCATGGTCCATGAGCGCGGGATAGAGGTTAACCAGAAGTTGTAGCCCCACAGAATAAAACTGAGCTGCAATCCCTCATTGGCAAGGTTAATTTTATCAGAAGATTCATATCCAACCTGTCTGGGCGTATTCGAGCTTTCACTCCTTTGTTTAAATTAAAGCCCGATCAGGAATTTGTATGGGGAGAAGAACAACACAGAGCGTTAGAAGATATCAAGCAATACTTGATTTCACCTCCGGTGTTAGTCCCGCCACAGCCTGGTAAGCCGTTCAAATTATACTTATCGGCTGATGAACAGGCTATTGGATCGGCGTTGGTACAGGAGTTGGAAGGGAAAGAACGTGTGGTATATTATGTCAGCAGAAGACTCCTGGACGCCGAAACAAGATATTCCCCGGTGGAGTGGCTGTGCTTGTGTTTATACTTCTCGTGTACCAAGCTCAGGCACTATTTGTTATCTACAGAGTGCATAGTTGTATGCAAAGATGATGTGGTGAAATATATGCTATCATTGCCGATTTTGAAAGGACGGATTGGAAAATGGATCCTGGCTCTGTCAGAGTTTGATTTAAGGTACGAATCGGCCAAAGCTGTCAAGGGTCAAGTCATGGCTGATTTCGTAGCCCAACATTGTGGACCGGAAATTGCCATCGTCGAACCGGTTCCATGGACTTTGTATTTTGATGGTTCTTCGTGTGGGGCCGGATCAGGAATCGCCCTCATTCTTGTATCGCCTCGGGGGGCAAGTTATGATTTCTCTCTGCCGATAGAAGCATCCGCAACCAATAACCAGGCGGAATATCGAGCCGTTCTAAAAGGTATCCAATTATTAAGGGAGGTCAGAGCTGATGCAGTCGAGATTTTTGGAGATTCCATGCTCATCGTAGATCAATTAACGGGGAAACCTGAATGCAAAGATGATATCTTGAGAATTTATTATGAAGATTGTCTCCAGTTGTTAAAGAAATTCAAGTCTGCAATAATTGAGCATATCCCCAGAAATTATAATGAAGAGGCCAATAGACTGCACAACACGCGTCCGGATATCGGCCGATTCAGGGAGCTTTGATTTTGGAGCTCGTGGCCGATGACTGGCGAAAGGAGATCGCCGATTACTTGAGGGATCCGTCCCAGAAGGTGGATCGGCGAGTGCGTTTCCAGGCCACAAAATATGTGTTACTTGAAGATGATTTATTTTACCGGACGATTGATGGGATTCTTCTCAAGTGCCTGGGAACAGAAGAAGCAAAGGTCCTGATGGGGGAAATCCATGAAGGCGTATGTGGAGCCCATCAATCGGCTCACAAGATGAAATGGATGATCAGAAATAATGAGTATTATTGGCCAACGATTCTTGAGGATTGTTTCAAATATTATAAAGGTTGCTAAGACTGTCAGAAGTTTCGCAATGTGCAACGCGCGCCAGCTTCGGCTATGAATCCAATAATCAAGCCGTGGCCATTCAGAGGTTGGGGAATAGATCTCATCGGACAGATTCACCCTCCATCGAGCAAAGGGCATAAGTTTATATCTGTAGCCACCGATTATTTTACTAAGTGGGTGGAGGCAGTTCCTTTAAGGAACGTGACATCGGCCGATATGATCAAGTTCGTTAAGAACCATATTGTTTATCGATTCGGTATTCCTCAGACTATCACAACTGATCAAGGAACGATGTTCACCTCTGGAGAATTTGGAGAATTCGCCGCCGATATGGGGATTAAATTATTAAATTCTTCTCCATACTATGCTCAAGCCAATGGCCAGGCCGAATCGTCCAATAAGGGGATAATCAAGTTGATCAAAAGGAAGATAGAGGAACAACCCAAAAAGTGGCACATGTCTCTGGCTGAATCTCTTTGGGCTTATAGGATGGCTTGCCACGGAGCTACTAAGATATCTCCTTATCAGCTGGTGTATGGTCACGAGGCAGTCTTGCCTTGGGAATAGATGGGGTCAAGGCGTATATCGCTTCAAGATCAGTTGACGGCCGATAACTATTCCTTCCTCATGAAGGATGAGCTCGATGACTCGGCGGGTCAGCGGTTGAGAGCCCTGATTAGCATAGAAGAAAACAAGAAAAGGGTGGCCAGATGGTATGACAAAAAGGTCAAAGTTAAACAATTCTCCCTAAGAGATTTGGTATGGAAGTTGGTGCTGCCGATAGGGTCTAAGGATCCCAAATTCGGTAAATGGTCGCCCACTTGGGAAGGGCCGTACAGAATCGGCCGGTGTGCTCCGGGAAATGCATATATTCTAGAAACTATTGAAGGGGAAGAATTCCCGAGAGCTTTAAATGGAAGATATCTGAAGAGGTACTATCCAAGCATTTGGGTAGATGCATAGCTTGCAGTAAGATACATCAAGATAACATGGCCGACTCCTATCGGCTTTTGTCTACATAGCCGATGCAGGAATGACATCGCCTTGAGGAGGAAAATTGTGGCAGAACCACCTAAATTAATCCGGCTCAAGTGTACTAACCATCACCATTAAGGCAATCTCAGTTAACCTTACACTTCAAACGGAGTAATCCACTGGTCTGTCGGGTATAACCTCCCGATACAACCACGGTAGGGCGGATCGAATGCCGTACATACAAATGCTCATGCGACGATGAGCCTAGAGAATACCACATTCCAGCAAGTATTACAACATTAACATAAGTAAATATTACAGACCAAGTTTTGAGTTTAGAAACCAAGTACTTCAATGATCATACTAAGAAGTTCTTCAGAGTTTAAGTTGCAGCGGAAAAATAAAACAACGAAAGCTACTTCGACGATAAGGATGTCTCGATGAAGCCCGTACGAGACATCACTCGGCTTTATCTCCATTGGACGGGGGCGTATCCCATTCCACCGACCAACCAGGGGGAAGAGTGCAGGGCCAAGTCAAGCTATCAATCATATCTTCGAAAGTCTCACCTGAAAACGAGCCACAACCAAGGCTGAGTATACTAATACTCAGCAAGGCTTACCCGACTAATGGGGTATACTTAGCCGACTCCTAGACATGCGAGGCTTTTGGCTTGAGGGGTTTGTTTTGCCGAAAAGCATCTACGAGTGGGTCCTTACTTTCAACTTTTAGCTCAAGATTCTAGTTTCATTAACCATTCTAGATAAGCAGCTATCCAATAGCATTCATGGTGAAGCATTAATTTTCATCCCACCAGTTCATTCATCATCATTGTTCCTCTTCTTACTCTGTGGGTAAAAGTGGTTAAGCAGTCTCAATAGCCGTGAGAAACGGACGATTCGAATCGAATTTCTTAACCTTGCAAGGGAAACCTAAACACACGTCACGTGGTTACTCCCGGAGTCACACGTGCAACTTTTCCCTTCAATTCCCGCTTCACGGAACAGGCCCACCGCCCTCGACTACACCTCCCCACCGACCTCGGTACGTCGGGCTGTGGCGGCCGATGCACCCGCCATTAGCTAGATGTGAACGAATTCAAGACAGTGGGGAGTATGTTCCGGCCTCGGTTCAATCCGGTACTTAAGCTTACCGATTACCATATTCTCGGCATGTGGTTAGTACGTTCAAAGACTTAACCACCACTACCACACACTGCGGCCTTAGCATTTTTCACTAAACAGACGGGCCTCAATCATCAACATAAACATCGTACCATAGCCCGTCCGTCGTCCTTATGATTGCAGCGTGTAGTAAACAATCAACTCCTAAATTTCTCGCGGGTGACAGGAAATCACTCGACTTTTACCGAGTCCTATTAGCATAGCATTCTATCGAACCTGGCATCTAGTGTTCAGAGCATGGGTATCTAGTATCATGCAACTAAGTTTTCATCCAACTCCTATAAACTTAATGCACAAGTAAAGTAGAGTAATAAGTTGCATAAGTTTAGAAAATAGGGTTCATGCTCCGGGGCTTGCCTTCTTGCGAAAAGTTAGTCCGGGGCTCTTCCGAACTTGGGCTCGGGTCTTCAAGAGCTTCAGTTAGATTTACTTGAGCTTCACGCTGCTCACTCTCGGACGCGGGCACCAACTCGTACGTCCCGTCGGAGAGAGTCGTCGATCCTATATGAATGCATGAGCGTAAGTTGTGGTGATAGTTAACTGACATTATTCCCTTCACGATAAAGTTGCAGTTCATAAGACATAGGTTTTGCTGTGAAGTTATTTACTTTAACATTTCCTGGGCAATCGTTAATAGAGTTTATCTTAATCTATTTAACTTCATTAAAGAAGAAGGGGTTGTGTTATATTGAAAACTTAGTTTCTTTTTAAACACAAACATGAGTTGAACACAATTACTAATCTAGTTAGCTTCTGGTAATAAAATGTTTATTCAAAGTACATTATGCAGAGATAAGGTCACTGTAAAAATTTCAGACATTTTTGTGTAGCCTGTTAAATATGAAAAATGTAATACACAGCCACTGCTAGAATCTAGTTATTTTTATACAGAACAAACCATGCAAGTATTGATGCTAAACATTTTACAGGGTGTTGCTATAACCATATTTGTGGTACTGTAAATTGTTCAGATTTTATTGTACATGATTTAGAGCATAATAAATGGGACAAGCTACACTCATGTTATTAAAGATTAGTTTCTACAGGATGTTATACAGGGTTTCTATGTATGAAACTTTTTGTACAGCTTGAGCTACTCTAATGCGTTTCATAGAAAAAAGATGAACATTTTCTAAGCACTTTACTAATTATTTTGAATTAGTGAAGTTTTCCTACCACAAATTCATATGAACAGGTTACATATAGTAAAAATGTTTCTAAATTTTTCTATGGCCTCTAGGTATTACTACAACAACACAAAAAAGGTTTCGTGACATTAAACATCACAGAACAGCAGGAAAAATCAGTTCTAACACTTTATGGCATAAAACAAGGTTGGACAAAAGGTGTATCTAGAGATGGCTTTTGGTCCTGATCTTTTTACACATTCCTAAACATCAAGCAACTAACTCACTGCCCAAAATTTAGGGTCAGCAATGATCTACAACAGTGGGTACAAAAGAAGTCCATTAAATCTTCCATTTAATCTAGAGCAAAATATATTGAGAATATGAGAAACTTTATGTAACAAAAGTTGTAGAGTTTCTTCTAAGTATTCCAGAACAGTTGAGTTTGCATTTTTCTGAATTTTCTACGATTTTATACGAATTTTACAAGTTCACTGATTTGGTTAAAACTTTCTTTACAGAGGGGTCCCTGAAAACTAGCAGAAAACCCCCTAGGAAGATTTGGGCGTTTGCAATGTAGTTCCTGGTCGCAATTCACGGCGGGGGAACATCCTGTCCGGCCAAATTCCGGCGAGCTCGGTCGCCGGCGGCGAGGGCAAGGTGGGGGAGCACGGAGAGGGAACCAGGGCGCACCTATTGGTGGTCTTGGAGTGGCTCGGGGTGGCTGGTGGCGGGCTGGCCGCGGAGAGCAGGGGCGGCGGCGGTGGGGCGGCGCGGACGGCGGCGCTCCGGCGATGAGGGCGGCGGGGCTCGGGCTGGGAAGCTTCAGCGCATTGAGGAGGACCCGTTTCAGCGCTTGTCTCGGGCGGAGGTGGGCCGGAGCAAGGGGTTCCACGGCGGCGGCGTGGGGCGGAGCTCGGCTTTGCTCTGCTCTGTTCTGGCGGGGAAGAAGAAAGGAGAGGGGGGAGGGGCGCTGCGCCGGGCTTTATAGCCGGTGGAGCTCACGGGGGCGGGCTTGGCACGGCCGGGGCGCGGGGTGGAGGGGGCAGCGAGGCTGGGCGCCATTGGGGGCGGCCGGCGGTGACCAGAGTCGTGCGGCGTGCGGCACGCCATTGGGCGTCGGGCGGTGGCGTTCTACTGGCCGTGCGGGCTGCCGCGTGAGGAAGAAGGAGGACACGGCCGCGGATTGGGCGAGCTGGGCGGCGAGCAGAGGCACTGGGCGCTGCCGGCGGTGGGTAGAGGTGCGCTATTGGGCAGGCGGCGGCGGGCAGAGGTGCGCCATGCGCGTGGCGTGCGTGCGCTGGGAGCGCACCGGGGCGCGACGTCGCGTGCGGACGACGCGGCGTGCGGTTGGCGAGCTGGGGCGGCACGACGGGGCACTGGGTGGAGGGGGCGGCGGCCAGCGACTGGGCGGCGGTGCGGTGCTGCAGGGCGCCGGGTTGGGCAGGGGCATGCCGTGCGGGAGGGAGAAGAAAGGCGCGGCCGTGGTTGGGCGAGCGGGGGCGGTGCAGCAGGGCGCTGGGGGTTGGCTCGGCGCCTGGTGCCGTGGAGGCGTCGAGGGCCAGGTGGCCGGCGGCGGTCGGGCGAGGGAGCGGTGCAGCAGAGGAGGGGCAAGGGCCTAAATGCGAGAATTCGAAAATTTCCAGGGGGCTGGTTGCAAATAGGACGTTTTCTCCACTTTCTAATTTGAATTTCAAAATCTTTTGAACATGAAAGTTGTTCAGAATAAAAAGTTCTACAAGTTTCATTTCAGGCCAAAGTTCATTTGAGCTTTAGTTCCAAAGTTATTTTAAAAACTTAAAGAAAACTCTATTCGGAATGCGCGTCATTTTATTTCAAAATTTCATTTTCTTCCCTAGGCTTCAACTAAACTTTTATTGGTCATGCTAATACTGGTGTGCTCATTTAATTTCATAGCCATATTTGCTTTGATATGAAAGTTATCCAATTTGTTTCATTAAAGTACATGCATTTATGCACATACAAACTTTTAATAGGTAAAAGCAAAACCAAACTTAATCCATTCCTTTTATTTTCTTAGTTAGTGATGCATTTTATTATGCTAAGAAGACTTGTTTAACAATTAAAACACCTGAGGTGTTACAAAAATATTTTCCGTTTGGTCTGACCAATTCATTATTCGATGAAAACAACAGAGTACATGGCCGACATGGTACAAGTCGCCCTTAGAATAAAAATACCAATATATCTATTAATTACGCTTGCTCTTGATTTCTCTCTCGATCCGACCCAATTCTATCAGAAGGCGGGTCCTATTCTCCTTCAGATTCTCCATGGTGGCTTCAGTCTCAACTTGATGGCATAGTTCTATCAGGAAGCGGGTCTTCTTCTCCTTCAGATTTTCCATGGCGGCTTCAGTCTCGACTTGATGAGGGAGTGGAGGACTCTTTTCAGCTGGCAATCGCTTGGTGCAGTGAGCGTCTATACAGTCCCAATACTTCTAGACAACAGCAGGAACATGATTTTTAAGTTCTTCAGAATGAGCTCTTATCAGATCTATGTCTGCCTGTGACAGTGGTTCGTCTGAATGCATAACTTCGATCGCTCATTCCAGATTGGAACTGAGACGTTTTGGCTAAAGAAAGATAAAAGGCTACTCAGCATCAGAGCGATTGAGATGTCAAGGGGAGAAATAGAGGAGAGTTCGTACCTGATTGACAGAGGAGGAAGAAGATGAAGAAGACATCTTGATGTTCAATTTGGGAGAATAAAGATCCAGTTGTTGGAGGGAGAGATGATGGGCAATGCATATGCCTCTGGAGACGGTGTGAGATCTCGTACTTATAAAGAGAAGGAGGTAAAAAGATAGTGGGACACGTCCTATCGGAGTAAAAGCATTCATAAATGCAAATCTGCCAAAGGAAGTGGTCCAGGATCAAATCGGCGCATCAACATTAAGGAGTATTGAATGTTTACAAGATTCTTTACAACCCAAGAAGGGCATCTATGGTAGCAATAGCTCGTTGCCTAATCTGATCAGCCGAGTCTAATACTCTTTGGTCGTCCTCGGCCGATCCGGGAATTTCTGGCAGATGGCGATGAAGTCTTATCGCTTCACAGGCCAGGTTCTGTCTTTCTTGTTTCAGTCCAGCGATGACGGATGGGAGCTCTTGAAGCTTCTTTTCTTCAGCAGCTATGTCTTTGGTTACTTGCTCCATCTCTTTGGCTAGCTCTGCTCTCCTCCGTTTGAGGCGATCTATCGTGCCGACGATATCCGGGCGAGAGCTCTCGAGGAAGTTGATCCGTTGGTGTACCTCTTGGGCTCGATGCTTGTAGGAATCGGCTTCCTCCCGGGTCTTTGCTAGCTGGGCACGATCGGCCATATGACGCAGGGCCCTGAAAACTGAGGTCTGTATAGATTCTATATATGCAGCAGGTTCCAAGGTTTCTGTTGTTTCTTCCGGAATTCGGCCGTTGATGTCACTAAGAAGCCGCCGAATCGGCGAAGCATCTTCCACCAATCGGCCGATATCATCTTGGAGAAGAATCCGCATGCTCTCGAGCTTGGCGCGGACATCATCAGAAATAGAGCTTGATGGAACTTGGCGTGAAGTGACTTCTTCATCGTCGGGCAAGGAGACCGTTGTTGACGCCAGATTTTGACACGTGTTGAATCGGCGTCAGGAGAAGAGGTTGTCCGATATGGCAGATCTAAAGGCTACAGTAAAGAATCGGCCGATTGAGGTAACAGTTGGAAATCGGCCGATTAGTGATACAGCTTGCGCCAACAGATTGGGGCCATAGCAGAGGATCCCGATCAAAAGTGGCCTAATGTTGGTCAACAGAGCGATGCTAATTCAGTCAAGAAGCAATTGGAAAAGTCCTGATTGGATTAGAAGGCGGCGGCGGAAGATTCTACGGGAGTCCGTTTCCTTTTTAAAGATATTATAGATATAGTAGTTTTCCTATTTTAAATAAGGTTGTAAAAAGTTGTAATCGACCAGGAGTCCTAGTTTTAGGGTATAAATAGGAGTCGCTAGGGATTTGCAAATATCAACACATCAATCAACAAAACACTTCTACTTTTTACTAGTACTTTACTTTCAAGTCGGCGACTTCGCCATTACTTTTTCTTCTTTCACGAGTTCGTACGGATTGGCAGGGCTGCATCGACTTGATCTCCGGCCAATTGGTAGGTTCCGCTTACCGAGTAACATCTGAGCTTTAACCTCGGGCGCATCGCTGGGGTTTCGTTCGGATTTATTCACCAGTTATCGATATTTACTAGAATCATAAGTTTTACCTGTTGTTCTAGTATTATCACCAGTTATCCAGCTTGAGATTGGAACTATCGGCTTCGTCATCGCTCTTCTTCGATTTATCGTCTTACAGCTGATTAGATCTGTTTTGAGTGTTGCATCTGTAATAATTGGTTAAGTTGCTCCAGCAGTTTCTTTGCAATTATTACGTGATCATCGGCTGATCCATAGCCGATTATCTTCACAGCAAATTGGCCGATTCACCGACGCGCTCTTCGGGACAGATCGGAACTCCAGCCGATCGGGGACGCCCGGAATTTAATACTTTTATTTCCTTGTCAATCAACAGGTCAGATTGACTGGCACGCCGCGCGAACCGCACTAGGGCAAATAATCCGAACAGGAGCTAAGCAGATTCTCCCGGGTCGTGTGTCCGACGCTGAAGACCATCGACCGATTCCTGGCCGATTTTAGCGCCATCACACTTTTGGCACGCCCGGTGGGACAACTTCAAGATCCGACATGTCGAAAAACGCAGAAGTTTCCGACAGCAACATCATTGAGGTCACAGAAGCGGATCTCAAGGACGACCAGAGGGAAGAATTGGCTAAACATCTAGAAGATTACAAGAAGATGTATCTGCAGTCGTTCAGTCGTACCAGAAGCGGGGAGGCTGTCAAGAAATCTCCTATTCCAGTTCCCCGCCATATCACCATTGCTGAGGATTCGGGCAAGATGTCCGATATGATCCAACAGGCCGTCTACCAGGCGTTCATCGACCAATCCTCGGTGATGACCAACACGGTGTACAACGCCGTCATCAGCTCTCTGGCCAGCGGAGCAGTTCAAGGCTATCAGGGGCCGGCGTATGCCCCGCCAATTGCACTTCCAGCCAGAAGCTTACCAGGCACGTCCCAATCGGCTCCTCAGCCGATATTGACGCAACGCGAGGGATACAACACTCCGTTGCCTCCAGCGTCTCCAAGATATAGCGGTGCACCATGTTTCCCATCACCGGCACCGCTTCAACCCGTCCAGATTGCTTCTGTGCAATCGCTGCCCACAAGCTCAGTACCCTGGGGGGCATCGGTAACGACGGCTTTCCCCGATCCATCAACCGGGCATGGGAGCTATCCAATCCAGGCGCCGTTCCAATCGGCCATCCGGCCGACGGTACCTCAGTATCAACCAGTCTCGTCAGAAATCGGCAGAGGGGCAGGCGTCGTAGAGGCACTCAGAAGCACGGTACCGATAACGATGTACGACAGGGCGGCTGATTCGCTTCGCCATCAACTGTCAACTGCTCAGACGGCCATGACGCAACAAAATTCGCCGCATGCTTCGATCCATCACCCGGCCGCACCGCCGCCAATCCTTCAACATATTCCGGCACCTCGAACGGCCGTTCATCAGCAGCAGGTGGACTGGACGGCAAGAATAGCAGAGGTAATTCAGGACCAGTTTGGGTTGAAGCCGAAAGTGCAGACTTACACCTACAAGACGCCATACCCATCGGCCTATGACTTGCTGCCGTTTCCACACCGATACAAGGTGCCCGATTTTACCTCAGGGCTGGACGACACATCCACCGTGGAGCACATCAACAGATTCATCATCCAATGCGGAGAAGCCGCCACACAAGATGCTCTGAGGGTGCGTCTATTTTCATCATCCCTATCTGGATCGGCCTTCCAGTGGTTCACCACTTTGCCACCGAATTCTATTGTTACTTGGGCCGATCTGGAGAAGCAGTTCCATAAGTACTTCTACGCAGGAGTACATGAGATGAAGCTCTCAGATTTGACCAGCCTCAGGCAGAGCAGCAATGAACCTGTAACTGGATACATATACAGAGGTTCAGAGAAGTCAGGAACAAGTGCTACAGTTTGGCTCTGACCGATGCCCAGTTGGCCGATATTGCTTTCCAAGGCCTCCTGCCACAAATCAAGGAAAGGTATGCTTCGCAAGAATTTGAAAGCCTAAGCCAGATCGTTCGCCGATTGGCAGGACAGGAAGTCCGTCCGTTTGAGCAGCGAAGGAATTTCTAGAAGAAGGTGGCATATATAGAAGGGTTTGAATCGGATGGAGAAGAAGAAATCGGCCTAGCGGAGTGGGTGAAAGGGAAAAAGCCAATATCGTGCCCTTTCGGAAAGAAAGAACCGGAGACATTCGGCTTTGACACATCAAAAGCCGATAAGATTTTCGACTTATTACTCCAGGAAGGGCAGATCAAACTATCTTAGTATCATACCATCCCTTCGGCCGATCAGCTCAAGAAGATGAAGTACTGCAAGTGGCACAACGCCACGTCTCATGACACGAATGAATGCAAGATCTTTCGTCAGCAGATACAATCGGCCATCGAGCAGGAGAGGCTCAAGTTTGAAACCCCGGCCAAACCAGCAAAGCCGATGAAGATAGACCAGCATCCTTTCCCGGCTAACATGGTTGACACAGGAAGAAATTCACTAAAAACCAAGGTGCTGACGTCAGAATCGGCAAGAAGGAACGGCGCCGTTGATCCCAGGAAGCAGGTCACGGCGGATGAGATTAAAGGGAAAAGGCGGGCTGAAGACAAGAACGAGGGTTCAGAACCATCGCACAGACCCATCACATCCCGATTCTTGCTCAGCAAATATCGGCGGCAGCAGGAACGGTCGAGATATCACGACGAAATGATACGCCGGCATGAGGATCACTGGCAATGTCCGTTCTTCATCCATTGCTGCGAGAACGACATCCGATTGCCGTCCGCCGATAACTATCCTGAGTGCAACGGATTAAGCTGCAACGATCGCCCGTTTAAAAGGTCACGCTCTAGAGACAGAGGATCAGAGCCGATCAGCAGAAATCGGTGCGAACAAGAAGGGCAGCGCCTTTCAGTGCATGATCGGCTGGGGGGCAGAGTTGACCAGTATCACCGGTCAAAAGGCAGGATCAACCAACAGGATGGACTGGGGGGCAGAATCAGCGTGCACGATCGGCTGGAAGAGATGGCTGATGACAGGGTGTCAGACGAAAACCCCCTAGGAAGGGAACCAGATTGGGAACACGCCAGATCATCGGCCAAAACAGTAAACCCCAGGTGGTGTCCTGATGGCCTATCCAGATCCCAAAAACGGAGGATCCAACGCCTGCGCCAGCGGGAGCAACAAGAAGAAGAGCAGAGGCAGGTGCCGCAAAAGAGAAACGTCAAGTCTCGGGTTTGGCGCCCCAAGAAAAACAACAGCCAGGAAGCAGACAATCAAGAATCGGCAGCCGACATCAACATGGTGTTCATATTGCCGATGGAATTCATGGCGCCTGACGATCGAGACAAAGCGACAAGAGTGGAAGAGCAAATGGCGCAACTGGTGTTAGAGCCGATGACGGCTACTTTTGAGAAACCAGAAGAAGAAAAACGGCAACATCTTAAGGTGCTATTTCTCAAAGGCTACGTTAACGGACGACCCGTCACCAGACTACTAGTAGATGGAGGCGCCACAGTCAACATCATGCCGTACGCCATGTTCCGCAAGCTAGGCAAGAGCGAGGAAGATCTGACCAAGAGGGACATGATGCTCAGGGACTTCGAAGGCAACATGTCTCCCGCCCGTGGAGCACTCTGCGTCAACCTCACCATCGGCAGTAAGACCCTTCCTACTACCTTTTTCGTTATTAATGGTAAGGGGTCCTACAACATGCTGCTCGGTCATGATTGGATACATGCAAACTGTTGTGTTCCATCTACAATGCACCAATGCCTCGTGCAATGAATCGGCGATAACACAGAGGTAGTCACCGCCGATTCCGCCTACAGCGTCGCAGCAGCCGACACGCAACAGTGGAGCTGTGACCACATCAGGTGTATATCTGGCAGGACTTGGGACACTGATTTCCTGAAGGTGTCCGATTTTGGTCTTCAGCCGATCCAAGCAGTCGGCTCTGAAGATTCAGGATAGATGGATCAGCTCGTCCGAGAAGACAGGAAGCTTGGGCATGGGTTTACGTCGGCCGATTCATTGGAAATGGTGGATTTGGGAGATAGTGGCAAGTCAAGGCCGACGTATATTAGTGCTAATTTGGATCCTGAGTATAAGTGTAAATTGATAAGTTTATCAAATGAATTCAAGGATTGCATTGCTTGGGAATATCATGAGATGCCAGGTCTAGACCGGTCCATTGTTAAACACCGGTTACCTATAAAATCAGGATATTGGCCATATCAGTAACCTGCACGACGGTGCAACCCCAAGATTCTACCTGATATAAAGGCCGAGATCACAAAGTTAATTGAAGCAGGATTTATCCGGCAGTGCCGCTACGCCGAGTGGATTTCTAATATTATGCCCGTGTATAAGAAAAATGGAAAACTGCGCGTGTGCATCGACTTCAGGAACCTAAATCAGGCTACTCCGATGGACAGATATCCAATGCCGACGGCCGATATCTTGATAGATGCTGCCGCAGGGCACAAAGTCATCAGTTTCATTGATGGTAATGCCGGGTACAATCAGATATTAATGGCTGAAGAAGATATCTCGAAAACAGCTTTCAAGTGTCCTGGTCGCCTTGGTTTATTCGAGTGGGTTGTAATGACCTTTGGGTTAAAGAACGCCGGTGCTACATATCAGCGGGCCATGAACTATATCTTTCACAAGCTTATTGGTACATTGGTGGAAATTTATATAGATGATGTCGTCGTCAAGTCAAAAGGTCATCAAGAGCATCTGGCCGATTTACAAGAAGTACTGGAGTGCACAAGGAAGCATGGGTTAAAAATGAACCCGAACAAGTGTGCATTTGGCGTATCGGCCGGGCAATTCTTAGGATTCATGGTCCATGAGCACGGTAGAGGTCAACCGGAAGACCATAGACGCCATCAACAAAGTTGTGGCCCCACAGAATAAAACTGAGCTACAGTCCCTCATCGGCAAGGTCAATTTTATCAGAAGATTCATATCCAACTTGTCAGGGCGTATTCGAGCTTTCACCCCTTTGTTGAAATTAAAGCCCGATCAGGATTTGTATGGGGAGAAGAACAACGCAGTGCATTGGAAGATATTAAGCAATATCTGATTTCACCTCCGGTGTTAGTCCCGCCACAGCCTGGTAAGCCGTTCAAATTATATTTATCGGCTGATGAACAGGCTATTGGATCGGCGTTGGTACAGGAGTTCGAAGGGAAAGAACGGGTGGTATATTATGTCAGCAGAAGACTCCTGGACGCCGAAACAAGATATTCCCCGGTGGAGCGGCTGTGCTTGTGTTTATACTTCTCGTGTACCAAGCTCAGGCACTATTTGTTATCGGCAGAATGCATAGTTGTATGTGTTAGTGCTAAAATCGGCCAGGCGGGAATCGGCCGATGGTCTTCAGCGTCGGACACACGACCCGGGAGAATCTGCTTAGCTCCTGTTCGGGTTATCGCCCTGGTGCGGTTCGCGCGGCGTGCTAGTCAATCTGACCGATTGGCCGGAGATCAAGTTGATGCAGCCCTGCCAATCCGTACGAACTCGTGAAAGAAGAAAAGTATTGGCAAACTCGCCGACTTGAAAGTAAATTGCTGAAAAAGTAGAAGTATTGTTGTTGATTGATGTGGTTATCTCTTTTGCAAGACCCTGACGACTCCTATTTATACCCTAAGACTAGGACTCCTGGTCGATTATGACTTGTTACAACCTTATTTAAAAAACGGGAAAACTACTATATCTATAATATATTTTTTAAAGGAAACGGACTCCCGCAGAATCTTCCGCCGCCGTCTCCTAATCCAATCAGGACTCTTTTCAATTGCTCCTTGACCGACTTAGCGTTGCTCTCTTGACCAACTTTTGACCAGAACCCTCCGAAATAGTCCCATCCTGTTGGCGCAAGCTGCATCACCAATCGGCCGATTTCCAACTGTTACCTCAAGCGGCCGATTCCTTACTGTAGCCTTTAGATCTGCTGCATCGGCCAACCTTCTCCTCCCGACGCCGATTTAACACGTGTCAAAGTCTGGCGTCAACACATGCCCCCCAGTTTCGGAGTAAAACATAACTTTTTCTTCAAAACTCTTTCTTTAATCCTTTCCTCCTAAACGGGCGCAGTAAAAATCTCCTTCCACTCCGAGGCACAATGATTGCAATTTCCTCGGACCGAGCGCGCGAAACGACCGCTCCCCTGGAATTCGTGTAGACGGCGCGGCAAGAATACCGTCTTTGCCCTTGCTCTCCCGGTTTTCCTCAAGTACTGGCTTTCTCCGCCTACTCTTCCCCACAAATCTAGCATTCTCTTCCAGCGAACCACTGTTCATCTTCCTCCAAGCTCTCTCGATCTCCAAACGCTTCCCCCCTTCCGGCGATCCCATCCGCGACCTGCTCCAACCCTCCAATGGCGTCACCATCGGCGACCGTTCCATCCACGGATGCTCCATCGGCGATCCCTTCAGCGGCGGCGGCTCAATCGGCGGCTCCTCTGGCAACCCCATCGGCGACGATGATCTCCATCTCAGAGGTAAATGTTTGAAATTTTTCCCCTTTCGTTTCTCTATTGCTTCGGATCTTTTCTCAGTTTCTTCCCCTTTTCTCTCTTTTTAGGCAATTAGGCACCGAATCACCATCCCCCTCTCAGAATCCCCTGACCTTATCTGCTTGGGCCCTATGGGGAACCCCGATCCAACTGACCTGATCAGTCTAGAGACTCACAGAGTCCCTTTCAAGCAATCGCCCATGAACCTAGATCAGTGGGTAGGTACCTTTAGATCCTGGCCAAATGAAACCCCCGGCTGGAGAGAATGGTCCCAGAGAATAGCCAGATCTAGGAAGATTCAGTGGGAGGAACAAAAAATCGGCCAGTGCATAGACCTATCTCTGTCTCAGATGGAAAAAAATGAACCTCTGGTCATGGCAGCTTCTTATTTTTGGTCCGATGCACTCAATGCATTCCTCTTTGGACATGGACCCATGACCCCGACCTTGGCCGATGTTCTGCTGTTGACCGGCCTTGACATCTCCTCCGCCGATATCCCTTTTAACTATCTATTTAAGCCATCACACCGGCTAGAAACCAAAGGAATCGGCGGGTGGAAGGGGTATATTAGCAAAAATATGAAGATCGGGATAGTTTCAGAGAGGGAGCATACTGCTTTTCTAATGATGTGGCTAGAAAAGCACTTTTTCTGTGGCAGAGCAGTTGGACCCTCTTCTAACACTCAGGCTTTAGCGGAAGCCCTATCACAAGGATCGGCCATCCCCCTTGGAAAACATCTGCTAGGATCGGCCTATCACCTGATGCACCAAATCGACACTAAGCTGTCGAAGGGGGAGCCGATTGGGAACCCTGGCGGTCCCTGGTGGTTTATCACCCTCTGGTTCAATTTATATATGAGCAAGGTCTCTCAGCAACGGATAGAGACCAAAACTTTCCCTAACATCGAGTCAGAGGAGAAGCCATCCGTCCGACGACGCTGCAGATCTTTTGGAGAGGCGGCATCGGCCTTCCCTGGCTGTCAGTTTACTGCTACCCGTACAGCTGAGTACTTCAGATGCCTTTACAATGGCCTTAGTGAAGAGACCGTCAGCTGGTATCCGTATCAAGCAGTGGAGCCGATTTTCGAATTACCCATGAGCTACAACTTCTCCACTCATACCTTTGACAGGGAGCTTATGGATATCTTGATCAAGCCAGGGATTCTGCCAGCCAATTTTTTCTCAGGAAAGGACTCTCCCACCTATGAGTTCTACAATCCATCGGTTGCAGCAAGGCAACTGGGTTTTGGCCAACTGCCGATTCGGGTCTACTTCGCCGGTCAAGCGAAATTCAGAGATGGGCTGACTTCAAGTCTTGACTACAATCGGCTGTGCGATCTAGTACCAGATTCCAGCACTATTGATCTGAATAATTGGTCAGTTGCCTCTTTTGCCACCCAGCAATTTAAATTATGGTGGGCAGAATGGAAGCAATACCTTTTCTGCAAATCTCCATCAATTTATTGCAACATTCTGGATCCAGAAAATATTGACCCAAATGCAGCGGTATGCCCTTTCTCCCAGCCGATTCCAATACCATTTCTTTCCACACTTTTCTTTTATCATTAACTCGCATTTATTTCCTTAGTCTGAAAGCCAGGTCCCTCCGATGCGGAGCCGAAGCGGCAGGCCGATAGACAGTCACCACCCATATACACCATATCCACTTATCGGCTTCCATGCTCCAATCGTCAAGGACATCTCCACTGGCCGATCGAAACGAGCACCGAAAAGGCCAACCTCGAAGATAACGAGCCGTCGAGTGCGAGCCCGCATCGGATCGGCCGACCAGACGGTGGTAACATCAGCCGAGACTCCCAGCATCGGATCGGCCGGCCAGACGGTGGTGGCATCGGCCGAGACTCCCCGCATCGGATCAGCCGACCAGACGGCGGTGGCATCGGCCGAGACTCCGATCCCTTTATCCTTGCCAACTGCCGAGATAGCCGATCTTCAAGTCACCGCCGAAGTCGGGGCAGCCGCGGCATCACTACTAGTAGATGCTGTTCAGGTGATCTTGCTTATCTCATATATTCTTCAAGTCTTCCACTAACATTAACTCTCTCCCTCTGCCAGGCTGCACAAGCTATTCCACCGCGGTCTCCACAGCAATCGGCTACATCCCAAGTAGAAGCCGAAACTCCAGCAGCTCCTCCCGTCGAGGTAAATGATCTCTTACCTTGATCTCTTAATTCTTAGAGAACTTAACCGATCCTGATGCAGGCCGATTTGGGTATGCTGGGTAGAACCCCACAACAAACACCGGCCGGAAGATCAAAAGAGGCATGGCAAATTTCTCATACCATCTTATTTCAATTTCCCATAGCATACTTACGGGATCTGTTTTCTGTCTTTTCAGGAAGCTGGTCCAAGCGAAACACTGATAATCGTTGAATCTTCTTCTTCCGACGAGCCAACTGCACCAGCCCCTGAGACAAGGGAGACGCTTCCACCGGCGCAGGCAAGAGAAATTCGTTTTAAGGAGGTAACAAACTTACCATTGGAATCGGCCAATTCCCCTTTACTGCTTGCCAACCCTTCTCTTTATTTCCTCACAGGAGCAAGACACCCCTAACAACAGCATCTTCTCCTTTGCCGTCTCCTTGCCTGATAACGAGGAAATTGCTTCACACCCAATTTCGTCGAGCTCTGCCTCCGATGATGTCCGCGCCAAGCTCGAAAGCATGCGTATTCTCCTTCAAGACGACATCGACCGATTGGTAGAAGACGCTTCACCGATTCGACGACTTTTCAACGATATCAAGGGTCGAATCCTGGAAGAAACATCAGAAAACTTGGCGCATGCTGCTTATATAGAGCACATGCAAATTCCGGTTTCCAGGGCGCTGCGCCACATAGCCGATCGCGCCCAGATGGCAAAAACCCGGGAAGAGGTCAATTCATACAAGCACCAGACTCAAGAGGTACACCAAAAGATCAACTTCCTTGAAAGCTGCCGCCCGGACATCGTCGACACGATAGATCGGCTCAAACGGAGAAGAGTAGAGCTGGCCAAGGAGATGGAGCAGATAACCAAAGAGATAGCCGCTGAAGAAAAGAAACTTCAAGAACTCCCATCCATCATTAGTGAGCTGAAGCAAGAGAGACAGCACTTGGCCCGTGAAACGATAAGGCTTCATCGCCATGTGTCAGAAGTTCCAGGATCGGCCGATGATGACCAGAGAGTACTAGACTCGGCCGATCAAATTAGGCGACAAGCTATTGCGGCCATAGATGCTTTTCTTGGGCTGTAAAGAATACTGTAAACATTTATTGCTCCTTCAATGTTACTGCGCCGATTTGATCTTGAATTGTTTCTTTAGTCAGCTTTGCATTTATGTATGCTTTTACTCTGACAGGACGCGTCTCACCATCCATCTACCTCTCTTTCCTTTATAAGTAGACCCTTCACCGTCTCCAGAGGCACACACATTACTTGTCTTCTCTTTCTCTTTACCGTCCCAAACTGAACAACAAGATGTCTTCTTCGTCCTCTTCATCTTCTTCCTCCGTCAACCAGGTATGAACTCTCCTCTGCCTTTCCCCTAAGCCTCTCAATCGCTCTGATGTTGGGTAATCCCTTTTATCTCTGTTTAGCCCAAACGTCTCAACCCTGGTCTAGAACGAGCGATTGAAATCATGCATTCAGACGAACCACTGTCACAAGCAGACAAAGATCTGATAAGAGCTCATGCTGAGGAACTCAGAGATCATGTCCCCGCTGTTGTCCAAGAATGCTGGGACCTTATAGATGCTCACTATTTGGTCCGTAAGCGACCATCTTCTGAAAAAAATCCTCCACTTCCTTGCAAAGTTAAGACCGAAGTTGCCATGGAGGATTTGGAGGAGAAGAAGGCCCGCCTCCTGATAGAACTTTGCAACCAAGCTGAGATTGGAGCCACTGCAGAGGACCCGAAGGAGAAAAGGTTCCGCCTTATGATAGAGCTGGGTCGCGTTGAGAGAGAAATCCAGCGTAGGCGTAATCAATAGACGTATCGGTATTTTTATTCTAAGGGCGACTTGTACCATGTCGGCCATGTACTCTGTCATTTTCATCCAATAATGAACCAGTCAAAATGAATCCCAATGTTTTTCTTCAGGCAACGTCATCTCTGCATCAGATATGTAGACGAAAACCAATGAAAAATCGGCCATATTGTCTTGATATATTTTACTGCAAGTTATGCATCTACCCAAATGCTTGGATAGTACCTCTTCAGATATCGTCCGTTTAAAGCTCTTGGGAATTCCTCCCCTTCAATTGTTTCCAGATTATATGCATTTCCAGGGGCACATCGGCCGATTCTGTACGGCCCTTCCCAAGTGGGTGACCATTTACCGAATTTGGGATCTTTGGATCCTATCGGTAGTACCAACTTCCACACCAAATCTCCCTGAGAGAATTGTTTAACTTTGACCTTTTTGTCATACCATCTGGCCACCCTTTTCTTATTTTCTTCTATACTAATCAGGGCTCTCAACCGTAAACCTGCCGAATCATCAAGTTCGTCCTTCATGAGGAAGGAATAGTCATCGGCCGTTAACTGATCTTGAAACGATATACGTCTTGACCTCGTCCTTATCTCCCAAGGCAAGACTGCCTCATGACCATAAACTAACTGATAAGGAGATATCTTAGTGGTTCCATGACAAGCCATCCTATAAGCCCATAAAGATTCAGCCAAAAACATATGCCACTTTTTGGGTTGTTCTTCTATCTTCCTCTTGATTAGCTTGATTATCCCTTTATTGGACGATTCTGCTTGGCCATTGGCTTGAGCATAATATGGAGAAGAATTTAATAATTTAATCCCCATATCGGCGGCAAACTCTCCGTATTCTCCAGAAGTAAACATTGTCCCCTGGTCAGTCGTGATGGTTTGAGGAATGCCAAATCGGTTGATAATATGGCTTTTAACAAATTCAATCATATCGGCCGATGTCACGTTCCTTAAAGGAACTGCCTCCACCCACTTAGTAAAATAATCTGTGGCTACCAATATGAACTTATGCCCTTTGCTCGATGGAGGATGAATCTGTCCAATGAGATCTATTCCCCAACATCTGAATGGCCACGGCTTAATTATTGGATTCATAGCCGATGCTGGCGCGCGCTGTAAGTTGCCAAACCTCTGACAGTCCAGGCATCCTTTGTAATATTTGAAACAGTCCTCAAGAATAGTTGGCCAATAATACCTATTGTTTCTGATCATCCATTTCATTTTGTGAGCCGATTGATGGGCTCCACACACGCCTTCATGGATCTCTCCCATCAGAACCTTTGCCTCTTCTGTTCCCAGGCATTTGAGAAGAACTCCATCAATCGTCCGGTAAAATAAATCATCCTCAAGCAACACATATTTTGTAGCTTGAAAACGTATTCGCCGATCCACTTTTCGGGATGGATCTTTCAAGTAATCGGCGATTTCCTTTCGCCAGTCATCGGCCGCGAGCTCTAGTATCATTGCTCCCTGAATCGGCTGATACCCGGAGGCATGTTGGGCTAGTCTGTTGGCCTCCTCATTATAATTTCTGGGGATATCCACAATTATTGCAGACTTGAATTCTTTTAAATGCTGAAGGCAATCTTCATAATAAATCCTCAAGATATCATCCTTGCACTCAGATCGCCCCGTTAATTGATCTACAATGAGCATGGAATCTCCAAAAATTTCGACTGCATTAGCTTTGACTTCCCTTAATAATTAGATGCCCTTTAGAACGGCTCGGTATTCCGCCTGATTGTTAGTTGCGGAAGCTTCTATCGGTAGAGAGAAATCATAACTTGCCCCCCGAGGCGACACAAGAACAATGCCGATTCCTGATCCGACCCCACACGAAGAACCATCAAAATACAGAGTCCATGGAACCGGTTCAACGGCGGTAATTTCTGGTCCACAATGCTGAGCTACGAAATCGGCAATTACTGGACCTTTGATAGCTTTGGCCGATTCGTACCTTAAGTCGAATTCTGACAGAGCCAGGATCCATTTTCCAATCCGCCCTTTCAAAATCGGCAATGGTAGCATATACTTCACCACATCATCCTTGCATACAACTATGCATTCTGCCGATAGCAAATAGTGCCTGAGCTTGGTACACGAGAAGTATAAACACAAGCACAACCGCTCCACCGGGGAATATCTTGTTTCGGCGTCTAGGAGTCTTCTGCTGACATAATATACCACTCGTTCTTTCCCTTCAAACTCCTATACCAACGCCGATCCAATAGCCTGTTCATCAGCCGATAAATATAATTTGAACGGCTTACCAGGCTGTGGTGGGACCAACACCGGAGGTGAAACTAGATATTGCTTGATATCTTCCAATGCTTTGCGTTGTTCTTCTCCCCATATGAATTCCTGGTCGGGCTTTAATTTCAACAGAGGAGTAAAAGCCTGAATACGTCCTGACAGGTTGGATATGAATCTTCTGATAAAATTAACCTTGTCGATGAGGGACTGTAGCTTAGTTTTATTTTGTGGGGCCACAACTTTGTTGATGGCGTCTATAGTCTTGCGGTTGACTTCTATCCCGCGCTCATGAACCATGAATCCTAAGAATTGCCCAGCCGATACACCAAATGCACACTTGTTTGGGTTCATCTTCAACCCATGCTTCCTTGTGCACTCTAGTACTTCTTGTAAATCGGCCAGATGTTCTTGGTGACCTTTTGACTTGACCACGACGTCATCTATATAAATTTCCACTGATGTACCAATAAGCTTGTGGAAGATATAGTTCATGGCCCGCTGATATGTAGCACCGGCGTTCTTTAGCCCAAAAGTCATCACAACCCATTCAAATAAACCAAGATGACCTGGACACCTGAAAGCCGTTTTCGAGATATCTTCTTCGGCCATTAATATCTGATTGTACCCTGCATTACCATCCATGAAACTTATGACTTTATGTCCTGCGGCAGCATCTATCAAGATATCGGCCGTTGGCATCGGATACCCGTCCATTGGTGTGGCCTGATTTAAGTTCCTGAAATCGATACACACACGCAGCTTTCCATTCTTTTTATATACGGGCACAATATTAGATATCCATTCGGCGTAGCGGCACTGCCGAATAAATCCTGCTTCAATTAACTTTGTGATCTCGGCCTTTATATCAGGTAGAATCTTGGGGTTGCACCGTCGTGCACGTTGCTGATATGGCCGATATCCTGATTTTATAGGTAATCGGTGTTCAACAATGGACCGGTCTAGACCTGGCATCTCATGATATTCCCAAGCAAAGCAATCCTTGAATTCTTTTAATAAACTTGTCAATTTACACTTGTATCCGGGATTCAAGCTAGCACTAATATACGTCGGCCTTGATTTGCTGCTATCCACCAAATTTACCATCTCCAATGAATCAGCCGACGTAAATCCATGCCCAAGCTTCCCGTATTCTTGGACGAGTTGATCCATCTATTCTGAATCTTCACAGCCGACTGCTTGGATCGGCTGTAGACCGAAATCGGACACCTTCAAGAAGTCAGTGTCCCAAGTCCTGCCAGATATACACTTGACGTGCCCGCAGCTCCACTGTTGCGTGTCGGCCGCCGCGACGCTGTAGGCGGAATCAGCGGTGACTATTTTTGTGCTGTCGCCGACCCATTGCACGAGGCATTGATGCATTGTAGATGGGACACAGCAGTTTGCGTGTATCCAGTCACGACCAAGCAGCATGTTGTAGGATCCCTTGCCATTAATAACGAAAAAACTGGTAGGAAGGGTCTTACTGCCGATGGTGAGGTCGACGCAGAGCGCTCCACGGGCGGGAGACACGTTGCCTTCGAAATCCTTCAGCATCATGTTCGTCTTGGTGAGGTCTTCATCGCCTTTGCCTAGCTTGCGGAACATGGCATACGGCATGATGTTAACTGCGGCACCTCCATGTACTACTAATCTGGTGACGGGTCATCCGTTAACATAGCCTTTGAGAAATAGCGCTTTAAGGTGTTGCCGTTTTTCTTCTTCTGGTTTCTCAAAAGTAGCCGTCATCGGCTCTAACACCAGTTGTGCCATTTGTTCTTCCATTCTTGTTGCTTTGTCTCGATCGTCAGGCGCCATGAATTCCATCAGCAATATGAATACCATGTTGATTTCGGCTGCCGATTCTTGATTGTTTGCTTCCTGATCGTTTTTCTTTGGGCGCCACACCCGAGACTTAACATTTCTTCCTCTTGATGCTTCCTCTTGATGCTCCCACTGGCGTAGGCGTTGGATCCTCCGTTTCTGGGATCTGGATAGTCCATCGGGACACCACCTGAGATTTACTGGTTTGGCCGATGATCTGGCGTGTTCCCAATCTGGTTCTCTTCCTAGGGGATTTTCATCTGACACCCTATTATCAGCCATCTCTTCCAGCCGATCGTGCACGCTGATTCTGCCCCCCAGTCCATCCTGTTGTTTGGTCCTGCCTTCCGACCGGTGGTACTGGTCAACTCTGCCCCCCAGCCGATCATGCACCGAAACGCGCTGTTCCTCTCGTCCGCGCCGATTTCTACTGATCAGCTGTGATCCTCTGTCCCTAGAATGTGGCCTCGGGCGATCGTTGCAACTCAATCCATTACACTTCGGACAGTTATCGGCAGACGGCAATCTGATGTCGTTCTCCCAGCAATGGATGAAGAACGGACATTGCCAGTGATCTTCATGCCGGCGTATCATCTCGTCGTGGTATCTTGATTGTTCTTGCTGCTGCCAATATTTGCTGAGCAAGAACTAGGAGGTGACGGGTTTGCGTGGTCGTTCCGGCCCCCGCCTGTTCCTTTTGATTTCTTCCGTCGTGATCTGCCTCCTGGGATCGACAGCGCCGCCCCTTCTTGCCGATTCTGACGTCAGCACCTTGGTTTGGCGTGAATTTCCTCCAGTGTCAACCATGTTGTCCGGGAAGGGATGCTGATCTATCTTCATCGGCTTTGCCGATTTAGCTGGGGTTTCAAATTTAAGCCTCCCCTGTTCGATGGCCGATTGTATCTGCTGACGGAAGACTTTGCATTCATTCGTATCATGAGAAGTGGCGCTGTGCCACTTGCAGTATTTCATCTTCTTGAGTTGATCGGCCGAAGGGATGGTGTGACGCTGAGATAGCTTAATCTGTCCTTTCTGGAGCAATAAATCGAAAATTTTATCAGCCTTTGATGTGTCAAAGCCGAATGTCTCTGGCTCTTTCTTTCCGAAAGGGCATGATATCAGTTTTTTCCCTTTCACCCATTTTGCCAGGCCGATTTCTTCCTCCCCATCGGATTCAGACCCTTCTAGGTATGCCACTTTCTTTTGGAAATTCCTCGGCTGTTCAAACGGACGGACTTCCTGTCCTGACAATCGGTGAACGATCTGTCTTAGGCTTTCAAACTCTTGCGCAGCATACCTTTCTTTGATTTGTGGTAGGAGGCCTTGGAAAGCGATATCGGCCAACTGTGCATCGGTCAGAGCCAGACTGTAGCATTTGTGTTGGCGCTAAAATCGGCCGGATAGGAATCGGCCGATGATTTTCAGCGTCGGACACACGACCCGGGAGAATCTGCTTAGCTCCTATTCGGGTTATCGCCCTGGTGCGGTTCGCGTAGCGTGCCAGTCAATCTGACCTGTTGATTGACAAGGAAATAGAGTGTTAAATTCCAAGCGCGTCGATCGGCTGGGATTCCGATCTGTCCTGAGGAGCGCGTCGGTAGCGAATCAGCCGATTTGCTGTAGAGATGATCGGCTATGGATCAGCCGATAATCGGGTAGTAATTGTAAAGAATACCACCGGAGCGATCTAAACAATTACTACAGAAGCAACACTTGAAATAGATCTAATCGGCTATATGATGATAAATCGAAGAAGAACAATGACGAAGCCGATTACTCTGATCTCAAGCTGGATAACTGGTGATAATACTAGAATAACAGGTAAAACTTCCAATTCTAGTAAATATCGATAACTGGTGAATAAATCCAAACGAAACCACAGCGATGCGCCCGTAGTTAAAGCTCGGATATTACTCGGTAAGCGGAACCTACCAATTGGCCGGAGATCAAGTTGATGCAGCCCTGCCAATCCGTACGAACTCGTGAAAGAGGAAAAGTATTGGCGAAGTCGCCGACTTGAAAGTAAATTGCTAGAAAAGTAGAAGTATTGTTGTTGATTGATGTGTTGATCCCTTTTTTCAAGACCCTGACGACTCCTATTTATACCCTAAAGCTAGGACTCCTGGTCGATCACGACTTGTTACAACCTTATTTAAATTACTATATCTATACGAACTTTAAAAAGGAAACGGACTCCCGCAGAGTCTTCCGCCGCCGCTCCCTAATCCAATCAGGATTTCCTTCAATGGTTCCCCAACCGACTTAGCGTGCCCCCTTTGACCAACTTTTGACCAGGACCCTCTGAAATAGTCCCATCCTGCTGGCGTAGGCTGTATCACCAATCGACCGATTTCCAACTGTTACCTCAATCGGCCGATTCCTTTCTGTAGCCTTCAGATCTGTCGCATCGGCCAATCTTCTCCTCCTGACGCCGATTCAACATGTGTCAAAATCTGGCGTCAACACATGCCCCCTAGTTTCGGAGTAAAATATAACTTTTTCTTCGAAACTCTTTCTTTAATCCCTTCCTCTGAAACGGGCGCAGTAAAATCTCCTTCCATTCCGCAGCACAATGATTGCAATTTCCTCGAACGAGCGCGCGAAACGACCGCTCCTCTGGAACTCGTGTAGACGGCGCGGTAAAAATACCATCTTTGCCCTCGCTTCCCTGATTTTTCTTAAGTACTGGCTTTCTCCGCCTATCCTTTCCCACGAATCTAGCATTCCTTTCCATCGCACCACTGTTCGTCTTCCTCCAAGCTCTCTCGATCTCCAAGCGCTCCCCCCTTTCCGACGATTTCATCCGCGGCCTGCTCCAATCCCCAATGGCGTCTCCATCGGCGACCACTCCATCTACAGAGGCTCCATCGGCTACTCCTTTGGTGGCGGCGGCCCAATCGGCGGCCTCCCCAGCGGTGTCATCGGCGACGATGGCCTCCATTGCAGAGGTAAATGCTCGAAATTTTTTCTTTTTCGCCTTTTTACTGCTTCAGTACTTCCCGGACCCTTTCTCAGTTTCTTCCCTTTTCCCCTTTTTTAGGCACTTAGGCACCGAATCACTATTCCTCTCTCAGAATCCCCTGACCTCATCTGTTTGGGCCCTATGGGGAACCCCGATCCAACGGACCTGATCAGTTTAGAAACCCATAGGATCCCTTTTAAGCAGTCCTCTATGGATTTAGATCACTGGGTAGGCACTTTCAGATCCTGGCCAAATGAAACACCCGGATGGAGAGAATGGTACCAGAGGGTAGCCGGATCTTGGAAAGTTCAGTGGGAAGAACTGAAAATCGGCCAGTGCATAGACTTATCCTTGTCTGAGATGGAAAGGAACGAACCTCTGGTCATGGCAGCCTCTTATTTTTGGTCCGATGCACTTAACGCGTTCCTTTTCGGACACGGACCCATGACCCTGACCTTGGCCGATGTTCTGCTGCTGACCGGCCTTGATGTTTCCTCCGCCGATACCCCTTTCAGTTACCTTTTCAAGCCATCTCATCGGCTGGAGACCAAAGGAATTGGCGGGTGGAAAGGATACATTGGTAAAAACATGAAGACCGGGACAGTCTCGCAGAGGGAGCACACTGCCTTCTTGATGATGTGGCTGGAGAAGCATTTCTTCTGTGGCAGAGCAGTCGGCCCCTCTTCAAACACTCAAGCTTTGGCAGAGGCTCTTTCACAAGGATCGGCCATCCCCCTTGGAAAACATTTGCTGGGATCGGCGTACCATCTGATGCACCAAATCGGCATCAAGCTGTCGAAGGGGGAGCCGATAGGGAATCCATGTGGCCCTTGGTGGTTTATCACCCTCTGGCTCAATTTACACATGAGCAAGGTCTCTCAGCAGCGGATAGAGACAAAGACCTTTCCCAATATCGAGTCAGAGGAGAATCCATCGGTCCGTCGCCGCTGCAAATCTTTTGGAGAAGCGGTATCGGCCTTTCCCGGCTGCCAATTCACTGCCACCCGTACAGCTGAATACTTCAGGTGCTTCTACAATGGCCTTAGTGAAGAGATGATCAGCTGGCACCCATATCAGGCAGTAGAGCCGATTTTCGAATTGCCCGTATGCTACGATTTCTCCACTCACACCTTCGAGAGAGAGTTAATGGACGTCTTGATCAAGCCGGGGATTCTGCCGGTTAATTTTTTCTTAGGAAAGGATTCACCCACCTACGAATTCTATAATCCATCGGCTGCGGCAAGGCAACTGGGTTTTGGCCAACTGCCGATTCGGGTTTACTTCGTCGGTTAGGCAAAATTCAGAGATGGACTGACCTCAAGCCTTGATTACAGCCGGCTGTGCGATCTGATACCCGATTCCAGTACCATTGACCTGAACAGTTGGTTAATTGCCTCTTTCGCCACCCAGCAGTTCAAATTATGGTGGGCAGAATGGAAGCAGCACCTTTTCTGTAAATCCCCATCGTCTTACAGCAACATTCTGGACCCAGAGAACATTGATCCAAATGCAACGGTATGTTCTTTTTCCTCAGCCGATTCCAATGTTATTTCTTTCCACATTTTCATCCTGTTGTTAACTCATGTTCATCTCTTCAGTCTGAAAGCCATGTTCCCCCGATGCGGAGCCGAAGCGGCCGGCCGATTGATAGCCATCACCAATACACGCCGTATCCACTTATCGGCTTCTATGCTCCAACTGTCAGAGATATCTCCACCGGCCGATCAAGGCGAGCACCAAAAAGGCCAACATTAAAGATAACGAGCCGCCGGGTGCGAGCTCGTATTGGATCGGCCGATCAGCCGGCAATAGCATCGGCTGAAGTCCCCCGCATTGGATCGGCCAGCCAGACGGCAGTGGTATCGGCCGAGACTTCCCGCATCGGATCGGCCGACCAAGCGGTAGTGACACCAGCCGAGACTCCAGGTCCTTCACCTCTGCCGGTTGTTGAGATGGCCGATCCCCAAGTCACTGCTGAAGTCGGGGCTGCTGCAGCGTCACTATTAGTAGAAGTTGTTCAGGTAATCTTACTTACCTCATATATTCTCCAAGTCTTCTACTGGCATCAACTCTATTCTTCTGCCAGGCTGCACAAGTTATCCCACCGCTGTCTCCGCAACAATCGGCCACGTCTCAAGTGGGAACCGAGACTCCAGCAGCTCCTGTCGTCGAGGTAAACGATCTCTTACCTTGGATTTTTAATACTCAGAAAACTTAGCCAATTTTGATGCAGGCCGATTTGGGTATGCCGATTATAACTCCACAACAGGCATCGGCCGGGAGACCCACAGAGGCATGGCAAATTTCCGTTACTTATCTTATTTCAATTTCCCATAGCATTTTCACGGGAATCTTCCTTTATATCTTTTTCAGGAAGCTGGTCCAAGCGGAGCGCTAATAACCATCGAATCCTCTTCTTCCGACGAACCAAATGCACCAGTCCCTGAGATGAGGGAAACACTTCCACCGGCGCAGGCAAGAGAGATTCGCTTCAAAGAGGTAATAGTCTTACCATTAGAATCGGCCGATATGTTAGAATCGGCCGATTTCCTTTCACCGCTTGCTTACCCTTTACTTCATTTCCTTACAGGAGCAAGATACCCCCAACAATAGCATCTTTTCTTTTGCTGTCTCCTTGGTTGATGACGAAGAAATCGCTTCACACCCAATTCCATCGAGCTCCACCCCCGACGATGTCCGCTCCAAGCTCGAAAGCATTCGTACTCTCCTCCAAGATGACATCGGCCGATTGGTGGAAGATGCATCGCCGATTCGACGACTTTTCAACGAGGTCAAAGATCGAATCCCGGATGAAGTATCAGAAAATTTAGGGTATGCTGCCTATATAGAGGGCATGCAGATTCCGATTTCCAGGGCGCTGCGACGTATGGCCGATCGTGCTCAGATGGCCAAAACTCAGGAGGAGGTCGATTCGTACAAGCACCGGACTCAGGAAGTACACCACAGGATCAACTTCCTCGAGAACTGCCGTCCGGACATCGTCGGCGCAATAGATCGGCTGAAACGGAGGAGAGCAGAACTGGCCAAGGAGATGGAACAGATAACCAAAGAGATAGCCGCTGAAGAGAAGAAGCTCCAAGAACTCCCATCCATCATCAGCGAGCTGAAGCAAGAAAGACAACATCTGGCCCGTGAAACAATAAGGCTCCGTCGCCGCGTGTCAGAAGTACCAGGATCGGCCGATGATGATCAGAGAGTAGTAGACTCGGCCGATCAAATTAGACGACGAGCGATTGTAGCCATAGATGCTTTCCTTGGGTTGTAAAAAATATGTTAAACATTATTGCTCCTTTAATGTCACTGCACCGATTCGGTTTTGAACTGCTCCTTCAGTCTGCTTTGCATTTATGTATGTATTTACTCCGATAGGATGTGTCTCACCATCCATCTACCTCCTCTTCATTTATAAGCAGACCGTTCACTATCTCTAGAGGAACACGCATTACTTATCTCCTCTCCTTCTTTTACTGTCCCAAATTAAACGGCAATATGTCTTCTTCGTCCTCCTCATCTTCTTCCTCTGTCAACCAGGTATGAACTCCCCCTCTGCCTTTCTCTTAAGCATCTCAATCGCTCCGATACTGGGTAACTCCTTTTATCTCTGTTTAGCCGAAACGTCTCAGCCCCGGTCTAGAACGAGCGATAGAAATCATGCATTCAGAAGAGCCACTATCACAGGCAGACAGAAATTTGATAAAAGCTCATGCTGAGGAACTTAGAGATCATGTCCCCGCCGCTGTCCAGGAATACTCGGACCTCGTAGATGCTCATTTTTTAGTCCGCAAGCGACCATCTTCCGAAAAAAATTCTTCACTTCCTTGTAAAGCCAAAACTGAAGTCGCCATGGAAGATCTGCAAGAGGAGAAGACCCGCCTACTGAAAGAACTCTACGACCAAGCTGAAACTGGAGCCACTGCAGAGGACCCGAAAGAGAAAAGGCTCACCCTTATGATAAAACTGGGTCGCATCGAGAGAGAAATCCAGCGTAGGCGTAATCAGTAGACACACCAGTATTTTTATTCTAAGGGCGACTTGTACCATGTCGGCCATGTAATCCGTAATTTCCATTCAATAATGAATCCCAATGTTTCCTTCACCAGATGTGTAGACAGAAACCGATGAGAAATCGGCCATGTTATCTTGACATATTTTGCTGCAAGTTATGTATCTACCCAAATGCTTGGATAGTACCTCTTCAGATATCGCCCATTTAAAGCTCTTGGGAATTCCTCCCCTTCGACTGTCTCCAGAATATATGCATTCCCAGGGGCACATCGGCCGATTCTATACGGCCCTTCCCAAGTGGGTGACCATTTACCGAATTTGGGATCTTTAGAACCTATCGGCAGCACCAACTTCCATACCAAATCTCCTTGAGAGAACTGTTTAACTTTGACCTTTTTGTCATACCATCTGGCCACCCTTTTCTTGTTTTCTTCTATACTAATCAGGGCTCTCAACCGTAAACCCACCGAATCGTCAAGTTCATCTTTCATGAGAAAGGAATAGTCATCGGCCGTTAACTGATCTTGTAACGATATACGTCTTGACCCTGTTCTTATCTCCCATGGCAAGACCGCCTCATGACCATAAACCAACTGATAAGGAGATATTTTAGTGGCTCCATGACAAGCCATCCTGTATGCCCATAAAGATTCAGCCAAAGACATATGCCACTTCTTGGGTTGCTATTCTATCTTTCTCTTGATTAGCTTGATTATCCCTTTGTTAGACGACTCTGCTTGGCCATTGGCTTGAGCATAGTATGGAGAAGAATTCAATAATTTAATCCCCATATCGGCGGCGAACTCTCCGAATTCTCCAGAAGTGAACATTGTCCCTTGATCAGTTGTGATGGTTTGAGGAATACCAAATCGATATATAATATGGGTTTTAACAAATTCAATCATATCGGCCGATGTCACGTTCCTCAAAGGAACTGCCTCCACCCACTTAGTAAAATAATCTGTAGCCACCAATATGAACTTATGCCCTTTGCTTGATGGAGGATGAATCTGTCCGATGAGATCTATTCCCCAACCTCTGAACGGCCACGGCTTAATTATTGGATTCATAGCCGATGCTGACGCGTGCTGCACATTGCCAAACCTCTGACAGTCTTGGCATCCTTTGTAGTACTTGAAACAATCCTCAAGGATGGTCGGCCAGTAATATCCATTGTTCAGGATCATCCATTTCATTTTGTGAGCCGATTGATGAGCTCCACACACACCTTCATGGATTTCTCCCATCAGAACCTTTGCCTCTTCTGTTCCCAGGCATTTGAGAAGAACTCCATCAATCGTCCGATAAAATAAATCATCCTCATGCAACACATATTTTGTAGCCTGAAAACGTGTTCGCCGATTCACCTTTTGGGATGGATTTCTCAAGTAATCGGCGATCTCCTTTCGCCAGTCATCGGCCGCGAGCTCTAGCGTCATCGCTCCCTGAATCGGCCAATACCCAGAAGCATGTTGGGCCAGTCTGTTGGCTTCTTCATTATAATTCCTAGGGATATGCTCAATTATTGCAGACTTGAACTCTTTTAAAAGTTGAAGACAATCCTCATAATAAATCCTCAAGATATCACCCTTGCACTCAGATCGCCCCGTCAATTGATCCACAATGAGCATGGAATCCCCAAAAATTTTGACTGCATCAGCTCTGACTTCCCTTAATAATTGGATGCCTTTCAGAACGGCTCGATATTCTGCCTGGTTATTAGTTGCAGAGGCTTCTATCGGCAGAGAGAAGTTATAACTTGCCCCCCGAGGCGACACAAGAACAATGCCGATTCCTGATCCGACCCCACACGAAGAACCATCAAAATATAGAGTCCATGGAACTGGTTCAACGGTGGCGATTTCTGGTCCACAATACTGAACTACGAAATCGGCCATCACTTGACCTTTGACGGCTTTGGCCGATTCGTACCTTAAATCAAATTCTGACAAAGCCAGGATTCATTTTCCAATCCGCCCTTTCAAAATCGGCAATGATAGCATGTACTTCACCATATCATCCTTGCACACGACTATGCATTCTGCCGATAGCAAATAGTGCCTGAGCTTGGTACATGAAAAGTATAAGCACAAGCATAGTCGCTCCACCGAGGAATATCTTGTTTCGGCATCTAAAAGTCTTCTGCTGACGTAGTATACCACTCGTTCTTTCCCCTCAAACTCCTGTACCAACGCCGATCCAATAGCCTGTTCATCAGCCGATAAATATAACTTGAACGGCTTACCAGGCTGTGGTGGAACTAATACCGGAGGTGAAACCAGATACTGCTTGATATTCTCCAGTGCCTTACGCTGTCCTTCTCCCCATATGAATTCCTGGTCGGGCATTAATTTCAACAGAGGGGTAAAAGCCTGAATACGCCCTGACAGATTGGATATGAATCTTCTGATGAAATTAACCTTGCCGATGAGGGACTGTAGTTCAGTTTTATTTTGTGGGGCCACCACTCTGTTGATGGCGTCTATGGTCTTGCGGTTGACTTCTATCCCGCGCTCATGGACCATAAATCCTAAGAATTGCCCGGCCGATACACCAAATGCACATTTGTTTGGGTTCATCTTCAACCCATGTTTCCTTGTGCACTCCAGTACTTCCTGTAAATCGGCCAGATGATCTTGGTGACCTTTTGACTTGACCACGACGTCATCTATATAAATTTCCACCGATGAACCAATGAGCTTGTGGAAGATGTAGTTCATGGCCCTTTGATATGTAGCGCCGGCGTTCTTCAACCCGAAAGTCATAACCACCCATTCAAATAAACCAAGATGACCTGGGCACCTGAAAGCCGTTTTCGAAATATCTTCCTCGGCCATTAATATCTGATTGTACCCGGCGTTCCCATCCATAAAACTTATGACTTTATGGCCTGCGGCAGCATCCACCAAGACATCGGCCGTCGGCATCGGATATCCATCCATCGGCGTAGGCTGATTTAAGTTCCTGAAATCGATGCACACACGTAATTTTCCATTCTTTTTGTATACAGGCACAATGTTAGAAATCCATTCGGCGTAGCGGCACTGCCGAATAAATCCTTCTTCAATCAACTTTGTAATCTCGGCCTTTATATCAGGTAGAATCTTGGGGTTACACCGTCGTGCAGGTTGCTGATATGGCCGATATCCTGATTTTATAGGTAACCGGTGTTCAACAATAGACCGGTCTAGTCCTGGCATCTCATGATATTCCCAAGCAAAGCAATCCTTGAACTCTTTTAATAAACTTATCAATTTACATTTGTACTCAGGATCCAAATTGGCACTAATGTACGTCGGCCTTGATTTGCTGCTATCTCCCAAATCTACCATCTCTAATAAATCGGCCGACGTAAACCCATGCCCAAGCTTCCCATCTTCTCGGACGAGCTGATCCATTTATTCTGAATCTTCAGAGCCGACTGCTTGGATCGGCTGTAGACCGAAATCGGACACTTTCAGGAAGTCAGTGTCCCAAGTCCTGCCAGATATACACTTGACGTGCTCACAGCTCCACTGTTGCGTGTCAGCCGCTGCAACGCTGTAGACGGAATCGGCAGCGACTATCTCTGTGCTGTCGCCGACCCATTGCACAAGGCATTGATGCATTGTAGATGGGACACAGCAGTTTGCGTGTATCCAGTCGCGACCAAGCAGCATATTGTAGGACCCCTTGCCATTAATAACGAAAAAAGTGGTAGGGAGGGTCTTACTGCCGATGGTGAGGTCGACGCAGAGTGCTCCGCGGGCGGGTGACACGTTGCCTTCGAAATCCTTCAGCATCATGTCCGTCTCGGTGAGGTCTTCATCGCCCTTGCCCAGCTTGCGGAACATGGCATATGGCATGATGTTAACTGCAGGTCCTCCATCTACCAGTAATCTGGTGACGGGTCTTCCGTTGACATAGCCTTTGAGAAACAGCGCTTTGAGATGCTGCCATTTTTCTTCTTCTGGTTTCTCAAACGTAGCCGTCATCGGCTCTAACACCAGTTGTGCCATTTGTTCCTCTCCTGTTCTTGTTATTTTATCCCGATCGTTGGGCGCCATGAACTCCATCAGCAGTATGAACACCATATCAATTTCGGCTGCTGATTCCTGGTTGCTTGCTTCTTGATCGTGTCTCTTTGGGCGCCACACTCGAGACTTGACATTTCTTTTTTCTGGCACCTGTCTCTATTCTTCTTCTTGATGCTCCCACTGGCGTAGGCGTTGGATCCTCCGCTTCTGGGATCTGGATAAGCCATCGGGACACCACCTGGGATTTGCTGGTTTGGCCGACGATCTGGCGTGTTCCCAATCTGGTTCCCTTCCTAAGGGATCCTCGTCTGATACCCTATCATCGGCCATCTCTTCCAGCCGATCGTGCGCGCTGATCCTGCCCCCCAGTCCATCTCGTTGGCCGATCTTGCTTTTTGACCGGTGGTACTGGTCAACTCTGCCCCCCAGCCGATCATGCACCGAAACGCGCTGTTCCTCGCGTCGATTTCTGCTGATCGGCTCTGATCCTCTTTCCCTAGAATGTGGCCTCGGGTAATCGTTGCGGCTTAATCCGTTACACTCTGGACAGTTATCGGAGGACGGCAATCTGATGTCGTTCTCCCAGCAGTGGATGAAGAACGGACATTGCCAGTGATTTTCAAGCCGGCGTATCATCTCTTCCTGGTATCTTGCTTGTTCTTGCTACTGCCGATACTTACTGAGTAAGAAATGGGAGGTGACGGGCTTGCGTGGTCGTTCTTGCCCCCGCCTGTTCCTTCTGATTTCTTCCGTCGTGATCTGCCTCCTGGGATCGACGGCGCCGCTTCTTCTTGCCGATTCTGACGTCAGCACCTTGGTTTGACTTGAATTTCCTCCAGCGTTGACCGTGTTGGCCGGGAAGGGATGCTGATCTATCTTCATCGGCTTTGCCGATTTAGTTGGAGTTTCAAATTTAAGCCGCCCCTGCTCGATGGCCGATTGTATCTGCTGGCGGAAAACTTTGCATTCATTCGTATCATGAGATGTAGCGTTGTGCCACTTGCAGTACTTCATCTTCTTGAGTTGATCGGCTGTAGGGATGGTGTGATGTTGAGACAGCTTAATCTGTCCTTCCTGAAGCAATAAATCAAAAATTTTATCGGCCTTTGATGTGTCAAAGCCGAATATCTCTGGCTCTTTCTTCCCAAAAGGGCATGATATCGGTTTTTTCCCTTTGACCCATTCTGCCAGACCAATTTCTTCTTCCGCATCTGATTTAGATCCTTCCAAGTATGCCACCTTCTTTTGGAAGTTCCTCCGCTGTTCAAATGGTCGGACCTCTTGTCCTGACAATCGGTGGACGATTTGGCTCAGGCTTTCAAACTCTTGGGCAGCATATCTTTCTTTGATTTGTGGCAGGAGGCCTTGGAAGACGATATCGGCCAACTGTGCGTCGGTCAGAGCCAGACTGTAGCATTTGTTCCTGATTTCTCTGAACATCTTTATATATCCCATCACTGGTTCATCGCTCCTCTGCCTGAGGCTGGTCAAATCCGAGAGCTTCATCCCGTGTACTCCTGCGTAGAAGTACTTGTGGAATTGTTTCTCTAGATCGGCCCAAGTAACGATAGAATTTGGCGGTAAGGTGGTGAACCACTGGAAGGCCGATCCGTACAGAGACGATGAAAATAAACGCACTCTCATAGCATCATGCGTGGCAGCTTCTCCGCACTGGATGATGAATCGGTTGATATGCTCCACAGTGGATGTATCGTCCGTCCCTGAGAACTTGGTGAAATCAGGAACTTTGTAGCGGTGTGGGAACGGCAGCAAGTCATAGGCCGATGGATATGACGTCTTGTAGGTGTAAGTTTGCACTTTTGGCTTCAACCCAAACTGATCTTGGATCACTTCCGCTATTCTCGCTGTCCAGTCCACCTGCTGCTGATGGACAGCCGTTCGCGGCGCGGGCACGTGCTGAAGGGTTGGTACGGCTGGGTGATGAATCGGCGAATTTTGCTGAGCAGCCGATAGTTGATGGCGAAGCGAGTCCGCACCCCCATCGTATGTCATCGTTGGCGCCGTGCCCCTGAATGCTTCTACAGTGCTTGCCCCCCTGCCGATTTCTGATGAGATCGGCTGATACTGGGGAACCGTCGGCCGGGCGGCCGATTGATGTGGCACTTGGATTGAATAACTTCCATACCCGTTCGCTGGCTCAGGAAAATACGTTGTCGCTGATGTTCCCCAAGGTGCTGATCTTGTGGGCAGCGATTGCACAGAAGCAATCTGAACGGGTTGAAGCGGTGTCTGTGATGGGAGACATGGTGCACCGCTGTATCTTGGAGACGCCGGGAGCAATGGAGAGATGTACCCCTCGCGTTGCGTCAATATCGGCTGAGGAGCCGATTGGGACGTGTATGGTAAGCTTCTGGCTGGCAGAGTGGTCGGCGGGGCATATGCCGATCCCTGATAGCCTTGGACTGCTCCGCTGGCCAGAGAGCTGACGACGGCGTTGTACACCGTGTTGGTCATCACTGAAGATTGGTCGATGAATGCCTGATACACAGATTGTTGAATCATCTCTGACATCTTGCCCGAGTCCTCAGCAATGGTGATGTGGCGGGGAGCTGGAATAGGAGCCTTCTTGACCGCCTCCCCGCTTCTGGTACGACTGAACGACTGGAGGTACATCCTCTTGTAATCTTCTAGATGTTTGGCCAATTCTTCCCTCTGGTCGTCCTTGAGATCCACTTCTGTGACCTCAATGATGTTGCTGTCAGAGATTTCCGCGTTCTTCGACATATCAGATCTTGGATGGTCCCACCGGGCGTGCCAAAAGTGTGTTGGCGCTAAAATCGGCCGGATAGGAATCGGCCGATGATTTTCAGCGTCGGACACACGACCCGGGAGAATCTGCTTAGCTCCTGTTCGGGTTATCGCCCTGGTGCGGTTCGCGCGGCGTGCCAGTCAATCTGACCTGTTGATTGACAAGGAAATAGAGTGTTAAATTCCAGGCGCGTCGATCGGCTGGGATTCCGATCTGTCCTGAGGAGCGCGTCGGCAGCGAATCAGCCGATTTGCTGTAGAGATGATCGGCTATGGATCAGCCGATAATCGGGTAGTAATTGTAAAGAATACCACCGGAGCGATCTAAACAATTTCTATAGAAGCAACACTTGAAATAGATCTAATCGGCTATATGATGATAAATCGAAGAAGAACAATGACGAAGCTGATTACTCTGATCTCAAGCTGGATAACTGGTGATAATACTAGAATAACAGGTAAAACTTGCAATTCTAGTAAATATCGATAACTGGTGAATAAATCCAAACGAAACCACAGCGATGCGCCCGTAGTTAAAGCTCGGATATTACTCGGTAAGCGGAACCTACCAATTGGCCGGAGATCAAGTTGATGTAGCCCTGCCAATCCGTACGAACTCGTGAAAGAGGAAAAGTATTGGCGAAGTCGCCGACTTGAAAGTAAATTGCTAGAAAAGTAGAAGTGTTGTTGTTGATTGATGTGTTGATCCCTTTTTTCAAGACCCTGACGACTCCTATTTATACCCTAAAGCTAGGACTCCTGGTCGATCATGACTTGTTACAACCTTATTTAAATTACTATATCTATACGAACTTTAAAAAGGAAACGGACTCCCGCAGAGTCTTCCGCCGCCGCTCCCTAATCCAATCAGGATTTCCTTCAATTGTTCCCCGACCGATTTAGCGTGCCCCCTTTGACCAACTTTTGACCAGGACCCTCTGAAATAGTCCCATCCTGCTAGCGTAGGCTGTATCACCAATCGGCCGATTTCCAACTGTTACCTCAATCGGCCGATTCCTTTCTGTAGCCTTCAGATCTGTCGCATCGGCCAATCTTCTCCTCCTGACGCCGATTCAACATGTGTCAAAATCTGGCGTCAAAAATTTGTTCCTAACTTCTCTGAACCTCTGTATATACCCAGTCACTGGTTCATCGCTCCTCTGCCTGAGGCTGGTTAAATCTGAGAGCTTCATCTCGTGTACTCCTGCGTAGAAGTACTTGTGGAACTGCTTTTCCAGATCGGCCCATGTAACAATAGAATTTGGTGGCAAAGTGGTGAACCACTGGAATGCCGATCCAGACAGAGACGATGAAAACAAACGCACCCTCAGAGCATCTTGTGTGGCAGCCTCTCCGCACTGGATGATGAATCAGTTGATGTGCTCTATGGTGGATGTGTCGTCTGACCCCAAAAATTTGGTGAAATCGGGTACTTTGTAGCGGTGTGGGAACGGCAGCAGGTCATAGGCCGATGGGTATGGCGTCTTGTATGTATAAGTCTGCATTTTTGGCCTCAAACCAAACTGGTCCTGAATCACTTCTGCTGTCCTTGCCGTCCAGTCCACCTGCTGCTGATGAACGACTGTTCGCGGCGCCGGCATATGCTGGAGGGCTGGTACAGCTGGGTGATGAATCGAAGCATGCGGCGAGTTTTGCTGAGCAGCTGATAGTTGATGGCGAAGGGAATCCGCCGCTCCATCGTGTGTCATCATTGGCGCCATGCCTCTGAATGCTTCTACAGCGCTTGCCCCCCTGCCGATTTCTGATGAGATCGGCTGATACTGAGGGACCGTCGGCCGGACGGCCGATTGGTGAGACGGCTGGATCGGATAGCTTCCATGCCCGGCTGATGGATCGGGGAAAGCCGTTGCCGCCGATATCCCCCAGGGTACTGAGCATGTGGGCAGCGATTCTACAGAAGCAATCTGGACGGGTTGAAGCGGTGCCTGTGATGGGAAACATGGTGCGCCGCTGTATCTTGGAGACGTCGGAGGCAACGGAGTGTTGTACCCCTCGCGTTGCATCAATGTCGGCTGAGGAGCCGATTGGGACGTGCTTGATAAGCTTCTGGCTGGAAGCGTAATCAGCGGGGCATACACCGGTCCCTGATAGCCTTGAACTGCTCCGTTGGCCAGAGAGCTGATGACGGCGTTGTACACCGTGTTGGTCATCACCGAGGACTGGTCGATGAACACCTGGTAGACGGACTGTTGGATCATATCGGACATCTTGCCCGAGTCCTCAGCGATGGTGATGTGGCGGGGAACTGGAATAGGAGCTTTCTTGACAGCCTCTCCGCCTCTGGTACGACTGAACGACTGCAGGTATATCTTCTTGTAATCTTCTAGATGTTTAGCTAATTCTTCCCTCTGATCGTCCTTGAGATCTGCTTCTGTGACCTCAATGATGTTGCTGTCGGAAATTTCTGCGTTCTTCGACATATCAGATCTTGAAGTGGTCCCACCGGGCGTGCCAAAAGTGTGTTGGCGCTAAAATCAGCCAGACAGGAATCGGCCGATGGTCTTCAGCGTCGGACACACGACCCGGTAGAATCTTCTTAGCTCCTGTTCGGGTTATCGCCCTGGTGCGGTTCGCGCGGCGTGCCAGTCAATCTGACCGATTGGCCGGAGATCAAGTTGATACAGCCCTGCCAATCCGTACGAACTCGTGAAAGAAGAAAAGTATTGGCGAAGTCACCGACGTGAAAGTAAATTGCTGAAAAAGTAGAAGTATTGTTGTTGATTGATGTGGTTATCTCTTTTGCAAGACCCTGACGACTCCTATTTATACCCTAAGACTAGGACTCCTGGTCGATTACGACTTGTTACAACCTTATTTAAAAAACGGGAAAACTACTATATCTATAATATATTTTTTAAAGGAAACGGACTCCCGCAGAATCTTCCGCCGCCGTCTCCTAATCCAATCAGGACTCTTTTCAATTGCTCCTTGACCGACTTAGCGTTGCTCTGTTGACCAACTTTTGACCAGGACCCTCCGAAATAGTCCCATCCTGTTGGCGCAAGCTGCATCACCAATCGGCCGATTTCCAACTGTTACCTCAATCGGCCGATTCCTTACTGTAGCCTTTAGATCTGCTGCATCGGCCAACCTTCTCCTCCCGACGCCGATTTAACACGTGTCAAAATCTGGCGTCAACAGTATGCAAAGATGATGTGGTGAAATATATGCTATCATTGCCGATTTTGAAAGGGCGGATTGGAAAATGGATCCTGGCTCTGTCAGAATTCGACTTAAGGTACGAATCGGCCAAAGCTGTCAAGGGTCAAGTCATGGCCGATTTCGTAGCTCAGCATTGTGGACCAGAAATTGCTGTTGTCAAACCGGTTCCATGGACTCTATACTTCGATGGTTCTTCGTGTGGGGCCGGATCAGGAATCGGCATCGCTCTTGTATCGCCTCGGGGGGCAAGTTATGATTTCTCTCTGCCGATAGAAGATCCGCAACCAATAATCAGGCGGAATATCGAGCCGTTCTAAAAGGTATCCAATTATTAAGGGAAGTCAAAGCTGATGCAGTCGAAATTTTTGGAGATTCTATGCTCATCGTAGATCGGTTAACGGGGCGATCTGAGTGCAAAGATGATATCTTGAGGATTTATTATGAAGATTGCCTTCAGCTTTTAAAGGAATTCAAGTCTGCAATAATTGAGCATATCCCCAGAAATTATAATGAAGAGGCCAACAGGCTGGCCCAACATGCATCCGGATATCGGCCGATTCAGGGAGCTATGATTTTGGAGCTCACGGCCGATGACTGGCGAAGGTAAATCGCCGATTACTTGAAGGACCCCTCCCGGAAAGTGGATCGGCGAGTACGTTTTCAAACTACAAAATATGTGTTGCTTGAAGATGATTTATTTTACCGGACGATTGATGGAGCTCTTCTCAAGTGCCTGGGAACAGAAGAAGCAAAGGTCCTGATGGGAGAAATCCATGAAGGTGTATGTGGAGCCCATCAATCGGCTCACAAAATGAAATGGATGATCAGAAACAATGGGTATTACTGGCCAACGATTCTTGAGGATTGTTTCAAATATTATAAGGGATGCCAAGACTGTCAGAAGTTTGGCAATGTACAGCGCGCGCCAGCATCGGCTATGAATCCAGTAATTAAGCCGTGACCATTCAGAGGCTGGGGAATAGATCTCATCGGATAGATTCACCCTCCATCGAGTAAAGGGCATAAGTTCTTATTGGTGGCCACCGATTATTTTACTAAGTGGGTGGAGGCAGTTCCTTTAAGGAATGTGACATCGGCCGATACGATTGAGTTCGTTAAGAACCATATTGTCTATCGATTTGGTATTCCTCAGACTATCACAACTAACCAGGGAACAATGTTTACCTCTAGAGAATTCGGGGAATTCGCTGCCAATATGGGAATTAAATTATTAAATTCTTCTCCATACTATGCTCAAGCCAATGGCCAAGCAGAATCGTCCAATAAGAGGATAATCAAGTTGATCAAGAGGAAGATAGAGGAACAACCCAAAAAGTGGCACACGTCTTTTGCTGAATCTCTATGGACTTATAGGATGGCTTGACATGGAGCCACTAAGATATCTCCTTATCAGCTGGTTTATGGTCATGAGGCAGTCCTGCCTTGGGAATTAAGGACGGGGTCAAGGCGTATATCGCTTCAAGATCAGTTGACAGCCGATGACTATTCCTTCCTCATGAAGGACGAGCTTGATGACTCGGCAGGTCTGCGGTTGAGAGCCCTGATTAGTATAGAAGAAAACAAGAAAAGGGTGGCCAGATGGTATGACAAGAAGGTCAAAATTAAACAATTCTCCCAGGGAGATTTGGTATGGAAGTTGGTGCTGCCGATAGGGTCTAAGGATCCCAAATTCGGTAAATGGTCACCCACTTGGGAAGGGCCATACAGAATCGGCCGATGTGCCCCTGGAAATGCATATATTCTGGAAACTATTGAAGGGGAAGAATTCCCCAGAGCTTTAAATTGACGATATCTGAAGAGGTACTATCCAAGCATTTGGGTAGATGCATAACTTACAGTAAGATATATCGAGACAGCATGGCCGATCCTTATCGGCGTTTATCCACACAGCCAATGTGGGAATAACATCGCCTTAAGAAAGAAACATTGTGATTTGGTTTGACCAGCTCATTATTCTATGAAAACAACAGAAGTACATGGCCGACATGGTATGAGTTGTCCTTAGAATAAAAATACTGATATATCTATTGATTACGCTTGCTCTGGATTTCTCTCTCGATCCGGCCCAGTTCTATCAGAAGGCGGGTCCTATTCTCCTTCGGATTCTCTACGGTGGCTCCAGTCTCAGCTTGATGGCAAAGTTCTATCAGGAGGCGGGTCTTCTTCTCCTCCAGATTCTCCATGGCAGCTTCAGTCTCGACTTGATGAGGGAGTAGAGGATTCTTTTCTGATGGTAGTCGCTTATGGACCAAGCAGTGAGAGTCTATAAGATCCCAATACTTCTGGACAACAGCCGGAACATGATCTTTAAGTTCTTCAGAATGAGCTCTTATCAGATCTATGTCTGCCTGCGACAGTGGTTCGTCTGAATGCATGACTTCGATCGCTCGTTCTAGACTAGGGCTGAGACGTTTTGACTAAATAGATATGAAAGGCTACCCAGCATCAGAGTGATTGAGATGTCTAGGGGAGAAGCAGAGGAGATTTTGTACCTGATTGATAGAGGAAGAAGACGAAGAAGACGATGAAGACATCTTGCTGTCCGGTTTGGGGGAGTAAAGACTCAGTTGTTGGAGGGAGAGAAGATGGGTAATGCATATACCTCTGGAAAAGATTTGAGGTCTCATACTTATGAAGGGAAGGAGGTAGGTAGATGGTGAGACACATCCCATCAGAGTAAAAGTATTCATAAATGCAAAGCTGTCGAAAGAAGTGATCCAAGACCAAATCGGCGCATCAGCATTAAAGGAGTGTTAAATGTTTACATGATCCTTTACAACCCAAGGAGGGTATCTATAGTAGCAATAGCTCGTCGCCTAATCTGATCGGCCGAGTCTACTATTCCTTGGTCGTCATCGGCCGATCCAGGTATTTCCGGCATGCGGCGACGAAGCCTTATCGCTTCACAGGCCAAGCTCTATCTTTTTTGTTTCAGCCCAGCGATGACGGATGGGAGCTCTTGAAGCTTCTTTTCTACAGCGGCTATGTCCTTGGTTACTTGCTCCATCTCTTTATCCAGCTCTGCTCTCCTCCGTTTGAGGCGATCTATTGTGCCGACGATATCTGGGCGGGCACTCTCGAGGAAGTTGATCCGTTGGTGTACTTCTTGAGCTCGGTGCTTGTAAGAATCAGCTTCCTCCCGGGTCTTTGCTAGCTGGGCACGATCGGCCATGTGACGCAGGGCCCTGGACACCGGAATTTGCATCCACTCTATGAACGCATCAGGGTGCAGAGTTTCTGTCGCTTCTTCCGGGATTCGGCCCTTGATGTCACTGAAAAGCTGCCGAATCGGTGAGGCATCTTCTACCAATCGGCCGATATCATCTTGGAGAAGGACCCGCATACTCTCGAGCTTGGCACGGACATCATCAGAAATTAATCTCGACGGAACTTGGCGCGAAGTGACTTCTTCATCTTCAGGCAGGGAAACCACAAAGGAAAAAAGGCTATTATTCGGGGCGTCTTGTTCCTGCGGGAGAATGAAGAGAAGGATTAGGAAGCAGTAAAGGGGAATCGACCGATTCCGGTAATAAGTTTATTACCACCTTGAAACGGATCTCTCTTGCTTGCGCCGATGGGAGCGCCTCCCTCGTCTCAGGGACCGGTACAATCGGCTCGTCAGAGGAAGAGGACTCGACAACTATTAATGCTCTACTTGGACCAGCTTCCTGAAAAGATATGGAAAAACAGATCCTATGAGTATACTATGGGTAATTGAAATAAGATGATATGAGATATTTGCCATGCCTCTGTTGGTCTTCCGGCCGATGTTTGTTGTGGGGCTACAGTCGACGTATCTAAATCGGCCTACAACAGGATCAGTTAAGTCCTCTGAATGTCGAGAAATTGAGGTAAGAGATTATCTACCTCGATGGGAAGAGTTGCTGGACCTTCGGCTTCCGCTTGGGATGTGGCCGATTGCTGTGGGGACTGCACTGGAGCGGCTTGTGCAGCCTGACAGAAGGAAAAAGTTAGTGTTAGTGGAGCACTTAAAGATATATGAAATAAGCAAGATTACCTGAACAGCTTCCACTAGAAGTGATGCTGCAGCTGCTCCGACTTCTGCGGTGACTTGAGGATTGGCCATCTCGGTAGACGGCAAGGATAGAGGAATCGGAGTTTTGGCCGATACTACTATCGATTGGTCAGTCGATCCGATGCGGGCACGCACTCGACGGCTTGTTCTCTTCAAGGGTGGCCTTTTCGGTGTTCGTTTCAATCGGCCAGTGGCAATGTCCTTGATGGTTGGAGCGTGAAAGCCGATGAGTGGATATGGCGTATACGGATGATTGTTCTCTATCGGCCTGCCGCTTCGGCTCCGCATCGGAGGGACTTGGCTTTCAGACTAAGAAAATAAATATAAGTTAACGGTAAGATGATAGTATGGAAAGAGACAACATTGAAATCGGCTGGGAGAAAGGACATGCAGCTGCACTTGGGTCAATGTTCTCTGGGTCCAGAATGTTGCAATATGTTGATGGGGATTTGCAGAAGAGGTGTTGCTTCCATTCTGCCCACCATAATTTAAATTGCTGAACGGCAAAAGGGGCCACCGTCCAATTGTTCAGGTCAATGGTGCTAGAATCTGGCACTAAGTTGCACAGCCGATTGTAGTCAAGACTCTTGGTCAATTCATCTCTGAATTTTGCTTGACCGGCGAAGTAAACCCGAATCGGCAGTTGACCAAAGCCCAGTTGCCTTGCTGCAGCCGATGGATTATAGAACTCATATGTGGGAGAGTCCTTTCCAGAGAAGAAGTTGGCTGGCAAAATCCCTGGCTTAATCAGGGGATCCATAAGTTCCCTATCAAAAGTATGAGTGGAGAAGTCGTAGCAGATGGGAAGTTCGAAAATCGGCTCTACTGCCCGATAGGGATGCCTACTAACAATCTCTTCACTGAAGCCATTGTAAAAGCATCTGAAGTATTCAGCCGTGCGGGCAGCAGTGAATTGACAGCCAGGGAAGGCCGATGCCGCCTCTCCAAAAGATCTGCAGCGTCGTCGGACGGTTGGGTTTTCCTCTGACTCAATATTGGGGAAAGTTTTGGTCTCTATTCGTTGCTGAGAGACCTTGCTCATATATAGGTTGAGCCAGAGAGTGATGAACCACCAGGGACCGCCAGGGTTCCCAATCGGCTCCCCTTGTGACAGCCTAGTGCCGATTTGGTGCATGATGTGGTAGGCCGATCCCAACAGATGCTTTCCAAGGGGAACGGCCGATCCTAGTGACAGAGCTTCTGCCAAGGCTTGGGTGTTAGAAGAAGGGCCAACTGCTCTGCCACAGAAAAAGTGTTTCTCTAGCCACATCATCAGGAACGCAGTATGCTCTCTCTCTGAAACTGTCGCAGTCTTCATATTTTTGCTGATGTACCCCTTCCATCCGCCGATTCCTTTGGTTTCTAACCGATGTGATGGCTTAATCAGATAGTTAAAGGGGATATCAGAGGAGGAGATGTCAAGGCCGGTCAACAACAGGACATCGGCCAAAGTTGGAGTCATGGGTCCATGTCCAAAAAGGAATGCATTGAGTGCGTCGGACCAGAAGTAAGAAGCTGCTATGACCAAGGGTTCATTTTTCTCCATCTGGGACAGAGAGAGGTCTATGCATTGGCCGATATTCAGTTCTTCCCACTAAACTTTCCTAGACCTGGCTACTCTATGGTACCATTCTCTCCAGCCAGGGGTCTCATTCGGCCAGGACCTAAAGGCACCTGCCCACTGATCTAAGTCCATGGGTGATTGCTTGAACGGGACTCTGTGAGTCTCTAGATTGATCAGGTCAGTTGGATCGGGATTCCCCATGGGGCCTAAGCAGATAAGATCGGGGGATTCTGAAAGAGGGATCCAGAAATGTCTGAAAAAGGAGGAAAAGGGGAAAAGATTGAGAAGGGATCCAGAAATATTGGAGCAGTAGAAAATCGAAAGGGAAAAATTTTGAATGATTACCTCCGGAATGAAGCTAATCGTCACCGATAGAGCTGCCAGTTGAGCTGCCGATTGGGCCGCCACCGCTGAGGGGGTTGCCGACAGAGCCTCCGTGGTTGGAGAGGTTGCTGATGGTGACGCCATTGGGAAGTTGAAGCAGGTCGCAAGCGAGATTGCCGAAGGGAGCGGTTGGAGATCGAGAGGGCTCAGGAGGAAGATGAACAGTGGTTCGCTGGAAGAAAATACTAGGTTCGTGTGGAAAAGTTGGCGGATAATGCCAGTACTTAAGGATAATCCGAGAGAGAAAGGGTAAAGGCGGTATTTTTGCCGCGCCGTCTACATGAATTCCAGGGGAGCGGTCGTTTCGCGCGCTCGGTCCGAGGAAATTGCAATCATTATGCAGAAGACCGCGAGATGGAAGGAGATTTTTACTGCGCCCGTTTCGGAGAAAAAGATTAAAGAAAAGAGTTTCGAAATAAAAAATATGTTTTACTCCGAAACTGGGGGGCATGTGTTGACGCCAGATTTTGACACCTGTTGAATCGGCGTCAGGAGGAGAGGTTGGCCGATGCGGCAGATCTAAAGGCTACAGTAAAGAATCGGCCGATTGAGGTTACAGTTGGGAATCGGCCAATTGGTGATGCAACCTGCACCAACAGATCGGGACCACAACAGAGGATCCCGGTTAAAAGTGGCCTAATGTTGGTCAACAAAGTGATGCTAATTCGGTTAAGAAGCAATTAGAAAAGTCCTGATTGGATTAGGAGGCGGCGGCGGAAGATTCTGCGGTAGTCCGTTTCCTTTTTAAAGATATTATAGATATAGTAGTTTTCCTGTTTTAAATAAGGTTGTAACAAGTCATAATCGACCAGGAGTCCTAGTTTTAGGGTATAAATAGGAGTCGCTAGGGCTTTGCAAATATCAACACATCAATCAACAAGACACTTCTACTTTTTACTAGTACTTTACTTTCAAGTTGGCGACTTTGCCATTACTTTTTCTTCTTTCACGAGTTCGTACGGATTGGCAGGGCTGCATCGACTTGATCTCCGGCCAATTGGTAGGTTCCGCTTACCGAGTAACATCTGAGCTTTAACCTCGGGCGCATCGCTGGGGTTTCATTCGGATTTATTCACCAGTTATCGATATTTACTAGAATCATAGGTTTTACCTGTTGTTCTAGTATTATCACCAGTTATCCAGCTTGAGATTGGAACTATCGGCTTCGTCATCGCTCTTCTTCGATTTATCGTCTTAAAGCTGATTAGATCTGTTTTGAGTGTTGCATCTGTAATAATTGGTTAAGTTGCTCCAGTAGTTTCTTTGCAATTATTACGCGATCATCGGCTGATCCATAGCCGATTATCTTCACAGCAAATCGGCCGATTTGCCGACGCGCTCTTCGGGACAGATCGGAACTCCAGCCGATCGGGGACGCCCGGAATTTAATACTTTTATTTCCTTGTCAATCAACAGGTCCGATTGACTGGCACGCCGCGCGAACCGCACCAGGGCAAATAACCCAAACAGGAGCTAAGAAGATTTTCCCGGGTCGTGTGTCCGACGCTGAAGACCATCGGCCGATCCCGGTGATAAGTCTATTACCTCCTTGAAGCGGATCTCTCTTGCTTGCGCCGATGGGAGTGCCTCCCTCGTCTCAGGAACTGGTACGATCGGCTCGTCAGAAGAAGAGGACTCGACCACTATTAATGCTCTGCTTGGGCCAGCTTCCTGGAAAGGTATGACAAATAGATTCTATGAGTATACTACGGACAATTGAATAGGATGATGTGAGATATTTGCCATACTTCTGTTGGTCTTTCGGCCGATGTTTGTTGAGGAAGTTCGACCGACGCACCCAAATCGGTCTGCATCAGAGTCAGTTAGTTTTCTGAATGTCGAGAAGTTGAGTTAAGAGATTATCTACCTTGATGAGGAGGGTCGTTGGTGTTTCGGCTTCCGCTTGGGATGTGGCCGATTGCTGTGGGTACTGCACTAGAGCGACTTGTGCAGCCTGGCAGAAGGAGGAAGTTAATATTGATAGAGTACTTAAAGGCATGTGAGGTATGCGAGGTTACCTGAACAGCTTCCACCAGCAGCGATGCCGCGGCCGATCCGACTTCTGCGGCAATTTGGGGATCGGCCATCTCGGTAGTCGGCAAGGATGGAGGAGTTGGAGTTTCAGCCGATACTACCGCCGATTGGTCAGTCGGTCCGATGCGGGCACGCACTCGACGGCTTGTTGTATTCAAGGTTGGCCTTTTCGGTGTTCGTTTCAATCGGCCGCTAGCAATGTCCTTGATGGTTGGAGCGTGATAGCCGATGAGTGGATATGGCGTATATGGACGATCGCTCTCTATCGGCCTGCCGCTTCGGCTCCGCATCGGAGGGACTTGGCTTTCAGACTGAAGAGATAAATACAAGTTAATGGTAAGAGGGTAGTATGGAAAGAGACAGTATTGAAATCGGCTGGGAGAAAGGACATACCGCTGCACTTGGATCGATGTTTTTTGGGTCCAGAATGTTGCAATATGTTGATGGGGATATGCAGAAGAGGTATTGCTTCCATTCTGCCCACCACAGTTTGAATTGCTGAACGGCAAAAGGGGCCACTGTCCAGTTGTTCAGGTCAATGGTGCTAGAATCTGGCACCAAGTTCCACAGCCGATTGTAATCGAGGCTCTTGGTCAGCTCATCTCGAAATTTTGCTTGACCGGCAAAGTAGACCTGAATCGGCAGTTGACCAAAGCCCAATTGCCTTGCTGCAGCCGATGGATTATAAAACTCATAGGTTGGGGAATCCTTTCCAGAGGAGAAATTGGCTGGTAAAATCACTGGCTTGATCAGGATATCCATAAGATCACTGTCAAAGGTATGGGAAGATGAATCGTAGCAGACAGGAAGCTCGAAAATCGGCCCTACTGTCTGATATGGATACCAACTGATCGTCTCTTCACTGAAGCTGTTGTAGAAGCATCTGAAGTATTCGGCCGTTCGGGCAGCAGTGAATTGACAGCCAGGGAAGGCCGATGCCGCTTCTCCAAAAGATGTGCAGCGTCGTCGAATGGTGGGCTTTTCCTCTGACTCAATATTGGGAAAAGTGTTGGTTTCTATTTGTTGCTAGGAAACCTTGCTCATATATAAGTTGAGCCAGAGGGTGATAAACCACCAGGGACCGCCAGGATTCCCAATCGGCTCCCCTTTTGACAGTTTGATGCCGATTTGGTGCATCATATGATAGGCCAATCCTACTAGATGCTTCCCAAGGGGGACGACCGATCCTAGTGACAGAGCTTCTGCCAGGGCTTGGGTACTAGATGAACGACCGACTGCTCTGCCACAGAAGAAATGTTTCTCTAGCCACATCATCAGAAACGCAGTATGTTCTCTCTCTAAAACTGACCCAGTCCTCATATTCTTGTTGATGTACCCCTTCCATCCGCCGATTCCTTTGGTTTCTAGCCGATGAGACGGTTTGATCAGATAGTCAAAGAGGGTGTCAGAAGAGGAGATATCAAGGCCAGTCAACAACAGGACATCGTCCAGGGTTGGAGTCATGGGTCCATGTCCAAAAAGGAATGCATTGAGTGCATCGGACCAGAAGTAAGAAGCCGCTATTACTAAAGGCTCGTTTTTCTCCATCGGGGACAGAGAGAGGTCAATGCACTGGCCGATTTTCAGTTGATCCCACTGAACTCTCCTAGACCTGGCTATTCTATGGTACCATTCTCTCCAGCCAGGGGTCTCATTCAGCCAAGACCTAAAGGCACTTGCCCACTGACCTAAATCCATGGGTGATTGTTTGAACGGAATTCTGTGAGTCTCCAGGTTGATCAAGTCAGTTGGATCGAGGTTCCCCATGGGGCCTAGGCAGATGAGTTCGGAGGATTCGGAAAGAGGAATAGTAATCTGGTGCCTAAATGCCTAAAAAGAAGGAAAAAGGGGAAAACTGAGAATGGGTCCAGAAAATACTTGAACATTATAGGAGCAAAATGTGGCAGAACCACCTGAATTAATCCGGCCCAAGTGTATTAACCATCACCATTAAGGCAATCTCGGTTAACCTTACACTTCAAACGGAATAATCCACTGGTCTGTCGGGTATAACCTCCCGATACAACCACGGTAATCGGATCGAGCGCCATACATACAAACGCTCACGCGACGATGAGCCCAGAGAATACCACATTCCAGCAAATATTACGACATTAACATAAGTAAATATTACAGACCAAGTTCTGAGTTTAGAAACCAAATACTCCAATTAACATAAATAAGTTCTTCAGAGTTAAATTGCAGCGGAAAATAAACAACGGATACTACTCGACGATACAGGATGCCTCGATGAAGCCCGTACGAGACATCACTCGGCCTTATCTCCGTTGGACGGGGGCGCATCCCATTCCACCGACCAACCAGGGGGAAGAGTGCAGGGCCAAGTCAAGCTAGCAATCATATCTTCGAAGGGCTCACCTGAAAACGAGTCACAAGCAAGACTGAGTATACTAATACTCAGCAAGACTTACCCGTGTGGTGGAAACTACTCCACCGACTCTAGACATGCAAGGCTTTTTGGCTCCGGGGTTTGTTTTGCCGAAAAGCATCTACAAGTGGGTCCTTACTTTCGGCTTTTAGCTCCAGATTCTAGTTTCATTAACCAGTCTAGGTAAGCAACTATCTAAAGCATACATGGTGAAGCATTAAATTTTTCCATCCAGCCAGTTCCTTCATCATCATTGTTCCTCTTCTTACTCTGTGGGTAAAAATGGTTAAGCAGTCTCAATAGCCGTGAGAAACGGACGATTCGAATCGAATTTCTTAACCTTGCAAGGGAAACCCAAACACACGATACGTGGTTACTCCCTAGAGTCACACGTGCAACTTTTCCCCTTTCTTTCCGGGTCGTGGATTGGGGCTACCCTCCGAGAGTACAAGAGCTCCACGCCACGGTTCGGCGCCGGGTCGTGACCACTCTCTGCACTCGCCATATGCACATGGGACCGAAGTTCAAAGGGTAGGATGCCGTCCCCTTGCCGGGCCAATCAGGTACTTAAGCTTACCGATTCCCATAATCTCGGCATGTGTTTAGTACGTTCAAAGACTTAACCATCACTACCACACCCTGCGGCCTTAGCATTTTTCACTAGACAGACGGGCCTCAATCGTAACCATCGTTACATAACCCGTCCGTGTCCTTATGATTGCAGCGTGTAGTAGTCATTCAACTCCTATTTTCTCGCGAGTGACAGGAAATCACTCGACTTTTACCGGAGTCCTATTAGCACAGCATTCTATCGAACCTTACATCTAGTTTTCAAGCAAGGGTTCCTGACATCATGCAACTAAGTTTTCATCCAACTCCTATAAACTTAATGCACAAGCAAAGAGTAATGAGTTGCATAATTTCGGAAAGAATGGGTTATGCTCCGGGGCTTGCCTTCGCAGTTCGCTTGGGGATCTTCCGAACTTGGGCTCGGGTCTTCAAAAACTTCAGTTAGATTTGCTTGAGCTTCACGCTGCTCACTCTCGGACGCGGGCACCAGCTCGTAAGTTCCGTCGGCGAGAGTCGTCGATTCTACATGAGTGCACAAGTTTAAGTCGTGGAAATGGCACTTGATTACGATTTGAGAGTAATTACTACAAGGGATAGTTTCTGGTCATGAAATTTTGGATTTAGGCACATCATGAAATATGTGCTTACTGTAAAATTTTCAGCCAATTTTATGTAACAGATTAATTCTGAAAAATATATTTCATTGTTGCTGTTAGATACTTGTTCTTTTTGTACAGAACAATTGGTGCAACAATTGTGTCTAAGATTTTTACAGAGCTCTCACTTGAGCATGCAGAAGCTACTGTAATTTTTGTAGGATTTATCATGCAGTATCCAGAGCATAGAAAATATGACATTCTACACCTAGGCTATTCAAAGGTTCACTTTTACAGGACCCTACACAGGGTTTTTGTCGATGGAACTTTTTACACAGCAACCTCTACCATAGTTTATCTCCCAGTAAAAATGTGAGAATTTTCCAAGCTAAGATACTATTTTCTTGATTTAATGTATGTTATTAGCACATAAATCAAATAAGTAGGTTACTGTGAGATAAAAATTCTCCTAATTTTTCTCTGGCTTATGGTTTTAAAGTTAATTTAAAAGTTTCAAATGTGTCCAAATGTGCCCAAATTAAATTTGAATTCCAACTGAACCCGTTTTAAATTCTTTCCACCCTCTCATTAGTTGGTTTAAAACATAGAGTTAGGCTAATGTCATTGATTTTGGAATTGTAATTACCAGGGTTGTCACAGCCTTCCCCCCTTAACAAGAATCTCGCCCCGAGATTCGGTAATTCTTAGTGTGGGCGTGGGTGCACATACCAGTGGTTGAGACAAGAAACCCAGGGAAATGTTGGTTCAGGTAGCTCTCCGTTTCCCAGGTGGCTTCTTATTCCGTGTGGTGATTCCATTGTATTTTATACATTCTAATCACTTTCCTCCTGGTCTCTCTTTCTTTTTGATCCAAAATCTTAACTGGGTGTTCGACATACGAGAGGTCGGGGTCCAATGATATTTCTTGTTGTTCCACAATCTCGGTAGGGACTCGAATACACTTCTTGAGTTGAGACACGTGGAAGACATCATGGGTGGCCGTGAGCTGAGGGGGCAGTCGTAATTTGTAGGCTACGGGTCCGCAGCTCTCCATGATTTCGTAGGGACCAATATAACGGGGAGCTAGTTTGCCTTTGATTCCAAATCTTCGCACTCCCTTGGTTGGTGAAACTCGAAGATAGACATGATCGCCAACTTCGAACTTTAGGGGCTTTCTCCTTTTGTCAGAATAGCTCTTTTGTCGGGCTTGTGCGGCTTTAAGATTTGCTTGTATTACTTTTACTTTCTCCTCTGCCTCCATTACCAGGTCGGGTCCAATTATGTTACGTTCTCCGGTTTGCGACCAGCTCAAAGGAGTTCGACACCTTCGTCCGTACAGGGCCTCAAATGGTGCCATTTTCAAACTCGTTTGGTAGCTGTTGTTGTACGAGAACTCTGCCACGGGTAGGCATTTGTCCCAATTCTTGTCATAATGAATGACACAGGCTCTCAGCATGTCTTCAAGAATTTGGTTTACTCTTTCCGTTTGTCCATCGGTCTGAGGGTGGTATGCTGAGCTGCGAATCAGCTTTGTGCCGAGAGACGTTTGCAGTTGTTCCCAAAAGCGTGCTACAAACTGAGGACCACGATCGGAAATAATTGTCTTAGGTATTCCATGCAGGCAAATAATACGATCGAGGTAAATCTCGGCATATTTCTTGGTAGAATAGGTGGTGTGCACCGGAAGAAAATGTGCCGTCTTCGTGAGTCTATCAACGATAACCCATATGGAATCATGTTTCTGGGAAGTGTTTGGTAGTCCCACGATGAAGTCCATACTTATGTCTTCCCATTTCCATGTTGGTATAGGTAACGGTTGAAGTGTACCGGCTACCTTTAAGTGGCTAGCTTTTACTCTCTGGCACGTGTCACATTCCGAGACATACGTAGCAATTTCCCTTTTCATTCTAGTCCACCAGAAGTTCTGCCTTAGGTCCTGATACATTTTGCTACTGCCGGGGTGGATAAAGAATTTGGAGAGGTGTGCCTCATCAAGAATTTGCTTGCGGAGTCCACGATTCTTCGGAACGACTATACGACTTTCGAACCATAGAACTCCCTTATGGTCCTGGCGGAAACACTTATACTTCTCCTCACCTAGAGAGAGTTTCTGTTTGATGATCTTAATTCCTTCATCCTGTAGTTGTGCCATGACGATTTGGTCGTGAAGAGTGGGCTCAACTGAGATGTGATTTAGAGTGCCTTGGGAAACCATTTCCAAGTTAAGCTTCCGCATGTCTGCACATAATGTCTCATGGTAGGACTCCATGGATAAGCAATGGCAATGGGACTTGCGGCTTAGTGCATCCGCGACTATATTAGCCTTACCGGGGTGATAGTGCACTTCAAGGTCATAATCTTTGATTAATTCTAGCCATCTTCGTTGCCTCATATTCAGATCGGCTTGTGTGAAGATGTACTTGAGACTCTTATGATCCGTGTAGATATTGCACTGTGTACCCATGAGATAGTGCCTCCATATCTTCAGAGCGTGAATGACGGCTGCGAGCTCAAGGTCATGCGTGGGATAATTCTGTTCGTGGGGCCGAAGGGCTCGTGAGGCATATGCAATCACTCGATTCTCTTGCATAAGCACACATCCTAGACCAGTACCTGATGCGTCACAATACACATCGAATGACTTGGTATTATCGGGTTGAGCTAACACAGGTGCAGTAGTCAGATGCTCTCTGAGAGTGTGGAAGGCTTCCTCACACTTCTCATTCCATACAAACTTTACTTCCTTCTTTAGCAGTTCAGTCATGGGCTTAGCAATTCGAGAGAAATCCGGGATGAAGTGGCGGTAGTAACCGGCTAAGCCGAGAAAGCTGCGAATCTGATGAACAGAGGTAGGGGATTTCCAATCCATCACCTCTTGTACCTTGCTGGGGTCAACAGCTATGCCTTCGCTGGAGATCGTGTGACCTAAGAACTTTACAGTATCCAACCAGAATTCACACTTAGAAAACTTAGCATAGAGCTGATGGTCTCTGAGTCGCTGAAGAACAATGCGAAGGTGCTTGGCATGCTCTTCCTCATCCTTGGAATAGATAAGAATGTCGTCGATGAACACTACGACGAATTTGTCAAGTTCGGGCATGAATACCGAATTCATGAGATACATGAAGTAGGCAGGGGCATTGGTGAGTCCAAAGGACATGACCAAAAATTCATATAGTCCATATCTTGTGGAGAAGGCAGTCTTAGGAATATCGCACGGGCGAATCTTGATCTGATGATATCCCGAACGAAGATCAATCTTTGAGAAGACTCTGGCTCCAGCTAATTGATCGAAGAGTACATCGATGCGAGGAAGGGGGTATTTATTTTTAACGGTTACCGCATTGAGAGGTCGGTAGTCAACACATAACCTCAAACTGTCATCCTTCTTCTTTACGAATAGGGCTGGACATCCCCAAGGTGACGCGCTAGGGCGAATGAACCCTTTGTCCAGTAGTTCCTGGAGTTGAATTTTTAGCTCTGCCAATTCTTTAGGGGGCATCCTATATGGTCTCTTGGATATAGGTGCAGTGCCTGGCTGTAGTTCAATAACGAACTCAATGTCCCTATCCGGTGGCATTCCGGGTAAGTCATCCGGGAAAACATCGGCATACTCGTTCACCACAAGAATATCATCTAGCTTAAGTCCTTCCATCTTATAAGCACAGGAATTCGTGCAATCTATGAATGGTAGGTAAAGGGTAGTGGCTCCGTGACTAGGTGAATTTATCTCAACGGCTCGGGAAGAAAGGTCCAGTGTGACTCCATGCATAGCCATCCAGTTCATTCCCAAAATAATGTCCATGCCGTCAAGGGGTAAAAGGACAAGGTCCGTGTCGATGGTTTTACTACCCAATTTGACTGGTACTTGTCTGATCATTTGGTTCGAAGCAATTTTACCACCCGGCGTTGATATCATATATGCCCCTTTGGTGTGACAAACATCCAAGCCTACTTTTGCACCGAATTTTGCACTTATGAAACTATGCGATGCACCAGAATCAAATAATATAACTGCAGGCTTGTTATGGATAGAGAATGTACCCGACATCACTGGGGCTCCTTCAGGAAGCTCTGCAAGCGTGGTGAAGTTAATCCGTCCTTGCTTGACTTGCAGGGTCTGTCTCTTGCCCCTGTTCTTGGTGTTCGGGTTGGATCCTTGACCTTGGTTGGGCTGTCCAGGCTGAGGGCATTCTCGTGCGAAGTGGCTGGAACTCCCGCATTTGAAACAGCGATTCGCGGGGCTAGGTCGAAGAGACTGTTGAAGAATGGGCCTCGGACCATTCTGTGAAGGCATCGGGGGTCGTACCATGCCTGGCTGCTGTGGGGGTCTGGCAATCCATCTTCCTGACTGCGGGGCCCTTGGTGGAGCTGTGGGTGCGGTATTTTGCACGATGCGATACCTTGGTGGTTGGACACTTGATGGTCCTGCGGGTGCCTTTCTCTTCTTCTCTGCCCGGTGTGCCATGATACAGTCTTCCTGGGTAATGGCCATATTGACCAACTCGTTGTAGGTGTCAGCCCTGGCTAGGTTCAGACGTTCCTTGAGCTTGGTATTCAGACCTCGGCGGAAACGATCACGCTTCTTGGCATCCGTATCAGCGTGATAGCCCGCATACTGGCATAGGTTGTTGAACGCCTGGGCGTACTGCAACACGGTGCGGGTGCCCTGGGTGAGTGCCAGGAACTCGTTCAACTTCCTCTCCATGAGACCCTCGGGGATATGATGTGCCCGGAACGCGGTCTTGAATTCATCCCAGTCGACCACACGATCAGCCGGGAGCATCGCAAAATAGTGGTCCCACCACAGTCGAGCGGTACCGCGAAGCTGTTGCGCGGCAAAACGAGCTTTGTTGGCCTCTGAGCATGGGGCCACAAGTAGTGTGAACTTGGATTCTATGGTGCGAATCCATGCATCTGCGTCCAGGGGTTCCTCTGTCTTATGGAACAAGGGCGGCTGGGTCCCCAGGAAATCCGTGTATCCTGCAGCTTGTGGTTGGTGAGCATTGTGCCCACCCCTCTGCTGGTGTTGTCCTTGCACAATCTGACGCAGCAGCTCGGTTTGAGCGGCCATCACTTCCACCAAACTGGGCGGGGGTGGTGGCGATTGTCGCGAGCGGCTGCCACCGGCACCAAAACCCTCGGGGTTGCCACGTGTTGATCCAACCATCTGAAACGTGAAAGGTTACCATTAGCAACGCGATCCATATTACCTCCTTGATTCATAAATAATTGGTGTAGTCATAGACTTCCGAAGTCGCAGCTAGACGTATGGACAGAATCTCTGTCTGCTACGAGAAAAATCACAGCCTGCTGTGGGTCCATCCAAAACATTTCAGACTTTTGCAGTAGTCAGAGAATTTAGGAATGCACCACTTTGGTATTTAACTCCGGTGCTAGAACTATGGCTAAGGTGGTCGAAAAGCTTGTCCTTTGCCTTACTGTCTTGGCTGTTTTTCAGCAGATTGATCGGTACGGTTTCGCCTATATCTCAAACTAGCGAGGTCCAATGATGCTGAATTTTTGTGAGAACCTAGATCACAAAACTTAGCACAAGTCTGGTATTCAACACTCAGCCAATAAATGCAAGGAGACATGGATAAAAACTCCGACAAGACTCAGCGATTGTGGATTTCATTGTTTACCAAGTTACAACGGAATCACCAAGTTTATCGCCGTTCCTTACATGCTGAGGGTATCCACATGGTTCAGGTGTACCCAACAAAAAAAAAAGAGTTACTCAACTCCTAGTTAGCCTATTACAACACTTGCCAAAAGTTAGGCTACCCTATCGAGGAGTATGTGCAAAAGTCCTCCTAGGTCGTCCTCTAGAAATCAACCAAGTCGTTGACAGACGACTCGCTGTGAGCAGGAGAGTGGGCTCCCATCTGAGGTGCCTGGGGTACCTCACCCTCGAAATCCATACCTGAGATACCATCAATCTCCTGTGGCTCCTCCTCATACTCCTCCATGTCGTCCTCATGGGGATGGTCATTCTGATCATGATGCCACTGAATATGCTCATTAGCATCCTCCAACTCAAGGCTCAGATCATGGAGCTGCTCCTCCAACTGTGCTATCGTGGTGTCTCTCTCACCCATGAGAGTGTCCTGCTCCTGGATTTGGCCCTCAAGTTGGCCAATCTGAGCATCTCTGTCCTCAAGATCCTGACTGAGCTCCTTTATCTGCTCATCCCTGGTATCTGCCATCATATGGTAGGCCTGAGCAAGATCAGTGAGGTGCTCGAGTGCCTGACTCTGGAGAGTCAGAAGCCGGTAGAGTGCACTCATGCACCGCACGGAGATGTGGATAGTCTCCTGGGCATGAAAGTCTACCAAGTACTATGCGTGCTGCACCCTGTTGAGCCAAAAGGGGTCGTTGTCCTGGGCAGCAGGAAACAATCCAATGGGAGTGAGTGTGACAACCTCGGGACGCTGCGCACAAAATGTGGTGAGCGCCCTCATGGCTGCAAGCTCCCAAGTATCGGCCAAACGGCGACCAACAGCCTCAAGCTCCAAGGCGGGCCGCTCCGGGTGTAGCGGGTGCGGAAAGATAGTCACGTTGACACGGCACTGGGTAACTCCATTCTCCGCAAACTCCAGTCCGGCGTAACGTGGGGGAATTAGATAGCCCGCGGTACGCAGAACATCCCACAAAATAGAGGGAAAGCCCTCCCAGTGGAGACACTGCGAGTGTACGCGTCCATCCTCATCCAAAAATTCTCAAATTTCACCAGATCACTCCTAAGGTATTTGTGAACAACTTTTCTAGTCAACTCCAGAGCTAATTGGGTCTCTAACATGGTCTTTCTTTTCAGGTTTTACCTTACTGTCTACCCAGAATTTTCAGTGAACACAGGGCTAGAGTTTCGTACACCAGGGAAAATCTACGCAGCCAAAATTTACCAAATTTTAACAGCAGCTTCCTGGGTAAATTTGGAACAAGTTTCGTGTTGTGCTCTTTTGCAGAAAACCGCAGGAAGGGGGCCTAAAAATTTAAGGGGCAGAAGTACTTATTCTGGACAGAATTCTGACATTTCAAGGTTTCTGAAATTTCTCACTATCCATAAGTTCAGAATTTTTCGTTTTTGAACAGAAGATAGAACACAAAATTTGGGACAATTTCTTCAACATGAACTTTATCAGAAATGGTCATTTTCTTTGGCCAATAAATCGCTCTTTTTGGTCACGGCAGAATTCGGACAGTTCCGCTAGATGGTCCTTATGCAAACCACGCTTAGATACGCAAGAACCTTTCCACTCTCACACAACGCATTTTTGATTTCAGATACACATGTTTATGATGTATGCACGTCCTATTCGTCCTCACAAATAAAACAATTGCCAAATAGCTTTGGTCTTACGATGATAGTTTCGGTGGCATACACAATACGGCTCTCGCTATAATAGCTAGTCGAGTCTTTCTAATCGTTCCTTAACTTATCGTGATCGCGGTTAGTGTACCTGCAGAAGATGATAGAGTATATATATCTCATGAACCTTTCATGCCAGCACTCATGAAAGCGTCCGTATTCATTACCGTTTACTTATAGAAACGATATCTGTACAATTTCCGCCGTACAGACGACGTTAACATACGCTATCGAGATAGCGTATTCACGGGGATACCGTCATGAGACGGGAGTATGAACAGCGATCGCCATACCCTGCGCCGAACCTTCTACTCCCAATATGTTCAACTAACAGTTGGCATATTGGCAGCACCTCAAGTAAGCCACTGCTTGAGGGCAGCGTTCGGTTCGCATCACCGACAGGAAGGCCAAGCTCTCTCAGTTGGCTGAGGATCCTTACCTTCTTACCTTAGCGACGAGTGCGTCGTTACAGAATTTAAGGTCGGTTGTGCGTGAAAGTAAGTTTTGGCAGAAATAATGTGCTGGAAGTCAGTTGATACTATATATAGAAGTTAGATAGCCACCTAGTAACTTTCCCATAAACCCTTAGGGCTTTACGAACTAGGCACCATCCTTAACGTACCAACGCATTTCGTAACACAACCTTCTAGTCAAGTTTTATGAAAACAAGTTTTGAAGGCTTGTCGCATTCTCTGGCGTATGTATTTTGGCTCTGGCGTCCGCTGTTGCCAGCTATGGCACCAGCTACGGCTCTGATACCAGCTGTGGCAGAACCACCTGAATTAATCCGGCCCAAGTGTATTAACCATCACCATTAAGGCAATCTCGGTTAACCTTACACTTGAAACGGAATAATCCACTGGTCTGTCGGGTATAACCTCCCGATACAACCACGGTAATCGGATCGAGCGCCATACATACAAACACTCACGCGACGATGAGCCCAGAGAATACCACATTCCAGCAAATATTACGACATTAACATAAGTAAATATTACAGACCAAGTTCTGAGTTTAGAAACCAAATACTCCAATTAACATAAATAAGTTCTTCAGAGTTAAATTGCAGCGGAAAATAAACAACGGATACTACTCGACGATACAGGATGCCTCGATGAAGCCCGTACGAGACATCACTCGGCCTTATCTCCGTTGGACGGGGGCGCATCCCATTCCACCGACCAACCAGGGGGAAGAGTGCAGGGCCAAGTCAAGCTAGCAATCATATCTTCGAAGGGATCACCTGAAAACGAGTCACAAGCAAGATTGAGTATACTAATACTCAGCAAGACTTACCCGTGTAGTGGAAACTACTCCACCGACTCTAGACATGCAAGGCTTTTTGGCTCCGGGGTTTGTTTTGCCAAAAAGCATCTACAAGTGGGTCCTTACTTTCGGCTTTTAGCTCCAGATTCTAGTTTCATTAACCAGTCTAGGTAATCAACTATCTAAAGCATACATGGTGAAGCATTAAATTTTTCCATCCAGCCAGTTCCTTCATCATCATTGTTCCTCTTCTTACTCTGTGGGTAAAAATGGTTAAGCAGTCTCAATAGCCGTGAGAAACGGACGATTCGAATCGAATTTCTTAACCTTGCAAGGGAAACCCAAACACACGTCACGTGGTTACTCCCTAGAGTCACACGTGCAACTTTTCCCCTTTCTTTCCGGGTCGTGGATCGGGGCTACCCTCCGAGAGTACAAGAGCTCCACGCCACGGTTCGGCGCCGGGTCATGACCACTCTCTGCACTCGCCATATGCACATGGGACTGAAGTTCAAAGGGTAGGATGCCGTCCCCTTGCCGGGCCAATCAGGTACTTAAGCTTACCGATTCCCATAATCTCGGCATGTGTTTAGTACGTTCAAAGACTTAACCATCACTACCACACCCTGCGGCCTTAGCATTTTTCACTAGACAGACGGGCCTCAATCGTAACCATCGTTACATAACCCGTCCGTGTTCTTATGATTGCAGCGTGTAGTAGTTATTCAACTCCTATTTTCTCGCGAGTGACAGGAAATCACTCGACTTTTACCGGAGTCCTATTAGCACAGCATTCTATCGAACCTTACATCTAGTTTTCAAGCAAGGGTTCCTGACATCATGCAACTAAGTTTTCATCCAACTCCTATAAACTTAATGCACAAGCAAAGAGTAATGAGTTGCATAATTTCGGAAAGAATGGGTTATGCTCCGGGGCTTGCCTTCGCAGTTCGCTTGGGGATCTTCCGAACTTGGGCTCGGGTCTTCAAAAACTTCAGTTAGATTTGCTTGAGCTTCACGCTGCTCACTCTCGGACGCGGGCACCAGCTCGTAAGTTCCGTCGGCGAGAGTCGTCGATTCTACATGAGTGCACAAGTTTAAGTTGTGGAAATGGCACTTGATTACGATTTGAGAGTAATTACTACAAGGGATAGTTTCTGGTCATGAAATTTTGGATTTAGGCACATCAAGGAAAGATGTGCTTACTGTAAAATTTTCAGCCAATTTTATGTAACAGATTAATTCTGAAAAATATATTTCATTATTGCTGTTAGATATTTGTTCTTTTTGTACAGAACAATTGGTGCAACAATTGTGTCTAAGATTTTTACAGAGCTCTCACTTGAGCATGCAGAAGCTACTGTAATTTTTGTAGGATTTATCATGCAGTATCCAGAGCATAGAAAATATGACATTCTACACCTAGGCTATTCAAAGGTTCACTTTTACAGGACCCTACACAGGGTTTTTGTCCATGGAACTTTTTACACAGCAACCACTACCATAGTTTATCTCCCAGAAAAATTTGAGAATTTTCCAAGCTAAGATACTATTTTCTTGATTTAATGTATGTTATTAGCACATAAATCAAATAAGTAGGTTACTGTGAGATAAAAATTCTCCTAATTTTTCTCTGGCTTCTAGGTACCAATACATTAGCATAGGAAAAATTTCAATGGGTGACTCACCACCTAACTGCAGGGATAAAACATTCTTCTTACACATGATATAAAACTAAGTTTAACAAACAGTAAATCTAGAGATGGAATTTGGGCCTGATCTTTTTATACAGTCCTAATCATCAAGCAACTAATTCACTGCCCAAAATTCAGGGTCAGCATTGTTCTAGAACAGTGGGTACAAAATAAGTCCATTAAAGCTTCTATTTAAGTAGAGCAAAATATTTTGAGATTCTGAGAAAACTTTTGTAACAAAAGTGGTAGAGTTTGTTCTGTGGATTCCAGAACAGTTGCGTTTGCATTTTTCTGAATTTTCTACGATTTTATACGAATTTTACAAATTCACTGATTTTGAATCTAGGTTTGAAACTTTCTTTTACAACCAGGTCCTTGAATCTTACGCTCAGACCCTTCTAAAGATTTAAATCCTTGCAATTGGGTCCTCGGCGGCTCGGGTACGGCGGCCGGCCGAAATTCCGGCGAGGGGGCTCGCCGGCGGCGAGGGGCGGGGGTCGGGGAAGGTTCAGGGGTGCGAGGGCCACCTTGTGGGGGTGTTGTTCAGGTGGGGGACGGCCGGGAAGGGCTCGCCGGCGTTGGAGCAGAGGCGGCGGCGGCGCGGCTCGCGTCGACGGCGGTGCTCCGGCGGGCCTGGGGCGGCGTGGTCCGGTCGGTGAGCTTCAGTGGCGCGTGGGGAAGCTACTCAGGGGCTCGGCTTGGACGGAGGGGGTCGGGGTCGTGCTGTCCACGGCGAGCAGGGGCGGCGGCGGCGACGGCAGCGCGGGCGGTGGCGCTCCGGTGGCCCTGGGTGGCGTTGGGTGGGTCGGCGAGCTGCGATGGGGTGATGTAGTGGTGGCTGGGGGCTCAGTTTGGGCAGTGGGCGGCGGCAGTGGGCTGTCCACGGACGGGTGGTGCTCGGCGGCGGTGATGGCGACGGCGAGGCGTTCTGGGGCTGCGGTGGCTCGCGCGCGTGGCCGGGGTGGTGCTTTTATAGGGACAGGAGGGGGTGTGGAGGTGCCTGGGCGACGCGCGGGTCGGGGCACGGCAGCGGCGTGCACTGGCCGCGGCGGGCGGCGGCAGAACGCCGGCGCGGCGTGCGGCGAGCGGGCGCGGTCGCCTGGGCGGCTGGGCGGCGGGCTGGGCGCGGCAGCACGCGCGGGCGTTCACTGGCCGCGCGGCGTGGGGGCGGGGCAAAGCCGGCCGTGGCGGGGTGGTGCGGCGGCCACTGGCCTGGCGCTTCGCGCCGGTCAGGCGACGCCGGCCACCTGGCGCGCGGCGGGCGGGCGAGCGCGCGCGGCGCGGCAGAGGAGGGGGAGAAACGAGGGACCGAAGTGCAAAAATTCGAAAAACTTCAGGGGGCTGGGTGCAAACAGGGCGTTTTCTCCTCTTTCTGATTTGAATTTCAAAAACTTTTGAACACGAAAGTTGTTCAAAATAAAAAGTTATACAACTTTGGTTTCAGGCAAAAACCCATTTGGCTTATGGTTTTAAAGTTAATTGAAAAGTTTCAAATGTGTCCAAATGTGCCCAAATTAAATTTGAATTCCAACTGAACCCGTTTTAAATTCTTTCCACCCTCTCATTAGTCGGTTTAAAACATAGAGTTAGGCTAATGTCATTGATTTTGGAATTGTAATTACCAGGGTTGTCACATAAAAGGGGAAAATTTCGGATAATTACCTCCGGGATGAAGCTCATCGTCGCCGATGGAGCCGCTAGTCGAGCCGCCGATGGGGCCGCCGTCGCTGAGGGGGTTGCCGACAGAGCCTCCGTGGTTGGAGAGGTTGCTGATGGTGCTGCCATTGGGAGGTTGGAGCATGTCGCAAACGAGATCGCCAGAGGGAGCGGTTGGAGACCGAGAGGGCTCGGGGAGAAGATGAATAGTGGTTCGCTGGAGGAAAATACTAGGCTCATGGAGAAAAGTAGGCGGAGAATGCCAGTACTTAAGGATAATCCGAGAGAGAAAGGGTAAAGGCGGGATTTTTGCCGCGCCATCTACACGAATTCCAGGGGAACAGTCGTCTCGAGCGCCCGGTCCGAGGAAATTGCAATCATTATGCAGAAGACCGCGAAACGGAAGGAGATTTTTACTGCGCCCGTTTCGGAGAAAAAGATTAAAGAAAAGAGTTTCGAAGTAAAAATTATGTTTGACTCCGAAACTGGGGGGCATGTGTTGACGCCAGATTTTGACACGTGTTGAATCGGCGTCAGGAGGAGAGGTTGGCCGATGCAGCAGATCTAAAGGCTACAGTAAAGAATCGGCCGATTGAGGTTACCGTTGGGAATCGGCCGATTGGTGATGCAACCTGCACCAACAGATCGGGACCACAACAGAGGATCCCGGTTAAAAGTGGCCTAATGTTGGTCAACGGAATAATGCTGATTCGGTCAAGAAGCAAAGGAAAGGAGTCCTGATTGGATTAGGAGACGGCGGCGGAAGATTCTGCGGGAGTCCGTTTCCTTTATAAGAATATTATAGATATAACAGTTTTTCTGTTTAAAATAAGATTGTAACAAGTCGTAATCGACCAGGAGTCCTGGTTTTAGGGTATAAATAGGAGTCGTCAGGGCTTTGGAGAAATCAACAATCAATCAACAAAACACATCTACTTTTTTCATAGTACTTTACTTTCAAGTCGGCGACTTCGCCATTACTTTTTCTTCCTTCACGAGTTCGTACGGATTGGCAGGGCTGCATCGACTCAATCTCCGGCCAATTGGTAGGTTCCGCTTACCGAATAACATCTGAGCTTTAACCTCGGGCGCATCGCTGTGGTTTCGTTTGGATTTATTCACCAGTTATCGATATTTACTAGAATTATAGGTTTTACCTGTTGTTCTAGTATTATCACCAGTTATCAAGCTTGAGATCGGAACTATCGGCTTTGTTATCGTTTTTCCTCGTTCATCATCACATAGCCGATTAGATCTGTTTCAAGTGTTGCATCTATAATAATTGTTTAGATCGCTCCAGTAGTTTTCTTTGCAATTATTACGCGATTATCGACTGATCCATAGCCGGTCATCTTCATAGCAAATCGGCCGATTCGCCGACGCGCTCTTCGGGACAGATCGGAATCCCAGTCGATCGGGACGCCCGGAATTTAATACTTTTATTTCCTTGTCAATCAACAGGTTAGATTGACTGGCACGCCGCGCGAACCACACCAGGGCAATAACCCGAACAGGAGCTAAGCAGATTCTCCCGGGTCGTGTGTCCGATGCTGAAGACCATCGGCCGATTCCTGGCTGATTTTTAGCGCCAACACGCGCGCTGCACATTGCCAAACTTCTGACAGTCTTGGCAACCTTTATAATATTTGAAACAATCTTCAAGAATCGTCGGCCAATAATACCCATTATTTCTGATCATCCACTTCATCTTGTGAGCCGATTGATGGGCTCTGCATACACCTTCATGGATTTCCCCCATCAGGACCTTTGCTTCTTCCGGTCCCAGGCATTAGAGAAGAACCCCATCAATCATTCGGTAAAACAAATCGTCCTCAAGTAACACATATTTTATGGCCTGGAAACGCACTCACCGATCCACCTTCTGGGACGGATCCTATAAGTAATCGGCAATCTCCTTTCGCCAATCATCGGCCGCGAGTTCCAAAATCATAGCTCCTTGAATCGGCCGATATCCGGATGTGTGTTGGGCCAACCTATTGGCCTCTTCATTGTAATTTCTGGGAATGTGCTCGATTATTGCAGACTTGAACTCCTTCAACAGCTGGAGGCAATCTTCATAGTAAATCCTTAAGATATCATCTTTGCATTCAGATTTCCCCGTTAACTGATCTACGATGAGCATGGAATCTCCAAAAATTTTGACTGCATCAGCTTTGACTTCCCTCAGCAATTGGATACCTTTTAGGACGGCCCGGTATTCCGCCTGGTTGTTGGTTGCGGATGCTTCTATCGGCAGAGAGAAATCATAACTTGCCCCCCAAGGCGATACAAGAACGATGCCGATTCCTGATCTGGCTCCACACGAAGAACCATCGAAATACAGAGTCCATGGAACCGGTTCAACGACAGCAATTTCCGGTCCACAACGTTGAGCTATGAAATCAGCCATGACTTGACCCCTGACAGCTTTGGCCGATTCGTACCTTAAGTCAAACTCTAACAGAGCCAGGATCCATTTTCCAATCCGTCCTTTCAAAATTGGCAGTGATAGCATATATTTTACCACATCATCCTTGCATACGACTATGCACTCTGCCGATAAAATAGTGCCTGAGCTTGGTACACGAGAAATATAGACACAGGCACAACCGTTCCACCGGGGAATATCTTGTTTCGGCGTCCAGGAGTCTTCTGCTGACATAATATACCACTCGTTCTTTTCCTTCGAACTCCTGTACCAGCGCCGATCCGATAGCTTGTTCGTCAGCCGATAAGTATAATCTGAACGGCTTACCGGGCTGTGGCGGGACCAACACCAGTGGTGAAATTAGATATTGCTTGATATCTTCTAACGCTTTGCGTTGTTTTTCTCCCCACACGAATTCCTGGTCGGGCTTCAATTTCAACAAAGGAGTGAAAGCTTGAATACGCCCAGACAAGTTGGATATGAATCTTCTAATAAAATTGACCTTGCCGATGAAGAATTGCAGCTCAATTTTATTCTGTGGGGCTACAACTTTGTTGATGGCGTCTATGGTCTTCCGGTTAACCTCTATCCCGCGCTCATGGACCATGAATCCTAAGAATTGCCCAGCCGATACACCGAATGCACACTTGTTCGGGTTCATTTTCAACCCATGCTTCCTTGTGCACTCCAATGCTTCTTGTAAATCGGCCAGATGTTCCTGATGACCTTTCGACTTGACCACAACATCGTCGATGTAAATTTCCACCGATACACCAATGAGCTTGTGAAAGATATAATTCATGTCCCGCTGATATATAGCACCTGCGTTCTTTAACCCAAAGGTCATTACAACCCACTCGAATAAACCGAGGTGACACTGACACCTGAAAACCGTCTTCGAAATATCTTCTTCAGCCATTAATATTTGATTGTACCCAGCATTACCATCCATGAAACTGATGACTTTATGTCCTGCAGCAGCATCTATCAAGACATCGGCCGTCGGCATCGGATATCCGTCCATTGGTGTAGCCTGATTTAGGTTCCTGAAGTCGATGCATATGCGCAACTTTCCGTTCTTATTATATACGGGCACAATATTAGAAATCCATTCGGCGTAATGGCACTGCCGGATAAATCCTGCTTCAATCAATCTTGTGATCTCGGCCTTTATATCAGGTAGAATTTTAGGATTGCACCGTCGTGCAGGTTGCTGATATGGCCGATATCCTGATTTTATAGGCAACCGGTGTTCAACAATGGACCGGTCTAGACCAGGCATCTCATGGTATTCCCAAGCAAAGCAATCTTTGAATTCTTTTAATAAACTTGTCAATTTACACTTGTATCCGGGATCCAAGCTAGCACTAATATACGTCGGCCTTGGCTTGCTACCATCTCCTAAATCCACCACGTCCAATGAATCGGCCGACGTAAATCCATGCCCAAGCTTCCCGTCTTCTCGGACGAACTGATCCATCTATTCTGAGTCTTCAGAGCCAACTGCTTGGATCGGCTGTAGACCAAAATCGGACACTTTCAGGAAATCAATGTCCCAAGTTCTGCCAGATATACACTTGACGTGTTCACAGCTCCATTGTTGCGTGTCGGCGGCCGCAACACTGTAGGTGGAATCGGCGGTGACTATCTCTGTACTGTCGCCAACCCACTGTACAAGGCATAGGTGCATTGTAGACGGGACACAACAATTCGCGTGTATCCAATCGCGACCGAGCAACATGTTGTAGGACCCCTTACCATTAATAATAAAGAAGGTAGTGGGAAGGGTTTTACTGCCGATGGTGAGGTCGATGCAGAGCGCTCCGCAGGCGGGAGACACGTTGCCTTCGAAGTCTTTGAGCATCATGTCTGTCTTGGTCAGGTCTTCATCACTTTTGCCTAACTTCCGGAACATGGCATATGGCATGATATTGACTACGGCTCCTCCGTCTACTAGTAGCCTGGTAACGGGTCGTCCGTTAACGTGCCCTTTGCGAAATAGTGCCTTGAGATGTTGTCGTTTTTCGTCTTCTGGTTTCTCAAAGGTGCCTGTCATCGGCTCCAAAACCAAATGCGCCATCTGCTCCTCCATCCTTGTCGCTTTATCTCGATCGGCAGGCGCCACGAACTCCATCGGCAATATGAACACCATGTTGACATCAGCTGCCGATTCTTGATTGTCGCCCTCCTTGTTGTTATTTTTCTTGGGGCGCCAGACCCGAGACCTATCATTTTTCTTATCCAGCACCTACCTCTGTTCCTCCTCTTGTTGTTCCCATTGGTGCAGGCGTTGGATCCTTCGTTTTTGGGATTTAGACAGTCCATCAGGGCACCACCTGGGGTTTACTAGTTTGGCCGACGGTTTGGCGCGCTCCCAGTCTGGTTCCCTCCCTAGAGGGTTTTCATCTGACACCCTAGCATCAGCCATTTCTTCCAACCAATCGTGTATGCTGGTTCTGCCCCCCAGTCGCTTTTGCTGGTTGATCCTGCCCTTCGACCGGTCATCCCGGTCAACTCTGCCCCCCAGCCGATCATGCACTGAAAGGCGCCGACCTTCTTGTTCGCGCCAGTTTCTGCTGATCGGCTCTGATCCTCTATCTCTGGAGCGCGATCTTTTGAACGGGCGATCATTGCGACTTGATCCGCTGCACTCAGGACAGTCATCGGCTGATGGCAATCTGAGGTCGTTTTCCCAGCAATGGATGAAGAACGGACATCGCCAATGATCCTCATGTCAGCGTATAATCTCATCGTGGTATCTTGATCGTTCCTGCTGCCGCCGATATTTGCTGAGTAAGAATTGGGAAGTGACGGGTCTATGCAATCATTCTGATCCTTCACCCTCGTCTTCAGCCCGTCTTTTCCCTTTGACATCATCCACCGTGACTTGCTTCCCGGGATCCACAGCGCCGCTTCTTCTAGCCGATTCCGACGTCAGCACCTTGGTTTGAAGTGAGTTTCTTCCCGTGTCAACCATGTTAGCCGGGAAAGGATGCTGATCGATCTTCATCGGCTTTGCCGGTTTTGCCGGGATTTCGAACTTGAGTCTTCATTGCTCAATGGCCGACTGTATCTGCTGACGGAAGATCTTGCACTCATTTGTGTCATGAGATGTAGCATTGTGCCATTTGTAGTATTTCATCTTTTTGAGCTGATCGGCCGAAGGAATGGTATGGTATGGTGAGAGCTTGATCTGCCCTTCCTGGAGCAGTAAGTCAAAAATTTTATCGGCCTTTGATGTGTCAAAGTCGAACGCTTCTGGTTCTTTCGTTCCAAAAGGGCACGATATTGGCTTCTTCCCTTTGACCCATTCTGCTAGGCCGATTTCTTCCTCTTCCTCCAATTCATATCCTTCCAAATATGCCACCTTTTTCTGGAAATTCCTCCGCTGCTCAAACGGACGCACTTCCTGACCGGCCAATCGGTGAACGATCTGACTTAAGCTTTCAAATTCTTGTGAGGCGTACCTCTCCTAGATATGTGGCAGGAGGCCTTGGAAAGCGATATCGGCCAACTGGGCATCGGTCAAAGCTAGGGTATAGCATTTGTTTCTGACCTCTCTGGACCTCTGTATGTACCCAGTTACTGGTTCGTCGCTCCTCTGCCTGAGGCTGGTCAAATCTGAAAGCTTCATCTCATGTACTCCCGCGTAGAAGTACTTGTGGAATTGCTTTTCTAGATCGGCCCAAGTAACGATGGAATTGGGTGGTAAGGTAGTGAACCACTGGAAGGCCGATCCAGACAGGGATGATGAGAACAGACGCACCCTCAGAGCACCTTGTGTGGCAGCTTCCCCGCACTGGATGATGAATCTGTTAACGTGCTCCACGGTAGAGGTGTCGTCCAGCCCCGAAAACTTGGTAAAGTCAGGAACTTTGTACCGGTGGGGAAATGGCAATAGGTCGTAGGTCGATGGGTATGGCGTCTTGTACGTATAAGTCTGCAATTTCGACTTCAATCCGAATTGGTCCTGAATTACTTCCGCTATTCTTGCCGTCCAATCCACTTGCTGCTGATGAACAGCTGTTCGGGGTGCTGGCATATGTTGGTGGATTGGCGGCGGTACGGTCGGGTGATGGGTCGAAGCGTGTGGCGGATTCTTTTGCATTACGGCCGTCTGAGCAGTTGACAATTGATGGCGAAGCGAATCCGCCACCCCATCGTACATCGTCATCGGCGCCGTTCTTCTAAGTGCTTCCACAGCGTCTGCCCCCCTGCCGATTTCTGACGTGGTTGGTTGATACTGAGGGACCATCGGCCGAATGGCCGAATGGAACGGAGCCTGGATCGGATAGCTCCCATGTCCGGTTGATTGATCGGGAAAAGCTGCCGTTGCTGATGCCCCCCAAGGCACTGAATTTGAGGGCAGCGATTGCACAGAAGCAATCTGGACAGGCTGAAGCGGCGCTCGCGATCGGAAACATGGTGCACCGTTATACCCTGGAGGCATTAGAGGCAACGAAGTGTTGTATCCTTCGTGTTGCGTCGACATTGGCTGAGGAACCGAGTGGGACGTGCCTGGTAAGCTTCTAGCTGGAGGTACAATAGGTGGGGCGTATGCTGGCCCCTGATATCCCTGAGCTGCTCCGCTGACCAAAGAACTGATGATGGCGTTATACACCGTGTTGGTCATTACTGAGGATTGGTCGATAAAAGCCTGATAGACGGACTGTTGAATCATATCGGACATCTTGCCCGAATCCTCAGCGATGGTGATATGGCGGGGGACTGGAAGAGGAGCTTTCTTGATTGCCTCCCCGCTTCTGGTACGACTGAAAGATTGCAGATACATCCTTTTGTAATCCTCTAGATGTTTAGCCAGTTCCTCTTTCTGGTCGTCCTTGAGATCTGCTTCCGTGACCTCAATAATGTTGTCCACAGAAACTTCGGTGGTCTTTGATATGTTGGATCTTGAGACGGTCCCACTGGGCGTGCCAAAAGTGTGTTGGCGCTAAAAATCGGCCAGGAATTGGCCGATGACCTTCAGCGTCGGATACACGACCCGGGAGAATCTGCTAAGCTCCTGTTTGGGTTATTGCCCTGATGCGGTTCGCGCGGCGTGCCAGTCAATCTGACCTGTTGATTGATAAGGAAATAAACGTATTAAATTCCAGACGCTCCGATTGGCTGAGGTTCCGATCTGTCCCAAAAAGCGTATCGGCGAGTCGGCCGATTTGCTATGAAGATGACCGGCTATGGATCAGCCGATAATCACGTAATAATTGCAAAGAAAACTGCTGGAGCAACTTAAACAATTATTACAGATGCAACACTTGAAATAGATCTAATCGGCTGTATAATAATGAACGAGGGAAAGCGATGATAAAGCCGATAGTTTCAATCTCAAGCTGGATAACTGGTGATACTACTAGAGCAACAAGTAAAAACCTATAATAACTGGATAATATTTTCTTAAAGGAAACGGGCTCCCGCAGAATCTTTCACCACCATCTCCTAGTCCAATCCGGACTCTTTCCATTGCTTCACGACCCAGTCGGCATCGTTCTTTCGACCAACGTCAGGCTACTTTTGACTAGGATCCTCTATTGGGATTCCAATGGCTTCATCTCCCTAACTGCTGGCGCAGACTGCATCACCTATCGGCCGATCCCCAACTGTAGCCCCAATCGGCCGATTCCCAACTGTAGCCTTCAAATCTGCCGCATCGGCCGGTCTCTTCTCTTCCTGACGCCGATTCAACACGTGTCAAAATCTGGCGTCAACAGTGGCCTATATATATGCCACAACCCGGGTCATTTGATGGTGCTGGAGCTCGGGAGAAACCCTAGAAGCATTGTAGAACACCTCCAAGCCATAAAATAGCAAATTGATCACATCCATAGTTTTAGCACAAGCTTTGTGAGAGTTAGTGCTAGAATTAGCTATAGTAAGCGCGAGAGAAGCAAGGTGTGAACCTTGTGTGCTGGTTCTAGAAGTGAACCAACAAGTTTATCTCGATGTACCGGCCCCTTGGAGCTTGGTGGCTCGCCGGCAATTCTACGACCCTCCGGCTTGGTGTGGAGCGGCGTCGACGACTTTGTGCAGGGGATGTGGAGACCCCCTTCCTTGATGGAGAAGCTCCTTAGTGGAAAGCGGGATCAAGGTGACCGTGGTGACTTGACATAGCCTTTTTGGCGAGTCAATAAGAGTGCCGGAAGAGACTTGGTTGCCTGGAAGCAATACTCTTTGGGAGTGCTTCAACAACGTGGATGTAGGAGTGACTTTGTGCCTAACCGAACCACGAGATAAATCCTCGCGTCAAGAGTTTGCTTCCTCTCATCCCCTCTCTTAAGCTTCCACATTTATTACTTGCAATCTTTGTGTGCCTTTACTTTCATAGAGTAGCATCTTGATAGGATTGGTTATAGGTTGCAGAACTCTTTGGTATGGGAGTTTCTCACTAGAAAAACCTTAGTTGCACATCTAGATAGCATGATCTAGTTTAAGTTTTGTGCAAACTAGTTGGAGCCATAGGTTAAGGTTTTAAGTTAGCCTAATTCACCCCCTCCCCCTCTTAGGCTACGAGCACCGATTCCTTTCACTTTGGAACATAGAAAGGTAAGTTGCTATCTGGTAACAAGTAATATTTTGCTAGTTTTTGGTGGTGCTCTCAATTTTCTAAATGATGTTGTCCTATGTTTTATTACTGAAGGGAGAAGGCGCCTGCTCCTTTCCGCAAGCTTTAACCTCCACTGGGCACTTTGAGACGTGGGGCGATGGCCAGCAAACCAGATCCTTCACATTTATTGATGAATGTGGTAAGGTGTCCTTAGGCAAGCAAAATTTCATCTCACCTTCGGCTGCTACATTATAATACTTTCCTTTTCTTTCAGATATGTTACATTAATTATACAAATTAGAGTAAATTGCACATGTCCCACAATTTCACCTAGATCTCTAAACTCTCAAATCGTCCATCTAGGTCCCTAAACCGTGTTAAGTGGTCCTCTCGAGGTTCCAAACACGCCACACGAGTATCCGATGCCACGTGGCGCCATGGTGGCAAATATTTGCAATAATCCCCCCCTAATTTCTGTTATCCTAACTCAATGTCCTCTCCCCTCACCTCCACTCATATCTCTCTCCTCAGTCCTCCACTCGCCACCTCCCTCCCACCCACCCACCCCTTCTCCTCCCCTCGCTCCCTCCTGCACCGCCTCCTCGCCTCCTTCCGCCCGATGGCCCGCGCGGGGCTACTCCCCGTCCAGACCGGCTTCCCGACCTCCACTGCCGACCTCGTCGTCAAGAACCATGGCCGCCTCAAGAAGCCCAGGAGGACCACCGCGGCGGTGTGGTGGGTGGCACCGCGGCGGGTTGCGCCACCGTGTACTGCCGCTTTCCCTGTGGAGGCGGCGGAGTGGGGGTCCCGTGGCGGCGGAAGAGGAGCGCGCCGGAGCGGGCTCCACCACCATCGGAGAAGAAGGGCATCATAGCCGCGAGCGTGGAGGAGCTCGTGGTGCAAAGCTCAAGTGCACCCACGTCGCGTAAGGTGCTCCATGGCGAGCATGGAGGAGCCCTTCACCTCGCCTTCCGCAAGGATGCTTGCAGCCGCGCGCGCTAACTCCCTCATCTCTGCGACCTTCTGTCGCATGTCCTTGGCGTGCTCCAGGCCGCTGGCCTCCTCTCGAGCTCCACCATGCAGGCAAGGGCATGAGCTCCGCCATCGCCACCTAGCTTGAGCGTGCAGAGCGACTCCTACACGCACTAGATGGGGAAGTGCGTGCGGAAGACGCAGGTCGCGGCGTCGTCGCAACGCCCGCGGAGCTCACCTAGGAGGTCGCCGACCTCGCGCGCGCCGCCTGTTGAGGAAGCCACCAGTGGCCGCTAAGCTAACGCAGGCCACCTGCGGACCTTGTGTGCCAACTGCCAAGGTGGAGATAGCGGGGGCAGAGTCACCTCTTGGAGCAGGGTCTATCCGACGTGGTTCTGCAGGTGGGGTCCGCCCCCGCGATGGCAAGCGCGGAGGTAATGGAGGGGAGCCAGAGCCGGACCGCGAGGTGGAGCACGGCTTCCCCGCCGGGGACGTCGCCGCGGTCAAGTGCCGTGGCGACGGAGTAGGCGAGGCGGGCCTCCCGGGCGACGTGGGCGGCGGCGGCCTGCGGCCGCTGGCAGGTGGCATTGTCTGCAACACGGGAAGGGTAGGGGAGAGAGGGGTGGTGTGGCCGGTGGCAGAGGGAGCTCGGCTTGGCCCGAGCTGGGAGAAGAAAGAAATATGGGGGGCGGGGAGGAGGGAGAAGAAAGAAAGGATACATAAATTTTAGGGGGGGGAGGTTAGGAAATGTTTACTACCGTGGCATCATGTGGCATACCATGTCGGCTTTGGATGCTCGCGTGGCGTGTTTGGGACCTCGGATGGACCACTTAATATGGTTTAGGGACTCAGATAGACGATTTGAGAGTTTAGGGACCTAGTGTAGGGAAATGGATAGGCTATGCTAGTGTTTCACCCAAGAAACATGTGAGTAGGAGGTCATACATCATTACCACTAAACGCAGCGGAAGATGCATTGGAGTAGACTTGGTCTAATGTAGTCGCGCGTTGAAGTAAAGGAAATAGTCGTTCACGTGAAAAATGGATCATCTCTTCCTCGTCGATCAGCACCACAACAGCAGCACTGCCTCCACGGAGTCCACACGTGCAGGAGAGGGAACGCCGTGCGCTGACATGCTAGCACCGCACGCAAGGCTGGAAGGGAAAGGCGGCCAAGAGGAAGGAGGGCGGCTAGGGTTTAGGGTGTAGCTAGATGGTAGCGCCCCTAGCCCCCTCCCACATATATATAGAGCATGCTAATGGGCCTCAACCATGCAGGCCCATTGGTAACCCTAATCTTTCATAGATCATTATGCTTATGAGCCTTTAATCCACATTGTTATGATTGCCTCTTTGGCAAATCACCAACAATCTCCCCTTGCACTAGAGATAGTCATATAGCCAAGCTTTCCATCATTCCAACCCCTTAAGTGTGTGACCTGTTAGGTTCATGTGTAGACGGCCATGGGCGGAAACCATTTGTGAACCACAAGTCAATAGCAGCACCTAGCAGGGCATGCTGACTCCCGAATGAACATAAAGATCATATCGGCTGAACCTAGATACACACATACACAAGTCCCTTTGCCACACAATACCAGTCAAGCTCAAGGTGAGATGTGTGCCACCCTTGTGATAGCTTGACCATTCACTCGATCAAATAGTGGATTCAACGTGACTAACTTTTAGTCACCGTGATTAACTCTTTAATCTTATTGGCATGGCCATGCACTTCCCAATCCAACTATCATGAGGGCCCCGAATATATCCCTCCCATTACTAGGAGGGGAAAATTCCATCTTGATCCACTCACATCCCATTCCATGTTTCATGATACACCCGAAAGCTACTTTTGTAATTACCTAGTTACGGAGTAGTGTTTGGCAGCCCCAAAGCGCACCACGACGCATAGTGAGAAACAATTGCGATATCAGGTTTAAGGATCTAGTAGGTATATCACTCGAGGCCAATTGATGGCATATATAAAATAACAATCCCAGCAACATCTCGGAGTGAGTCAATCCAACACCATGTTCACTAACATGTGTCAACATCATTAATTTGATATCTCTATATCCATGATCCGTGAAATGTAATCATCAATTAATCCATGTGCTAGTCCATATATCATTATCGTCCCACGTAATGACATACACTAGGGACCATTTAGAACAACATCACAATGTACAAAGAGTTTCACGAACAAGTCACATACTTGATAATCAATGTAAAATAGTTGCTCAAGGAATGAATAACACTTTATTCGATACATAAACATAGACTTGGCATAAAAAATCTCCCACTCACAAAAGAACTATTGATATAAGTATCTAATACCCACAGATTTTCTGTGCGCCTCATGCTTTGGCTGTGGGAGAGGCTTTGTCAACGGATCAGCGACATTTGAATCCGTGTGTACCTTGCAAATCTTCACATAACCTCTATCTATGATCTAACGGATGAGGTTATAGCGTTGCAGTATGTGTTTGGACTTTTGATGTGACCTAGGTTCCTTTGCTTGTGTAATGGCAGCACTATTGTCACAATAGAGGTCCACTGGACTGGACGCGCTAGGAACCACACCTAACTCAAACAAATTTTCTGATCCAAACAGTCTCTTTTGCAGCTTCAGAAGCTGCAATATACTCAGCCTCTATCGTCGAATCTTGTACTGTCTCTTGCTTGGAGCTATTCCAACTCACTGCCCCACCATTGAGGTAGAAAACAAAACCCGATTGCGATATGGAGTCATCTTCTCCTCCAAACACTAGGAACACTTCCTTAGTTCTTTTGAAGTACTTTAGGATGCTCTTTACAGCAGTCAGTTAGCTTCACCGAAGTTCGGTTGATACCTTCTCATAACACCTAGAGCGTAGGAGACATCTGGGCGTGTACATAGCAGGGCATACATGATGGATCCAACAGCCGAAGCATAAGGAATATCTCTCATCCTTTCTTGCTCATTAGGTGTTGCTGGACACTGAGTCTTGGTAAGAGTGATGCCATGTGACATTGGTAAGAAACGTTTATTAGAGTCTTGCATATTGAACCGTTTCAATATCTTGTAAATATATGTATCTTGGCTCAATCCAATTAGCCTCTTTAATCTATCTTTATGCCCAAAATATAAGCCGCTTCTCCCAAGTGCTTCATGAGAAACTCTTTCTTAATGAATATTTAACGGCTTCAAGCATTTGGAATTTCATTTCCGATCAACAATATGTCATCCACATACAGGACCAGAAACACTAGTGTGCTCCCACTAGCCTTCTTGTAAACACAAGGCTCTTCTTCATTCTTGATGAAACCAAACCCTTTGACCACTTCATCTAAATGAAGATTCTAATTCCGAGATGCTTGCTTTAGTCCATAGATGGACTTCTGAAGCATGCATATTTTCCCAGCATTCTTAGGATCGACAAAACCTTCAGGTTGTGTCATGTACACATCCTCACTTAGGTTTCCATTAAATAAAGCCATTTTGACATCCATCTACCATATCTCATAATTGAAATACGCATCAATCGCTAGGAGGATCCGAATAGACTTAAACATTGCGATGGGCGAAAAAGTTTCATCATAGTCAACACCTTGAATTTGCTTAAAACCTTTCGCCACCAATCATGCTTTATGGATGTGAACATTTCCATCCATGTCTATCTTTTTCTTAAAACCCCAATTGCACTCAACGGGTCTCACACCGTCAATTGGATCAACCAAGTTCCAAACTTGATTGTCATGCATGGATTGTATCTCCGATTCCATAGCTCCAAGCCATTTCTTAGAGTCAGGTTCCATCATTGCTTCCTCATAGGTCCTAGGCTCATTATTGTCCAACAACAATATCTCACGTTGTCCAATGACCAAGAGATTCATCTTGTCAGGTGCGCGACGCACCTTTGTGGACCTTCGTGGGGCTGGTGCCTCAACCACAGGCGGCACAACCTCCTGTGCATCCTGTGGAGGTTCTTCGATGTGCGCTGAAACATTTTCAGGTGTTTCCTAAATTTCTTCAAGTTGCACCTTGCTCCCACTTACTCCTTTTGAGAGAAATTCTTTCTCTAAAAAGACACCATTCCGAGAACCAAACACTTTACCCTAAGCTTGATTATAAAAATTATATCCTTTGGTTTCCCTAGGATATCCCACAAAGAAAAAATTGTCTAATTTTGGAGTGAGTTTATCTGACATCAAACATTTCACATAAGCCTCACATTTCCAAACTTTGAGGAAAAACAATCCGGGATGCTTCCCAGTCCACATCTCATGTGGTGTCTTCTCAACAGACTTTGTTGGAACCCTATTTAGTGTGAACGCAGCAGTTTATAGAGCATAACTCCAAAAAGACAATGGAAGATCAGCCTAGCTTATCATTGACCTAACCATGTCCAACAAGGTTCGGTTTCTCCATTTGGACACCCCATTCCATTGAGGTGTTCTAGGTGGAGTCGGCTGTGGAACAATTCCACACTGCTTTAAATGATTACCAAATTCATGGCTCAAATATTCACCTCCATGATTTGTTTTGCCTAATAGATTCTGTACTTCATTCTTAAAGTCTTTGAACTTTTCAAACAATTCAAACTTGTGCTTCATTAAGTAGACATACCCATATCTACTAAAGTCATCAGTAAAAGTAATGAAGTACTGAAAACCACCTCTGGCCGTTGAGCTCATTGGTCCACATACATCAGTATGTACAAGTCCCAATAAGTCACCCGCCCTCTCAGTTTGACCAGCGAAAGGTGCTTTAGTCATCTTCCCAAGTAAACAAGACTCGCACGTGTCAAATGATTCAAAATCAAATGAGTTCAATGTTGGCAATCCTTAACCTATACGAACTAATCCGCAAGCGCACAGATACCGATGTAACTTTCACTAGGGAGTTTACCTGGGATATCGAATCCAAGGAATGATAAGCACAACTAGACCTAGAACTATTCAACCGGACCCACCTAGAGAGAATAGGTAAGAGGGTAGAGGGCTTAACTTCAGTTAGCCAATTCGTTACCCAGATATCTAGCTATTTCACTAACCCGATCTGCTTCGGCAGCTGGCGAGGAAGGATTTCGGAAAGGGATGAGAGGGGAGTCCAATGAAACCAACAACTACTACTATCAAAACACCCGAACATGGTGGACTACAACGGATGGACAAGCCTGTCACCACCTGTCGCCTACCACACAGTTCCGTGGGGTGGAACACAACCCAAGAAAACTATCAAGCCTAAGCACCACACTTCAACTATCAAGTTACTGACTTCCGCCTCACGTTAAGGCAAGAAGAAACCCCAAATGGCCAGGCTTGCTGGACCACACAGACAAGGGATCTCGCAGATCAAAGAAAGTAAACTAACTAGGTACTGAAAGTAAAGAGAAAGACTAGCGAGATACTGAAGATAAATGAGGAACTTACTTTGATAATAGTCCCCAGAGGTGGATACAGAGTTGGAGTAGGACCAAGAGAAACACAACTCCTCTCCTAGCTTGGCTCTCACACAAGCTCTCACCTCACTCTCTCCCTATTCTACTACTGAAGTAAAGTGACTCAGAATCTCACTTCTCTCTAGATGGTGTGTTAAAAAGTGAGGTAGGGGGTCTACTTATACTAGCTAGAGTTCGGTACTTGGACAAAAGCCTCAACTGTACACAGCCTTGGCGATTAACTTAACTTCCACGCGAAGTTGGGCAGGATGACAGGTGGGGCCAGCCGGCCTGGGGATGCTGCCACCTGGCACCGCCTTTCTCATGAGCGGTGTGGATTGCCTCCTGAAGTCGGTGGTTGCTGCGTTTCAGTTAAGCAACTGTTTCTTGTCTGAAAGTGGGCCCTTCAATCCGTGTGTGGAGCCTTTCGGGTCCTTGGATCAAACCGACTTCAAATGTATGATTTATGATCAAGGGGTGTGTGTTTCTTTGCTCCTGGATCGAGGACGTGGCAAGAAGGGGAAGTGCCAGGCCGGCGGCCTGGGATTTCTCACTTTGGCCCAATTTTGCACACTAAGTTCCTTAAATCAAATAAACAGCAAAACTTGTGGAACTTGTGAGTGTGGTTAGCACTAGCATGGATTTGGCTTAAAAACCATGAAAACCGGAGAAATGTTAGCGGTATAAATTATTGAAATCAACCGCTAACGTGTCCCCACACCTAGACTTTGCTCGTCTCGAGCTAAAGGGTTGAGATAGATCCCGGGGATCAAGCAGGTCTAGGGTCATGAT